>JBAIAC010000004.1:21115000-22365000 GCA_037349315.1 Chelydra serpentina | reverse complement strand
CTAACCCAGGAACCTATCCTTGCAACAAAGCCCGATGCCAACTCTGTCCACATATCGATTCAAGTGACACCATCATAGGACCTAATAACATCAGCCACAAAATCAGGGGATCATTCACCTGCACATCTACCAATGTGATATATGCCATCATGTGCCAGCAATGCCCCTCTGCCATGTACATTGGCCAAACCGGACAGTCTCTACACAAAAGAATAAACGGACATAAATCTGACATCAGGAATCATAACATTCAAAAACCAGTAGGAGAACATTTCAACCTCCCTAATCACTCAGTGACAGACTTGAGGGTAGCAATTTTGCAACAAATTAAGTCCAAAAACAGACTACAACGAGAAGCTGTTGAACTCGAATTGATATGCAAACTAGATTCCATCAATTTAGGATTAAATAGAGATTTGGAATGGCTTGGCCATTACGTTAATTGAATCTATTTCCCTTAAGTTAACGATCCTCATTCACACCTGTGTGTCAACTGTCCACATTGGCCATCTTGTTTATCACTTCAAAGGTTTTTCTTCCCCTGCTGTTATGGTTCCTCTCCATTAATTAGCCTGTTAAGGTTGGTTCACGCACTTCCACCTTATCATGTTTCTCTGACTGTATAAATATCTGTCTACTGTATGTTTCATTCCATGCATCCGATGAAGTGGGTTCTAACCCACGAAAGCTTATGCTGAAATAAATGTTAGTCTCTAAGGTGCCACAAGTATTTCTTTCTTTCTTATTTTCTTTTTGTAATGTAATGGGCCATGATTATCACTTCAAAAGTTTCTACTGATAACAGTTCCTTTCAATTAATTAGCCTCTTAACATTGATATAGACACTCCCACCTTTTCATGTTTCTCTGAATGTATAAATATCTGATTACTGTATGTTCCATTCCATCCACCCGATGAAGTGGGTTCTTAACCCACGAAAGCTTATGCTGAAATAAATGTGTTAGTCTCTAAGGTGCCACAGGTATTTTTCTTGTTTTCTTTTTGCTGACACAGACTAACATGGCTGCTACACTGAAACCTACACTTAAAATGTTACAGTCACAGCTGCGCTGCTGTAGCGCTTCAGGGTAGACACTACAGCTATGGGAGGGGTTCTTTTGTTGGCATAGGTAATCCACCTCCGTGAGAGGTGGTAGCTAGGTATACAGAAGAATTCTTACATCAACCTAGCCCTGTCTACAGTGGGGATTTGGGTCAGCTTCACTATATCTAGTGTAAACCAGCCCTTAATTATCTTTGCCAGGCTCTGTTGAAAGAGTTGGTGGTCTCCATCCAGTTGCTAGCAGGCAGAAGTCCATATCACACATCCACTGTTCCAGGTGGCATCGTTACTGGCCTCAGCAGAAAAGCCAAGTGCTGAATCAATATAGAAATTAAATGATCCTTTCAGGTCCCTCCAGATGAGAGTTGAAACTCCCTGGAGGTGGAGTACAGCAAGGAACCTCACACTGCTGCTGTCTATGCTGCTCCTGTTCCTTACTAACATCTAAAAAGCTAAATTTTTGTGTAAATGTGGAGATTGTGAATGGCACCAGCTCAACATTCCTGGAACATGAAGCCCTCTCTTTATTCACAGAATAGACAGAACACAAAGAATTACAGCATAAGCTTCCCCAGACCCACCACACCAGACTTGGGGACACAATTCGACATCTGCAGGTGAGGAGGTAGGTCACTCTCCATGCCATTCAATCTTTATCCTTTCTGCTTGTACTGTCCTCAAGTGCACAGCTAATGCCAAGCAATATTGGCTTTGTGATGTTGGTCCCTGTCCATTGGAAACAGAACTGAAACCACCAAATATTTCTCAACATGCCACTGCCCAGCCATGAGACTGTAACAACTTTCAGTCTAGCATAGGGGTTCTCAAACTTTTTTTGCTGAGACCCTCTTAGAAACTATTTCAGGCCGTGATGACCCCTCTCCCAGAAAGTGATACCCCCCCGCCCCGGTATATCATGCCACCCTTACTTCTGTGCTGCTGCTGGTGGTAGCACTGCCTTTGGAGCTGAGCACCCAGCCAGCAGCCACTCTCCTGACCCCACTACAATAGTCTTGTAACCCCCTTTTGGGTCGGGACCCCCCGCTTGAGAAACACTGAAAAAATAACTGAAAAACTTCAGCTGACCAAACCCTCCCCTGTTCTGTGCACACAGGAAGGAGTTGATTTGCCAGAATTATTAAACCAACATATTTTCTAAGTACAATCATGTACACTAAAAAAACGTTAAAACCCCAAGAAAAAAGTCCATAGACTCTAACAGCTGTTAAACCAATAGGGTTTAATACAAATTGTTCTTAAAAACCTATAGAGTTGACTAGAGAATGAGATCCTTGCTATAGTATTTTTTCAAACCTTCTCAGAGAATTCTATACCAGGAATATTCAGCTTTATAGAATGGTCCAAAAAGGGGAGAGAGCCTATAGAAAGGACATAATTTTCTATGAAATTAAATAGATTTTTAAAGTGTGTGGGTGGGAGGTGAAGTAGCAGCAGCTGCCACTTACTTGGTCCCTGAAGAAAGGCACCTTGGCCCTTCTCCAGATGATTTGCTGACAAACTCCAATGAGGTCTGCATGCAGCTGGCCTAGAGCAGTGGCTCCCAAATTGAGGTCCATGGAGCACTTGTTGGTTGTGCACAGAGAGACGCCTAGTCACCTGATGCTGGCTCTCTTCCTCACGTCCCACTGCTGACTTGCATTACAAGATGTTAAAAATACATTAAATACCTGCCTGATATTTTTCCATGTATACAATTGCTGTATTTGCCACTGGGCTGTTATGAAATAGTGAATGAGAGGAGAGGTGCTCATGAAACAATCTCTGTAAGATGCATTCCACACTATGAAAAATTTTGAGAGCTCTAGACATGGATAGCATGGGGTATAAAGCAGGGGAAACGGAGGGATCTCAACATAATCAACATCATAAACATCATAATCAAACCTGCGAAATAAACATCATAATCAAACCTGCGAAAACTGGCAGTTTCCACTCAGGCCTGGTGTTAAGTGATCCTTCCTCTCCTTGAGCTACAGTGGATGGATATCATGTTCCTTCCACCTTCAAAAAACATCCATTTCAGTATAAGAGGGCTGATGTTTGTTCTGTTTTTTTCTGAAGTGGTTTGAAGCTGTGCCCAGTTTGGTGCCTCTGATGAAAAGCCTCATACTTCCACACTCCCTTGAGAAGACCTGGATGGCAACTAATTTATTCTCAGAGCCAAGTGAAGCAGTTTATTTGAACAGGTTTTTCCCCTTTTTATTTTGATGTGTTCTTCCTTTTATGCTGGTTGGTCCCTGACAGCTTTTGCAAAAGATGGGCTGATTTTTGTGCATATCCACCTGGAGCAGACGAAAGTATTTAGGGTTCTGATTGAGATCAATGATTTAACGGCAGTTCACTGTGGTCCCAGCTTCCAAACATGAGTGCCCAAAATGTAGGCTGCTCGCATTACAGGGCCACATGGGGTATATCCAGCACAAGTCTGTCTAGCCAGGCTGGGAGGCACACTCCCAGCTGCAATGCAGACATACACTTAGTGCCTCAGACATGGCTATCTTGCCTTGATACTGGAGTCAAACTCTCTCAACTACTGTAATCCAACAATAGAGATTGATTTCCTTGTTTTGCTCACCACCACAGCACATGAAGGGTTAAATTAACATGAGTGGCGTTGTGCCTGCTTATGCCAAGGATGAATTTAGCTTGGAGGTATCAAATTCGGGTTCAGACAACAAAAGATTTTCAGCTGATCTTAAAGATGACCTGGACATTATATATGTAATGCATATATATTAAGCTTGTGCCATTTTTTGTTTATGATCAATAATGAAGCCTAAAAGGGTTTTGCCTGAGAAAAAAATAGCTTGCTTTTTGTATTAGAAATTCAACTGTTGTGTACCTTGGAAGAGACTGGAGAACTGTGACATTTTGACAACACAAGACCAAAAAAACCCAACAAAAAAACCCCTCACAAAACCCTGATAGTTGAGCAAGTGACAGGGGAAAGGATTTTTAGTCACTGTTTAAAACTTGGGTTTTGTTGTTGTTGTTGTTGAGGCCTATTTAACTCCATTCCCTAATGAACACTTTGGAGAAAGCTTTGCTAATGTTCCCATCCCTTTAGCTTGCAATACACATCTCCCGAAACCTCTGAGGCGCCCCCCAGCAAAACCGGGAAGAACAGAGTTGCTATTCCAGATGTTTCAAAGGGCGTTTTTAAAAAAATTTGGAAATCCCTTTCAAAAACAAACAAGCCAAACCACCCAAACCTTCTTTATACAACATAATGGAGCAAAAAGAGTTAAACCCCTTTTAGCTCCTCTTGACCTGCTATGCCAATATACAGTGTGAGAGGAGGTCTCTCGTATCTCAGATCCCAAACTTCCTTTCAGTCTTCTCCTATCTAAAATCAGCTTTCAGCCACATTCTGTCTTGCCCATCTAACACAGGCCATATCCTGGTATCACTCTGTAAATTCAGAGTGACTCCACTGAGGAGATTATAAACAGGTTAGGTGCCCAGAAGAGTTCATTCACTGCTAGGCGATTGCTGAGGTCAGTGGAGTTACTCTGGATTTACACTGGTGTAAATGAGGACAGAATCTGGCCCCATTCTCCACATCAGCCTCATCCATGTTAATGAGAAGTTCAGTGGGGATGGCAGCTCCCTGCATCTGGATGCACTCCTGACATAAAACAGAAATTCAACCTCAAGAGCCTCTGTCAGTCTGTGTGTTTTGCATGCAGCTCTGGTCTCTTTCCTCATGTCTGCACTCTCTGATCTATTCAGCAGCTGCCAAACCCCTGCTTAGAAAAAGTCAAATAGTCTCCATGCTCTCTCAGTAAAGCCTGTTACAACACAGCTGCTCAAGTAGCTTCCCTTGTATCTGCCATAGCACTAGAAAGGCTTAGAGCATTTTATCAAACTTCTAATTCCTTAAATAGCAGATGAGGTTGATCTGATTGTTTCTGTTCCAGTTCCAGGGCCATGGCTGCTGTTTGATATTGGCACATCGTTTTCAAGATGAGCTGTGTGACATTTAATTTTTTTTTTCATGTGACCGTATTTGCTGTTCTCTCTGGGGTAATTTCATGGCCCTAGAAGCTTCCCGTTTTGCTCCTTTTCCCACTGAATCATGCAAAACTGCAAAAAGCCACTTCTACTCATGGAGTATTTTTAAAGAGTCAAATATTTCACATAGCCTTATTTTCAGCGGGATGAATAGTGCTTTTGCTGAGCATCTTTTGGTGTTTGGCCTTGTACCAGTGCACTGTTTGCAGAACACTTTCTACACCTCCTGTAGCAATAATACAGAATCACTTTTTCCCGTAGCTTGTTGTTAGCAGTTGTTAAAAGCTGCATCTTCTAGACCTCAAGATAGCATATTTAACAGCTTGTGCCAGTATCTCATGTTGGCTTGTTCACTAATGGTGTCTAGGTTAGGCTGCCCGGGGGATGGCTTTTCCTGGGCATCCTGCCAGTCTTTGACAATCACTGTAGCAATGACAGGTCTCATCCAGCCATAGAAGTTGAACATCAAACGTAATAGCAGCCAAATATAAGTGCAGACTAGTTTTACTTGCTTGGCTTTATAATACTGCTCTAGTACTGATATGCAGATGTTATATATCAAGCACTGCACGTGTACACCATGCTTAATAAAATAATTTAGAAAACCTGGTTGCTGCTTGAAGGGATTCTCAGTTGTACAAATATGTGGCCAGGTTCATCACTACACTGGCTGCTTTGCACTGCTCCAGTGTTGTAGCCACGAACCTTGGTGCAAATGACCAGTGAAATGAAGTTGACGGCGCTTTGCATCACCAGAGCAGCACAAAGCAGCCAAAACATGCTGGTGAATGTGACCCATTATATACGGAGTTATGATGCAAATACAAGAGGAGAAGGAGGAATGGTCTGTAGATCAATTTGTTTAGGTAGTGGGTTTTAATAGACTCATATAGATGATGGATATGAAGAAGGGCACTTGGCATGGAGGAGGTTTAAAATTCTGCTCTCAGAATGGTTCAACCCCATTGTCTTCTTTGGATTTAACCCAGCTTAACAGAAGAGGAACAATTGACAGTGGAAGTTTAAAAATATTTCTTAATATGGAAACGGCCACCTATCTAATCTGTGGAATTTACAAGGTATCGATCACCTTGTTCTCCGAGCACCAAACGAAATGATAGAAAGCAGAAGAGTCCAGAGCAACCGCATTTTTCTCTTTCTGGCCATCCACTATCACAGGGGTATGAGAACTTATTATCCTAAATAAGATAATGGATGGAGACATCTCCATCCTGATCAGGAAACAGGAGTAATTACTGAGGCAGACAGATGGATGCAGGAAGTGCGGCTAGCGCCCTAAATTTAAGCACAATAGCACAGGCATTTGGTAAGGTACCAGCTGTTCTGAAACGCTGATCAGTTGGTTTTTATAGTAGGTGGTGTTGGATCCAGAATGGGATTCATTATCTGCGGATAGAAATTCAGACCATTAGTAATGGAATGCTTTGCCCGAGGGGTAGGGGATAAGATATCTATCCATCACTGTGACATTCAGTCAATTAGAATAAATTCTTCCTAACATGATAGAGGTTCTGCTTTGGCTTCTTGTACTTATATTATTTCTTTTCCTATGAATTTTGTTCACTGGAAGTTAAAGTTTTTGCAAATATATGCTAAGTTTTGCTCAGGGCCAGCTCAAACTTTTTTGCCGCACCAAGCAAAAACAAAAACCGAAGCGCCGCCCCGCCAAACAAAAAAAACACCCCCCCCCAACGCCCAGCAAAACATTCCCCCCTAGCGCCGCTGCCCCGCCGAAATGCTCGGTGCGCTGGCGGGGAGGGCGGTATGCCCGCAGCCCCGGGGCGCTGGCGGGGAGCGCAGCATGTCTGTGGCCCCGCTCCCCTGGCCGGGGTGCCGGTGGGGAGGGCGGCATGTCCCCAGCTCCACTCCCCCGGCTGGGGCGCCGGCGGGGAGTGTGGCATGTCCGCCGCCCCACTCCCCTGGCTGGGGCATCAGCGGGGAGGGCGGCATGTCCCTGGCCCCGCTGCCCTGGCCGGGGTGCCGGCAGGGAGCACGGCATGTCCGCCGCTCTGCTCCCCGGCCGGGGCGCCGGCGGGAGGGGGGCATCCCCGTGGCCCCACTCCCCAGGCCGGGGCGCTAGCACCGAAGAGTGGTTTTATTAAAAACAAAACCCTGAGCACCGCCCCCCTCCAGGTGCCGCCCCAAGCACGTGCTTGGTAGGCTGGTGCCTGGAGCTGGCCCTGGTTTTACTTCATTCATTCATTCATTCATTCAATGTACCCTTTCCTGATGGATCAGCCACTCCCTAGTACTTGAGTACTTCCCTGCATGAAAAGTTAGAGTCAGGCACTGAAAATGAGGAAATCTTGAGTTTTATTCCTGATTGTCACTGACTTCGTCAGATTCTACGTGCCTTATTCTCGTGAGTAGTCCGGTTAAAGTATATGGGACTCTTCACTTGAGTAAGATGAACAAAATTTGGTTTCCACTTTAATACCTTGGACAACACTCTGTCTCTAAAACTTCTCTATTTGCTTTTTAAAGAGATGTAGACACACCTCTCTCTCTCTCACGGCGGGCGGGGGTGTGTGTAAAAATGCTATGAGACCTTGGGTGAACGAGGCAGTATAGAAATGCAGAGGATTGTAAGGAACGACTCATTTTGCATGTGCCTGTAACCATTACTGTCCTCTGCAGGGTGGAGCCAGAACAGCCCCCCTGTGTGACATAGGCATTATAATGGAAGTTCTCTTTTAGTTCAAGTGGTAGAGCCCTGTGATTTTGACCCCGGAAGAATGGAGTGCTACTCTCAATGTTGCCACAAAATTCTGAGTGTCCAAGTCCTAACTGAAAACCAGTTTGTTCAGGAATTATAACTTTGGACTTGGGGGGCCAGCTCAGGGCCTATACTAGTGAGCTGGACAAGATAACTTTTCAATGTCTGGTGCAAAGAACACACATGAATCGTGCCTGTGTAACCTACATAGAGAGGAGATAAGTCAATTTACTTACCAATTCTGTGCTACAGAATTCCTCTATCTGACAAAGTATTTGCACAGACCATGAATTCCTATCCTTGCAAGAGACGAGAATTGTTTTTTCTACAGGAACCTTTTAAATACCAAAAGTGGCAATTATAATAGGATTCACTTTCTTTCTCTTCTTAGAAATCCACTGTCAATCTTTATCGTAAGACAGTTACGCACACATACAAATAACAATTTCAAATTCCTTTTTATGAATAACACTGCAAAGATAAATCAATACAGAACAGGAGTTACAATGCACCCTAGCTAGACTACCATCACCAAACAGATATTGGTTATTTTGCTTTAAAATGAAGATTATAACACAGGGCCTAAACAAAAACATCTATCTATCTATCTATCTATCTATAATACTTTACAAAATAAATACAGGGTTTGGAACTTCTGACAATTGGAGATCTTCTGCTTTCATGTAAGCTCTCCATGGATATTATATTGACAAAATAAAACATTTAGTTGTACTATATCACCAATTATTTCAGCATCAGCACTATTGAGCACATACACAACTTCAAATATGAAAGAAAAAAAAACCTTGACAATAACTAGCTGTTAGGCTAATGATGTAATAAACTTCCCAAAGACATCTGGCCTCCAGTCTGTGATTCCTCCTTTATGGTGTTTCCCAGTCTTAATCCCACTGATTTCTGTAAAATTACAGGTAACTTTATTGAGATCCAACTCCAGATTGAGGGCTTGTCTACACTTACAGTGCTGCAGCTATGCTGCTGTAATGCTTAGGCCTTGTCTACACTGGCAAGTTTCTGCGCAGTAAAGCAGCTTTCTGCGTTGTAACTCCTGAGGTGTACACACTGCCAAGCCACTTAGTGCACAGAAACTGTGCAGTTGCAGCGCTGAAAAACAACCACGCCGATTAGAGGTGTACAGCTTTCTGTGCCGGGGCTACAGTGCCGTGGTGCCAGTGTAGACACCCTGGTCGATTACATCGCTGCAATTGGCCTCCATGAGGTGTCCCACAATGCCTGTTCTTGCCTCTTTGGTCATTGGTTTGAACTCTACTGCCCTGCCCTCAGTTGACCAACCATCATCCCCACTCCGTAAATTCCTTTGGAATTTTGAAAGTCCCCTTTCTGTTTGCAATGATGAGCTGCTGGACCTCATCAGCATTTGGGGAGAGGAGGCTGTCCAGTCCCAGCTGCACTCCAGCCATAGGAATTATGATACCTACAGACAGATTTCACAATGCATGACAGAAAGGGGCCATGACCGGACAAGAAACAAATCAGCTCTGCCAAAGAACCTGCAGTGCAGGGTTAAAGTGAAGAGCTGCGGAACTTCTACCACAAGGCGCGGGAGGCAAACCACCACTCCGGTGCTGTGCCCACGAGCTGCCGGTTCTACAAAGAGCTGAACGTGATACTCGGTGGCGACCCCAGCTCCACTGCGAAGACCACTGTGGATACTTGGTTGGCTTGCATGCCAGTTGAGAGTGGACCGAGCCAGGAGGAGGAAATCTTGGATGAGGATGTAGAGGGGGACCCAGAGGCAGAGGCAGAGAATGACTCGGAGGTCAGAGATGTGTGCAGCCAGGAGCTCTTTTCTACCCCAAAGGAGCCTAGGCAGTCACAGCTGTCAGATCTCGGTGAAGCACAAACAAGAGAGGAGGCCCCTGGTCAGTGGATTTGATTTTGGGAATCACTGAAGCGAGTTGTTGGGGGCAGGAGGGTTGCAGAGAGCAGGCTTGTCTCCCACCGCGTGCCTAGTCTGAGCAGCGGAACAGGCTGTTGATTGACTTCCTCCCTTCACGGGAATCTGCCTCAGAGATCACCAGCAAAACTCTCGTGGAGACACTAGGCAACCCGCTGTCGCAGGTTCTTTGGCAGAGCGGATTTGTTTCTTGCCCCATTAACGGTAACTTTCCCATGCCACTGTCGTCACGGGGGGCGGAGGGAGGGGAAGATGACCATTGCTGCACACAGGCGAGCAACATAAGGGCCAGGGTGGAAGCTGCAGGCTTGGAGAAGACCCTCCCTTGATTCCCTGCTCACCCTCAGCAGCGAGATATCTTCCATAATGAACACAGCCTGTGGAAAATGTGGGGACAGGAATGATTATCAGCCCCGCCCCCCTCCAGTGCTGGCTCTCCTCAAGAGCCACATGCCCAGTGTACAGTAGAGTCCGGGAACACTGATTTACCCTGCTTCAGTGGCTATTCACCATTTTGGGGGTCTTGTGGCTCTTGTGTGCTTGCCTGGGGTCAGCCAGTTAGTGAGAGATATGTGAATAGTGTTTTAAATCACTGAAATGTACACTGCTATGTACATCGGCCAAACTGGACAGTCCTTACGTAAAAGGATAAATGGACACAAATCAGATATAAGAAATGGCAATATACAAAAGCCTGTAGGAGAACACTTCAATCTGCCTGGCCACACAATAGCAGATTTACAGGTAGCCATCCTGCAGCAAAAAAACTTCAGGACCAGACTCCAAAGAGAAACAATAGAGCTTCAGTTCATTTGCAAATTTGACACCATCAACTCAGGCTTAAACAAAGATTATGAATGGCTAGCCAACTACAAAAGCAGTTTCTCCTCCCTTGGTATTCACACCTCAGCTGCTAGAAGAGGGCCTCACCCTCCCTGACTGAGCTAACCTCGTTATCTATAGTCTAAGTTTTCCCTACACATTTATATCTGCCCCTGGACATTTCCACTGCTTGCATCCGAAGAAGTGGGTATTCACCCACGAAAGCTTATGCTCCAATACCTCTGTTAGTCTATAAGGTGCCACAGGACCCTTTGTCGCTTCTACAAATCCAGACTAACACGGCTACCCCTCTGATACTTGAATCAGTGTTGTGTGTGTTGAAATACTGCTTCTGTAAAATGTTGCACTTTGGCTTCACGGAGATGACCTTGGGAGCCCAGCCTCCCTCTTTGTTATCGCCAGCTGAACGGCTGTGCAGAATTAGAAAGCAGCCATGAAGAGCTAAGGAGGACTTTCTGCGTGAGGTTATGATGCATGCCGCAGCCGAAAAACAGGAATTGAAGGAGTGACGGGACAGCGAGAAGAGGGACCGAAAGGATAACGCAGCATGCCAGAATGAAGCCACGGAGTGGCTCTCAAACATCATGGCGCGCCAAGTGGACATGCTCCAGGTGATACTGGCACTGCAAACTGAACAGCTCCGCACCCGCCCTCCCCTGCAGCTGCTGTCACCAAACTCTTTCCCATGCGCCCCCCAGACACTGCCAACACACTCTTATCAACCTCTTGACTACAGTCTATACCCGCGGCATTCCACTCCTCCCCCCCTCAGAGTCCAGCACCGCAGACTCCCAGCACCCACTGCACTCATGCACCTTTCCAGACCAGCCTGTGTTAATGTCCATGAAACGCCCATGGTGATCCACAAGTGCCTGGAGAACCATAGAGAAATATCCCTTCTGATTAATGTACTCGGTGGCTAGGTGGTCTGGTGCCAGAACTAGAATATGTGTGCCATCTATCGCCCCTCCACAGTTAGGGAAGCCTATTTGTGCAAAGCCATCCACAATGTCATGCACGTTGCCCAGAGTCCCGGTCTTTCGGCGCAGGATGCGATTAATGGCCCAGCACATTTATGTCAACACGAGTCCAACGATCGACTTTCCCACTCCAAACTGGTTAGCGACTGATCGGTAGCAGTCTGGAGTAGCCAGCTTCCACAGTGCAATTGCCACGCGCTTCTCCAACGGCAGGGCAGCTCTCATTCTCGTGTCCTTGCACTGAAGGGATGGGGTGAGCTCTTCCAAAAGAGCTCTTCCTCTTCCAAAAGTTCTGCAGCCACTGCTCGTCATACCAGACATGCATGATGATGTGATCCCACCACTCGGTGCTTGTTTCCCAAGCCCAAAAGCGGCGTTCCACTGTGATCAGCACCTCCATGAATGCCACAAGCAATCTCGTGTGGTAGCTAGTACGCGTGGAGAGATCAATGTTGCACTCCTCTTGCCTTTGTAGTTTAAGGAATAACTCCACTGCCACTCGTGACGTGTTAGTCAGAGCAAGCAGCATACTGGTCAATAGTTTGGGATCCATTCCTGCAGACCGAAGAAGCAGAGTGCACAGTACACAAACTGTTGAAAGATGGCACCAAATGCAAACGGAAGCACAGGGATTGCTGGGAGTGAAGTAATGCATCACAGGTCATTGGGACAGGACCCAGGATGCCCCGCAACCCCCTCCACCTTCCCACAACACTTAGTGGCAGAAGAGGAAGAGATGCTCTGTGGGATAGCTGACCAGAGTGCACCGCTCCGAATAGCGCTGCGAGTGCCACACAAGTGTGAACACGCTATTGCGCAGGAGGCTGTCAGTGTGAACACATAACAGCGGTTTCCCTTCAGCGCTCTGAGCGGCGCTGTAACTCTGCCAGTGTAGACATACCCTTAGTGAAGACACTACCTACCCCAATGGGACAGCTTCTCCCATTGGTGTAGATACTCCACCTACCTGAGCGGCAGTAGCTATGTCGACAGGAGAAGGCTTCCCGTCAGGGCCGGATTATGACATTCTGAGGCCCTAAACTATGTCAAGTGTAAGAGGCGCCAAACCATTAAAAACATGAATTTATTATTTTCACAAAAAGAAAATAGAATATATAAACATGAAAGCTTTATACTGGCATATATACAAAGGCAACGTTGTAAAAATAGAATAATAATCTAACTAAAACATGTCTTGAAATATGCCTGCTTGCATTATAAAATAGTTTCAAATTAACATATTTTTGTCTATGATTTCTTAATTAGTAGATATGAAAACATTATATCTGCAGGAACACAAAAGCAGTTACTGTTATACAGACCGGCTTACTAAATGGAAGCAGTACAACCTTCAGGATGTCTGAAGATCACATTAATTTTAACACTGAAATTTAAGACATTTTCTTTCATGATTTTTGGAGAGCTAAGTCATTGATGATGTCTTCAAATTATAAACTACGGAGTTTCTCACTTTCAATGCACAGAATGCGTAAGGCAGATAGCGTTTCTTGCAGCATTTTCTAGACAGATATCTCTCTTCACGTTCACTTCTCTATCCTCTGTCTCCCTGAGGACCACTATTTAGTCTCGAGTAAACACTTTGGACACACAGAGTGACAAAAAGCTATATGCGCGAAAGAGAAAGAAAGAAAATTTACCAGAAAAAAGACTGGTAATCTCTAGACAGGCATTGAGAAAGTGAGAAAAACTAGCCTATATGCAAGCAAATATAATGAATATTATAGGTTTTAATAGCCTATAAATCATATATGCACATAGTTTGAAATAAATTGCTCACCAAGCACTCAGAATATTTTGATATATATGTATATCTTCCTTCAAGTCTCTCAAAACCCTCTATTTATCCTTTTGTCAGCACTCTCTGATATTTACTGTGAAGGTTCCCGAAACTGATGGAGGGAAGCCAACACAAATTTATCCTTCTCAAGATCCACTCGACCCAAGTCCATAAGACGATCACCTGAAAACTCAATCATGTGAAGCATGGATAGCATACGAAGCAGAAAGCGGCATTCACACTAAAATACACAATTGTACATATGTACAGATCAAAAGAAGAAAGAACACACTAACACTGAAGAAAATGAAGGAAAACAGGAGTGAAGGCACTATACGACTGAGCATGCTGGATCATAAACAAAAGATGGCAGCCTTCCAGCTATTACTAGCCAAGAGGGACACTATACATGACGTCACTCCTAGGATGAGTCCCATATGAGTATGAGCTTGGCAGGATTGCTTCACGACACTGCCGTCTCCAACCTCACATTTTCCCCAGTTTTATCAGCAGTGAGATCATTTAATTTATTTAAATAGTTATGAAGGCACGGTCAAAATTTTACCAGTAGCAGATGACCAACATAACGCTGCCTTAGGAGACTGATAGAAGACTTATTCATAGAAATACTAATTTTACGAGTGCAATTATTGTTTTTTTTCTCAGTCCTGGCCTCCCACCTGTCAATAATGAACAATCAGTGAAGGGTGAGGGTAGGGTAAGGGTATTTGTGTAGCCAGATGTGTATATTTTTGTCATATTTGAACGAAAATGTCTGTATTTAGAGAGAATCTTTTCCCCCATATCTCCTTTATATATCAACCAATTTTGATAAAATTAGAAATGAAATCAGCTTTTTCTTTTTTTAGAGGCCCCACATATTGCGAGGCCTTAAACTGTAGCTTAGTTAGTTTATGCCTTAATCCGGCCCTGCCTCCCGTCAACACAGCGCTGTCTTCACCGGGGGTTAGGTTGGTATAACTACGTCACTTAGTGGTGTGGATTTTCCACACCTGAGCCCAGGGCTACACTAGGGGGGCGGGGGTCGATCTACGATACGCAGCTTCAGCTACGTGAATAACGTAGCTGAAGTCGGCGTATCGTAATTGACTTACCTGGCCATGAGGACGGCGGCGAGTCGATCGCTGCCGCTCCCCCGTCGACTCCGCTTCCGCCTTTCGATGAGGTGGATTTCCGGAGCCAACGGGGAGCGCTTTCGGGGATCGATTAATCGCGTCTAAACGAGACGCGAAAAATCGATCCCCGATAGATCGATTGCTACCCGCCGATCCGGCGGGTAGTGAAGACAAGCCCTGAGTGATGTAGTTATGCCAACGTAAGTTGGTAGTGTAGACTACCTCAGTCTTGGTTACCTCAGTCTTGGTTACCCCTGGCACCTCTGTCTTCTCCTTGCAGGGCTGGGCTGTATCTGACTGGTGCTCAAAATGTCGGCCAGTTTTGTACCCCTGACAGAACTCACTAATGATTAGCCACGAGCTTCCAGCTTTTGACTAAGGGCTACTGAGCATGGTTAACAACTTCCTGCACTCCCTCTAGTGTGCTAAAGTAGCAACTACTTCTTTGCAGTCACTCTATGCTGCCACCTTGTCTGGGAATGTTTCTATATCAACTCTGAGCAAGTAGAACAGCAGCTATAATTACAGCAATAAGTGTTTTTGGCTGAACACCATGAAATAAGAAAAAAAAAAAGGGGGGGGGTGCACCTAGTTAAAGCATGTTATGAAAGAGATTGGTAAAGATAATAGCCTTGCCCAAATACTATGGTGATGAGAACTATATAAATACTTAGGGCTGGTCTCCACTTACCGGGGGATCAACTTGTGGCGATTGATCTAGCGGGGGTCGATTTAGTGGGTCTAGTGAAGATCCACTAAATTGATCACCAATTGCTCTCCCGTCAACTCCGGTACTCCACCGGAATGGGAAACATAAGGTAAGTTGATGGGAGAGTTTCTCCCGTCAACCCAGCGCGGTGTAGACACCGCAATAAGTTGACCTAAGGTACATCGACTCCAGCTTTATTATTCACATAGCTGGAATTACGTAACTTAGGTCAAATTAGCCCCGTAGTGTCGACCTGTCCTTAGATAGCTCCACCAAACTGTGCACTAGCCTTTTTCCAAATAACTGCATGATTTAAAAAACATATTTCTCTCTTCTTCCCCTCCCCCAGTCATCTCTCTGAGGCTGGGACCACTTTGGGGTGCAGTAACTGTAATAACTCGTCATACAGACAGGTGAGAGACTTCTCTGCTGCAGGCATGATGTATAATAATTGGGTCTGGTTTTGATTGTGGTTGGGTTTTTGTGTATTATGATATAAACAACCCCAAGCCTTCCAGATGGTGTCACATACAAAGGGGAATCTTAGACCCACATTTCAAGGCAGTTTCTACACCTAAACAGTTTGCACAAACTGGACCTTCCATTTGAAGTGTTTGCTGGAAAGTGGAGTGACACAGAATATAACAACCATCGCACATAAACTGAAGGCTCCTCAAGTAACTCTCATATTTCATGGATCAAATTAATCCCAAGTGCAATTGCACTAAAGTCAATGGAGTTACACCAGCAATACATTTGGAATGAAGAGATTTCCCTCATAAAATGCAGTTTTTCTATGAAAGATGCCTCTGTAAAAATGACATCATGAGATTCCATAGCTGCTGTTATTATTATTCTTTGTAATACTGTAGCAACTAGGAGCTGCTGTCATGGATCAGAACCCTGTTGTGTTAGGTGCTGTACAAACACTGACCAAAAGGACAGTCCCTGCCCAGAGAACTTACAGTCTCAGTAAGTAAATAGTTGTTGTTGTCTCATTCTAGATAAGATTGCTTAATTTTCATATAAATACTATTGTCATTGTTTTCTTTTTCAAGCTGCCAGCACTACAAATTCATGTTGGGATATGAAAATCGAGCTGGATTTTTCCCTTGTGCATCACCATCATTAGTAATGATACTGCAAGCCAAATGTTGTCCTTAGTTATGCCTACACAACTGTAACGATGCTGGTTCTGGCAGGACCCAACTGTGAGTGCCAGTTCAGGACAAATTGCTTCAAACAGGGCAACTACAGCCCAAGGCTGGGGGTTTTCCACCTCTAAGGCAAACCAAACCAGCCAGACAGAGGAGACTTTGGTTTTATCCCACTGGCTAACCACAAGTCACACAAGCAATCCCCTTAGACACTCCAGTTTCCCAGTCTCACCACCAGTGCCACTCGTTATGGGGACAAATGGTCATGAAAACCAATGCCCCAGTAAAAGAAAAAGGTCCTCCTGATCCCAATGGACCAAGCCCCCAGATCCAGGTCAATATACAAATCAGATCTTACCCACAAATCACGCTGTTGCCAATCCTTTAGAATCTAAAATCTAAAGGTTTATTCATAAAAGGAAAAAGGTATAGGTGAGAGCTAGAATTGGTTAAAAGGAATCAATTACATACAGTAATGGCAAAGTTCTTGGTTCAGGCTTGCAGTAAAGATGACATAAGCTGCAGGTTCAAATCAAGTCTCTGGATTACATCCACAGCATGGATGGGTCCTTCAGTCCTATGTTCAGCGCTTCCATTTGTAGAAAGGTTCCTCCAGAGATAAGAAGCAGGAATGAAGACAAAATGGAGAAGAGGCAGCCGCCTTTTATAGTTTCTTCCAGGTGTAAAGACACCTCTTTGTCCTTACTGTGGAAAATCACAGCAAAATGGAGTCTGGAGTCACATGGGCAAAGTCTCTGCATAATTTGCTGAGTCACAGGCATGTCTGCCTTCTCTCAATGGGTCAATTGTATCGCTGGTGGCTCTTAATGGGCCATCCAGCAAGCCTGGCCGAGCTGATAGCTTGTCCTGGGTCCCAGAAGCTCAGCCCCAGTTTGAAACACAGACAGTATAAAGCTAATATTCATAACTTCAACTACAAAACTGATACATACATATAAATGACATAATCATAACCAGCCAAGCATAACCTGGTCTTAGACACCTCATTTGACCCCCTTTATATAAGATTTGGTGCCACTACAGGACCTTGGTTGTAACAATGATCTATATGGTCGCAGTTATTGTCAATAACGTCACATTTGTTTTTCAAGCTGCCAGCACTACAAATTCATGTTGGGATATGAAAACCGAGCTGGATTTTTCCCTTGTGCATCACCATCATTAGTAATGATACTGCAAGCCAAATGTTGCCCTTAGTTATGCCTACACAACCCATTAGCCAATCAAGTATCTAGCTACTGTGGACAAGTCAAATAACGCTGCCATAGCACAAATCTAAACCTGCTAACAGATAAGTAACTGAAGCATAGGGCCCTGTTAATTGCACTTCCTGAGTACTTGATCCTGCTTCCATTGAAATCAATGAGTAAACTCCAGTTGACTCCAGTTGGAGCAGGATCATGCTCTTAAACAGCTGCGCTTTTTCACTCCAGAGAGGCTGCAGTCAGTGTTATCAGTTTGTAAAGTGCTTTGGGATCCCTTGGGAGGAAAGATGGTATGTAGCTGTAAATTATTAACATCAGTACTACTTTCAAGGGACTTATTCTGTAAGGACTTGCACCCTTGTGCGGTCAAGTTGGGTGATCACCTGCAGCACCAAAATTTGGGCCAATCTGATGTGGGGAGAAGCAAAAGAACAGAAACGTTAAAGCCCCATGTGGATGCTTGCTGAATATTGAGTGCATACTGGCAATGCTTACCATTGAATTCATCCACCCACGCTTTCAGTCTGCTTCCAATGGCTTGAAGGCTGTGCTCAGACGTCTTGAAGGAGTTTATATGGGAAGCCTCCAAGCATCCCTGGGTGAATAAGAGAAACTGACAGACACTTGACAAATAAGTCAGTGCCAGGGCAGCAGTGAACTGACTGAGCATCGTGGGGACTCTGGTACATACAGAATGGCAGGAAAAGAAGAACAGAATTTGGAAGTGTCAAGGCTGCTGTCTAATTGGCAATTGGCTGTAGCCTTGCATAAGTGCAGCTTTTCCAAGGGCAAGTTGCTTGCAAAACTCCAACAGGGAGATTATTCAGTATTATTGGTACAAAGGTGTTACCTTCTGTGTACTACTTGCACTGAACAGGAAATGTGTATGAAGTGAGCATCTTGCAAAGGTGGGTTCTGGGGAATACCATCCTTCTCTGGGGATGTGGGAATTCCTGACCTGAGACTATTGTTTCAAAAATACCTATCTGCAATCTCATGCATTTCAGAGGTAAACATTTTTTCTCATCAGAAATATTTTTATGAGCCAGAGACAGGAGGGGTAACTAAAGTCATGGGAATTCCTCCACAATCTCCCACTCCACTGTTCAGAGTTTCTTTCTCTTAACTGTTCCATCATCAGGTGGTTGATCCTCCCCACATGGAACAAATGGGGGTTCAGTCCCAAACCCAGTGAATCCTGGAAGATGTGTGGTAGGCACCCTGCTGTCACTCCCTGTCAGCATGGCCCCACTGGCAGAACCCTGCGCAGATACAAAATTTGAAACTGCATCCAATTTGCGACCCACAAACATGGTCAGCAGATATAAGACAGATATCCACAGATTTGCAGGGCTCTGCCCATTGGCTGACACCATGCTGTGCAGTTGCAACTTTGAAGCAGCATTGACAGCCAATCAGGCTGCCAAGAAATATGCAGGGGCACTAGGGGAGATACTGTTCCTTGGCTCCCTTCATCACCCCCATGATGAGGCTTAATTTCCATCACCTGTAAGGCAAAGGGGGGGGAGGGGATAGCTCAGTGGTTTGAGCATTGGCCTGCTAAACCCAGGGTTGTGAGTTCAATCCTTGAGGGGGCCATTTAGGGATCTGGGGCAAAAATCTGTCAGGGGACAGTACTTGGTCCTGCTAGTGAAGGCAGGGGACTGGACTTGATGACCTTTCAGGTCATTCCAGTTCTAGGAGATTGGCATATCTCCATTTTTTTTTTTAAAGGAGAGAACCCCAATTAGTCATGCTCCACATCTGGGAGGTGATTAACTAATTGCCTCTTGGCCAGAGGCGGCAGAACTAGGCCTGATAAATAGATGGAGAGGGGCTCAGAGGGAGAGAAAGTGGTCTCTTTGGCAGAGAAAAGCCCTGGGATAAAGTTTAACAGACAGGAAACAATGGAGAAAGAACTCTATAGGAGCAGGTTGGGTTGGGGAGAGCCCTCAGGTAGGGCCAAGAATTACACTGAAGCTGAAAGGAGTGGAAGGGTTTGAAGATTTGTTTGGACTTTTGTGCTATTTTGGAAGGGGTTTATACACTACTGTGGCTTGGCCCTCTGGCCAGGGCAAATAACGCCCAGAGGGCGAGTTGAGGAAAAATGCAGGCCAAGAAAGGCCCATTGCAGGTCTGGGGGAGAGCCAAATACGGGGTGCCAGCAATGAGGATCCTCTGTGATGCTGTGTCCAGGCATGAGGGGGCATCCTAAAGGTGAGGCTGTGTGCTTACTACCCCCAAATTCTTCATGGAATATTGAGCTCCACAAATGGCAGCAAAGCAGCTTCCAACAGGCTCCCAGGAACGGAGGGAGCATGTCACAGAGCAACGCCTGCCCCCTGGCTATTCACACACCCCCAGCCAGGATCTAACAAAGAGGAGAATATTGCCCTTAATCTGTGGCTCAGTTTCCCCATCTGTAAAAGGGGATAAGAATACACGCGTGCCTACCTCTCAAGGGTGTGGAAAGAATAATTGGTTCATCTTTATCAAGAGCTCTATAACGGCTCCACATTTTATTGTGAAACGTGGGAGCAGCATAATAAAAAGAAATCCTATTTCAAGTCAAAGAGATGTTTTAGCTGAAGCCTTACAGTAAAGCAGCCACTTAAAAACAGCAATGGGGAATTCTGATTGCAATTTTAATATTGCAGGAAACGCAGAGTGGAGGCAAGCAGCCATTGGTGGGATGCACAGTGTAAGGAGTGACCTGACTCTTTGTTTGGGGAGACATTAGAAGAGTTATTACCATCTAAGAGACTGTCGATGCAGGGGGAGGGGATTTTTCTCTAAAGACTCTAGCTAAAAGGAAAAGCTGGGATGTTGTTAAAATGAGTCTTATTTAATACTTTGCTTTTCAAATGCTTTAACTTTGTCCTCCTTTTTCTGTATCTTTAATAAAAGATTAAAAGAACGAGTAATGGTATTTGCCATGGTAAGAAGTACCCTGAGGTGTCTGTAAGCCAAACCCCGAATGTTGTTCAAAACTGTTCAGTGGGAGACAGTTACAGGTCATGTTAACACCTTTGACTCTTTGGGTCCTTTATTCCATCTAAACTAGTGCAACAGTCCTTATAATAGAGTATAAGTGGGGGCTAGGTTTGCCTTCGCGCCATGCACAGGGTTGAATTTCACCCCATTGTGTTATTTAATCCTGCCTTGAATGCAGAGGCCTGAACTTAGAAGACCTCTCGAGGTCCCTTCCAGTCCTGCAATGCTATGATTCTATCCAAGAACAGAGTGTGGCCTCACATGGTTCACTAGCCAGCACTGATGTGGTTAACACCTTTCCTGTGACATAAATAGCAGTATTTACACCATGCAAAAATAAAAAGAGTAGGTGAGGAGCTCAAGTAGCCTGAAAGGCAAAGAACTCTACCTATCCCATAATTAAATTTTAAAATAGTTGCAATCACACCTCCACACTGCAAGTAAGGCCGCTCTGTTCATTTGAATAACAGTGGATTGGCTCTTCTCACCCTTCTTTCTGCTGACTCCCACATCCGTGTCAAAGGTCTGACTGCCTGACATCCAAGGTTTAAGTACATGCTTGCTCAGATCTAATTACGAGCTCTGTTACTGCCAGTTGGACATTTGTGCTACCTGCAAGAGAAAAGCTGCTTTTTTTAAACTTGCTGTTTATAATGAAAAGTGAAAATACCAAGAATGGTCCCTGAGGAGGAACTTCTCCCTGGTGGAAACCAAGACAAGGAAAACTTCCAAAAAACCACATTCCAGCCAGCCGAGCTTTTCTCTAGGCCCCGACATAATAAAGTCCAGTTTTTATAATGGGTGCTACGCAAATCTCCTGTGGGAGATTCTGAGGCTTAAGAGGCAGCACAGGACTGGAAAGCCAGCAAATCCTGAATTCTAATCCTGTTCCTGTTCCTGACTCTTGGCCTGATTTTCACAAGTGTGGGGCAACCACAACCCCAAGTGAAATCAGTAGAAGCTGCAGGTGCTTGACACTACTGAAAAATAAGCCTTTGATGTCTGGTCTTTGGCAAGTCGCTGTATGTCCCAGTCTGGAGATAGTAGTGTAGTACTTTGAACATGAAAAATGCTACGCAACTGTAATTATCTCCCCTCTGCGGTGTTAAACCTGAAACTGAACTTTGAGAGCTACGTGTCTTTCATTCATTCTTATTTGGCTGGATATCAAAGGCGCAAGGAAATCATGCTAGCCAGGGACAATATCTTGTGGGGCAAATATTCAAATGGCTGAGACCAGACTTCCTTTTGGTGCCCACAATCTCATAGTTAGAAAAGGAAGTTTTCAGATTTGCAGCCACACGTCCAGGATGCGGGAGCAAATTTTGTGGGCACAAAGTGCAGTTACAGAATGGAGGCCACTCTCTTGAAAATGTGTCCTTCTGCATTTGTTTAATCTCAGAATGTCAAGATCACTGTTATCAATAAACTATTTTTCCCTATTCAGGTATAATTTTTTAATTGAACAAATCCACTATAAATCCCCTTGTCCTTAAACTGTAATTCAAATTTTATTTCCCAAAATAAAAATGCTGACATCTGTTTTAAACAGCAGTGTCTCAGCCAAGTAGAATTTTAAATCTATCTTGGGGCCATGCAGTGCTCTTGACCTGAGTGCAAAACTCCCATACAGGCCCTCAGGAATGGATACTGTTAAAATTACTAACATTTCAAATGCTCCTCAGTTTCGAAGGTCACTTGAGGATTCTAGTCTTTGCAATGCTTAAAATGTTTCTTACTCACTGTTTACAACCCCTTAGATGCCTGAAATGAAAACATGTCTTCTTTATTGAGTGTTGTGTCCATTGTAGGCACGCACTACTTTGTTGCTTAAGAGGATTTGGTTGTTGGAACTGGCTGATTTTTGAAAAGAAGGCTTGTGGAAACAGTGGACTATTTTATTTTGTGTGTGTGTAAAATACCTAAATTAGATGACTCTGCCAACATATAATGGGGGAATATGAAGGGGAGAGGGCTGGAAGGTAAATTGTAAGCAGGGCCGGCTCCAGGCAACCAGCGTTCCAAGCAGGTGCTTGGGGTGGCAATCTGGAAGGGGCGGCAGTCCGTGTGTCGTGCGGGCGGCATGTGCCGCCCGCGGTGGCAATACGGCGGCAGCTCATCTCTTCAGCCGCCCGTGGCGGCAGCAATTCAGTGGCAACTTGTCAGCCATCCACGGTGACAGCTTGTCTCTTCAGCCATCCGCGGTGGCAGCAATTTGGCAGCAGCTCGTCTCTTCAGCCGTCCGCGGCGGCAGCTTGTCTCTTCAGCCATCTGTGGGAGCAATTCGGCACACTGCTTTGGGCGGCAGAAACAGTAGAGCCAGCCCTGATTGAAAGCCTACTAACCTTGTGTGTCCCTTTTAAACGACAGTTGCAATAGTTACGGAAATACACCATAGCACCAAAGGTGCAATAAATGCTTTACAGGCAAGGGAGAAAATAGTCCTTGCTCTGAGGAGTTTGCAGTCTAAGGCCAGGTCTACACTTACAAGCTTACAGCGGCACAGCTGTATTGATACAGTTGTGCTGCTGTAAGAGCAGTCATGTAGCCCCATTATGCTGATGGGAGAGAACTCTCCTGTTGGCATAAAAAAACCAACTCAATGAGCGACAGTAGCTAGCCTCTTACAGTTGGTATGGCAACTTCCACCTTTTCATGTTCTCTGTGTGTATATATACCTTCATACTGTATGTTCCATTCTATGCATCTGACGAAGTGAGCTGTAGCCCACGAAAGCTTATGCTCAAATAAATGTGTTAGTCTCTAAGGTGCCACAAGTACTCCTTGTTCTTTTTGCGGATACAGACTAACACGGCTGCTACTCGAAAACCTCCCATCAATATAATGCTGTGCACACGAGCTCTGATGCTGGCAAAACTTATATCACTCAGGGGGATGTTTTTTCACACTCCTGAGCAACAAAAGTTTTGCTGACAAGTGCTAGTGTAGACATGGCCTAAGGCTGTCATCCTCTGAAGATTTAAGCTTTTATACTTTAAGCACTGCAAGTAGTTCTATTCATTTCCATGGGACTACTTACAGTGCATAAAGTTTAATGTTGTTGCCAACTTTTGTGATTTTATGAGGCTCTTAATATTGGGTGTTTTTCTTAAAGCACCAGCCGATGGAGTCATGTGATTATGAGAATTTCAGCTATCATTTCAAAATAGAAAGTTAGTGTCTAGCCCTCTTGGTTGCAGAGAAAAACTTGAAAACATGAACTGTAAAGGCGCAAAAAAAAAACCCAAAAAACCAGAAGGAAAATTTTTAAAAGCCTCACATTTAATATTTTTAAAATCTCATGATTTTAAGCCGCTCTCATGATTTTTGGGCTCTGACTCATAATTTTTGAAGGCTTGGCGTTGATAACGCTGAGTTAAGCACATGAGTAAGTCTTTGCAGGATCTAGACCTACAACTCTGATTCAGCAAGGAGTTCTGCATGGGCGGACCCCATACTTACATGGAACTCACTACAGAGGTCTAATCAGACTACATAGGCTGATGAATGTTGGATGGGATATGACAATCACGACTGAGTGATGCTGAGTGAGCCTATACTGGAAGTGGATTCAGACTGCTGGCACTTAACAGTTTAAAAACTGCTCTGCAACCTTTTTAATAAGAGAGGGGGAAAAGTCAATTGCTGCAGAGGAGGACGTGGATCGGACAGAGACTTCTCTTAGAGGAGAGTCTATTGATAGAGATTCTGTAGGTTTTAGTCAGGAGGCGAGGCTGGAAGAGGATAAAGTATGGGCAGATCAGATGAGAAACATTCACATAAAAAAGAATCTGACACATCAGAAAAGGGCAGACAAATAAACAGTGACAAGTTTTTAAAGTGCTTGTACACAAAGGCTAGAAGTCTAAATTATAAGATGGGTGAACTAGAGTGCCTCGTGTTAAAGCAGGATACTGATATAATAGGCATCACAGAAACCTGGTGGAGTGAGGACAATCAATGGGACATAATCATTCCGGGATACAAAATATATAGGAAGGACAAAACAGGTTGTGTGGGGGAGTGGGAGTGGCACCATATGTGAAAGAAAATGTAGAATCAAATGAAGTAAAAATCTTAAATGAATCCACATGTTCCATAGAATCTCTATGGATAGTAATTTCATGCTCTAATAAGAATATAACAGTAGGGATCTATTATCAACCACCTGACCAGGACAGTGATAGTGACTATGAAATGCTAAGGGAGATTAGAGAGACTATCAATTATCCCCATATTGACTGGGTACATATCACCCCAGGATGAAATGCAGAGACAAAATTTCTCAATACTTTAAATGACTGCTTCTTGGAGCAGCTGGTACAGGAACCCACAAGGGGAGAGGCACTTCTCGATTTAGTCCTCAGTGGAGCGCAGGATCTGGTCCAAGAGGTAACTATAACAGAACCGCTTGGAAATAGTGACCATAATATAATAATATTTAACATTCCTGTGGTGGGAAGAACACCTCAACAGCCCAACACTGTGGCATTTAATTTCAGAAAGGGGAACTATGCAAAAATGAGGAGGTTAGTTAAACAGAAATTGAAAGGTACAGTGACTAGAGTGAAATCCCTGCAAGCTGCATGGACACTTTTCAAAGACACCATAATAGAGGCCCAACTTAAATCTATACCCCAAAGTAAAAAACACAGTAAAAGAACTAAAAAAGAGCCACCGTGGCTTAACAACCATGTAAAAGAAGCAGCGAGAGATAAAAAGGCATCTTTTAAAAAGTGGAAGTCAAATTCTAGTGAGGTAAATAGAAAGGAGCATAAACACTGCCAAATTAAGTGTAAAAATGTAATAAGAACAGCCAAAAAGGAGTTTGAAGAACAGCTAGTCAAAAACTCAAAAGGTAATAACAAAATGGTTTTTAAGTACATCAGAAGCAGGAAGCCTGCTAAACAACCAGTGAGGCCCCTGGACGATCGAGATACAAAAGAAGCATTTAAAGACGATAAAGTAATTGCGGCGAAACTAAATTAATTCTTTGCTTCAGTCTTCACGGCTGAGGATGTTAGGGAGATTCCCAAGCCTGAGCCATCCTTTGTAGGTGACAAATCTGAGGAATTGTCACAGATTGAAGTGTCATTAGAGGAGGTTTTGGAATTAATTGATAAACTTAACAGTAACAAGTCACCGGGACCAGATGGCATTCACCCAAGAGTTCTGAAAGAACTCAAATGTGAAATTGCGGAACTATTAACTATGGTTTATAACCTGTCCTTTAAATCAGCTTCTGTACCCAATGACTGGAAGATAGCTAATGTAACGCCAATATTTTAAAAAGGCTCTAGAGGTGATCCCGGCAATTACAGACCAGTAAGTCTAACATCCATACCGGACAAATTAGTTGAAACAATAGTAAAGAATAAAATTGTCAGACACATAGAAGAACATAAATTGTTAGGCAAATGTCAACATGGTTTCTGTAAATGGAAATCATGTCTTACTAATCTATTAGAGTTCTTTGAAGGGGTCAAAAAACATGTGGACAAGGGGGATCCAGTGGACATAGTGTACTTAGATTTTGAGAAAGCCTTTGACAAGGTCCCTCACCAAAAGCTCTTACGTAAATTAAGTTGTCATGGGATAAGAGGGAAGATCCTTTCATGGATTGAGAACTAGTTAAAAGATAGGGAACAAAGGGTAGGAATAAATGGTAAATTTTCAGAATGGAGAGGGGTTGTTCCCCAAGGGTCAGTCCTAGGACCAATCCTATTCAACTTATTCATAAATGATCTGGAGAAAGGGGTAAACAGTGGGACTAAGTTAACTACAACTAATCAGGAAAGAGATCTTGGAGTCATCGTGGATAGTTCTCTGAAGACATCCACCCCGTGTGCAGCGGCAGTCAAAAAAGCAAACAGGATGTTAGGAATCATTAAAAAATGGGATAGAGAATAAGACGGAGAATATCTTATTGCCCTTTTATAAATCGATGGTATGCCCACATCTTGAATACTGCATACAGATGTGGTCTTCTCAACTCAAAAAAGATATATTGGCATTAGAAAAGGTTCAGAGAAGGGCAACTAAAATGATTAGGGGGTTGGAACAGGTCCCATATGAGGAGAGATTAAAGAAGCCAGGACTTTTCAGCTTGGAAAAGAGGAGACTAAGAGGGGATATGATAGAGGTATATAAAATCATGAGTGGTGTGGAGAAAGTGAATAAGGAAAAGTTATTTACTTGTTCCCATAATATAAGAACTAGGGGCCACCAAATGAAATTAATGGGCAGCAGGTTTAAAACAAATAAAAGGAAGTTCTTCTTCACACAACGCAAGTCAACCTGTGGAACTCCTCCCCTGAGGAGGTTGTGAAGGCTAGGACTATAACAGAGTTTAAAAGAGAACTAGATACATTCATGGGGGTTAAGTCCATTAATGTCTATTAGCCAGGATGGGTAAGGAATGGTGTCCCTAGCCTTTGTTTGTCAGCGGGTGGAGATGGATGGCAGGAGAGAGATCACTTGATCATTATCTGTTAGGTTCACTCCCTCTGGCAGACAGGATACTGGGATGGATGGACCTTTGGTCTGACCCAGTATGGCCATTCTTCTTCTTATGTTCTTATTTTTAGCAGTTGCCTTGTCAGTTGCATGGTTTTTGTTTGATATATTTTCATCAGCTATTTTATTAACCATTCTTTAAGGGGAGTGTAACTTGGTGGGTTGCCCCACAGACTGGAAAGGCAGGGGTCAGACAACCCTGCTTACATAATTAGCCATACCTAATAGGGATCAGGTGTTTTCCCTATAAAAATCCGATAGAGGCTGTAGTCAGGGGAGAGGTGGACATGCTTAGAGAGACAAGAAATTACCAGGAGTGAGCAGGCTCCGGTAGAGAGCCCTAGGATGGGGGATTGAAACTATAGGCAGGAAAGGCTGGGGAGTGACGCAACAAGAGGGTAAAAATGGATGGATTTGGTTTGTGGACTTTAAATGTTTTACTTTTGAGTTTACTTTGGGCAGGTCTAAATTTAAAAAGCTACAGCTGCACTTCTGTAGTGTTTCAGTGAAGACGACACTACACCAATGGGAGAGCTTATCCCATTGGCATAGTTAATCCTACTCCGTGAGAGACAGTAGCTATGTGGACAGGAGAAGCCTACACCAGGGTTATAACTACGCTGCTCAGCAGTGTGGATTTTTCACACCCCTGAGAAACACAGTTATACCAATGTAAGTTTGTTGGGTCGACCTGGCCTTTATCTAAACAAAGCGAGAGCCCAAGAAGGGGTGTTGTGATTGGATGAACAGATGTGTGTGGAATCTGTGTAAATGGGCCTGAATGAAGACGAATAAAGAGCAGGGCAGTGCTGTGGAGAGGCACCCCTGGCCAGTACGGGGCACATGGGTGGTGGCCAACAATATTGTAGGGAGTGCGGGGTTTTTATGCCTCTTGCTAGAAGCAATGTGCCTCAATGGGAGGCAGGTCAGGGATGGGGGATTCCAGGTGGAGCAGCCACAGGGAAGAAGATGTTGAGATGAGACTGGGAGTAGGGCATAAAGTGTGTGCAGGGAGGGGAGGTTGACATGTAGCTTGGGTGGAAGAAGGAAAGGAAAGAAAAATGACAGCACGGAGATGGGTAGGTGCTAAACTATGCAGGGCCTTGAAGGGGAAAAGAAGGAGCTTACCTATGAAGTGGAAGGCATCCGAAGAGGGACCATCTGATCATAGCTGGAGTAGTTGTAAGACACTGATGGATTTTTATGGCAGTGTTTGAGACAGATAAAAGAGGGCCTGAGGAGTCTGGGAGGCCATGTCTTTCTCCACATTTTCTGGTGGTGGGCCACCCAGGGTCTGAAGCAAGCGACTCAGATGTTCTGATTGGCAGAATGTTTTAATTAAACAAATTGTTTCAGCCCTATGCTGTACAAGTTCCAATCTCAATCTTCAAAGTTCCTCGTCTCCCAGTGCTGCGTCAAAAACCCATGTAGCCTTTTTGGCCTTAGTGAAGTATTGGCACAGCTCTAAAGCAGAAGACGTGACTCCTGAGGCTCCTGGACTGGCTAGATGTAAATAAGCTTTTATCAAATGCTCCATTCTCACAGGAAAACGTCTTCAATAAATAACAATCCCATAGTTGCTCCTTTCTTGGCCATCCATGGCTGTAGCTGCAGTTCGGTTTGCTAATGTGTTTATGTTCCTCTGCTTTTTTAAAGAAAGGAGGCAGTATTGTTCAGGGCTTATTGCAGAGGACTGGGAGTTAGGAATGTGTTCTCAGCTCTGCCACGGTCTCCCTGTATATCCTTGGGCAAATCACTTAGAGGCAAATCCATCCCCCGCCCTACCCTCTTGGTTCAGAAGGCCTTGGATGCAGTGGCATTAGTGTAGTTCTGCTGTGAACTACAGCTGAGGAAACAGTGAGAATCATGTGCAAGGATTCTGAAACCCCTGCCTCCCATGCACCATAACCGTGCTGGAGAGTCATGCACCCTAGCACAAATGGGATTTCAGAAATGGTGTTGCGAAGAGGTCTGTGGATCTCTAACTGTGGGGATCAAAGGTGGTCAAATACTCCTCATATAGGGAGGTCACAGCAGCTGTGTGGGGTTGGCTGTAAAGTGAGCCAGTGGTGATTACTGTTATGATCTGCCACTGGGGGAAGTTTCTGTCCCACCATCAAATCCTCATGTCCTTAATGTCTCTATGCCTTGGTTTCCCCAACTGCAAAATGGGTTGCATTACAATAATCCCTACCTACCTAAAATGATGCATTAATTGTCTGTAAAGTTGTTTGAGATGAAAGCCTGTGTAGAAGTACAAATGGCCATATTGTGCCATAAATTTTTAAAGCTACATCTGCCAGTGAAAGCAGGGGGGCAGGTGTGAGTGGGGGTGGGGATCCCTGGTGCACAGCTCTGTTTGAGCCAGAGAGTGGGGGAAAGGAGACACAGAGGCACTGAGCCAGCAAGAGTTTGTACATGCTCTCTTTTGAATCCTACCAGAGCTGTGAGGTTTGGGGACTAGCCTTGTGCCCTTCTCCAGAAAGAGATAACCGCACCTTCCACTGAACACTGGGGGAGAAATTCTGCATGGGGATCTTCCTTCCTCTTAGCCCTATCCTGTGAGTTCTAGCCCAGGCAGGGCAATGCAGTCTGTGGAGTGGTACTGAGGATCTGCAATTCCTATAGACTTCAACAGGAGATCTGGGTGCTCAGCATCTCGGGATCTGGCCTGAAGAAATTAGGAAAGATAAAGAATGAGCACATCCAAAAGCAACTTGTTCAGAGGTACAAAGGTCCTCAAAGTTGGCCTGAACCCTTATAAGTTCTATCCTCCCACTACAAGTATGAGATAAATTTCAAGGGGACATTACATGTTTGTCCACACTGGCACTGTGCCAATAGTGCAGTACCAACAAAGGGTGTATGTCACTCTGGAAAAGGGAATAACTGTGCTGGCAAAAATAAATGGTTTTGTTAAATTAAGTATGGACACACACCAGGCTATGCTGACAGAAGAGGACTTTTGCTGATAAATCTTTGAAGCGTAGACAAGAACTCAGATTATGCATGCTACACTTGTTGACCTTTGGAAGGATGGTATTTTTATCAGGCAGACCATCTCCATAGAGGAAGGACACTCTTACAGAAGCGCCTGTGAAACTGTGAGCTGTCTTTTCAAGGAAACAGTACGCTTCAGCAATGAGAAGAACTTAAAGATATGTTCCTCCCAGGCACCGTGGAGAAGTTCTTCAGTTAACCTCTTCCTCTAAAGCAGGGCTATGAAATGTCAAGTCCATAAACAAGAAGAAACATCCACATAAATAAGTTCTTGGGGCGGGGGGAGGGAGGGAAATGGCAAGCATTTCTAAATATAGAAAAGGCCGGGAAATAATAAATCTGCTAACTCACTATCTACCCATCATGTTTTTTTCAGAACCCACAGCTGTGGATATGAGAAAATATTTTAAGTGAATTTCCTGCTGGTGAAAAGTGTGAGGTTGACAGCCTAGATAATAAGGTCGCCTTTGTATGCACAGAACAATATAGCATGGGAAACAGCTCTTCACCATGCCACTCCATCACTATGCCTTAACTCCACCCTGGAGGGACCAACTCTAAGGGACGCTCCTTCAGAATGTGCAGAGTCCACCAAGGGGTTTTGGCAGCAGAAAGTCTACCCAGAAGAGGTTTGCAGTGGCACAGACCACTGAGAGGCCCACGGCTGTAGCGAATACATTCCCCAAATCATGCTGACTGGGGAGCGGGCATAGCCAGAGCAGCTGTTGTATGCACGAATTCAGTGCATTTCTTGCACAATCTCCACCAACAGAAACTCACATCACAACTTCATGCTGCTTTCCCTCAGTGGAACTCCCAAAGAAAGGCAGCAGGGCCCATCCCCAAACGTGAACCTCCGCTGGGGTGAAATGTCCTGCACTGCCTTCTGAAGAATCAGTTTTTCCTTTGATAGAGGGAGTGAATCAAGCCTAAGACTACAAACTACTGCCCAATGCAGCAGCGTATTTTCTAATGTGGACACCTGTCCTCTAAGGACTGACTTGGATTGAAACCACCAACTGATTTCTTGTGGGCCACCAAATAAAGTCTTTCCAATGGGATTTTTGAAAAAGACCACCGATTCTGGGTGCTCTATTGCTGGATGCCTAACATGAGGCAACAGGGGCCTAATGATAACTCTTGGGCACCCCCGATTTCAGCATAAATCAGTGGGAGCGGCAAGGGATGAGCACTTCTGATAACTCTTCCCTCCATTTGCTCTAAAGGGTTACACTTAGCAGAAAATGTAAAACTGCCACACATCCTCCAGGATACTATGCAGTGCTACATGTACTGCTGATTCTCTCACAGACAGTAACTACCTCTAGGCTAAATGACAACAGCCTTGATAAAAAAACTGATAACTTATTTAACTAACGGTAATAATGTATCCCACAATCTCAGTTCTCATTGCAAGGCTACATGACGCTCTAGCTGGACACCCCAGAAACAGAGCCATTCAAAAATCAGTGGCCACTATTGAAAATGCTGTTCCTAATTTAAACAGTTTGTAACTAAAATTGTGTAATGAGACCAGATTCTGAAGCCAATGGGATTATTTGTATGATAAAGTGCTACTCATTGAGAGCAAGTATATCCAAAAATGGCCTAAGGAGTTGACTGATTTATACAGTATTGTCGTCATCTTTCAAGTCTATAGAGGATTGTTGATCATTAAACTTCACTGATTCAGTTTTTTTCTGTAGTTCACAATTTTAAGGTCTGTACTTCCAGTTTGTTAGAAAGTACAGACTATTCCCCCTAGTAAACTAACATATTTAATTTAATATTTCAACAGCATTTTTGGTTAACACATTTCTTTTGTGTGCCAAGTATTACATTTTTTTCCATTTCCCACACAATAGAACAAACCGGGTATCTCCTGCTGTGGCCAAGGCTGATTTGGCTATCTTTAAACTCTGCTAATTATAGTAAAGAATACAGCAGGTCTATTTTTATTCTATTTTAAAACATTACAGATGAATTCTTAACAAATAGATCTATTTTGGTGAACTACTATTTAATTATATATAAAGTTATTTCTTTCTCTCCCCCTGCCCCACCCTTCCCCGCACTCATGCCATAATGCTAAGGGATTCCATGTGAGTGCAAGGGTCTCTATCCATGCAGATCCAATTGCAGAATCAAGGCCTAAGAATGTACATTCTGACAGAATCTCAGTTATCATAATGTCACTGGTCGGGGACAGGGAAAGAGGGAGAATAACAGTGCTGAGCTTTTATAAAACTTGATGGGCAAAAACTGCTGTCAAAAATGGCTCTGTCTAAAAAGACTGTCAGTCAGCTGCGCACCAGCGGAGCAGCGCATAGCAGAGAAGCAAACAGGTGGAGTTAGCCTGGGAGTTCGCCTGGAGAGAACCTACTGAGGCATCCCCCTTGCAGGTTTCCCTGAGTAGCTTCTGCCACAAGTGAGAAAACTCTTTGAAGGAAGGAACTATGGATGCTGAGCGATCCGCTGTCGTGACCTGCACAGGATGTGCCATGTTTGTCTTTCTTCCACAGGATAGAAGCGACTTTGTCTGTACAAAGTGCAAGCTGATCTCTATATTGGAGGAGAAGATTCAAGGTCTGGAGAAACGAGTATCAACCCTGCGTTCCATAAAAGAAAATGAGGAGTTCCTGGATAGACGTCAGGATAGGCTTCAGCGGGCGCAGTGTTGTGAGGATTCAGAGCAGGCTGCGCAGCAGGGACAGAAGGCCAGCGAGGATAATTGGCGGCATGTGACCTCCAGAAGAGGAAAGAGTATGAGACAAGTCCATGTACAAGAAACGCATATTCAGATGAGCAACCGTTTTCATGTTCTCTCCACAGCCACTAGTGCAGAGAGTGGAGTGAATGATGCATCTGAGGGAACAGAGCAGAAGGAGACTCCACTGATTGGAAGGCATGAGATGCACAGTCCTAGGGATGGGGGTTCCACGACCACCACTCCCAAGAGGAGGAGGAGGGTGGTTGTGGTCGGGGACTCTCTCCTCAGGGGGACTGAGTCATCTATCTGCCGCCCTGACCGGGAAAACCGAGAGGTGTGCTGCTTGCCAGGGGCTAGGATTCGTGATGTGACGGAGAGACTGCCGAGACTCATCAAGCCCTCAGATCGCTACCCCTTCCTGCTTCTCCACGTGGGCACCAATGATACTGCCAAGAATGACCTTGAGCGTATTACTGCAGACTACGTGGCTCTGGGAAGAAGGATAAAGGAGTTTGAGGCGCAAGTGGTGTTCTCGTCCATTCTCCCTGTGGCAGGAAAAGGCCGGGGTAGAGACCGTCGAATCGTGGAAGTCAACGAATGGCTACGCAGATGGTGTCGGAGAGAAGGGTTTGGATTCTTTGACCATGGGATGGTGTTCCAAGAAGAAGGAGTGCTAGGCAGAGACGGGCTCCACCTGACGAAGAGAGGGAAGAGCATCTTTGGAAGCAGGCTGGCCAACCTAGTGAGGAGGGCTTTAAACTAGGTTCACCGGGGGAAGGAGACCAAAGCCCCGAGGTAAGTGGGGAAGTGGGATACCGGGAGGAATCACAAGTAGGTGAGTGCAAGAGGGGAGGGCTCCTGCCCCATACTGGGACAGCAGGACGATCGGTGAGTTATCTTAAATGCCTATACACAAATGCAAGAAGCCTGGGGAACAAGCAGGGAGAACTGGAAGTCCTGGCACAGTCAAGGAATTATGACGTAATTGGAATAACAGAGACTTGGTGGGATAACTCACACGATTGGAGTACTGTCAAGGATGGATATAAACTGTTCAGGAAGGATAGGCAGGGCAGAAAAGGTGGGGGAGTTGCGTTGTATGTAAGAGAGCAGTATGACTGCTCAGAGCTCCAGTATGAAACTGCAGAAAAACCTGAGAGTCTCTGGATCAAATTGAGAAGTGTGAGCAACAAGGGTAATGTCGTGGTGGGAGTCTGCTACAGACCACCAGACCAGGCGGATGAGGTGGACGAGGCTTTCTTCCAGCAACTAACAGAAGTTACTAGATCACAGGCCCTGGTTCTCATGGGTGACTTTAATCACCCCGACATCTGCTGGGAGAGCAATACAGCGGTCCACAGACAATCCAGGAAGTTTTTGGAAAGTGTAGGGGACAATTTCCTGGTGCAAGTGCTGGAGGAACCAACTAGGGGAAAAGCTCTTCTTGACCTGCTGCTCACAAACAGGGAAGAAATAGTAGAGGAAGCAATAGTGGATGGGAACCTGGGAGGCAGTGACCATGAGATGGTCGAGTTCAGGATCCTGACACAAGGAAGAAAGGAGAACAGTAGAATACAGAGCCTGGACTTCAGAAAAGCAGACTTTGACTCCCTCAGGGAACTGATGGGCAAGGTCCCCTGGGAGAATAACATGAGGGGGAAAGGAGTCGAGGAAAGCTGGCTGTATTTTAAAGAAACCTTATTGAGGTTGCAGGAACAAACCATCCCGATGTGTAGAAAGAAAAGTAAATATGGCAGGCGACCAGCTTGGCTTAACAGTGAAATCCTTGCTCGTCTTAAACACAAAAAAGCAGCTTACAAGAAGTGGAAGATTGGACAAATGACCAGGGAGGAGTATAAAAATATTGTTCAGGCATGCAGGAGTGAAATTAGGAAGGCCAAATCACACTTGGAGTTGCAGCTAGCTGGAGATGTTAGGAGTAACAAGAAGGGTTTCTTCAGGTATGTTAGCAACAAGAAGAAAGTCAAGGAACGTGTGGGCCCCTTGCTGAATGAGGGAGGGAACCTTGTGACAGAGGATGCGGAGAAAGCTAGTGTACTCAATGCTTTTTTTGCCTCTGTCTTCACAGACAAGGGCAGCTCCCAGATGGCTGCACTCCGCAGCACGGTATGGGGAGGAGGTGACCAGCCCTCTGTGGAGAAAGAAGTAGTTCGGGACTATTTAGAAAAGCTGGACGAACACAAGTCCATGGGGCCGGATGCACTGCATCCGAGGGTGCTAAAGGAGTTGGCCGATGTGATTACAGAGCCATTGGCCATTATCTTTGACAAATCATGGCAATCGGGGGAGGTCCCGGATGACTGGAAAAAAGCTAATGTAGTGCCCATCTTTAAAAAAGGGAAGAAGGAAGATCCGGGGAACTACAGGCCAGTCAGTCTCACCTCAATCCCTGGAAAAATCATGGAACAGGTCCTCAAGGAATCAATTTTGAACCACTTAAAGGAGGGGAAAGTGATCAGGAACAGTCAGCATGGATTCACCAAGGGCAAGTCATGCCTGACTAACCTAATTGCCTTCTATGATGAGATAACTGGCTCTGTGGATGAGGGGAAAGCAGTGGATGTGCTATTTCTTGACTTTAGCAAAGCTTTTGATACAGTCTCGCACAGCGTTCTTGCCAGCAAGTTAAAGAAGTATGGGCTGGATGAATGGACGGTAAGGTGGATAGAAAACTGGCTGGATGGTCGTGCTCAACGGGTAGTGATCAATGGCTCCATGTCTAGTTGGCAGCCGGTATCAAGTGGAGTGCCCCAAGGGTCGGTGCTGGGGCCGGTTTTGTTCAATATCTTCATCAACGACCTGGAGGATGGTGTGGACTGCACCCTTAGCAAGTTTGCAGATGACACTAAACTGGGAGGAGTGGTTGATACGCTGGAGGGTAGGGATAGGATACAGAGGGACCTAGACAAATTAGAGGATTGGGCCAAAAGAAATCTGATGAGGTTCAACAAGGACAAGTGCAGAGTCCTGCACTTAGGACGGAAGAATCCCATGCACTGCTACAGACTAGGGACCGAATGGCTGGGCAGCAGTTCTGCAGAAAAGGACCTAGGGGTTACAGTGGACGAAAAGCTGAATATGAGTCAACAGTGTGCCCTTGTTGCCAAGAAGGCTAACGGCATTTTGGGCTGTATAAGTAGGGGCATTTCCAGCAGATCGAGGGATGTGATTATTCCCCTCTATTCGGCACTGGTGAGGCCTCATTTGGAGTACTGTGTCCAGTTTTGGGCCCCACACTACAAGAAGGATGTGGATAAATTGGAAAGAGTCCAACGGAGGGCAACAAAAATGATTAGGGGGCTGGAGCACATGACTTATGAGGAGAGGCTGAGGGAACTGAGATTGTTTAGCCTGCAGAAGAGAAGAGTGAGGGGGGATTTGATAGCTGCTTTCAACTACCTAAAAGGGGGTTCCAAAGAGGATGGATCTAGACTGTTCTCAGTGGTAGAAGATGACAGAACAAGGAGTAATGGTCTCAAGTTGCAGAGGGGGAGGTTTAGGTTGGATATTAGGAAAAACTTTTTCACTAGTAGGGTGGTGAAGCACTGGAATGGGTTACCTAGGGAGGTGGTGGAATCTCCTTCCTTAGAGGTTTTTAAGGTCAGGCTTGACAAAGCCCTGGCTGGGATGATCTAGTTGGGGTTGGTCCTGCTTTGAGCAGGGGGTTGGACTAGATGACCTCCTGAGGTCCCTTCCAACCCTGAGATTCTATGATTCTATGATTCTATGAAATCTCTGCTTTAAAGTGAATTTTTTTTGTTTAACCAATTTTTAGATATGCTAAAGTAAACTACTAAGCAAAGTTGACTAGCATTAAACTTGTTTGCAGTCACTTTAAGGTATTTAGGATTTTAAAAATATAAGGTAGCTAAAAGGGGGCAAAGTTAAAACGTACATTGCTTTTGTTAATTTGGAGATAAAGTGTTAAGAGAGTCAAGATGCTGAACTTGTAATGTTTATTCCACATCCAGAGCACTTTTTTCTATAGACACTTCATCAGTACTGCTCTGCATGCTCTCAGCTAAGACAAATCCCTCTCTGTTTGTTCTCAATGGGAGTTTTGCCATTGATTCAACAGGACTGGGATTTGGGCTCTGAAAATATAGTGCACATGACAAAATATGTATCTGCAAAATATCAGATATGTGGTTTCACCTGCCAATTTCATTCTCTTTTCCTTACAGCTGTTCTTATTGAGATGTTCTTTTGAGCATCTGAACTTTGAGGTCAACAAACTTTTGCACAAATTACTTATCTTCTCCTTTCCCTGCAACTGGATTATGTAATATGAACAAGTAAAACTCAGATAACAGGACAAAAATGCCTATTATCTTTTGCTGTTTTATGGGCTATGGGGGATAATAAAATGATGTTGCACACCAAGCTCAATAGTACAGGTCCAATAGTAAACTCATCCTGCCTTCAGACTTGTGTTGCAATGAACAAAGGCATTATTAAGCAGATGGCTAAGAGAAAGTTAAAAATGGATACAATATATGCTGGATTAGTGTCTAACTTGATGACATCCCAATGCAATTCAGCAACTGTATCCCATTCCTATGGATCATGCTCCTTCATTCCTACAATGATAAGCATCGTCCACTTGCCTGGCTTTCCCTTTAAAAAAAGCAAGGTGTTCTTCATTTTTTAATTAATAATAATAGTTAAGTGTTGACCTGTACAAAACATGACGTAAAGATAGTCTGTGACCCAAAGAGCTTACAAACTATGGCCCCAATTCTAGGAACACTGAGGCAAGTGAGTACATTTAAGCGCATCATTAATCTCATTGACTGTGGCCAGGTCTAAACTAGGGGCGGGGGTCAATGTAAGGTACGCAACTTCAGCTACGTGAATAACGTAGCTGAAGTTGACGTACCTCGCTCGACTTACCGCGCAGTGAGGACGCCGCAATGTCGACTGCCGCCGCTCCCCCGTCAACTCCGCTTCCGCCTCTCGCCGGGGTGGATTACCGGAGTCGAAAGGAGAGCGATCGGGGATCGATTTATCACATCTACACTAGACATAAAAAATCGATCCCCAAAAGATCAATCACTACCTGCCGAATCGTGTGCATAAATGCTTGTAGGATCAGGGCTTAGAGATAGAAGCAGAAAACACAGGGTACTTAGAGGACTGAGTACATCTCCTCCTTGCTCCTATGTTACTAATAACATCTCAGATAATTAAAACTGAACTAATTTAAATATACAATCCCTTGCCATTTTGAATGTCCTTTATTTCGCCCAATGGCAAACATCAAGTCACTTTCATTTTTGTGTTCAGGTACATTGGAATGTATTAAAACAAATCTATTAATTTTAGGTTTCATGAAACCTTATACACAATCTAATTAGCCTCTGGGTTACTAGATGAGCACTAACTTTGCATGCACAAATTACTGACACGTAGAAATACACAGCTAGTCCCTGAGAGTCTTATTCACAGAAGTCATCCCATTAGCTATATTCAGACCTTGTGTAAGATGAAGTCAAGGGAGTGGCACCAGGTCTGAATTTGGCTCATTGGCATAAACGGAACTAGTGATATGAGTAAGTGAAGCAGGATACACCCTTGTTGTATTGATTATAGGCCTGATCCTGAAAAAACGTGCACATGTAGCTTTTCTGTTAAGTGAGCAGTCCCATTGAAGTCAGTGGGACCATTCATTCACGGGCTTACAGGACTGGGCCCAAATGTAGTTATTTACTTGATGTAGTTAGCAATGTAATCATCAACATTTTTTATCTCTACATCAAAATTCATGTAGGTGTAAAACTTTGCCACACACTGATAGAATATGAGAGCGTGAGCCTAAATGCTATTAAATTCTGCACTCTGTGTATGTGTAACTACTAATTGTACCGTAGCAATAGGTTGAAGTGGCTGTTCTATTCTAACCCTCTACTTCCAGTTGATTATAACTTTCTTTAAAAGTATTCCTTTGGGGCTGAAATTGTTCTTGGCTCAAAGGTGATTGAAGAAAATGATAGGGGCTATTTCTGAGTTAAATGAGCTTGAAAGGAATGCAGTCCCTTCTGGGCTCTCTCTGATGTCTTAGTCCTTGTGAGCTGGTATGGGAGTGAAATTAGTTAAGTGTGGCCCTCTGTGAGGTGCTCAGAGATGGATCCTTATCAAGTTCGATCTCCTGCCAAGTCCCAAGAACACGGCCAGCCTGGTATGATGGGGAAAAAACCACTTGTAGCATTTGGCAGCTGAGAGTGTGCACTACTAGAGGAGCAGGGGAAGGATTGGAGACAGTTTCTTTAGTTGGGAATGGGTTAGTTGCTTTGCCTTTGGAGATGGTCTTGAGGAATTTGTAGCTACCTTGGGGGTGTTAATCAGGGCATTTATCACTGGGGTTGTATAGGGTTACATTGACTTTTTCTTTTAGCAACTGGATTTTTTCCCCATAGATTCATAGAAATGAGTGTAACGTGTACCCTTTAAGGGTAGTAGAGACTAGGGGGTCAGTCAACCCCTGTTTGACGGCATGACCCTTTAAGGTTTCTAAACTTGTGGAGCGGATGAAGACTGAGGGGAAAGCAGAGGCAGGTGTTAGGAAAGAGGAAGTAGTCACAGGGAGTAGCTAGTGTTTGGAGAAAACACAGACTATTGACTGTTTAAGGGCTTGGAACCAGGAGCCTTGTAGGGTGGGGCAAGGCTCCCCACTTCCCCAGCAACCAGGATAAGCACCGCAAAAGAGGGGAGTATATCGTATGCCTCTTCCTTCCTAACAGGGAAGGACTGCTCTCCTAGGTCATGGTCTAGAGCAGCGGTCTCAAACTCAAATGACCACGAGGGCCACATGAGGATTAGTACATTGGCCCTAGGGCCGCATTACTGACACCTACCCCCCGCCGCCCTTGGCCATGCCCCCACTCCACCCCTTCCATGAGGCCCCGGCCCTTTCCCCCGAAATCCCCACCCCAACTCTGCCCCCAGGGGGTGCAGGAGGGGTGTGGAGTGTAGGACTCAGGGTAGGGAGTTGGGGTGTGGGGTGCACGAGGGGTGCACAGGGGGTCAGGGTGCGGCAGGGGGCTCAGGGCAGGGGGTCAGGGTTCAGGAGGGGTGCAGGGTGAAGCAGGGGGCTCAGGGCAGGGGGTTGGGGTGCAGGAGGGGTGTGGCAGGGGGTCAGGGTGCAGAAGGGGTGCGGGGTGCGGCAGGGGGTCTCAGGGCAGGGGGTCGGGGTGCAGGGTGCAGCAGGGTCCAGGGCAGGGGGTCAGGAGGGGCACAGGGTGAAGCAGGGGGCTCAGGGCAGGGGGTCGGGGTGCAGGAGGGGTTTGGGGTGCAGCAGGGGGCTCAAGGTGCTGGAGGGGTGCACGGTGTGGCAGGGGGCTCAGGGCAGGGGGTTGGGGTGCAGGCTCTGGCCCAGCATGCACTGGGGGCAGGTTCCCTGCCTGCCTGCCCTGTCCCCGTGCTGCTCCGGGAAGAGGCTGGAACCTGGGAGAGGAGGGGCACAGGGGTCTGTGTCACTGTTGCGTCCAGGCACTGCCCCCAGCAGCTCCTATTGGCTGTGATTCCCTGTTCCCGGCCAATGGGAGCTTCTGGGGGCGGTGCCTGGACGCAACAGTGACACAGACCCCTGGGAGCTTGCCGGAGCAGCGCAGGGACAGGGCGGCCAGGCAGGAGCCTGCCCTGCCCCCAGTGCGTGTTGGGTCCGAGCCTTTGTACGTAAACGCTGGGGGGCCGTGGGGAGCTCGCGGGCCGCAGAAAATGACCCCGCGGGCCACGTGTTTGAGACCCCTGGTCTAGGGCCTGGATTTCCAAAGGTATTTAAGTTCCTAAATTAGAAGCCTAAATACTTTTAGGGACCTAGGCCTAAATAAAAAGAGGCCAGCTGGGAAAAGTTGATCTAGGGCTGTACCTGGTCTGAATCCACGCAGCCTCAAGAAGGGCAGTGGGACTCTGAATGGAGGGGACTGAAAGGAGATGGGGTCACATATAGGTTGGGGCTGAGTGACATAATCCCTTGAATGCAAGGGCAGGGAGTTTGAACTTGATGTACAGGGCAATGAGGAGCCAGCTGGAGGATGTGGTCAGAACAAGGGTGAGAGATAATTTTGGCAGGAGCACTTTGTATAGATTCAAGGGGGCCGATGTGAGTATCTAGAGAAGACCACAGAAGAGGAAGATAAACAGGATGTGGCCATGGACTGAGTGTAAGGGAAGGAAGAGTGGGAGGAGCTGATGTCTAATTTATGGGCCTGAGTGGCAGGTATGATGGGGGTGCAAGCAACTATAAAGGGGGTAGTGGAGAGAGCTAACAATGAGAGAAAATGAATTCGATTCTGTAGTGTGTTGTTGCTTATTTTGTGCTATACCAGCAGCCCTAAATCTGACTCCCCACCTGTAAAAGGGACGTCTGTAATCCAAATGCCAGAAGCAGCATACACCAGTGGTTAGAGCAGTGTTCCTGATCTACTCTTCTCAACTATGCCACTAACAAGTGTCACTTGACCTTAGCCTTTTTGTATCTTACATTTTGTTTCAGTACAGTAGGGTAATAAAACTTACCTACCTCACAGGGGTGTCAAGGCTTAATTTAATGAATGTGTAAGGTTTTTGGATGGAAGTTGAACGTTATTCTAAATGCCTCATAGAAATGCACAGAAAATAAATCTTTCTTTGCAAAGCGCTTTGAAAATGTCTTTAAAATGATTATACTGTAAGAAATTGAGTAGTGCTTATGTCCCTTTACTGGCACAATTGGAACTGTTCAACTAAGGCTATGTACACATGTAGAGAGAAATCTCTGTATTAAGTATTTCTATGAATCCTTATGATGTTGCATTGTGTCATTTTGTATTAAGTATCTTTGTGTCATTTTGTATTAAGTATCTTTATCTTTATGACATTGCATCTTGCATTGTGTTATTTTGTATTTATATGACTTGGCATTGTGCCTCTCTATTTTCATACAACTTTGTATTAGATCCCCATTTTGTATTAGATCCCTATTTGATATAGAAAACTTTGTATTAGATGTTATAGCCCCTAAGGACAGTAGAGTTAAAGTAGAAGAAGCATGTTTCTGTTTGCTAGTAGGGTAAGATCTTCCCCCCACTCTGTAATCAATTGCCCTATTGACTGAACGAGGTGTGAATGAGTGAGGCTTGGAAGAAACCCACCTCCAGACACTGCAACAGTTGGAGAGGGGGTGGGAGCCAGATCAAAGAACAATCAAGTGGCAAAGAAGAGCAGACATACTGACGGCCCTGGGGATTAGAAGCAAGCACCTTCTTTAGGTAACACCCTCTTTGAGCAGCCTGGGGACAACACCCAGAGAAAAGCAGCACAAAGACCAAGGGACACAGACCAACGGACACAGACCCAGAGTTTGAATCTGGAATGAATTTGCATAAGAGGGAAGCTGCTATAAAAATGAGGTGTCTTGCAGAAGGACCCCGGGTCTCGTCTTGTCACCATCGGAGCATCGATCCGGATCGGCAGAAGCCCGGCTCCACCCCTCCCCCATCTAACTCACCTGGCCAGTGCAGTTAAGGGGAGCAACCAGTTGGTAACAACAGCAAGACGGAGTGTGTTTGTGTCTGTGTGTGTGTGAGTGCATGAGTGTGATATATATATCATATGCATATGCTAGAGTATTGATTGATACCTGTATTACTAATAAATGTGGCGTTTTGCCTTAATCCCCTTGAAAAGATCCTGCATAGTACTTTGAGTACAACATTTTGGTGGAGAATTGCGAAAGGGGGAAGGTACCACGAGCATTTATTGAGTAATAAAACAAACTTTGATATTGAGTATTGAAAAGTATTGAGAAGTATTGAAAAGTGATCGATCATTAAGGTGTGCACACCCCCGGTGGTAGAAGGCCGGGTAAAGACAGGAGGAGAAGTAGCTTTCTCGCTCCCCCAGTCGTAGAGTGCTGGCAGTAAAAAGAAGGGAGGAGAATTAAATTTCTTGCTCCAGGTAAAGAGGATAAGCATTGCTGGTTTAGTCCCAATAGGAGGTTGGGTACACTAGAAAATGTTTACACGTAAGCAGTCGTTTAAGAAGGCTCCCAGAGAGGAGATTGAGAAATTGGGGTTTGTAAGAGATGTTACCCCTTTCGAACAAATTTTGCAAAAATTTGGACACAGCCCTTGGTCTGATCAAGTGTTAGCTGATGTCCACACGATTTCAGATCTTGAAGACAAATTGGCGAGCTATTTATGTATCTATAAACCCTCAACTCAAATAAAAAAAGAAGCAGCTGCAGTTTGGCTTCTGTGGAAAACCTGTAATGAGGTATTCCTTCGATTGACTGAATGTAAAAATGAAAAGGAGAAACTGCACCAAGATTTACAAGCCTCTGCTGCAGAAGCAGAGAAATGGAAATGTTTGTCCATTAGCAGCCAAACCCAGCTAGACTCCCTTAAGGATGGGTACAGAGAGTTAAAGCAACACTCTCAAATCTTTCAGGAGCATGCAAAAGAGGAGAGAATTGAAAAAGAAAATCAGGTATTACAGGGAATGGTCAAAAAGTTAACTTTAGACCAGGGGAGAGCCCCCGCTGACCATACCCACTGTAAATCACTTGTCAAACAGCTGGAACAAAAATTGGGATTTGCAAATAGACAAATTGCAGCAGTAACTTCAGGAGAAGGGATATTTGGGACCCCAGATGGGGCAGACTTTCTAGACCCCTCTGGAGATTGGGAAGGGGATATTTGGGTAGATTCCTCCTCCCAGAGCAGGAATGCCATTTCAACAGTAACAAAGAGAACAGTCACCACCACGAGGGAGGGTGGTGAGAGTGAAACAGTAAGAACAGGTCCTGTTTCTGCCTCAGATCTCCAGGCCATGGCAAAGTGGCTGGGGATTTTAAAACGGGGAAATGTTTCTAGATGGAATGTGAATGCCCTTTTACTGGGAGAGAGGGAGGATTTAAACTCACAAGAACTGCACCACTTAATGAGCATTTGTGCAACCCCAGATATGCAGGGATTTATAGACAGGTTCAGGATTGATGGGAATATCTGGCATGATCCGGATCCCCCAGAACCGGACCCCCCAGATCCGGACCCCAGACACTGTGTTGCAGCAGTCCGGAGGATGGTCTGAAACTATGGGCCTGGACCCACAGGGTGTGGTGCAGCCCCAAGTACAGGACACACTGTGGCAGAGACCAAGCAGGGTCTGCTGCTGTGGGAGCACGGTGCTAATTTGTTTGTAAGCTTCTATCTTTCAGCCTCCAAACTGGAACATCAGGAGAGCTGGGACCAGCTGAAGAGATCTAGAAATACCATGGTTATAGTGTCATGACAAAGTCTGTGTTCAGTGTTCTGTGTTCCATGTTCTGTGTCTGTCTGTGGTGCATGTCCTGTGCTAGCATTGTGCCCAGAGAGAGGGGATACTACACTAGACAGGCTAAATGCCTTTTCCTCTCTCGACTTCCCTCATCTCCAACCAAGTTCAAAAGACTTTGGTCCTATTTGTTCTGTGCTTAAGGAGGTCCTAACTTCAGTGACTTTTACTGTTTGATGGCTATTGCAGCATCAAACTTGGGCCTCATTTTGTTTATCAATGTATCCAATTATTGTAATGGTGATGGTTTGATTGTATCCCCAATTATTATGATTATGATTGTTGGCATTTGTATTTGTTATATCTAGTGTTTAGTCAATTGTAATGGTTTTACTTATATTCACCTGGTTATGATTGTTTGGTTTGTTTGCAACAGGTCACCTGTGCCCTACAAGGAAAAAGGGGCAGCGGTGATCTGTATGCTCTGCATGGGCTGCTGGATGAAACAGATGTATTCCAAACTGAAACCACATTCTGAAATCATGTCCCAATACATAGCTTTAAAACAGAGATTTAAATGGTGACCACTCAAGAATTGTTCTTGAGAGGTCAAAAGGGGGACAATGTAGAGAGAAATCTCTGTATTAAGTATTTCTATGAATCCTTATGATGTTGCATTGTGTCATTTTGTATTAAGTATCTTTGTGTCATTTTGTATTAAGTATCTTTATCTTTATGACATTGCATCTTGCATTGTGTTATTTTGTATTTATATGACTTGGCATTGTGCCTCTCTATTTTCATACAACTTTGTATTAGATCCCCATTTTGTATTAGATCCCTATTTGATATAGAAAACTTTGTATTAGATGTTATAGCCCCTAAGGACAGTAGAGTTAAAGTAGAAGAAGCATGTTTCTGTTTGCTAGTAGGGTAAGATCTTCCCCCCACTCTGTAATCAATTGCCCTATTGACTGAACGAGGTGTGAATGAGTGAGGCTTGGAAGAAACCCACCTCCAGACACTGCAACAGTTGGAGAGGGGGTGGGAGCCAGATCAAAGAACAATCAAGTGGCAAAGAAGAGCAGACATACTGACGGCCCTGGGGATTAGAAGCAAGCACCTTCTTTAGGTAACACCCTCTTTGAGCAGCCTGGGGACAACACCCAGAGAAAAGCAGCACAAAGACCAAGGGACACAGACCAACGGACACAGACCCAGAGTTTGAATCTGGAATGAATTTGCATAAGAGGGAAGCTGCTATAAAAATGAGGTGTCTTGCAGAAGGACCCCGGGTCTCGTCTTGTCACCATCGGAGCATCGATCCGGATCGGCAGAAGCCCGGCTCCACCCCTCCCCCATCTAACTCACCTGGCCAGTGCAGTTAAGGGGAGCAACCAGTTGGTAACAACAGCAAGACGGAGTGTGTTTGTGTCTGTGTGTGTGTGAGTGCATGAGTGTGATATATATATCATATGCATATGCTAGAGTATTGATTGATACCTGTATTACTAATAAATGTGGCGTTTTGCCTTAATCCCCTTGAAAAGATCCTGCATAGTACTTTGAGTACAACACACATGACAGATTAAGTTGGTGTGTCAGCTATATAGCTCATGGGTGTGAATAAGCCACCCCCTGAGCAACGTAAGTTACACCGACCAAAGCGCCTGTGTGGACAGTGCTTTGTCGGCAGAAGAGCTTCTCCCGCTGACATAGCTACTACCACTGCTCGCTGGGGCTGGCGTAATTAAGTCGACAGGAAGAGAGCGTTCTCCTGTCAGCTTAGAACACCTGCACTAGCAGCGCTACTGTGGGGCAGCTGCATCGGTGCAGGTGCGCCGCTGTAAGCTCTGTAGTGCAGCGATAGCCTGAGCGGCATTGGCCCTAGGCTGTGAGTAGCGTTAACAAAACGTTTCCATTAGCAAGAGATAAGGGTTTGTGCTATTAGAGAAACGGGAACCGGGTCTTAGCCCGGCTTTCACCATAACGTTCTGAGACACCATGAGGTGCAGCGTAACTGACAAAAGAGGCAATGGATTTATTATAATGTTATCACGGGCACATGTAGAGCCCATACCGGGCTACGCTGGGAGGTTGAAGGGCTGAGGTTTCCTCTCAGCTTGCACCCGTAACCTCCTCCTTCTGGCATTTTTTTCTCTGTAATTTAAACAAACAAACAAGGCCGACTTCCTATGCATTTTTAATTAAAAATTGGGGGGGAAGAGTATATTTATCCACTGTAACTTAATCCCAATAATGATGGATCTCAAGAACTGTTTTCATTACTACATGTTTGGATGGGACCTGTATCACTTTCATGGTTGCCCTCCAGAAGTCCTAAGATCATGGAGGCAGTTCCAAGTACGTTTGAACTCCCCACAAACCTGAATTTCAGCCAAAACCCTTGGGTTTTGGTGTAGTGCTTGCTAGTTCATTTGAAGATAATTACTATAAAAATGAACAAAAGTGAATCTTTCTTCACAATTTGCTGAGTACCGTCAATGTGTTTGGCATGATAGAAGGCAGAGAGGACGATGTGGCGCCAGCTGTGTGGTGGGCACCCTATAACAAATGGTGGGGTGCCTGGTTCTATTAGCATGGTGTATGCCTTACAACATAGAGAAGATACCTATACAGTTATTATTGGGGTATTTAGTGCACTGGATGAGGTACAACACATGCTATGATAGGTAAGCATATTGAAAGGTGTGTTGTGGGTTGTACTGATTTTGCAATAATGGAGATATGTCGGCAGGTTTTGTATCCCTTGTTATGGCAGGGTCTGCTGCCGCTTTGAGTTACTGGGTCCTGGTTTATGGGAAGCTTGCTTCTGATGATGTGCTTGGCGAGGTTGGGAGGTTGTCTGAAGGCCAGAAGAGGGGGTTCAAGGTGTGGTCCCCATCGAGTATGGGTTGTAATTTTTTAATAATATGCCATATGGATTCGTGTGGGGTGGTAGATGACAGCTAGGGCTGTAAGGTCAGAGAGTTGTTTTCCCTGTACTGAAGTAGGTTCTCTTGGGGGCATTGGGTAGTCAGGTCCATGATGCAATCTACTTCTCTTCTGGAGTGTCCTTGTTTGGTGAATCAGGTTTTAAGTATGTATCCTGGACTTTCTCTTTGGAGCATTTTCTGTGGTATCTGAGAACCTGGCTGTAGATAACAGATTTCTTGGTGTGTCTAGGTAGTTACTAAATCTGTGAAGATAAGCATGGCGATCCATGGGTTTCTTGGTTTTGATGTCAGTAGGATTCCATTGCTGAAGCTGATCATGATATCCAGGAAGTTGATGCTAGTGTGGGAGTGTTCTAGAGAGAGTTTGATGGATGGGCTATGGTTGTTGAAGTTGTGGTGGAAATCTGAGGGAGTTTGGGTCGTCTGTCCAGAGGATGAAAATATTATTGATGTAGCACAGGTATATAATTGGTTTCATGGTACATTTGTCCAGAAATTCTTCTTTAAGGTGTCCTATGAAGAGGCTGGAATATTGGGGAGCTATCCTACTATACCCAGCTGTTCCCACGGATTGGACAAAGTGTTTGTTGTTGAACATAACATTGTTAGAGGTAAGGATGAAATGGATGAGTTTGGCAATGTGTTTGGGATGGATATCTGAATATTGTCCATTGTCTTTTAGCTATTTAAGGCAGGCAGTTATTCTGTCATTGTAAGGGATGGTGCATAGGGAGATGACATCCATGGTAGCAAGGATCGTGTTCTCAGGGAGATTGTTAATGTTGTGGAGTTTCTGTTAATGTTGTGGAGTTTCTGGAGGTAGTCAGTTGTGTCCTGGAAGAAACTGGTGCTTTGTATGGTGACTAGTTTGAGGATGGTTTCTACATGTCCTGACAGTCTTCAGTAAGAGTGCTGTGGCCAGATAGGTTAGGTCTGCCTGGGTTCCCTTGTTTGTGTATCTTGGGAAGTATGTAGAAGGTCGGTGGGGTGGTTCGTAGAGGATGAGGTCATAGAGTTTCTCTTGGAGTTGTTGGGGGCACGGCAGAGGAGGAAAGTTCTTTTAAAGTGTTTCCTTCTACCTACCTGCACAGCCTTCGTCTTGCTTGGGTTCAGCATCAGCCAGCTATCTTTCATCCTGATGCAGATTTCCAAGGACTTTTACATATCCTGTAAAAGAGGCATAAGAGTTGAGAGCATCATGTACAGACTGGTGTGTTCTGTGTTTACTTTACCAATCAACTCCCCAGCCTAGCGGCTACCTGTGGATGAAGTGAAGCACTGACCCAACCTGGAAGAACGCTTCAGGAAGCAGTTCTGGGAGTGGAAGAAGAACATTTGCGGGCCTGTGGGTTTGGCACTTACATTCCCTCCTGTGGCGTCCTGGAGGCGGGAGGAGCATGTTGCGATCGGAAGTGCTGAACGCAGCAGACACAGAGCCAGCGGGATGAATTCAGACAGGCCCCTGGCAAGGGGCTGGCAAGTCCCCACCAGCGCAGGAAGGGCTGACCCTGCCTCACACCGCCGCGGCCATGGGCACACGGGCGGCCATGGGATCGCGCTGACACCCCACCTCTACAAGCTGCGGTATCGCCACACTAAGGGACCTGTCCAAGGTCCCAGCCAATCGGGACAGCGCTGGAGATTGAACCCAGGAGTCGTGGGGGGTCGTCTAGGGATTGGGGAGCATCAGCAGCCCTTCGCACTAGACGGGCTAGCCCCGGGGCACCGCCTGGGCTCCCCCCCAGCTGGCGCTAAGTGAACACAGGCAAGGAGGCACAGCACCACGTGACCTCGTGGGCCCGCGTCCCCCTTGTTGCGCCAGGAGGGAGGCGTGTCAGGTGACGTGGGCGGGAGGGGGAGGAGGGGCAGAGTGAGCTACGTGACTCGTGCGGGGAGGGGCAGGGCCGTGAGGTGCGTGGCGGGGGGGGGGGTGGCAGTCACGTGATTCGGGCGGCCCGGAACGATCCGAGGAGGCGCTGCGCGGCCGCCATTTTCCTGCGGCGCCCAGTGTGCGTGTGTCCCCCGACCCCGGCCGAGCGGAAGGAGCGAAGGGCGGGGGCGGGGGGCAGGAGGAGGAGGGGTCGCTGCCCGGGTGACAGGGCCGTCCCCGGGGGCGGAGCGCAGCTGCCCGGCGCGGGGCAGAGCGACGTGTCCGAGCGGGTCCGTCCCGTCCCAGCCCGGCGCCGCGCGGCTCCGCAGCACCATGTCCGGCCAGAGCCTCACCGACCGCATCACGGCGGCGCAGCACAGCGTGACCGGCTCGGCCGTCTCCAAGACCGTCTGCAAGGCCACGACCCACGAGGTCATGGGGCCCAAGAAGAAGCACCTGGACTGTGAGTACCGGGGGGTGGCAGAGGTTCCCCGGGAGCCGGGGGGTCTGTGAGTACCGGGGTGTGTGGTAGAGGTTCCCCGGGAGCCGGGGGGTCTGTGAGTACCGGGGGGTGGCAGAGGTTCCCTCGGGAGCCGGGGGGTCTGTGAGTACCGGGGTGTGTGTGGCAGAGGTTCCCCCGGGAGCCGGGGGGTCTGTGAGTACCGGGGTGTGTGTGGCAGAGGTTCCCCGGGAGCCGGGGGGGTCTGTGAGTACCGGGGTGTGTGGTAGAGGTTCCCCGGGAGCCGGGGGGTCTGTGAGTACCGGGGTGTGTGTGGCAGAGGTTCCCCGGGAGCCAGGGGGTCTGTGAGTACCGGGGGGTGGCAGAGGTTCCCTCGGGAGCCGGGGGGTCTGTGAGTACCGGGGGGTGGCAGAGGTTCCCCCGGGAGCCGGGGGGTCTGTGAGTACCGGGGTGTGTGTGGCAGAGGTTCCCCTGGGAGCCGGGGGGGTCTGTGAGTACCGGGGTGTGTGTGGCAGAGGTTCCCTCGGGAGCCGGGGGGGTCTGTGAGTACCGGGGGGTGGCAGAGGTTCCCCCGGGAGCCGGGGGGTCTGTGAGTACCGGGGTGTGTGTGGCAGAGGTTCCCTCGGGAGCCGGGGGGTCTGTGAGTACCGGGGGGTGGCAGAGGTTCCCCCGGGAGCCGGGGGGTCTGTGAGTACCGGGGGGTGGCAGAGGTTCCCTCGGGAGCCGGGGGGGTCTGTGAGTACCGGGGGGTGGCAGAGGTTCCCCCGGGAGCCGGGGGGTCTGTGAGTACCGGGGTGTGTGTGGCAGAGGTTCCCCCGGGAGCCGGGGGGTCTGTGAGTACCGGGGGGTGGTGGCAGAGGTTCCCCCGGGAGCCGGGGGGTCTGTGAGTACCGGGGGGTGGCAGAGGTTCCCCGGGGAGCCGGGGGGGGGGGTCTGTGAGTACCGGGGTGTGTGGCAGAGGTTCCCCAGGAGCCGGGGGGGGGGTCTGTGAGTACCAGCGTGTGTGGCAGAGGTTCCGCAGGAGCCGGGGGGGGGGGTCTGTGAGTACCGGCGTGTGTGGCAGAGGTTCCGCCCGGAGCCGGGGGGGGGGTGGTCTGTGAGTATCGGGGGGTGGCAGAGGTTCCCCCGGGAGCCGGGGGGGTCTGTGAGTACCGGGGTGTGTGTGGCAGAGGTTCCCCTGGGAGCCGGGGGGTCTGTGAGTACCGGGGGGTGGTGGCAGAGGTTCCCCCGGGAGCTGGGGGGTCTGTGAGTACCGGGGGGTGGTGGCAGAGGTTCCCCCGAGAGCCGGGGGGTCTGTGAGTACCGGGGGGTGGTGGCAGAGGTTCCCCCGGGAGCCATGGGGGTCTGTGAGTATCGGGGGGTGGCAGAGGTTCCCCCGGGAGCCGGGGGGGGTCTGTGAGTACCGATGGGGGGGGGGGTGTGGGGTGGCAGAGGTTCCCCCGAGAGCCGGGGGGTCTGTGAGTACCGGGGTGTGTGGCAGAGGTTCCCTTGGGAGCCGGGCGGTCTGTGAGTACCGGGGGGTGGTGGCAGAGGTTCCCCCTGGAGCCGGGGGGGTCTGTGAGTACCGGGGGGTGGCAGAGGTTCCCCGGGAGCCGTGGGGTCTGTGAGTACCGGGGGGTGGCAGAGGTTCCCCCGGGAGCCGGGGGGGGGTGTCTGTGAGTACCGGGGGGGGTGTCTGTGAGTACCGGGGTGTGTGGCAGAGGTTCCCCCCGGAGCCATGGGGTCTGTGAGTACCGGGGGTGGGGTGGGGTGGCAGAGGTTCCCCCGGGAGCCGGGGGGGTCTGTGAGTACCGGGGTGTGTGTGGCAGAGGTTCCCCGGGAGCCGTGGGATCTGAGAGTACCGGGGGGTGGCAGAGGTTCCCCGGGAGCCGTGGGGTCTGTGAGTACCGGGGTGTGTGGCAGAGGTTCCCTCGGGAGCCGTGGGGTCTGTGAGTACGTGGGGGGCAGGAGAGGTTCTCCCTGGAGTCTGTAGGGACTGAGTACCGAGGGGGGACAGGAGAGGTTCCCCTTGGAGGCTGTAGCGACTGAGTGTGGGCGGGGGCAGGCCAGCAGGAACTGTCCTCCCTGAGGGCCGAGGGGGCTATAAGTATGGGGGGGAGCAGGAAAGTTTCCCTCCGGGGCTGAGAGTACTGGGGGTGGAGGGCTGGAGAGGTTCTTCCGTGCCGGGGGGTGAGGGGAGGAGGGCAGGAAAGGTCCCCTCTGGGTGCTGAGGGGACTGAGAGTACGGGAATGGCGAGGTTCCACTGGGAGCCTGATAGGGACATCTTGAACATTTTCCACCCATCCCTGGGATATGGTAAATCACCTGGATTGCAAGTAACCAGAATGCTCAAATACTTATCTAGGCCCTTAGCTTCTACATTTAGGGAATCATGGGACCACTGGATTGCAAGTAACTAGGGGGTCCCCCTTAGGCTTCTGCTGGGCCCCGTGACCAGCGCACAAAATTAGAGAGAGGGCATGAGAAGCAGGTGTACTTTGAGTAACTGAAACTCCCCCACATACAACAGGTGAATTCAGCTACTTTTCAGAGGCCAATACAAATGAGAGGGTGGTGGGCTTCACCAGAGTCCCCAGAAGCAACTCTCCCACCATAAACAGTTTCTGTTAAAGGAGAGGTTGTTGGGATTCATGTGAGAGTTGTCCCTTGTACTGTGTACAGGGGCATCATCTTTAATACAAATCTTTGGCTAGAAGGTGCTTTATGTTTTGAATTTCCCAACAGAAGGCTACCTATGGTTGCCAGAAGGATGAAAGATTTTATTCTTTCTTTCCTGGTCCCTCAACATTGAAGCCTCTTCATGGGTGCAAGTCACTGGGGTTTCTCCTGCTTTACTCCTCCCTTGGCCTATGAATAGTTCCAGTTCCTGTCTCTACCTGGCATAGCTGGTCCTTGCAACAGAGTCAAGTTAACTTGGTTTTTTGGGGTCAATTTCACCTCTGCCCACTTGATTGAGCAATGAAACAGACTATATAGTTATCAGTTTTACTTTGCTGGTGTTTGACAAGGTAGGAGAGGCAGCAGCTGCACTGGAGCTGCATGTTTACTGACATTGGGGAAAATGACATTTGGAATATTTTCTTTGCAACTGTAAGGGGTCAGAACATATCTTTAAAAATGTATACTTACATATTCATTCATTACTCTGCAGAAATTGGTGGCTTAGATCCCACCTGAATTTCTTGTACCTCTTATCTTGTCCCTATAATCACTCTTTGAATTACCCCAAACGTATTCTATTCCCTGTAACCATAAGGTTGAGAGGCTCAAGAATTAATATTTGGTCTGTGATGAACTCTACTCCACATACCAGACTTGCAGAACTATAATATGTTTACTAATCTAGGCACAAATCTGCTAGCCAAGCTTTGCCATGTTGATTATAATGAAAATTGAGATTTTTTACTCCAGTCAAAAAAAGACTAGCCCTGGGCAACTAGGGGAGTTGAATTTTGCAAGGCTGTCCTACAGTAATAATCTTTCCTGCTCACTTCTAAGACATGAGATTATGAAGTTCAAGAAGAAACTTCTGCGCTACGAATACACCTGTACTGACATCAAAACCTATGACCATCAGCATCCATTCCCGAAATAACCTGGTTATGCAGCCGAAGTGCAGCATGTAGACTTTGAATAGCTCTGCTCTTTGCCTTCACCTCAATCAATAAAATCATAGGCCCCGAAAAGATGCACCTGGACTGATAGGTATGTCCTTAATAAATCCTCCTATTCCTTCCCACCACATTCTTACTATACTGTTTAGCCATTTGTGAGGGGCATCCTTCTATCAAAGCGGTAATATTAGAATATTAACTGAAATTGATAGACTAAGCAGTTTATTGCAGGTTCACACCATGCACGTGTCAGTTCAGTTCCTAGATGGTACAATAATACAATTAATAAAATCTTGCTGGGCACCACACAAACACATAGACTAGGCCTGCATAACTCGTAAAGCGGCGAGGGCCATATTATTCCAAAGAAAACAGCTGAGGGCCGAAACCCCCTGGCCTGTCAGGAAACCACACCCCACACCCCCCCCGGCACAGCCCGCCCCATGGAAACAACCCCACCTTCCCCAGCGCTGGGATGTGGAAGCCTGTAGAGGGGGAAAGAAACAGCAAGCATAGGGTGACCAGATCACAGCAGTAAAATGGGACCCGCCCCCTCCCCACTCGGCCCAACCATCACACCCCTCTTCACCCCCCCAGGGGTCACCATATTACTGCACACAACAGTCAATCAAATGCAGTTGTAGATAAATCTCCGCATTATGCATTTTTGTATAACTTTTATATGACTTTGTATTGAACCTTGGTAATTTGTTATAGTGGGCCCCTAGGGTAGTATAATTAAGGTAAAAGAAAAATGTCTTTTTGCTAGAAGTAGAATAAGATCTCCCCCCCCACTTTGTATTAAATTGCCCTGTTGAATGAATGAGGTGTGAATGAGGAAGGTGTGGAAGGCAGGCACCTCCAGACAGCTGCAACCCTTGGAGAGGGGCTGGGAACCAGACCAAGGATAATCAGACTTGTCAAGTGGGCTGACTAGAGAAGAGCAGACATACTGACAGCCTCTGGGGTTAGAAGCAAGCACCTTCCTTGGGGAACACCCTCTTTGCAGCATTGGGACAACCCCCAGCCCAGAGACAAGCCGCAAAAAGGACCAACGGACACACTCCCAGATTTTGGGCCGCACAGCGAGCCCACCTACTCACCCCGCTGCAGGCCGCACAGTGAGCCCACGTGGGCCGCATGTTGTGCAGGCCAGACATAGACATTCTCAGTGTGGGACAGCTTACATTTTAAATAGACAATGAGGAAGGAAGTATTTTTTTCATTTTAAAAATAAAGGTCCGCGGCATGGAGATTAAATGGTTTGCTCAGTGTCATACAGGAAGTCTGTGGAAGAGCTGGGAATAGAACCTATTTCATGAGTCCTAGTCCAGTGCCTTATTAAATATAAGATCAACCTTCTTGAAATGCAGCTGCAAATAAGTTGGTCAGTTTTAATTAGTCAGTAATTGTTGTTTTTTGTTATTTTGTTCTCTGGCAGATTCTCTTCCTTTTTTAGTTCTTCCTTTTTGGATTCCTATACGATGCTAGCTTTATATCACTTCCTAGCTTTCCCTGGACTTCTTCAGGAACATCTAGTCTTTATCAGCATACAAGAACTGTGGCTTTCTTGTTCAAATCACCAATGGGTTATTTGGTTCTGCAACTGTTGTCTTTAGCTTGCATCAGTTCTCAGCTTCTTCTGAGTTTCTGCATCTTACTTCATCTGCAGAACACTTGCTATGGTTATGCCAGGTATATTCATTTTCTGTTGCCTCACCAACTGACCTTGTTCAATAGCCATTCAACTTTGAGCTACAACATGGTCTGACTTTTAATAGGGCCATCATTAACCTTAATATCTTGTGCTTTTCAGCAAAGCGGCACAGGAAAGGTTTCCCACATTCTTTTGCAGATCAGACTATATGACCTAATAGGCAATTTCCATCTCCAGCTTCTGATTCTGAGAACTGTTTCTCGTTTGTTTGTTAATTTGTATAAGTAAAGGTTTAGATTTAATTTTAACTAGCTTGTTTAGAGATTTTACTTTTGGAGCCATAAAGTAATACTTTAAATGACAGATATTGCAAAAGATATGGTTTATCCAGCATTAAATTGCTTTTCTGCTCCTTCCCATCTTAAAGGTTGCATTTTATAAAAACTCCATGGTGAAGATCATCTTTACTAATCTAGGCACAAATAGCTGAAGATCATCAATAAGATGTACTAGCAAACGATATTATTAAAATGCTGGAAGAGTTTTGAGCTGTGTTAAGCTACTAAAAAACTTGAGAATTCAATCTATCTATAAAATGTTACGTATTTTTCTAAAGCACACATTTTGGTAGTATTTGTATGCTTACTATTTCTTTAAAAGCTTGATCTTTTATCGGAAATCTTAAGTCATTTTATGCATGAATCCTAACAAGGTCAGATAAACTTTTCACAATGTGGTCTTCTTAAATTTGTTTAAATTGTGCAGGAACTCTGTATACATGTACTTGGTCTAGTATAATGTGCATACTTGCTTGTAAGGAATCTTGGAAGTCCCCTTGTAGTTCAGTAACAGATGTTACATTGTTTACCATTTCCAAATAGTTCCAATTTAAGAATAACATCCCCTTTTACCTTGCTACAATAGATTTAAGCGGCCAAGTGTTTAGAAAAGGCAAATTACTCTTGTTATAGTACTTACTTTGTGAACTCTTTGAGAGCCTCTTCTTCTGTGGTAGCTTGCTAACATTGCTTTATATTTTAAGAATGATTTAATATATCCATTTTTATGCATGCTTGATCACTCACTCCAGTTTCCTGCCAACTCAAGTTTCTTCTTTAAGAGAAGTAATAATTCGGGACTAATACCTTGCTGGCATAGCACAGGGAGGTCTCTAAAAGTTAAGAGTCACCCTCACATTGGATTTGAAAGAAATATATCTAAGCAATGAATGTTTAGCTAAATGTAGCTGAATGCGTGGCTGCAGTACAGCATAAGAAAAAGAAATGATAGCCAAAATTAACTTGGCATCAAATTGTTTCAGTTGCTTTTTCTTGCTATTTCACAAGTTCTGTGTGCATTTTAGAACATAACTCAAGGAAGCAACTCTGCTGGAATCTGTAGTTCATTTTTGTGATAATGATTGACATTGTATGCAAAGTGGTGGGGTGGTATTTGTTGAATATTGATTGGCATACTCTGGCACAGGGGTAGGCAACCAATGGCATGTGTGCCAAAGGCTGCACGTGAGCTGATTTTTCAGTGGCACTCACGCTGCCTGGGTCCTGGCCATCGGTCTGGGGGCTCTGCATTTTAATTTAATTTTAAATGAAGCTTCTTAAACATTTAAAACACCTTATTTACTGTACATACAGCAATAGTTTAGTTATATATTAAAGACTTATAGAAAGAGACGTTCTAAAAATGTTAAAATGTATCACCGGCACGCAAAATCTTAAATTAGAGTGAATAAATGAAGACTCGGCACACCACTTCTGAAAGGTTGCCGACCCCTGCTCTGGCATTTAGTTTTATAGAAGTGGATCTTGGAGACAGTGTCTCAGTGCATACTTTTCTGTTTGCTCTATATTATGACTAGTGGTCTGTCAGCAATTAACACCCTTTTTATCTCAGAACAGTTTTAGTATAATTACTATTAATGTGGTACTCAAGTCTGTGTTAACAGAAAATTCATGTTACAAGATGCTTGCAACAGGTTGGGTATTGGAAGTCCAGGTGAGTAATAGGGCAATCAGTGCTTCTTTTTGATTTCATTTTATTTAGGCAAGCTTTTCACAAACTGATATAACAAACATAGTAAAATGTACAATTAATAAATCTACCTTTGACTGACTAACCCTTCCTAAAGTTCTTTTGCTGAGTAATGTCTGTATGGATCGTTAAATGTATTAAACCCAATCAAACTATTTATTTTTTAAGGAAAATGACAGCTTGTAGAAACCTAAGGCATGAAATGACTGGTCCTGCTACACCAAAAAGTAACTCAGCCCCATAGTTTCTAGGACAGAGCATTAGAATATGTACTGGAGGGAACAATGCTGCAGTGGCTGGAAGATGGAGTATAAGGCTTAATAAGGTGTCCTCAATCTCTGACTCCTGTGGTTTTGATTCTGAGATTCAGATCAGAAATGTGTTCAGATGGGTCATTGTCTTGCAAATGACACAGAAATGTCAAAACATTAAAAAAGGGGATTCCATCTTGAACCTAAGTTCAGATGAGCTGACTCTTCCATAAATCTTTCACTTTCCGATACCGGAATTAGATTTTCTGGTGGCATTGCGTTTTTGGACTAAACTTTTTGTAGAACTTGTCATTTTCTCCCCTTTCGCTTGCATGTGCTTCCTCCTCGCCAAAAGAAGTGTGTTCAGTTATTCTCCCCCAGGAACTCTTAGTATTAGATATAAGCAGCTGTTCTGCTGTCTAGCACTAGAAGTGCTAAAGTTAGCACCCTTTAAAAATGCTCTCTGGTATTCTCTGTATGTACACTTACCATGGTACCTTGTAGTAGTTTCCAATTTAGCTGCTGCAGGTGCCAAGTGTATAAGGGAGCCCACTGTGTCAGCAATGGATATCTATCATTAGTAACACTTGTCTGACATGAACCACAGTGAAATGGTATTATGTGCTCAAGAAGCAATTCTGTAGTCTGAAACAAACTCTGTCTGTTTCCTTTTCTAACATATCGTTGTAATGGATTCAGTTTGAACATGATGGAATTTCACAAATGTAATTAATATTGTTGGCATTCTAACCAGCATTGACGGTTAACATTTGTTTTGAGAACAGAATTATTTGTTAGTGAAACCAACATCCAAAAGTGATAATCCTTACTTGCGTGCCAAGTGATAATCCTATTTTGTGAATTTATAGAAAAAATTAATTTTATAGAAGGAAACTTTGTGTGACGTTCTGAGATGAGGTTGAGGAATTCTTTAGCGTTGAGATGAGAAGAAAACAATTTTTTCAGCATTAAAATCAGCACTACATACAAACTTAGCAGCATCATTGCTGCTTGGCTAGAAACTAGAGGGTTTTTAATGCAAATTGTGAAACATCAATTTAATACTTTGAAATTTTGCATTTCAACATTAACTATTAAAATGATGCTTTTGTTCTATATTATTGAACACCTTTGCTAGTGAAATTTTTAACATGCTTAACTCAAATTTGATAGTTTTTACAAAACTCGGATGAAAAATGATTTCATGAAACTATTTTTAAAAATGCAATAAAACTATTGTTTTGTTTTGAACTAAATACTCTGCTGCGATGTTTGCATCCCAGATATTGCAGCTTTGAGACTGACAGTAAAATTGACTTTCACAATGAGAGAAATGCAAAAAGTGTTTTACTAAATTTCACTTTAATATTTTAAACAAATCTCCTTAAATTGAATGCCCCTGTAACATGACCATAAATTCAGCAGCAATATCTCTAATATCTCATTAGCTTACTAATGTTTAAATTCAAAATATCTAGATAAGCAGACAACTTTATATTTTGATACTAAAGTAAAGCTATTATTTTTAAAATCCCACTTGTGGTATAATTTGCAAAATTATGCATCTTCAAACTCCTCTTTGCAGTATTCAGTGGATTACAGCTTGTACTTTGCTTCACTATGTTAAAGATTTCTTCTTTGGTGTAACTGTAACATGTATTGTAAGGATTTCGTGCATGTTTTTGTATTTCATACTTTCTTTTTTTACAGTGGGACTAATTCTTATGTTAAGTGAAAGATTGAGGTATTTTTTGCATGTATTTTGATTAAATTATAAATTGATTGAAGTCAATATTCTCACTGACGAGTGGGTCTTTGTTCAGTTTGAAAATTAGATTCATTTTTATTTTCTTAACATGTAAAAATGTTAAGTCCAAGTGAAATATTCATAAGTTACAATTATGGCTGTAAATCTCAACCAACTGTTACATAAGATATGTTTCCAATTTTCCTGAGTCTTGGCTTCACTTTCTTCAGTTATATTTATTTACTTCAAATTGATGTTGTGTCTGCATAATTAAACCAAGAGTAAAGGCAGTGTAGCTATGAGTTTAAAAACAATACTGTTATTTGTTTGCAGGTCATTCTTATTTTGTACTAGAAAGAATCACTTCAGTACGTGTTATTGGATACAGATATGGCTATATAGATATAGATAGATATAGATATATCAACAAAGTATTCCTAATTCTTTCTTGCACTCATATTTGTTCAAGCTAACTTTAATTACATCAGCTTTTCTACCAATGTAATGAACTAGCCTGTATTTTTTCCCCGAGATCCATTTAGTAGATTTATGATTCATATGATAATTTGTCTCCTTCCATATTTTATGGCTGAAATCATAATATTGTTTTATTCTTAGTTACATTGTCGTCTTAAACCTACAACCAGCTGTTTGTAAAATAGAGGAGTTACTGTTTGTTGAATAACATGACAATATATTTCCTTAGCTCTTAAAAATGTAATTATTATTTTCCCCTCTAACTTCAGTGTTGCTTCTGTGTTAGCTAATCTCAGACAGTGACACCTGTTTAATGAACAGCTTTTGGTGTTTGAATTTCTGTGCCATGATTCTTAAAATATTTCTTCTTTCACTTGGATTAAAAATTGGTTAGTCTTTCGAATGATAGTCCATGCCACTTGGTGTCTTTCACTAATATACAGATGTTTTGCAAGAGAGGAAGGGATGGTTGAGAGTATTAAAAGCTGTGGCATAATCTAGCAGTTCTCTGGTTTCACCAATTCATAGAGAACTGGCGCTCAAACTTGGTTCTGCACATACTAAACTGCTTGGCATGATCACAGCAGCACTGTTGATTTTGGACATTTTTGAATGTTTTGATCAAAATATAGCTCAGAAAACCCTTTCTCAATAAAAAACAAAGCTGAAGTGTGTTAAGTGTTTTAAGGCTTAAGATAGGGTAAATTTATCCTTTATTCATTTCTCATAGGTACAAAGAATAAAAAAAATAGCAGGTCTACATAAGAGTAATATTTACACCTTGGTAAATCATCCTCTGCCCAGCTAACTCCATCAGTCGGGAGAAGTAGACTGCCCTGGCTGAAAAAGTCTGAAACTCTGAATGGGGTTGCTAGCCTCCCCAGTTCTTCCTTTTCTAGGACTTTGAGGTTTTAGATCTTGTTTTATCCCAGACTTAGCCTCGGAAAGAGTAAACCATTCTAGCCTGGATGGAGATATATAGGTAGTTCCTTCCCCCTCTGATGGCCCAGCTATTGTTATCTTAGCTGCTTTGAAGGTGTGTTTCTTAGGCTATCTTATCTCTGTTGTTTCATGTCCCCTGGGTTTTCCCCATTTACAACCTCCTTTGATTTAACTCCACTAGCTATACTAGCAAACATTTTCTAATATAGACAGCCTAGTGGATGGCCTCAGCTAACTTTGTCATGTAACTTACAATTTCATGCAGACTTCAGAGCTGCACTACCATCTACGTTGGAAGGCCTTACGCAGGTCTAAGGTACTTGGTAGTAGGAAGGGCCTTTCAGCATCAATGCTTTTCAGAAACTAAAATGCGTAATCTATAGGGATGCATTAATGGTGCCCAATGCAAGAGCTAAATCTAGGATCTTAGTTTATCTTTTTAAATACATGTAAATAGTTCTTTGTAGCTTCCTGGGAAAAGTGTGACAACCTGCCTCAAATACAAGACAAAAGTAATGTTTAAATATATATTTTAAAAATTACCATTACAATGTCAGTGATAGGGTAACTGAAGGACTGCTGAGATGTTTCTACATTCCACATTTATGAAATTCCCGTTTGCCAAGATGTTTCGGTTTCTGTGAAACAAAACGAAAATAAATTAAAAGGCTATAAAAATTGCCCTCCTAAGTCAAATAAAAATGAACAAATACAGTAACTCCTCACTTAACGTTGTAGTTATGTTCCTGAAAAATGCGACTGTAAGTGAAACGATGTTAAACGAATCCAATTTCCCCATAAGAATTAATGTAAATGAGGGGGTTAGGTTCCAGGGAAATTTTTTTGACCAGACAAAAGTCTGTCTGTCTCTCTCTCTCTCTCTCTCTCTCTCTATATATATATATATATACACACACACACATATATATACACATACATACACACACACACACTATAAGTTTTAAACAAACAATTGAATACTAGTACACAGCAATGATAGTGAAGTTTGGTTGAGGTGGAGGGAGGTGAGAACTTCAAATGTAAGCTACCCAATGCTGAGATGTGTCTTTGAGTCTACAGAGACCCTGAAGTAATAGCCTTGAGAGGCATGAACTGCCCATTAACAGCTCACTGAGATGATCCCAGATGCCCACTGATAATTTCAATTACAGCTTGTATCACCATGATAAGTAGGAGCCCTAATTATGGATCAGGACCCCATTGTGCTAGGGTCCAAAAAAAGTCTCTGACCCCAAAAGTTTACAATCTAACAATGAGTGGATACAGACAGACAACTGGAGGAGTACAAGGAGTACAACTGGAGGAGTACAAGGAAACGTGGGAGGATAACATTCAGCAGGAATAAACCAGACTGAGCAGTTCAGGTATCTGGACAGCTGGGCTGCAAACAGTGAGCATGAACGCGAGATACAGTCCCGACTGGGGAGTTCTGGAAGATAGTGGAAAAACATCTCACACTGAAAGCCCAACTGTATGTAACAATGGTGTGCCCTGCAGTGTTGTATTGTGCAGAAGCATGGGCAGTAAAGAGATGTGCAGGAGTGGGTGGGTGAGATCCCATGGCCTGCATTGTGCAGGAGGTCAGAGTAGATGATCATAATGGTCCCTTCTGACCTTAAAGTCTATGAGGATAGGCAGTGGTTTCAGCTCATCAGCGGCCTATCTCAGGTATTTTTGTAGGCATCATAGCAAAAGGGGGGGGGGATGTAAGGAGGATAAAAAGGTACCTTTGCAGATGTTCAAAGGGAGCTCCTTCCAGGTGTGATGATGGTGGCATGGGACAGAGTACAGAGGTGTTAGAAAAATTAACAAGTGGATGATGGCACAATTGGCACAAAGTTGATATTTTGATAGTGAATGAGAGATGAAAGGGTAGGCTGTGAAGAGCTTTGAAAGTAAAAATGAGCAGTTTGTTGGTGTAGTAAAGAAAGGGGGAGCCAATGGATGAAGTCAGAGTGAATGTTGACATTAACTGTTTGATTCCTTGTGTAAGAAAGACGGAGGATCATAGATGTGTAAGCATTTCATTGAGTAATGTCTTATTTCGGTGACCAAAGTGGGTGGCATTTGGGAAATGCCAGTTTTCCTGTCCAATTAAGGAATCAAGCCCCTAGAAATGTACCTTCAAACCATCTCTGGAGTACACAAGGCCTGAGACTTTAGCTGTTTTAAAATTACTGGTTCACTGAGGGCAGGTCTACACTTAAAACACTGCATCAGTGCAGCTGCACTGTAGTGCTGTAGCACTTTAATGAAGATGCCTCCCCGAGAGGCAGTAACTGTGTTGATGGCAGAAGCTCTCCTGCTGACATAAAGCTGTCTACACGGGGATAGGTCAGTATAACTGTGTCGCACAGGGGTGTGGATTTTTCATACTCTTGAGCGACGTAGTTATACTGATGTAAGTCTGTAGTGTAGACCTGACTTTACTTTACAGTGGCTAACATCAGAGAGTAGTAAGGGTCTGTTCAAACAGTTGCCATAGAAGTACATGTCAACAGTTAAGCATGGCCTACACTTAAAAATTAGACCGACCATGCTACATTGATCTGGGCTGTGAAAAATTTAACGTCTTGAGCAACATAGTTAAGTTAACCTAACCCTAGATGTAGATTTGGCTAGGTCGATGGAAAAATTCTTCAGTCGACCTAGTCACAGCCTCTCAGCAAGATGGACAAACTACATAGATGGAAAATCCCCTTCTATCGATGTAAGAAGCATCTACACTACAGTGACACAGCTGCAATGCTGTAGCTGTGTCACTTCAGTGGGTGTAGGGTAGGCGTGCCTTTAGAAGCTAAAGCAAGAGCACTAATTTTTGTGTCTGCTGAAACATGCTCTGATTTAATCTAAATGAGGACTTTTAGGTGTAAATAACAGTATGAAACATAAAATTTTAGATTGGATGACTGTTTTCCTCCTTCATTCAAACGAAAAAAATCAAAGTACAAACTGATGGCATCATCCCATGAAAACTGTTTGGATATACAGCCAACAATTACTGCTTCATATTAAAATGAAAGATTGCTGTTATGCCTTTCTACACTGTAGGTGCCCCTTAAACTTGATTTCTATCCATGTTTTTGAGGCCTTTCCTCTGCATCATTCGGACCCTAGCTCTTGAAATGACATACGGTGAAGAAGATAAGAAAGAAATACTTGTGGCACCTTAGAGACTAACATTTATTTCAGCATAAGCTTTCGTGGACTACAGTCCGCTTCATCAGACACATAGGCCAGGTCTACACTAGGACTTTATGTCGAATTTATCAGCGTTAACTCGATGTAATCCCTCACCCGTCCACATTAGGAAGCAGTTTATTTCGACAGTAAGGGCTCCTTGAATCGATTTCGGTACTCCACCCTGACGAGGGGAGTAGCGCCAAATTCGAAATGGGCATGTCGAATGCGAGGTACTGTGGACGGAATTCGACGCTGATAGCTCCGGGAGCTATCCCACAGTGGGGGGCTACACCCAGAATTCCAGTGGGCGGGCGGGACTGCGGGAACTGTGGGATAGCTACCCACAGTGCACCGCTTGCAATGTCGACGCTTGCCCCCCTACTGTGGACTCGGACATTCGAAAAAAGATCCCTGGTGTGGATTCGAACAATCGACCTGGAAATATCGGGTTCACAACTTCGGTTTCACAGAAATCGAACTAGTACCGTAGTGTAGACATACCCATAGAATGGAACACACAGTGAGATGATATTTATACAGTCAGAGAAACATGAAAAGGTGGAAGTAACATAATCTGCTCTTTTGCTTGAGAAACATTAGCAGTGTAGGCTCCATACTCCCTTTCTTTACTGCCTAGGAGACTGAAATTGTTTCACCTATTTGGGAATTTAATGCAGACAGTACCGAACCGCCAATACCAGAGGTGTTTGACTAGAATTAGATTTATAGACATCAGAGGAAAAAAATTAGATTTGGACAAAGCAAATGTTAAGCATAGCATGTCTTGACCTGTAATCTGCTAATCCAGATTTCCTTTGTGTAGTTACAAGAAAATAGTATCTTTCATTTTTAGAGACACATTCTTGCTAAAAAATTATTTTGGCAAGCAGCATGTTACATACATTGGTTCAGATTACAGTTGGCTTTTGACACCCTTTTTTGAAAAATCCACACCCTTGCCCAGAGATTTTCCAGGGAAGCACATCAGCTCATCTAGATATTTGCCTAATTTTACAACAGGCTACATAAAAGGCACTGGCGAAGTCAGTACAAACTAAAATTTCAGACAGACAACTTGTTTATGCTGCTCTATATATTATACACTGAAATTTAAGTACAATATTTATATTTCAATAGATTTATTTTATAATTATGGTAAAAATGAGAAAGTAAGCAATTTTTCAGTAATAGTGTGCTGTGACACCTTTGTATTTTTGTCTGTTTTTGTAAGCAAGTCGTTTTTAAGTGAAGTGAAACTTGGGGATACACGTAACAAATCAGGGTATGTCTACACCACAGACGTTACAGTGCGGCCGTGCTGCCATAGCACGCTTTGTCGCCGGGAAAGAGCTCTCCCGGTGATTAGAAAAAAAACCCACCCCGAATGAGCGGTGGTAGCTTTATCGCCGGGAGCGTGGCTCCCGGTGATAGAGCGCTGTCTATACTGGTGCTTTTTTGCGCTAAAACTTTTATTGCTCGGTGGTGTGTTTTTTCAAACCCCTGAACCACAAAAGTTTTAGCGCTGAAAGTGTCAGTGTATACACAGCCTCAGACTCCTGAAAGGGGTGCAGTAGTCTGGAAAAGTTGAGAGCCACTGATTTAGAAGATGTATACAGATAATAACTTTCCCAATCCTATTTTCAGAGTGGTAGCCGTGTTAGTCTGTATCAGCAAAAACAACGAGGAGTCCTTGTGGCACCTTAGAGACTAACAAATTTATTTGCGCATAAGCTTTCATGGACTAAAACCCACTTCATCAGATGCATGGAATGAAAAATAAGTAAGCAATATAAATATTACAGCACATGAAAAGATGGGAGTTGCCTTACCAAGTGTGTGTGTGTGTGGGGGGGGGGGGGTCAGTGCTAACGAGCCAATTCAGTTTTGGTGGAAGTGGCCTATTCTCAAAAGTTGACAAGAAGGGGTGAATATCAAGAGAGGGAGAATTACTTTTTTTAGTGACCCAGACACTCCCAGTCTTTATTCAGGTCTAATTCATAGTGTTCAGTTTGCAAATTAATTCCAGTTCTGCAGTTTCTCGTTGAAGTCTGTTTTTGAAGTTGTTTTGTTGAAGAATTGCCACTTTTAAGTCTGTTATTGAGTGTCCAGGGAGATTGAAGTGCTCTCCTACTGGTTTTTTAATGTTATCAAAAATGTTACAATTCTTGATGTCTGATTCGTGCTCATTTATTCTTTTGCGTAGAGACTGTCTGGTTTGGCCAATGTACATGGCAGAGGGGCATTGCTGGCACATGATGGCATATATCACATTAATAGATGTGCAGGTGAATGAGCCCCTGATGGTGTGACTGATGTGGCTAGGTCCTATGATGGTGTCCCTTGAATAAATGTGCGGACAGAGTTGACAACGGGGTTTGCTACAGGGATTGGTTCCTAGCTTGGTGTTTTTGTTGTGTGGTGTGTAGTTGCTGGTGAGTATTTGCTTCAGGTTGGGGGGCTGTCAGGCCAGTCCTCACTTACAATCTCCCAAGGTCTGTGAGAGTGAGGGATCATCCTTCAGGATAGGTTGTAGATCCTTGATGATGTGCTGGAGAGGTTTTAGTTTGTGGGCTGTAGGTGATGGCTAGCCTACTATTCTAGAAAATTAGGTTGACCCAGCAACATCGCTCAAGGGTGCGAAAAATCCCCTGAGCAGTGTAGTTAAGATGTCCTAAGAGATGGTTTACACTGAAAAGTTATGTTGGTATAGCTGTGTCTCAGGGGTGTGAAAAATCCATACCTGTGAGAGATGTAGCGAAGCCAACCTAACTCCCGGTGTAGATAGTGCTAGGTTGATGGATGGATCCTCCCATCAATGTAGTAGATGTCTATGCTGAAGCGCTATATGTGAGGGGACTGTTATCCCCTTACTAACATTCAATGGGGAGAGGCCAATGCTCCAGGACAGCCTGATTGACAGGGCGGGCAGGCGAATCAGGGAGTCAGGAGGCCAGGGTGGATCCCGTCCTCTGTGTGAGCTGGAGTTGCCTGAGTCAGACAGAGTGGGGCCGAGCTAAGGAGAGGGCAGAGGCCAGAGCTGAGCTGGGCCAGATCCAGAGGGGCCAGAAAGGCAGCCCAGAGAGACGGATCTGCCCTGGGAGCCGAGGTGCAGCCCCAAAGCCAGGGCAGCAGCCCAGAGACACAGACCTGCCCTGGGAGCAGAGCTGCAGCAGCCCGAGCCAGAGCGGCCAGGGCAGCAGCCCAGGGAGCTGGAGGCAGAGCAGCAGCAGCCGTGCAGAGGCAGAGGAGCTGGAGCTGAGGCAGAGCTGTGGAGCTGGGGCTGGAGCAGTCTGGAGCCGGGTGCGGTGAGCAGCTGCGGAGAGCGAGGGGGACCCTGGGCAGTGGGCCCAGCACAGGGAGACACCTCAGCCAGAAGGCCCTGCAGGCCAGACTTGCAGGGGGATCTAAACCCTGACAGGGCGGGGGCAACGCTGGGAAGAAGGGTCCTGCCACCCAGAGCCTGCGAGCGTGTGGCCACCGCCAGAGCAAGTATCCAAGCCACAGCGTCCCTGCAACACAGCCAGGGCCTGAGAAGGAGCCTAGGACTTACACAGGAACAGACTGAGCTGCCCTGACATTGCAGAGACACTGTTGTGATGTTCCCTGCCACAGAGCAGGGTGATGTGTTTTCTTTAACCTTTCCCATTTTTTCCTTATTCATTTTAAAAGTTAATTGTTGATTAAATAATTTGCATTTGCTTTGAATTGTATGCAATGATCAGTGAGTCAGGGAAGCATCAAGTGCAGAGAGTACACCCCGGAGTGGGGACACCCTATCTCCTGACCTAGGTGACCACAGCAAGGTTGGGGGTCAAGCTCCCCAGGAATCCTGGGCCCAGCCTTGTTGGGGTTACGAGGACTCTGCCAGACAGAAGAGTGCAAGGGGAGTCCTCGAGGGCAGGGAGGCCTCTGGGTAAAGGAGGTGGGAGCGAGGACTCAGATCCTTTCGCTAGCCCATTTCACCGGGGTAGTGCAGAAATGAGGAAAGTTCCCCACAATAGCGGGACTCTTCCCCCGCTTACATATAGCAACACACGTGCTGCCGTAGCATTTTAAGTGTAGGCATAGAGTTAGGCTACCTTCCTTGCATGTGAGCTTGAAGAGACAGAGTTCACACTTTGATAGTTCTCTCAATGTTGCTTATACTTGATGTGTCAAATAAGATTTATTGACTCTGATCTGACTAGTGATCTGTTCACTTACTGTGATTGTGACTTCATGCAATTGATTTGTGTGGTGATAGATTTTGGAAATTTGTATTTGAATACATCAGTCTGAATATTGATTAGGAATAGGGTATATTGATGTTGGAACTGATCTAATTGAAAGTTAGTTTCCAAAAGGTTTTACCAAAGTTTGATTTGTTGAAATAAAGTTAATCCCTTGATTTTTGGAAAGTGTGTTGCATAATTTTTTATTGTAGCTATTCATCTGCCTCAGTGTTCCCTCGTTGCAGGTTAACATTTTCTGAAAGATCTGAATAAAATATTTTCTGCACATGGAATTCCTTATTTATTCTGGAATAAGTGTCCACACATGGAGTTAATCAGGAATAAACCCTATGTATAGACAAGCTGCTAAATCTGTTCTAGAGTATTTGGTTCAAATGAGAATAAACCCTGAGGAACAACTGGGACCTGGTTAACTCCATAAAGGGCTTGTGTCAATGAGAGTGAACAGTCGGCGTCCTCTGCCCTGTTCCAAAATGGTCACTGTACACAGTATAGATTGAAAAACTCTTCCCCTTGGTTTCTGCCTTACGACCACTTATCCTCATCATAGACCCTAGGTCCCTCTGACCAGAGGTCCCTCTTTTCATCTGTCCAGAATAAGAAAACGAGCTGCACATACCATAGTGAGCCAAAAGGGATTAACTTCTTCCTGCAAAGTCTGATGCTAACTAAAAGTGGATCAATATGAAAGCCCAACAACTGTGTTACAAGCAGTTTGGCTAGCTTTAATCCAATATTTAATTTCACTTGAACTGCTAACATTGAAGTTGCTAAGTGCAGCACTTGTCAGGAAATGCCAAAGTCCCTGGGAGGTTTTCACTTTCCTCTGCAGCATGGGGCCTGGGTCACTTGCAGGTTTAGACAAGTGTAAATGGTGGATTCATTGTAACTTGAAGTCCTTAAATCACAATTTGAGGACTTCAGTAACTCAGCCAGACATTATTGACAGGAGTGGGTGGGTCAGGTTCTGTAGCCTGCAATGTGCAGGAGGTAAGACTAGACAAGTGTTAAAGTTTGGGAACCAATGTGTGAACCTCTTTCACTAATACGTCAAGTCTCGCTAACCCCCTCCTAAAAATGAATATTTCCAGGGATTTTGCACTTGACCTGAGTATAAACTATACAAGCAGTGATCTGGGAAATATAAAATTTGTTCTTATAACATGCTTATTACACACTATCAATTATTAGACGCGACAAAGGGTCCTGTGGCACCTTATAGACTAACAGAGGTATTGAAGCGAAAGCTTATGCTTCAATACCTCTGTTAGTCTATAAGGTGCCACAGAACCCTTTGTTGCTTCTACAGATCCAGACTAACACGGCTACCCCTCTTATACTATTAATTATTTATCATTACAATATTTTTATTACATTATGAAAATGGCAACACTCTTCCAAGATCTCACTTTTGTAGCTTGTATCACTTTGAATAAGCCTGTTATAAGACAAGGCTCCTATGTTCATCAAGGAGTATGTGAAGCAGCATGAAGGTATTTAAGAAGCCAACTCAGAGTTCCTCCTACACAAGCATTCAGCATTGAGCAGTCCAGGCAAACAATGCACATTACAACAAAGCTTAAACCAACTGGTGATAACCAACCGCAGAGGCCTTCTAGACAGGAAATACTGTGGCTACATTAATTATAGTTGTTGCTGTGAGCTTGGCCTCCAATGATCAAGCACATAGCATCTGCTTCGCCATGTAGTTCTTGATCCATGTCATCTTCCTCTTCAGCTCATTTGAAGTTAATCCATATGTTACTGCAAAAGATTTCTTTATTGGCTATGTGTGTGTTCTGTAGAATTTACTGAAGTTAGAACAGTTTCATAGGAAAAATTACCAAAACTATTTAAAAAATGACTTGTTACAGTTCCCTTTATGTAAAAGTTTGGAATCAACTGCTTCCTCCTCCTTTATGTTTTGGACTCAAGGGTTTTTGTGCACAAAATATGTGAACTTAAAACATATACCAGATATTTATTGGATTATGGAATGGATCCATGGACCCATGTTTGAGTCAAGAAATCCACTTTTTCTTGACATGAATTATTATTAATCTATCTACTTTATAGATATGGGGGGGAGGGATAGCTCAGTGGTTTGAGCATTGGCCTGCTAAACCCAGGATTGTGAGTTCAATCCTTGAGGGGGCCATTTAGGGATCTGGGGCAAAAAAATCTGGCAGGGGACAGTACTTGGTCCTGCTAGTGAGGGCAGGGGACTGGACTTGATGACTTTTCCAGTTCTAGGAGATTGGCATATCTCCATTTTGTATTTATTTTTACTTATTCGAATTAGTTTACCCAAGAGTATGAAGGTAAAGGCAAATAAAGAACTGCTTTGTGAAATCCAGCAAGCTCTGTTGTCAGCAGTTCACCTCTTTGTATTCCTGGAATGTTGAAACAAATATGCATTTTTATCAAAAGTTCTTACTGTGTGGTTTTTTTTGTTTTTTAAAATACAATTACATATGTTAGGCAAATTGTGTATGTAACATTTTCCTTAGCTGGATTTTTAGTGTTTTGTTGTTGATATTCTGAGACACAGTTATGCATAGTATTTGTAAAGGGTTTAACACATCAGGTTTGAACACCTTTTTGTGATAGGGCTAAGAATTAGGGCCGTCAAACGATTAAAAAAATTAATCGTGATTAATCATGAGATTAAAATATGTGAATTGAATCACTTAATACTTTTTAAAAATCTATTTAAATATTTTTGAATGTTTTTCTACATTTTCAAATATATTTGTATTTTCTGTGTTATAATTGAAATCAATACATTTGTAAATGTAGAAAAACATCCAAAATATTTATAATTTCAATTGGTATTCCGTTATTAAGCAGTGCAATGAAGACTGTGATTAATGACGATTAATTTTTTTAGTCGAGTTAATTTGTTCAGAGTTAATTGTTTGAGTTAACTGCTATCAATTGACAGCCCTATTAAGAATACTTATCAATATTTTAGGGTGGGTGAAGGGTAATGTTAAAGAAAAGTTAGCCATCTGCTTAATTTAGTAAATTACATTGCCTTTTTCATAACAATATTGAAATAGCTGTTTCATTGGGATGCTACAATCTCAGAATTTTATCTGAATTGTTTAATTTAGGGATTATTACTTGTATAGTTCGCTTACAACTTTTGTGCTTGCATATAGTTATGGTAGGCCAGAGTAAGTAGAAGGAAGAATTTCTGGAAATCACATTGGACTGGCAGCCAAATTTTTATTTACTTATTATTATTTTTATTATTCTTCCTCTCTTCAACTTCCGTGAATTTATTAATAGTAACTAGAGCATTTTTCCAGCAGCTGTTTTTTTTTTTTTTTACCAGCAGTTTGTTTTAGCACATAAATCTTTTGTTTGGTCTTCAGTGTCTCTAATACTGTGGACAGTAGTTAAATGTAAATCAATCTGTCATGTTTTTGATAATGTCTTGCACTTTGATTGTTACTTACCAAACTTAGCGTATGTGTTTGAACAAAGGCTTTATCCCATATAGCTAGGGTGACCATATTTCCCAAAAGGAAAACGGGACACTGCGTGGGGCTGGCCTGAGGGGGGGGCCCCCGGCCGTTTGCCCAAGCGCACACACACCACCCCAGCAAGACTTTCACTGGTCGCTGGAACCCTGCCCCTCCTATTCCCCCCCTGCAAGCCTGTCGTTTGAACCCTGCCAGACCCCTCTGCAAGGCTGTCGCTCGAACCTTATTGGCCCTCCGCCGGAGCCCTGCCTTCCTCCCTGCACAGGGCTGGCATCTCCACTGCCCACCACACATTCCTCCACACCACACCCCACTTCTTTGACAAAAGTGGATATTTGTCCCGTTTGCTCTTGCCTGATCCCGTCTGATCAGGTTGGCAAGAGCAAACAGGGCAAATGTCCACTTTTACTAAAAAAGTCAGGACGGCCAGAACAGGGCTTAAAAAAGGGATTGTCTCGGCCAAAACAGGATGTATGGTCACCCTACACATAGCTCATCTATCCACTTTCCTATTTAATCCTTCAGTGAAGTCATAATGCTGAATGTGTGACATCAATTTATGTGGCAACAGATTAATATCGAACACAGGAATATGACTTCACTAGGACATCGAGAACATGGTTTGAGGGGCAGGCAGCCTTCGCTAGAATGCCAGTACTTTCAATTATGATAGGGAAAAACAGAAAAACAAATCAGCCATGTAAAATGCCACTTGCTTGCATACCAGATTGCTTCAATGTGAAAGTCAGATATATTAAGCAAGAGCAATAATAAATTCAACTAGCTTGTGGAGTTCTTTATATGATGAAATATGTAATTAGAATACAATAAAAACCAGGATAATGGTCGTGGCCTTAATTTTCTTGGGTTTCTTTCAACAATGATAGCTTGTGGCATAGTTCCATCTTCCTCTCCTTACTGCTCCTCTGGTTGGAAGATTCCCTAAAATCCGCTTCTGTAAATTGATTTCTGTAAATTGACTACTTCTCAGGACTGCACTACCTCCACAGACTCTCTTCCTGTTCACCCATCTGCCCCCTGCAAAAAAGCACAAAGTCCAGTTATACCCAAAGTTGATATGGCAAAGAATAAGTACTCCGCTTTGTTAGAGGAGTATTGATTCCAGAATAAAGTCACATTTATTTTAGAATAGGGACCACTTGGGATGCTATTGTGGTCTCAGATCTGGCACTTCAGAGTCCCAAATTCTCTCTTTACTACAGTGGGCTTTTTGTTTTTTCATTTTTTGTATTTGTATGCCTGTTAAGAAACTAAGTTATAACCTTTTCTCCAGAAACGGAGAAGGGTGCATAGTCAGCTGAATATGAGCTCCCAGTGTGGCATAGTGGTCAAAAAGGCCATTGTGATCCTTGGATGCATAAACTGGAATCACAAGTAGGAACAGAGGTTACTTTATCTCTGTGTTTGGCACTGGTACGACTGCTGTTTGAATACTAGGTTCAATTCTGGTGCCAACAATTCAAGACTCAGGTTTAAGAAACTGGAAAGGGTTCAGAGAAGAGCTATGAGAATGATTAAATGATTAGAAGACATGCTTTATAGAGAGAGATTCAAGGAGCTCCATCTCTTTAGCTTAAGGAGAAGGTTAAGGGGTGACTTGAATATGATCTGTAAGTACTTTGCCTACATGAGGAATAAATACTTGTTAATGGGCTCTTCAGTCTAGCAGATTGAAAACTACGGTGTTATACAATCTGTGGTCCGCAGACTATGTCTACAACTTCCAAAGGGGTCCACACCTCCATTTGAAATTTTTTAGGGGTCCGCAAATGAAAAAAGGTTGAAAACCACTGGTACCACACAATCCAATGGCTGGAAGTTGAAGCTAGACAAATTCAGATTGGAAATAAGGCACACAGTTGTGACAGAGTAATTAACCATTGTAACAATTTGCTAAGGATGATGGTGGGTTCTCCATTACTGACAATTTTTAAATAAAGATTTGCTCTAGGAATTATTTTGGGGAAGTTCTGTGGCCTCTATTATGCAAGAGGTCAGGCTAGATCAGGGGTCAGCAACCTTTCAGAAGTGGTGTGCCGAGTCTTCATTTATTCACTCTAATTTAAGGTTTCACGTGCCAGTAATACATTTTAACATTTTTAGAAGGTCTCTTTCTACAGGTCTTTAATATATAACTAAACTATTGTTGTATGTAAAGTAAATAAGGTTTTTAAAATGTTGAAGAAGCTTCATTTAAAATTAAATTAAAATGCAGAGGCCCCTGGACTGGTGGCCAGGACCCAGGCAGTGTGAGTGCCACTGAAAATCAGCTCACGTGCCGCCTTTGGCACGTGTGCCATAGGTTGCCTACCCCTGGGCTAGATAATCACAGTGGTCCCTTGTGGCTTTGGAATCTATTTATTAAACTAGTTAGTAAACTGGGTACACATTATTGTGCTAACGTGTCTTACATGGGGAATGGAAAGCTTTCCATTTCGACAGTGTTCCTTTTTACACTGAGGAATAAACGTGGTTAAATTACATAGTGTACATTTTCTCTGTCGTCATAAAATCTTAATGGGCTCTTCCATGTTTTTAAAGGTTGAGAAAAATCCGAGCAACCCTACTTTACTAACAGGTGGGAGAAGGAAGACTACGGTTTTTATTACAGGGAAGGTATTATCTAGACCAGTGGTCTCCAACCTTTTTATTCCCAAGATCACTTTTTGAATCTAAGAGCAACCCAGGATCTATCCCGCCCCGCTCACTCCCCCCCCCCCCCCCCCATTGCTCTCTCTTCCCCACCCTCACTCACTTTTACCAGGCTGGGGCAGGGGTTTGGGAGGGGGTGCAGGCTCTGGGCTGGGGGGTTTGCAGTTTGGGAGGGGGCTCTGGGTTGAGCCTGGGGCAGGGGGTTGGGGTGCAGGAGGGAGTGAGGGATGCAAGATCTATTAGGGAGTTTGGGTGCAGGAAGGGACTCTGGGCTGGGGCAGAGGGTTGGGGTGCAGGAGGGTGTACTGAATGCTGGCTCTGGGAGGGACATCAGGGCTTGGGGTACAGGAGGAGGTTTGGGGGTTGGGGTGCAGGAGGGGTTTTGGGGTGCTGGCTCAGGGTGGGGTTTGGGGTGCAGGAGGGAGTATGGGGTGCTGGCTCTGGGAGGGGGTGCAGGGATGGAGGTTGGAATCCGGCCTCCTGCTGGGCAGCACTTACCTCTGGTAGCTCCCAGTCGTTGTCGGGCGCAGCGAGGCTAAGGCATTCTCCCTGCCTAGCTCGCCCCCACACCGCTCCCGGAAGGGGCCAATGCACCCCTGCAGCCCCTTGGAGGGGGAGGAGGGCACGTGGCTCTGTGTGCTGCCCCTCTCTACAAGCACCGCCCCCGCAGCTCTCCCAGCCAATGGGAGCTGCGGGGGCGGTGCTTGCAGGCAGGAGCAGCGCACACGGAGGGAGACGCCCGCCCACAGGGCCGCAGGGCTATGCTGGCTGCTTCCAGGAGCGGCATGGGGCCGGGGTAGGCAGGGGGTCTGCCTTAGCGGCAGCCACACTCCACTGCTGCCAGAGATAGCAACCGACTGGTTGGTGACCACTGATCTAGACTGAAAGATGAAAGCAGTGGTTCTTATGGTAGCGGTCTAAGTTCCTGAGTTTTGGCTGATCTCCTTAGGAGTGGTCATAGGTATGGGAAACATTTTCTTTACGCAGTGGTAGATCTGAGTCTTGGAAACATTTTCAGATTGCCATTTATGAATAGGAGCATTGTGCAGAGTGCAGGCTGTAGCTAAAACACTCTGGAAATATTAATATAGTGTATGTACACAGTTTTGGTTAATGTTCAGCCTGCAATATGTCTAGCCAATGCTAATGATGTAAACCAAAAGGTTTGAACTATAAATCAGTTTTCATTTTCAAACCAGAAAGAACTTGACATGTCCCACATAATTGTTAGAAACCTTAAATATTTGTATGGCTTTGCATTGAACCAGTACACATAAGAGATGCAAGAACTATGAGGAATTTGTTACAAGTGTTTTCATGAGTAGGCAGTGTTATCCTTGCTTGGGCACTATCTTCAGTAGATTGGTTTGCATTTGACAGAGAACCTGCACCCTCACCGCCACCAGGAGGCTCTGTAAGAGGGATTGTGAAGCAGAGAACCTCCCCCTTGCTGGCTGGAAGGGTGGGGAAGAGACTGAGTAGTCACTCCACCCCTTGTAGCCTCTGGAAAGGAGATTAAAATGTAAGATTCCTCCTAGTAAGAGGATATGAATGATGGAACTTCCAAAGAGGGTCTAGGGACAGCACAGTGATAGAAATCCTAGCACTCTTTCCCTTCCTAGTAAGCGTTGCAGGGGTTCTCTATAGTGCCTTGCCCTGAGGTATTGCTGGTGAGGGCCTCACCCTCATCTTTCATATTTACCTCTGACTACTAGGCTTAATTCTCTGGAATAAGTGTTCACCCTCTCATGCCTGCCCACGTAAACAAAAGCTGTGAAGCATATGTTCCAGTTAACTGTATGAAAAACAGTACATTGAAACATTAAGAATCAAATACAGCGGAGATATTTACATTAGAACTTCTAAGTGCCTAGCAGCAGCCTATGCTTTCTCCAGACTCTTATCTGGTGGTGTGATGGGAGTATAGTTGTCCCTTGCTAAGTGCAGGAAGTGGAAGATAAAAAAACTATTCTCCTTATTCTCTTTCCGTATTGACAGTTGTTTGTATGTATGTGCAGGAGTAATCAGAAAAGCTACGTGTGCATGTAGCAAGATCTTTCTGAGCTGACAGCACCTTGCATACCATATTTTCTTCACACAACTGCTGGTGCAATAACTGCTGATTTAAGTCAAATGTAGCTATCAAAATATTTTACTAACTAGTATTAGGTGAAGTCCATTCATGCCTAAATACTGATAACATGATAGCAGAAAATACAGAAGCCTTATCAATCCATTGCTAACATGGCATGATAGTTCTCGTGGGAGAAAATACATAGCGTGATTTCCCTTTGCCTTTCTTCTGATTTGTGGCTGCCATTGGTTATATGGTGGTTTAACTCATCTACCTTTCGATGGCATTTCCTCCATTGCAGGTCCCACTACCCACCATCTGTACCATGCCATTGGTATTTCCTGTGGCCTCAGCCAGTCGCAAATGGTACCTTCTGCTGCCTTATGGTACCAGACTACAATACAACCTGACCTGATTAGAGTTAAATATGTAAATAATTCTAAAGGAACCTTGACTGAAATATGTTTAAGGTTGTTGTTCCATCTTGAGTTTAAATCATTGTCTGTGTATTTTGGGCACAAAAAATAGTGTCTGTGTGAGAGAAACTAAGGCTAGAAGGTAGCATTCATTATGAATTTCTCTGCGTATTGTTTGAGTAGTAGCCGTGTTAGTCTGTGTCAGCAAAAAGAAAATGAATACTTGTGGCACCTTAGAGACTAACAAATTTATTTCAGCATAAGCTTTCGTGGACTACAATCCACTTCTTCGGATGCATAGAATTCAAAAGCCAGAAGGAGAACACTTCAACGTCTCTAATCACTCAGTGACAGACTTAAAGGTGGCAATTTTGCAACAGAAAAGCTTCAAAAACAGACTCCAACAAGAAGCTGCTGAACTTGAATTAATATGCAAACTAGATACCAATAACTTAGGTTTGAACAGAGGTTAGGAGTGGCTTGGTCATTACGTTAATTGAATCTATTTCTCCTAGTTTAGTATCCTAGGTAAGTACCCTTACACCTTTGTGTCAACTGTCTGTAATGGGCCATCTTATCACTTCAAAAGTTTCTTTCCCCTGCTGATAATAGTTCCTTTTAATTAATTAGCCTTCTGCAGTTGGTATGGTTACTTCCACCTTTTCATGTTTCTCTGAATGTATAAATATCCTTCTACTGTATGTTCCATTCTGTGCATTCGAAGAAGTGGATTGTAGTCCACGAAAGCTTATGCTGAAATAAATTTGTTAGTCTCTAAGGTGCCACAAGTATTCCGTTTCTTTCTGCGTGTTGTGATTACAGTGTGCCTTATTTCTTAATGCTTACAAAATCTTAATGTGATTTTTTTCCCCTCCCTCCCTCCCACTTTTCCCCTTTCCTGCGTTTATAGATCTCCACTTACTTGGCATAGACTTGTGTGAGCTGTACTTTGTGCTCACCCTGTCCCCTCTCCCTGCCACCCCCACACCTTCATTCATATGCCTTTCACTCAGATACAGGTCACTTATGCAGGGGAAGGGATTCTGCTGGGTCACAGGGCTTGATTTCTTTTATGCAGTGCCACAGTAACACTAACATAGGCTTAGAAGTTTTGAAGTAGCTTCAGGAAATAAAAACTCTTCAGCATGAAAGATGCAAACCTAGAATTTTGTGTAACTCTTCAGGAAAATTAGGTAGTGCATTAATGTATCTTGCATATTCTTAATTGTTTTCTTAGCTAGCTTGCAAAACTCGGCATTTGAGAATTTCTCAGTTGACAGTAGATTTTTTTCATTCGCATTACGCATCTCCTACTTACTATATTAATCGACCTGTTATGGTGAGTGCCCCCGGGAGCCAGTGTCCCCCCAAAAGGGGAGCCAACTTAGGGGAGAGTTGTTGCTGCAGCCAAGCAGGTACAGGGAGAAGCAAACAGGCAGGCTGCAGCTGAGTAGGCATGCCAAGCAGGAAGGGGGAGGGGCTGCCGGCAGCAGCTCACGTGGGTTGGGGTGGGGGGAGCTGAGCTGTGCGGAGGGGTGAGTGCCCCCGGGAGCCAGTGTCCCCCAAAAGGGGAGCCAGCTTAGGGGAGAGTTGCTGCTGCAGCAGCCGAGCAGGCACGGACCCCTGCCTTAGAGTAAAAATACAAGCCAGATGCTTAATTACAGCTCCAATAAATGGAGTAAAGAAGATTGAAATTAACAATTTCATAATGGTTAAATTTTAACTACAGCACTAATAGAACCAAACAGTCCCAACCAACAATGGGAACCTGGAGCTTCTCTTACCAAAGTACAGCCAAACTTTCAATTCTTAGAAATAAATTTTTTTTAAAAAAAAGTGAAATGATATTTAATATATTTTAGAGTAGTGTGGTTTTTTAATGATTTTGCATATATTTGGTATATATTGTTGCATATATTTGCATATATTTAATTTCTTTCACCGTCGCTTCGGCCCGCGAAGCCCCTTCAAAAATCTAATATGGCCCTCGTTTCATAAAGTTTGGAGACACCTGGCATAGTGTAAGCTGGAGCAGCCAAAAGACAAATTGAACAACAGAGTTTTATTATGGGGCTCTCCGCTGTCCTGGCCATTGGTAGGGGTACAAGATTTCAGTAAAATGGTATTTTGATATTTTCTGAACATTGAAAATGCCACTAGGACCCATCAGCTGTATCACACTGAATCTTCACATGAATTGTGATCAACTTAACCTATAATAGTATGTTTGGGTGTTTAGTCACTTCTGTGGTGCTTCACTACTTAATATCATGGCACTCAGTTGAGCAAAGCTCAGGTGGCCCTTGTACCTAGCCTTGAATTCTTAGAGTAACTTTATACCATGTCCTCAGTTAATCACAGATTTATCCACTAACTAAATTCTGCTTACTTCTGGAGTTGGAGCCATGTTGTTTCACTTAGCTGCCTTTTTATGACTTTTTTGGATGTGTGAAGATGTTTGATTATTGCATTGTTACAGAAACTAAACCTATACCAGAATTAAAATCTTAAATCTTTTCTGATTGCTGGGCTGGGACCAGTTCTTAGAAAGGTTTACTGATCCATTGGGAAAAAGTTGATCCATTAAATGCTCTTACTCAAATTTATAAGGTATCAGATCTTAAAATCACCTAACTCTGGTCATAGTCTTTTTTCCCTGTAAATTTGGACAAGACTTAAGTAATGATACCATGTGTGAACCCCTTGCTAGCCGTTTAATACTCTGTACAGTTGGAAAGCTGGGAGTCCAAGTTGCTTTTAGATAATCGGTGTTTTCTCTACGGCTTCTCAAAGACAACAACTAAAGTAATTGTAGAATTGAAATTTTGGCAGTGGGAGGAGAATATAAATTATATGATATAGGAATTACATGAACTTTTTTAAGGTCTGACATGGCAAGGTCTGTAGTAGTTTACAAGAAATAACTTATTTCATTGGAAGGCCCAGCTTTTCAATGGTACAAAACATTTGGATTTTGAAAATGGTAGTTCAGTACGTTAGTGATTATTTTGGGTGCTATTTTCTTGTTCAACCAGTGCTTTCTTTCACATTGTGCCTGAATGTAGACAATTCTGGACCAGTGTAACTGTAAGTACATTTCTTGCTCTAGATTACTGTCTCTTGAATGCATTCTTTAGACACTGTTTAAATCTGATTAAAGATAAATTACTGTAAAACTACTGACCATATTTTGTTCAAACTTGGCATGTTTTTATAAGTCCCATTAAGACTTTAGAAAAATCAAACCATATCTGAAGATGGTGTATTTGTAATTTACTATAAGTTGTACAAGCAATTCCAGTTTGCATTGTATTGGACACGATTGTGAAATAGACCATATTTTAAAACTTAATTAGCACAAGAGTTACGGTCAAACTTTCATCTTCTACTCTGCAATGGCTAACTTGATTTCTTAACTTGTTTAATTAATACTGATTTTTTTGCATTCAGTATAAACTTTTCTGAAATTAACATTGGCTTACATGCAAAAGCCACCCACACAATTCCTGAAAACCCAGGGAAAGTCCCTTTAAGGAAAACTGCATTAACCTACATCATAGTAATGAATGGAAAAAATAGATTCCATCTCTACAAGAACCTCCTTTGCACTTCCAATAGACTGAGAGAAAAGAAATCACCAAATTACACTCTTTCTTGCTTCCCCCTGTTGTTGTTGTTGTTGGCGTCTGTTAGTCTCGAGAGACGATGGATATGTGCCCATGGGGAATGTTTAGTTGATGATTGTGCAGCGTCTGTTGTGGCTGTGGAGCCCCACACGAGAGTGGCAGTCTCGATTGCATTTGCTGCATTTGAAGGCAGTGTCAGCTGTGGGTTGGAGCCGCTGCTTCCTTTTTCGTTGAACCTGCTTTTCCTCGGCAAGCTGCCGCAGCTTGTCTTTGCCAGATTTCAATCCAGTGATCAGAGCGTGTCTCCATCTGCATCTGTCCTGGGCGAGCTCTTCCCAGCTGTGGATGTCGATTTGAACAGTCTTCAGGTCCCTCTTACAGACATCCTTGAAGCGAAGGTGGGGCCGTCCTGTAGCTCTGTTTCCGGAGGCAAGTTCGGCATACAACAGGTCTTTGGGGATCCGTCCATCTTCCATGCGACTTAGATGGCCAAGCCATCTGAGGCGGCATTGACGGAGGAGAGTGAACATGCTGGAGATCTTGGCACGTTCCAGCACCTCGTTGTTCGTCATTCGATCACTCCAAGTGATCCCGAGTATGTGACGGAGGCAGCGCATGTGGAAGGCATTCAGTCTCTTTCCTTGCAAAGCGTAGAGGGTCCAAGTTTCGCTGGCGTAGAGAAGAGTGTTTAGCACACATGCGCGGTGCACAGCGACCTTTGTGTTGATGGTCCGCATGTTGTTGTTCCATACTCTCTGAGACAAACTGGCCAAAATTGTGAAGGCCTTGCCGATTCTACGGTTGATCTCAGGGTCCAGTGAGAGGTTGTCCGTGATGGTAGATCCGAGGTAGGTGAACTGACTGACCACCTCTAGCACATAGTCATTGATGGCAATGCTTGGATGGTAGATCTTATTGGCTGGGGGCTGCCCAGCTTGAGGCGGGCGATAGTTGTCCAGTGAGACGTGGTGATCCCTCCCACCGTCGGAAGCAACCCCTGGCACCAGCTCTACGCCAATCAAGCAGGAGGCTTATAACCGGTAAACTGTTGTTTCCCGTGTTGTGTCAACGCTGTGAGGCGAAGCTGGAGTGTCCTCTCCAGGGCGCAAGCCAGGGCAGGGTGATATGGAGGAACAGCTGTTGCCCATGCAGCAGAACCCCCCTCTCCACGCAACTGATGGATCCAAGGGAAAGACAATGTCGATACAACTTGGCACCAGTGGCGTCGCAGGAATTGCCGGAATGAAGTTGAAGACAATGTCAGACCGCCATCGGGACTCCGACACCGGATTTGGTTTCAGGGTTGACTCCCTTAGCCTTTCCCATGAGTGGGTATTGCCACAAGGCAGCGGAGGTTTTAAATCAGAGTTTTCCTTCTCCTAGGTGGGCTGCCTTCCAAGGCTAACGAGCCTCACCTGCCCGAAATATCTAAAATAATCATATATGCACATGTTGTGATGTCATTTAACAGAAAACAAACCACCAATCCTCTTTTTGGTGCTTGAACTCTTAATTCTAATACTAACTTTCAGTCTCAGGAGCATAAGGAAACCCTGTGTTGATATAACTGGAAACTTTAAAGCCTGTTTTTGCTGCCTTTATTGAGTTGGGAGAGAAGCTGAAAGTAAATATTTTCCAAAATAATTATATGCAGAAATTACGTTTTGTGCAAGAGTGGTTCTCGCATATAGGAAAGATGGATGATTCATTTGTTCCTTTTAGAATGGCTTAAAATTGAAAAATGTGTCAATGGTGTACATGGAATAAGTATTCTTTATTAGGGCTGTCAAGCAAATTAAAAAATTGTGATTGTGCTGTTAAACAATAATAGAATACCATTTATTTAACTATTTCTGGATGTTTTCTAGAATTGATTTCAATTACAACACAGAATACAAAGTGTACAGTGCTCACTTTATATTTATTTTTGATCAAAAGTATTTTCACGGTAAAAAACCCAAAAGAAATAGTATTTTTCAATTCACCTAATACAAGTAGTAGTGCAGTCTCTTTATCATGAAAGTTGAACTTACAAATATAGAACTAGGTACAAAAAAACTGCATTCAAAAATAAAACAATATAAAATTTTAGAGCCTACAAGTCCACTCAGTCCTATTTTTTGTTCAGCCAATCACTCAGACAAACAGGTTTGTTTACATTTGCAGGAGATACTGTAAATAAGAATTGGGCAGTGAGAATAGCTGTACTCATGATACTGTTGTAGCCGGCATTGCAAGATATTTACGTGCCAGGTGCGCTAAAGATTCATAGGTCTCTTCATGCTTCAGCCACCATTCCAGGGGATATGCGTCCATTCTAATGGTGGGTTCTGCTTGATAACGATCCAAAGCAGTGTGGACGGACGGATGTTCATTTTCATCATCTGAGTCAGATGCCACCAGCAGAAGGTTGATTTTCTCTTTTGGTGGCTCGGGTTCTGTAGTTTCGGCATCAGAGTGTTGCTTTTTTTAAGACTTCTGAAAGCATGCTCCGCACCTTGTCCTTCTCAGATTTTGGAAGGCACTTCAGATTTTTAAACCTTGGGTCAAGTACTGTAGCTATCTTTAGAAATCTCACATTGCTACCTTCTTTGCGTTTTGGCAGATTTGCAGTGAAAGTGTTCTTAAAATGAACAACATGTGCTTGGTCATCATCTGAGACCACTATAACATGAAATATCTGGCAGAATGCAGGTAGAACACAGAGCAGGGGAGATGCAATTTTCCCCCAAGGAATTCAGTCACAATTTTAATGAATGCATTATTTTTTTAACAAGCGTCATCAGCATGGAAGTAGGACTGAGTGGACTTGTAGGCTCTGAAGTTTTACATTTTGTTTTTGAATGCAGTTATGTAACAAAAATAAATCTACATTTGTAAGTTACACTGTGACAACAAAGAGATTGCACAATAGTACTTGTATGAGGTGAACTGAAAAATACTTTTCTTTTGTTTATCATTTACAGTGCAAATATTTATAATAAAAAATAATATACACTTTGATTTCAATTACAACACGGAATACAATATATATGAAAAATGTAGAAAAACATCCAATATTTAATACATTTCAATTGGTATTCTATTGTCTAACAGTGCAATTAAAACTGCGATTAATCGCAATTAATTTTTTAATCATGATTACTTTTTTTGAGTTAATCGCATGAGTTAACTGCAAATAATCCACAACCCTACTCTTTGAGAAATAACGTAAAGAAGAGCCCTAGGAAGGGGACTACATGACTCAGGGATCTGAATACAGGATATAAGGACTTTCATATCCAGCTCACTAGTTTGAGTATAGCCAGTGTCAGTGGTGATAATGTTACCATTGCATGGCTTTTCAGTGGTCTATAATAGGTAGTCTCAGTTTCTAGTAGACAGGTGTTAATCATGAAAATTGCCATCACAGTTAACTAATGGTATAGTAACAGTATAAGCAAACACCAAGGATTAAATGGGCAAGGAAAGTGACTCTTAATTGCAGAAAGTCCTTTTTAGAATAAATTTGAGAAGCTTGTTTTTATTCCTACTGTCTATTCTGTGGATGAATGAAATACTTTAAAGGCTCTCAAACTGCAGCTCTCTGAGATCTTCCTAGTTGGCCACAGAGTGAAAACCTTTGAGAGCTAAATCAGAGGTATTCTGGGAAAGGCTGCATAATTTCTAGATTGCTCCATTGAATGAAAAACTGAAATATATGTGTACCATCGTGATAACCAAACTTCAAGAATACTAAATATACAAGTAAAATAACAATCAATTCTCTTTATTACAGACTTAATCCAGTGCACAAATGAGATGAATGTGAACATCCCTCAGCTGGCAGACAGCTTGTTTGAAAGAACTACCAACAGTAGCTGGGTGGTGGTATTCAAGTCCCTCATCACAACTCACCATCTAATGGTGTATGGAAATGAGGTAATACAATGTCTTTAGTACAAAAATCATATCTTTGCTGTAAAGATACATCATGGAGATGTCTTTGACTAGGTACTTTTATAAGAAAATCTTCAATATTTCTGCCCTTCTACTTACTAGGAAGTAAGAGGACTGTAAGAGAGGGTTCATTTTCTATGCCAGTATTGTTTTTATTATCGTTTTAAATTTTTTTTTAGAGAAATTAAAAAAAAAAAAAGTATGACGTAGAATCATCAGAGCGGAATATGAAAGAGACTTACTAAGTCACCTAGTCATGCATCTGACAAAACAGGCTTTTTCTGTAGTCAGAATTGTTTGTAAATTGTATATTTTTTCCCAACTTTTTAGTTGGGGGGCCAACAATCTTTTTATTTACATTTGATTTAAAAGTATGAAGAATGTTTACATGTGAGCAGTAGGCACCCATAATTAGCATTAAGTTTACCATCAATTAAATATGAACTAACAGCCCAAAATAATAAAAATAACATATCAGCTGATTAAAAAAAAAAAACAGTAAGCTCCATCCTGCTACTGCTACATGCCTTCAATTCTCCACAGAAACCTTTACAAAATAGGTATTGTGTTGTTTCCATGATACAGCCGTATTTTTTAAGACGCTTAACCCAAATGAACTGTGGTTTGTGGACTTTCTGCATTTAAAAAAAGCCTTATTAAAATTTTAGATCTGTTCATCTATAGCACAGTAGACATTTTGAGGCCTTTTTTTCTTAAACCACCATTTTGAACTTTAAAACTTAAGTTTGAAAAGTGGCTACTTTGTATAATCCATATGTGATATAATATGTATGGTATGGGCAATATTCAGATTCCCCTTCATGTACAGCCACATTTATTTTACATTGAAACAATTTAAATGAAATTTCTCATATAGTTTGTAGTATATATTTGTCATAAGGAAAAAATAGAAAAATACATTCTGACTTTTCATGGGAAAGCCATTAATGCTACTCTTTGGTTCCATTAGTACAGGGGTCTCAAACACGCGGCCCGCCGTGCTCCCCACCCCCCTGGTTCCCCCATTTTTTTTATTTCTTTTTTTACCCCCAGGCAGTTCCCGCCGCCAGAACAGCTGTCTGGCGGCTTCGTGGTTTCTGAGAGGGAGGGGGGAGGAGCAGGGAGCCGCACACACAGGGGAGGAGGCGGAGAAGGAGTGGAGTGGGGGCGGGGCCGGGGGCAGTGAGGGGGCAGGGTCAGTGATGCGGTCCTCGGGCCAATGCACTAGTCCTCATGCGGCCCTCGTGGTAATTTGAGTTTGAGACCCCTGCATTAGTATCTGCACAGGAATTGAAAGACCCTCAGATACTAAGGACATGCCTATTCTACAACTGCTACAGCACTGCAGCTGAGCCGTTGGAGCGCCGTAGTGTAGAAGATTTCTGTGTTGACTAAAGAGGTTTTTCTGTTGCTTGTAGTTAAGCCATTTCTCTGAGAGGCGGTAAGTAGGTCAGTGGAAGAATTCTTCTGTCGATCTAGCCACATCAACATCAGGGGTTGGACTGACTTAACTACGGTGCTCAGGCTGCAAAAGTTTTCACAGCCTGGACCGATGTAGACCAAGCCTAACTGAGTCAGAATGTGAATTGAAAACTGTTCTGGATCTACTGCAGGAATGGGCAAACTTTTTGGCCCAAGGGCCCCATATGGTATAGAAATTGTATGGCGGGCTATGAATGCTCACGAAATTGGGGTTGCGGTGCAGGAGGGGGTGTGGGCTCTGGGGTGGTGCCAGAAATGAGTTCAGGGTGTGGGAGGGGACTCTGGGCTGGGACAGGTGGGGAGGGGTGAAGGGTCCAGCTGGGGATACAGGCTCTGGGGTGGGGCTGGGGATGAAGGGTTTGGGGTGTAGGAGGGTGCTCCGGGCTAGGACCGAGCAGTTAGGAGGGTGGGAGGGGGATCAGGGCTGGGGCAGGAAATTGGTGCGCGGGAGGAGGTCAGGAGTGCAGGCTCAGGGCAGTGCTTACCTCAAGTAGTTGTCGGAAGCAGTAGCATGTCCCCCCACTCCGGCTCCTATGCGGAGGTGCGGCCTGATGGCTCTGCTGCGTGCTGCCCTGTCCGGCCAATGGGAGCTGCAGGGGGCTGCACCTGCGGTGGGGGCAGCGTGAGGAGCGGAGCCCCCTGGCTGCCCCTATGTGTAGGAGCTGGAGGAGGGACATGCCACTGCTTCTGGGAGCTGCGCGCAGTGGCCCCCAACCCTCCTTCCCAGCTGGAGCGCCAGAGCGGGGAGCTTGAGGGCCAGAATAAAATGGCTGGTGGACCAGATGCAGCCTGCGGGCCGTAATTTTCCCACCCTTATCTACTGTGAGCCCGCAATGTTTACTATTGAGATCCCTCTACAAAGGGTTCATATTGTATTTGCACAGTTAAAGTATGAAATGAGCAATGATAAATTCAGTCTAATGGAAAAAATATAAATAAAAGATGGGAAGGACTGAAATCCAGTCTCTTTATCTCTCCTCCTGCACCCTGGCATTTAGAATTTCAAAGAAATATATGTGGGATAGTTCCAGCTGAGTCCAGCAAATGATCTCTGCTCAGTGTGGGCAGAGAAGATGAGAAGCTCTTTCATCCCTAATAGTTCCTGCCAATACACTAGGAAAGAAAATTGTTCCCCATACCTGAATTTGGCAATCAGTTTGATAGTTCTTGGGGTACCCAGAGCTTAGAGTCACCTTGTTACCCTCAGCCTTCAGCATGAAGGAGATTTGCTTGTGCTTAATTGGATGTTGGCTCCCTGACACTACCTGCTTGTTAGCCACCCAAACAATCTCCTCTGGGTTATGCCAGCCCTTATTTTGCCATGCAGGTTAACAATCGATATACCCAGTACTCAGGTCTTTTTGAAGTGTTCCCCTGTAGTGTCCAGCCTCTTTTCCACTGAACGCTCACAGAAATACCACATCTGCTGTCCCCAAAGGACCAGTGTGTACACCAGCTTGTACGATTCAACTCAGGATCAGCTTCTTGCTTAATATCACAGCACTAAGATATATTTATAGTGAAAATAATAGTAAGTTTTTATTATCCAAGATTTAAGAGATAGTAAGGATAATAGAAGCAAAGGTTACCTATAAAACAAAATCATAACACGCTTTCTAGAGACTAGACTTGACTTAACAGGCTAACCTCTGGTCTAAAGAAGTTTTTCTCACCGTAAGTGTCCTCTGCAGCATTTCAACTAAGACTGTTTTCACTGCCCTTTTACTTCCTGGGTCCGGGATCACAGGGTGTCTTCTCTGTTCCCCAGATACACTTCAAAGGTTTGCTGGACTATCTCAAGATAAGGTTGCCTTCCACCTCTGTATGTTTTCCTTTTTGACTTGATATTTCTGTTGACTTTGTATGTAAATTGGCCACCATTGTGTTAGCCTACAATGCTTAATTTACATGCTGACAGGTGAATAAACATCTTTGTCTGACAGGAAACCTGTTTCTCTACTTCTGGTGTGATACTCTTAAGAACACATTTTCAGTATACATACATAACTCCTTACATAGTGTCTGTACATACATTTCACGATAGTAATGACTAATGTGACCACTGTTTTCATTTAAGATCTCACATGGGATTCTTTGATGAACCAGCATGTACTTACCAGAATCAGGATATTATTGTAATCCATTGCCAGTTGGCATTGAGTTGTTCATGGGTCACACAGTTTAATCTTGTTCGTGTGAGCAAGAATCATCGTAGTTAAGATTCTAATCCCATTTATACTCAATCATCGATATCAAATTTTCCATGTATGGGTCCTAATAGTGTGGATTTTGTGAGGAGTGTCCTAAGGAGAGAAGAAAATGCAGCTATTTTGCTCACTAGCTATGATTTATGTTATTTCCTGTTTTATCCCCACCCTTTTGTAAACGTCAGTTTTTTAAAATTAGACCAGCAGGAATGTTCAAAAACAAACTCTATTGCCAAACAGACTACTTGTCATATTGGAGTGTTGAAAGTGGTCTAATCCTTGGAACTTCAATGGAGATTCAATTGGCCTGGGCTAGGCTTGGAACGTTAAAGGCTATCACTCTCCCCGCCTCAAGCTATGTAAAATCAGTCACTTCAGCTGAAAACAGAATTTTTCTGTTATAGTCCTGTCTGATACATTGTATATTTGGACCCAGTACAATGTCCATATAACCATTCTCTGCATGATGTTTTAGGTTACAATGGTATTTTCAGATATAACTCTTGGCTTTTTGTAAGTGCACTGAGGGGGGAAAAGACCCCTACCACCAGGTGATGATAACCTGTATCTCCCCACATATAGCTTAGAAAAATGCAGCACTAGTGTGTATTAATTGGTATATCAGTTCTCAGGGATCAGTTTTCAGAGGCAGAAATACTGAGTGACAAGATTTAGCATTCATTTTATGCACATACCTGCAACAGGGCATTAGTTATCAAGATCCTTTACCCTATGAATGAATCCATGTCATCCTTGGGCTGTAGAATTAGCTGCAATGGATACAACTAGAGTTTACAATAAGGATGTAACTTCTTCCAGGCCTTGAATCCGGTTTAGCAAGGCTCTTGATTTGAAAATTCACTAAACTGCTGCCTCAAAATTCATTTTTCCAATGGCACTGGCTTTTCTGCCCAACTCATTTCTTCCGAAGTTAGCACATAAGGAAAAATTATGTGATGGATGACTTTCAGGAAGACATTTATAATATGTGTAGTAGGTAATACCCTTACTCAGACTAGCAGGGAGGAAGAGGAAATAAATTTGTTCCCATAGGTGCAAGTTATTCAGCTCTCTCCAAATCCTGATGCCTCTTCACTAAAGCTTGTTGGAAACATTTTGACAAAACTTTTTTGTTAATTTGTTGAAATGGAAATGTTTCACAGATAATGTTCAATATCAGTGAAATTCTGCGAGAAACAAGGCAGGCTTCTTACCTGCCCACTTCATCTTCAGCCCTCCTGATAAACTGCCCTGGACCCAGCGCTCCCAGGATTTCCACAAAATGGAATGACTATTCTCCACCTAGCTCTCCCCTTTACTCTTTATACATCGGAAAACTTCTAAAGAGACTAAAAATAGGGCTGAGTGAGTCAGTATTCAGAATTCTTTTCATAGCAACCCTTCTTAATGACTAGCAAAAAACTCTTCCTTTCTTCAAAGGGACTCTGAAGCACAAATGTGCCCAGTAGGGATTTAACAGTATTTAATACTAAACAAATGTTGAAAGGGTCATTAGAATAGCAGTACACTGGATTAAGCAAATATTTCACAACTTCTGGAGAGTTTCCCCTCAAGAGAATCCTGTGCAGGCTAGAATGTAGCGTTGAGAGAGTGTTTTTTATACAAGTACGAAAAGCCATGTGGCTGCTTAGAAGGCTGAGGAAGAGGTTTCTTTACTGATGAGAATTAACACCCCCATGGTTTGGGCGGGGAACGGTGGGGACGGGACAAAGGGGAATAAAATGCCTGTCTCTCTAATCCTCTGAAATATAATTTATAATCCATGAAGAGTACGCTAAAGTTGCTCTTCTAAAATGTTTTGAATTGAAAGAAAGAAAATGTAATCTTCAGTATAGAAGGCCAAATACAGTACTGGTGTTGGTTAGATATGCAATTCCTAAAGTATGAGATACAGACTAGACAGAATGAAACCTGAATTGATAAGAACATTTCTCCTTTAGGTTCCTGAATTTATTTAATATGAATAAGAATCTTTATGTATTAATAGTAAATCTTCATGCTGCTGAATCTCTCTTAAATAAAATCCAATAATTATATTTAAAGGTAATTAAATTACACAACGTTCAGGTAAATATTTTAAGTTTAACCTAAGTGTACAGGGAACTAAAGGTAAAGCTTGTCAAGAACTCCTAGTTCACTTCTTGGTACGGTAAACATTATTTCCTGGTAATCTACTGATACCCTGATTACAAATGCCAAGGTGTTGATGTAGGCAGTATAAGTGAAGAAAGCCGTTGTACTACAATCAGTCCTGAAAGCCAAGTAACTGATTAAGAAGTTTTGAAAGAGACCTTGGCTGTGGATGCACACTGTACACTGTAAAACAGATATTAAAAAAAATGGTTCTACAGAGGTCTGATCCCTAGCTTGCCCCAACTACAATGTGCACACTGAAACATGAGTCCCTTTTTTCAGCTAAAGCAGAGCAACATGCTTATGTCTAAGTAATCTGTTTTGAAATACAGACACTCATTTTCAGTTTAAAGGTTTACATTTCATAGAGTGACTACTGCTAATTTGATATGGTAGAAAAATAGTATAGTTCCCTGCCAGTACACGTCAGAGCGTCTGACATTGTGTATGTGAGGAGAGGGGGATTTTGTCTCATGAACCAGAATTCCTTGTGTAGAGCTCTGCTACAAAAGTAAACCAAATGAAAAATAAGTCTCTGCTAACATTTTGAATGAGACAAAATAAAGCAACTGAGAAACAGAAGAGTTCATGTCTGTAATATATTTACTGCTAATTCACTTCCATTAAAGCAGGCAAGCATAGGATTATGTATGGTTAAGATGTACACTTTTGCTATATGTAGTAACTAAAGGCCTGATTTTGAGGGGTGCTGAGCACCCAACTCCAAATAATGTGAATGCAAGCTGCAGGTGCTCAGTATCTTTGAATATCAGACCTCAAATAAGTACTTCATGAAACCAATGCAATGTGAACCAAAGAATCACAAGACTGTTCTATAGCCCGCACTAAATTGGAGCAGACCACAAGGACTTCAAAACCAAAGTTGTTTTTTCAAGTTTCTTGCAGAATGCTCTGCAACCTTTGTTTAGAGGTTTTGATCTGAGCCTAGTCTTGAAACACCTAATTGTCTAGTTACCAAAAAGTTCCATCATAAAGAATATTGTTAGCCTCATAATCCTCATAAAATTGGTTTGGCATTAGAATTGCCAGGTTTACTTTGTAAATAAAGGAGAAAGGTCTGCAAGTTGGAAGGCAACTTGTCAAACTGATTGTAACATACCACCAGTTATCCTAACTTGAAATTGATTTGCATTCCATATATCTTTGTATTTATTTAGCTCAAAAATTGCTATCAGCTGTGCAGAAAGATTCTACAAATAGTGTATGTTTGGAGAAAAAAAGTTGTAATTATACCAAATTTTAATGCCTGTATGCGAAGTTTGCCCTCTTGTGGCGAATTCTAATTTAGAACAAAGGGTCCTTTAATCCTTCACCAATACCAGTTAAAATGGTAGTTAAACCCTGTATTCCTCCATTTACAGCAGGGTTGGCCAACCTGTGGCTCCGGAGCCACATGCGGCTCTTCAGAAGTTAATATGCGGCTCCTTGTATAGACACTGACTCCGGAGCTGGAGCTACAAGTGCCAACTTTCCAGTGTGCTGGGGAGTGCTCAGTGCTCAACCCCCAGCTCTGCCACAGGCCCTGCCCCCACTCCACTCCTTCCCACCCCCTCCTCTGAGCCTGCCATGCCCTCGCTCCCCCCCTCCCCCAGCCTCCTGCATGCCGCAAAACAGCTGATTGGGAGGTGTGGGGAAAGGGGGGGCACTGATTGGCGGGGCTGCTGGTGGACGGGAGGCACTGGGAGCACGGTGGGGGAGCTGATGGGGGGGCTGCTGACATATTACTGGAGCTCTTTGGCAATGTACATTGGTAAATTCTGGTTCCTTCTCAGGCTCAGGTTGGCCACCCCTGACTTACAGCTTTGCCCAGAAGTGTGTAGGTTGTTTGTGTTATTTGCAAGTTACGCTACAAATTTTTTAAAAGTTTGATAGCACTGAATTAACTAAACTGTTTAAGTGCAGAATGAAGTGAAATTCCAGCAAAGCAGTAACTTCTTATTGATTTAAAATCTTTTTTTCTCCATCTAGCGTTTTATCCAGTATCTAGCTTCCAGAAACACATTGTTTAATTTGAGCAATTTCCTAGACAAAAGTGGATTGCAAGGTAAGGTGGTATTTTCATTATAAAAACTAACATGGTATTTTAGGGAATAATAAATAGGTTATTTTCACTAGTTATGGTGAACTGCCTCTCTTCAATAGTTAAAAAATTGCATATCATTCCAAGAAGTGAAATTCTTCATTTTAGAACACTTCTGTGGATGCCATTCATAATCTTCCAACTGACTAGCATTTGTGGCATTGTAGAAAATACTGCCACATGGAAAGAATAGATATAATTTGTTACTTTATATAGGTGTGATTTTAGTCATGCTATTTATTCTAGTTCTGAGCCAGTTTCCAAAAACAGTCAATACAAGATAAAATGAGAGGTTAAAACTCCCATAATGCATTCCAATTTCATTGTGGGGCAGGAGAGATTTGTTCTTGCTGCTGGCTGGTACTAGTTGAAACAAAAAGACTGATAGCACTTAATTTTTATTTAAGTTGGTGGTCATCCAGCCTACCCCCATGCCTATTTATGATTAATTAAATGAATAAATATGAAATAAAATTTTCAGTTTCCAGGTCGGAAGAAATCAATTCTACCAGGGAAGAAATCAGTTCAAAAACGAATATTAATGTTGCATAGAGGTCCAGCTGAGATTGAAATCCCATTGTGTTAAGCACTGTACAAGCATATAGTAAGACAGAGGTCATGCTCCAAAGATAATGAGTTGATCAGATCAGACTATATCTCCTTCCTTAGAGGTTTTTAAGGTCAGGCTTGACAAAGCCCTGGCTGGGATGATTTAGTTGGGGATTGGCCCTGCTTTGAGCAGGGGGTTGGACTAGATGACCTCCTGAGGTCCCTTCCAACCCTGCTATTCTGTGATTCTATATTGTATTCTCTACACCAGAGGTTCTCAAACCTCACTGCACTGCAATTCCCTTCTGACAACAAAAATTACTGCACGACCCCAGAAGTGGGGACTGAAGCCTGAGCCTGCCGGGGGCAAAGCCCGAACCTCATCACTCTGGGCCGGGGGCCAAAGTAGAAGCTCAGAGCCTTCAGTCCCATGCAGAGGGCCTGCAACCTGAGCCCCACCACCCAGGGCTGAAGCCCTCAGGCTTTGGCCACAGGCAGTGAGACTTGGGCTTCAGCCCTGAGCCCCAGCAAGTCTAAGCCAACCCTGGCGACCCCATTCAAAGGGAGTCGTGACCCACTTTGTAGTATAATATACATACTCTTGCTGATGGCTCTGGATAGCAGTTTTCATTGTGGTAAATGACTCAAAAGTGTCAAGCTGAGACTTAATTTTCAAGGGTAGACTGGTTTGGAATATGAAAAGAGACCTTTACCATCTAACTCCAGTGTTTCCTCTGGGGAATAAAGCAGAGGATAGGATTTCTCGGCCTGCACCCATAGGAAATGTGTTTGGATGTAATTAAGATATGTCAGTCTAATCCTACAATCTTTGCATGTGCAAACTCCCACTTATTAATGTCAATTCAGTTCAGTGCATTTTGCTGTATAAACTTCTAAAAGAGAACGTATGGACTTTGAGATTGGCTCTGAAAACGCAAGACTCTTGTACATGTATGCTAGTTAAGAAATCCTACAACAAATAAATCAGTAAGCATATATAGGCACTTTCTATGCTAGTAACCACAAATTTATATAAAAATACTTAATCTGCTCACTGACTTCCAGGAGATCGTTAACTTCAGACGGTAAAGAAAATTACAGTTATGCGACATTTCTAGATATTTGCTACATCATATCTTCAGATTTTCAGAGTGTGTGCTGTACAGTGTATAGCTCTTAACACCACAATATTTTTAAATGTCAAAAAAAATTGAGACCAGTCTTTTGTAACCATTTTTTATATATTTGTGGATTAAGGGAAAACTTGTAAACAAAAACAAGCTATAAGTGTATATCTTATTGCCTAGTTAGAATAATTGGTTTTGTATAAAAATTGACTGGAGGAGGGATAAGCTGTTGAAACCTTTTCTCTTTTAGGGTATGACATGTCCACATTTATCAGACGATATAGTAGGTATCTGAATGACAAAGCAGTTTCTTACAGACAAGTGGCTTTTGACTTCACCAAAGTAAAAAGAGGGTAAGAACTGTAGTTTTTATTTTTCTTATCTTTAAGATCTGGCTTGCAGTACGTACTAACAAGTTGTTTTCAAATAACCAAGTTGGATATCTTTTCACTGGTATTGATCAATATACTCTGTGCATTATGCACCAAAAATGGCAGTGCAGTTGAGTTGTAATGTGTCTTCAGAAATTTTGGGGAACACTTTGTCTTTTGAAAAAAATGAAATGAAAATCAGTCTATGCATCGGTTTGATGTAACTGCTAGTAGCTACCTAATCTGGCTAATAAGATGTTCCTTGATATGCCAAAAAGCTGTCTTGTATTTGGCACCATTGGTGTTTAACTACACTTCTCATTTGAGAAGATTATGGAGATGGGCATTTATGTGAAATACCTTGCTGTACCGTCTGTTCCTTCTTCACGCCACTCTCAAAGTGGCTGTTTGTACAGTCCATATTACTGTAATGTACTATGGTAATTACACAGAATGACCATCATGCCCTTTTTGGGATGGGGAGTGGAAGACACCTGATCAGTTTACATATCTATGGCATACAGTGGCTAACTGCTGGTTAAGCAACTGCTTTAAATGTGGCATACATTAAACCCATGGTGGCACTAATATAGTTGAAGCAATAAATTAAACATGCTTCAAGTGAATGTTCACATGGATTCTACTCTTGGTGCTCATGTTCCCTATTTACACAGGATCTGGTTCTTTTGGCCGGCAGCACTTGCTGGGGCCAGCCCTGCACCCTAGATGTCGTTTTGCTGCCTTCCCCTCTTCCTCTCCCCCCGATGTTATAAACGGTGGGACCAGCCATCCCTCAGTTTCTTCTTCCTGCGGCAGCAAGCAAGAACCCTTGCAGTGTCCTCCTGTTTCTCGGTGACTCTGTTATAGTTGGTGTTAGTGATTAGTTAGTGTAACTGTTAAGTAGTTAACTTTTAGTTTGCCTGTAGACTTTTAAAAATACAATTTTTACTACTCTCTTTATTAACCTTTCATGGTTGTTAGGCATCCGCCTTCATTCTTCAGGCTCCCCCCCCCCGCCCCCACACACAGATACTATTGAAACGAGGTGGACTCTCTCCTTAAAGTAATGAGAATAAAATCCCCTGATCGTGAACTCTCCATACCAAAGAAAAAGAGAGATTGGTGTCCCATTCTGGGCATTTGTCTCAACAGGTTTGTTTGTTGTTTCAAGCTCAGGATGATGATACTGGTTTTCCCACAGCACCAAACGTGTTTACTAAGTACTTGGCAGTGGTAGCAGCTCATTTAAGGAGGCAAGGAATCCACCTTACCTCGACAATGGATTGATCCAGGGAATATTCCCTCTGTGCTCTTAAAGCTTTTTGCCACATTGGGCCTCAAAATCAATGGAGAAGTACCTACACTTACTTTATTTCAAACCTTAGAGCTCATAGAAGCAGTGTCAGCAAGATCTTATCTTCCACAAGACTAAACTATAGTGGACCTCATCAACTACAAGCTCACTCAAATACATCATTAAGACCCTGACTCAAACTTCTGGGACATACAGCCTCATACTTCTGAGACAGCTTGCCAGACTTTACCTAAGCCTTGGCTACACTTACGAGTTACAGCGCAATAAAACTGCCGGCAGCGCTGTAACTCATTAACTGGCTACACTTGCAAGGCACGTGCAACGCTGTATCTCCTCAGATACAGCGCTGCATGTACTCCACCTCTCCGAGAGGAATAGCTACTGTTGCGAAGTGGGTGGAACGTTGGTCTTTCAGTGTAGCCGAGGAACAACGCAGTTACTGATCTCTGGAAGCTGCTTTGTTTTGAAACGGCACTTCCGGGTTGGAGTTCAGAGCTCCGTTGTTGAGGTGCTTTACAAAAAACCAAACACAGCTACTGTTTGCAGGCGGGAGGGGAGGAGAGGGGAGGGGCTCCGTTAGGAATGCCGGCAGCAAAGTTGCCCTGGACAGAGACGGCGTGGTGGGGGGGGCGAAGAATGGCGGGGGGGGAGGGGGAAGGCTCCGTTTCCTCTCTTTTATCTGCTCTTTAAAAACAAACAAAGCCCCTGCTGTTTGCTTTCAGTGATTGAGAGAGAGGCAGGGGATGTGGAGGTGTGGAAATAATGAGCTGACACTCTGTGGAGATTCCAAAAACCCACTCTGTCTCCAAAAACGCTACCTGTCAAAGTCCCCCTCACCCCCCCCCCCCATTTGAAAAGCACGTTGCAGCTACCTGAATGCCCATAATGCACCGCTCCCAATACAGCTGCAAGTGCCGCAAATGTAGCCACGTCAGTGCTAGTTACTGCTCTGGCGGCTGCCAGTGTGGACAGGCTGCAGCGCTTTCCCTACTCAGCTGTACGAACACGGGTTTAACTAACAGCGCTGTACAGCTGCAAGTGTAGCCAAGGCCTTAGTCTCCAGGCAAAGGTGGTTGAAATCAGTGTATCTACGCAGCAGATCCCCATATAGCCATCTTGGTCAGGATTCCACAAGAAGTCCTGTCCTCATTAACTGGGAAAGACCCACTGCAGGTGTGCAATGGAGTATTTTTCTCTTCACCTTTACCGACTAAGACTCTGACAGATGTCTGCACCCAGGGATGAAAGGCTCATCTGGATCACTTTGTAACATAGGGCCTGTGGTCTCTTCCTGGAGCTCATCTGCACATAAATGTCCTGGAACTGAGCCATCCACTTAGCATGCAAAGCATTCCTGTCTCAACTCCATGGATCTGCTATTCCAGGGCTGATATAGCACCACAACTATGCATTATGTCAACAGACAAAGAGAGGCTAGGTCATCTCCACTCTGCCAGGAGGCCATTTGGCTCTGGGCGTAGTGTATTCAACATTGGACTGTGCCACTGGCCCTGCATCTTTCAGGTGTTCAGAGCTCGCTAGCAGATCAATTCAACAGACAACCACAAGTGGTTGGTCAAGAACCCAGTGTTGCAGAGCGTCTTTCACAAGTGGGGATATCCCAACAGACCAGAACAAGAAGTGCCAAGTATTCTGCTCCACTAGGGTTTCCAGTGCAGGCTCCCTGTCATATGCCTTTCTCATCTCCTGGATGCCAGGACTGATGTATCCCTTCCTTCTGACCCCCATGTTACAGAGAGTCATGAGGTAGCTGAGGCAAGATGCATGATTGATAATCATGATAGCCCTGATGGGGCCGGGAAGTTCTGACATTCGGATCTGGTGGGCATTTCAGTGTAGCCTCCATCACTTTGCCTGCTATGCCCAATAGCCTTGCAGAACCATCAAATTCTACAGCTGGATCCATTGTTGTTATATCTGACAGCCTAGATCATGGCTGACTGACATCCCCCAAAATAATCTGTTGACCTAAAATTTAGAATATTCTGTTCCAAAGCAGGAAAGCCTCAACTAAACTGAGTTAGCTTCATAAATGAAAGAGGCTTTCTATTTGGGCATCTTGTCACCAGCTGTCTTCCCTCAACAGCACCCATTCAGCAATATTGGACTATACACTAGTCCTGAAACAATGTGGATTTTCTGTTTGTTCCATAAGGCTTCATCTAGTAGCAATATCTGCAGATCAGCTTTCTTTCCAGGACTGCAGTGTATTTTCTCGCTCTACACTGGCTAGATTTCTTGAATGCGTTGTTAAATGTTTCTCCCCCAGCTTGTGCTCCCCCTCCTTCCTGTTACATTGAGGACCCAGATTCAGGGTCCCCCACATTGAGCTCTTAACAACTTGTTTCCTGTATAACCTATCAGTGAAGACTGCCGTTACATCAGCTTGAAGGATAGGGGAGATTCAGGCACTCAGGGGGATCTCCCTTATTCAGGGTTCCATAAGAAAAGGCCTCATCCCATGTTCCTGCCCAAAGTTTTTTCATGTTCCAGATGAACAAGTTTATTCATCTCTCAGTTTTCTTCCACAAGCCTGGCTCAAGCTCTGGAAAAGCTAAACTTCATACACTTAATCTAATGGTATTAAGATGGAATCCCTATAGACAATTACTTGGAGAGAATGGTTACTTACAACAACTGCGGTTCTTAGAGATGTTGTCTACATGGATTCCTCGACCTGCTCTCCTTCCCCATTACTGCAAAGTCGTACTCCTCTGAGATTCTGTGTTGGTGAAGGAACCGAGGGATGATTGGTCCTGATCTGTCTTTTATGCCCTTGGGGTGGGCAAGAATATGTAGGGTGCAACTGTGGCCCCAACACTCACCACTAGTGAAAAGAACCCAATTTTGTCCACCTAGGGCACAGGTGCACCAAGAGTGCGATCCATGTGGACACCCCTCTTAAAGAAGCACATCTACTGTAGGGTAATTAGCCATTCTTTCACCACCTGACCAACAGGCAAAAGGACTATTTTTAATTGTAAGGAATTCTGTTAACAGGAGGAAGTTATTGCTGGTGTTCGTTCCTTGACATGTTCGGCTTTTTCCAGCTGTAATAATCCTCAGCCTTTTGTGCTGCAGAGAGTCCAGTAGATTCTGATTTTTAGTTTGAGCAAGCAAGAGGTTATAAGACGTAGAAGTTTTGACTTTGGTATCAAGCCTTTTTACATAAAGTGAATGTTATTTTTAAGTCCGTGTAATGTAGAAAGCAAATGTTTACTATCAATAATTCTTGTTTGTTCATTTCCTCCTAGGGCACCTTCTTTTTCTCTTAGCCTTTGTGTCTTCTCTGGATATCTAGTTTAAAACATCAACCAAATGAAAGTTAAATAGACCCAGATAACTGACGTTCTCTTAAAAAAAAAAATCAATCCAATTATTTTATTTAAAAAACTCTGCCAAATGTAATTGTAAGATCTTGTTCAGTGTTCCTGTAACTGCAGATTTCCACATACAGTGTATTTATAATCCTACATTTTACGAATGCTTTTAAAAGATCTTAGAGAGACAAGGTGGGTGAGGGAGCATCCTTCATTGAACCAGTTTCTATTGGTGAGAGAGAGAATCTTTAAAAGAGCTTGTCACACTGATTTGACTACTGGTTTAGGTTTCACTAATAACCCTAGATTTACAATTGAAACCACAGAAGTAGGCACCTTCTGTTTCAGAAATAGGTTTCAAAAGCTTATTTGAAAAGGTTTTTTAGAATTTTTAAAAATCTGTCTTTGAAACAAGCTTTTAAAAATGCTGCTAATACTTCTATAGCCACCTACTTACTGCATCATAGATCGAAGTGTAATAGTTTTGAGCATGGCCATTTCTGTTGGTCTCAGAGAATAAAAATCAGTCCTTGAAGACCCCGTCACAGGTGCTGTCTTCTGGCCAAGGAGAGTTGGATGTGGCTCTTCTGGACAATCATTGCCACTCTTTTGGCCAGACAACTTGAGTATCACAAGGCGTGCCCCTTACTTCAGTTGTCTGAAGAATCTGCCTCTGGCATTGCTGTTCTTTTGATCTGTTTCATATGCTCCAGTGTTTCATATTACCTAATAAAAATATTCTTTCATAATCCAATTGGTGGTTTGTTTTCTGTTTTGTTTGCATAATAGGGCTGATGGAGTCATGAGGACAATGAACACAGAAAAACTCCTTAAAACAGTACCAATTATACAAAATCAGATGGATGCACTTCTTGACTTCAATGTAAGTTTAATTTCTGCACGCAGCAGAGACACTGTCAATTAACACAGCTGGACTTTTCCTCCACAGCTTTTCACAAGCTATGAAAACAAGTGATGCAATATGTACAAAGTAAAATTCCCTTCCATATTTTTAACTTGTTGTGTCCAGTCTAATATAGTTAATTTGAGGAGCAAAATACACCTGGAACATTGCCTTGTACCTGGTACACTTAACATGAAGTACTGATGCGCCAATAAGACGACCACTTCATTAATGTTCATTTAGGGGTACATGCGTTTAAGAAGTTTTTTAAATAAACAACATTTATTTTAATTATTCTTTTGGCCCCTCTTAATCTGTGATATATTAGTCATGTATTTTTGCTGACCTGCTTTTCTTTGATTATTTAACTTGTCGTCTTTGATGCTGATAGAGGTTCCATTTAACTTGGAGTGCTGCCATGTTCTATAAACTGTCCATTTGCTAATGGAAAGCATGTTTTTGGATAGAATATTGAAACGTAATTATTAATTGGAAGTTTTCTGATAAAATGTCAATCCAGATGAGCTAATTTTCTTTTCTAATCTCCCTAGGTGAATAGCAATGAGCTTACAAATGGTGTAATAAATGCTGCCTTCATGCTCCTCTTCAAAGATGCCATTAGACTCTTTGCAGCATATAATGAAGGAATTATTAACCTTCTGGGTAAATATTACTCTACTCTGCAGAATTAGTTCTTTGTGTTTTCAATAAGCAAGGGTATATAATTTTTTTCCAGAATTTATAGCTCTTTGATCTTCAAGGAATAAGACAAAACATTCTATCTTCATGTACTGCTTTAAGAAAATCTTCAGTTTTTTGGGACAGCTTTATTGCCAAGGCTTCTTTTGCCTTGTTAGTACTTTCCTTGTATGTAATCCAAAGTATGCAATTTCCTAAAAACAAAGTCCAAGAATTTTTGGCATGGAATTTTTTTTCCCCTTGAACTGGTTTTCCTCCTGTCACTGAGAACCTCGACTCAAAATCAAATAGCAAAATTGACAGTTTTTTCTCCACTGTGAATTGTTAAAGAAGCATAGAGAGTTTAGCTTCCATAGTTATAACTTAATTCTAACAATGTTTATAATCTTTTGTATGTATTATATTTGGCTGGCTATGAAGGTTTTTATGTTGTTGCTCATCCCTGTGAAATGAGTACCTGCTCTAAACGATAGCATGATCTATCACATAGGGCCCTACCAAAGTCATGGCCATGAAAAATGCATCACAGGCCGTGAAATCTGGTCTCCCCCCATGAAATCTGTTTTTTTGCGTGCTTTTACTCTATATTATGCAGATTTTATGGGGGAGACCAGCATTTCTCAAATTGGTGGTCCTGACCCAAAAGGGAGTTGCAGGGTGGGTCACGGTATTGCCACCATTACTTCTGCACTGACTCCAGAGCTGGGCGGCCAGAGAGCAGTGGCTGTTGGCCAGGTGCCCAGCTCTGAAGGTAGCACCCTGCTAGCAACAGCACAGAAGTAAGCATGGCAATACCATGCCATCCTTAATTCTGCATTGCTTCCTTCAGAGCTGGGTGGTCAGAGAGTCGTGGCTGCTGACTGAGGGCCAAGCTCTGCAGGCAGCGGTGCAGAAGTAAGGATGGCAATACCATACAATGCCATCCTTATTTCTGCGCTGCTGTTGATGGCGGCTCTGCCTTTAGAGCTGGGTTCCCGGCCGTCTCCAGCTGCCCAGCTCTGAAGGCAGCGCCGCTGCCAGCAGCAGTGCAGAAGTAAGGGTGGCATTACTGCAACCCTCCTCCATCCGCCCCCACCACCACAATAACCTTGCGACTGCCACACAACTCCTTTTTGGGTCAGGTTCCCTACAATTACACCACCACAACATTTCAGATTTAAATAGCTAAAATCATGAAACTTATGATTTTTTAAAAATCCTCTGACAATGAAATTGACCAAAATGGACCGTGAATTTGGTAGGGCCCTATACATAAAGTATGCCTTAAAGGCTGAATTACTTGTATCTTTTCATGTGCCACAATTCTGGAGAGGCAGAGGAACTTAAACCCTGTAAGTAGTAATACAATCTAAGTTAAAAGAATGACTTATTTTAGCAGCTTATTCCTGGTAGTAAACTAGGCAGATCTAACTTCTTCAGGCACCCCAGCATGTTTGTCTCATTCTGGCTTCCCCAAATGCTGTTTTCTCTTCAGGGAACAAGCCTTTTTAAACTGGCATGGTTTTGGGGTTTTTTGTGTGTTCCTGGGCTTTGGCCTTTCTAGTCCAATACTGGTTTCTCAGGTTGGCTGGGAAGTAGGGTAAAATCTTCAATGCTAACAGTTCAAGCATTGTCCCTTGCAACCCACAAGTGTTTGCGGAGTAAATATCCCAATAATCAGGTCAACATTAGTGTTCAGAAATTACAAAGCAGCTTCAGTTCAGTTACACCTACTTTGGTTTTTTTTTAACTGGTGGGAGGAAGTTAATCCATGTTCATTGTTACAGCTGCCTCTATAAACAGCCTACTATTAAGTCCACCTATTTGACCAACTTTTTATATTTGTCAGATAACCTTGTGGTTGGCATTGGGATTTCCAGATATATATGCACTAAAATCTCTGACCATGTTAAACATTTTTGGAGACTGAACCAAAAACATCAAGTGTTGGAGAGGGGGAAAACGTACAAAAATCATTTTGTGTCTTTATCTTGACCAGCATAAGCTTTGACTCCGATATTAATCTTGCCTGCTCTTCCATCTCTCATGCGGTATCATAGTGGCCTCCACTGTTAACGTGGAAAAGTGAAGAAACGAGGCTGCAGATACTTTCTTTTTTCACAGTGATGAGTGCAGTAACTTTTGTCTTGCATTATAGTTACTTGTACATGCTCTCTGTTTAAAATATATACAGTATATTTATTTCTTATGTGACTTGAATACTTTTCCCATTTTCAGAAAAATACTTTGACATGAAAAAAAACCAGTGCAAAGAAGGCCTTGACATATATAAGAAGTTCCTCACTAGAATGACAAGGATCTCAGAGTTCCTCAAAGTTGCAGAGGTAAACCTTACTGGGCCAAAATTCCCCTCATGCTCAAACAGTTTATAAAATACTTAACTCTGATAAAGCAACCACGTTTCCTTTCCATTTGGCAAATTTAATGTCCATCAAGGAGCATTTTATCAGAGTTTAATACCAAGGGGACCAGCTGATTAAGGGCTTGCTTACTGAAAGAAATACATTTATCAACAGTTCTCAGCAAAGAACAGCTCCTTCTCCGCAAAGAGGATATAAGAATAAACATATAAATGTCCTACTGTATAAGAGGCTAGTGGCTACTGTGGTCCAGAGACATTGCATGTTAGCTTGTATACAAAATATAAAACACACAAAATATAGCTGCGCTTAGTTTTCTTTAAAAAGTAAACTTAGGAAGAAGAAAAGTGTGTGTTTGTGTGATGGTCTTTCTTTCTGAGACACAATATCTGACCTTTTTTGTTTGACACCAACAATTCTGCTATGTCAAACTTGAGAGATGAAAGAATTTGAGGATCAACATTAAATGAGAAAGCAATGGCTGAGGCTGATAGTGGATTTCACAAGGCATTTTACAGCATTTAAAAAACTTCTGTTGCATGTAATGCGTTTTTTCTTGTTGATTCAGTGAGTAGCAGCATGCTTTCTTCTGAAGCTTTGCTGAACTAATGTCCTTCAGAAGAGATTTCAGTCTGAGCAGTAGAGTGCTAATCTAAGTGTCCTGGTCAAATTCCAGAAAGGGTAATTACGTTCTGCCTATCTAAAATTCTCCCTGCAGTTTGTTGGATATGGTACTTCTCATCACTTTACGGCTCTAAATGGTTGTGTAGTGTCAATCTGCACTGTGAAACCCATATGATGATTTACACCAGAGATGGCTGCTGTTCAGTTAAGATGTTTGTTGTATAACTTGTAGAGTGATTTGGAACTTGGAGGATAAAAGTGTCTGTATCAATGCAATATACTATTTTTGTACTTGCAAATACTACTTGTGTCAGTTCTCACTGCTTACATTCTATAAACTACTTTGTAAGAAAAATGCTGTCATAAATCTCCCTTCCTAATACAAACCATCACCTGCTTGATTCTCAAAATCTCTGCTGTGGACCATCAGGAAGGGCACTCCAAACTTAGGTTTGATAACGTTTTAAAATCACCACAGCCAAATGTATACATATATTTTATGTTGATTTCCTTTGATTTTTTTTTAACATCTGTTTTAATCTAAAAATTTACTAGAGCTCAGATTATGTAAACTAAAAAGAGTATACAGGATTTTTGCTCTTGCGTGACATCACTTTAACGTGGTTTCTTTTTTAACAATGTAATCTTTAAATAAACACTAGTCAGTTCTAAAGCTCATAAATCTGTTTTGTTACAGCAAGTTGGAATTGACAGAGGTGACATACCAGATCTTTCTCAGGTACATAAATTGTTATGCATATGTGAATACATGTTTGTTTCTTTCTTGGGTTGTATGTTCAAAAAAATGTGAAGTCATATTGGTTTTCTTGCGTACATTATTGCCATATTCTTAAATCATTAGATGAGTCATGACTAGATTGAACTCTAAACAGAAAGTCTTTAACTCACAAATTCCAGGATCCTAATGTATGAAAATGCAAACTAATTACAGTTGCAGTATATTACAATTGTCAAATTAATGTCATTTTGAGAGCAGAAAATAGAGAATTAAAATCAAATATTTGAATAAACATGAAATTCCTAAGTTTAAAACCAATTTTAAAGTGTTATGGAAACTGATCTGTTTGTAGGAGAGGGTCACGTAGTGCAGCTTTCACAAATGAGATCCCTTAGCAAGGTGCCTATTCTAAGCAAAAGGCTTCAAAGTGCCAGTTAATTACTTGTAAAGACTTAGTTTGTGTATGTGTATATTGCTTCAGATGGGTACAGCTTTCTTTTTAATCTCAATTGGAATATAGACTACTCATTTCAATTATCTATTTTCTTTATACCTTTTCTTAGTGTTTATTTTCCAACATTTTCATGGATTGCTTTTTTGATAGGAGCCATCATAAGAAGGGCCCTACCAAATTCACGGCTGTGAAAAATGTGTCACGGAGCATGACATCTGGTCTATACTATACAGATTTCACAGGGGAGACCAGCATTTCTCAAATTGGGGGTAGGGTCGTGGGGTGGGGTTTGCAAGGTTATTGTAGGGGGGTCGTGGTATTGCCATCCTTACTTCTGTGCTGCCATCAGAGCTGGGCGGCTGGAGAGTGATGGCTGCTGGCTGAGGGCCCAGCTCTGCAGGCAGCAGCGCAGAAGTAAGGGTGGCAATACCATGCCAGGCCATTCTTACTTCTGCGCTGCTCCTGGCGGTGGCTCTGCCTTCAGAGCTGGGCTCCCAGCCAGCAGATGCCGCTTTCCAGCTGCCCAGATCTGAAATCAGTGCTGCCTCCAGCAGCAGCGCAGAAGTAGGGGTGGCAATACCATGACCCCACCTACAATAATCTTGCAATGCCCCAGTACTTCCTTTTGGGTCACGACCCCTGCAGTTAAACACCGTGAAATTTCAGATTTAAAAATCTGAAATCATGAGATTCAGTTGTTAAAATCCTATGATCATAAAATTGACCAAAATGGACTGTGAATTTGGCAGGGCCCTACTCATGAGTAATAGAACTGGCATAGTAGTGGATGATATTGTACCACCCAATAATATAAAATACTTTGCTCAATTTATTACGTTCTTATTGCCAAAATACTGTGGTGTCAATATTTTGAGCTGTAGACCATGTCCGGTTACCCTCAGTTGCATTCTCTGGCACTGTGGTGATAGGATCATACCTTTCTTTTTTATTTTTTTTAGCTGGTGCCTGGTTTTGTCTTGGATTTTTCATATCTATGCCCTCACTGCCCTTTTGCAGGCACCAAGCAGTCTTCTTGATGCTTTGGAACAACATTTAGCCTCTTTAGAAGGAAAGAAAATCAAAGACTCCACAGCTGCAAGCAGGTATATGTGCCTTTGTCCTCTCATACAGTTGTGTTAAGATCAAATGTTAGGTTCCTTACTTTGAAATTCCCATCCTGAAATAGTCTGTCTGGGTTGTATTGAAATGAACATCATGTTGCTGTTGCAATACTGAAACAGTTGATGTATTTGGTGCTGTTGACTGCATTGTATTTGTTGGTTAAACAGCGTAAATCTTTCCAGTCTCAGGTCATGTCTACCTACAAAGTTTTGCCAATTCAAGTTACATCAGCAGACAGCTGCTATAGTTACTGTATTGCTTGTCTGCATGCATACTTGGCTCCCTGCATCTGCTTCTTTCCTTAACTCCCCAGCTGACCCCTTAACTCCCCTGGCTCATGAAGCCATACACCAGCCACCTTGACAGCAGCAAGGAAAGATTCAACTGCAGACACAGCAGGTGCGCAATGATAGTTGAATGTGCTTTTGATAGATTAAAGTGTTGCTGGCATTGTTTACTCAATAGATTGGATCTGTGAGAAAAATATCCCCTTGGATATAGTTGCCTGTTATGTCCTGCATAATATCTGTTAAGCCACGGAAGAAAATTTGCCAAAGGGGTGGAGGGTGGAATGGAATGGCCGTTTGCTGAATTTGAACAGCCAGACACAAGGATTATCAGATGAGTTCCGTCCTTTTATGCCAGTAGCCTGTTAACTTCTGCAGGCCCCATTGCAGTAATCACTGAGGGAAAGTGTCCTTCCGTGGAGGAAGAAATAAGGCTGCCATCGCTAGAAACCTTCGAGAGAGGATTGCAGTGTACTTCTATGGAAGTTTCATCAACATCTCTCAGGAGGATTCAAAGGTCATCCCTGTGTACATAAACAAACTGCTCTGCCTAACTCTAGAGGGGAATGAAAAGCAGATAGTAACTCTGCCTTTTTTTTGTGCCACTACCTCTTCTAGTGCAAGTACATTAATTAAAAGTTGATAGCTGTGTCCTGCTAATTTGGGGGTGCCATCATTGTAATGGAAAATGCATTTACACACTCACCCGAGGTTCTTTCTCCTGCATCTGGCTCGCCTCCTGGGACTGACTAGACTGCAGTGGAGTCAAAAACAGGTCCTGGCTCACAGCACAGCTGGACCCCCCCGGTCACCTGTTCCCTTATCCCTCTTTGCTGGTCACAGGAGGGGCCTGTAACTCAGGTCCTTGGAGGTATCCCTGGTGGTATGCAGAGTGGTGATGGGGTGTGGGCCAAGTATGGAAAAAAGCTTGATGTAAAAGCAGCAGGTCTGCAGCTCAGCACCCAATCGACTTGACCTCACTGGCCTTCTGGTATGTCTGCTGCAGTTCCTTGGCTTTCAAGCGGCACTGCCGCTGGTCCTTGTTGTACCCCTTCTCCTGCATCCCCTAAGCAATCTGCTGGTGTCAGCGTTTCTACAGCTCGTTCTGAGCTATGCTTGCACAGCCTCTTCTTCCTATAGGCCCAAGAGATCCATTATCTCCTGTCTGCTCTAGGCAGGAGTGCATCTGGAGTGTGTAGCCAGCATGGTCAGCCGGGCAGTTTCGCACAACAATGGAAAGCAGATAGAGGTGTGCTCACCATCCTGTACAACCAGGAAAAGGCATTTCAGAAATGTGCAGGGGTTTTAATAGAGTTTTGAGGGGGAGCTGGAGGTGTACGTGACCCCTGGGTAGTGGTGTTCATGATTGTGGCCAGAGCGGTCGGTGTTTGGCATTATGAGAGAGCTGCTGGAGGACTTCTAGGGTTGACCTAAGTAATGCAGTGTCTACACCTGCACTGCATCGACCTCTGAACATCAGGCGTGGCGTAATGCCACTCAGGGAGCTGCTGTTACATTGGCCTAATGCACTTACATCAGTGGGAAATAAATTAAGTGTAGACAAATACACAAGTAGGTTTATGTCGACCTAAGTTTGTATTGTAAACCAGGCCTAAATGTAGTGCAACTAGGGTAGACAGAACTGAGAACAATTCACATAATGGTAGAACTTTCAGACTTCACCTTGAGACTCTCTAACTTTTGGTGCCTTTGCTTGCTGCTTGGAAATCTTCAATTTTCCATACCATTAATTAGTTCTTATAAATCCAATGTTTGTATTTTTGTAAAATACTCAACACATGTGCATGCTCTTCATTATGTCTTTTAATATCTCAAGTTGTCCTTTTGTTTCTCAGATAAATACTGAAATAAAGAGTCGAAATACATGAGTGGAATCAGGCATTAAATGGCATAAAAGGTGGCAGCGATAAATGGCCCCACTGCTTTTGTAACATTTGTTAAAATGCAAAATAGCCTAGGGAATTGGAGGTTCTTTGGGAATGTCCCTGGCGATAAAATCATGAGTCAGCTGCTCTTTGTTATGTTGATACTAAAATTTAAAAAAAACAAAATTAAAAATTTACTTCCATGTAACATGTTTATATTGACCTTAAAATATAGGACTGTAACTTTTAAAACTAAATTTTAGTAAGCTAGTGCCAGTTTTCAATGATTTTGTCCTCTTCCTGTACTTGTACTATCAAAATCACAATAATATAAAATAAAATCTATTTGGTTAATTTTTTACTGGAGTATTTAAGACTAAAATAACTTTTTTTTGTTGTTTATCTCCGGGGTTCTCAAACTTCACTGCACTGCAACCCCCTTCTGACAACAAAAATTATTATATGACCCCAAGATGGGGGACCAAAGCCTGAGTCTGCCTGATTCCCACTGCCCTGGGTAGGGGGGCCAAAGCCCGAGCCCCACTACCCTGTGGGGGATATGGGTCAAAGCTGAAGCCCCAAGGGCTGCAGCCCCAGCCAGGGGGCCTGTAACTTGAGCCCTGTCTCCCAGGGCTGAATCCTTCAGGCTTCAGCCCCTAAAATGGGGTCGCTACACACTTTTGGATTTTGACGCACAGCTTGAGAACTGCTGGTCTATCTTAAAAATAAAGCAGATTTGTCAAACCAAATTTTTTTCTAATGGTTGTTTATTTTCCCATTATGTTTTTAAAATATGATCACAAATTTGAAAAAGTCACGGGATTGATTAAAGAATTAGAAAACCTGCCTTCTAGTGAGAAACTCAGAGCTCAATCTATTTAGCTTAACAAAATGAAGGTGTACGGGTGACTTGATTATAGCATATGAGTATCTACATGGGTAACGGATATTTGATAATGGGATCTTCAATGTATCCGAGAAAGGTGAAACATGGTCAAGTGGCTGGAAATTGAAGCTAGACAAATTCAGACTGGAAATAAGGTGCACATATTTAATGGTGAGAGGAATTGGCTACTGGAACAATTTACCAAGGACCATGGTGGATTCTCCATCACTGATCATTTTAAAATCAGGAATGGATGTTTTTCTAAAATATGCTCTAGGAATCATTTTGGGGAACTTTTATGGCTTGTGTTAAACAGGAGGTTGTCCTAAATGATCTCAATGGTCCTTTTTGGCCTTGGAATCTCTGAAAACTCTTTTGCCTGGGAATGTAATGCATTGTATCAAGTGAATTTATAGTCTCATAACTGAGCCAGATAGCTTGCTTAATTTAACTGTATTTTAAAGTAGTAGATAACTTACCAGAGCTTTCTATTTCTCCACAAAATGTACAAATCTCTCATTTTAAGTTGAATTTTCATAAATTAACAGAGGAACAGAAAAAATCTACAACATGAATTCATATGAGGCAGCTTGGAAGGGTCATATCTAAGGGGAGGTTTCAGTGTAGTAGCTGTGTTAGTCTGTGTCAGCAAAAAGAAAACAAGAATACCACCTGTGGCACCTTAGAGACTAACAAATTTGTTTCAGCATAAGCTTTTGTGGGTTAAGAACCCACTTCATTGGAAGCTAAGGGGAGTGATCACAGAGCCAGTGTACAAGAGAGTAGATAGCCCCATTTCTAGACGTTCCTATTTTGCAGTATAGGCACTTGAATTTTGCACTGCATTAACTTAATTTCAGTTTTTTTAAAGTAACACTTGTTTATATAATCTCAGATGTGTGTGTCATACAGGCTAAGATTACAAATTCTATAAAGGAACTGAGAAAAAACAAGCAAAGTGTTTTCGTATCAGCTGTTCCCATCATGTGACACCTATATGAACAACCCGTTTTTCCCCCCCTGTCCAATTATCAGGGCTACCACACTTTCCAATGCAGTCTCTTCCCTTGCAAGCACTGGCCTGTCTCTCACTAAAGTGGATGAAAGGGAAAAACAAGCTGCATTAGAGGAAGAGCAAGCTCGTTTAAAAGCTTTAAAGGTAGGTGTTTTCTTGTTTACAGAAAAGTTACGGTCACTTTTGTAATCGCAAAATTAGATGCATCTCGTTGGAGTTTCTTATAATATGTCCTAAAAGTTGTGGATGGTTTTGCCTTTATCAGTTATTCAGTTTCTAAAACAGGCATGTAATATCTTTTAATCCTGAAAATGTACTGGCTTTTCTTTCTGTATGTAAATAGACATTCATACTTGACTGCCATCTTATTGTATGAAATAAGTAAAGAGAATTTTTGTAGAGTTTTATTTTACTTACTTCAGAAGCCATATAAACCAACCTTGTTTCTGGATTTCTTATGCCAGCTCACTTTCCCAACAGGAACAACGTCTAAAAGAACTTGCAAAGAAACCTCATACCTCTTTAACGACAGCAGCCTCTCCCGTGTCTACTGCAGCGGGAAGCATAATGACCACCCCAGCCATTGATATTTTTTCCACCCCTAGCTCTTCAAACAGGTATGATTCAGTAGTTATGCTTTAGTTATTAGTTAGCTCCAGCTGCAGTCATCCAGCTACACTGCCAGTGTGTGTTGGAAAAATGTACTCTTACCTAGAATCCATCCATAAGTGATTTTTTGATCATAGAATCATAGAATCATAGAATATCAGGGTTGGAAGGGACCTTAGGAGGTCATCTAGTCCAACCCCCTGCTCAAAGCAGGACCAATCCCCAATTTTTGCCCCATATCCCCAAATGGCCCCCTCAAGGATTGAACTCACAACCCTGGGTTTAGCAGGCCAATGCTCAAACCACTGAGCTATCCCTCCCCCTGATATTCTATGATTCTATGATTCTATGAATCCATCCATAAGTGATTTTTTGATAAATATTTCAAAGAAAACATCCCATTCATATAAGCATGACATGTAGAAAGAATTTTTTCTTCTCCCTCTTCAGATTAATTTGATAACAAGCTGTTTAGTGACCCTTGTGATTCTTCTTGTTAATCTAAATGCCAGTTATGCTCAGTACATGTACTCCCCGCCCTCAAGGACCTTGCTAAATATATTGGCAAAGATCAGATATAAATTCTCACTGATGGGTCCAAAGGATGGTGTTTAATTTAATCTCTCATCTGTATTTTTTAAAATGGGTTCTTGATATGGGTTACCATTTGTGGGTGTTTCAGAAGAGAATTTGAGGGCAGGGTTTGAATGAAGAGGGGGTGAGTGCCACTAGGGTAAAGGAGCTATGCAAGTTCTGTCACAGAGAATTTCTTAATGCTTATCCTGGCCTCCCATACCAGCGGTTCCTGCTGTTCAGTTCTGGTCTTAGTTTATAAAAATACTATTAGGCCTGGTTTACACTACACAGAGTTAGATGGACATAAGGCAGCTTACGTCAACATAATTATGTCAGTGTACAAACTACAGCATTGCTCCCGCCGATGTAAGTGCTTGTTGCATCGACGTAATAACCACCTCCATAAGATGTGTAGGGCTTAGGGCGACGCAGTGTCCGTATAGACGCTGCTGGTTACTTACATTGGCTGTTGGCTATCATTCTTGTCAAGAAGGCTGATCGCAGTCGGGCTGTCACCCTGAGGCTCCGGCTAGAGCCCAGCTGCAGCCCACCCTCACCTGGGGCTCCGGGCTCCCAGCCAACTTGCTGCCCAGGTTCCCTGCTTGGAGCCAAGTTTCCTCTGGCTCCCCGCTTGGCTGCCCCCCGGGGTCCCCACTGGGCTACTGCCTGGGCTCCCTACTTCCAGCCAGGCTGCTGCCCGGGTTCCTGGCGAAGATCCAAGAACCAAGGGTCGGGGGCAGCTGTGCATGGAGCTGAGACACTGGGCTTTAAGACCCGCCCCCTGAAGTCTGTGGAAGCACTACTGGTGAGGATGTGCACAACCGACACAAGGAGGGTATTGTGGACATGAACCACTGCAGTAATTACTGTGGCGGCTGTAAGTCGATCTAACATAGGTCAGTTCAAGTTTGTAGTGTAGACATGCCCTTAGTCATACAAAATAGTGCCATATTGTGCAGGGACATGGTCAGGATTTGAACCCAAAGAACGTTAAACCATTGCTGTGGAATTCACAGGGGAACGTGCACACTTCCTTTCTTCTCTCTTTGCTGTTCTTCAAAAAGTGTTTGCACTCTGGTAGGCTTTATTTCCCAGTAGACAACAAATATAGGAAATGATTTATAGGACACCAACCAGTTAGCAAGTATCTGATCAAATAACGCATTCATAATTACAGAAATGAGCAGTTGGTGTTAGTAACCAGAAGTCATGAGGGTAAAACCAAGAGTATATGGCATTTGAGTTGCTTCCTTGATACAGGACAAAGCATTTAAAAGGATCAGATATAATTTTATTTGTTGGATATCCAAAAACATGATAGTTATCTGAAACCCAAGCTTTGGCAAAGCTATGTCAACAGCCAGAAAAGTTACATTATAGATAGACATCATTTGCAGATGAAAAGTTCCTAAGTGTTTTAATCTATTTTAGCCTGCTTTCGTTTTGTTTTTTTTTCAAAATGTTACAAAATACAAGTCTGCTGACCCTCTCATTGCTGAGATAAAGTATTTCAAGAACATACCTTGAGTAGAAGTCTTATGAGTCAGATTTTACTTTCCTTTTTTTCTCAAAGTTCTCATTTCCTCTTTTTCTGGTTAAGAGGAAGTAGTAGAATGGATCCCAGCAAGCCAGTGCCAGTGTACTGATAGTTATGGCCAAAGCATGTCTGCCTTCAGATAGGAATGGTGCATATCTTTGGGCACTTAGATTTTGGGTCTCTTAGTAGGCAACATAGTTCTGTTCCTGCTGATCTACAGGACCCACTAATGCTGCACTTCAGTGTGCGTTGAAGAGAACATGCTGATGTAACTTATGGTATCCCATTAATGTTGGGCAGTAACTATAAAACAAGCCAGTTCATAGGAAGTTAGATTAATTCAAAAGACAAGCATCTTATCTGAAAACTCAGAGTTGTGTTTTTCTGGACATTTATATCACTTAAGTATACTTTTATCATTATATACAAACTGTAATACAGATTGCAATGCTTTCAAATCCAGATGAACAGTGTCCAGTAATGCTGTATTCTTCTTTGAGTATATGTCCCTGCTGTGGATGCTCCGCGATAGGACGCTCATGTGCCTGTGCGCTCTTAACGAGAAATTGCAAAGCAGTGTCTGCAGGCCCGCACCTTCGTGCTTCTGTACGAGAGCATAGAGAGAGTTGAGGACCTGCCGCCACTCAGTTCCTTCTCACCCGCCTGCGGCTTGAAACAGAGCATTCAGTGTCTGTTTTCACAGCTTCCTGCCTTCCACTTTCTTACTGTGCATTTCTTCTTATTCCCTTCTTTCTTGTTTTAGCTGTTTAGTTCATTTGTTGTTCTCTGGTATTTCAGCGCAGTTGTGCTTTAAAAAGGGGGTTCCTGCCCCATTTATTTTACTGAGCCTTTGCTTTAGTACTCTGACATTCAGGGTTATGCTGAAGACACCAGGCTTCAAGCCCTGTCAGAGCTGTCTCAGGTCTTTTCCCCATAGCAGTAGGCATTCCAGCCGTGTCTGGTGTCTTGGAGCCACTCATGTGCTGTCAAAGTGCAAGGTCTGCATGGGATTCAAAGGCAGGTCTTGAAAGAATAGATGTGCTTGGTTAAAGCTCCTCCTGATGTAGTGCTCCCTAGCTCCAGTGTGGGGTCTGTTTCCCCTTCTCCCCCATACATCAGCTTCAACATGTCAGGCCACTTTGGTGAGTGTAGGAGCCCAAACAACAGTTCTACAGATGTAAGTGGATGTAAATACCACAGATAAAGACTTGGAAGAGAGGCTTCTTTCTCTTTTCTGTTAGGCAGTCTAAGAAAAGGAGTCAGATGCCCCATAAATCTGATTCTCAAGAGACCTTGCTGAAATTGATACCAAGGCATCCGTACTGCCTAATTAGCCAGGATCAGATGTCTCCAGGCAGCACGAAATACCTACCTCAATACCTCCTGACGCATCTAGGCACCAAGATGCACACAGCATTTCTACATGAGTCCTGATGTCGTCGTCATTTCAGAGCCATAAAGAGCACCCAGACTTGTGTCACTGTATATGGTACCAGAGAGGCCATCTCCTGGTTGGTACTGATCCCTGTTTCAGGCCCCCCAGTACCAGCTGCATTAGGCTACCATAGTCCTCCAGCATTCTAGATTTCTCTCCCCAGGAGCTTGTATTATATCAGAGGAACTGGCATCTCCTCTCTTAAGGAGCTCCACAAGGAAAGATGGCCCTACCAGTCAATGAGGTTATACTTATTGCCTACATGTACTTTATGGAAAACACTTGCAGTCTATCTAGCAGGTCTCCAGAATATGATTGCAGACTCCATGAGCGGGAACTTCCATCAGGACCACGAAAGGGAAGTCAGCAACTGTCTCTTCCACAGCATCTGCCAAACCTGGGGTCTCCTAGAAGAAGGCCTCTTTGCTACCCCAATCAACGCAAAATGTCACCTTTTCTGCTTCAAAGGAAGATACTGCTGGGATGTTTTAATGTTAACACTGTGGCCCCATACCCTGCAATATGCTTGCCTGCCTCTATCTCTGATTCTCAAGATCTTGCTCAAACTGCAACAGGAAGGAGTGAGGGTTATCTTCATAGCACAGTCCTGTCCAAGACAAGTGTGGTACTCAAATCTCCTTCACCTCTCTTCAATGCCTCTCCGCCTTCCCCTCAGTAGGATCTCCTGTCATAGAACTTAGGGACCTTGATTCCGCTCCCCCTTCCACACACCCCTTCATCCCCAGCCCCTTGTCCCTGAATCTGTGAGCATGGATTGTAGATGTTTCTCAGGCATGAAGTAAACCTGTTCTATCTAGCAGGAAACCTACTACTCGCAAAACTTACCTTCAGAGTTGGAAACTCTTCCATTCCTGGTGCTCTCTTCACTCTTCTCAAGCATCAGACACTCCACTCCCCAAGATTCTAGTCTACCTGTTGATTTGAAGAGACAAGGTCTGTCAGTTAGCTCAGTCAAAGTACATTTGGCCGCTATTACAGCCTTCCACTCAGTTCCTCCTACGACCAGATTCCTTAAGGGCTCTCACCACTTATTTCCTCCTGTTTGAAACCCGGCCCCCCCCAATGGCATCTAAATTTGGTTCTCGATGCCCTGTGGAAACCCTCCTTCAAACTGATGGCTACCTGCTCTCTTCTCCCCTTCTCCCTCAGACTTTATTCCTTATAACCATCACTTAGACTAAGTGAATGGGAGAACTTGGTGTTGTCATGACAGAACCACCCTTCACTACCTCTGCAGAGATAAAGTTACCCTATATCTCCATCCTCCTTTTCTCCCTAAGGTCTCGTTGGAATACCATATTAATCAGGAGACCTATCTACCAGTATTCTATCCAATGCCTCATGCCTCCAGGGAGGAAACTAGCCTGTATACACTAACTAGATGTCAGGAGGACATCTCGCCTTCCACCTTTACAGGTCTAAGGCTTTCAGCGGCTCTCCCAGACTATTTATCTTTTTGCAGAGAGAATGAAGGGACAACCAATTTTCACATGCAGATTGCATAAAGTGAGTCTCAAGTTGCATCTTAACATGCTATGAGACTACTGGAATACAACTCTGAGTGACAGCCCACTTCAGTAGCACGTTGTCCATGTCTTTAGCCCCTTTGGAAAGCTCTCCGTCGCAGATATATGCAGGTCTGCAACTTGGTCCTCCATCTGTATGTTTGCCAAGCATTACGCTGTCTTACCTGCTTCTAGAACTGAAACAACGGCTGATGATGCAGTCCTCTGAACTGTCGTGCGCCTGCCTCCTTAGTGCCCACCTCCACGTTAAGTTACTATAGTGGAGTCTCCAACAGTGGAGCACCCATAGAGACACAAACTCAAGGGAGAGGTTACTTACTGTACAGTGACTTGAGTTCTTTGAGCTATTTTGTCCCTATGGACTCCACCTCTTGCCCTCCTTCCCCTCTACTGCAGAGCCTCTGGCTTTGGGCTTGAGAAAGAACTGAGTGGTGGCGAGTCTGCAGTTCCCTATTTGACTTCATATGGGAGCACGAGGAACTGCTCCGCACAGGCCCATCCGTGGGTGCTGCTTTACAATCTCCACTTAGAGCACACTGGTGTGCACACCTCCTACGATAGAACCCCCATAGGGACAAAGCATCTCAAAACGAAAATTAGTGTGCAGGTAAAGAATCTCTTCTTCCGACTCAGCACATAGTTAATGCATATTACTTTAACTGAAATCCAGGCAAAAGAGCATTCAAAGGAATTTATTTCAGTGGTTTACTAGATGTTATGCATTGTCTATATTTGTCACTTTTCTCCCATTATCTATAGATAGAATAGAATTCCTCTTCTCTCTCTCTCTCACTTCAAAAAATTACCCCAAGTAGAATTTTGTGAGCAGAGATTGGATTAGAGCAGAAGCTTCCCTGAATTTCATTTAGATTAACCTTTTCACTTCGACAGTAGTGCTAACATAATTTGGATTTAAGTGATTTTGTGCACTGGGTTTAAAGTATTTATTAGTCTGTGTCCTGTATTGCTGGTGATTAAAGGAGACTTTAACTCTTGATGTACTATATGTAAAAATATGATTAGGACCTGGATATGGACACTATTCCAGAGTTTTGAAGAAATTTATTATAACTGTAAAATCTTATTAACTTAAGAGGACTCATTAAAATGTTTTTTCCTCTCCATTGTTTGAAAGATACTTGACATCTTAAATACAACTTCTGTAATGACTTGTGTGCCCTTCTCCCCCATTTCCATGTCTTAATCATGGAAATTTTTCCTCTTCTCCTCAATGAGTTTTGGGGCTTGACATCTCTTGGGGTTTGAATCTGTTTCCAATGGAGAGGTAAATAAATTTACCTTTTTTATGCATCAGCATCACTGATGACAGTATAGCTCTGGCCAGTGTTTAAAAAAACTTCAAAAGCTTTAAAAAAGTTTATCGGCATTATAATAGTCATTGAGCCAAATTCTCAGCTGTACTCAATAAATGATGGTGTAGCTAAGGAGTGGTCACAGAGGAGCCATTTGTAGTTCCAGTCTGCGACAAGTTGTCAGTTGGATTTCCTGGCACAGTTTAGAGCTGCCACTTGCTACCAGTAGCCCCCCGTGAGGTCACTTTGTGAGCTGGGCATCATTGAAGTGCAGGCATGCTCTGGTCACACTTGGACATCAGGGTCTGAGGAGAGTGTGAGAAATCGGTAGGTGCAGATAACCAGGCTTATGGTTGCTATCTGCTGATGGATTGGCACAGAGGGGCTTTAGCATGGCAGAGAATTGAGCTAGCTATGTTTACAATCCAAAAATATTCCCTATCAAATTAAAAACAAACTGCTATAGTTATGGCCCCATAATGTTTAGTGAATCTGTTCGTAATAGTTGAAAATGCTGCCTTGTATTGAAAACTATTTATTTGATACAGTTCAAACAGTTGTCCTAATTTGTCTCTGTAGCACATCAAAGCTGCCAAATGATCTACTTGATTTGCAGCCAACTTTTCATCCATCTGTACATCCCATATCCACTGGGCCACAAGTAGGAGGTACATGGGGAGGTAAGAACTCTAAATTGGATCATGCTTCTAACTGCTGTATAGCCACTCTCCCATCAGTGATATTCTCCATAGTTTAGACTGTCATTGCTAAAATAGGGAAACACTGAAATTTTTAAAATGAACTCAGGAAGGACAAATGTAAGTGCTATATGAGAGGGAAGGATCAAACAAACACGTGTGCAAACTAGAGCAGGGGTTCTCATAATTCATTGCACCATGACCCCCTTCTGATAACCCCTTCTGGTCTCCAGGATAGGGGACCAAAGCCTGAGCCACTCAGCCCCGGGGCCAAAGAAGAAACCCAAGGGCTTCAGCCTCAGGCAGGGGGTCTGTAACCTCAGCCCTGCCACCCAGGGCTGAAGCCCTCGGCCCTGGGCAGTGGGACACGGGCTTCTGCTTCGGCCCCAGCAAGTCTTATGCCAGCCCTGGTGGCCCCATTAAAATGAGGTCATGACTCACAGTTTGAGAACCGCTGAACTAGAGGGATGCAGATCATACTGAATGGTTTGGGGGTTTTATAAAGCGCTTTAGGATGAAAGGGAGCTATTGGTAAAATAATTTAGTATGACAAATTGTATGAGTCAGTACTGTGATACTTTCATGTTCAGTGCATCCAGCAATCCAGAGATTGCAAAACTATTTCATCCACAGCTGTGAGGAATCTACCAGCTAGTTGTCAACCACTTTCTTGGTGACAAACAGCCCCAATATGAGAGACATTAGGTTTTGAGCATAAAATTTTAAAATGGATGAATTTGAAATAGTGCAGAAAAGAGCAATAAAATTATGTAAAATATTTTAAACTAAGATCTGTGAGAAAAGCTTGAGTTGGGCATCTTCTCTAGAGAGAGAAGGCTGAAAGTCAGGGTGGCCTATAACCACATAAAACAAGGATGCAGATTAGACAAGGAATACAAACCATAAAGGCACAGGCTTAAGAGTGCAGCAGAGAATTTTGGGTAAATATTAACAAACTGTTTAACTAAATCATAGAATCGTAGAAGATTAGGGTTGGAAGAGACCTCAGGAGGTCACCTAGTCCAACCCCCTGCTCAAAGCAGGACCAATCCCAACTAAATCATCCCAGCCAGGGCTTTGTCAATCTGGGCCTTAAAAACCCCTAAGGATGGAGATTCCACCACCTTCCTAGGTAACCCATTCCAGTGCTTCACCACCCTCCTAGAATAGTTAGGAAATAGTAAAAACTGCATGGGACTCTGTTGAACCGCTTTGACTGAAGCTAATGAAGATTAGAATTGACTGATCTCTCTCAGGTTTGGTTTAAGAATAGTAAAATGATTGTCACGTTGCATGGGGTGGTGTAGATGACACATTAGACACAGGTCTTTTCTGATACAAATTATGTTGTAAATCTGTGTACATCAAATTTGGCTTTTGTTACTGGTAACCAACAACTTTCCACAAGGCAATTAAACCGATTAAACCATTTTCCTTTTAGAGTATTCAGACTTCAGATGTTTAGCAACCTGGTATTAGCATATTTAAATATTTCTTGGCTTGCCCCAGCCTTTCATGTTTCTTTGCCTATTACTTAAGAGTGTTCTAGGATTTTGCAGATAACGGTGAAACATGTAATTGATATATAAACTCACTGTTGTAATTGTGGGTATCAGTAGAGCACTAGAAACTTCAAGGAAGGGGTGTATTTTTTTATATCTGTACATAAAGATGTTGGATTTAGTAAAATGGTGAGCTAACTGAGGTCACATTTCAATTCCAGATTTTGTAGACATAAAATTATCTGATAAATACACACGTTACCTTTCCAAATGAGCCCTGAGTGCTAAATTCCCATTTGGATTTGAGAAAAGAACTTGGTTTCAAACCAGGCATTAGAATACTTAAATACTTTTGGATTAATAAAAATATAGGCATTGGAACAGTGTTGTTTCCTGGTTTTTCTTTAACAGGATGAAATCACTCAACATCTTACCTCATTCTTCATTTTGTGAGCTTTGGCCTGCCTCAACTAATTTTTCTACCAGCAAGAGTAAATTTTCATAAGATACATATTGTGTGTATGTTACCTGCTATTCCCTATGGGCATGTATGTGTGCACATTCTGTATAACCTTGACAATTAACATTTGCGTGTAGGAAAGCTTTGCACACAATTCCAGGTAATACATGGTGGTTCTTCTACTGAATAGATGTTGTGCCTTATTTAAATTTTAAGATTTCAGGCTTTCACAAGGACTTCTAAAAGTTTAGCTTCATTCTCCAGTGCTTCATCAGCTGTGGTGGTGGTTTCAAAAATAGGATAATTAATCTGTATTTCCTTTAATACAAAACACTACTGAGCAATGCACCTTCCTCAGAAAGAGAGTTGGTGGAGGCTCTGTCAAGCTATATGTTGCAATTTGCATGCCTAGGATGAGTCAGTATTTAGAAATGGAAAAAAAACTATTAGCTGCTCTTACTGGTCTCCTTAGATCTTGTATGACTTTCTAGTACTTTGACAGTCCAATTTTAAATGTCACAGGCAAAAGGGATTAATACCACTTCCTCACAAAAACTACGTCATAAGCTAATGTCACTATTTTAGCGTTCCTGAATTCAGCCTAAATTTCTCTTCTAGTAAGAGCCCCTAATAATAGCCGTTTCAGATTGTTCTATCTTTTTAAATATTTGTAGAGATATATCAATAGCTACAAAGGTTTCAGGATTGGCTGGTGCTAAATTGTTTTGGATTATGGGCCTGAAAATTCTCTGTTTGTTTTTGTTGCATTGTGTTTCAACCAAATACCTAAGCAGCATTACAAACGTTAACCCTCAACACTTGTCAGGTAGGTAAGAAGTATTTTCTTCTTCGAGTAATGTCCCTATGGGTGCTCCACTGTAGGTGTGTCTGCGCCCCTGCACTTCTGATTGGAGATTTTAGGTAGCAGTGTCCGTTTGGCCCACGCATCTGCTCTCCCTCCCACTTGCTCTTCCTTGAGGCTATCTAGCACTGCGTAGGCAAATCGCCCTCAGTTCCTTCTCAGCCACTCTTGGCCGAAGATAGTGAGTAGCAATCTGGTTTACTTACCTCATGTTTCATTATAGTTGATAGGGTTTAGTTTTATTGCTTATAGAGTTTTTGTTTTTGTAGCATTTCTAGAGCTTCCATTTTCACTTTTCCAAAACACAACAAAAAAGTTTTTTTCTCCCCATTCTCCCCCCAACTGCCCCCAGTTTGGGCATTGCCCCCTACAAGAGGAATGCCCAGCTCCACTAGGTTTAAAGGGTGTCTCTCCTGTAGAGAGGCAATACCATTTACGGACAGACACTGCTGCTGTGTCCGGTGCCTTGGAAAAGCTCACATTCTGCAGAAGCGCACCTTCTGCCAGCAATTAAAGGCTAGATCCTGAAAGAACTGGGAGTTAAAGTTGAAATGCCTCCTCATGGAGGGTGCTCTTAAACTAGCATCCAACCCCTGTGCCAAATCCCTCCATGGTGAAGATCATTCCCAGAGCCTTCAAATTCTATGGAGGGAGAATCACAGAGAAAATCGTAGGTTTCAGTGTAGTAGCCGTGTTAGTCTGTGTCAACAAAATGAAAATAAGAAAGAAAAACTTGTAGCACCTTAGAGACTAACAAATTTATTTCAGCATAAGCTTTCGTGGGTTATCGTCTGACTCCCCTTTCATAACCTCCAAAAGGAGCACTGCAAGCCCTCAAGCTGAGCTACTGACCAGCCAGAGAAGATCCCCAGTGCCATCGGTCACTTCGGCACCAGCAGCTCCAAAACATGGTACCCGGAAGACACAGGACCCTTGGGTACGAGTTCTGCTGTAATGCCTTAAGACCTGACGGACACAGGCTCTGAAGTGGTGGCACCATCTGCCAAATATAACAGCAGAGACCCTACTGCCTCTGCAAAATCAGCACTAATGAAGAAATCCTTGGCATCGACTGCCTCAAAGCAATCTTCGTCGAACTGTGCCTCTCGTAAAATAGGTACTGAGGAGTCAGCACTGTCAACATCTGACGGTAGTTTGCAACAACGGTATCGCAGGAATTTCACTTTTCTAGGAACATCATGATCGTGGAGATGCCAGAGTTCCTGCTACTCAGTACCGGGGCTCTGGTAATGAGCATGTCCTGCTCCCCAGAATGACCAATGGCTCTGGGGCATTCGCCTCCAGCTTTCCTGTCGGTTCCACCCTACTGCAGTGAGGAGTCGGACAGTGACCAAAATGACAATCTCTCTGGCCTCACACCATGCCCCATTATTACAACAACCAGGACCATCCCACCCACACTCTGATCCCCAATCCTCCTGGTATGGCCACCTGTGGGTGCCGCTACCCATGCCTTTTCCTCCGCCCTAGTGGCCGTACTGGGATTCATGGGCAGACTACAGGCACCATACTTCTCAGGCATCTAGCGTCTCCTACTAGACAGTCTCCTACAACCAACTATCGAACTCCAGAACCTCAGGAGGAAACTGAGTAGCAGGAGGCCAGACTACCCAGCTTTGTTGGTGATGCCCTCTCCGCCATTATTGGCCAGTGTCAAGTATTTTCAGGATCTGCTAGAGGGTTGCTGACACATTACAAATTCCCCTCGAAGAGGTGAAGGACACCCACCACAAATTGCTGGACATATTGCATACCACCTCCTCCTTCAAGAATTGCCCTCCCAGTCAACGAGATGCTTTTAGATCCTTCCAAGATTATCTGATAGACTCATAGACTTTAAGGTCAGAAGGGACCATTATGATCATCTAGTCTGGCCTCCTGCACAACGCAGGCCACAGAATCTCACCCACCCATTCCTGTAATAAACCTCTAACCTATGTCTGAGCTATTGCAGTCCTCAAATCATGGTTTAAAGACTTGAAGGTGCAGAGAATCCTCCAGCAAGTGACCCGTGCCCCACGCTGCAGAGGAAGGCGAAAAATCCCCAGGGCCTCTGCCAGTCTGCCCTGGAGGAAAATTCCTTCCCGATCCCAAATATGGCGATCAGCTAAACCCTGGGCATGTGGGCAAGACTCACCAGCCAGACACCCAGGAAAGAATTCTCTGTAGTAACTCAGATCCCACCCCATCTAACATCCCATCACAGGCCATTGGGCATATTTACCTGATAGTCACAGTGCTGACATGTAAAAGGGCAGACAAGTAGTACTACATGCCCCTCCCCCACCCCGAAGAGGCAGACTTTCTTTTTTATATACCCTCAGCCTAACTGTATTGTTGTAGATGCCAATAATTTGTGAGGAAAGCAACAACATGCTAAATAAACCCCGTACAATAGAGACTGGAAAAGGCTAGACTTATTTGGAAGTAAGGCATACTCGGCATCTCTGCAATTCAGGATTTCAAACTACCAAGCCTTAATGTCATAGTCTGATCACATGAATTATGGGAAACTTAGCACCTTCATTGACCACTTGCCAGAAGCACAACGAGAACAGTTTAAAGCCATCATCCATGAGAGCTAGCTGATAGCAAGAACAGTGCTAGAGACTATACTGGACGCCATGAATACAGTGGCCCACTCAGTTTTGATGGCGGTGGTAATGAGGCTAGCTTAGTGGTTTCACCTCTCATGGCTGCCAAATGGTTGAGGACCTTTCTTTCAAAGGCTCCAGACTCTTCCTGACCAGACTGAAGCATCACTTCACACTTGAAAGAAGTCCAGAGCTATGCTGTGCTCTCTAGGAATCTATACATTGGGACAGAAAAGAAAATTACGTTCACAAGCATTTCACAGATCCCATCCACCCCAGTTCCCCCCACCTCAGCGATACTATGAGCCACAATGCAAGAGACCTAGAATGCAAAAGGGGAAACAGTCAGCCTCCCAATCCTCAATATCTCGGCCTCAACCTCAAACACCAGTTTTGACGCCTTTGTCGAGACCCCAAGCAATCACTCTTCATACCAGCTGCAACACACCGACTTTCCACATCCCTTCAGATGTCGTATAGCTCTCTTCCTCCAGAATTGGGAAACCATGACTTCAGACAGATGGGTCTTGATGATCATTTCCAAGGGTTACTCAATCCACTTCACCTCTCTCTCTGTCCCTCTTCAGGGACCTTTCTCATAAGAGACTGTTAGGTCAGGATCACCTGCTATGCCTAGGGACCATAGAACCAGTCCCTGTTCACCCCAGAGGTAAAGGCTTTTATTCCAAATATTTCTTAATCCCAAAGAAAAAAGGAAGTTGGAGACCCATATTAGATCTAAGAGCACTAAACAAATATGTGAAGGCACAAAGATTCAAGATGATCACACTAGCAGCTATTATTCCATCTCTGGAGCAGGGAGATTGGTTCTCGGTCCTCGACCTACAGTATGCCTACTTCCACATTTCAATCCTTCCGTCCAGCAGAAGATTCCTCAGATTTACCTTTGGGCAGGTTTATCTTTCGGCCTCTCGTCTGCATGCAGGGTATTCTCCAAGGTCCTCTCCATCATAGTGGCGCATCTACGAACATTAGGTATCATTTACCCATATCTGGATGACTGCCTTCTCAAGGCTTGTTCCTTCAGAGACTCCCTACAAGCCACCCAAAGGACTATGCATAGATTTGCACAACTGGGTTTACAACTCAATACCCAGAAATCAACCTTGACTCCAGTACAGTGTTTGGAATTTACAGGAGGCTGAACTTGACAGTGCAAGTGAGAGCTTTCCTTCCTTGTCACAGATTCAACACACTGACCAGTCTCTGATGGGCTGGGGAGTCCACCTAAACAATCACTGAGTTCAACTGGGCAAATGGTCTGCCATAGAAGATATGCTCTACATCAAGCTTTCGGAATTAAGAGCTGTCAGAAATGCCTGTGCAAACTTTCTCTCATTCATCATGGATACTCATGTGAAAATCATGACAGACAACATAGTGTGCATGTTTTACATAAATTGTCAAGAGGCGCCAGATCACCTTCCCTTTTTACGGAAGCACTAAACCTCTGTAATTGGTACAGCCACCACAATGTACCTGCTTATTTGCCAGGGGTACAAAATATAACAGACAGTCTCAGCCAAAATTTCTCATGCGGCCACAAATGGGAAATGAACCCAGCAGTGCTCCACAACATATTCGGTGGATGGGGAACCCCAACAATAGATGTTTGCTACTTACCAGAACAAGAAATGTCCTTGCTACTGCTCCAGAGCCAGATTCGGGACACAGTCCCTAGGAGACACTTTCCTTCTTCAATGGGGCAGAGACCTGCTATACGCCTTTCCTCCATTCCCTTTGCTGTTGAAGGTCGTGTTAAAGATAAGGTGGGAAAAAGCAAAAGTTACACTGATTGCTCCCACCTGGCTGAGACAAATGTGGTACCCATACCTGACACAGCTAGCAATGTTGCCTCCAATTCCTTCACAATCCATCCCTCACCTATTCTCCCAAAATGACAGACAGATCTATCACCCCAACTTACATATCCGCTGGCTCCAGGGTTGGCTTCTTTGTGGTTCCAACACAGAGAGAACTGCTGCTCCGAGGAGGTGAAGGAAGTGTTACTACACAATAGGAAATCGACTCTTCATACTTACCTGCAAAAGTGGCAATAATTCCAAATTTGGGGCAATTCCAACCAAGTTGCTCCAACATCTTCCTCCCTCCCTTTGATCCTAGTCTATATACAAGATCTCCAGAAGACTGGTCTCTCTCTCTCCTAGCTCACTATGGGTACGTCTACACTACAGAACTAGGTCGAAATTATAGAAGTCAATATATTAAAACCCGAACTAATGGAATCGATTGTGTGTCCCCACTAAAGAGCATTAAGACCATGAGGTCGATTGCCTGTGTCCACAGTAGCGAGACTAGCATCGACCTTCGAAGCATTGCATTGCGGGTAGCTATCCCACAGTTCCCGCAGTCTCCGCCGCCCATTGGAATTCTGGGTTGCGATCCCAAAGCCTGATGGGACAGAGAACAATGTCGCTGGTTGTTCTGGGTACATGTAATCAGGCCATCAAACGTCCCTCCCTCCCTCCGTGAAAGCACCTGAGGGGGGAGCGAAAAATCCTTTCGCGCCTTTTTTCGGGCGGGCGCCATATTGCTGACACCATTGTTATCCACCCGCCGCTTCTGCTCCCACTCTGCTGTCCTGCAAACAGCGTACCAGGGGAAGCATGGAGCACGATCAGATCACCGCAACTGTTATCGCCGTTATGAACACCACGCGCATTGTCCAGGAGTATATGGAGACCGAGAACCGGGAGCTGCTAGAGCAACAGGAGGTGAGGACGGGACAGCATCAGCCTGAGGACAGTGATGATGACATGGACACAGACCTCTCTCAAAAAAGGCCCCCCCGCAAGGTGGACATCATGGTGGTAATGGGGCTCGTTGATACAGTGGAACGCCGATTCTGGGCCCGGGAAACAAGCACAGACTGGTGGGACCACATAGTGCTGCAGGTCTGGGATGAATCCCAGTGGCTGCGCAACTTTCGCATGCGTAAGAGCACTTTCATGGAACTTTGTGAGTTGCTTTCCCCTGCCCTGAAGCGCCAGAACACCAAGATGAGAGCAGCCCTCACAGTAGAGAAGCGACTGGCGATAGCCCTGTGGAAGCTTGCAACGCCAGACAGCTACCGGTCAGTCGCGAATCAATTCGGAGTGGGAAAATCTACAGTGAGGGCTGTTGTCATGCAAGTAGCCAGGGCGATCACCAAGCTGCTTGTACCAAGGGTTGTGAGTCTGGGAAATGTGCAGCTCATACTGGATGGCTTTGCAGCAATGGGGTTCCCGAACTGTGGAGGGGCGATAGACGGAACCCATATCCCTATCTTGGCACCGGACCACCAAGCCAGCGAGTACATAAACCGGAAGGGTTACTTTTCAATAGTGCTGCAAGCACTGGTGGATCACAAGGGACGTTTCACCAACATCAACGTGGGATGGCCGGGAAAGGTACATGACGCTCGCATCTTCAGGAACTCTGGTCTGTTTCAGCTGCTGCACCAAGGGACTTTCTTCCCAGACCAGAAAATAACCGTTGGGGATGTTGAGATGCCCATAGTTATCCTTGGGGACCCAGCCTACCCCTTAATGCCGTGGCTCATGAAGCCATACACAGGTAGCCTGGACAGTAGTCAGGACCTTTTCAACTATAGGCTGAGCAAGTGCAGAATGGTGGTGGAATGTGCATTTGGCCGTTTAAAGGCGCGCTGGCCTTTATTAACTAGGTTAATATTATTTAGTTTATTAACTAGGTTAGATCTCAGCGAAAACAATATTCCCATTATTATTACTGCTTGCTGTGCGCTCCACAATATCTGTGAGAGTAAGGGGGAGACGTTTATGGCGGGGTGGGAGGTTGAGGCAAATCGCCTGGCCACTGGTTATGCGCAGCCAGACACCAGGGCTATTACAAGAGTACAGCAGGGTGCGTTGCGCATCAGGGAAGCTTTGAAAACCAGTTTCACGAATGGCCAGGATGCTGTGTGAAAGTTCTGTTTTTCCCCACTAATGAAAAGCCCCGCCCCTTCATTCGCTCTACTTCCCTTTACCCAAACCGCCCTGCCCTCCCCCCCTCGATCACCGCTTGCAGAGGAAATAAAGTAATTGTTGCTTAAAAATCATGCATTCTTTATTAATTCGTAAAACACAGAGGGGGGACTATGGGGGTAACTGACACAGTCTCCCGGGATAGGTGGTGGAGGAAGGGAAGCACCAGGATGGGTGGTGGAGGAGGGGATGAGGGAAGGACAAGGACACACAGCACTTTAAAACTTATTGAATGCCAGCCCTTTCTTGCTTGGACTGTTCTCTTGGCTTGAGTGGCTGGGAGCACGGAGGCCACCCAAACGCGTTCTTGGGCGTCTCGGGGATGAGGTTATGGGACTCGGGAAGGAGGGCTGTTGGTTACACAGGGGCTGTAGCGGCGGTCTTTGCTCAGGCGGCCTTTCCTGAACCCTACGCCTGTCCTCAGCCATAAGCCGGAGGATTTCCGTTTGATCCTCCAGTAGCCTCAGAATTGCATCCTGCCTTCTCTCTGCACGCTGACGCCACCTACTCTCTTCATCCCGCCGCTGTCTCTCTTCAGCCCGCCAGTCATTGTCTTCAGCACGCCACTTGTCCGCGCGATCAAATTCTGCCTTCCTGGACTCAGACAGTGTCTGCCTCCATGCATTCTGCTGGGCAGCCTCAGAGTGGGAGGATTCCATGAGTTCTGAGAACATATCGTCTCGACTCCTTTTTTTTTTACTTCTAATCTTCGCTAGCCTCTGGGATGGTGATGAAAGGGGAGGCGTTGAAACATTTGCAGCTGCGGGAGGAAGCAAACGGGAGAGAACTGTAAAAGACACATATTGTGAAACAATGCTCGAAACATTACATATCACATGTGCATTTGGTCCAAGGTTGCACTGTGCCTCTTATATTGAGGGTCTGCCGGTTTGCTGTGAGAGATCACACAAGCAGGTCCGGCGGGCAACAGAATTCGGCTTGCAGACAGCCATGGTAAGACACTCTATAGGCTTCTTTAAGCTTCACAACATGTGGGAATGTTTTCAAACAGCAACCCCCTCATTTCCAATAACAGACATCCCGTGGGCTGGCAATTTAAAACAAACAGGTTAGCAATTGAAAAGTTAGGGGGGCGGCGGTTTTCGGGTTAACATGCAGCGAGAACCTAATCACCCCACACACACACACACACACCCATGCAAGATGTTCGCTGTGCCCCCTCCCCCCACCGCGTGGGTCACAGCGGGGAAGATTTCCGTTCAGCCACAGGCAAACAGCCCAGCAGGGACGGAGCCCCTCTGAATGCCCCCTTACTAAAATTCCCGTATTTCAACCAGGTGACCATGAATGATATCACTCTTCTGAGGATAACACACAGAGATAAAGAAAGGATGTTGCTTGAATGCCAGCAAAAACCGGGACCGTACGCCGCCATGCTTTGCAAAGCACTGATTCCAGACTACGTGCTGCTTGCCTGGCGTGGCAGAGTGTTACCACGGAGCACAGGATAAGGCTGCCCTCCCCAGAAACCTCTTGCACAGGCTTTGGGAGCACATCCAGGAGATCTTTCTGGAGATGTCCCCGGAGGATTTCTGCTCCATCCCCGAACATGTTAACAGACTTTTCGAGTAGCTGTGGCTGTACTGGCCACGAATTAATCATTAAACACGCTTGCTTATAAAACATGTATTAATTAAACAGAGGTACACTCACCAGAGGTCCCTTCTCCTGCATCGAGCACGCCTTGGGAGGGTTCGAACTGTACTGGCTCCAGGGTGAAGAGTTCCTGGCTGTCGGGGAAAAGGGCTTCTCCGCTTCCTTGCTGGGTCTGAGTGCTATTTTCAGCATCATTATCATCATCATGCTCCTCTGTGGGTTCTGATGATCCACATACGGAGTCAAACCACATGGGAGGGTCTGTGCTGGCTGCACCTCCTAGAATGGCATGCAGCTCATCATAGAAGCGGCATGTCTGGGGCTGTGACCCAGAGCGGCTGTTTGCATCTCTGGTTTTTTGGTAGGCTTGCCTGAGCTCCTTAATTTTCACGCGGCACTGTTGCGCGTCCCTGTTGTAGCCTCTGTCCTGCATGCCCTTCGAGACTTTGGCATATGTCTTGGCGTTTCTTCTTTTGGACCCTAGCTCTGCTAGCACGGTTTCGTCTCCCCAAACAGCGATCAGATCGAGTACCTCACGCTCGGTCCATGCTGGAGCTCGTCTTCGGTTCTGGGACTCCATCATGGTCACCTCTGCTGATGAGATCTGCACTCACCTGCAGCTCACCACGCTGGCCAAACAGGAAATGAAATTCAAAAGTTCGCGGGGCTTTTCCTGTCTACCTGGGAGGAGCATTCGAGCTCAGACCGCTGTCCAGAGCGGTCAGCTGTTGCACCGTGGGATAGATTTAGGAGGCCAATACTGTCGAATTGCGTCCTCACTAAGCCTACATCGATTCGGCAATATCGCTTTAAGCGCTAATTCTCTCGTTGGGGGTGGAGTGGCGAGATTGATTTTAAGAGCACTAGAAGTCGATGTTAAGGGCTTCGTCGTGTGGACGGGTGCACGGATCAATCGAAATAACGCTAATAAATTCGACCTAAACTCGTAGTGTAGACCAGGGCTCAGAGTACATCTTGTGGCATAATGACCTTCCACCAGCAGGTGGAGGGATATTCCATATTCGCCCATCCAAGAACACACACATTCCTCAAGGGCATGGGAAACCTTTTTCCACATACCAGATGCCCCACTCCAATATGGGATCTCGGTCTAGTTCTAAAGACCTTAACTAGACTACCCTTTGAACCTATGGGCAACTGTCTCTCTTCTATACCTGTCAATGAAGACCATCACCTCAGCACGACAAATAGAGAAAGTAGCAGCATTGATGGTGCACCCACCCTTCATGGTCTTCTTTAAAGATAAAGGCACTCTAAGGCTGCACACAAAGTTCCTACACAAGGTGGCCTCATGCTTCCACATGAACCACCTCCTCCCTACCTTTTTCCCAAAACCACACTGCAACAACAGGAAGGCAGTACTACATACGCTTGATGTTCGGAGAGCTGTAGCCTTTTATTTGGATAGGACAAAGTGCTTTAGGAAATCTCCTGAACTCTCTCTCCATTGCAGATAGATCCAAGGTCGCCGTACTATCAGCTCAAAGGCTCTCCAAATGGGTCTTGACCTGCATTAACTATTGTTATTGTGTCTGTTACCTGCTACCTCCATCAGGAATTCACACTCTCCATGAGATCCATCTCCACCTCAGTCACATTGGTTAAAGATGTTCCCATCTCAGAAATCTGCACAGCTGCAAATGGGCCTATGGTCATACTTTCGTGGAACAGTACGTGATTACTCAAGACTTCTGATGCCATCTTTGGCTCCACAGTATTATAATCAATAATAGACTCTACTCGGAAGCCCCAGCCCCCCATATAGGATACAGCTGTGAAGGCCCCTACAGTGGAGTGGTGATGCATCCTGGTTGCATCCCACCTGAGGTACATTGCGCATAAACAAAGATGATGACCCATAGGGACACTACTCGAAGAAGAGGAAGTTACTCATTTTGTGCAGTAACGATGGTTCTTCGAGATGGGTCCCTATGTGTGGTCCACAAGCAGCCCTCCCCCCTCTACTTTGGAGTTCTCAATAAAGGGGCTGAGAAGGAACTGAAGGCAGTTCATCCGTGCTGTGCTAGATAGTCCCGAGGCAGAGCGGGAGGGAGGGAGAGCTCATGTGCAGGCTGAATAGACACTGCTACCTAAAATCTCCAATCAGAGGCAGAGGGGTGCAGACACACCTACAGTGGAGCACCCATAAGGGGACACATCTCAAAGAACGATTGTTACTGCACAAGGTGAGTAACTTCCTCTTCCCCATTTTACAGATGGGGAAACTGAGCAGTTAAGTGACTTGCCTGAGATCATACAGCAGGTCAATGGCAGAGGCAAGATTGGAACCTGAACTATTTCCAGTCCTGTGCTCTAACCACTGCACAGCATCCCTCCCTTAGGTAAATCTCTAATGTTGGTAATGTTTGTACCTAGAGACTATGATAGTTTAAGGATATATGTGGTAATTAAAGGGTAATGGACCAGGATAACTTGGCTTACAATGGGGCTTGAGCTCCTACATCAGTTAGGCACATCTGAACATTTTATTCACCAATCCATTAAGGATGTGCAGATGGATGTACAGCCAGCTACAAGGGCATTAATATTTTGGTAGTGTCTTGAGATTCTAGTTTTCTGAACTGTTCAGAGCTAGGGGGATTAGAAGTTGACCAGCTATTCAAGAGTGGGAACATGTTGAGTCACTTAAGAGTTTTTTTAATAACATGATAGAAGCCACTGAAAAAGCTGAGGGTTTTTTTTGTCCTCTGCTGTTGCTAAAATACTTAGTGCGGTTATTTGTGAAGAGAAGTTGGCCTGTAAAATGGAAAATGACTGGGGGAGAAAAAAAGTTTTAGCTCCAATACAGGCCGGATTCTGCCTTCACTGTGCAAGCAAGGGTCCCATTGAAATAAATGGGGGCTGTGCACATCCAAGGGTGGAACATGGTTTTAAGAACTGAAAATTGCTCCTCGCAAGAGAGAATGCTTCTCTGTCATTCTTATGCCGAGTATGTAAAAGCCTAAATGAACCCAATGTACTTCATTCTGATGAAGTTGCATTTCTTATGTCAATAAGTACAGTAAGTACAATAAGCTCTCACACTGAGAGCTAGACAAAATTGGAAATACATTAATTGGAATCAAGGTGGGACAGAGTGGGTAGAATCTAAAATTTTCAAAAAATAAGATCTGAGTGTTGAAAAAAATGGGCAGGAGCTTTATAGCTTTTTACTAGTGTTTTGACTGTGTTACTCAAAATTCAGGTGGGACAAACAATACTAATGCAGTCTGAAATTTGGTGTTCAGGGAACAGACACTCTTCCAATGTGTTAAGTAGCCGATTCATTGTGCACATAAAATACTAAGAGCTCAATGGACAATACCTTTAAAGCAACATAAACGGATCAAAATTTTTACAGATTTCTTTAGTGTTCTCTTAAACCTTCTGTTTTTGTCTGAATTATTTAATCAAATAGTCGGTACATAATTGAAAAAATGAAGTATTTGCAAACTATAAAGGACCATACCTAGTGTTTAGTGACTGCTGTGTGTGTGTTCTGTTTGCCAAGTGCCAATATGTACCTTAAGCTTCAGAAATCAAAAGGCAGGAGATGTATTTTGAAACTTCCATAAACTTGGAGATAATCATAGTTTCTTAGATGTTCTATTTTCTGTTGATTACGAGGGAAGGAAATACAACCAAGAGAGAACAAAACTTGAAAGGGCAGGTTGTCAAATGAAAATCTAATTTCATTTACACTGTTTTAATCTGCTTGTGCCAGAGCTCAAATTTTCTTGTATTAGCACCCATTGCAGACAATGATTACAAGATTTTGATGTTAAAGCCTAAATTGTGGGTAAGACACATGAGCGCAGGATTTCCTATTGCCATTTTATAATAACCGTATGGCATTATTTTAATAGTGCTTGTCCTTTACCAAACCACTGTTTGTCAAGCAGTTGACTAAAAAGTATTTTCTTACAAGGCCTCTGAGCTATTCCACTCTTGCAGTTGAGCCAAACTGAATCTGGGGCCATTGCAGGTCTGTGGGTTTTTTTTGTGTAAAATAGTCTACGTCTGAAGCCAAATTCAAAGTGTTTTTGTAGATGCTAAGAAAAATTGCAGCCACAATTCTGAAGTTTCATACTGCTCAGGGCTAAGGTGAGACTGAAAGCTATGACTTAGCCATATCTTATGCAGTACTTGTTGTGGCAAACTGATATGAATTAACTCAATTTCATGCTGAGTATATAATATTTTGCAAGTTGCATTTGAGAAACTACAAGTCTTTCTTTGATCTGCAAGAGTTTTGGGTGAAATCAGTTTGTCTCTACAGCAAAGTGTAAAAGTGCCAAAAATTGAAAACTACTACTAAAAATAGCAGAATCACAAGTATTATTCAGGAATTCCTGTATAGTTGATTTTTTTCAAATAGTAAAATGCAGTTAAAGAGCCAGGTCCAACTCCCACTCATTTCAATGAGAGATCTGAGGTCTTACATAGGGTTGAGGCAGCAGTGAAACTAACCCACTATGATGAGCCTTCTGCCACCTGCTAATCCATGGGATTGGTGCTGACTGACGTCCCCTTCTCTTTTCCTGCTTTCGATGGGAGGGAAAAGAATACCTTACCAGCCCACCTCAGGAGGATTTGAAGCTCCTCTTGTCCATCTTTGACTTTTTAGCCAGATATGTTCCTGTTACTTTCAAGCCCCAATCCCCAGCCTGAATTTTTTTTTTTTTTTTGGGCAGGCAGCCTCAATTTTGGCTGCTGCTTGTTGAAGCAGAAGCAGTCAGGCTTTGCTCCGTTGCAGCCAATGCTGCATTCCTACTGCGCTTATTGCTGCTTGTGTTCCAAGCAATGGGGAGATTTTCTTTCATAGAAACAGGAAGCAAAGTAGATTTGGTAAGGCTGTACATCTCTTAGGTTCTTCTTACTGGTTTACTGGCTTTCAATTCTGCCATTTTTATTATGGTAATGTATTGGAATCTCCTCTAGATGCAGTACAGACTAAAACAGTCACTGCCCAGAGAGGAAAACAATGTGAACTCTTATCTCTTCTGCTGTTTCTAACAATTAATTCCTTACTAATTCAATTCCCCTTTCTTCTTTATCTTACTCGCTGGCATTGCACAGATCCATTCTCTGCTACTGTTGATGCTGTTGATGATGCCATTCCAAGCCTAAATCCTTTCCTCACCAAAACTAATGATGTTCATCTGTCTGTTGTATCTTCTGATGTATCTACTTTCACCACTAGGACACCCACCCATGAAATATTTGTTGGTAATGTACCTTTTAGCTAAATAAGTGCTATAAAATATTTCAGAAATTGATTTATTTTTAAGCAAGTAGATTTTTTTTTTCAGAAACAAACTAAAATCTGTGTTCTAGTTTTGATTAGTGTGGGCTTGCTATTTTATTTTAGAACTAGATGTACTAGAAGTTATCCTAGCTCTATTAAAAATCATTGCTTAGTATACATAAGTAGCCATTGTCAGACATTTCAAAGTTGTAGTTGAAGCATTCTTGCTCAAGTATGCTTATGTAATAAAGGGCTCTGAAATGAGTATATTTAAAGACCATGTTTCATAAAATTTGTAGGCATGCAAGAATGAGAATGGATGAAAATGCTGCTTTTGCTTTTGTCGGATTGTCACGAGCTTGTTGTAAACGTGGCAGTTGAATCTGAATTTCTTTGGAGGCATGGAATTTTTGTTTGGAAATCATAATTTTTTAATTGTGGTGATAACATTAATATTGACATCACTGATCTAAAATATCTTGTTACTTTATTGACTTTTTAAAATTCTTCTTCACCCAGTGGACAGGTACTAGTTTACCATATTAATCACCATTTATAACTTGCTTAAAAAACAATAGCAACCCCCCCCCACACACACACACACAGACACACACAAAAACCACAACTTCAGCCACTGTAGACAAAACATCAGGGCTGCTATGTTAAAAATCCTCCTAAAACTTGTTAGGGGAAGTATATAATAATTGGATTATTTCTCAGTGTGAAGAATTGTCAGTTAACCTGTTTAAAAGAATAAAAAATGAGACTAATTACATGACAGCTTTTGTTTTTTAGAGCAAAACTATTTGTGAAGGCAGTCTTGCCAAACTGGCAGATCTTTTATTTTCACAATAAAAATCTTTCTTGAAATTGATCTGAGGGGGTGGGGGGTGGGGGGGTGGGAAGAGCCCTGATAAATCTATATAAAAGCCAAGTCACAACCTAGAATAGCCAAATCATAATTCCCTGAAAACAAGGTTTTTAATATGAAAAAAGCCCCATAGGCACTACTTTAACCGTATTAGTACAAACAAGTTGCTACAATGTAAATGTGATTTTAAGATAACTCCTGGTTCTTTAGATCATTTCAGTCCATTTGCTGAACCAAACCTGCTTGTGGCAATAAAATATGAATCCACTATTCAACTGTATTATTATACTTCTGGTATTAAAGAAACATCTTTTATTGGACCAACTTCTGTTGGTGAGAGAAGTTTTTGAGCCACACACAGAGCTCTTCAGGTTTGGGAAAGGTACTCCCAGTGTCGCAGTAAAATGCAAGGTGGAGCAGATTGTTTAGCATAAATAGTTGGCACTTAAGTTTTTTACACTGATTTGTGTCTTCCAAAGATGTAAAACATGACATTTGAGCTAAAAAATGTGTGTTAGTTGTAATTTTGCAACAGTGTCTTTCCCTTGATGTTCTAGATAATCTAAAACTTGTTTCCCTTTTTAAGGTGTTTGATATATTAAGGTTGCCTCTTTTGGTTCCATTTCATGATTAGAGTATACACAGGTTTAGTTTTTTTAATTTCAGTTCAAAGTATTTGACAAAATAAATAGTATGTCTTGATTCTTTTCTTTCTGTAACTCTCCCTATTCTTTCTCTGCTCTTTCTGTTCTGTGATATGATTTATCAGATTCATTTTGTGGCCCTCAAGTTTATCCTAATGCTTCTCATTTCCGCAATGAACCCTCTTCTGTAGCTGGTCTGTTTGGAGGTAGGTAATGTGATATGGTTTTATCACAGACATAGCAACTCGAATTAATTTGATATGTGCCTAGAAGAGGGAAAACCTCTTGGTGCATTAGTTGGCTGACAAAACTGCACTGTTTTGATACATTGGCTAAACATTTCCAAGTACTCATATATCATAGCTTACCTTAAATGCATCATTGAAGATAGACAAGTGATTGACAAGACCTTATGTTTGAAACTTGTGCTAAATGTTTGTTTTAAGCACTAATGTGCAATAAATAACTCCTCTGTTTCAAGGACACCTTTCTAATATTATGACTTTGCTTCATCCCACACTGAACAGTTCCTTGTGAAAAACAACTGTGACAGCAGGCTCTAATTTTGTTTGTTCTTAAGCAGGGCCCTGTGTAAATCATGATTTCACAGAGGGCAGAAGAATTATGAAAATGCTATTTGTTAAAAAGAATGTCTACAAAAAGAGTCTTTTAATATGAAAAATGACCGTAGTCAATTTCAAGAATGGAATGAATTTTACAGATTTGTGTGGAAGACTAAACTGCTGTGTGCATGTGACAGAAGTAAACATTCAGTGAACTGCATGTGTTTGTGTTTGCTGCTAATTTTAGTTGCAAATTTGATTAAATATAGTTGTAAAACTCATTCTCTGCAAGTCCATGAAATTCAATACTTTTCCATTCACTATGTTTTATAAAAAAATAAAGTGAGTTACACAGGGCCCTATTCATAAGTGATCTTACCCTACCCCAGTACTCCAAGGTGGATGAGGAAGAGATACCAAAATTTAGTTAGGGGGTCTTTTTGTGTTCTGCTGACTGGTTTATTTGCTGGCATACCTTCCTGTTTCCCTCATTCTTTATCTCTGCTTCTATTATAGAGCCCCTCTGTGCTAGGTGAGTCCACTGTTTAAGGACATCTGTTGTGTGAAATTATTGGTTTTTCCACTTGTCCTTGCAGGGTTGTAATGTGTCAATACAGCAATGACTGTACTTGTGCAACTCCAGCAATGACATTGTAGTGTGTCTACAAGTTATTATATAGGTAGTCAATCACTGGCTGTCTGGTGTGGATGTGCATTATGGGCCCTGTTGCTGGTATAGGGGTGTCTTCTGTGATTTGCAAAGGAGTTATTGTTTGAAGACACTACAGAGTTGCCTTTCAGTGAAGTATACAAGAATTGCTAAAGTTAGAGAAACTAACCTCTTGGGTAATAATTCATAGATTTCAAGGCCTGAAAGGACCTTGTGATCATCTCATCTGACCTCCTATGTACCAAAGGCCATAGAGCTTCCCTAAAATAATTCCTAGAGCATATTTAAAAAAAATTTGAATCTTGATTTAAAAATTGCCAATGATGGAGAATTCGTCATAGCCCGTGGCAAATTGTTCCAATGGTTAATTATTCTGTTAAAAATGTATGCCTTATTTCTAGTCTGAATTTGTCTAGCTTCAGCTTGTAACTATTGGATCATGTTACACCTTTTTCTGCTAGTCTGAAGAGTCTATTTATTACCCATGTAGATACTTATAGACTGTGTTTAAGTCATCCCTTAACATTCCTTTAAGATCGATTGAGCTCCTTGAGTTCTATCATAAGACATGTTTTCTAATCCTTTAATTATTCTTCTGGCTTTTCTCTAAACCCCTCTCCATTTTATCAATGTCCTACTTGATTTATGGATGCAATATTCCAGCAGCTAGTGCCAAATACAGAAGTAAAATAGTCCCTCTACTCCCAGTCGAGATTTCCCCTGTTTATCCATCCAAGGATCACGTTAGCTCTTCTGACTGCAGCATCGCATTGGGAGCTCGCATTCAGCTGATTATCCCTTCTGACCCCCAAATCTTTCTCAGTCACTGCTTCCCAGGATGCAGTCCCCCATCCATTTAATTAGAATTCTTCCATGCACATTTCAAAGTTAATGAAAAAGCAATGCAAAGCAAAAAGCTTACTCTCTATCAAGGAAAAACATGCAGAATCACTGGTTCTGGCTGACTCCTGTTTTCTCATCTTCCTGGTGGGATTATTATTTGCTAAACACAAACTCCCTTAAGGATTTAAAGTTGGGTTTTTCCCTCCTCACTTGCTAAAATCTTCAAAATAAACTTGTGGCTGAATAATTGACTGAGTTGGTGGCAGAAACCCAGTCGTAAAACTGCCCTCTCCCACTACACAGTTAAAAATGGGTGAGTCCCTAATGCTGTTCTCTTGATTTGTTTCTTACAGCTGAAAAATCCTAAAGTATGAGAGCAGGACACTTGGTTTGCAGAAGCAGACTCATTTTCTAAAGTAAAAGCATAGACTTTATTTAACTCAGTCTCTCTGTTTATGCAAAGATTGTTTTAAAAGAGCCACATTGTATCCTGCCAGATGGGTTCCTCAGTAAAGTTTTAAATCTCTGAAATGCACTTTTTTCCCTTGTCTTGCCATAAACTCAGTGTTTAAAGTTGCTTTGTAATAAAAGTTAGCTGTCTAGCAGTTCTTTGGCTCTTTATTGGTGCTTTTGCTTCAACTTAATTGTGTGTTCCTTTAAGGCAGCTTAAAATGGTGTGACTGGTAACGAAAATTTTATTTCTCCAAGGGGCTTATATTTTGTCAAGGTTAAACAACTTTAAACACTAGTTTTGTTGAGGTGAAATGGTTTTTCACTGTAGGTAAACAGATACATTTTAACAGAAGTAAGAAAAGTGTGTGTGTGGGAAGTATGGTCTTTGATCAATTACCGTATACTCGTTCATAAGCTGAATTTTTTTAGTAAAAAAGGGAAGCAAAAGAAAAGGGTGTCGGCTTATGAACGGGTACAGAGAGAGGGAGAGCTGGAACACAGCCCCTCCCCCCAACAGAGGGGGCAAGGAGAGGCAGCGGAGCAAGAAGGGAAGAGTTGGGGCCAGAGTCTCTCCGCTTCTGGCCACGCTGCTCTCCCCACAGCTTCTGAAGCAGCTGCAGCTCCGGGGCTGGCAGGCTGTGGCTGTGCCACATGGCCTGCCTGCCGAAGCACGCTGCAGCCTTGTTGCCCGCCGGAGCAGCTCCAGCCAGGCCAGAGACATCCTCCCCTGGCCCGCCCCAGCTAAGGTGGGAAGGGATGGGATGGGGAGAGTGTGCGGGTCCTGGGCTAGGGGTGGGGTCATGTGGGGGGTGGTTACAGGGGTTACTCCCCTGACCTCCTGATTCTCTCTCCCCCACACACACAAAAATTTCCCTACCAGTTGCTGTCCCAGCCTGTCAGGGTAAGCAGCTGGCGGGCCGAGACATTTTGTTTACTTAGGTTTACCTCCGTGCCTGCGGACACTCAAGGTAAACAAACCGTCTCGGCCCACCAGCAGCTTATCCTGATGGCCCAGGAGCCAAAGTTTGCCGACCCCCGAATTATAGGGTCGGCTTATGAAGGGGTCATAAAATTTTCCATTTTTACTTATCCATCTTGGGAGGGTCAGCTTATATACGAACCAGCTTATGATTGAGTATAAACAGTATTTCTTTTGATTAAGAAGATACTTTTATTACTAGGTAAACTTGATCTTGTCTAATCTCCATTCCTTGACTCTGTGGTATAAAAAGCAGAGCCGCTACTGTTACCCTGGCCAGGGAAACAAGTTTTAAAATGCTAAATATTTTTATGGTGCCTTTCATATAATAGAATTATCTTACTAATTTAACCGCCAAAGTAAAATGGCAATGGTTGCAATATACACTTCAAATAAAACTCAGTATTAATTTTAGTTTTATGTTCCTGTATTTAATATAGTGAACTGGGTCTCAAACGTCCACTTATTACCTAGTACTTAATAGTATATTAAGCTTCCAAAGTGGTGGTGTACAAACATTAAATAATGCTTGCAACATGTGAGATAGTGACTGCCTATCTGATCTACAGATGCGCAGAAAATGAGGTGGTATAGCTTCTGACAAGGCCACAGTTAGTGAAAGAACTGAAATTAGCATTTGTCTGACTCTCAGCCCCTTGCCTTAACTACTAGACATATTACTACCGCATTCCACGTAGAATTGTATCAAATAACAGAACAGACGTTATAAAAATATTGGTAGTAACAGTGTCTAAATAGCTTCTATTACCAGTTGTCTCATAGTCGATTGTCTTTGTTTGTACAGTGGTGAGACATCTGCCCTAGGAATGTGATTTGCTGCAATAAAACCATGCTGTTAAGTAGCCGCACTCCACCTGTTAGCATAGAGACTTGGGGAATTTGGAGGGGCGATTATATGAACAATGTTAAGCTTGAGGTGGATTCTCTGCCCACCCACCTTCCATTTATGTGAAGGTGTGGTGGCAACACAGCTGAGAGCATTGGGTAAGAAAAAGTTGTATATTATTTAGTCCTAATCTACACTAAAAGTTTTAGATGGACCTAACTATGTTGCACGGGGTTGTGAAAAATTCGCATCTTTGAGCCCCATAGTTAGGCTGATTTAACCCTCGGTGTAAATGTAGCTAAGTTGACAGAAGAATTCTTCCATCCACCTATGTACCGCTGTTTGTGTAGGTGGATTGCCTACATAGACAGAAAAGCCCCTTCCATTGATGTAGGAAAGCATTTCTACATTATGACAGTGAAGCTGTGCTGCTGTCGTGCCTCTAATGGAGTTTAAGTCTCACCCAAAAAAAGTTAGTGTCGTGGGATTCTGTGCCTGTATATTGCTGACCTTGCCTCCTGGGAATCTGCGGGGATAAAAAGGCGGCCCCTTTTAAGGGAAGGAAAATGGATTTGGAAAACGCTACTTGGAGCAAATCACTACCCAGATACTTTCCTGTGTGCATTTCTACTTCAGGGAGTGATCTGGGCCTTAGGAGGTTTTTTCCACACACTCACTTATTCAGTCATTACATCTATTGGATAATACTCAACTCTATACACATGGTTTGGTATATCCTCTTTCAGACAGAAAGTGGAGTTGTGGAGCAATTGTAATATAATCCATTTGTACTCTTTATATTTTGTTCAGGGTTCTCTCCTTCTCCTGTTGCTCAACCGCAGCCTGTAGCTGGCCTTAATGTTGACTTTGAGTCTGTGTTTGGAAACAAATCTTCTAATGTCGTCGTAGATTCTGGTGGTAAGAGAGGCTTTCATTAATATCAATGTAGGCAACAAATGTGCTTTTATCATTTGGCATCTGTGGAAGGTAGATCTCATAGGAACATTAAGAACAGCCATACTGGGTCAGACAGACCCAACGTCGATTTAGTTCAGTATCCTGTCTTCCGACAGTGGCCAATGGCAGGTGCCCCAGAGGGAATGAACAGAACAGGTAATCATCAAGTGATCCATCATCCCCTGTCGTCCATTCCCAGTTTCTAGCAAACAGAGGCTAGGGACATTTGTTCCTGGTGTGAACAAATGCAGAGTGCTATGGAGAGACTCCAACTGGTGAAAGCAAAGTGGAGTTAAACTTGCAGTAGCAGCATCGTTCACTTTGTTTGTGTGTCTCTTTTGTATTTTGATCATTAAAGGGCTTCTCCTTTCTACTGAATATTTCTGTAGGGATTGCTCTATAATATTTAGACTCTGATCCTGCAAACACTTACACATGCAAGTAACTTCACACAGGTTATTTTTACTAACTTCAGGGGACGAAGCACCAAGTTCAGCACATGCATAAATATTTGCAGAACTAGCCTTAGTTACCTACCTGATCTAAAGGCTATATAATTTAATCGAATATGCCATGAAACACAAAGTTAAATTCTGTCTTCACTACATAGTGCTGTGAAATTAAAAGGCATTTTTCTACACTGTTTCATATAATAGCCATACTGGGCCAAACCAGTGGTTGGTCTAGCTCAGTACGCTATCTTCCAACAGTGGATGATGCCAGATGCTTGAGAAGAAATTAACGGAACAGGACAATTATCAAATGAGGTTTCCCCTTTGTCTAGTCCCAGCTTCTGGCCGTCAGAATTTTAAGGACACCCAGAGCAGGGGTTGCATCCCATCTTGGCTAATAGCCTTTGATGGACCTATCCTCCATGATTTACCTAATTCTTTTTTGAACCTGGTTATGCTTTTGGCCTTCACAGCTTCCCCTGGCAACAAGTTCCACAGGCTGACTGCACTATATGAAGGAGTATTTTTTTATGTTTATTTTAAACCTGCTGCCTTTTAATTTCATTGGGTGACCACTTGTTCTTGTGTTATCTGAAGGGGTAAATAACACTTCCTTATTCATGTTTCCCCAACATTCATGATTTTATAGACTCGTATCATATCTCCTCTCCACCTCTTCTCCCCCCCCCCCCCCCCCCCCCCCCCAGTCTCTTTTCTAAGATGAAAAGTCTGTCTTTTTAATCTCTCCTCATATGGAAGCTCTTCCATATTCCTAATTATTTTTTGGCTGTACTTTTTCCAATTCTAATATATCTTTTTTTAAGTTGGGGCGACCAGAACTGTATGCAGCATTCAAGATGTGGGCGTACCATGGAGCTATATAGTGGCATTATATTTTCTGTCTTATTATTTATCCCTTTCCTAATGGTTCCTAATATTCTGTTAGCTTTTTTGACTGCTGCTGCACATTGAGCAGATGTTTTCAGAGAGCTATCCACGATGATGCCAAGATTTATTTCTTGAGTAGTAACAGCTTATTTAGGCCCTATCTCTTTCTATTAATAGTTAGGATTATGTTTTCCAATGTGCATTGCTTTGCATTTATCAACATTGAATTTCACCTGCCATTTTGTTACCCAATCACCCAGTTTTGTGAGATCCCTTTGCAATCCGCTTTGGACTCAACTATCTTGAGTAATTTTGTATTGACTGCAATCTTTGCCTCCTCACTGTTTACTCCTTTTTCCAGTTCATTTATGCATATGTTGAACAGCACTGGTCCAATTACAGATCCTTGGGGATCCCCGTTATTTACCTCTCTCCACTGTGAAAACTGACTGTTTATTCCTACCCTTTGTTTCCTATCTTTTAACGGGTTCTGATCCATAAGGACCTTCCCTCTTATTAATTAACCTAAAGTTAACAATTAACCTAAGCTTTCAAATCTGTTTAATTTCTGATTTTTTTTTTATTTGTGTTTAAATAATTTGGACCATAATCTTCTTTTTAGGGCATGATGGTTTTAACATCAAGATAGCAAATTTCCAAAGCCAGTTGGTACACACTTAACAGAGAAATTGGATTTATACTGAGTACCTTTAATTCTTTTGAGTGCTCAGTAGTTAAATCTTTTCTGCTGGATGGATTTTATGCACATTTGGGTTAGCATTCCTGTGCCCTTTTTAAAAAAGAATTTTTTCTGCAACAGGGAAATTTAGAGGAGTTTTGACTTTTAAAACTATAGATGCCATCTTGAAAACCTTCCATACTTGTCATTTGCTTTGCAGTCAATGGGAGATTCTCACACATAGGGTTTGAAGGATCAGTCTCAAAGCAGCTATTCTTCTGTGCCATTAATATCCCTGTTTGCAGTTGAGGTATAATAACTTTATTCCTTTTATATACTGTAGTTTTGGGCAACACTTGATTCAGTCGTCCATATTTTTAACCAATGTTTTGTTGGACTCCTTACACCCTCTCCCCCTTGGTGCAAATGTGTAATCTGATCTTCAGTGGAAGCCTCAAGTTTAAGGCCTGTTTTATGTGTTTATCATTTTAAGGCTTTGATGAATTAGGTGGACTCCTAAAACCAACAGTGACCTCTCAAAACCAGAATCTTCTGATTGCCAAGCTGCCACCTAACAAGTTAGTATCAGATGATCTGGATTCATCCTTAGCCAACCTTGTAGGCAGTAAGTATTTGTTGGAAATCTTAAGATAAGTGTGTGTGTGTGTGTGTGTGTGTGTGTGTGTAATTCTATAAAATGAGCAGGCTATTTCAGTAATGTTTTTCCCATTCTGTGGCAGATTTGGGCATTGGAAATGGAACTACTAAAAAGTGAGTGTTTTTAATCAAACTTGGAAAATTTCTTGGATTTTGAACGGCTTATTCTTGATAGTATTTAGCACTTCATATTCATAACCACTTCGTGCATACTAATCTTTACAGCATCTCTGAGGAAGTCAGTATTACCTCCATTTTACAGAGGAGGAAACTGAAACATAGGTGAAGTGACTTGACCCACAGCTACTTGTGGGGTGGGAGCAGGGCAGCAGCAACAAAGCTCGGATTAGAGTTTAGGTCTAAATTCTGTTAGTGTTAATTGCTCTGGACCCTGCTGCTTGTTCTTATTTAGTGAATAAACTTCACAAAATACGTAGTGGATTGGTCATTTAGTATGTGTTTTTTATTATTACAATGCATGCCTACAATAACTAGCAGCCCCTTAACAGACCTCAACACATCCCTTTTCCAAACATTGGAAATAAAATTAGCTTTGTGTAGTATCCCATGAAGTTTAAGAAATCTGGGGTGTGATGGGCCAGTAGTAGGAAAGTGAACTCCTGATCCAGAATAATTGTGATCATCTTCGCTGTTGTATTTAACATCAAGCGCAATTAGCCTCAGCAACTCCATCACCACTGCAAAGAAAAGAATCCTGTCAATCCAGTTAGGGCTGCTGTGGGAAGTCTGTACATAAACACTGTTCTAGCCTTGAAACCATCCAGGAATTGGTACACATTTACTCCTGCTCAAGTTATAATTTGACCTGCAAAAATCGAGCTAATAGTATTACACTGCATCTAGGCTAAGAAAAGTAGTTGAGTTTAGGTCAGTCTTAGCTAGCTTATGTTAGCTGAATACGACCTACATTTTCCCTAGTCCAGACCAGGTTTATTGTGACTGTACGACTTGATTTGGTGACTAAGCTCTTAAGGGGTCAGTATTAATGTAGATTTTAACTTTGTGGAAACACGCGAGCTTATTGGACTAATGTACTATGTCTGAGGATGGTGCAGAGAAAAGCTGTTTTCTAATGTTTCTTTAAACATTTATTTGAAGTGATGTAAATTGGACTCAGCCAGGCGAAAAGAAATTAACTGGTGGTTCCAACTGGCAGCCCAAGGTTGCACCCACAACTGCATGGAATGCTCCAACAATTGTAAGTGAATGAAGATTCTGAAGTAGTGGATCTATGTAACTTAAAATATAGACAAACATGCAATATAAAGGTGTGGAGGTGATGAGTCATTACAGTGGGTAGGTTATGAAGATTATTTGAATAATAAATGGTCAGTTTGAGAATGTGTATTGCTGTAGTAACAGTAACTGGATGCCAAATTCATTTAGATTATTTCCCCTTTATCAGATATACTGTTTCATTGCTATGACTAAGGCTAAGATTTAGTCATGGGTAATTTTAGTAAGTCATGTACAGGTCACAGGGCAATAAAAAAAATTTCACGGCCCCATGATCTATCCATGACTTGTACTATATATTCCTGACTAAATCTTGGGTGTTCTGGGGACTCCAGGGGTGCAGCTGCTGCTCTGGAGGGGGGGGTTGCCTGCTGGTGTGTGCAGGGGAGGGGTACTCTGGGGTACCTGCTGGTACTGGGGCGGGGGGGCTATGGGGCAACCCACTGGTACTGGGGGAGGGGGAGCGCTGGTACAGGGACAGGCCCTGGGGGCGGCAGCCCGGGGCCACTGCTGCTGGGGCCAGGACTGCCTGAGCTGCTCCGGCAGCCCTGGGGTCAGTCGTACCTGCCAGGTGCAATAGTCCTGGAAAGTCACAGAATCTGTGACCTCCGTGGCAGACTCGCAGACTTACGTATGACTCATTCTGTAACGTGAGTGTGAATTTATACTGTAAACTAAAAGTATTGCTAGAGCAGAAACTTAGGTTGTAGAACATCAAACCCTTAGTAATTATTTGAGTAGAGTAATTTGACCTTTTGGAAATAGTGGTGATGGTTGGGGCTGCTCTTCATTCTGAATGCTGTTTCGAAGTATGGAAATATACTTGTTCTTGGAATATAATACTGTGTGGTGAACCTGTATGTCAGTGATTTTAAACCTTTTCAGATGGTGGCGTGGACCCCACTGAAAATCTTAGACAAGTCTGCGGACCACTAGGTTGAAGACCACTGTTCTGTGATAACCACTACCTTTCGTGGACCGCTTAGACATAGTCTGTGGAGTCCCAGGTTAAGAATCACTCCTGTATGTCACAACTCTGAGCCTGCTCTGTGACTTGAGGCAGGAAGTAGTGCATCTTCTGCTACCCAAGGGTGTGGGAAGTGATGTTACAGGGATAGGTGCCTTAGAAATGTATACAACAAGTACAGTCACACCCTGAAGTGTGTGCTTGCTTTTAATACGTGTCTCCGCTTAACACCCTCAGTGACCAATCTGATTTTTCTCTAGTTTACAACTCCATTACAGATAGCATGTATTGTGGATCACGTGGGTTTTTTTTAATTTAATCGAAGTGATTTGTTCTCCCATCCATTAATGTATGTGTTGAGAGAGGGAGGGAAGGATATACTTGGGTAGCTCCCAGTAATGCTGGTGGGACCTACATGTGTAAATCCTACTCTCCCTTTTACCACAAACTGGAGAATAGTATACAAGCACAGTAAATATAACAAAACAAGTGTTTTGAGCTATTACATCAAACGGTATGAAATGATTTTGTGATTTAACAATGAAACACATGATTTGTTATACAGATTTGGAAAGAGAAACTATCTCTCTTTTCAGGTCATCTGCCTGCTCTCATTTTGGGTGGCAGCTGCCAACTCAGATCTTGTATGCAGGTGAAAGTGGTTGTGGACATTAGTTTCTGTAGTACTCACCTACTACCTGAATGACTTGCTAGCAGTTGGATATTTCTCATGTGCTTGAAAATACTTAATTGTTGTCATAGCAAAATATACAATATCTTTATATGCATCTTGAACATACCATTCAATTTCTAACCAGTTCTTTTATTAATATTTAAAGACACTGTCAAGGCATCTTGCTTTATACAAAACCTTTTACTCACTATTAAATTGTTTGAAAAAACTTAGAAGGATGAAATTGGTTTGTTCATCAAATTCTTTTCCACTTTGTCCATTAGTCTATTTATTGTAGCATTGATTCTAAGCGCTGTTCTGCTTGATAAACTTTTGAAAACAAGAAAGAATATGTTCTTGTAAAATAAGTGCACACAAAAATAAATGGATTATACAAACAGGTATGAAACCCATCAACCTTGACAGTGTCACTTAACAGATTTATTCAGTGACTTGAATTACAAGAATTTTTATTTTAGGGCAGACATTAAGTGTACTTGTGAACTAAAATGCTATCTGTGTATATTCTGTTGTGTAAGTACTTGTTTCTAATCCAGTATTATTGCATTATGTAATTGTTCTCCCTGGGAAATACAGAATGGCATGCATTTTCCACAATACGTAAGTGAAAAAAACCCAACAGCCTTTTTGCAATCAATTGGCATGCTATATTAACCACTGCTGTAGCAGAATCTCATAACCTTCCTGCTATTACACATTTCTCATATTAAGATATTTGTTGTGCAGAAGATTTGAGCTTTTCTTAGCATATACAAATCTCATGGGTGTTCTGCAGGCTCTTGACTCGAATGATGGCATGGGAAATACTGAAATTTTTTTTCCTTGCTTAAAACTGTGCCATTTGCTGCCAGATAGCTGGGTTTGTGTCTGTGCTGCCTTTAATGCATCTGGTAACATTTGAATGAAGGGAAGTTGTGTGTTTTTGAATAATTGCATGAAATCTCACAGGCTTCTGTTATAATTGGCACTTTATTCACTTTTATTGTAGATCTTGTTTTCAAGTAGGGAGAGACCAATATGTCATTTATGTTTAAATAAACTAAGAGAAAATCCCAGCTCATGATTACGTTTATAAAGTGCAAGCCATAACTTCTGCATTGTTTTCTTGGAGGAATGCAGTCTCACTCACGGATAATTTTTGTATTTCAACGATATTGGTCTTTCCCTGTATTCAGTTTTCATTATGGGATAATTTTAACAGTGGAGGATGTAACGTCTGTACTGGAGCACTCTTAAAAAAATTATTTTCATCTATCTATCTATCTATCTATCTATCTATCTATCGCCAGCATTTGTGTATATATGTATGTGTACACATACATATCATGTGAATGATTTAAAGAATGTTCAAAGCTTTTTGAACTGTGAATAATATTTAGATAGTTACTGTACAAACTAGCTAATTCTTTAAACAGTGAAACCTGTTCTAATAGCTGCTCGAAGAACAAGCTAATTACCATTGGCTAGTGCATATTAAAGAGCAGCTGATACCTCAAAAATTAATGTTCTATTCAGAAATAGTCCTCCTTATATCACACTTTTGGGGTTGGGTTGTGAGGGTGAAATTACCTGCCTGTGGAATATTGTTCCCAACAACACATCTTCTTTCTCCAGTATAGTTCTGAGTCACACGTAACAATTATTCCACCACTTTCCTTGAGTCTCTTCTCAAATAAAATCTTTGTAATACAAAAGACATGCATGAAAGCATAATCATCTTGGAGTTTGTTGTCTAGTTCAATCTTCTGTATCGGGGGGAGGGATAGCTCAGTGGTTTGAGCATTGGCCTGCTAAACCCAGGGTTGTGAGTTCAATCCTTGAGGGGGCCATTTACGGATCTGGGGCAAAAATTGGGGATTGGTCCTGCTTTGAGCAGGAGGTTGGACTAGATGACCTCCTAAGGTCCCTTCCAACCCTGATATTCTATGATTCTATGAATTATAATTTCCACAACGAAGAACTGGGAAGTCACAAGCAGAGCATTATTAAATTAATATTATATATATATATATATAGAGAGAGAGAGAGATGCCTATCTCATAGAACTGGAAGGACCTTGAAAGGTCATCGAGTCCAGTCCCCTGCCTTCACTAGCAGGAACAAGTACTGTCCCCTGGCAGATTTTTGCCCCAGATCCCTAAATGGCCCCCTTGAGGATTGAACTCAGAACCCTGGGTTTAGGAGGCCAATGCTCAAACCACTGAGCTATCCCTCCCCCCTTATTATTAATTGTAAGTGAGGGATTAACAGGAGGTGGAGCAGATAAAGATCCCTAGATATCGCAGTCTATTAGTACTTTATAAGTACTCAACTAGATATTGTTCTTAGACAAAGTTCTTGTCTCCATGCAAAAGTCTGCCCTAATAAAGAGGGTCAGGAGCATGGGAAAGTGAAAAGACACAAAAAGAACAGGATTACTTGTGGCACCTTAGAGACTAACGAAAGCTGAAATAAATGTATTAGTCTCTAAGGTGCCACAAGTAATCCTGTTCTTTTTGCTGACACAGACTAACACGGCTGCTACTCTGAAACCTGAAAAGATACAGGAAGGAATATATAAGTATGCAGAATTGCTTTTAAACAGAATATATCTTTTGCCTTCTACTGCTTTCTAAGAGGTATCAGAGGGTCTTTATATATGCACTGCATTTTTTAAACAATAGGGGATATATTATCAGTTTACTGTTGACAGAGATAAAGCCTAACGCAGGGATGCCAGTCTCAGTCTTCCACCTCACAATAGCTGTCATGTAGTGATGTTAATTGATATATACTGAATGGTATTAGTAGTGATTTACCACGTTTTAATTCATTGTAATAGCTAGGGTATTCCTAATAATTTAAAGGAAACTCATTTTAGAGTAGCAGCTCAATGTTCTGTACCCACTTGTAAATACTGTGGGGCAATGTCTGTCCTGGGATTTTAGGGCTATCTCTTATCATTGCTCTAGCACAGATGCAACTCCACCAGTGACCAACACTGAACTGTGTCACCATGTCACCTAGACCTACTATGCATGTGGTTAGACAGCAAGCTGGTAAAACACTGAAAGCCAGCCTGCACTAGAATTCCCACCATTGCTAGGACTGGCGCAGCTGTATCAGTGCTGAGGTAATGGAGACCCCCTAAAACCCTTAGGGCTGGTCTATACTAGCCCCCAAGTTCGAAGTAAGATACGCGACTTCAGCTACGTGAATAACGTAGCTGAAGTCGAAGTATCTTATTTCGAACTTAAAAGTACTCACCCCTGGTCCACACGGCGGCGTGCAGGCTCCCCCGTCGACTCCGCCTGCTCCATTTGCAGAGCAGGATTACCGGCGTCGACGGGGGAGCACTTCCTGGTTTGATTTATCGCATCTAGACAAGACGCGATAAATCGAACCCAGAAGATCGATCCGAAGCCTCCGACGCAGCGGGTAAGTGTAGACTAGCCCTTAGTGTGTATGTAGCCTGGTTGGAAAAGAAAGAGCTTCTGATGTTTTTACTGTAACAGCAGTAACTTGGCCTGTATATTTGGTTCCATTTTTAGAATTACCTGGGCACAGTTACTTCAGTAAAATAGGTAGTAAGTTTTATATTTCATAGGATTCGAACAGTATTCACTTTTATCATATAATCATATTTATTTTATTTGTGTATATTATATGTAAATATTTCCTGAATTTCCTATTAAGTACAAAACATACATATTTAGATCCCTATACATTCTTTGGACTGAAGACTCAGATATCTCTAGGTGGAACTTTAGATTACTGTGAGCCAAAACCCTAACAGATTTGGTCTTCTCTGTGATTATACGTATGTCAAGTCTTTCTAGAAACCTTGAGCCATAAGTGTTGCAATTGATCTGAAATCAGATAGACTTTAACACAAACCTACAAATGCTAATAGGTGTCAGTTGATCTTTTTTGCTATATTAGTAATATGCTGTCTAGTCAGTGCTCCCTTTGACACTTAAAGGTAATTTATTATCATGTATGCAACTCAGTCAACCTTCCATGCAGTTCAGTATTATTTCTTTTCTGTGTTAGGCACCACCTGTAATGGCCTATCCTGCTACAACACCAACAGGAATGATGGGATATGGAATGGTTAGTGCAATTTTCTGTAACTTAATTTGCCTTAAACATGGTTTACTTGTTACTTCTTTATGAGTTAGCTGCAAACATAAAGCATTCTAGGAGCAATATGTCACTTGGCCTAAACGTGATAAGTAGGTTTAATATCAGTTCCTCTTGTTTGTTCTTCACTAAATCACTCAATCCCATTTTTCTGCAGGAAAATAAACTATGGCTCTTAAACTCATCTCTACCCTTTTCTTCTTCACCTAGCTCCTGGATGACTTATTCCATACATTTAGTGTGTATTGAATGAAGTAGTCACCAAGTTCCTTGTTCATCTTCCATTACTTACTAAATTCTCCCTCAGGTTTTCATCTTTCTATAACTCTGAGAACTCCCCTTTAGTATCTCCCCCTTTTTAATGTCCTTATTGAGGCAGAAGAGTTTTATTGGATGACTATTGAGGAAATACTTAGAGCTATATTTCAGGAGACTCAACATCATGAAGAAAGAAAACTCATGTAATTGCATGTTGGTCAGATCTTTATCTCTAGAACTTCAAATCTGGAATAGCAACACAAATATATAGAAATCTTGATCTTTACCCACCATGTATGTAAGATTGACTTGCCATATAATTGATGGTACAAGAAAATCTAATGGTGAAAACATCACAGTCAATTTATTACCGACCCTTAACTTGGATGCATCCCTTTTTGCACTATGCTAGGAGCATTGCTATCACAGTAAGTACTTTCTTGAAATAACAGTAAAAGGTGGAGACTTCCAACTGTCCAGTTAATCCAGATATGAATGGGACAATTCTCTGTAGATTTTAAGAGGAATGAGTGCCACATTACTTAATAAGGAAAGAGTTGCATGCACCTGGGCCTGCTCCTGAATGGAGGGAAAAACATCTAAAAATAATTCTTCTGCTAAATAATTGAAAAATCTTTCTCAGTGTTTTTTTTACTACTTAATCAGTGACTATATTTATAAAAGTACTATTGTTAATTCGGGTTTAAAGTTTGCTTAGATAATTAACCATTCCTTCTGAATTTAATTCCCTCTGAACCCTACCGAAAGGCACCTGTTACCACAGTAGCCAAGTACCAAACACAAGGAAGGGTTGCACAACAAATCCTGTATAGGAGCCTGTACTCCACCACTTATTCAGCGGTAATTACTTGTTTAAAGCTTCCATCACCTCAGCACGATGTTGTGTTCTGGAGGCCTCATAATTGAAGGATGGACTATGTGCAATAGGAGGTTTCCCATCGTGTTCTGAAAACAGTCCAGATTTGTTCAGGATTGCCACAGTTGGGGACCCTTTTCTAAGAATGATGACCCTGTTAAACATCCATTAGTGGGTAATTGCTATTGTAAACAAATTACCTAGGATAGAACTTCACTGCATTTTGAGGTTAATAGTACCAGGTTTTTCCACTAAACAGTGGCTGAACTGTAAACACCCCTAGTTAGGTCAATATGATTAAAAAGAGAACAAAATTGATCCACATGTTTTTATTGTCAAGACTGAGTGAAATGCAAAAACACACAACATTGATTTGGGGAAAAATAAAATTAGAATTAATTTTTTTTTTTAAAGTGTTACCACATGTGAGAGTCTTACATCTGAACTCTAACCTGACAATATCTCCTTAAGAAAACCTAGACTTCTCGGTCAGACAAATTGGGAATTAACCCATTATCTTTATTTTACATATATATATTTCATCAGTTCTTGAAAGTGCAAAACAGCCATAACGATGGCATGTTAAATTACCCGCGTTGTGTAAGGTGACTTCTACTTTCTAGTACCTCCAACATAATGGAGAGGAGAGAACTCCGTCAAAGCCTCAGTGTTTGTGGTCAACATGTTTGTGGTGCTAACACAAGTTCTTCATATATTATAAACAGCTGCTTTGATGCCCCAAACGTTTTGAGGGTTAGATTACATAGAAACAGATTCAGCATCTATACTCCAGCACAAACATGTTCTCTAAAGTAAAGGTCTGCGATGTTCATTTTTAGGGACCCTCATTTTATAGTCCAGTTTCAGAAGTCCTTTCTAGTTTTGATCATGCCGAATGCTAAGAGTCACTCTTCACCCATTTCCCCCGCCCCTCTTACTATATGTTTAATTGTGTTTTGTAATTGTGTGCTGTTCTGGATTTTTTTAGCCAACACAGGTGGGAGGTGTACCAGTAATGACACAACCAACTTTAATATACAGCCAACCTATCATGAGACCACCAAACCCTTTTGGCCCCGTTTCAGGAGCACAGGTGAGTATAAATCCAAAATATTTATGTTTACATGATCCTGGAAATTGGTTGATAGCCAGGCCACAAATAGTTTTGTGTGTCTTATTTATATCCTCACTGTTTGTTGTAATGATGGTTTTGTCCTGTAGTGTGGTGGCATGTGGAGTCCATTTCCATTGTGCTATATAGAAAAGGGATTGGGTCTCAGCTGCTTATTCAAACTTGGTGTCAACAAATTCCTGTTCTGCAAAAGTAAAGTAAAAGGATGGCTTTCTCAAGGGTCAGTTCCCTGGAGAAGGTGGTGGTTGATGTCTTTCTTCCCTTTTCTTTAAATGAATGGTGATAGGAACTATTTTTAGTCTTACATTTGTGCATCCCCTTTAATCACTAAGTTTGTGTTCCACTGTATCTCACCCTCATATTGTTCATTGCAGCGTCTCCTGGAAGCAAATCATTATGCAAACTTGTTTCATGCCAGACTCCTGAATTGCACTCCAATGCTTCCTCTTGTACTCTTAAACTTATACTTTTCACAAGTAAAATAACCCAAGGCTGATACAGCATAACCCCTTTCATTATAGCAGTGTGCGTCAAATCTGCAGGTAATTCCAGAGGTCAAATTTGGGCACCCAATATGGGCTTTACAAATCTGTGAAAGATTTCAGCATCTTGTGACAGTGTAGTCCTGACTTTCCAAACTCATGGAACCACACTCTCCCCATGCCTCCCAGAGATTATACTGACCCCTTTTCTGAGTGTGCTGAATGTACCCGCCTGTGTTAACTGCAGAGTTTAAAGCTGGCTAGCATCTCTAAACCAGTTTTGGGCTCAGAGAACTAATGTGCAGATTTGTAAAGCCTGGATGGATCCCCAGTTCTGCCAAACATATCTTTCCAAGTTTTTTTGTGTGTCCCCTATCACCCACAGGGGATAAATTCATGTTATACTGTATGTATGTACATAAAGGATACCTAATTTGTGTTGGCAGTTAAAAAAACAAAAAAACTTTACTTTCAATTTTGAGTAGTAGATTGTACCAAATAGGGACAGCTTATAATTAATCTGTCACACACTGTCTGCTTCAGTACTCCATTGTAGACATCTGAGTGAAAAGGAAGCCAGTATATTATCCCCTTCAGTGTTCATATTAGCTTTTCTGATGGAAGCCTTGCTTTGAAAAGTGAGTACAGGCAATAAGTATTGGAGTTGGGTTTGTGTCCTTTTTTCTCCTGATCTATGCCACTTTAGTCTAGTCCAGAGCACTTTTCCATCTAGTAAGAAATCTCATTCTCTTATTCAAGTTAAGATAGAATTTTGAATGAGACACTCTAAAAGGAAAAGTTTTCCTGAGCTCTTGTTCCAACCTTTGAGAGGACTCAAACAAGAGAGATTGCTTTGGGGAAATCATGTCCACCTCCATATTAGAGGACATCTAAATTTAGGGATGTCTGATCTTCACAGGCTGGTGGGATTAAATAATGAAGCTCTAAATTTTTACGTTCCAATTACATTCGTTTTTTGTTTTGTTAACAAAGCTAGCTTTTTTCTTTTCATCTGAAAGTAGTAGTGATTGGGAGACGGGGGGAGAAGGGGCCTATAGCATACTCCTTTTGCTGCAGAGAACTTTGCCTTTTTACCATTGATCATGATATGCCGTTTAAATATAGATAGCATGGGTAATATGTATTGCCACATACAGAGCAATACATGTGTGTGTAAATAAAACGTGCATATACACAAAGTATCCATATTTTTAAATTAAGGCTATTGGATGTCTGTCTGCCACTGTTAATATTGCTGATGTAGTGACTTTACTTGGTTCCCTTGCTCCTTGTGTTTAGGAACGCTGCAGCAGCAGCAGTGCTCATCAAGGAGAAAGGCCTCACATCATACTGCAGTGCTTTGCCCCTCATCCCAGGTTGATCAGAGTAGCTATATCCACATTCAGCCTTACCTCTTTGAAGTGGGGACTTGGGGTAAAAAAAGACATGATGATCTGAGAGGAACACTGTCAGATAAATAGAAATGTGGTTTTCAATTTGAAGAAATAATGTTTTCCCTTTCATTGTTTCTTTTGGGCATATAACAGCCCAAATCACTGTATAATCACTATCACTGTTCTCCCATCTAATCAGTCAGCATCCCCATCGATCTTCCATGCAGCATTAATGATGGAAAGAGATGTTTTTTAAAATAGGAAAATGTGGCTATCAGCGAGCCTCAAAGATAGGTTTCTACTTCATTTTCTACTTCATCAAATTTCAAATTGACTATCCTTTTAAAGACAGAAGCAAACTTTTCTTCTTGCACATTTATTCTGTCACTTGAATGAATTCAGTTCTAGAGTAAACATGCGTTTAGATTTATTGTAAACTGTTAAAAGTGCATACCTCCCATTGACATTGCAAGTCTTGGGGCTGAATTGAGACCCAGCTGGCTGCCATAAAGTGGGGGCAATGTGTGGGGAAATGAGAGAATGCCGTTGCAAGAGGGCAGTGTGCTTAATCTGGTGATGTGTAGGTTTCCTTTAACCCTCATATTGGACTACAAATCACCCAGCTATTTTCGTATTGGGGTTTAGAGACCCACAGTATGTCAGAATTGGGTGGGGGGGAAAACACATGGATGCATTTAAAACTGACTTCATTATAACCAGTGAACTATAAAACTATGAACAAGTTAAAACTTCGATAGATTCAGAAGCACAGTACACAGCATTTATGTTGGGTTTAACTGACCCCAGGAAGATTTTGACATATTTCATTTTTGATGTGTTTTTCTGTCTCCTCCTCTGGAACAGATGGAACAACTTCCTCGTTTTTCAGGCTCTGGGTCAGTGACCAGCACACTAGACACTTCTTCCCTAGAGCCCTGAGGCAAGGCTGCAGTGATTCTCTCCTGCACTAGGGTCTTCACCGTTTCTGTACCCGGGTCCCTGAGAAACAGCCGGGTCTTACTCAGACTTGTTATGCCACATGTGATTCAGCAAAATCCAAATTCTGTGTGCATTCAGACATGCAGTGTGCATGTGCAACGCAACAGTGAATCTTTGCCCCAGCAACAGCATCTGCCAAATGTGGGTTTGCCAAAAAATGTATCGACGATTTTGGCTTCCCCAGAAAACTCATCCTAGCAAGCATAGGCTTCCCAGAAAATCAGTTTGATAGTCTCTTCTGGAGACTATTGTGATAATACATGCAGCAAATGTTATCTGTGTTATTGCAGATCTCCAAGACCCTTTTGGTGCATTTTTTTTGAAAAACAAAAACCACTGAAACTATGGTAGAAACAATGCTGAAAGCTTCACATACTTGTATTGTAACTGCTGCCTCAAAATAAAAACAGTCTGATGCTGGAATATCTGCGTAATTAATTTGGGGTCTAACGGACCCCAATAACCTCTTGAGTGACTTTTTTTGCTACGCTAAAACCATAACAGGTATGCAGACAAAACCAGTGCTAACAGTTGTTCTCATCATGGTTTGAGAATACTTAAAGAAAGAAAAGGCACTGGTTTGCCTATCATGTTTTACTTACATTTTTGTATGTTTGGGGTCCAAGAGATCCCCAAAGACCTTGGAAGTGTAGTACTTTCATTTTCCCCAGACTATCACTGATGGGTCTAACTGACCCCATTACCTTTTTAATGATTCTTTTTTCCCCAAAAACCTCAGCAGGTAGGATGATAAAACCAATGCAGAAAGATTGACCTCACCCTAGTTTGGGAATACTTAATGTGTGAAGAGGCACAGGTTTGGCATGAAAATTGTTATTTACATTTTTGTGTGTGTTGGTGTCATATAGACAAAACATTAGGAGTTGCAGTTCCTTCAGAAACTACTGATTTGACTGGAAACACCTCCTCTTGTTAGGTGTTTACTGTGCAACCAAGGAGAGTTTGACACTGGCCCAATCGCATCTGTTTGCAGTTGCTGAGTTTTAAAAAAGTCTGAGATCAATAAAATCTTACAAGGAAGACAAAGGCTTGTTGTGAGAGGCTCTTCACCATGCTAAATAGGGACAGTGTTGGCTGTAGATATTTAAATAATTCCTGAGTTGGACTATAATAGTCTGTTAGACTAAAAAGACTGTATATTTAGAGTTTCAATGATCATTTCTACATTTGGGCTTAGTTTTCATTAGATCCTTTTTTGGTGATACGTTGTCAGTGGTCTTGTTAGCTGAGCTGCATGGATTGGATTGCTCTGAAGTGAGGCTTATTGCTTGTTAGCAATTTATTATGTTGCAAAATAAGCTGTTGGTTGATTCATACTAGGCCACAGTTAGTGCCATGAAGGTGATACCCACTGCCTTTGGTCACAAGATGTATTAGACAAATACCAAGATGTATTGAACACTTTGCTCCCTGCTTTCCCTGTCCATTTGTATGTTCATTCTTCACAACCTTTTCTCCCTTCCTCCTTTCCTCTTCCCTAAAAGCACACTAATCCAAATATCTATTTTTGCTTTTACCTTCTATACAGCGCTTGGAACATTGCTTCAAAGTAGTCACCATAAGGCCACTCATTAATGAATTGTTTGGGCAATATGCCTGTCTAATTATTGGCCCATTGCAAAAATATTTCAGTTTTTAATTAGATAATAGTACTGATCTTACCATTAGATGACAGCAAACAAGCAAAATGTTAGAGTTTAGAATTATTTGCTCTTAAAAGTGCCTTCCATGGGAGGGGGGGACCCTATTCTCCCCCAAAACATTTTTTCCCCCAGTTTACTTTAGAAAATTATCATTTATATTCCCTGAAAGATTCTAGTGACTGGAGAAGTGATGACATTCTGGCATCAGTCAAAACAATGGAAGCTGAGTAATTGAGCAAGAAAGTAATTTTTACTTATTGTTTTATTTGTTGGTTTTATACCTATTAAACTTCTTTGACTAATGAACACATTGGGGCCAGGATATCTTGGTTAAAGATTGAACTCCCCTTCTCTTGAATTAAGGGGGTGGGAAGATTCACTACACAGTATTCTAGCAAAACCCAGCAAGACCAGACTTGATATTCCTGTTGCCTATAAGAAAAGCAGAAGAATAAAAAGGGAAAGATTGTTTAATGTTTTTATTTAAAGCTTTCAGATCGCCTTTATTCGTCAAACAGTAGTAAAAAGGCACAAGCCAAGCCTGATTTCTTAAAAATCTGTGCATGTCACTTTAAATAACCAAGTAGTGTATATGATGGTATAAACACTCATTTCAGTACAAAACATTGTGGAATCAGCATTATAATCTTCCATGTAATGTGCCACACACTGCTCAGAAAACCTTCTGCAGCAGCACACAAAAAAGCATACAAGAGCTTGATTGTGTTCGTGTCTCCTTAGTATCAGACTACTGTGTATTTGCCAGGAGTCAAGATAGTGCATTTGCAATAACTTGGATGACCACAACATATAGCTATAAAAAGGGAAGCAGATAGGTTCATCTGAGTCTTAATAGAAACATGAAAGGTCTGCTTCAGCTACAGTAAGCTCGTAAAATCCATCAGATATTTAAATGGCATTGCACTGTCTCCAGCGAGGCCGTTTTTTATAGTCGAGCACTTTTTTTTAAATTCCAAGTACCAACTGCTCTTCATTTGTCTCTAGTCTCTGGCCACCTCCATCAAAATTGTTGCCAGTAAAAATCCTAGAAATTAGACATGATGCATACCAATGCCCCTGAGGTCAGTGCAACCAATATATATTGACCATCTAACTAGGTCTGGTAAAATGTAATATTTGGTAATTTCAGTGATTTGCATAGAAACTACTTAGACTTGGCAAGGTTTAGAGTTAGTTTGTTTGTCCTTTAAACCAGTGTTTCTCAAATCATGACCTTCAAACGCTGAAAATATTTAAAGACAAATCCCCCACTCCCTGCACACCTTTACTTTTCAAGACCAAGTATTCTGTCAAGCTCTCAAGCACACAGATATTATGTAGGCTTGTTATATTGGTATTTTAACTCAAATTTTATAGTAAGTGTGTGGGGGGGGGCGGGCTGTGAACATTTTTGACATCAAATAATGATTTGCCATTTTGAAACAGTTGAGAAGCACTAGAAGGAGATGCTACTCACAATTTAGGACTGAGTTACACACAGCAGGTCAAGAAGTTGCTGTAGTTGTGCCATTAATAGTAACACAATTAAAGTTCAACACTTTTGGAGGAGGAAAGGTACCAGAAAACTTACATGGTGTCAGTACTTTGCCTCTGACAGGCAGAAAATAAACATCAATTTTCATCATGGTAAAAGTTAAACAGCAGGATGCCTCAAGGTTCTGTGTTAGGACTTGAATACATTGTGTAGTACATTTCACAATGAAAAGAGGGTGAACAGTATGGTGGCAAAACTTGCAGATGAGACAATGTAATTGAGTAAAGACTGAAGGAAACTGAGTAACATCAGAGGGGCCTAACAAAGCTATGCAAATGGACAAAACAATGGCAGATTAAACTCAATGTTGACAAATGCAAAGTTATTCACGTAGGAACAATGTGAACAACATATGCCTAACTGGTTTCTAAATTAGCTTTGAAACTTGGGGAAAAGATCTGGGTATCATTGTGGACAGTTTAGTGAAGACCTCTTTATGTGCAGCAATGGTCAAAAAAGTCATCAATATCAGAATAGGTTATACAGTGAGATGGAAAATGACGTGAAAAATATTACATCATTTTGTAAGTCAATGGTATTCCCTTAGCTGGACTTATTGCTATGTTCAGTTCTGGTCAGCCCATTCCGAAAAGGATATCGCAGTAATGGAGGGTGGGTTGGGAGGCATACAGAGACGGGCAATAAGAATTAGACATGAAAACACTCATAGTAACAGAATGAAAAAATTGATTGTTTAGAGATGAAGAGGGGGCATGATAATTAAACAAAGTAATGGATCGTATAGAGAAGGGAAATCAGGCACAACTGTTCACCCTTTCTCATAATCCAGCACAGGGGAACATTCAATGAACCAGTGAAACTGAAAGGTGACACATTTAAAACCATAAAAGCAAAATGCATTCTGACAATGTACAGCTAACCTGTGGAACTCCTTGCCATGAAATCACTGTCAAGAGTTTAGCAGGATTCAAAAAAGGAGTAGACTTTAGTATGGTAACAATATCCAGAATTCTAACAGTAGATTTTAAAATAGATTTTAAGAAGCCCAAGAGTTTTGGAAGAGACATAAACCAACTTCTAATAGTGGGGTTCAGGAAACAAGTCTTTGTGGGCAAGTTATTCCATAACTACCTTCTTTCATGGGTTTTTGCATTTACCCTGCAACAGCTGGTACTGACCACTACCAGAGACGGGATACTGGGCTAGGTGGACCATTGGTCTGATCTAGTGTGTCATTTCCCATCTTCCTATGTTGTAAGTGACCCAAGCACTTTATATCAGCAAAAGTGTCCATTACCGTCGGGTGAATATAAGGAGATAACACACATCATTGGCGAAGAGGAGGGTTAGTGATAAATATAAGCTATAGTTGAAAACTAATAAGGATTTAACTGCTTGACAATGTCAGTGTTTGGGAATCCAGAAAAGAGATTTTAGTTACTACTTCTACTAGAATTTGTGGGTCCTTAGCCCTTTCCAGTAAGAAGAGATGTTCTATAATTCCTGCTTCTACAGGGGAATACTTCATCATAAGCAAGTGTTTAGAGGCAACATTTTAAAAAGTACCTTTACATTACTAAAAACATTGTCTGGTCTTAATGCAGATTTAATTAAATTGGCTTAGATACTGATTTAGTTAAATCAGTGCAATCCCCTTTGGTAGTCGACACTTGGTTCAATTTGAGAGAGCCCCTGTTGACTTAGTTAATGTTGGGAAGGTATAAACTTACTTGACCTTTTAGAAAACACACTTGAAACCAAATAAGTGTCCACGGTGCAAGAGGTTTGCACTGATTGATTTAGAAATCAGAATGTGGTCAAATAGTACAATTTACCATTTAGGCCTTGGCTACATAGAAATCCTAATACTATGGTCTGTTACTAAACCCTACTCCATTAAACTTGCACTGGAGTTTAGAACAGGGATAGAGCCTCTAATGAACTCTAGGCTGCTAGTATTTTGTTCACAGCCACAAATACAGTTGGTGAATGTGTAGATTGTAAACCCAGATGCCACTGGCAGATGCCACTGCTTTCCCTGTGGTGGGTGTGCCTGGGCATAGGGAATTCCTGTATTCTAACCCCACTGCTGACATTCTTATTGTGATGATGGGCAAGCCTTGTCATCTCTGCCTTGGTTTCCAAAGTGCTTTGAAGAAGAAAATCCCTATGTAAGTGTGAAGTATCGTGAACGTGGTTGACACTCCACCCAGAAGTGTTCCCTTTACCAAGAGTAGGGTAACACCCAGCTTGTTTCCACACTACACATACCATTGAACAGGTCTTCAGCTTCCCATGCAACCAGATGTCTGGTTTGAATAATCCATTTCTGTCCAGAGTGCCTTTTTGAGATCCCTCCCCCCTTTCATTACATTTTCTGCTTTCATATTCTGTCATGCTGAGACCTTTTTTCTTTCTTTCCTTCTCTCTGTCGTCTTCTCTACCAGCTGTCTGCAGCATCCAGCCCTTCCAGTCAGAGTCCTCACAGAGCCTCAGGAAAGGATCCCTTTGCAGAGCTCTCTCTCCAGGATTTCTTGTAAAACAACTTAGGTATTGCTCACTATTCTGGGGAGATGGTGGTTTTTATAAAGTGAAAGATCATTTAAAGAGACAGTTGTTTCCTTTTTATATTTTCTTGGAAACGTATATAGTTCTGTAGTGCTATTCATTAATGCACTAAACAAGTTAGTGTCGCACTGGGGGCATTGTGGAAGTACCAACTGATTGGTATACTCCTGCTAGGTGCTTTGTTAGACATGACATATCTTCACTGCATCTACTCTAAGGGCAAAACCAGGAAGAATCAGTTATAAAACACATCACATTTGATGCTTGCCAGGAGTTCCCTAACCTTGCAGAACTTTATTTTTTTTCTTGGAGCTTACAGATCCAGCTAATTAATTAATATGTTAGACCCACGTTATTGTTGAAGGAGTTTTATAGTATATGACTGGAAATCCCGAATAACATGGTTTCTTCTTCGAGTGACAGTCCCTATTGTATTCCACTGAGGGGTTATACACATGCGCCATGCATTCAGAGTCCGAGCTTTTGAAAGTAGTACTGTTCGGCGGTCCGCACACGTGCCTTGTGCCAACTCGGGTCTTGCCTGAGGCGATAAAGGACATGGTGTGTCACCAGCATTTCCAGTTCCTTCTCACTGCCGCGTGGTCCAAGTCAGAGCTTCTACTCTTGTTGTCCTTGTGATGCACTTTTCAAAACTATCCTAGGTACTCTTAGTAGTTTAGATTTCTTAGTAGTTCTGCATTTACATATTGTTTTCTGTTCGATTCTTCCTTTCGTACCGGATTTAGGAGTTGGGACGCGGCTTCGGCGGTGTTTCCTGCCAAACTTTACTTCTTCCCTCCCCGCACCCCCAGTACTCGGGCCTGGGTATGGGATTATGCCAAAGACGCCGGGGTTCAAAACCTATGCTTCCTGACCTTGCTCATTTTCCATCAGCGACAAGCATCAGCACTGTTTGTACTGCTTGGAGGAAGCCCATATCTCATCCAAATGGAGTATCTGCCTCTCCTTTCCTGCTTGTACTTGGGAGAACTGACTCTCCATCTCAGGAAACACCTTATGGAGTCTGCCATGGGATTGACAGCAGATCCTGGCCAGGGAGCCCCCCCATACATTGGCCTGAACAGGCGAAGAGCACCTCCTCTGCCACAGAATCCCCATCAGGCTCTGCCAGTACCAATGCTAAGGACCTCATGCTGGGGCCTAGCCATGAGCAGAGGAAGCAAGCACATAAGCATGGCACTAAGTCTTCCTCCAAATCTAAGGAGGACTCAGCACCATCCACAAGTTCCAGCCATCAAGGATCCACGCGTCACAAGAACAAGAAACAGCCGCCCTGATCACCGGATCCGCCAGTATAGATCATAGACCTGGCGACTCTGCCAGAGTCCCGCAAACCATCCGTCTCCAGATACGTTGCATCCGACGAAGTGGGTATTCACCCACGAAAGCTTATGCTCCAATATGTCTGTTAGTCTATAAGGTGCCACAGGACTCTTTGTCGCTCATGCTCCCAATATTGATTCCTCCAGCAGACTGGATGCCATTGACCCCTGGGAGACTCCGAGGTGCCCTGGGTCCCCACGAGTTATTTGCACTGAAGGGACTTCAATGTTCACGACCACCGATCCAATCACCAAGTCGAAGGGATCCTTCACCTGTTATGCTCCTGCTCACTCCCATTCTCACAGTCCTGATTGCGCCACCATTTGGTGAGGTTTCTGACTCCTCTGATTCGGATGATACGGATGTCCAACACAGTCCATTGCTCCCATTCCGGAAGCGTGACTACTGGAAGGTTCCAGTGGCAACATTCCCCACCTAGCCTTACCCGCAGAGTTGGTTTCTGGCACCGTTGTCTTGGGCTACACAACAGCAGAGTCAACCGGGTTGGCAATGCTGGAGCTCATGGCCACAATATTCATCCTCGGAACAGTCCCACTCGGTCCAGAAGTACTCCCCCCTCTTCACCACCACAATCCTTGTCAAGTAGGCGTTCCAACATAGCACTGGATCATGCACTGATTAGCCTGACTCCAGCAGTACTGATGGATCTGAAGAGGCATCCTTGATCTTCCCCGGATGCAGCTGCCTCTTCAGTCCCCTTCTCCCCACCAGATGACTATTGCCAGTTCCAAGAATTGCCGCAGAAAATAGCTAATGCTCTATAGATTCCCTTAGAGGAGGTACAAGACTGTCGTCACCACCTGCTTGACATCTTGCATGGTTCGGTACGGGCGAGAGTGGCCTTGCCAATCAGCCATGCCATTCTCCAACCAGTTCACAAAGTATGACACACCCCAGCCACGTGTCCACCCGCCCCAAAGGGGGCTGAAAAGAGATACTGTGTCCCCACCAAAGGGTCAGAGTTCCTGTTTTCTCATCCTCCAGCAAACTCATTCGTTATCCAGGCAGCCTCAGAACGTTTCAAACAACACCTCCATTCCACCCCATCCAATACAGTGGGTAAGAGAATGGACCTCATGGGCAGAAAGGTCTTCTCGAAGGACTCCAGTTTCATATTTCAAACTACTTAGCCCTGATGGCCAAATATGATTTCATGAACTATGGGCGATTGGCAGAGTTTGCAGACAAACTACCATCACAGGATTGCAATCAATTCCAGGCAGTGTTGGGGAAGGCAAGTTACTCACCAGATCCGTGCTTCAACAGTGGACTCCACAGGACTTCCATTAATCACTTTGGTATCCTCCAAACCTTCAGTTTCGGCCAAAACCTGCCTCTCAGGACACATGGCAGCCTGTATATACGCCACACCCTTCACTTGCCTACACCTGCACTGCCTTCAGCTCTGGCTACAAAGGGTCTACTCCCCCATGCATCAATCCACGCGCACACTGCTCCACGTGCCTCAGAAGATCTCTCCTCCAGTGGTGGATGAACCCACTACAGGTTTGATCAGGGATGAGCTTCTTCCCATCCTTGCCCACCATGACAATCATACGACGCATCCCTTACAGGCTGGGGCGCCCACATTAGCATTTGCGTGACACAAGGCACCTGGACAGCATGAAAGTCCAGGATGCACATAAACATATTGGAACTCCAGGCAGTACGCAAAGCTTGCCAGGCGTTCCTGCCAACCACCTGAAACCAACACGTTCTTGTCATGTCAAGACAACACCACGGTCTTCTACATAAATAAACAAGGAGGGACAAGATCCAAGTCCTGTGTGCGGGAGCTATACACCTTTGGGAATGGTGCATCACACCATATTCTTTTGACAGCAGCCTACCTAGTGGGCACCCAGAATGCTATTGCCAATGCTCTCAGCAGAAACTTTGCAACCAGCCACAAATGGGAGTTGCATGACTCTGTAATCATGGACATCTTTGACCAATGGCGAACCCTGGTGAGGGATCTTTTTGCACCCCATAACAATACAAAATGTACCCAATATTGTTGGAGGAGAGGAGTTGGAATTCAATCACAGTGGGACATCCTAGTCCTCAATTGCTTGGACCAGACAAATTATGCCTTCCCCTCTTATCTCTCTTACTGCAAGTGATCCACAAGGTCAGACAGCAGAAGGCAACAACCATCCTGATAGCCCCATTCTGGCCTCACCAATTGTGGCTTCCGCTCCTCCTCTGAATATTGAAGCACCCTCCAATCACACTGTGAACGTTCCCAGAGCTGCTAACTCAACACAGTGGCAGACTCAGACACTCCACCCACACACACTTCACCTCTTGGCTTGGTTTTTGGATGGACACCTCCACTAGTGCAGGAATGCTCTATGGCGTTACGAGATGTCCTGTCAAGCAGCAGGAAGGAGTCCACAAGGCGCTTGTATCAAGCCAAGTGGATGTTTCACTTCCTGGGCTACCAAACAGGGCCTTGTCCCTGAAGCAGTGGGCATCCTTCTACTTCTGGGATATTTCCTTTATCTGAAGGACTCAGTGGAATACAATAGGGACCATCACGTGAAGAAAACAAGGTTACTTATCTGTAACTGAGTGTTCTTCGAGATGTGTGGTCCCTATCTGTATTTGAAACCCACCCACCTACCCCTCTGCTGCGGAGTCAATAGCTCTGCAGTAGCGAAGGAACTGGAGATGCCAGCAGCCCACCGCACCCTTTTTCACCAGGAGAGAGACCACAAGGCTACACAGGGCACATGCGCAGACTGCTGAACAGTACTGCTTTCGAACGCTCTGGCTCCAGGCACATGCACATAACCCCTCAGTGGGATACAGATGGGGACCACACATCTCAAAGAACCCTCGGTTCCAGGTAAGTAACCTCAGGTTATTTTGGCTGAGGTGTAACTCCAAAAACAGTGATTCACAGAAATTATGCTCCCGCAGTGCAGTTACTAAGCTTGCTGAAACCCATTAATACTAATTTTGCTTCTGTCCATTGGAAACACAATATGATTTTCCCTGTTTTGAGCTCCTTCCTTACTAGCCTGCTGGCAGCATGCGTACCAAATCCCCTGACTGGAAAAATCAGGGACAATTGTGCTCATCGAGCGGAGACCACCTGGCAGTTATTTCAGTAGGAAAGTGGTGGATTTGTGTTTTTGTAACAGGTGTACAAAATTGTGTTATGAATATTTACAATATGTGGCATGCAGTCTAATTGACCATCCTCACCATGATGAGAGAATTGAACTATTATCTGCTATGGGGAAATAGAATTTTGAAAAACGTGTGTGTGTGTGTGTGTGTGCTCTCACTACACCAGCTGGCTGTTTCTACACAGTAAATGGCATTGGAGTTTTCTTTTGCATCAGTAGTGATGTTAATGTGTCTGCTTTAAATGTGTTTAAAGATGTGTATAAGGAAATGTGTGCGCAAATATAAACTACTTTGGAAACATTGCCCTTTAAAAGTACTGATTTTAGTGTGCATAGCATTCAGTTTTCCCTAGGTTATCTTTCTAGAGTAAAGAGAAATAGGGCTTTGAGCTTTTTCTTTTATGTCTTAATGTTAGATTAGTTTCTTACAATGCTTGGGCAGTGACAATTTTGTGATGGCTACTTCGTTTTTCTGATCTTTTGGCCAAACAGTGCAACCAGTGCATCGTAACGCTACAGAAGAGTGCATACGTGGAAAGAAATCCCAAGGGCTTGCCAACATCTTCATTCTTGCTGTACATTTTTTATTCTGATCAGCATCTTTGGAACTTTTATTTCTAATAGTCTGGATATGGAGGACTTTCCATGTCCAGCACATATTAAGGAATCAGAGAGGCCTTTATTTCTAAGTAAGTCTCATTATATTGAGTAGCGAAAAGTTAACTTTGAATGTGTTTTGTCTTTCCAGATACAGTTTATGTAATCATGCCAGATGGAAGAGAAAGGAACAGTTCCAAAAAGACACATGCTCAACAGCAAACCCCTACTTCCAGCAAAATCCAAATTGCTGTATTTTAACTCCTCTTCCTTTAAAATGATGCGGGAAAATCATGAAGGCCCACAAAGGAAACTGGGACAACTCTTTAGGAAAGTGTCAATACATGATATAAAGCCAAGAATTCCCCTGATTTAAGATGGTTTTTTCTGGTGACTAACGCGTCAGTACTTTCAACTCCTATTAATATCCATAATCAGTAACATACAAAGAGAAGCTCTTATTCTGAAATTGTAAGATTTGTATTTGGAAATGCTGTGGGGAATGAAGATGAGTGTCCTTTACCATAACTCAAAACAAAATTTTCTTTGGGGGATCAGATCCTGACTGTTAATTCTGCAGTTATCTTTTCTTCAGTCCTCACAAATGTAGACACAGTAAAATTAATTTTTCTTTTTAAAAAAGTATATATTCAGTTTGCAGTAGACATTCCTTATGTATTGTTTGTATTTATTTATGATTATCAATTTAAGTAACATTAATATTGTATCAAACTCCTTATGAAAATGAGTATGGATGTATACAGTATGTCTGATTTTCATCCACAAGAATGATTTTGATTCAAAATGCTTTTCAGCTGACATATAGAGCACTAATTACTTTAAAGGCCTGAATCTTATGAATTCTCAGTCTGTATGGGAGTTAGGAAAATTATAAAATGCATTAATCCTTATAGTCAATTCTGTGCCTAGGATTTTGCAAGGGAACAGTTAACTGACAAGGAGAAGCACTACATTTTTAATTCAGCATTAGTGCATTGGGAAGGAACTTTATTGCTTTGTGCTTGGCATGTCATTATTTTACATTTGACATAAGGCCTTTCCAGAATGAATGTGAGGAATTGCTTTCACTTTAAGACTTTCCTTTTCTTTAAAAACTCTAGGAGGTATTATGTGAAAAAAGCCTTGATTTTCATTTGGCTAGTGCCATGTTTATGATCATGTACCTTTTTAAAAAAAAAAAAAAAAAAAAAGGGAAGTAGCATCTTTACAAATGACTAGCAAGAATTTAGTTAATGAATTAAAGCAGCACTGTTGATCGGTGCTTTGCGTAAATACATCGTAACTTTTGGGTGGAAAGGGGCCTTCAGAAGGATAGTCAATGATATGAAAGCAATTCTGTACATGAATTAAGCATACTTGCTGCATTGTCTCTGCAGATTCTATTTTTGTTTAAAATATTAAAATGTATGTTAGCAAAAATGGGTGGATTTTCAAATAAAATGCAGCTTCCACAGAACTTTTGTTACAGTATGAAAGTATGAGATGCTTCTTTTTTCTTTTTGCCTCTTACAATGGGCAAAGATTACTGCTTTGTTTACTTACGGTACCAAATCTATTTAATTACATGCATATTACATGCTAGGAAGTGCACCAATATGAATCTGTCTAGATTTTTATACTGTGCTTCTCCCCATGGTGGTACAGCACCTTAGTTTTATTGAAGTGAGTGAATACAGCCTCTCACCAAGAGCTGGATCTATTACTTGAAATCACTGGTGTCTGGTGTCCCCTAACATTCTCAAAATGCTTATAGCAGGCAACTTGATACTTGTAACTGGGTAACACAGAAAGAAGCATGAACAGGCTTACACCAGTTTCCCTTACACAACGACCTCAAATGTTCCAGCCTTGGGCCATGGCTGACAAGCTAGAAGCATCTTGCTGACTGTGGAGACAAAGTTCCCATCATGAAAGCAAAGGGCTAACTCGAAGTCTAGGAATAACGATGTAAGCGCCTGTTCATAACAAGGGGAACCTAGTAGGGCTGTTTTCAGCTGTTCTGAGGTTTGCCCTGATGTTTAGATCTTGACCTTATATTGGCACACATTGCAAAATGTCTACTACACGTAACTTTAAGGACTCTGTCTAAAGAAATGTCTGAGCGGCGATGAGCCAATATTGTTCTGTTAGTATGCGAAATGGACATATTGCCTGTACAAGTTGGTAAAAGGTATTGAATCTTTAGTATCCCCCACTAATGCTCTTCTCCCAGGCTGTTACCTTCTACTTCAGAGATTCATTTGAAAAGTCTATAGCCTTTTGTAGGTTGCAAACAATCTTTAAAATAAGGTCTCTGATGTGGTGATGGCCTTGTTTTATAAGTAGGGCCCTACCAAATTCACGGCTGTGAAATATGGTCTCCCCCATGAAATCTGGCTATTGTAGGGGGGTTGCAATATTGCCACCCTTACTTCTGTGCTGCCTTCAGAGCTGGGTAGCCGGAGAGCTGTGGTTGCTGGATGGGCGGGCACCCAGCTCTGAAGGAAGCATCGCCACCAGCAGTGCAGAAGTGAGGGTGGCATGGTATAGGGGGACATTACCTTTGGAGGGAACAGGGCCAGCCATATGGGTGGGCACCATGGGTGCCCCCCAAAACACACACACACCCCCCTTAGCACCTGGGAGGAGCAGATCTGGGGGCATGCTGGCTGGGGGCTCCTACCCTGCGCCAGGATCCAGCTGATAGTCCGGCCAGTCTGTGGAGGGATGGGACTTCCTCTTCCCCTGCATTGGCTGCTCCCGGGGCCGGGTCAGGCCCACCTCTGGCGCTGGCACAGAAGTAAGGGTGGCAATACAATACCATACCATGCCACCTTCACTTCTGCGCTGCTGCCTTCAAAGCTGGGTTCACGGCCAGCAGGCTCCCCTCTCCAGCTGCCCATCTCTGGAGGCAGCACTGCCAGCAGCGCAGAAGGAAGGGTGGCAATACCGTGACGCCACCCTACAATAACCTTGCAACTCTTCCCCCCCCCCCCCCCCCCCGCGCGCACACAGAGTCAGGACCCCCCACAGTTACAACACTTGTGAAATTTCAGATTTTAAAAATCCTATGATCATGATATTTTACCAAAATGGACTGTTAATTTGGTAGGGTCCTATTTATAAAGGTAAATAAATTGCAAATAAAAGGTATGTTAATGCAGGTTCGCTAACACATGCTGGCTGACAGGTTAAAATAGCAGTGAAGATATAGCAACTCGCCTTAGGGTTAGCAGCTCCAGTTCAACCCCAGGCTGCCCCTACAGGCGCTAACTTGAACGGCTCATCACAGTCCCGTGTGGCTGCTCTCCTTCAGGAGTAACCTGTTCTCATATCCGTGGCCTGTGTCAGGCGGGGACTTCTAAAGGCACCTAAGTGAGTTGCTCAACGTTAATTTTCAATGAAAGTTGAGTGCCTAATTCCTATAGGCTGGATTATTTTACTTCTGAGAGCAGGAACTCCTGCTGTGGAGCTGCCTTCTCCTTGCTGTCCTGTACATCTGATTCAGCAAGCCGGGGAGGAGATGACCGTGTTGTTACAGAGGGCTCTGATTCCTTGTAGAGACTGATGAGGCTATTTGAAAAAAGGGCAAAGCAGCATGCAAACCAGGGGAAAATTTTTAAAGAAACAACCTTATGGTATAAATTAGAAAATAAAAGCAGTCAGAGCAATGGAGCTTTCCCTTTGATTTTAAGTTATTTTGGCCAAAGTCATCACAAAAATCTCTCACTGGTGTAAATTTGAGAAATAGTGGACATTTCATGTATTTTCTAAAAACTCAAATGTACCGAACACACAACATGGGTAATATATCTAAAGGTCTTGCTGCTAAGAAAACACAGTCAGTAGGGAACAAAGAGCACAAGGATGTATAAAATATTGGTTTAAGTGTGGCAATATTGCATGCAACGGATTGTCACTGATAGCTTGAAAGAACTGTCCCCCTGGAAGCACTCTGTGCGGCACAGAAACACGAACTTCTTTCAGAACAGACAAATATTAATTGTATCGGGTGGTCTGTCTAATCAGCCACTGAGGCCCACCATGCAGATTGCTGCTGCTCCTCCCCAAAGCTGCTAGCCAGGGAAACGATGTTAAGCCAGCAGACCTGAAGACCTTTTGCTTCAGGCGCCCATTCCAGAATAAGCAAAATAGAAGCAAGGGCAATGCCAGCCAGGAAAAGCCTGTTCTTCAGAGGTCATTACTGGGCAGAAGAGGATGGAAGCAGGATCGGGATAGCTCCTGAGAGAAATGAGTTAATTACAGCTTGGGAAGCTATGGGGAAACAGGGCTGAAAGGGGATCTGGAACCCCAAAAATAAAAGAACCATGGGCCACTGGGAAAGTCTGTGAGAAAAGTGAACAGCAGGCAAAGTGCCAGGGAAGGTGAGCAAAAGGAAAGAGCTTGGTAAGATACGAGGGAGGTGAGCAGGAATAAGATCGGGAATAGTGCTGAAGTACAGAAGGAGACAAAGGAACAAAGAAATGAAGTAATAAAGTTGTAATAGCACATTTACCCTGGAGTCTGACAGACCTTGCCTGACATCAGTTAGGAACAGCTGTAGACCTTTGTACTTCCTCCCCAACACTAAAATAGGCAAGGCTGGTTAATGTGCCTCTCCTTGGTTGATGTTAATTGAGACTGAGGATGAGACAGAACCCATGTCATAGAAGATTAGGGTTGGAAGAGACTTCAGAAGGTTGAGTCCAACCCCAACTAAATCACCCCAGCCAGGGCTTTATCAAGCCGGGCTTTAAAAACCTCTTAAGGATGGAGATTCCATCACCTCCTTGGTAACCCATTCCAGTGCTTCACCACCCTCCTAGTGAAATAGTGTTTCCTAATATCCAACCTAGACCTCCCACACTGAAACTTGAGACCACTGCTTCTTGTTCTGTCATCTGTTCCATCCTCTTTGGAACCCCCACTTCAGGCAGTTGAAGGCTGTTATCAAATCCCCCTCACTCTTCTCTTCTGCAGACTAAATAACCCCAGTTCCCTCAGCCTCTCCTTGTAAGTCATGTGCCCCAGCCCCCTAATAATTTTAGTTGCCCTCTGCTGGACTCTCCAATCTGTCCACATCCTTTCTGTAGTGGGGGCCCGCAAAACTGGATGCAATACTCCCGATGTGGCCCCACCAGTGCAAAATAGAGGGGAATAATCACTTCCCTCAATCTATTGGAAATACTCCTCCTAATGCAGCCCAATATGCTGTTAGCCTTCTTGGCAACAAGGGCAAACTGTTGACTCATACCCAGCTCCTTGTCCACCGTATTCCCCAGGTCCTTTTCTGCAGAACTGCTGCTTAGCCAGTCAGTCCCCAGCCTGTAACAGTATATGAGATTCTTCCATCCTTGTTGAAACTCATCAGATTTCTTTTAGCCCAATCCTCCAATTTGTCTAGGTCACTCTGGACCCTATCCCTACCCTCCAACGTATCTACCTCTTCGTGTCATCTGCAAAGTTGCTGAGGGTGCAATCCATCCCATCATCCAGATCATTAATGAAGATGTTGAACAAAACCGGCCACAGGACAGATCCCTGGGGCACTCCGCTTGATACCGGCTGCCAACTAGACATCAAGCTGTTGATCACTACCCATTGAGCCTGAACATCTAGCCAGCTTTCTGTCCACTTTATAGTCCATTCATCCAATCCATACTTTTTTTACTTGACTGTTCCTGATCACCTTCCTCTCCTCCCAAGTGCTTCAAATTGGATTCCTTGAGGACCTGCTCCACAATTTTTCCAGGGCCTGAGGTGAGGCTGACCGGCTGGTAGATCCCCAGATTCTCCTCCTTCCCTTTTATTAAAAATGGGCACTATATGTGCCTTTTTCCAATCGTCCAGGACCTCCCCTGCTCATTTTCAAAGATAAGGGCTAATGGCTCTGCAATCACATCAGCCAACTCCCTCAGCACCCTTGGATGCATTAGATCCGGCCCCATGGACTTCTGCACGTCCAGCTTTTCTAAAATGTTTAGGTAAATGTCTTTGGGGATAGCTGTGATGTCCGTGGCAACAACCTTATTCAGGATTAAAAAGCATTTTCGAAAGGTGAGTGAACACTAGTTCCACTATACAGACTGGGAGGGACAGGGGTTAAGCGACTTGCCCAAATCAGTAGCAGAGCTGAGAATAGAACTGAGGTCCCTTGCCTCACTCAGGCTCTTGGGCCAATGATGATGATATTCTTCCACCTCTTGATGCAAAGATGAAGAGTCTGGAACGCTACAGCAAACTCCTTCCTGGAGTGAGACAGGCCCTACTTTAATCTGATACCAAAAAACAGTGCGGCTGAAGTATTTTAATAAATACAACTGAGCTTGAATTATTCTTATGAAGAGCTTCTATCCTGATGATGATGATATATATCATGGCTTTTCAAACCTCCTTTCACAGCATGGACCCCCTCACACCCATTCATTCACAACTGTCTGCCTTCCCCATGGCAAATACAGCAGTTGCCTATATGAAATACTAGGTAAGTATTTGTATTTTTTAGCAGCTTGCTATAATTTAACCACTGGAAATAACAGCTGGCACCAGCCTGCTCTCCATGCATCACCAGCAAATAGTCCACAGACCACCCTGGGGGCGCTGCTGCTGTTGACAATATAAAGCTGGACAGTACCAAGCTAGACACTGTAAAATGTATAGCTATACTGCTACAGCATGTACTCTAGAATACAATATACTAGAGCCACTGGTCACTCACCAGTTGGTGAAGTTCTCTGAAAAGTGACTAACAATGACATGTAGCAGAGGGGTAGCCGTGTTAGTCTGGATCTGTAGAGGCGACAAAGAGTCCTGTGGCATCTTATAGACCAGAGGTCGGCAACCTCTTTGGCACGCAGCTCGGCACACCACTTCTGAAAGGTTGCCGACCTCTGTTATAGACTAACAGACATATTGGAGCATAAGCTTTTGTGGGTGAATACCCACTTCGTCGGATGCATGCCATCTGAAGAAGTGGGTATTCACCCACGAAAGCTTATGCTCCAATACATCTGTTAGTCTATAATGTGCCCCAGGACTCAATGACATTATGGTGTTCCTAACTGATGGGCTCTCGGTGACTTCCTGTAGATTAAACCTTGAATCCATGTCACGCTGGGTTCTTTCTGGCTCCAACACCACCCATAAAGATTCTGTAATCTGCAGTGAGTAAACAGTTGTGATGGCCTATGTCTTGGCCAACAAGTCAGGCACTGAACTGGAGACTTCCAGTGGTAAAAGCATCAATCTCCACAGCTGGCACTAAAGAGCCAGACTTTGTAGTTATGTCTGTAACAACTCCTACCCTCTGTAGGTGGGGGACACAACACACAGCCCCGTGAGTTACTCGACCATGCTAATAATCCATGAGCCAGAATAGAAGGCAACTTGCTGTCCCAGAGCTGTGCTGGCTGTACAGAGCAAACAGGAGTAAGTAAGAGCTAGTTTTACTTGCTAAAGCAAGCAGATATGCTGAGCAAAATGATGCCATTTTTAGTTACTTCCGAGTAGAACTGTATTTCTGGGGTGAAGCTACCTTCCATTTTAACCATAGGTCCAGAGCCTCTCACTGCTGCAATGACACCATAAGCTCCATACCTTTTAATGGAGACACTAGCATAAAGCTGGAATAACCGTGGTGAATCACATCCCTGAGCCAAACCAACACCTGCAATTTCCATGTGTGGTTTTTATTTTCTGGAAAGTTTGAAGCTGATTGAACAGAGAGATGAGACTGCAGTGACTGAGATCTCACTTGTATGTCTCCAACAAACTTTTCCTTAGTATTTCTACATCCGAACCCCAGGATGGCTTTGCCTAGAAACTCTTCCAAACTGGGGCCTTTGCCAAGGAATCCTGCTTTCAATTATAGTTCTGGTGGGGAATGTTGGCAGTGTCCATGAATTATAGCTCCAATGCAGAGTTTGAACACTTCATTGTCCTGATGAGGAAAGAACTGCAGTAGGGAACCACCTGTGGGGCTGGTCACTGAGAATTAGAGCCACACTGGAGGGCAGAAGTGTTCACACTGAGCATGAGGGGGCCAAGAAGCGAGAGAGACACAGGAGACAGGTTTCAGAGTTGTAGCCATATTAGTCTATCAGCAAAAGCAACGAGGAGTACTTGTAGCACCTTAGAGACCAGCACATTTATTTGGGCATAAGCTTTCGTGGGCTAAAGCCCACTTCATCAGATGCATGGAGTGGAAAATCTACTGTTTTTTCAGACACAGGAGCGTAGAGGGAAGGAAAGAAAACTCATCTAGTATTCCAGAAATTGCTCACTCAATAATAAGCCCCCATGTAGCACTCTGTTGTCATCTCTTACTGTGATGGCAAAAGCATGAGGCAAGGAGCTGCATGGTGGGATGGCACCTGGTCCACGGACAGAGTGGGCTCTGCAGCATTCATTCTTGTCACTGAGTAATTCCCACAGGAGAGGCCAGGGGCGGCTCGAACAATTTTCAGCAGGGTAGCCATGTTAGTCTGGATCTGTAGAAGCGACAAAGGGTCCTGTGGCACCTTATAGACTAACAGACGTATTGGAGCATAAGCTTTCGTGGGTGAATCCCCACTTCTTCGGTTGCATCCGAAGAAGTGGGTATTCACCCACGAAAGCTTATGCTTCAATGCCTCTGTTACTCTATAAGGTGCCACAGGACCCTTTGTCGCTTCTAACAATTTTGCCGCCCCAAGCAGTTGCCGCCGAATTGCCGCTGCGGCGGGTGAGAATGGGGCGGCAGTCCCAGTCCCGGGGCGGCGGGAAGAGCGGCGGAGGACCTGCAGCCGAATTGCTGCCAGCCGCCCCAAGCACCAGCTTGGAAAGCTGGTGTCTGGAGCCGACCCTGGGAGAGGCATTATCAGGCAAAACACAGCCCTGAGCTGGAATTAAGGTGCTAAACGGCGCTCTCAGGAAATCCTTTGAGTTGTTACAAAACTAACAAATCCTAGTCTGGGAATTCCACGTTATGGTTAAACAAAAAACTGAAAAAATATGGCCATGCATCATGAGGTGCACCCAAACCCCCTTAGTTCTGCACCATAGCACCAACTACAGAGGAACCAAAACCAAGAGCCACGCCTGTCTTCAAACAATGCCCCTCTTCAACACCTCAGTGACTCAGACTGCTGAGCCATAGCTAACCTTGCCCCTGTTGATGTGCTACTGTAGCTATTTAATCAATTTGCTTCTGTTTTTGCATCACTTTGGAAAACTACTGCTCCTTTTTTGTGTTTTCACACCATCCCATGAAAGTGGCCAAATTCAGAACCCCCACTGGGGCCAAGTCCCCAAAATACATAGGGTTGGCCATGTAAAAGTGTTTCTACAATGTTACCCAACGCAGCTATTATATCTGAGACTAAAGACTTTGGAAAAGCCAGACCAAAAATTAAACAAGTGATAGACACTCCTGGGGTGTTGAAGATTAACACTTACATAAAACATGTATAGCCATGTAATCCACAACTGCTTGGCTCAACAGGAAAATTATACAAAGAGGATTTAATCCTGAGCACTCTGGTTGCAATCCAATTAAGCACATGCTTAAGGGCTTTGCTGGATGGGGGCCAAAGTACTTAGCACATTGCAAGACTGCACTCAAAGAGGATTTTAGTGGATTCCAGATGTTTACACTTCCAGCCTGTTAGCTTTAGTCTTTATCAAAACTGCATTAAAATGTGCCTATTTATTTGACACTCGGTGCACTGGGGGAAGGCCAGCAGTGGGAGGAGGGCAGAGTTCAGGTAATTTGGGTGATGTCCATGCTTCCTAATTGTACCCTTAACTTTGAATTGCCAGACTAACCTTTGCCGCCTTGGTGAGAGGTTTGTGTGTTGGGATGTGAGCTGGGTTGGAGCAACACCTGACAGAGAGTCCCAGTTATCACCTGCAGGCTGCAGGGACAAGCCTACAGCCCAGCACGATACACAAGTGGACAACACACAGGTCACAGACGGCTCAGAGCTTGCTGTGAGAAGATAAATTGCTTTGGTTCTGTTTCTGTAATTTAAGAGGAAAGCCTGTCTAGCTTGTCATGGAGTGTAAGATTAGATGAGCCTCAATATGCATACAGGCTGTTTGTTGTTTTAAAAGCCCTTTTTCCTCCAACATTTTGTTACAACTACTAAACAAACATACTTTGTCCTAACCAGGCTGTTGGTCACTATGGCTCCTGCAGAAAGGAAACACAGATGTCCGAAGCCCAGTCAGGCCTGCAGGGCAATACGGGTTGGTAGACAGGAGGTACAGTACCCAGGCCCTGCTCAAAGAGTGGAAAAATCAGTAAGGCCATGTCTACACGAGAGAGCTTACAGTGGCACAGCTGTACCAATGCACTGCACCACTGTAAGATCCCTCATGTAGCTGCCTCATGCCGACAGGAGAGAGCTCTCTCGTCAACATACTTAATCCACCCCCAATGAGCTGTCGGCCGGAGCGCTTATGCTGGTGAAACTTACGTTGCTCAGGGGGGTGCAATATTCACACCCCTGAGCTACATAAGTTTTGCCGACATAAGTGGCAGTGTAGACATAGCCTAAGGCACTCAGAATGAGCGAGGAGACAGATACACAGCCAGCCCCATAACCATGGCAGGTCCGAACAATATGCCCAGCATGTTTTAAAATCCTTTAATTGAAGAATATATACATTTTTAAATCCACTTTCTGGTGTTGCAGTTTAATGTCATGCCATTTATTAAAATGTATCTGATCTTTTGATTTATGGAGGTGAAAAGAAAGTCATTCTATCAAATATTTTGGCAATAGTTTGGATTCTTCTCAAAATACTGTACTTTGCTTAAACCGAGTAGTAAATACTTAGCAGCTTGCACATTTGATGTCAGCCTACGTTTATCTGTTTGTAATGTCTAATCAAACTAGAATTCTGTATCTGGGAGACTGCAAGTAGGGACCATAGAAGTCAAATATTGACCCTGATCCTGCATTAGCTACACCCCATCTACACTAAGGGGGAGTTTGCACTGCACAAGGAATGTGCAGGTTCACGCCCACAGTCTGTAGTACTAAGGAAAGAAACCTTATATCAGCCATCTAGAGACATTCTTGTTAATTGTCTAATATTTAAAGCTAATGCTTTAGGTACTTAAGAAAAGAGCTTCCATAGAGCATTGTGTCACAGATTACCTGGAAAACAGATCAAAGATTTAATGAACTGCAAATTACATTTCTAAATGAGCAACATAAATTAGTCTATTTTTAACCAACCAGGACCTTTTGTTTCTAAGTAAATACAGATTTGATCATGCGGTACGTAAGGTGGCCCTCTGATTTATAGGTATCAAAACTGTCTTCAAACTGGCATTTGCTTGACACTTCTCTCAATTCTTCATGAATAGGCATGGCTCTTCCCACTACAGTCATCAGTTTCGTCCCCAGGGGACCAAGTTTTGAGTATTCCTGGAGTTGCAGAAGAGAGAGGGAATATTGTTGTTCATCATCAATTGCATAGCAAAAAAGAGGCACTTCAGAAGATGATTGTTTCCTTTTTAAAGAGACTCTGTAAAAATGCCCTCAAGGGGTTCCGTGTTCAACAATTTCCACATCAAATGCACTTAGTTTACAAGTAAAAAAAGGTTTTAATTCCAACTGCCAGCCCTGCTAACTGGGATTCAATAGCCTTAAATACGCTCTGTGCCCCTTTGCACTTACACCTGGGAAGCCCTAGTCCAGGGCTATGTCTACGCTGCACACCTTACAGCGGCACAGCTGTGCCACTCAAGCCTTGCGTGCAGTGTACCGCTCTTTGTCGGCAGCAGAGAGCTCTCCTGCCAACAAAATCAAATCAGCCCCAATGAGGGGCGGTAGCTTTGTCAGCGGAAGGGCGTCTCCCCCGGACAAAGTGTTTTTTTCACACCCCTGACCAACAAAAGTTTTAACGATAAAAGTGCAATGTAGACATAGCCCAAGCCTCCCCGCAGAGAGTGAGGTCTGGAAGAGGTGGCCTGGCCATTTACCTCTCCTAACACAAAGTCCAGAAAGGTCTAAGGCCCAGACAAAGGAGAGCATTTGAACCCACACAATACCCTTAATGGCACTTGGGGTGGAGTGTCTCTATGGCAGCATCTTCAACTCTTTCCATGGGGATTGTCACCCTGGCTGTTTATACAGTGTATCTATAATCCCAAATGTGGAAGTCAACAGCACGAACCAGTGCTGCTGGTAGCTCATTTCCTGATTAAAAAAAGCTAGTGCCATGGTAAGTGAAAGAAGCCCCATTGATTTTAAACCTTTACCTGGATATCTTTTTCATCTTCAAACAATAGGTAGTTGAGAGCAGGAGCCATTGGCTCTCCCCACAGATCCTCATAGCTGTCTTCCTGCTTCTCGGCCTCTGTCTCAGACTGAGTATCTGAAAACACTTTCTTCTCTATGGCTAGGGGTGCTGTACACTCGGGGCTTTCATCTCCAGCATCTGTCTTTGCTTTTGGGGGATGTACAATGAGATGTAATGGGGTTATACTTTGTGAAGGTTAGAAATAAGGCTTATCATGGAAATTGTCTATAATCTTTACTATGAGGCTGCCAGGGAGACTCCCAAATATACACGATGGAAAGGTAAAAAAAGAGCAATGGGCAAGTTTTATGCCATAATGCACATGCCAGCTGCTGAGATACTGCTGCTCTGCTCATAGCACCACTGTACATCACACAATCCAGTGGAATCGCTCTTAAGTTGACCGTTAATTCCGCATGTGTCTTGCACAGACACACTGAGACCATTCTCTTAGATCAAGGCCACTGTACTGCTGGAGGGGACCATCTTTTGGATGAGATGTAAGCGGTATATGATGATTCATGGGCAGTAAAAACCCAAGGCACCTTTTTGTACAAGGCAGTTGATCCTAGCACCTGGCCTGGCCCAGTTCCATTTTGGGAAACTACATCCTACTGACCTAGATATCTATTTCACTTAACACAATCGTGTATTATTTTCTTCCTGTCCTGCACTGTGATGCAGAGCTGCTGGGCAGGCTGCTAAACCTGAGGCAGCTGCATTTCAGTGGTAGATTAAATGATCACCATGTACAGTAGAATGTTTGCAAAGGACTTTGCAGATGAAAAGTACTTAATGTTTTGACATGTGCATTACCTGCATAATCTGTACACTGTTGTCCTTCCAAGTTCTCACTAAGCAATTCCTCTCCTTGAACTTGCAGGCCAGCTCCCTGGGTAAGAAATAAATGCCTATGAAATAAAAAAAAAATTCATGACATTAGAGCTCTGAACATATTTCCTTAGAAAGTCGAACAATTAACTATGCCTTGTTTTCCGAAAAGCCATACTCGAAAAGCCATCTGACATTTAACCGCAAGCTCAGAATAGTGCAATGGTTTAAAAATGTGATTGAGACAGCCAGGTCACTTAATGACTATGCTCTTTTGTATCCCTAATTCAAGTCTGCCCATAAAACTCAAAGAACACAAATGTAGTCTCGGATCAGTACACAGTCCAAACCACAAATGCTAGTCTTCACTTAGAAGCAGTCCAAGGTTCTTCTAGCAAGGAGAGTTAGAGACCCCCTTTAGTGGTTAAGATGTGACTGCTACAGCATGGCTGAAATCATGGGGCAGGGACAGTAAAGAGACGAGTGATAAACACAGAGTGTAACACCAGTGGTTATGATACCACATGTGCTACATTAATCCTCTTTGGGGGAATAAGTTAGCTCCATTAGATGTGAAGGAACTTCATGCTGTGCAATGTACCCTTACAGTGCTATACAAGAGCCTCTTCCTTGTTTCTGTTAGTACAGCATGTCATCGGCGGTACTTGGGATTGAAAAAAAACTAAATTAGCACATTAGCCTTCATGCCCCCAAATATTTGACCCAACAATAAGGAGCAGAGCTACGCCCTAGTGTCCAGCCTGCACAGCTAGATGTAGAGGGAGGTGTGTCAGGAAGGAATTCTTCCTCCAGCACCATGGGACTGCAGCCCTAAAGTGTGGGCTTTGGAGGGGGAGATAATGGGAGGAACTGTACAGCAGGAGATAAACCAGCTCTGCCACCCCCACATCCTGATCCCTGTGTGCTGGTGCATACGGAGTCACAAGGTAGCTGAGCTGCAAATCATGTCCCCAACATCCTCAAATCCTGCCTCTTTTGACTAAGAAAGTTGCATTGGTTCTGCTGCCCAGGGACACTGAATGGCTGTGGAGGCAGCAGAAGTAGTTTCTAGGGCCCAGATTCTCAAAAGTATTTAGGCTTCAAATGCCCACTGAAATCAATGGAAGTTAGGCGTCTAAATACCTTTGAGGATCTGGGCCTACGTCTGTAAATGGAACCATTCTTACCCCGATATTTTAAGATTCTGAAGTCTGCAGTTAAAGAGGCTCCTTATCATATATATATTTTCTTCTTCTAGTAGCTGAGCAGATGCTTGCAAGTCACTTACTTCCTTTCGGTATATTTCAACCTGTTGCATATGAGAAAAACATGAGGTAATCTTGAAAGAGAGGGGGACCTGCACAAAGGGTCCCAATCCAGGAGCTTCCTGAGTTCTTATCCTGTCTCACACTACCGCCCTCTGTTACCTTAGACAGCACAGAAGGTCAAGAGGAGAAAGAGCTGAGTGTATTGGTTGATCACAGGATGACTATGAGTAAGGCTGCAAGTCTGTCATAGAAGTCACGGATTCTATGACTTTCCGTGACCTCCGTGACTTCTGCAGCGGCCGCTGCTGGCTCAGGGGCTGCCTGAGTTGGGCAGCCCCTGGGTCACCAGCAGCAGTTTGGGTGTGTGAGAGGGGGCTAGGAGCAGGGGGTTGGGAGTCCGGGGAGGGCACTTACCTCGGGAGGCGGGGAGGAGGGACTTTCCGGCTCCCACTGGCATGGCCCTGTAGCTCCTCTTAGGTGGAGGGGCCAGGAGGCTCCGAGCACTGCCCATGCCCGCAGGCCCCATCTCCACAGCTCCCATTGGCTGCAGTTCCCGGCCCATGGGAGCTGCACAGCCAGCGCTTGCGGCGGGAGCAGCATGCGGAGCCCCCTGGCCCCTCCACCTAAGAGGAGCTGCAGGGACACATGGAGCCGGCTAAGGAGCCAGCTCCGTCAAACCCCCTCCCCCAGCACCAGCAGAGGTCCCAGGCCACCTCTTGTAGCACCACGGCGCCCCCAGACTGCAACCCTCCTACCGAGCACCTGCGGCCCCCACACCCAAGTTTTAGTTAGGGGTATATAGTAAAAGTCATGGACAGGTTACAGACCATGAATTTTTGTTTACTGCTCGTGACCTGTCCATGACTTTTACTAAAAATACACGTGACTAAAATGTAGTCTTAACTATGAGCCATCAATGTGATGCAGCCGTGAAAAAGGCTAATGCAGTCCTAGGATGCATCAGACTAGGTATTTCCAGTAGAAACACGGAAGTGTTAAGGCACTGGTGAGACCTCATCTGGAATCATAGACGCTGACTCCGTGGGTGCTCCAGGGCTGGAGCACCCACAGAAAAAAATTAGCAGGTGCTCAGCACCGACTTGCAGCCAGCTGTACCCCTCCTCCCAGCATCTCCCGCCCATTGGCGGCCCCGCCAATCAACTCCTCCCTCCCAGCACCTCTCACCTGCCGCAATCAGCTGTTTTGCGGCGTGCAGAAGGCTCTGGGAGGAAGGGGAAGGAGCGGGGACAGGACAGGCTCAGAGGAGGGGACGGAACTGGGGGGAAGAGGTGGGGCGGGGTGGGGGTATGGAGGAAGGGGTCGGGTGGGGGCAAGGCCTGGCGGCTGAGCACACCCCAAACTCAGAGGAAGCCAGTGCCTATTTTATTGCAATATTGCAGCACCAGGCTTTTTATACACATTTAAACTACATTCCATAAATGTTTGAAGGACTGAGCCCTAAAATTGGATACTGGATGATCGCGTACATTTCTACTTATTAAACAGTAGATTATATGGAGTGGTGTTGTCACTAGCAGAGCCATGATTCTGGCTGTCACTGCAATTGTGACAGGATATGCAGCTTGACGTCTTGATGTCACAAACAGAGAACCTGTCTTTCCCTCACAACTGTGGTTTACTTAGGACGATATTCTGCTCACCCTTCTTGCTGAAATCCTTAGTGGACTACAATAAGAAGCAAAGTGATGACTACAGACCACCACTAAATTCAAACCCTAATTATCATGGCGTGAAAAATCAGATACTCCTTTTACCTCATCTTTCAGCCATTCGTTTTCTTCAATCTCCCTGTGACTGGTTTTGTCAATGTGCATTACAGCATTCTGAGAAAACAGAATTTCAGATCTTCTCTGAAGACAGAACTTTGACAATGGCACATACTTGAGGAAAACATTTCTAATGGGCAGTTTAGTCCTCTAGGAAGGAAATATCCACACAGGGAACTAGAAACTGTGCAAGATTCCCCTATACCATTCTCTTGAGACTTGAAGGGGCTCCACCATGGGATAGGCAGGAGGGTTAGCCCTCAAATCAGCTATTCCTCACAGATGTTTCAGTCCAATGCAATTTGTGACCAGTTATTATTTCTATGAGTTTCCCTAACTAAGAGCATTGTCCCTCCCTCCATATCTGCTATTTCTGATTTATCCTGTGCCGAAGTCATAATCTTATCTGTGTGAAATCAGACTTTTGCAAAGGAAGGAAGCAATACCACAAATTCAGTGTTGTGGCCCTGATCCTTTGGGGCTCCTTTTAGGTATAGAGGTCGTACTAGTGAATTTGATTGTAGGATCAGAGGTTTGTCTTCATTATTGACTCAAGTAAGAAATGAACTACCAGGAATCCCTTGTTTAGCATCACAGGTTTACAATCCATGGGTCTGATTCTCTTCTCACACCATTGTAAATCAGAAGTAACTTAACTGAAGTCAGTGACGCTAAACTTCTAATCTTCAAAGGGAGCTAATGAAGTGTGGAATCCTACTAATGGACATACATATCCATCAGTATAGATCACTTTGTTGATTGGATACTAACACTGGTATAAATGAGAGAAGAATCAGATCCCACATATATTGATGAAATCTAACAGTTTGTCAGAAAACTGAAGTATGTTTTTCTAACTTTCTGACCATTTTGGTCCACTCTTGGATCAATCTTAATTCTTGAGTGAGAAAACAATATGATATAAAACTTCAAGAAAAGAACATACTAAGGCTTCAAACTTGCAAACACTTATGCACATGTTTAGCTTCAGTTGGGACTACTCACATGTTTGAAACTAAGAATATATGTTTGCAGGAACAGGGCTTTGATCATTATCAGTTTTGTTTCTGCAAAGACAGCATTCGGAAAATACTTATTTATGGATTTTTTGAAATGTCAAAAGTTATTTAAGTTGAAATTCTAAACTGAAACTCTGTATTTGCCTTTTTTTGTTCCACATGTTCATGTTTACATTTATTTTTGAGACTTTTTTTAATTGTGAGAAATATCCATTTGTCTGTAAATGTAAAACATGCCACTTTCTGTATTTTTTATTACAAATTCAACATTTTATTGTAAATTCCACACTCTGAGAAATTTTCACTAATTTTTATTTTTCAAATTAAATTCCCAGTAAAAATGTCAAGTTCTTGAGTGAGCCTCTGTGCCTCAGTTTCCCCAACTGTAAAATAGGGATGATGCTACTGACCTTTGTAAAAGCACTTTGAGATCTACTGATGAATAGCACTATATGAATAGCTAGGTATTATTCTTATCACAGTATATTTAAAATAAAGAGCACTACAGAACTGGTCAACAAAATATTTTACAGTTCATTTTATTCTGTTCCAACCTATAAGATACCCTGTCATTCCACTAATGAAGGCTCAAGTCAGTCTTTTTTAAAAAATCAGTTTAAAATCAATAAGAAGAGAATGAGTATTTGTAATCAAGATGCTATTAGCACTCAGTATAAAAGCAGAACAAGTACCTCAGTAGCCCATTCTTTCTTTTCGTCCATTTCTTTCTCAACCAATCTGTCCATTTTTTCTTGTGTCGTTTCCAGAGTATATCTATAATATTCTTTCGAAAGCAAAGCAGAAGTCATTAGGTGACACTGATTCCCTCTTCAGATGATGAGATAACTGACTCAGTGTTACTGAGCTCATGGGAATCCACAGCCAGCATCTCGTTCTACATAATACTTTGTCCTGCCTCAGTGCAGGGGACTGGACTAGATGACCTATAAAGGTCCCTTCCAGTCCTACATTTCTGTATTACATCTATGCAGTTACTTTTATCTTAATCCTTGTAGTTTCTTTACCTCACATGCATATCACTTTATAAGTTGTTTTAAAGAGTGTATTTAAATAAGCATGTATTTCAACAGTTAGGCTGCTGGTGTGCAGAGACCACAGCTTATCATGCTGACCAATATTGTCTCATTCTTTCCGTCTATCTATATGAAATAGTTACTAACCTGTTCTTTAACTGTTGTTCTTCGAGATGTGTAGCACATGTCCATTCCACATCAGGTGTGTGCGTGCCTAGTGCATTATTGCTGGAGATTTTTCCCTCAGCGGTACCTGTCGGGGTGATGCATGCACCCTCTGCTGCTGCACGATGATATAAAGGACAGAGCCACCCAAGCCCCTCAGTTCTTCTTACCGGTCAGATTCCGGTGTAGAGGGGAAGAAGGGTGGGTCATGGAATGGGCACGTACAACACATCTCGAAGAGTAGCAGTTACAGAACAGGTTAGTAACCATTTCTTTTTCTTCAGGCGATTGCACATGTCCATTCCATTCAGGTGACTCACAAGTACCTCGATATGGAGGTGGGATCAGAGTCTGACTAACAACCGAAAGACCACACGTCCAAAGCTGGCATCATCCCGAGAGTGCTGAGAGATAGCATAATGAGATGCAAAGGTATGCACTGAAGACCAAGTTGCAGCTCTACAACTGTCCAGACTAGGCACCTAGGCCAGAAAGGCTACACGAATGCATGAGATCTGGTTAAATGCGCTAGCACCCTATTTGGTGGAGTTACACTGGCCATATAATAGCACAAGCATATCCAAGAGAACCTTTGAGAAGAGACCAGAAGACCCTTCATCCTCTCTGCAATTGCCACAAACAATTGTGACAATGATCTAAATGGTTTAGTCCTGTCCAAATAAAAGGCTAACACTCATGGGAATATTTGGGTGGAGGTAGTGGGGGTGTTGACCCCCAAACTGCAAACTTCATCCAGGCACAGAATTTTCCCCCACACTGAAGCTGGGACTCTCCTGATCAGTTTCCTCCGCTGTGCTACCTAACCCACTCCGCCCACTCACCTGCCTCCACCAATCAGCAACTGAGACTATACGGAGTGACAATCCTTCTAACCAATAGTAGTGGGGCAGTGAACAGGGCCTATGGGGGTGGGACAGGCAAGGAAGGGGTCAGTCAGGGCGGGAGGGGAGAGTATAGGGTACCCCATGGTGGGAGTGCCTGGGGGAGCACAGGGGCCCAGTGGTGATGGGTGTGTAGGAGTCTGGGGGGTCAGTGGGGTGGGAAAGGGGAATCAATCTCCAGGGGAAGAGCGAGGTGAGGGCATAGGGCTGTGCCCTGAGGATGGGAGCAGTGAGTGTGGGGGAAGCATCTGGGGGGGAACAGTCCCTGGGGCAAGGAGGGAGGGGGAGCTGAAGAAGTGGGAGGGGTTAGGAGCATCTAAATGGATCCGTTTGCCATCAGGGAAGCAGGGAACACCCTCACCTCTCCCTGGGAAGAGACTGGGGACAGATCCTTCTAATCCAGAGTTGTCATGTCCACTAGCAATTGCAGCTTCAAGGACAGATGTGTGTCCATGCTGTGCTGCAAATTCTGCTAGCTGGTGCTGAGCTTGTGCGGATGAAGGCTGTGCTGCTGGCCAACAGAGATCGATCTGTATTTCACCGCCATCCCATCCACTACGTAAGTCCTTTCAGCTACCACCAGCGGGTATTTCAACAGCTGAGTAATGTTACAGTTAAAGTTGCCCCCCCCCCCAAATCTGAAAGGGTGCCCCTTCTCACATGCAGCCCCATTGACCTGATTGAAGCTGCCAATACAGAAGTCAAACGACACCTAATATTATCCTCTCCTAACAGCTAATGTATGAAGTCTCTTCTCATCCTTATAAGCACGAGGCTTCAGGAAGAAAAATTGGTAAATAGATTGTCTGATTGATGTAAAAGAGAGACACCCCTTTGATGAGAAATTTCAGATGAGGCCATAGATATAGCTTGTCCTTATAGAAGGTCAGACACTAGAGCTCGTAATTCACCCACTCTCCTGGCTGTGATGATTGCCACCAAAAACAGATAACCATTGGTTAAAAGGGAGGACCTATTAGCTTTGTTAGCACCAGGTTTAAGACCCAAGGGGGGAAGTGTATCCTCTACTTGGGGATGTAATCTGGCCAAACCCTTCAAAAATCAGATTGCAATAGGATTGGAGAAAAGCGAGCTATTATCAATTGGAGGATGCCTGCAATCTGGAGTTGTAGTCGTCCCACTGTTGAATAACATTTCCTCCCAAAGAGATCTAGGTCCCATCCTTTGATTTTGGGGTAGATGCTTGATGACCCTGGCATGTTCTCTCATTGACAGCTGAGACCACAAAAGATTCCGGAGTGGGGGAGATGTTCAAATTTCTGTGAGATAATATAATACCTTTCCTCAGTTTTTTTAGCTGTATGCACCAGGGAGCACCTCGACCTTGAGTGCATTCTATTCTCCTTCCCAGAATGTTTGCTGGACTTTGATGCCAAAGACCCTGTGCTTCTGGTCACTGAGTCCTTCAATGCTGTCTTCCAGTGCCTCTTCTTTGGTACTGGAGAAGGAGATTGGCATCAAGACTCTGCCAAGGCAGGAGCAGCACTCCTAACCAAAACAGATGTACTTGGTACTTGCTGTGAATGGGGAGGCTCTGAGGATGGGCATAGGGCTGCCTCCATCAGAAAGTATTTTAGTCTGACTTTCCTATCCTTTTTTTAGTTTTGGGCTTAAAGTCCCTGCATATTTGGTACCTGTCTTGGACATGAGGTTTTCCTAGGCACTTCAGGCACCTGGAGTGTGGATCACTAGTTCCCAAATGGTAAATGCTCCAACCACCATCACAGGCAATAAGAAGGAACTGAGGAATGTTGAGGGCAGCTCTGCAATGGTCCAGCAGTGCAAGGGCACATGTGCCACCTTGATGGGTACCATTGAAGTAAAAATCTCTGACAACTGCGCATTGGGCGTACACACATCTGAAGTGGAATGGACATGTGCAGTCACTCAAAGAACCACCATCTTTTGTCTCTTATCTTATCTTTTGACTGTAAGCTCCTTCAGGCAGGGACTGTCTTTGTGTTCTGTGTTTGTATGGTGCCCAGCAAAATGGGGTCCTGGCGCATGACTAGGGCTCCTAAATGCTACAGCAATATAAATAATAGTAAATCTTTCTTTAAATATGCTTTAGTTCAAACACATTATTGGATTAGATGCAAGAATTACTGTATGAAAGAGACTAGATTATCATACTGGTCTCTTCTGGCCTTAAAGATCTATGAATCTATATAAATGTTCATTCTTTTTTCTGCGTTACATCTTGGTGCAATAACATTTTGAACGGATTTAAAACAGGGAAAAGACAAAGTGCAAAATACCAGTCTTTCCTTAGTAGTTACTTAAAATACTAACTGACAGGCTAATATGCAATAGGAAAAACAGTTCAGATCTTTATCAAGATAAAGTCTGTTTTCAGAACAATTACCCTGGGGAAGACAAGGAGAATAACTGAATGGTTCTTATCTGCAGCACTTGATGCTTGGTAATGGTTGGCACCGACTGTACGGGGACCATTCTGACAGTGGTGTCGCTGCCTGTCACTACCAGCTGCTTGGCTGTGGTAATGAATACTAAGAGTGTTACAAGGGGAAAAAATCAGGACTTTTTTTTAAATAATAAGAGTTACATAACACCTAAATAACTAGCATATTATTTAAAAGTCCTCTATACAAATGCATCAATATAATAGTTTTATAGAGCACACACCACTATATCTAAGCTCTTACGTATGCTCCATCAGAACTTAAACTGTGCCTTGAATTTGCACATATTCATGTTGGGGATTTTGCAAAGCCGCAGATATGGGACTTTGTAACCAGTAGGCTAAATTCAGTTCTTGCGTAACCTGGTGAAGCTCCGTTGGCACCTGATTATACTAGGTCTGAATTTCACCAATCCCAAAAATGATCTAAAATTTCTCCTGTGTAAAAGGAGCTTTCAAATGGAAACCTGTGAAGCATGGTACACAACGAGAAGCACTCAGCACAGTAGCACAAACCAACACTTTCAAACTAAGGTACCTAAAATTAGGCTCCATAATCAGTTTTTAGCCACCTATATAAAAGCAGCCTGATTGTCAAAGGTATTGCACAGCTGCAACACTCCCTGGACTTCAGTGGAGCACCTCAGAAAAGTAAGTTGCTTTTATTTAGTTGCCTACATACAGGTATATAGGTTTAAATATTTTGGCTTAAATGGATGTAATTAGTCAGAGCACAAATTACTTTCTGCAAATGAGGACTGTAGCTTATTTATGCACTATATGTACTTGTATTGACCTTGCTGTAACTGACCTGTCATTTGCTCAAGGTCATCTTTGAGTCCGTGGATATCATTTTCTAGGAGCTTGATCTGTTTGGCATGTTCTCCACTTCCCACATTTTTGTATTCTAACCAGTAATCCTTCTCAGTCTGTTTTACCAGTAGTTTATGCTCAACTTCATTTATTTTGGAGTGTAGCTCTATTAAAATAACAACATCAGAAGGGTGAGTCCTTTTTTCTATCAATTTTTTGTATCAATTTTGTATCAATTTATTTTCAGATAGGGAGCTTTCAATGGGAATGGAGGAGGAAATCTCATATCTGACATTTTATTACAAAATCCTGGCCCTCTACATTCTCAGGGGCCACCAGTTTCCCTGAGGGAAGCTTGGTCTCACCTGGTTGGGAACAATAGGTGACCATGGTCATTTTGAAATAGACTATTTTAACTGAGGGCACCAGTCCTACTAAGAACAGCAGCCAGTTCGAAAGAGGGCAGTGCTGGGAATTTCTGTAGTAGAACATTATTCCTCAGCCTCTAAGGAAAAAGAAACTTTCAGCTGTGAAGCATAACAGCAATAAATGGCTAATCTAAAAAAAATCATTACGTGTAGTCAAAGCACAACGTTGTAATGATTTTTAACTACATGGAAAATTTGAAGAGTCTGTGTTATTCCATTATAACTTGAGACATAAAAGGACCAACACAGGGTGCTTAATTTTTTACAGGAATAATTTAAAATTAATTATAACTCAAACCAATAAACGTACTAACTGATTTATTTGTAAATTCCCAGACAATTCATTCTATACTCAAAGAGTAAGTGCTGTACTTTTGGGGAGGAAAAGCTGTATTCTTTCTATGTAACCAATAGGTTGAATCTCTGTGTCACATTGTGACTGACCCTTAAGTGAAGATGAGGGGTCCATTCCCACCAGTAACACACTTCACTCACTTTCCCATGTGGAGAAAATGAGCAAAGTCACATAAGAGGCAGGTCATGAGGCTAAATCAGGCCTTCTGGAGTGGAGATAAGACAGAGGACCATGGAGAGCCAGTGCTGGGAATTGATGCTTGGTGGAGAGTGGGAAGAGACCCAAACGAGCCCCCCAAAGGCGGATATGAGGCAGAGCCGTCTCTTGGGTATGACCAGTGCGGTGAGGAGGCAAACGGGGAGGTGAGCGGCAGGGGGGAGGGCGAGGAGGGGCCCCCTTACCAGCACCTCCTCCCCCCAGCGCCTCCTGCCCGGTGGTGGGCCCCGCCAATCAGTGCCTCTCCCTCCCTCCCAGCACCTACCGCCTGCCGTGGAGGGCACAGGAGGGGGCGGAACTGGGAAGAGCCGGGGCAGGGCTTTGGGGGAAGAGGTGGAACTGGGCAGGGAAGAGGCAGGGTGGGAAGAGGCAGGGAAGAGGTGGGGCGGGGCCTTGGGGGAAGGGGTGGAATGGGGGCGGAGCCGGGAGGAGCACCCGCGGCAGATTAGAAACTCAGCACCTATGTCCCGGGCCCCGCTCCCCCTAGGGATGATCCTGGTCTGAGGGAAGAGACTGAGCAGAGCCAGGGAAGGGCTGAAAGCTGATTCCAGAGGGCAAGCTAAAGAGTTCTGAAATTCAATAAAAAGACAAGCCCTCAGGAAGGAGGGGGCTGTGCCCAGTTTGAGACTGAGGGTGGAAGGTCGTGTGGTGTTTTTTCAATGTGGATACCCCTGAAGGGGTGGAATTTTTCTTTACTGACTTTGCTGGCCAAAACACTAGCAATCAAACCAGGCTGCTAGGTTGGGAGATGCAACTTGAGTGAGGGGAAACTGAGGAAGACGCTAGCCTGACACCAGACTGGGGTTAGGTGGTGCTGCTTTAGTACAAAATTCAACTCAAACCTAACTATGGAAACCTGCAAACAACACTTCCATAACAAACTTACTGCTCACCTTTCATATGCACTTCTTGGTCCCTAACATACTGCCATTTCTCCCTCATTGCTGCCTCTACATCATCCCTGGTTACAACCTCCTTTTGCTCTAGTTCTTTCTCCTGTGTTTTCAAGTTGCTTAGCAGACTGCGGATGTGTCCCAGCTGTTCTTCCTTCAGATAGTCATTCTACGGGAGGAACAACAATAAGATACATAATAAAAGGAGTTTAAAATCTCTTCCTGAGTAACAAACTGAAATATCACTTGGATCTGTGACATGTCCCTTGCAAAAAGTAGAGTTGAAGGTGTTTTCAAGTTCCAGAAGTTTCTAACTAACCTCAAGCCTATTACACCAGGAAAAGGGAGACAAATTACTGTTAGTCTGCTCAATATTCCCATTGCTGAGAATATAGGCTGCATGTTGAGTTTTAACAATAATACTTATTACTGACTTATTTACTTAGATTCAGGAAAATTCTGGGCACCATAAAAACATTCCTTATAACAACATACCACATACGTTTTATCTTTGTTTTACACATGGTGAACTAAGGCAGTGAAAAGTTAAATGACTTGCTCACAGCTACAGAAAAAAATTAGCATCACAGTCAAAATTAGAACTCAGAGGTTTTCGAGTTCATAGAATCATAGAATATCAAGGCTTGAAGGGACCTCAGGAGGTCATGTAGTCCAACCCCCTGCTCAAAGCAGGACCAATCCCAAACTAAATTATCCCAGCCAGGGCTTTGTCAAGCCAGGCCTTAAAAACCTCTAAGGAAGGAGATTCCACCACCTTCCTAAATAACCCATTCCAGTGCTTCACCACCCTCCTAGTGAAAAAGGTTTTCCTAATATCCAACCTAAACCTCCCACTGCAACTTGAGACCATTACTTCTTGCTCTGTCATCTGCTACCACTGAGAATAGTCTAGATTCATCCTCTTTGGAACCCCCTTTCAGGTAGTTGAAAGCAGCTATTAAATCCTCCCTCCTTCTTCTCTTCTGCAGACTAAATAATCCCAGTTCCCTCAGCCTCTCCTCATAAATCATGTGCTCCAGTCCCCTAATCATTTTTGTTGCCCTCCGCTGGACTCTTTCCAATTTTTCCCACATCCTTTTTGTAGTGTGGGGCCCAAAACTGAACACAGTACTCCAGATGAGGCCTCACCAATGCCGAATAGAGGGGAATGTTCACGTCCCTCGATCTGCTGGAAATGCCCCTACTTATACAACCCAAAATGCCATTAGCCTTTTTGGCAACAAGGACACACTGTTGACTCATATTCAGCTTTTCGTCCACCGTAACCCCTAGGTCCTTTTCTGCAGAACTGCTGCCCAGCCATTCGGTCCCTAGTCTGTAGCAGTGCATGGGATTCTTCTGTCCTAAGTGCAGGACTCTGCACTTGTCCTTGTTGAACCTCATCATATTTCTTTTGGCCCAACCCTCTAATTTGTCTAGGGCCCTCTGTATCCTATGCCTACCCTCCAGCGTATCAACCACTCCTCCCAGTTTAGTGTCATCGGCAAACTTGCTAAGGGTGCAGTCCACACCATCCTCCAGATCGTTAATGAAGATATTGAACAAAACCGGCCCCAGCACCGACCCTTGGGGCACTCTGCTTGATACCAGCTGCCAACTAGACATGGAGCCATTGATCACTACACACCCATTGAGCCAGATGATCTAGCCAGTTTTCTATCCACCTTACCGTTCATTCATCCAGCCCATACTTCTTTAACTTGCTGGCAAGAATACTGTGGGACACTGTATGAAAAGCTTTGCTAAAGTCAAGGAATAACACATCCATTGCTTTCCCCTCATCCACAGAGTCAGTTATCTCATCATAGAAAGCAATTAGGTTAGCCAGGCATGACTTGCCCTTGGTGAATCCATGCTGACTGTTCCTGATCACTTTCCTCTCCTCTAAGTGCTTCAATATTGATTCCTTGAGGACCTGCTCCATGATTTTTCAAGAGACTGAGGTGAGGCTGACTGGCCTATAGTTCCCCAGATCCTCCTTCTTCCCTTTTTTAAAGATGGGCACTACATTAGCCTTTTTCCAGTCATCTGGTACCTTCCCCGATCGCCATGAGTTTTCAAAGATAATGGCCAATGGCTCTGCAATCACATCCACCAACTCCTTTAGCACTCTCAGATGCAGTGCATCCGGCCCCATGGACTTGTGCTCGTCCAGCTTTTCTAAATAGTCCTGACCCACTTCTTTCTCCACAGAGGGCTGGTCACCTCCTCCCCAGACTGTGCTGCCCAGTGCAGTAGTCTGGGAGCTGACATTGTTCGTGAAGACAGAGGCAAAAAAAGCATTGAGTACATTAGCTTTTTCCACATCCTCTGTCACTAGGTTGCCTCCCCCATTCAGTAAGGGGCCCACGCTTTCCTTGATCTTCTTCTTGTTGCTAACATACCTATAGAAACCCTTCTTGTTACTCTTAACATCCTTTGCTAGCTGCAACTCCAAGTGTGATTTGGCCTTCCTGATTTCACTCCTGCATGCCTGAGCAATATTTTTATACTCCTCCCTGGTCATTTGTCCAATCTTCCACTTCTTGTAAGCTTCTTTTTTGTGTTTAAGATCAGCAAGGATTTCACTGTTAAGCCAAGCTGGTCGCCTGCCATATTTACTGTTCTTTCTACACATCGGGATGGTTTGTGCCTGCAACCTTAACAAGGATTCTTTAAAATACATCCCGCTCTCCTGGAGTCCTTTCTCCCTTATGTTATTCTCCCAGGGGATCCTACCCATCAGTTCCCCGAGGGAGTCAAAGTCTGCTTTTTTGAAGTCCAGGGTCCGTATTCTGCTGCTCTCCTTTCTTCCTTGTGCCAGGATCCTGAACTCGACCATCTCATGGTCACTGCCTCCTAGGTTCCCATCCACTTTTTCTTCGCCTTCTAATTCTTCCCTGTTTGTGAGCAGCAGGTCAAGAAAAGCTCTGCCCCTAGTTGGTTCCTCCAGCACTTGCACCAGGAAATTATCCCCTACACTTTCCAAAAACTTCCTGGATTGTCTGTGCACTGCTATATTGCTCTCCCAGAAGATATTGGGGTGATTGAAGTCCCCCATGAGAACCAGGGCCTGTGATCTAGTAATGTCTGTTAGTTGCCTGAAGAAAGCCTTGTTCACCTCATCCCCCTGGTCGGGTGGTCTATAACAGACTCCCACCATGACATCACCCTTGTTGCTCACACTTCTAAACTTAATAAAGAGACTCTCAGGTTTCATATTGGAGCTCTGAGCAGTCATACTGCTCTCTTACATACAATGCAGCTCCCCCACCTTTTCTGCCTGTCCTGTCCTTCCAGAACACTTTATATCCATCCATGACAGTACTACAGTCATGTGAGTTATCCCACCAAGTTTCTGTTATTCCAATCACATCATAATTCCTTGACTGTGCCAGGACTTCCACTTCTCCCTGCTTGTTTCCCAGGCTTCTTGCATTTGTGTATAGGCACTTAAGATAACTCGCTGATCGTCCTGCTTTCTCAGTATGAGGCTGGAGTCCTCCACTCTTGCGCTCTCCTGCTCGTGCTTCCTCCTGGTATCCCACTTCCCCACTTACCTCAGGGCTTTGGTCTCCTTCCCCCGGTGAACCTAGTTTAAAGCCCTCCTCACTAGGTTAGCCAGCCTGCTTGCAAAGATGCTCTTCCCTCTCTTCGTTAGGTGGAGCCCATCTCTGCCTAGCAATCCTTCTTCATGGAACACCATCCCATGGTCAAAGAATCCAAAGCCTTCTCTCCGACACCACCTGCATAGCCATTCGTTGGCTTCACGATTCAACAGTCTCTACCTGGGCCTTTTCCTTCCACAGGGAGGATGGACAAGAACACCACTTGTGCCTCAAACTCCTTTATCCTTCTTCCCAGAGCCATGTAGTCTGCAGTGATCCACTCAAGGTCATTCTTGGCAGTATCATTGGTTCCCATGTCTGTGCTCAGATCACTACACCATGTCTCTCTATCACGTCACCCAAACTCCAGTTGGAAATAGTCTGCAGCTACCAATTTAGTGAGTTTGCTCCCAATGCCATACCATGAGAGATATAAGTACCATACAAGCCAAATACATAACAATGGGAATCCAATAAAATACACAGCCAGAAAGCATCAGAGACACTCTGCTTCTCAAAGCAGATGTCTCAATGTCCAACTGACCAGAGAAATGGGGTGAAAAAAGAAGGGAGCCCAAAGAGCTATCAGAACTAGGCTAACTAAAACAAATGGTACTGTAGCATACTCTAAAAGATCCTGGCAACGGGGGGGGGAAATCACAAGAGATTACAGCTGTCGGTGGAGAGCAGAGACAAATTAGCTGCTCCCAGTGATGTTAGCAGTCCACAGCTGGAAGAGAATAGATGCTGCAGGAATTTGGGAAACACCAGACACATGAAGCTACAGCTCTCCTAAGAGGAGACTTAAAATCAGTGGCCTAATCACACTCTATCACTTAGTAAAGCGCTACAAACAGAAGGCAAGGGGAGGATAGGGACTTTATTGTTCACTTCACCTTCTGAAAGAAGCCTCTAGTCTTCAAAACTGTTTGATTGCCAAGGTCTAACACTTTCATTTCATTGAGAGAGACAGTCTTTAGGCCATCATTAGGCCTCAACTGGAGTATTGTGTCCAGTTCTGGGCACCGCATTTCAAGAAAGATGTGGAGAAATTGGAGAGGGTCCAGAGAAGAGCAACAAGAATGATTAAGGGTCTAGAGAACATGACCTATGAAGGAAGGCTGAAGGAATTGGGTTTGTTTAGTTTGGAAAAAAGAAAACTGAGAGGGGACATGATAGCGGTCTTTAGGTATCTAAAAGGGTGTCATAAGGAGGAGGGAGAAAACTTGTTCGTCTTAGCCTCTGAGGATAGAACAAGAAGCAATGGGCTTAAACTGCAGCAAGGGAGGTTTAGGTTGGACATTAGGAAAAAGTTCCTAACTGTCAGGGTGGTTAAACACTGGAATAAACTGCCCAGGGAGGTTGTGGAATCTCCATCTCTGGAGATATTTAAGAGTAGGTTAGATAAATGTCTATCAGGGATGGTCTAGACAATAATTGGTCCTGCCATGACGGCAGGGGGCTGGACTCGATGACCTCTCGAGGTCCCTTCCAGCCCTAGAATCTATGAATCAATACATTATATATATTTCTGGAGTCCATATCACTGTGATATCACTTAGATATCAATCTAAGTAGACCTTGTACTAAATTTCTCTTTGAAGTGTGATTCTGCTGGAACAGTGACCATGTAAAATTAGCACCCTGGGGTTCCATGTTTCTTTGTTTCTAAAATGACCCAAAGTGGTTAATTTACAAGTAAGTTATTTCTCTTGCAACGTTGCAAACTGAGCCCGGAGAGTTGAGCTGGGCTCTTTTCCTCATTTTTCACTATATTTGAGGTTCTGCAGGCCAAACTAGTCCCTCATTTTCACTTGTGCAACTCCACTACATCAGAAGTGATTATAAAAATGGCACCTTCTTATTCAACAGATCTGTATTCAGAGTCATTATCTGCTCACTTAAATGACAGAAATAAGATCACACTGCTTTTTATTCCTCTTAACCTTGCACAGCCAGCATGGCTAATAGAGAGGGAGTTGGATTCTATTTCTTCTTGTGCAACCGCCACATAACTGTTTACTAAGTTCCAAATCATTATACCCATGCAACCCATTTTTACAGTTATTTTTAGAGCAGAACTGCACTTTGTTACATATAATTTAGAATAACAAAATTATACCTCCTTAAGCATATAAAGTGATTCACTAACCTCGTTTTCAAAATCGGCTTTGCAAAATATTAATTGCTAGAAATTCTGTAGTTACAATAAGTGTATTTAGTTTAAAATGACAAATGATTTAGTTTTATTAGCTAAAATACACTAGAGAGAATGAGATGGGAGAGAGATTCATGTTTACTTACTCTTTCATGATATTTTTTGTTCTTTTCGTTCAGTTGCTTTAGTTCCAATAGAAGCTGATTAATTTCCTCTTCTTTTATCTGAATTCTGGGGAGAAAGAAGAATATATGAAGAGTCATAACACAGCTACAGAAGAGAGAGGGAGGGAGTAGTTATTTTAAAGTGAGTTAGATACAAATACTAGTTAGTGCTTTTTGCCTGATCTCAGATTGCTTTGCTAAGGTGGGTAAGCATGGTTATCCCCATATTACTGGGCCACAGAGCCATTAAGTGACTTCCCCAGCATCACACAGTGAGCCAATGACATAGTCAAGAGTAGGACCCAGGTCTCTTGACTCTGTCAGCTGCCCTATTCCCAGGATCATGCTGTCTCTCTAATAGGCCAATGCCTCTTCAATGCAGAATTTTGAGTGGAAGGTGGGAAACTCCATGGATGTCTATTCGCAGATTCTTCTAAGTTGTCCTACCAAGGATTGGAGTTTGCTCCCTGCAGAAACAGCTGGGGATTCGGCTTCCTGAACATCTTACAAACTATGCATTCCTGGTTGGTGGGCTGCACTGAAACACACAAACATATGCATGTGCACACACACTCACAACTTGTAACTGCAAAAAGAGGGAATTATTAAATGGTTTGGCCTGAAGTAACTTTCTGGGCAGATATTTGGTCAGACCAGACGTGATCATGCCAAGAGGCTGTTTCCCCAACTGTGTGGAAGGGTTTCCTTGATGTTTGCGGGGACAGGAGGCTATGGAGAGTACACAGCAAGCTTGCTGTTTTCATCAGCCCTGTCACAATTTGCACAGCAGAGGTTAGCATGTGGCCACTGATTGCTAAATAAAAAACCAGTTACCTACCTTTCTGTAACTGTGGCTCTTCAAGACGTGTTAGTTGCACATCTCCATTCCACGGTAGGTGTGTACATGCCCCAGGTACAGCTGTCAGAGATTTTTTCCCCTCAGCAATACCAGTCAGGGTGGCTTGAGCTCCCTCTAGTGCCATATACCCCTAGATGCTGGTATAGGAGGGCAGGGCTGCCCTAAACCCCCTCAGTTTCTTCAGAGCAGATAGACTCTGAAAGAGAGGAAAGGCAGGTGGGCTGTGGAATGGACATGTGCAACACATTTCAAAGAACAACAGTTACAGAAAGGTAGGTAACATTTTTTCTTCTTCGAGTGACTGCACGTGTCCATTCCACTGTAGGTGACTCACAAGCAAACTTGCATGGAGGTGGGCTGGGAGTCTAACTGAACAGTGATTATAAAACAACCTGTCTGAAACTGGGACTCTCTGGTATGATAGGAAATGACATATTGCCAAGCAAAAGTGTGGACTGATGACCAAGTCGCTACTTTACAAATGTCTACAATCGGCAATTGTGCCAAGAAAGCCACCGAGGTTGCCTGTGCTCAAGTAAAATCCACCAATACTCGAGCTGGTGGGGTTATATTAGCCAGTTGGTAACATAAACAAATGAACGAAGAGATCTAGGATGAGATTCTCTGCATGGAAACTGGTAGGCCCTTAACTCTGTCTGCAATCGCAATGAACTGCGTGGAGGATCTAAAGGACAGTACCCTAGGTAGAAAACTAAAGCCCTTCTCACATCCAATGAATTAAGTTTTTCCTCATCCCTGTGCACATGGGGTTTTGGAAGAATGTCAGCAGATATATTGCCTAGTTAACATGAAAATCAGAGACTACTTTCAGGGAAATTTTGGATGAGGGGAGAGATGGCCTCTGAAACTAGGGCTCTCAACTAGTCCAGCCTTCTGGAAGAGGTAATTGCCACAAGAAATACGATCTTTATAGAGAGATGAAGGAGAAAGCAAGTTGCAAGGAACTCAAAGGCTGGTCCCATCAACTTTGCTAGGACTAAGTTCAGATGCCAAGGAGGGATCTTGTATGTTTGGGTATAATCTGACTAAGCTTGTTAGGAACTGGGTGACCATGGGGTTGGAGCAAAGAGATCTACTATCCACTGAGACATGGAAGGCTGAAATAGCTGCCAGATGCGCTTTTATAGAGCTAATAGCCAAAGTTTGTTTTAAATCTAGAAGATAATCCAGTACAAGGTTCAGGAGTACCTGCTCTGGAGAAACACCTTTCCAACGAGACCAAATGGAGAAGAACTTCCACTTAGCCAGGTAAGTGTTCCTAGTTTGGGGTTTTCTGCTATTCAAAAGCACTTTCTGAAGGTTCTTCAAGCAGGACCTTTCAAAGGGTGTCAGCGATGAAGCATCCACGCTGTCAGATGGAGAGTTCAGAAGCTGGGATGGAGCAGGTGCCCATGATCCTGGGAAATTAAGTTTTGATCCAATGGGAGAGACAGTGGAGGCTCAACTGACACGGTTAGAAAGGTCGACTACCAGTGTTGACGAAGCCGTGCCAGGACATGAAGTAAAGGAATTGAAGGGAAGGTGTTCAGGAGGAAATTTTTCAAGATAGAAGAAAAGCAGCTATCAGTAAGCCTGGACTGATCTCTTCCCATGAACAGAACTGAGAGCATTTTCTGTTGGTTCTTGTTGCAAACAGGTCCACTTGGGGAGTCCCCTACAGCTGGAAGATGGACCTGGCTATAGTGATCGGTTGTGGCAATCGGCAAAGGACCTGCTCAGCAGATCTGCTAACCTGTTCTGTTTTCCTGAAAGGGAAGCAGCCCTGAGATTAACTGAGTTGGTTGTACAAAAAACCCAGAGACACACTGCCTCTTGGCACAGATGAGTCAAACATGCCCCTCCCTGCCTATTTATGTAAAACATGGTTGTTGAATTGTCTCTTAAAATTAATAAATTCTTTCCTACCATGTGGAGGAGGAAGACCACCAGCCTAGACGTACCACTCTTAACACCCTGACATTTATAAGAGTCTTTAGGTCTCGAGATGACCAGAGACCCTGAGTCTTCAGGGACCTGATATGAGCTCCCTAACCCAGGGATGACACAGCTGTAACTACAGTGAGGCTTGGTAGTGGGAGGGGGAAAGGGAACCCCTCTGCAAACTTTCAGAGGGTCCATCCAGCAATCTAGAGATGACAAAATGAACGCTCGCACTCCCCAATGAACTCTACTGTCTTTACCAGTTTCAGGATTGATTTGTTTCAATTTACTAGGAGCCCCAGCATGTTGAATGTGGACAGGACAGCGGATATGCTGGACAGGACTTGAATTTCAGACCGACCTCTGATCAATGAGTTGTCCAGGTACTGGAACATATGGACACTTAATTTTTGTAGATGCACTGCTACCACCATTATGCATGTCATGAACACCTGAGGAGCAGCTGACAAACCAAATAGAACTATTGTGAACTGATAATGGCAACTATTCACCATGAATCTGAGAAACATCCAATGGTTGTGGCATGTTGTGACATGGAAATAAACATCCTTTAAATCAAGAGCAGCATACCAGTCCCCCTGTTCCAGGGAAGTAATAATCTAGGCTAGGGTAACCATGCAGAATTTTATTTTCTTCAGGAATTTGTTCAACTCTCTTAGATCTAAAAGAGACCCCCCTTTTGCACTGGGGATAAGGAAGTAGACGGAATAAAAGCCTTTCCCCCTGAGATACCACAGAACTTCCTCTATGGCCCCTGCCTGAAGAAGAGACTGGACCTCCCGTTGAAGGATAATCTCATGAGAGTGGTCTCTAAAGTGGGGTGCAAGGAGGGGTAGAAATGAACTGGAGGGCATATCCCAGCTCCATCGTGCTTAAGACACACTGGTCCGATGTGATGTAGGTCCAAGCACTTTGGAAGTGGGACAAATGACTGGTAAACAAAAGATGAAAAACTGATGGAACTCTGATAACTGGTACACCGCCCTAGACCAACCCATCAAAATGCCTCTTTGGAAAAGTCAGCTGAACAGAATGATTCCACTAATGCTGAAGAGGAGTGTGGTTGAGGGCACCTCTTACAACCTCCGCCTTTTTTTCTTAGTGGATCTTGGGATTGGAGAACAAAATCTTGGTGCCGGTACAGCTGCTGCAGACAAAACTGTTTTCTTTTCATCGCTGGGGTCTAGATTCCAACGGATTTGAGTGTTGCCCTGGAATCTTTAAGGCTATGACGCCTATCCTCTGTTTTCTCTGAAAACAGCAAGGGACCTTCAGAAGGGAAGTCCTGGATAGTCTGTTGGACCTCCAGATGACTGCAAATATGAATACCTTCTCATAGGAATAGCTGGTGCCAGGGTTCAAGCATCTGAGTCTATGCTATCCAAATGGTCCTGGAGAGTAGTTCTGGAAACCAGCTTCCCTCTTTAGCCATTATTGCAAACTCCTGTCTACAGTCCTCTGTTAACTTGTTTTTAAATTTTATAATGTTCTCCTTGATGGTCAAGTCATAGCAACTCAGGAGTGCCTGTTGGTTTATTCCTGAGGAATAAAGTTTCTGTGGTGGTGATTGGTCTATGACTTGTGGTGGAGAAGCTGCCCAAGTGATTTCTGGCTGCTTGGTACCAGTCTCAGTACCACTTCCTGGAGAATGGTGCACTCAGTGCCAATATCTTCAGTGCACTCTCCATGATAACGAGTGAGATGGCTGAGGGAGGTCCTAGCTGGAGGAGGGACCCCCCCATGATGTCGAATACGGCCACTGGTATGGGCCTGGAACCCATGTTTGCCTGGACCATTGACCCTTAGAAGGAGGCCGATGCTGAGGTTGCTGCATGGCCTATGGTCCCAAAGTCTCTTATGTGGGGAGAGGGAGTATTTTCTCCATCCTGGGTGGCATACAAATGACTTCATCTCTGAGTCCGAAGAAGAAAAGTCAGATACTTCTGACAACTGAGGGACAGATCCAGATGGGACTGTGAGAGGTAGCCTGAGCCTGGGGATGGTGGTGCCAAGAAAATCACTGGAGGCTTTCTTCTCATCAGCATGGGCCTTTGCGGAAGCTTGGGTAGCGGTACTACAGAATCTTGATGCGGTGAGGTATGAGCTGTAGACATCAGTATCAGGTGCAGACCTTCTACCTGCAAGTGATACCAGTACTGAGAGGTTAAGCAGGTCCCTTGCAGCTATATATGCCTCTGGTGTAGTTGGGAGTGGCACCGTTTGATGGCTCTGCAAAAGTCTTCAGGGGCTGGCCTCGGAAGACCTGGCAGAGGCTCTGGAGGCCGCAATCCCCTCCTGGGAGACGACGAATATTCTAGGAACAGCCACTTCCCTGAATGCTCTGTACTTCAGTACCGACATAGTCAAGAGAGGTACCAAACCTGAGGAAGGCCTAAGTCTTTTCTTCCGTACTGGTGAATGGGAATGAGGAGCCACAGACATCTCTTGTTGAGTGCTCTATAGTGAAGCTGATGTACTTGGGGTGCTTTCCCTGTGTGACGATTCTGGTGTGGGGGAAAATGCTGCCTCCATGAGCAGGCATTTGAGTCTTGTTCCTCTGTCTTTTTGGAGCAGGGCTTGAATCCTTTGCAGATGTGACATCTGTCACTAATGTGGGATTCTCCCAGACATTTCAAGCAGGATGGGAGTGGGTTGCTGACCGGCATGGGTTTAACACAGATCTGGCAGAACGTAAACCCCGGCAAATGAGGCATCGTTCTGGTACCAATCCCAGTACCAAATGATAAAAAGTCGCCAAAAAAGACTTAGAATGCAAATCTAGCACTAAAAAACGTAGTAGTAATTTACAACAGACAGGATCTATACCGAAAGAAATGAGGGAAGCACTTGACTTAACAAGTCTGGAATTGCTCCAACAACCGTCACTGGCGGTAAGAAGGAAATGAGAGGGATCGGGGTGGCCTCGGCCTCTTATATCAGTATGCCGGGGTGCGTGGTGACAGAGGGCACTCAATACACCCCAGTGGATACTGAGGAGGGGAAAAACCTCCAACAACTGTTCACAGGGTGCACACACACCTACAGTGGAATGAACATGTGCAATCACTCAAAGAAGAACTTCCCAAACCTTGATGAGCAGCTTCATGAGTCTCCCTGTGACACTGGCCTAAGAAACTGCATTTCCTATTTTACAATTTTATTTCTACAGGAAAGAAAGAGGAGGGATGAGGAGTATAAATAAATCATACTGATTGCAGGGATAACATCAAAGCACCTTGGTATGTTGAAGTATAATATTCTGTTGTATTGACTATACCGATATAAAACAGGCATAGTAGTTCAGTTATCTAGTTTATCATGCAGGGCCACATTTTCAAGGGCTCTGTTTCCATAGCTGTGGTCAGATTTTCTCCACATGCAACATTCTGAACTCTGAAAATCTGGCCACTTTCTTTGGTGCCTAAATGGGAGCTGAACTCTTCTGAAAATCTGGCCCAGTGAGCCTAATGCAGTATTTCTTGCTCATCCACACTTCTGTTCGCTTTCAGAGGAGCTCTGAGTAAGTAAGAAATGCAGGCTCAGACCTCAAAAGTAATTTATTCTGAATTTGCTGATAAGCCTAGTCCAGTGAACCAGCTCACAACATTCATACCTCTTGCTGGATGACTCTTTTCTTTTTTGGTTATCCACTGAGTAACAGCTGTTGCTCTTAAAGGTAACTTTTTCCAGTGGTCCACTTAGGCTATGTCTACAGTAAGAGTGCTTTACAAGTATATAGGAACACTGATATACTATACCCATAAAACGCTACCAGTGTGAACATAGCTTACACCAGCAAAGCTTTGCTCTTAGCAGTATAGCTTATTCCACACAGCCCATGCACACACCCCTGAGTGAAACAAGCTATACCAGTAAAAGTGCAGTTTTGCCAGTATATGCTGTGTCCGTACTACTGGCTTTTTTCAGCACATCTGTGTTGGAGAGGGATCTCACCTCTTCATATTCCTGACCAATATATCTACACAGGCAGAAATCTGTAGTGTAGACACAGCCAATTCTCTCAAGCTCTGAAATCTCCTAATATTAGATATATTAGGTTACTAGTTATGTCAATTTCCAAAACCACATTTAATCTATGTCATACCTCTTTCCAGAACTGTCTTACCCTGGGACCAAATAAAGGCATGTGTAACCAATTACCATTAGATCCTCTACTGTTCCAACAAGTATCATTCTCTTTTTTTCCGCATTCCTACTAGCGTGTATTGAGTCGAAAAGAGATTTTTTTTCCTCAATAAGTTTGATCTTTGGATCATGCATGCATTTAGTCATGTAAGTTACAAGTTCAGTGTTGCATCCTCTGCTGTCAATATGCCACTCTGGGTATCTGCTCCAAGGCATTCTTCAGATGCTCTCTTAAACATTTTAAGGATATTAGGAGGAAAGTATATATTGAAGACATGGAGGAGTCTTTGGCTACAGTAAAAATGTACTACTGATCAAAGAGACTATGGTTCGGCAGCATGCTATGCCCATTGTTTACTAATTTACTATTTAAATTACATTCATTTTATCAAAATTCTTCTGGTCTATTTTGATATTCCGAACATTGATGCTGATCTTAATTTCCATCATAATGGATGAAGGAAGTTTCAATGGGACTCAAGACTGGCCAATCTGATGGTATTAATGTCTTTGTTTTTGTTTTTTCAGTATCAAAAATACGCAGATGTAGTACATTTTCAGGGTTTTTTGTTACTATAAGTAACTTTCTTACTCTGAAAGGGCTGTCTATTAAAATGTCAGATTCAAAGAGCTAATGAACATGCTTGATTAACAATCTCTTTGATACTGTTTTTCTGGAATAATGTATATTGCATGCAATTAGGGTGACCAGACAGCAAATGTGAAAAATCGGAACAGGGATAATAGGAGCCTATATAAGAAAAAGACCCAAAAATTGAACCTGTCCCTATAAAATCGGAACATCTGGTCACCCTACATGCAATATTTTAGAATACGTAGAGAACAGTATTATACCACACTAAAATCCAGTACCAAAATGGTCTGGTAACTCATCTGTGGCACATCACCAGGCCCCACTAATGAGTTGATACTATCATTGAATTAGGAAACTCTATTAATGATGCAAAGAATAGCAAAAATCTATGAACAGCAACAGTAGGAAATTTCAGCCCAAGGGAGAAAAAGCACATGTGGAAGTTTTTTAGAACTTGACAAATTAATCCTCAAGATACACCTGAGGGATAGGTTAGACGTATTATTATGCTCATTTTTACAAATAAGAAAACTGAGGCATATGTTAAGGGTCTGATTTACAGAGGTACCAAGGAAAAAAATAAGATGGGCATATCTCCCACAATGGTATTAGGAGATTAAAAAATAAATTGGTGCAATTCCCAGGTCAGTGGAAGATTCTCCTGACAAATGAGTCATCTATTTAGATGCTGGAACTGCCAAAACCGTGAACTGACAAGAAAGCTATTGTTTTTCTCATCCTAATAACATATTTTGACTGTTTTTTAGTGGGACGATATATTGTTTTGTTTGTTGATGTATTGGGCCATATTCATCCCATATCTTAACTCAGCTGAATCTGGTCTGTATGGGAGCTCCCAGTGTGCTCCTTGCAAAATGCTAAATAAAGTTCATACAGTTCTACAGAAACCATACACAAAGTCCTGCAAACTCTGGCAAAATACACTCTATCTGTAGGCATCTACTATTCTGCTGTCTGGCCTTGTGTTCCTTTTCCAGACATGGAACTACTACAGGAACTCCTCACTTAACGTTGTAGTTATGTTCCTGAAAAATGCGACTTTAAGCAAAACGATGTCAAGCGAATCCAATTTCCCCATAAGAATTAATGTAAACGAGGGGGTTAGGTTCAGAAATTTTTTTTATTTTTATATATATAGATATATAGATATATATAGATAGGGTGGGATATTTCCCAGGGAATGCCTTACTGCTGATGAACTAGCAATTGGCTGAACCCTCAAGGGTGAACTCTCACACTCTACAAGGCAGCAGGAAAGGGTGGGGGGGCAGACAGAGACAGACACACACCGTGTGTGTGAAAGAGAGAAATATGTGCATTTTCTGCCTTGTTAATTAGATCAGCAAGCTGAGCCACAGCTGCTGCCAGGGCAAGCTCCCTCCCTCCCGAGCCCTGTCGTGTGTCCCTGCTCTATGGAAGATGGCGTAAGTGGGGTGCAGGAGGACACACTGACATCAGCCCCCCTCTTCCCTTCTGCACAGTAATCAGGAGGCTCGGGGAGCAGCACATGGCAGTGGGGGGCGGGACAGCTGAACTGCCAGCAATTAATAGCCTGCTGGGCAGCTGCTGCACAGGGAACTTAGGGGAGCGGGGATCTAATAGAGGGGAGCTAATAGGGGGGCTGCCAGTCCACCCTGGGTCCAAGCCCCCACCAGCTGTCTCAAGGCTATGCAGATGGACACAGGGAGCAAGGCATGCTGGGCTTTAAAAAAGCAATCTCTGACCCTCATTCTGCTCTCACTCGCATCAGTTTTATGAGAGCATAACTACTGATTTTACATTAAATAACTTCTGATTTACACTGCTGTGAGATCAGAATTGGGTCCCTTATGTTCACTGAAGAATGTCTGCGGGCTGGATATTTACCCCAATAAGGCTGCTTTTTATTTTAAAGTCACTAGGATTTTCCATGGGTAGCCTAAGGATGACACAGGGGGAGTGTCCTTGCGCTCATGTGATTCCCAGCTGCCAGAACAGCCCCTGTAGGGTCTTGGGCAGTGGTACAACTTTCAGTAGCCCTGGAGCTCCTCGGTTACTTCTTAGGACCAGACTGGTGCCTGGCAGCATGAGGATCTGGGCGATGTAAAGGTATCTCACAGCCTCCTTTGTGCCCCACCCTGAGCTGCACCAAGGGATCAAACTGCCAGCCCTGAGAATCTGGCCTAGTGACTTCATATCCATGTGAAGTCTAGGAAATCCTAGAAATGTACAATTACCAGAACCCAGATGTCAACCTCAAGATTTTTTTTTTATCAAATATTTACTATGAACAGACAAAAAGCCTATTATGTACAAGTGTATAGATATGTTGCTTTAAAAAAACTTTTTGAGGAAATTCAAGCAAGAGAAATTCCTAATTTCTAACCTGAGGAAAAAAGAAAATGTTTGACCCATTTTAAATGTTTTCTCCCATATGCACAGGTTTACAATTTGTACATTGTATCACAAAATGATATTAAAAAAATCACAATCACATTTCTCCGTGTTAAAACAGCAAATATTTTGATTGGCTGAGGTAAGTGCTATTTGCAGTCTGCTTTACATGTGACGTATGTTTTATACAACTTAAGAATTTAAAATTATGAAACATACTGAAATGCCAGCAAGGCTTCTGGGAAAGATGATCTAGCTTCTTTAAGCTGCCCACCCTGACTTTCTTTTTTCTTCTTCTTTCCCATGTTTTATGCTGCATGTGTTCTGGAATTTAGAACATATCTAAGAAAAACAAACAAGGGAAATTAATTATCTGTATAACTTCACATTCTTACCTGGCTGTGGCATCTGCAACAAACAGCTCTCAAAATGTGGATGTTTTATCAGCAAAAATAGAAATAGTGAAATAATTTTAAATCACAGGCTATAACAAATCACTTTTCCAAAAATCTTTTCAATTTCAGATAAGTTATTTTTTCAAAAACTCAATATTAAAAAGTTACTTGGTGAGGTAAAAATAATAGTTTAGAAAACAAATTTCCTTACCTATGTTTACAAATAGCAGCATGGTCTGAACTAAACTGATGAAATTCAATAAGGACAAATGCAAAGTATTCCACTTAGGAAGGAACAATCAATTGCACACATACAAAATGGGAAATGACTGCCTAGGAAGGAGTACTGCAGAAAGGGATCTGGGGGTTATAGTGAATCACAAGCTAAATATGAGTCAACAGTGTAACAATGCTGCAAAAAAAGCAAACATCATTCTGGGATGTATTAGCAGGAGTGTTGTAAGCAAGACATGAGATGTAACTCTTCCACTCAACTCCATGCTGATAAGGCCTGAACTGGAGTATTGTGTCCAGTTCTGGCAGCCACATTTCAGGAAAGATGTAGACAGATTGGACAGAGTCCAGGGGAGAGAAAAAAATGATTAAAGGTCTAGAAAACATGACCTATGAGGAAAGATTGAAAAAACTGGGTTTGTTTAGTCTGAAGAAGAGAAGACTGAAGGGGGACATGATAACAGTTTTAAAGTATATTATAAGGAGGAGGATGAAAAATTGTTCTCGTTAGTCTCTGAGGCTAGGTCTACACTGGGGGGGTGGGGGGTGTGTCGACCTACGATACGCAACTTCTGCTACGTGAACAACGTAGCTGAAGTTGGTATATCATAGGTTGACTTAGCTGGCCGTGAGGATGGCGGCGAGTCAACTGGAGTTCCGGAGTCGACGGGGAGCACGTTCGGGGATCGATTTATCGCGTCTAGACGAGACGCGGTAAATCGATCCCCGATAGATGGACCACTACCCGCCGATCCGGCAGGTAGTGAACTCGTACCCTGAGGATAGGACAAGAAGCAATGGGCTTAAATTGCAGCAAGGGAGGCTTAGGCTGGACATTAGGAAATACTTCCTGTCAGGGTAGTTAAGCACTGGAACTAATTGCCTAGGGAGGTTGTGGAATCTACATAATTGGAAGTTTTTAAGAACAGGTTAGACAAATACCTATCAGGAATGGTCTAGTTATTACGTAGCCCTGTCTTGAGTGCAGGGAACTGAACAAGACGACCTCTCGAGGTCCCTTCCAGTCCTACACTTCTGTGATTGTGTGATTAAATATCTAATATACTTTTTTATTGTTTATGCTTCTCACACACCCATACTTTTTGCATTTATTTCAACTTGGACAATGAAAATGAGCCCATTTCACCTTATTTTTCTATTCAGTTTCACTGTCAGAATCTCACATTCTCGTCCAATATTTTAGGATTTGAGTTTCAAACACTGCAAAAAAATGTGGAATGTTGACTGGAAATTTTAAACAATAATTATATAAAAACATTTCTATTGATTTTAGGTTTTGAAAAATCCTGCTTTTATAAAGTTTAAATTTAGGACCTCAGTTCAGTCATAGAATCATGGAAAAGTAGGGCTCAAAGGAACCTCAAGAGGTTATTTCGCCAATCCATATAGAAGGGCTTATGAGACTGGGCCCACAGTCCCATTAGTAAATAAAGGCCAAATCCTGCAAATATATACTACTGCTAGTGCTTCATAACGTGAGTGCATTGACGTAAGCAGAACAAATTATGGTAGTAAGCACTAAGTCCAATTGTAAATGCTTTCAGGATCAGGCCCTTCATGCTAGTGGGGAGCTATGGCTGCCAATTCAGGAAAATTCATAAACTCATGGTAAAGTTCATGCCTCCTCAGGAAGGCAGGCACTTAAGCACATGCTTATGTTCTAGTGACATGTACTTAGTGCTGTCCTGATCTGGGGCCTATGTAGCAACTAGTAATTGCATTGTTTCTTTTCTAGCCATTTTTCTTCTGTTTCAGGTCCATCTTTATTAGGTCAACTCTAGCTCTCTTCCCCTTCCTTATATTCTCCCAGAACTATGAATGTTTGCTGTATCTCTGACATGGGTTTTGATTGTCAGAGCTGGGAATAAAACTGCTTTCTGAAGGGATATGCATGTCAACCGCAATCCCTACGTGTACTGTCTTGCAATGCCAATCTCAGGAATAAAGTGACAGCGATTCTGTTGACAGGCTGATAGCATACATATATGAAAAACAAATCACAAGGAAAGGGCATCTATAGAGTTTCTTCATTATTACACTTCAGCTGTATTTTCATTTTAATATGAAGTTGCCCAGCTGCTTGAGTTCCAAATGTTAATTAATTACCACACAAAAAACTTGAACAAAGGTTGCTACTAGTCAGTGCTAGTCCACAGAACTAATGCCATTACACACAGCAGGCTAGATTCTTTGGTCCTGCAGTGGACATAGCTTTCCTGGACCCAAAAGGATAGAACAGGTGGCTTAAGCATCAGGGCTTCTCTAACCCACACCAGCTACTTAAATACAGCCTTAACTCTGAGTCACAACCACCACCTCCACAATAGGACAGGCTATTTCCTATTAAAATTAACACAGACAAAAATTCTTGTGAAGCAGCACAGCATACCCGACACAAGTCCATTAAAACAAGGAAATGAACTTAAGCCACCTAACTCTAGACACTGTCTAGTCCTCCACCCATAGGACCCTAGTTTACTATTACTACAAAGACCATCTACCACAGACTACGCAACCTGCCAGTCTACACCCCAGCTTTTATAAGATTATTTTCCCCCCAATATGAGTGGTTATTGTTTGGCACAGTAGTTGGTTGCACTGGTAGAAGGTAGATTGGTAAAGGGCAAGTGCAGAAGGGCAGTTTAAAGGGTGTGATAGAAGGCTGGCAATCCTACCATAGGTCCACACTACCCGCCCTATTCGGCGGGTAGAGATCGATCTTCTGGGATCGATTTATTGTGTCTCATCTGGACGTGATAAATCGATCCCAGAAGCGCTCCCCCATCGACTGCGGAACTCCTGCTCGCCGAGAGGAGGAAGCGCCGTCGACGGGGGAGCCTGCCTGCGCCGCGTGGACCAGCAGTAAGTAAACTTAGTTCGATCTAGGAAACGTCAACTTCAGCTACGCTACTCTCGTAGCTGAAGTTGCGTTTCCTAGATCGATCCCCCGCCCCAGTGTGGACCAGCCCCTAGAGAGGCAGACTTAGGGTAGGACAAGACAATGGGAGCTAGGAACCAATCATTTATGTCTTTGAAAGATCTCCTCCTTGATGTTTCATTCAAAGGCATCTTCACTACTCTGAGTAAGCTGCATATAGGAAATCTACCGGCACCAAAGGACTGAGTCAATTTTGCTGGTTATGATTATGTGGCTCTAGGAGAGGGCTGATTGTTTCAAATCTGATGCTTAGACCAGGCAGCCACCCATCCCCACCCACAGCTAATTATTTAACAATGACAGCTAATTCTCATCATAAGAGTCTAGTCCTGGAAACTTCAAACTCCCAGGAGGGACATATGGCCTGGCCTGGGATCCTCATGGCCATATGCTGTGTAGACCTATCCAAAGGGGCCCAGATCAACACTTTCATGTTTGCACCACAGTAGTAAATATTTGCATTATGGAACCACATTGTGATGCGTCTGCTGGAGCATCATAACATTTGCCATACATGAAGAAACCACCATGCCCCAGGAACCCATTTGGGTATAGGCCCTGATCAGCAGACCTGTCCTTAGTATGCCTACAGCCCCGCTGCAGTTACTTGTTAAGTTCATTTTTATTGAACAAATTCAATGTTGGTCACAGGCAGAGATTTAAAAAATAAAGAGAGGGGTGGGCACTGATTTTCACGCTGGAATTTTCCAAGGGGCTTAACTGAGTCAGGTGCTCAAATCCTACTGAAATTCAATGGGAGGTGGGTGCCTGACTCTCTTAGGCTTCTCTGGAACTTCCAGCCCAAGCACATGGGTGCACATGTTCGGAAATGCAGGCAGGATCAGGTTAGGCTCTGAGCATCCTCATTTCAGAATACAGAATCAAAGGGGGAAAAAATAATCATTTGCCTTTTCCATCTGTGCATCTACTGTAGTGATTTCCCTAAGAAATAGCAAATGGTGGATCATTCTCTCCCCCCGCCCCCACACCTCCTCCCTGGCTCTTCCATATTTATGGTCTCTGGGTCTTGCTCTAAATAGATTCCATGCATCCACGCTTCGTGCGGAATACAGGGGTCAAGAAAGTATTTCAAGCAGCAAGTTTTTAGCAGCGCTTGTTTCTGAAGCTCAAGCCGTAGCTGAGCTCGAATGATTTATCTGTGAAATTCCTTCAGTGAGGCGAACACCACACAAGCCTCCAACCTGGACCAAGTTGAATCACATACTGTAATAACACATTTAATAGATAATGCAAACCAAAGAAAAATACACAGACAAGAGGGAGCAGGATACATTTCTGGGGGCTGAGAATTGATTACAGATTTAAAGCCAACAAAAATAAATCTTCATCCTTCTGTAAATTGTTTTATCTTCCCCCAAACTACTGTCAGGCCTTGTCTACACTGCCACTTTACAGTGCTGAAACTTTCTCGCACAGGGGTATGAAAAAACACACCCCTGAGTGATGCAAGTTTCAGCGCTATAAAGTGGCAGTGTAGATAGTGCACCAGCGCTGGGAGAGCTCTCTCCCAGCACCAGTGCCGCGACTACACAGCCACGTTGCTAGTGAAGACATACCCTCAGTCACAGCTCTAACACCAACACCACCATTACAATCAGTACCCCTGCTGCTGTGATCTCCCCACCCATCAGCAATACTCATTCTTCCACCACAGCCAAACTACTGTAACCATCACAGTCATGACACACCCCATCACCGTGACCATCAGCATGATTACCACCCACATCCAAATTGTTCGTTAACCATCACTGCCACCATCTCTATCAACTGTGCTCCCCACTACTATCCCAACACTTCAAATGTCACACACAACCTGCTCCCCCCAACTATGGTCAGTTACCCTCACACTCTCCTACCACATGACATGTTCTACATCTCCCACCTGTCATACACAACTGTGCCCCCAACCATAGACCCGTACTGTCTCCACTGTTATTTCCTAAACCTCTACCATCACTGTGATCTACTTCCTGCAGCCTCAGCCACTTATCAACACATACCTGAATCCCCACCCATCCTTGTTGTCACCCACCAGCACCCCCACCACTATCACCAACACCCACCTGCACCCCCAGCCACACGCACCAACCCACATCATCAGTGCTATCACCCAACTGAACCCATCATTGCTGTCACCACACTCCCAGTCACCATCATCAACACGCAGCCATCACTGCTGTCACACACCCGCACCGTCAGCTGCCATCAACACCCACTTGCACCTCAGACACCATTTCTCTCACCCACCCATATCCCAGCCACCATCACCAACACCCACCTGCACCCCCACCATAACTGCTGTCACCCTCCTGAACCCTCAGCCACCATCACCAACACCCACCAGCACGTCCGCCATCACTGCTGTCACCCCCCCAGCCACTGTCACCAACACCCACCTGCACCCCCACCCATCACTGCTGTCATCACACTCCCAGTCACCATCATCAACACGCAACCATCACTGCTGTCACACACCCGCACAGTCAGCTGCCATCAACACCCACTTGCACCTCAGACACCATTTCTCTCACCCACCCATATCCCAGCCACCATCACCAACACCCACCTGCACCCCCACCATAACTGCTGTCACCCTCCTGAACCCTCAGCCACCATCACCAACACCCACCTGCACGTCCGCCATCACTGCTGTCACCCCCCCAGCCACTGTCACCAACACCCACCTGCACCCCCACCCATCACTGCTGTCATCACACTCCCAGTCACCATCATCAACACGCAACCATCACTGCTGTCACACACCCGCACAGTCAGCTGCCATCAACACCCACTTGCACCTCAGACACCATTTCTCTCACCCACCCATATCCCAGCCACCATCACCAACACCCACCTGCACCCCCACCATAACTGCTGTCACCCTCCTGAACCCTCAGCCACCATCACCAACACCCACCTGCACGTCCGCCATCACTGCTGTCACCCCCCCCAGCCACTGTCACCAACACCCACCTGCACCCCCACCCATCACTGCTGTCATCACACTCCCAGTCACCATCATCAACACGCAACCATCACTGCTGTCACCCCCCCAGCCACTGTCACCAACACCCACCTGCACGTCCGCCATCACTGCTGTCACCCCCCCCACAACTCCACCACTGTCACCAACACCCACCCGCACCCCCAGCCATCACCCCCGTCACCCACCCGCACCCCCACCACTGTCACCAACACCCACCCGCACCCATCACCCCCGTCACCCACCCGCACCCCCACCACTGTCACCAACACCCACCCGCACCCTCAGTCACCATTACCGCTGTCACCCACCCGCACCCCCGGCCGCTACCTGGCGCTTCCCTGACCCTCCGACTCTCGCCCGCCCCCGCCCGGCCCCACAGGCCGCCCCTCGCCCCCCGCCCAAGCTGCCGCGGGCCCAGGCGGGCGGCGGGGCAGTTACCCGGGCCTGGCCGGCTGGGGCGCCCCCACTTCCCGAGCTCCGCGGCCGGCCTCGCTCGGGCTCCTCAGCCTAAACTTCCTCCGGTAGCTCTGGCAACCCTCAGCCCCCGCCCTTTGCGGCGGCGCTGCTGGGGTGTGAGCGGTCAAGCCGCGCCCCCTGGTGGGCCCGTGCGGGAACTGCAGCCTCCAGCGGAAAGCCGGGGGGACAATCCCCTCCCCATTCGAGTAACACACACACTCTCTCTCTCTTACACTTTGTATGGAGGACAACGGCATCTGCAGAGCTATCTGCCTTGCTGTGCAGGGAGCATGCATCCCCCCAAAATCCCAAACCCCTACCTCAGTACCTGCTCCCCCCGGGGCGGGGCCCTCTGTACCCACCAAGGAGGCAGCAGGGTTGGGGCCAAGCAGAGCACCTGTCAGAGTTGCTTTCAGACTCTTCTGTGATTTGCTGAAGGTCAGCAACACAAAGGGCCGCAGTCACCTCTCAGGAAGTAAGAATTGTCCCCGGGGTGGGAATCTCTGGCCCACGTTCACAGCCGAGATGCTCAAGAGAAATTGGTGAGGGATGACCCAACCCAACTCTTGTGCCAGTATTGCAGCGTTGGAACGTCTTTTTATTTGTATTGTCGTCGTGACTAGTAGCCCCTGGGACAAAGCAGGGTCCCACTGTCCTTACTGCTGTACAAACACACAATAAAAAGACAGTCCCTGCCCCAAAGAGCTTCTACTCTTGTGGTGTTTAGATGTTGCTTACAATTATTAGAACTGGGAGCACTGGCTGCTGGGAGTCTGTAAGGACAGGAAACAGGAAGGAGGGAGGAGGGAGTTGAGAGGCTGAGAGAGCTACAGAGGGTGCCGCAGCAACTTAATAAAGAGGTTTCCCTTTTGGAATAAAGACCTGTTGAAGTTTGTGAGTACCTTGCATGACTGATACCACAACTCCGTGTTTGTACACTGCTTAGTACAGGGATCTCAAACTCAAATCACCATGAGCGCCACATGAGGACTAGTACATTGGCCCGAGGGCCGCATCACTGAAACCTTTTCATACAACGATACAAAAGTATAGTCAAAATGAAGAAGGGGGAAAAAAAGAGTCATATTGTATGCTATTAAAAGTCAGTGTATTAACTTGTTTAAAACTAATTTCATTTTTGGCCACTTAGTTGGCAGCGTTTTGCATCAACCAGAGCATCAATATTAGGTTTGATATCCTGAAGCGAAACCAATCTCAGTGTTGCTTGCAAATGTTCATCAGTGAGCTTTGACCTTAACACAGATTTGTTAATCTTCATGGAAGAGAAAAATTGTTCACATATATATGTACTTCCAAACATTGCTATTACCCTTGCGGAAGCAGAGAATAACATGGGAAATCTTTCTTGTGAAAGAAACTGGTAGAATTCTGGAATTCCAACATCTGTATACTTCTGCTTCAAAATGGTATCACACTGAAGCTCCACTAACTCCATCTGCATTTCCTCTGCAACATTGTCAAATTTCCACAGCAAATGGTGTGGGAAAAAAGTTGAAAATGTGGTTCAAGTGCCTTGAAATCTTTAAACTGCACATCAAACTGTTTATGTAAGTTAGAAGTGATATTTGCATATTCTTTCAAGGATTTGGGTTCAACTTTTCCTAAGGAATTCAGAGTCGAGAAATGGACCAAATTTCCAGAAGTCAGCTGTTTCCCGCACAAAATAAGCTTGACTTTGAATGACTTAACACTGTCATACATCTGTGTTATCACCTGTTTTCTATCCTGAAGCTTCAAGTTCGGTGCATTCAGGTGATCAGTTACATCTGTTAGAAAAGCAAGATAAAAGTGGAATCAGCAAGCTGTGGAACCCCGTTTTTCATTTTCATGAAGGAATCAATCTCCTCTCTAAGTGCAAAAAGTGCTTCAAAACATTTCCACGACTCAGCCATCTAACTTCAGTGTGATACAAAGGTTCCCTATATTCGCTGTCCATACTTGCTATAAAAGAAGTGAACTGTCTGTGATTCAGCCCTCGTGCACATATAAAATTAATGGTTTTAACAACTACATCCATAACTTCCTTCATTTATAGACTTTTACTTCACAGGGCTTCTTGGTGCAAAATGCAATGTATACTGGTGAAGCTAATTCCTGGTATATTGAGGCTGTTCAGTTTGGTCTTCAATAATCCAAGCACACCAACGTTTTCGGAGCACATTGATGGTACCCTTCAGTGGCATTAAGTCTAGCAATTATTCAGTTATATTCAAATTACAATCCACACCTCTAATGAACACTGCACACTGTGCGATATCTGATATATTTTTGAATGCTTGGGGTTGACAATGCTGTTACTTAACTGTGGGGATTTTAGGGAACTAAGATGCACAAATGTATCAGAATTTCAATGGAATTTGGGCACATTTCCCTCAGTTGCCTTTAACAATCCCAGAATTAGTTCCCATTCCCCCTCATTCCTCTTCCTACAAATGGACAAAGAAGCTTTTGTAATACACCAGTGCTATCTAGTGGGCACTAAAGGTCCAGAATCTGGTGAGCCTTGGTCTTGTTTATCATCATACCCATACCCTGTGTGGCTTTCAGAACTGGAGGGAAAAGTACTTTGTCCTCTTAAACAAGCAACAAATCCAGCTAGAACCTGCAGGGAAATCTAAAGCAACTTGTATTAGCTCGGAGGTTCTCAACTGTGGTCCACCACTTCTTCAGGGAAAGCCCCTGGCGTGCCGGGCCAATTTGTTGATCTGCCGCGTCTGCAGGTTCGGCCGGTGGTGGCACCCGCTGGCTGCAGTTCACTGCTCCAGGCCAATGGGGGCTGCGGGACGTGGCGTGGGCTGGGGGATGTGCTGTCCGATCAATGGATCTTGGAAGGTGTGTTGTGGGGGGCTGTTGATCGTTGTAGCAGTGGAGAGATGTCTGCAAGTTTTGCATCTGTTATTCTGGCAGGGTCTGATGCCACTTTGAGTTTGTGTGTCCCGGTCAGTGAGGAGCTTGCTTCTGATGATGAGGTTGGGGGGTTGTTTGAAGGCCAGAAGTGGGGGTTCAGGAAAGATTTATTTCAGAATGGGGTCCCCATCGAGTATGGATTGTAGTTGTTTGATGGGATGGATTTGGCTCCTTTTCTCCCAGTTTGCATGTTTGCTTGCTATTTATTTAAGCTGCCCATTCATTTAAAAATCTGTATTGCATCTTGGCTAGCACTGCTGCATTCTCTACAAGGTCCCACTCCTACAATGTCAATATTTGCCAAAGGTTAATTACACATTAGTCATACAGAGGGAAGCTATTTATACTGCCTCTCAGAACTGAGGATGGGCAGAGCTTTGAAAGAATGCATGCATTTGCCATTAATTGGACTATTGTGGTTTCCATGAAAGTAGGTCTCATAAGCTAACAATGGGATGAATGTTTTGAGGTTCTATCTTGCCCTCAGCCCTCAATGCCTTCAGAGACTGGGCATCAGGCACCTGGCATTTCCCCTATGGATACCCTATTTCCCACACTAGGTGCAAGAAGATTGAGCAGAGGGGAGCTCAGTGTCAGCCCCCAAGAACCAGAGCCAAGTTCTGCCCCTGATGTAACACCCCCGCCCAGGCAATCCCACTGATTTTAACATGATTTCAAGAGTTTAAGTCTGGGCAGAATTTGGTCCTTTCATGTGTGCTGGGGAAGGGAAGGTATTAACAGCATGATACCCGATGTATCTCTCCCCGCCTCCTCCCCTTAGAGCCGCAGGGGAGTATTTATGGCCTATGCAGGCAGTCTAACACAGACCACTCTCTTTCCCTGAATTGAGTTTTGTTCTGAAGTGCCCAAGTGCACAAATGAGGGTGGAGGTTAGTCCACACTCCTCTGGAAGTGAGTATGGGGCATGAGGCCTTCTGTTCTATGTGAGGAGTTTGAGGGTTTTTCTTCAAGATGGAAGTTTGAGTGGAGAGCCAAAAGCTGGTGCAGTTGCTCTTAACAGAGTATCCAAGTTTGTTTGTTTGTTCCAGAGAAAACAGAGCCCTATGAGTTTTCAGATGGTTGCTCAGGCTGATATTAGTTCAAAGTGTGTGTTTAGTCTGACTAGGTTCCAACTGGGGACACCCTGCTAAGTTATTCAGGTGGGTGTTCATGTACTAGACCCAAAATACAGGCCATGATTTCCAAGACTGGGTGCCTAAAGCTAGACTCCTAAATCCATATTTAGGACCTGAGTAAGTGACCTGATTTTTAAAAGTGCAGAGATGGGGGAAGAACACCAGCAGGGGAAGCAGATGGGGGAAGAGATGGGGGAAGAACACCAGGAGGGGAAGCAGCCCTAGACAAAGTAAAATGTATTGATAAATACAGTAGTGTCATCAGCATATCAGAGACACTCTCCTTCTGTTGTATTGCAACACTAAGAATGCTGCAGGAATAATGCTATTAATTTTTATTGGCTTTTATAAGTTAGGGCCCATAAAAACGATACATAAATTATTTATCTTTCCGCACCCTTAAAAATAACTATGTCATGTCACATAATTCAAATAACAAGATCTTAATGGAGTGGATTCCCAATAAACTCCACCTTCATGTGCCAAACTGGAAAACCCCTAACTACTCAAGGAGTATGTTCTGCTTTCGGTAGGATTGTCTCACCTTCCAGTAAGTGAGTACTTCCAGAAAGCCAGAGAAAGGATGGTCCCATGATTAAGGTCCTGGCCTAGAACTTGAGATACCTGGTTTCAAGTCCCTGTTCTGCCACAGACTTCTTGTGTGACCTTAGGCAAGTAACTTAACCTTTCTGTGTATCAGTTCCCCATCTGAAAAATGCGGTCTTCCCTACATCACAGAGGTGTTGTGAGAAGAAATACATTAAGCATGGTGAGGTGCTTGCTTACAATATAAGTGGGGGCTAGATAAGTAGCCAATCTACTTTTTATCTGGTCTAAGGTAGGATAGACAAATGACCTATTATGGGATCTTGTTTCTATACCTATAACAGAGTCAGGAACTCTTTACCAAGTACACAAAGTTGTGTTTGAAAATGGTTAATTATTTCTGTTATGTTTTCATACAAAAATAGCAAAACAGGCACTTCAGTCTAGAGACTTCCTTTTAGATTAAGAAAAATATCAACAAGAAAGAACAAAAGAAAAGTCTCTATCAAAGAGCACAGTGATCCTGTTTCCTCTGTAATTTAGCAACTGTAAAAGAATAAAATGGTGGCTGTCTCTGCAGACAGGCATGTCTTAGAAATGTAAAGATACAGTATACAGAAAACAAGAGGTGTCACTGTTCCGAGCTACAACCTATACACTGATTTTTAAAACTGCATTTCTTTAAAGTTCCCTACCATCTAGGGCCGGTGCTTCCACAAGGCGACCCTAGGCGGTCGCCTAGGGGGCCAGGATTTGGGGGCAGCATTTCGGGGGTGGCGACTCCCGAGGAGGAGCTGCTGGTGCCGGCGGAGGTGAGCTGCTGCCGCGGGGGGATGGGGAGCTGCTGCGGGGGGATGGAGAGCTGCCGCGGGCGTGAGGGCTGGCTTCCGCGTGCGGGGGGGTTAGCCGCCACGGGCAGGGGGTGGGGAGCCACCATGGGGGGTGGGGAGCTGCCATGGACGGGGGCCTGGCCGCCGCGGGGGGTGAGGAGCTGCTGGGGGGGGGGGAAGCTGGCTGCCGTGGGGGGGAGGGGGAGGGAGCCGCCGCCGCGTGCGGGGGGTGGGGAGCCACCATGGGGGGTGAGGAGCTGCCATGGACGGGGGCCTGGCCGCCGCGGGGGGTGGGGAGCTGCTGGGGGGGGGGGGAAGCTGGCCGCCGCGGAGGGGGGGGGAGAGCTGGCTGCCATGGGGGGGGGCGGTGGCGTTAGCTGGGCGGGGGGATCACAGGGCTGGTGCAAGGAAGTTTCGCTTAGGGTGTGAAACTTCCTTGCACCGGCCCTGCTACCATCCTAACTGAGAATTGATACTATAGAAAGTTTGAAAATACAAGTGCAAAAAAAACAAATTGGAACAATTTTAATGTGTAACATTCCCCTCCACTCTTTATTCTGCCATATTCTGAGCACTTCAGAATAAATCCTACACACACACACCCCGCGTTTTTGACAAAATAAAAATGTATCTGAAAAGATCTGAACACCTAATAAATATGGCTCACAAACGAAAGTGAGGAAGCACCATAATTGCAGCGCTACTGACACAACAGCATGTGTCACCAGCCAGGTGACTTGGGTAGGACCTGGAAACAGATGACTCAGAACAAGTTGATTCAAGGTGCAAAAATAAAACATTTACTGACAAAGGAATGATAAATTAAACATGGGTTACAGCCTCCTAGAAATCACAAGAGCAACCAGAATCTAGGACATTTGATTTGCCCTTGAGGCAACACTAGGGTTTTTTCCTCATATTCCTCTTCAGCTCCTAGCAAATGTCAACATAAAGCTAGGGCTTCAGGTCTTTTACACAAAGTACTATATTCAATAGTCCTTTCCAGGACTGCTGAATTTAAGCCAAAATGTAGAGAAACCCTGCGTGATGGTAATAGGTACTATATGTTTGGCTTATATGGGAGCAAGAGAGTCAGGGAAAAGTATAAGGCCCTGTCTCCTGTCTGTGTTCAGTACACTCAACAGGGAATGCCCTTTATATTCATTATCAAGTCTTATCTCTTCCTTACTATGCAACAAAATTACCCACACTATACCAATTCTTTTTTTACAATAGGTGCAGAGAAGGAAGTAAAAAAAGAGCGAGATGAAGAAATCCAGAAACAAGAAAATCAAAAACAATTTTTCCTTTTCCAAAACCACAATTATAAGTAGAAGTGAAATGGACAATTGCACTTCATTTCAACACGTTGATCAGAAACAATTTTTTCCATTTAAAATTTTCCAGTTGGAAAATCAAAACACTTAATCAAAATGGCAAAACCAGATTTTCCAACTGGAACATTTAGTGGTAAAAAATTCTTGACCAACTGTAGTCAGCATGATAAGCAGCAGTCACAGCACACTATCTGCCTAACCACTGTGTAGGTTTATTTTATTTGGTAGGTATCACAACAGAAGAGAGTCTTAAGGAGGACAACGTGGTGACTTGGCAGGGGCTTATGGGGAGCTCCCCCAAAGCAAGTGAGACAGCACTGAAGAAAGTATGAAGGTGCTTGTTCAAGAATTTCACAAAGCGGTGAGAAAGATTGGCATCACTGGCACAACGGAAGCAGAAGTCTATGTCTCTCTAGCTTATTAGAAATGATAGGAAAGGTAGGGCAGGGTTCGATGAAAGAAGACATTTTTGGTAACATTTTTATGAACAATATGAATGTTACTTGACCCATTTGGCTTGGTACTGCTACCCAGTGGGTGCAGATGGGTTAAAATCCTTCTCCTAGGACAGAGGAAAGGCATGAGGTGTTTGGGTCACATAGCTGTCTGGGGTGGTATGAATGTGAGCTGTCAGGAGCTGGCTGGAGTCTCCACATATCAGTGGAGGCTCAGAAGACAATAGGAACCCCAATGACCAAATGATTAGCAGGGGCAGCTCAGGCAGGCTGAACACGTGAACTCAGCGTGGTTTTGCAGTGGGAGGAAAATGGACTGGAGGTGTCAGGAACCTGTGATAAAAACAGAGTTTGCAGCTCTCTCTGGGGACTGAGAGACTTGTGGGGGGGGGGGATGTAAAGTGAGAATGGAGCTCAGGAAAGTAGGGCATAGCGAAGCCCTGGCTTCCACTCACAGGAACTCTATCTGAAGTCTGCCTTTTTCACACTAACCCAAAGGCTTTCAGATTTTGTATTCCATGTGGCTAATAAATTGTTCCCTTGTTTTAAAGGGCTGCCTGGTGTCACTTCAGTTACAGACTGAAGAACTCTGTGCCCCGAAGGGAGGAAAAATCTCTCACCGGAGTCTGGCTTGGCTGGACCAGCTGCAGAGAGCCACGGAGAGCGACAGGGATTGCTGGAGCCTAAAGTCCTGAAAGTTATGGAGGCCACAGGCCTGCTCCTGTAAAACAGTGGTAATTGTTGGGGTCCGGCACCCAAGAGACTGGTTAAAGGGTGGGGCATAGCTCAGACCCTGGGACTCTTTGACAGAGTGATAGGCCATGAAGGACCTTAAAATAGAAGACAAGTACTTTGGGTTTGATGTGAAGAAGGGATGCAAAGGGAGGGTGATGTGGTCAAAGTGATGAACCAGAAAAATTCTTTACAGTGGTGAAATTAGTAGCAGCGGGGCTAACTGGAGCCTAATATCAGCACTTACCAGGAAGTGGCTAACTGTTTAAAAGGAGATCCCAATTTTCTCTTCATCAAGCTGGGAGCAGAGGAAGCTACTTCAGTTAGCTTTATTTGCTTCTGTGGGAGTTATGAGTTTGTTCTTCTCCTTCCAGCTGATCTGTAACCATGCCATAGCACTCGTTTATCTACCATAATAACATGCCCACATACACACAGTTAAAGAAAAGCAATTAATTCCACCTTCCAAAAAGGTGTTGCTTTTCAGAGATTCCTAGATTGTAAAACCAGAAACGAACACTGTGATAATCTAGTTTGACCTGTATAGCACAGGCCATAGGACTTCCTTGAATTAATGTATATTTGAATTAGAGCATATCTTTTAGAAAAACATCTAATCTCCATTTTTAAATTGCCAGAGATGGAGAATTCATTTGGGTCCTCCATGCATAATAAAACATTATATACTGTGCACACAAATCCGTAGCTTCTCAGCTCAGCAAATAATGTATTAAATACAAAGGGCCAAATTCTGATCTTGGTTACCCAACAGGCTTTGTTGAGATTATTTCTGATTTAGACTAATGTAATTTAGATTACAATTAGATCCCAGGAGTAAATTTCTGGTTATTTAAAGACTTCAGGGCAGGAGTACCAAATACACTGTTGGTGCTAAACAAATAATATATATTTCTAGAAAATAAATTTTCAGATTACAATCCCTCTTTACAAATGACTAAAGTGAATGGTTTTGTGTACTGAATAGCATAATGGACAAGAGTATCTTACATTCATACTAGGTGACCTAATTCTGCCTGATTTACAGTCTGAAATTTGGTGTGTTCTGATAGGAATCATCTGACCATGTCTCACAGCCAAACCTAGCTTTGCAGTGTTTCACCAAGATTCACTCTGTTTGTTGAAAGGAAAGTCCAACAGGGACATAGCACAGAGGTGAAATCAGTTCTCTTTTTTTTCATTTAAAAAAATGTGCTTTGAATGAGTCAAGGATGAGGGTGGCGCTGAAGGAATAGAATATGAAAATTGTAGCTGTATTGACCATATCTAGTCTGGGTAGAGAAGAATTCTCTTCCTAATACTGTTAGCGCTCATCCTTCCAGAATGCATATGCTTACCTCAACACAGATAAACGAACAATTTGAAAATGTTCTCATTGCTTTTAAGGACACATTTCAGTGCTTAATCAAGTACATCTTACATTTTCCTTTCAAAACACTGGCATAACTGCATTTCACCTCACTGCAATGAGGGCAACTCTGAACTATTTGGAAGCACAATTATTCTCAGCTAAGGGAACAAAATGTAGTTTTCATATCCTTATTCTGATCGAAGCTCATTTCCTAACATAAGCCTGATTTTTACCTATATACCGAACTCAGCTCAGTTGTCTCAAAGCCACACAAATATGCTATCAGTTCAAACTCAAAGACCTTAAAGCCCACAAAAATTATATTAGATCAATGATATATAAATAATTTCTTCTTGATAAAATATTGATATGTACATAATTGTATGTCTTTCTAGAAGATATGCTTTAGCGCAGAGATCGGCACACAGTCCATCAGGGAAATCCACTGGCGGGCTGGGACGGTTTGTTTACCTGCAGCGTCCGCAGGTTCGGCCGATCGCAGCTCCCACTGGCCGCGGTTTGCCGTTTCAGGCCAATGGGGGCTGCGGGAAGTGGCATGGGTCGAGGGATGTGCTGGCTGCTGCTTCCCGCAGCCCCCATTGGCCTGGAACAGTGAACCACGGCCAGTGGGAGCCGCGATCGGCCGAAGCTGTGGACACTGCAGGTAAACAAACCATCCCGGCCCGCCAGCAGATTTCCCTGATGGGCCGCAAGCCAAAGGTTGCCAATCCCTGCTTTAGCCCAACACAAGTTATTGGTCTCAATACAGGGATAATGGGGTAAAATTCTCTGGCCTGTGATATACAGAAGGTCAGACTAGATGATCTAATGGTCCCGTCTGCACTTAAACACTGTGAATTAATTTACCTAGTTTAAAATGTTGGCTTCTATCCTGCTAACATTTGACTATGATACGAATACTTGCATAAGCTGTTTTGGGCACTGTACAGAAAATTAAAATATAAGGTTAAATAAAATCATTGAATTATCATAAACTCCAGAGAAGAATGTACATAACCTGAACATGCCACCGTGAAAACTCTCCATGGGGCACAGGGCCAGTGCTGCTGCGCAGCCCATGTGGGAGACTACAAGTTCAGGAATGACCTTCAGTTGTGATGTTATAAATGAGATGCCCTGAGCACTAAGAGAAACATGCCAGTCATGCAGCTGCATGCACGTTGCATGCCACCTGTTAAGCACGCATGGCAGCATTCACGATGGCCAAAGACTCAGCTGCTCATCTTGCCTTGCTACCTGAAGGAATGCAGTGGTAGTGAAAATTAGGGAAGGAGAACTGGTGGCAACCTATTGGTGGAGCCTGGGAAGGCACTTATGGTGGGACGGGAGAACTCCATGAAGAGTGTGGCTGGGGAAGTATAATGGGATGGCAGATGTACTATGGATGCCATGGAGGGAGCAGGGTGGGAAGGCAAAGGACTCTCAGCCAGCAAACGATACATAGTTTCCTGGCTGAGTAGCTCTTGGAAGAGAAGAGCAAGGAGCTCTGCTTACATTTGGTGGTAGGACTATTTTAACTGTGTGCGCTAGTGAGCTGAGTGCACAGGTGTACACAAGTCATTGAGCCTCAGTTGTCACTGGCTACACCTTCACTGTTTTTACACTGAGATAGCTATCTTGCTGTAAAATCTCAGGAGAGAAAAGGCACAGGTCAGTTTTACCTTGATGCAGCTAGTCAAGGTCAACCTTATTTCCTGTATTGTGTGGTTTAACTCAACTAGCTACATAGAGGTAAAAACACAGTGCCTCATCTCCCCTCAGATTTTACATCGCGCTAGTTATCTAGAGTTAAAAACACACCCTCAGGCTCAGTTGCTGTTGACCCCTATAACAGCGTGACTAGCAGCATGGTTGGAAGGCAACTGGGGAGCTCCTGGGCATATAATGGGCATGTTACAGCCCTGAGAAGTCGGAACCAAGATGAATGTCTCTAATGAAGGCCAGGCCAAAAGAGCTCATGTTACAATCCTGACACCAGACAGATATTCCTGCTACTGCTGGAGCCATCAGATCATCCCCGTGGTTTATAAAGATGCATCTGAGAAGCTAATCGTTTGCCTTTGGACTATATATGCCATGGCACGGAAGGGCAGGTGTTTTAAAGAACATAAAATTCCTGAGTGATAGCAGAAACCCCTCAAACCCTCCTCCCACAAGAGCTCTGCCCCCTCCATGCTTCTAGTTACAGAATTTGGATGCCACAGGGTAGTGAAATACACATGGGGCGGGGAGGGCACCACACCAACCTTCTACAGAGTGTCCCTACTCTGGTCTCCTGGGGCGTGCCCTCCAGGAGAAAGATACACTGAAGGGACCCTCCCCCCCACGCAAAGTGTTTGGGGTCTGCCCTGTGCAAATGGAGAGAACAAGGAAGAAGAAGGGCAGTGGGAGGGTGACTGGGGATAGGCAGGGGGAGAGGGAAGGAGCAGGGGAAGGAAAGGGGGAGTCTGACTGTGGAAGGGAAGAGAGGGATAGGGAAGGGGCAGGAAAGGGGGAGGGTGACAGGAGAAGGGAATGGAGGGATAGGCAGGGGAAGAGGGAAGGAAGGAGGAGAGAGACGGGGAACGGAATGGAGAGAGAGTCAGGGGAAAGGGAAGGAAAGGGGGAGTGTGACTGGGGAAGGGGCGGGGAGGGATAGGCAGGGGGAGAGGGAATGAAAAGGAGAAGGAAAGAGGGAGGGTGACTAGGGAAGGGAAAGGAGGGTTAGGCAGGGGGAGAAGGAAGGAGAAGGAGAAGGAAAGAGGGAGGGTGACTGGGGAAGGGAAAGGAGGGTTAGGCAGGGGGAGCGTGAATGAGGAGAAGGAAAGGGGAAGGGTGACTGGGAAGGGAAGGATAGGTAGGGGGAGAGGGCATGAGAAGGGGAAGGAAAGAGGGAGGGTGACTGGGGAAAGGAAAGGAGGGATAGGCAGGGGGAGAGGGAAGGAGAAGGAAAGAGGGAGGGTGACTGGGGAGGGGAGGGTTAGACAGGGGGAAAGGGAAGGAGAAGGAAAGAGGGAGGGTGACTGGGAAGGGGAGGGAGGGGAGGGATAGGCAGGGGGAGAGGGCATGAGAAGGGGAAGGAAAGAGGGAGGGTGACTGGGGAAGGGAAGGGAGGGATAGGCAGGGGGAGAGGGAAGGAGAAGGAAAGAGGGAGGGTGACTGGGGAGGGGAGGGTTAGACAGGGGGAAAGGGAAGGAGAAGGAAAGAGGGAGGGTGACTAGGGAGGGGAGGGTTAAGCAGGGGGAGAGGGAATGAGAAGGGGAAGGAAAGAGGGAGGGTGACTGGGAAGGGAAGAGAGGGATAGGCAGGGGGAGAGGGAATGAGAAGGGGAAGGAAAGAGGGAGGGTGACTGGGGAAGGGAAGGGAGGGATAGGCAGGGGGAGAGGGAATGAGAAGGAAAGAGGGAGGGTGACTGGGAAGGGAAGGGAGGGGAGGTATAGGCAGTGGGAGAGGGAATGAGAAGGGGAAGGAAAGAGGGAGGGTGACTGGGGAAGGGAAGGGAGGGATAGGCAGGGGGAGAGGGAATGAGAAGGGGAAGGAAAGAGGGAGGGTGACTGGGGAAGGGAAGGGAGGGATAGGCAGGGGGAGAGGGAAGGAGAAGGAAAGAGGGAGGGTGACTAGGGAAGGGAAAGGAGGGTTAGGCAGGGGGAGCGTGAATGAGGAGAAGGAAAGGGGAAGGGTGACTGGGAAGGGAAGGGAGGGATAGGCAGGGGGAGAGGGAAGTGGAAGGAAAGAGGGAGGGTGACTGGGAAGGGAGGGATAGGTAGGGGGAGAGGGCATGAGAAGGGGAAGGAAAGAGGGAGGGTGACTGGGGAAGGGAAGGGAGGGATAGGCAGGGGGAGAGGGAAGGAGAAGGAAAGAGGGAGGGTGACTGGGAAGGGAAGGGAGGGATAGGCAGGGGGAGAGGGAATGAGAAGGGGAAGGAAAGAGGGAGGGTGACTGGGGAAGGGAAGGGAGGAATAGGCAGGGGGAGCGTGAATGAGGAGAAGGAAAGGGGAAGGGTGACTGGGAAGGGAAGGGAGGGATAGGCAGGGGGAGAGGGAAGGAGAAGGAAAGAGGGAGGGTGACTAGGGAAGGGAAAGTAGGGTTAGGCAGGGGGAGTGTGAATGAGGAGAAGGAAAGGGGAAGGGTGACTGGGAAGGGAGGGATAGGCAGGGGGAGAGGGAAGGGGAAGGAAAGAGGGAGGGTGACTGGGAAGGGAGGGATAGGTAGGGGGAGAGGGCATGAGAAGGGGAAGGAAAGAGGGAGGGTGACTGGGGAAGGGAAGGGAGGGATAGGCAGGGGGAGAGGGAAGGAGAAGGAAAGAGGGAGGGTGACTGGGAAGGGAAGGGTTAGACAGGGGGAGAGGGAAAGAAAGAGGGAGGGTGACTGGGGAAGTAACGGGGAGGGATAGGCAGCGGAAGAGACCAGCGCGGGCTGCCTGAGCAGGTCGCTGGGGTGAGGGAGGGCGCGGCAGAGGGGAACCTCCCCTCCCCGGAGAGATGCTCTTCTCCCATTGGTGCGAAGGGCCAGACGGCTCCTGTCCTGGGCGCAGCGCGCACCTCTCCCCGCTCAGAGGCGGCGGCGGCCAGGGAAGCAGCTGGCTGGGCGGAGGTAACGCCGCCTTTGGGCACCAGCCCCGGGGCGAGTGCGGGCAGCAGGGAGCGGGGTTGATCGGGGGGCGGAAAGGTCCCGTGCAGTACCCGGCTCCGCCAAGCTGGCCGGGCGGGCAGGAAATACGCGCAGTGCCCTGACTCACAGGCGGAGAGCGGCAGCCCAGGAGCCCCGGGGTTTGCGGGGTGCCCGTGGGGAGGAAGAGACCCAGCGCGGGGGTGAGTGAAAGCGGAGGAATGATCCGCGGAGGAGGCACAAATCCCGTCGCTGCGCCCGTGTGCGCTGCGAAACAAGCGAGTGCCCGGAGCAGAGGCTCCCGCGGCTGCATTGCCGGGCTGGGGGCGAGTCCAGAGTCAGGGCACTGGCTGGAGAGAGAGAGCGAGAGCTGTGTGCAAGTAAACTGCTTTCCTCTCCCCCGCTAGTTCCCAGTTAGCGAACTCACAGTCATGTTTCAGAAACTGCTGTTACCCCGTTTTCTGATCTTCGCTCTCCTTTCATCGCCCGGCAGGTGGTCGCAGAAGCTAATGTGTTTGTATGGAAGAAGGTGATCCACTCAGCTGAGCCTTACAGTGCAATTCGGGGGTGTCTTTTGAGTATTGTAGACACTACACATGTTTGTGTTTCCTCTTGGCACAGAGTTGATACAGCCAGAAGAGAGAGAGGGAAAACAATGTTTCCATGCTGTTTCTCTGTTGTTACCTATACAGGTGCTAAATGCCCGATATGTTCATATGGTTTGGCAAATATTTATTTTTCTTAGATAGATATTAGTGGAGGCGTGGTAAGATGTTTAGATAGTGAAAGAGCTACAGTATTGTGACTATTTATCACTATAACCTCTTATTAATCTAGTAGTTAAACTCTGAAGCTGTGTTTTCTGCATATGCAAAACAAACAAATCTCCTGTAGGGCAGGAGAAACTAAAGACTGACAGAAGTATAAACACAGTCAAGGTGCTGGAGACAGAAATAATTAATATACTTTATTAAAAGTATTGAGCTAGAAACATGGCAACTTCTATATTGTGAAGGAGTTATTTCAAGTGTCCAGTAAAGGTGAGTGTCCTCTTGTATGGCAGTCAGCTTCTTTCTGCTGGGTCAAGGTGCAAAGAGTTTGGTATTCTGGCTATGACATGTTGAGCGTGTCCAGAAATGACTTGCCATGCTCTGATTCTGAACCTTTGCATTTGATGGTCAAAATATCCAGGTTGTGGGAGTTTAGCTCTTTGCAAGCTGTCTTCCTTCAAGGTACCCATCATCCTAGTCTACAAACAGGGTTTATTTCGCTAACATAGTGACTCAATGGTAAAAATTGCACTAAAACCACCCATTCCCGGTAATTCTGAAACAATGTAAAACCACAAAACCTAATGGCATTCAAATAGAGTCTAATTTGCTTAGCTTTCTGTGAATGAAGGGGGAACAGTGAACTGAATGGGTGCATAATTGTTCTGAAAGTTTCTGGTACTGAACGCTAACTTGGTAATTGCTGAGATTGCTTATAAACTCGGAAGGTATCTTTAATGTTTGAATGCATAGTGTGGCTTTTGTATTATTTGTATGTGTTCTATCAAGCTGGCTGTTAACAAAAAAGGAAACAGAAATGCTGTATATTGTATACACTAACTCTCCTGTAAACCAAGCTAGATAAATAATTGGGAGTTGAAATACACTTTCCACTGTGGGAGAAGTCTACCAGAACTTAATAGAGAATAATGATTCTATAGAATTTTGTAACCAGCTTACTTTAAAGAATCTCATTCTCTTTTAAGTTTTATACGTTTTTTGAAGTTAATCTTATTGCACTACTAGAAGGGACTTGGCTACTATGGTGATAAGGATGGTATAAGAACTTAAATAGAATGGAATTGAATTTCTGTAGAACGGTTTTGAATTCTATAGGACTTTCATAAGGGTCATTCATTTCTGAAAAGGAAATCTTAAAACCTTAGTTGAAACAATAAGAGCTAAATTATTCCTATAACGCTTTTTGTCTTCTGTGCATTACAGACTTTGGCCTGATTGTGAAATCTAAAGTATATGGCTGAAAGGGTCTGTCAACACAGATCATATTGCAGCACTGGTGCCGTTAAACTTTGTGGCACCCCTGTCAGGTATGTAGGCAAGTCATTATGCCCATTGTAAAGAAGTGAGCGAAACTAAAACAGAGGTTTAAAAGGATATTAAATGTAGAGTTAAATAACAAACTCAGTTATTTAAAAAAAAAAAAAAGCCAACAAAAACACTGCCATTGTCTAAATATTAATGTCATTGGAAAAGTTGTTAAAGAAACAGTCCTCTGGCATCCGTGGCAATAATTGCAGTATTTAAAACCTGAAAGTGTACTTGATTATAAAGAGAGTGAAATGGATCATTCTGTTCTCATTGTCCGGACTAAGACACAAGCAAACAGCACCGTTTGATCTAACAGTGTCATACTTCTCATTGTCTCCTAAAAAGTGGCTTTCTTTCCTCTGAAGCACTAGATATTGACCATGGCCAGTGTCAGGATACCAGACAGATCACTGTTCTGTACCAAATTAATTTTGTCCTGCAACATTGGACTTGCCAGTTCCCCAATAGCTGATACAAATATGGTTCCAGTCCAGGTTAGTACTTGGGACCAAAGATTTTTTGCTAGCACAGAATGTGGAATACAAACTGCAACAGTTAGTAACGGAGATTAATCAAGTAACTAAACAGGATAAGAAGTCAAAAGAATTCATTGTTTTCTGCCCTCTATCAAATTTCCTGTGATCATGATTGAAAGGAATCTGGCTTGTCCATGCTGGGTAGAACACTTCTTTCTTCTGTAAAGGTATCAGATACATTCTTTTGAATAAGACTTAAAATAAAGCCCCAACAAGCAACCATTATCTGAAGGGGAATATAAAAATGATGTTTAAATACTCAATGAAGGAAATGTTTTCTTGTATATTGTTTAATTTTACTTCCCTCTCTAGTTGGCACTGGTGACTTCTGCTAATGAAACCTATCATTAGCTGTTATAATAAAGAAGTGCTATACTTAGTCAGGTGGTGGTCTTCAGTTCAGATGCTGCATGCTATCCAAGCTCCTAAGGCAATAGTTCACTTTTTCATGATCAAAGCTCACCAGCTGTTGCAAGGTTGGAAAGTTTTACTGTAGTTTAATACCAAATCAATTCAATGAGGCTCGTAGATCCTGTCTTCAGGTGTTAGGATGTTTCAACATCATTGCATGCTTAGGACATGATATGGGTTTTGCTGCAATGGGTTGAGGTTAGTTTCCAGTTACTTTGTTTATTGGTGATTCAGAGGTTTGGCTGACGGCATTGGTTTTTAGCAGACTTTAGTACTTCATTCCTGTGGTAGGGAGTCATCTGGTTTCACCCAGGTACAGCAACTAGCTCTGCTGGATTCTCACCTCGGTAAGTATATGGTTTGCTTTGTCTTTGTAATTTGATACCGTTTATTGCTTTTGGGATGGCAAAAGGAAGAAGAGTGCTGGAAGAAATTTTCTCTGCTTTTATAGCATTTTAGCAAAGAATCATAAGCATTTTACAGAAAAGAATATTTCCAAAAGTTCTGAGCCAAGTTGTACTCCTTACACTGTAAACTTTGCACAGAATATGTAATGAGATGCCAAGTTCTGCACCAACCTTTGCTGACTCTCTTTCTCAATGTTGTTGTCACTAAAGCCTTTGGAAGATCTGCTGTTGACTTAATTGGAGGCTGGAGCAGGCTTTATATTTGTATATTCAGATTAAATTGGGAGTTTCTCAAACCATGTACCCACGTCTGCTTGTGGGACACGATCAGTGATGTGCAGCCTGGCTTATCAGAATAAGAATCCATTATAACTATACTTACTGTAATTCTGAAGGTGACATGCCAAGTAGTCTGAATTTTAGACGCTATGCTAGATCAGGAAGTTTGAGAACTACTGGGTTAGATAAATGTTTTAGTCCTGCATTATCAGGAAAACAGATTTTAAAAGTGACTGCAACTCTCTCTTCTCATTAAAACTGAGCACCTGTTTCAGAGAGAACTCAACTATTTGAAACATGGAGAGAATAATTCGGACAAACACCTGGGTTGCTGAGATGTGCAACATCACACGAAACTCAAAACAATCTGCTACTGAGAGTGTTGTTTTCACAGTTGACTGACTTAATGTTATTCTCAGTATCTGAAATCACAATTAAAGGGGACTGGTGCTGCAGCTTGTTTTCAATTTTTGCATTAGGCCAGAGTGAATCCACTAGCTAGTGAAACATCAAATCATGAAGGTGGTAAATGTGCCATGTGCATCAATGCTGATTTCTCCATCGAAGGGATTATGGCTGACATAGTACTATTTAACTTTTTAATTTCTGATGTTTTGTTGGAAAACCCATGGTAAATTTCTGTTCAAGACAGGATGAGGCCTACATCTCACAGTATTGTTTCGCAAACTATGTGCATTTTGAAGTGCTGATTTGACTCATGATCGAAATCAGGGGTCGGCAACCTTTCAGAAGTGGTGTGCCGAGTCTTCATTTATTCACTCTAATTTAAGGTTTCGGGTGCCAGTAATACATTTTAATGTTTTTAGAAGGTCTCTTTCTATAAGTCTATAATATATAACTAAGCTATTGTTGTATGTGAAGTAAATAAGGTTTTTAAAATGTTTAAGAAGCTTCATTTAAAATTAAATTAAAATGCAGAGCCCCCTGGACCAGTGGCCAGGACCCGGGCAGTGTGAGTGCCACTGAAAATCACCTCGTGTGCCGCCTTTGGCTGGTTGCCTACCCCTGATCTAAATTGAAGTACTGTTTCCCATCCCTATCCCACTGTTGTCTATATTACTGCTGGATGAAGACATTGTTTGTGCACCCAGTCTCTAACTTGATTCTAAGTAGAGTCCTGCTGTTGGAATAGGTGTGTGCTTGAAGCACTAGCATTGAAGGCTAGATTCACTTATACTCTGTAGAGATCATAAAAGGGATGCCCAAACTTTGCAACCCTGAGATCTTGCCTGAAGCCTAAATGGTGCCCTGACTTTTACTCTATAAATGTGTATGTATATTTTGTTTCAAAAAGCATTTAAAAGAGGGGTCTCCAGTTGCTCAGAGCCATCATGTAGGAAAGAACAGACAGAGAACTTTTGTTTCAGTCCCTGGGCTATTTGCATGCAGAGCTATAGTGTCAATAACAAAAGCAGTGGCTATGCTTGCAAAACAGGGTGGCTATAACAAAAAGCTAAAATCGGCTGGTAAGGGATGATCTGGCTAGCCACAATGCCTCCTACCCAATTAAACATGTATGATAATGACACACTGGCCATTGGCAATGTAATGCATGATCTCAGCTTAGTACTATGCCACAAGCAAAATCACTCAGTCCCTTTGCTGAATGCTGTGTGTTGAATATTGAGACTTAAGATGCAAGGCAATGGAGAATCAGACCCTTCATGCAGTCACCAGTGCAAACTGGGTATAAAACGCTACCATTCTGATTTGATAGTGTTTTGCACTCGCCCTGCACCTGATGACATTTATACCATGCAAGTTAACGGCGAATCAGAGCATTAGGGTTGCAGTGGTGCATCTCCTTATCTAAGATACGCTACCTCGAGAGGGCTGCAGGCTGCATTTTTACAGCTTCACTATTAAGTCTTTTATACATGCTAGAGAAACCTTGGCAACGATTTCCTAGTGTTGCTAACATTGGCTCAGCTCCATGAGTGTCCGCTGTGTTGTGAGCCAACCTGTACATAAGGCAACTGTTGCCACCAGTGTTTTAAGTTCTGTCAATTAACTCTGCTTACAGCAGGTCTAAAGACACGTGCCAGCAACCCATCTACACTAGGGCTTCTGATGTTGCTAACACCAGTGGTGGTATTTCACCAGCAGCCCGGATCCGGGCCTCTCATTTATTCAGCACCTCATGTGTCTCTTCACAGTGCCGGACTAGACTCAAGTTTAACAGGGTTGTCTTTCACCACTAATTCTGCCAAGCCCGTTCCCTTGGCTGTGGTTTTTTTAGATAGCAGTTAGGGACAGTGGGAATCTCATTCACCACCAGTGGTGCTGAAGTGAAGGTAGTCTGACAGCAGCCATCTTGAACCTGGGTTGAACCAGGGACCTCCAGAGCTGAAAATGTGAGTTTCTGCACCTTGATCTGAAGAGCCAGGCTCTCTAGCTTTGGGCTGTAATAGGCATATCCTCTGTGGGGGTGGGTGGGACACAACATATGTAGACTAGGGGGTTACATTAGCAGTGATGGGAAGTCTGCAAAATTTCCCCTTGTGTGGACAAGTCTTTGTAGTGAATCTTCATTTCACTCTAGTGCAGGGGTCTCAAACTCAAATTACCACGAGGGCCGCATGAGGACTAGTGCATTGGCCCGAGGGCCGCATCACTAACCCCGCCCCCTCGCTGCCCCTGGCCCTGCCCCCACTCCACCCATTCCATTAGGCCCAGCCCCTTCTCCGCCTCCTCCCCTGTGCGCACGGCTTCCTGCTCCTCCCCCCTCCCTCCCAGAAACCGCAAAGCTCTTCCCATCCGGCCCGTGGAGCTCTTCCCTGCGGCCCACCGGGCTCCCCACGCGCCCCCCCCCTTTAAAAAAAAAAAAAAAATGCCAGGCAGTTCCCACTGCCAGAATAACTGTCTGGTGGCGGGAACTGCCTGGGGGGGGGGGGGGGGGAGGGAGAATAAAAAAAAATTGGGGGCGGGGCCTCGGGGAGCCCAGCGGGCTGCAGGGAAGAGCTCCGTGGGCTGCATGTTTGAGACCCCTGCTCTAGTGGATTCCACACTGATAATCCTCTTGGAGTGCAGCAATTACCACCTACTGGAGAGGTCTTCAAAACTGTCCTGCAAGCCTGCATCTGCACTACGAAACTTAGCAAGAAACTGCTGCTGGTTCCATAGAACTGGTGTTAGCATTGATGGGTGCCCTAATATAAACATGTTTCTGGGATCTTTAACACCAGGTCTATAGTATCTGAGGGTAACATTGTCAAACCCGCACAAAAACACCCTTTTATTAGAAGGTTCCACTATATTAGATGTTGTGGATCTGCTTGTTTTTCTACTCTGGCTCCCAGAGGCTAAGTAAACTTTAGCTGAATAATCCCCACTACATAAAAAAGCGTTTAAAATTGAAAACAAAAAACCAGGAAATGTCTCACTTCCCAGTAGCCTCTGATGAAAATTTCTTGATAACTAGCTGCTTTCTTTGTTTTGCATGTTGCTGTTCTTGACTCGTGTAACTACCAGACTGACTCCACAGTGCAAGTAGAAATGAGCCCACCTGTTAGTTAATGTGGGTGGGGAGGAGGAAGGCAGGCACTTCTCTCAGCATTCCCATTTTGTAAAGTGATATCTTTCAGAAGCCACATAACTTGACTGTAATTTGCTGAGGCTAAACTCTGGCAGTAGCTACCAGAGTCTGGAAGCAATTATTTTTTGTGCTTTCAATTAAAAAAAAACATAGGGTTAGTTGTCTGTTGAAATTATAAGAGGGCAGAAAAAATGAGAGGCTGGTCTATTTGTGTTCCTATAATTTTGGGAAGGCCTTTCTCAGATTCATATATTCTCATTCCTGCGGACTCCAGAACTCGTAGGGGAAACCTAAGCTAAATGAGTGAGTTATCTCTGATTGGGGCTGTAAGTATGGTAGAGTCAGTGATCATGGTTGTGTGAATCCTGCTTGGTCAGGCTCATCAGGGTTTGTTTTTCAAGGTGTGGACGGGTCTACCCACTGACCCGGTCTAGGGAATCTCAGGCCATAGAACTGGGTAAGGGCTATCTGTGTGGTCAACAGCAGGACTGAAGGAACATTTCATGGTCCTGCTGCTGAAGATGGGAGGAGTGGGGTGAGAAAAAGGGAAGGAATGGGGTTAGTAGGCAGTCCCACTCATCTGAAGTGCCTCCCTGTTGGTGGAGGGGGAACAGCAGATTGATTTGCTGCTATGTGTCCAGGGTTGGAAGAGCAGGCTGTCTGTACTAGAAGGCTATTGGAGGGAAAAGAGTAATAGTCACAAGGCCTTCCAAGAAAACGTAAATAGGTGGCAACCTAACGGGAGGGGGAAGAGAGAGAAATGAGGCTGGCATCATGTAACTCTGAGTTACATGAACTTCTGTGAGTTTCACTTTCCTGTGTTTTGAATTTCTGCCTGAATTTTTCACATGGCCCTCCACTGGTTGTGCAATAGCAACCCTTTCAGATGACTTGGGAACAGCATTGCCTGCTGTACCATCCAGGCCTCTCCCGGGGCAAAATTATGGTGGGTTTAAGGGTCAGGCCAGTTCCATTATCAGACCCAGCTGGGAAGGGGTCAAATGTTCCCTATGAAGGGATGAGAGGGCTCAGTTGAAAGGGGGCTGCAGGAAGGAGATTGGCTTTTGTGACTAGCCCTGGAGCAGAGAGAGGGGAGCAGAGCAAAAGGCTTCTGGGTCTTGGCAGCCTACTTTGGGTTGTGAGTTTTGTTACTTTGTGAGGTTTTGTTTGAATTAATAAAACGGTGTCCTGGAGGAACGGGGCCTGAAAAATTACAGGCATGGCAGTGAGTCCTTCATGGGCTGGGGAGACAAGCCAGCTGCCCACACGCTGTGTTATTTTTCTTGAATATGTTGCAGTCCTGCCCAACTGTCCTGATCATGACTTGGACCTCTGTTTTGTTAGGCGTTGTACAAATATATAATTAGACACAGTCCCTGCCTGTAAGTGCTTACAGTCTAATTAGTGCAATAAGTAGGTTTAACAACCAACAGCAGGGCAACAGTGATGAGGTGACACCATGGCATAGGGTAGCTATTGCACTACTGAATGGGCCTGACTCAAATAAGACCTATATATGTATTTTATCATCTGCCATGGTGTGACCCAATGCACCCCTGTGTTCACACCCTACACATTATGACCATAATGGCTCAGGAGATGAGATATATGTCAGGAAATTAACTCACTTTGAAATTTTCACAAGTGTCTCAATTTTTTTTAAATAAGCAGACCAGGGTGAGGGGAGGGGTGGGGAGGGCAGCGATGTCTTAAATTGGGTTTTAAGTTTGTCTCTAATGCTGGGATAAATGTGGGGTGGGAAGTATGGGAAACTGAAAATGGAAGACTGAACGTGTGTGATTCTGCTACCCTGTTGTGTGCAGCTTTTGGAGTGAGTATGGCCTTCTGTCAGGGGAAGCACAGATCATGGTGATACAACATAGGACGCTCTACCCTATCTTCACAGGCACATCTTTGTGAGCTATCTTCAGCTCTGGATTTCCTGCCTCTTATCCTGATAACTCAGATGCTGCTTGTAGTGAACAGGAGGTTGCAGTCTTTTTGCTGTTGTTGCAGGCCAATTAACAATCAATTAATTCTGTCTGAGTGTGTGTGTGTATATATGTGTGTATGTGTGTATGTATGTGTGTGTGTATATATATATATATATATGAGATATGCAAGGAAATTGCAGCTTAAACAATACTAAAATGGAGTTGTTAGATTTCCTGCCACCCCCTTCATCTTTTCTGAGCTTGATTCTTGTTTGCCAGGTCTTAAACAATCTGTTAGCTCCGAGAACTTTTCTATGGCCATTTCCAGGCTCTTATGTGCTGGTTGTTGCTATGGGAAATTTAATGGGGGTTCGGCATGAAGCCATCAGCCCTTAGGAAACTCCAACTAGTACAGAACCCTGCAGCATGTCTCCTCACCTACCCTGACTACCATGAGTGCATCAGACTGGTCCTCCGTTCTCACTGAGTTAAGTTAGAGGTCTCAGTCACCATCTTCAAGGTACTCAGTGGCCTGGGTCCATGATAGCTAAAACACCTAATGGTTTGGGATGAAGATTGTGACTGATGACTCCACTCCCTTGGAAACATTTATCTGTGCAGGAGATGGAACTTTCTCAGTGGATGGTCCATGACTGTGGAATGAACTCCTTCTGAAACCAAGGACCATCACAACCCTTGCCACTTTCTGATCCAAGGTGCATTTCTTCAACCTGCCTTCTTTAACACAGAGCAAGTGCATACAAAAAACCCCAAACCCACTAACCAAATCAAACCCAAAACACTACATTGCACATACAACTCTCCCATAAGGAAAGGAATGAGATGGAACAACCTTCATGTGACAATGTTAGTAAAATCACTTAATGCATGATGGGAATGCACTTAGATATTGTGGTATAAGGACCTATACAGAAATAGAAAATTATAAAATCTGTGCTGACCAACTTTCTTAGGAAAAGCAATAGTTCTTTAGAATACTGTGCGTTATCCACATAGCATGTAGTTTTTATGCAAATACATTTCCCAGAACTAGTATCTTCTATCTAACCGTTCACATATCTGTGTTGAGCTTAGCAGATACATGATTCTGCAAGCACAGAAGCACTGCAGAACCGTGTCTTTAATGGTGATTCTTTTCCTACAGTATGTTTTACTGTAGTATCTGGTGAGCAATTGTGATGCTCTCTAGATCATTGCTTGATTTGTTTCTATCTGCAGTTGTCTTTATTTTAATAAACTCACATCTCTTGTATCTCCTATTTATGGCACCGAATTCTGTATAATTGTTACTCGTTTTTTTTCTATTACACTGAAAATTTACACTTTATAGAACATCATGAGGTATTGATTATTTTGCAGTAGTAATGGATAAATCTCAACAGCTCAGATACAGATAAGTATCAAGCATCTATAAGTTTACATGTGTATTCATGCCAGTTGTCACAGTTCAGGGCAACTGCACCTATATTTCCCCTCGTTGGTCTTGAAAGGGCACCGACTCTCAGGTTTCCAGCTCACTAGCCATCACTTCTTGTGGGCAGAGACATGTGTCTCTCCTGCTCCTGATGGGTGTTTCCAGGATGCACAATTCCCTGCCTACACTATGAATTCCCCAGCCAGCCAGACTGCCTCAGCAGGCCTGCTGTGCCTTCTTTCCTCGGAAGCTATTGATAGCGCAATTGCCCACAGTTAAGTTGTCCCACAGCACTTCTTAAGCAAGCACATGTATTCTTGAAGTGAAAGCGTTACAGACAAAAACATTACAAACCTACAAGCATGTTAATAAGCTGACCAGAGATCACCCCAGTTCAACAAGGGTTCTGGCAGGTGATAGTCCTTCAAACTACACCAATGGGTTGTTGACAACCATCTTGGCTCAGAACAAGCACACCCAGGAAACTCAGTCACTTCTTTATATGGTCTGGGTCTTTGATTTGCCCTCAGGTGATCAGCAGACAAAAGGTCCCCACCTTATGGCAAAGCTTCAGAAGGCTGAGTTCTTGCATCAGAGGCTTTACATTTGCATACACCTCCCCCTAGAGATTTCCTGGGAAACCCACTTCACTTTAAAAGTTCACATTATTTCAACTAGTTCTGTGGATATCCTACCACTTCCCAGGGTTTACATTAGTCAGTTTTCCCCCTTTAAAGAAGTTACATGCAGTGTGTATTCACAATAATCCACAAACATTTGAATTTTTAGTACAATGAACTTCTAAAATACTTAAACATAATTCAGTAAGGTTTGTTCAGGATATTACAGGAAATTGCTGTATCTGTCATGCTAACCTTCTAGATTCTAAGAATTCTTGGCAAGGTCTGCCAAGTTAGTGTGTGTGTGTGTGTGTTTGTACAGCACCTAATACAATGTTGCCCATCTTGGTTGTGGTCTACCATAATATAAATAAACGGAACCTCTCAGAACAAAGACTGTAGGCTGCAAATATCATGAACAAGTTTTTGTGACATAACTGGTTCTTCACTTTTCTAAAGTCCAGAAATCTAAAAAGAACAGCAGTCTTATTCTGCTTTTGCCTGGAATCAAGAATTGCACAGGCAAAAATATGATTTATTTTAAAAACCCAGTTATCAGATTTCCCCATTTCCTTCTAATATTCTTTGACTCTTGAAGTTTCATGCTGCTTGTTTTGTGTTAACTGGTTCAGCTGTTCCTATTTTACTTTGTATCTGGTGTCCTCAGGGAGAGTTATAGGTATCTCCATATCTACAGTTACTGCAATTATGCCCACTATACCTACAATGTGACAATATCTTGAATAACCTGTATTGCACAGTTGGGATATTGTAGCTTAAGTCGAGGGTTAAGAATTCGATCCAGAGAAGTAAGAAGCAGACTTTCCCTAAAAACAAACATGGACCCTCCTTAGATACAATATCTAGGTAGTGTATAGCTATTACTACAGTTGCCAAGGAAAGTCCCAATTGCTGCCTATAGTTTGAAACGTAACTGATCCTTGAAACTGGACATAGTCCTGGCACAGTCCCTAATTGGAACAGTTTTAGGGAATGCACTTACTAAAAAGATTTGTTCTACTTTAAGACTACAGGCTTTTAAATAATCTTGAAGCTACACTATACATCTAAGTAAGTAAATAGAAAATGAGTTAATTCTAGATTTAAAGTGCACATGTATTATTCCAAACAAGAAAGTATCTATAAAATACTTTTGCATGGGACCAGGGTTCACAATTACACACAGCTGAACTACTTGGGGTTGGGGGGGAGTATGTGCGGAATATGAACAGAGTGGATAAAGATTGAATTTAAATATTTACAGTGCAAACTTGCTTGTTCTCACTTTGCTAATCAGAAACCTGACAATTCATGTATATACATCAGTCTTGCTACACTTCGCAAATATTTGGTGCCGGAGAACCATAGTAGGGTCTTGAATTACTAGAGGTTAAAATCTTCACCCTTCTGAAGCTAAGGGCAAAACTCTCAGACACCTGATGACTTGGGCATCAAGGAGTGGTTGCTTCACTGACTGCAATGAATCTGACAGTTTTCACTAGCTGAGGATCCTCCCCCTAATCCTTCCAATGGTTACACATGTACTAAACAATACACATACAAGTAGTTTTATTGAAATAAATGGGATTACTTGTGCATAACATTTCTCACATGTAAGTGTCCATGGGATGAAGGCCTATGATCAATAAGGTGTGTGTGTATATTTGATATTTCTTTTGGTCTAAATGAAATGTTTTATTTGACCTGAAATGAATTTTTTTGTAAACTTCCATAGAACCACAACATCCATTATTCACCCAGGTCTACCAATAGCTTTCTGTTCTAACAGGCTGAAGATTAGCAATATAGTGATATAGCAATCTTTGTCTAAAAGATCAGTACTCATCTTGTTATAAATGAGCAGGGTACTTAAGGCTTGTTGCTGAGGGTTTAACACTTCTCTCCATTATGGCCATTGTGAGCTGACCTCTGCAGGACATAATTGCAGAGAAACTTACATGTTCTGTGTGGGGGAAAGTTTTTAATTAGGACATTCTAAAACGGAATGAAATATTTCAGTATACATGTGTTGACAAGGCTTATTTCAGTTTGGCCCCCAAAATCAGTATTGAGTTATGCAGAAAAGATCACTAGATAGGGGAAGTGGAGAATAAATGACAGCTACTAGGAAATTCTTCAGCTCCCCTTGATTAAACATACGTGTTGGTGCACAACATACAACAAAATAACCTAAGGCGCTGTTAGTACTCAGGCTGTATTAGCAGTGCAGTTGGATTTTATCATCATGCAAACACTCCAATAACAACTACTCATACGTGAGAGGTATAGAAACAGCTGGAGTGGTTCTGATGTGCATATCTGCACCGCTTGTCTTTTTTTTTTTTTTTTTCTTCTGTAAGATTTGGTCACTGTGGTTGGATTATTTGGGGCTGTAGCACAAAAGTTTCTCTGGGAAAGAAAACTAGGCAGAAAAAAAATAGCTGGGCTCTATTTTTATATATCTATAGTTGTAGATTCAGAATTTGTGGGTAAGGGAGTGGTTGCCTTTGCTGTAATGCCAGAACAGATAATCTAATCTGACCTGCATAACATGGGCGGTTGATGTGTACCCAATTTTGTGAAGTACTTATTAATGTCTAACTGTTTTCCTTGGCTTCCTTAGTCTATAAAACGGGGATAATTCTATTTCCCTTTTGCGGGTGTTGTCAGGATAAACTTGATTAACACTTGCATAGGACAACAGAGTTTGCTACATAGATGCAAATTGTTATTGCACACTTTGTTTCGCTCTGCCCCTAGCTCCCTCTTCCCTTAAATGCAATAAACTTGGTTTATTAGCTCATCCTGGTTACAGGCACTGGCATTTCATGGAATTTAAGGAGCAAAGTAGTTCATAAAGGAAAATATTTTACTTGAGAATGCATAAATACAACCCCCATTTTCATAAGAGACCCCGAGGGTACCCTGTTAGCTGAGTGTACCGTGGGCTGGGCACAATACAAGAGCTGTTTATCCGGGGGGGCCTGTGATTGTTCATACCAACAGAAGGAGTTGGCTGCTCTGTGAGGCAGCATCCTTGCCAAAAGCCTGGCAGCCAGGAAGCGTAGGATTGGCTTCCAATTTGCTTGTGTAATTAGAAGGCAGAGGCTGGAGGGCAGCTTTCCCCAAATGAAACGCTAGCAGTGGATCAACCACATGAGGAATATTTGAAAAATGATATTGCAATGTAATGCACTCAGGGACACTTCTAGGTTCCTGCATCCAAGGGGAGGGTTGGCTGACTTGGGTGCAAGGCAACGTACAATAGCGCCTCAATTTCAGGTCCTACAGGCAAGCTTAGCATCTGTCAGTACTAACTGCTCCAAAGCTACTCTCCTTCCCCCCCCTCCCCCCCCCACACAGACACACATGCGCGCACACATGTGGCATATGGAAGTTTAAAACTGTGGTGTGTGGGTTACTGCATCTCTTTGGGTCTGGAACTGTGGTTAGCAGAATTCAAGTCTTTCACTTGAACTCTGAGCTGAAGAAAAGTGGGTCTGGATGTAACTTGTTTGCAAGGATTCTCTGACTGGGCTAACTTAATTATGATGTTTAGAACCAGTTAAAACCGTGGATGAAGAATTAAAAGGCATAATTAAGTTTTGGGCAACCTAGTCCATAGTACTGTCAACCCCAAAGCAGTCAAAAGTCATGTTACCCCCTCCCTCACCCAAATTGAGATTAATGGATTTTTAAGCCAAACTTTTAAAAATAAATGCTGGGGTCTCTCTCATTTAATTTCTGGTTCCTGAGCCTTTTAAATCATGCCTGGTTTACATCTTCAGGTTTTCTCTGCAACTGTGTGAGGTAAAAACTTTTTTTTTTTTAAAAACAGAAGCTGAGATTGTCACACATTCGCAAGCCTCCAGAAACTGGAGCTGTAAGAAAAAACACCAAATATAGAGACTCATAATTTTGAGTTGGCAACACTGAGTTCAGTTTCTCAGTATAACAGCACTTTCTAGTTTCTGAAGAGATGCTTAAGAGGTAATACAGCACCGGTGTCAACTGCCATTACTTGCATTTAACCTGATATGGAGTGTTTGAGTTTGCCTCTATTCTGCACAACAAACAGATGTGAAAAGTGATACGTCTTTATATCTTTTTAAGAACTATCATAAGGTTACAAGGAAACTGTTTTAGTTACTTTTGAAATCTCTTAAACCTGCCACATACTTAGGCCTGAGAAATGGTACAGTTAACTAACTATATTTCACTCAATTAGTGGTCGTGGTGCGATGCACACTAAGAACTCCAGCACTCGATGTAACTGTTACTCTTTCAATGACTTGTAGTATTTTTGGTGTCAATGAACTACAGAGATGGAGTGGAGAAAAAAAATACGGCATGCAACAGCTGTACCTGCACTGATGTGCCTGCATTTTTCAAGGAAGTGTCAAGTTTTGCATCATGGATCAGTTGTTCCTATCATTTGCGCAAGACTTTTAAATGTTGGGTTTTTTGTTTTAGAGTTAATACTTTCAAGAGAAATCAGTAGATCATAATAAACATGGGTGGCAGGGAATTAAAATTAAAAAAATGTGTCTAGAATTCCTAAATCGTTCTAGCTATGTTAAATAGCCGATTGTTTTTTGAAAAGCTTACCCTTTTTCAGAATTTATGACATGACTAATATTTGTAGCCAAAGTCTTTTGTGAATTCTATTTTTTTTTGCATGATTTGAAATACAGATGTGTCAAAATATTGCTGGCTTTGGAAATCTGGCTTTAAATTATGGTACTTGATATAGATGTAAGCCAACAGTTTCACCTCTTACTCCTGTATTAAATGTTTGGAGGTGTTTTCTGCAACAGATTGCAGTCTTGTTCCAACTTGCACTGAATGGGTTCAGAATCTTTTCTGTGTATGCAGCCAGGTGTTCTTTGCTGACTCTACGAAACTGCATGTGTATTATGCTCTAGTTGTTGCTAGTAATCGGCATGTCTCCAGTGAGCTACTGACTTGCTATCAGGGCAAATGTCATGCAGGGTTTATACCATTTAGGTGTTTAGAAAAATTACTTACAATTTGGGTTACTTACAACTTCTTACTCGGTGATCTCAGGTACCCAACTTCTTAAATGGTTTCCCGTGCCCATTTCTTATGTGAAGCCTCACACTTCTCATTGCTAACCCAAGTGTTAGGTCACGAAGGCTGCACCATTTAAGCCCAGACAGGCTTTTGCCATTGACTTGAGTGGGAACAGGTTCTAAGTAAACAAAACGTGAGGTAAAACTGACTGCAGGATGAGGTTCATGTTTCAGCAGAGCAGCATTCTTTTAAACTGTTTTCTTCTAAGCTATTTGGAGGAGGATCAGCTAGTCTGTCTGATGCAAGCAGCAAAAGGCATACACAATTACACTGCAGCTGTTTCAGTGCATGTAATATGCAGTCCTGGAGCCATATTCTTAAAGTACATTTTCCCATTCTTGAAGGAAGAGAGTGCAGAATCTTTCCATGAGTGGTGGCCTTTTGTCTTTGGTGGGTTTGTTTGTTTGTTTGTTTGTTTAAACAGGAACTCACTATTACTCGGTAGCAGTCACCTGTAGGAGAGGAAATCTCTGGAAGGAAAGTGGAATGATAGAGCTCTGAGACTGTAACTGCAGAGCGGTGAGCATCTGCTTCTAGGCACTGTCCAGCGTCAGGTCTGCACTCTGTCTAGTTGTTCAGCAGGGCCGTGTAGAGATTCAAGCCTCGCAGAATTTTTATTTTCACGGGAAGAGGTGACATTCTGGTTTCTATAACTTTAACTAATTACAACCTCAGGGAAGATTGATTGAAGTCCAGCCTACTTAGTAAAGTGCTCTCTGCCCATCTTATTACGTTGAAATCCTTAAAATCAAATTAAGAGTTAACGCAAAACTTCTTCCCATGTCTCCTCTTGTGTTTGTCCTAGAATGGCCTTTTATGGCAACATATCTTTCTACAACAGCCTTCTAAATACTTGGTTGTAGAAAATTACCTGATCGTTCCAGTTCAGCATTGTCTGGGGTTTATGACTACAACATAATTTACTCTCTGTTGGCAGATGTACATTTGCAATTAGGTCAAGGGCCTTGGATGTTAACACTACAGATGCTGGCTGGAGCTTGGTACGTTATGACAGACGCGCTTCACCTGTGACCGTCAAAGCGGATCATGTCCATGCTTGTTTATAAACTAGATGATTGTTCCTTCCAAATAAAAGGAGGAAAGAATCATTTGAATTGGACTATAAATACCATATGTGGTGAGATCTGTAGGTGACCCAGAATCCACCTTAGGGAAGGGAGACCCAGATGATTGTTTTTTTGAAGTATTTAGGTCAGAGCTTCTTAACCAGAACATAGAAGGGCCATACTTGGCTGCCATAGGATCCTCTAGATTGTCCATCGACCCTCGCCCCTAGTGTAGACCTGGCCTAATAAAGGTAGATATCCTAAGGGAGGAGGCCAGTTCACTTCCTATCTCCCAATAGTTTGAGACTTCTGTCTAGGTCAGGGGTAGGCAACCTATGGCACGCGTGCCAAAGGCGACACGCAAGCTGATTTTCAGTGGCACTCACACTGCCTGGGTCCTGGCCACCGGTCTGGGGGGCTCTGCATTTTAATTTAATTTTAAATGAAGCTTCTTAAACATTTTAAAAACCTTATTTACTTTACATACAACAATAGTTTAGTTATATATTAAAGACTTATAGAAAGAGACTTTCTAAAAATGTTAAAATATATTACTGGCACGGGAAACCTTAAATTAGAATGAATAAATGAAGACTCTCACACCACTTCTGAAAGGTTGCCGACCCCTGGTCTAGGTAATCTGAGGTTTTCATTGGGCTTCCAGTTGTTTATTTCCCCATCTCTAACCACGTTTCACACTAGTATGACCAGTCGGAGCTGGGGAGTAGGCTGTCTGCCAATGCCTTCTTTTTTGCCCTTCCTCTTCATTTCTTCTTGAGTTAGTGTCCAACTAGTTTTAGCCACAAGAGTCAGGAATTGCCCTGTAAGCAAGCCATTCTCCATTTTGGCCCTCTTTTCTGACTGTCTCCGACCTACGGCCTAGAGCCTTGGTTGAAGAGAATAGAAACAAATCAGCATTTAAGACTTCAAACTGTGCTTTATGGATGGAAGTTAACTGGGATTAAAATGGTATGCTCTTGCAGAACCATACACCACTGATTTCAAATAATGAGATATGTGTGTGTGACCGTTCCAATGTTTTATATTTTTGCTTTTTTTTTTTTTTAAATTCCATATTCTCTCTAGTAATGGAGGTGGGCAGGTAGTGCCTCAATTTGGTCATATTTTATTTTGTGATTATATAATATTCATAATAAAATACTTATTGTGGAACTCTATTGTAAAAGATCTGTGGAAAGCTAGGACTTCATGCACCATGGTATTCCACACTCCATCATGGCAGAAGGAATAGAACTCTGATGCCCCTGCGCTGGAAACACGGGCTGCTACCACTTGAGCACAAGGAGAATAGTCACTAGCAGCAGTATATGACCCATGACATGTAGATGAGCAGTTCTGATACCCTCCGGTAGAGAGCAGTGACTCACACATGCAGTAGAAGGCATTTACTGTAAGGAATTTAGGTTTGGCAGACCTGGAATCTAACCCTGTTCGGGCAGAACTTTCACTAAAGTCATTGGGAGTTATATACGTATTAAATGACAGGATTTTGACCACACCCTTGGAGAGAAGCTGGGAAGTTAACATGCCTGTCGAAGCTATGGCTGTCTCAGTCAAATCTGGGAAACTGACTTTATAATTGTATAGTCTATTAACTTTTTAAAAATTTTTTTTAAATAAAATCCTATAGAAACTGCTGGTACTATCAAATTAGTGCCGATATGGTGCAGCACTCTTTAACTCTCATGCCAGCTCTTCATACCTGGTGCCTATATAGCACTTCACATCTGCAAAGCACCGTACAAATGTTAGCCAATTCGCACCACCCCCATCAGCTCCCTCCCTCCCACCCCCAGCGCCTCCCAACCGCCTGCGGCCCTGCCAATCAGCGACTCCCACCTGCCACAAACAGCTGTTTCGTGGCTTCTGGGAGGTAGCAGGGAGGAGCCTGTATGCAGCTGCGCTCAGGGGAAAGGGAAGGATTGGGTGGGAAGAGGTGGGGTGGGCCCTTGGGGGAAGGGGTGCAGTGGGGGCGGGGCTTGGGGCAAAGCCAGGGGTCGAGCATCCCCTGGCAGTTTGAAAAGTCAGCGCCTGTGCAGTAGAGGCTCATGCACGAAGCTCCAGAGGTCTCGGGTTCGGTCCTGCCCACTGACGACTGGGGTCTGTCGGTGTTACAGTAGCACCTAGGAGCCCCTGTTGTGGGCCAGTGCCCCATTGTGCTTGGTGCTCTATAAACACAACAACAAGATGTGTCTAAAGGTTGTAGTGTAGATGGGAGCAAACTGTTTCTCGGTGACGATGGTAATGTCTTGGACTGTCTCCTGCTACTTAGTTCCCAGGGACAGTCTTTTAGTTCTGTGTTTGTACAGCATTTACCACAACAGGCTCCTGGTCAATGACTTGGGCTCCTTGAGGCTATCACAATACAAATAATAAAAAGAATAAGCGTGGTGTTGCCAACTCTCAAAATTTCATCGTGAGTATTGTGATATTTGAGGTCTTTTTCTTAAAGCCTCAGACTCTCCTGCAGTCATGAATCTCAGCTTTCATTTAAAAACAGAAGTGTTGTGGGTCTTTTTTTTTTTTTTTAAAGACCTCATAGCTGCAGAGAAGGACTTGAAAACATGACCCAAGTGTATCTGAAGTTCAAAAACCAGAAAGTAAATAAAAGTAATCCCTCAATCTATATATATATACTTTTTTTTTTTTTTTTTTAAACCCTCTTGATTTTTGGGTGTCTGACTTACAAGTTTTGAATGCTTGGAGTTGGCAATACTGTTCATTCTTCATTCATACTGTCCAACTTGCCTGCACCTTTTGTCTGAGGGTCTTTGCAAATATCAGTGAATGACTACTCAAATCTCCTGGTACATATCCTTATTTTACATGAGGGGAAACTGAGGCACAGAGAAGCTAACTGACTTGCCCAAGGTCATGTAGGAAGTCTGAAACTAGACACTATTTCTGTCTCCCAGTCCATACTTCACAGCACCATGCACAGAAGTCAGCAGCAGTGTTACGGTTGTGATTTTGTTCCCTTAAATAATTTTATTTTTAGTCATCCTCTTCCTCTGATTTTTAGCATTTAACATACAAGAGGAACTTATTCTCTATCTTCCAACATGTAAGTTATGGCATTGGCCAAAAATATGTTTTAATTACCATTTTGTTGTAAGCTTGTGTAATGTCGGCGAGTGGGATTGAACCAGGGACCTCTGGCGCTTAATGCATGAGCCTCTACTGTGTGAGCTAAAAGCCAATTGGCTGTTAGCTAAGGCTGTAGAGCAGACTCATTTTATCTTTCTCTCTAAGTGGTCTCAGTGCCACTAGATGGGACAGAACACCACACCCAGGAGGTGTGTAGGTTACACTTGCAAAACAGGTTTGACTTGAAGTGACCGCTTCATTTTGCAAAGTGTTTTTCCCCCCTCATACTAGAGATCGTGTGATGAGCTATTTAAAAAAAAAAAAATCTGCTCCCCTGCTTCTTAATGCTAGAGCTTATTCTTCCTTCTCTCTTTTGTAGGTGATGTCTGACTACAGCTGCTCCACACTGGATTAACAGTATAGGCATATGCCTGGTCAATGAACTGTTATTATATGAAGTAGAGCTGAGAGACTGGCACCGCCGCAACATGCATGTGATCTGAATAATCAGGAATGCAGCAGTCTGTTGTGAGAGCCTCTTGCCCAGAGAAGTGCGTGCCATTTCTCCTACAAGAGAACAAAGTCAAGGGCTTTTTATCCCATTGACGGCAGCCCAGTGCCAACGGTTGGAGTGTTTTGTGAATCCCACAGATCTGGGATTTCTTGTCTCTTTTTGCACCTTTCACGTTGACTCCAAGACCAGCCCTCACCAGGACTTTTTAGGATTCTAAAGGCTTCTTTTAAATCTGTTAACAAGATGATTGATCTAAGCTTCCTAACGGAGGAGGAACAAGAGGCAATAATGAAGGTGCTCCATCGGGATGCAGAACTCAAGAGAAATGAAGAAGAGAGGGTCAGGTAAGAGACTAAAATGATCCCAGCCTACACAGAATCTTTGGCTAGTGCAGGAGGCAGCCACCCGTTTGCAAGGAGGGATGAGCAGAAGGTTGTATGGGAAGTTGTTTCTTAGGCCTTTTCTACACTGGGGCGGGGGCGGGGGCGGGGGGGGGGGGAGGGGGAATCCTGTGGCTACTGCCATGGGTGTAGTTGCACCAGCACAAGCCCCTAGTGTAGACAGGCAGTGTTGCTTTCGGCCACAACTTTCATGAACACAGTTTATCCTAGTTTCAAGCAGGAGTAAGCTGTGCTAGTGCAACCAGAAGCTTTATAGTGGCTTTGAACTGCTACCCAGACAGGTAAGTACGTCTGTGGCTGAAATCCGCAGTGTAGATCAGCCCTTTGTTTCCTTTGCGATAGAAGAGTTGCTCGTGTACTAACTATATTGACTATCCAAGTCAGTTCGGGTGCTATGATAACGGTTCCCAGAAAAATGGGACGGGGAATTAAAAATCTGAAAAATTGGAATGTTTTTATAAACACAAATTTGCATTTGCAACTCTTTTCTGAGGTGGGATTTGAATTTCGCTCTTGAATTGTTCTTAAATGCAGCTGGTATCCCAGCTTTTTCCTTTAGTTGATGTTCCTCAGATACCCACACTTTATTTAAACACTCCGTAATGACATCAGGGGATGCTGCTCTTTTACTGAGGTCTCTTTCTTGCGAAGTATTCTGAGCGTGTGCATCTCAAATAGGGGATGAGATGGCAGCCTGCTGCCTTGGTGTGTAAGCTGCTTCCCTTTTTTTCAGCAGAACAGTGCTGCCATAATCGCTGGTCCACTGCCTCAGTCATCAGTTAGATCATAGAATCATAGAATCATAGAATCTCAGGGTTGGAAGGGACCTCAGGAGGTCATCTAGTCCAACCCCCTGCTCAAAGCAGGACCAACCCCAACTAGATCATCCCAGCCAGGGCTTTGTCAAGCCTGACCTTAAAAACCTCTAAGGAAGGAGATTCCACCACCTCCCTAGGTAACCCATTCCAGTGCTTCACCACCCTACTAGTGAAAAAGTTTTTCCTAATATCCAACCTAAACCTCCCCCTCTGCAACTTGAGACCATTACTCCTTGTTCTGTCATCTTCTACCACTGAGAACAGTCTAGATCCATCCTCTTTGGAACCCCCTTTTAGGTAGTTGAAAGCAGCTATCAAATCCCCCCTCACTCTTCTCTTCTGCAGGCTAAACAATCTCAGTTCCCTCAGCCTCTCCTCATAAGTCATGTGCTCCAGCCCCCTAATCATTTTTGTTGCCCTCCGTTGGACTCTTTCCAATTTATCCACATCCTTTTTGTAGTGTGGGGCCCAAAACTGGACACAGTACTCCAAATGAGGCCTCACCAGTGCCGAATAGAGGGGAATAATCACGTCCCTCGATCTGCTGGAAATGCCCCTACTTATACAGCCCAAAATGCCGTTAGCCTTCTTGGCAACAAGGGCACACTGTTGACTCATATTCAGCTTTTCGTCCACTGTAACCCCTAGGTCCTTTTCTGCAGAACTGCTGCCCAGCCATTCGGTCCCTAGTCTGTAGCAGTGCATGGGATTCTTCCGTCCTAAGTGCAGGACTCTTAGGACGGAACAACCCAAAGCTTTGCAGAGTGTCTGTATGTAGCAAAAACAGTGTAGAGATAGGAAACCAATAATTTTAGTGACATGAGGATCTGGGATGAGAAACTTTTGTAGAAGGGCTAAATTTGAAAGCCATTACAGAATACAATCCTAACATCCTAACAAGCTGTTATTAAAGGGCCAGTTCTTAAAAGTTACCTGAAGGGGAATCTTAAATAGTATTAACTACATAATGTTGTCTGTTGCCTCAGAAACGGGTGTTGCTTTTGCATGTAGTGAATTAGGATGGACATGCTTGTTTGTCTGTGCTTTACATACGTCAGCACTAATCAAACCCTGGGGTGGTTTTGCATGATGCATGCCTCTGGGGGGAAGGAAACGGGGGGATTTGGAATGAAAACCAAATCACAAGGGATTGAATGTATTCAGAGTGGGTTTTGCCCAGGCACCCAGCCAGGGAAGAAGCATCTGGGGAAAGCAGTGATCACTGGAACAGCAAATCCAACACACTGCTGTTTCTAGTGGTCTGAATGTACCATATGAGTTTTGATGCATTTGCAGCATTTTGCTTTTGCCCTGTTCAAGATGGTGTGCTTTCATGAGTGTGGCTATATGATAATGTATCCGATAGTATCAGTCGGCATGTTTCATTGCAGATATGGTTTATATCCTCATTAGAAAACAGTTTCTCAGAAGCCAGGGTGAGGAAACTGGAAGCTCATGCCTCGAGTTGTCTACCTAGGTCATGAACCATGGCAAACTTTAAATTCCTCTTTGTAAATAACTGCCTGGTCTTGGTCTTCAACTAAGTCTGGCTTCATGGCTGTGTAAACATCACAGATTTAGATGTTCCTGAAGAGTTGAGATGAAGAATGTCATGTAAACATTACACCCTGATAAGGTGCTGAGGGGTGTTTGTGGGTATATAATGGCAGTCTTATACTAATAACTTCTTATACTTCACATGATCTTTGTGCTGCTAGAGAGAAAATCTTAGCGTTGAAAGAGCTACGATAGCGATCTAATCTATCCACGATCTGCATATTACGTGTTCTTGGCGTGCTCATTGATTGATCATGTCACCAACACTTCTCAGAGCTGTTAACTCCCTTTAAAAAGAAATAGCTGTAAAATTGCACTGAATCCTGTCTGCACAGTTGATCTCTGCTAGCAGCTCCCACTGTTGCTGGCCCGGAGCTGTGAAGATGCCCAGGGAGAATAGTAAGGTGGTGACTAGCAGGCTGACGCATGCTTTCCCCCTCATTCCTTCCCATGTGTTCAGTGCACATGGACTACCTGCCTATACTCCTGCACCCTTGGGGAAGGTTATAGAGTGGCCCCCTCCCCCCCCGACCCCCAGCCAGCACAGTGGCACTGCAGACACTAGAGCTCCTTCTGCAGCTCTTCCTCCGCTGGCTGGAAACACACTAAAGAGTTGGGAGTGGAATGGGTGCTTCCCCCCTCCCCCCCATGCCCTTTCTGAATCAAGGTATGTATGGGGACGGAAGAGGGGGTGGTTGTCTCCCCTTCAGAACCAAAAGGGAAGGTGGAGGTCTTTCTCTCACATGGAGTCTGAGCTTTGGGAGGTGGAAAGTTTTCACCCCTCCCACCTTGGCTGGGTGTGCGAGGTGTCCTCCCCCCCCGCCCCCCATCGCCCCATTTGGGTCTGGGGCACAGGCACATTCATGTCATCATGGTCGGGAGTGGGGCAGGAGCACGGAGTTGTGAGCTGAGTGAGAGCTCCTAGCGGAGAACTGTCCAAAGACTCGACACTACTTCTCTAAATATACTATTAATGGAGGGGGGGGAAGAAGGAAGCTAACAAAATTAACCCTCCCCCCATAAGAAACAAAATTGGGAGTAAAATTTGAAATCTGTCTCCGCTGCTCCCTGTTCTGGCTAGGGATAGGGAAATCTTCACAGGGCCAGTGTAGTTGCCACGCAGTGTGAGCTGCCGTTTCCGACAATAAGGTGGGTTAAGGACAGCTGAGGTTTGGCTGCAGCGCGATTCCTAACTCCTCCTGACTATTTTGTGGTTCTGCATAAATACAGCATAGGGATCTTTCAGTAGATTGTAACACACAAAAATACGCTGATGTCCTAAGTTCTAGACTGTGATTTGATGAGGTCATCTGTGGTAGAGTGACTGACCGCTGGCACCATGGCGTCTGGAGCAGCAAAATGTGACTGCTTTCACGTTCGGATACCCTGCGTGGCTATGTGCCCTTCCTCCCCAGCAGAAGCCCTTGGAATTGCAGGTGATGTTGTCATGGCTTCTGCTCTCATTTGTTCACTCCTTCTGTAAATTGACAGGGAGGCTAATGATATGGAAATTCTGATGTGACAGGAGCTCGGTCTGCAACCACCACCCATTGCACAGTATGCCAGGGCCAAGTCCCTTAATATTTACCTTGGTGTGGTGTAATCCTAAGGACTCTTATACCATAAGGACAAAAAAAAAAAAAAAAAAAAACCAAACCCAACTGTGGGCCTGATTCTGTCAAGTATCTTGCAATCTCAACTCTCCCATAACTTTCAGTGCAAGTTAATCATGCTCAGAGCCTTGTAGGATTGGGTCTTTTATCCCAGTCTTCCCATGGCTGACGTTCCATTCCATTGCTCCAACAAATTAGATTCTTTGTACTGAAATCTCAGGGTTGGTGGCGGGGGGTGGGAGAAGCATATGTGGAATGCTGCCTAGTGAAAGACTGAACTGCACTATGTGTACTGTACTAAGTTAACAGCCAGTTGTACATTGTAATGTGCTAGAAATTAATGTGCGTATGGCAACTCCATCCCAATAGGTCCCTAAGCTCTTACAAATGAAGCGCATACAGTACAATTGAAATACAGTCACATTTGGGATATGGATGGCAGTGTTTAAGGGATACATTGCATGCTGCACAACAGGCAGAGAGAGCTTTGAATGACAAATCACAATGTTCACAGGTGGCCACAAACTGGTTGTGTCTCATTCTGTGGGTGCCCAACTTGAGATCGTGGCACTGTGCACTCACAGCAGCAACTGAGGTCCATGGAGTCTGTGATTTGAACATATGAAGTACTCCTATGTAATGCTATTTATTCTGTAAAAAACTGGTTCTAGGTGTCTCAAATTGGGCACTCAAAGTTAGTGGATACTTAATCTCTCCGCCTCTATTCCCCATTTGTAAAATGGGACTAATACGACCCCCTCATATCACAGGGCACCCTTGTTTCTCTATTTATGCTTTAGAACAATGGTCCCCAACCTTTTTGTGGCCAATAGCACATTCATGTTTTCAGAAGTGTGGTGGGCGCCAACAATTTTTCAAGACTTATTTTGTATTTCTACATTAAATAATACGAAAACCATCATATTTAATATTACATAATATATTAATCCATAAGATAAAAAAGGTAATTTTACATATAAAATATATTAATTAAATTATTCGGCAATTATTCTTTCACCTTACCATGTGAATTTGCTCTTTTTTATTTACCTTTTTTTTTGGGGGGGGGGGCGCAGTTCTGGGCAGCCCTTTGCTGATTAATTTGCACTGGCAGGCAGGCATAGTGTTCACAGAAACTTCATCTCGGTTCTGCTTCCTGCGTCCCTTGTTGCAGGCCAAAGCTGCAGGATGCGAGGTAAGGAGGGGGCTGCTGGAAAACAGCCCAGGGAGAAATAAAATACTTAAGATAGAAACGGGGCGGGGGCCGAAGGGAGGCATGGGGAAGAAACAGGCTGGAACCTGGCAGAGGGTCGGGGAGGGGCAGACAAGCCTGCAGCCCCGGAGTTCTCTGTCCCCGGCAGGCCGGAGCAGCGCGGAGAGAAGCCGCAGCCCCACGTCTGCCGGGGATGGAGAACACCGGCGCCCGCAGCCCCGGTGTTCTCTGTCCCTGGCAGGCCGGGGCAGCGGCTTCTCTCCCCTTCTGGGCACTAGTTGGTGGGCGGACACCCATAAATGCCCCGGCGGGCACCATGGCGCCCACGGGCACCGTGTTTGGGACCACTGCTTTAGAAACATCAGCTCTAATCCTGGGGTGGTTTTGCATGATGCATGCCTCGAGGGGGGGAAGGAGGTAGGGATTTGGAATGAAAACCTTATTACAAGGGATTGGAGTGTTCAGGGTGGGGTTTGGCCAGGAACACCGCCGTGGAAAGAGCATCTGTGAAAATAAATTCATTTGTTTGTGAAGCTCTCAGATACTACAGTGATGAGTGCCATAGAAAAGCCTATGAGGAAATTAATAATTCTGTCTTCAGGATTTAAATAGTGGGTAGTAAATGAGGCTTCATTCAGGCTATACGTTGAACAATGAGGCTAAACTGACATTCAGTAGAACCTCAGAATTACGAACACCTTGGGAATGGAGGTTGTTTGTGACTCTGAACAAAATATTATGGTTGTTCTTTCAAAAGTTTACAACTGAACCTTGACTTAACACAGTTTTTGAACTTTAGTATGGAGAAGAAAAATGCTTATTTCAACCATCTTAATTTAAATGAAACAAGCGCAGAAACAGTTTATTTACCATGTCAAATCTTTTTTTAAACTTTCCTTTTATTGTTTTAGTAGTTTGTTTAACACAGTATTACATTTGCCTTTTTTCCCCCATCTCTGCTGCTGCCTGAGTGCATACTTCCTGCCTCTCTCACCCGCTCTACAGTGATGTCATTCTGTTTTAGGTAATAATGCTCAGACCTTAATGAAGGTACGTGCTTTGAGATCCTTAGGAAAAGTGTGTTCTCTAAGATTCTTATTGTTTGTATTTTTAAAAAGCTGTAATGTAACTAGACTTTAGGATAGGCACAGAATGGAAAGAAATTTAAGACACTGACAAAACCAGTTTGATTTAGATGTGTAAAATCAGTGAAGGCAAAAACCTCTCATGGAATGAGAGGCCCAGGTCTGGAGTAGGGGGGATGCTGCAGATCACAAATAGATGTGGAGGGAGATGGGAACTCTTGCATAGCATCAGTATGCTTGTGTGTATTGTGAACTTGGGTCTACTCAGTGCTAGTAGCTGATCATTTTTCCAAGCACTCCAACTAAAACCCTTGACCAGGTGAAAGAATCACAGGGCTATCTCATTTGCACCAGCCAAATGGTAACTGAGTCTCAAGGACTCTCGGTTTGCAGAGACGTTACATATGGTCCCTGATCTGGAGCCTTGAATGCTGATCCTAAAACCTTTGGGCTTGGCTATGAATGCAGTCCCAAAGAAGTAGCTGTTTGTACAGGTTATATAAACTTGTGCAGACTGAAGAGGAATGTTCATGCATAGCTTAATGGTTAAACAGTTATTCATGTGCTTTGCAAATGTTCATAGCTGTCTTCTGCCTTCAAAGGTTTATTGCTGAAGGCACATAAAATTGTGAATAGGTATAACTGTCTTCACCTTGTTGGCTGACACATCATTTGATCTCCTGCCTCTGACATCCTCATCTTCTGCTCTTGAATGATTATGGTCCCACAAACTAGGGTAACATTTTTGCAAGTGCCTTAGTGTTTTAGACTCCTAATTCCCATTTTTACAAGTGATTTGGGCACCTAAATCCCATTGATTTACACTCCCATGTGCCTAAATCACTTGAAAATTGGACTTGAGTGCTTCTGAAAATTTCATCCTGTCTCTGTTTGATACTGCTGTTACAGGAGAGAGATTCTGAAAAGTGTTTGTAGAAAAAGTGGTTGCTTTTTAAAAAGCCAGCATTTGCCAGCAGTCGCCACATGCTTTCTTCCTGTGCCTAGAACAGAACACATCATTGACACATGTTCACTTTTTGATGGTGAACCCTATTTGGGTTAAACAGCTGTTAATATATAAATATTTATTGTTGCAAGAGCTCCCAAAATGTGCTAAGCATGATACAAACTGATAGGAAGCAACAGCCCCTGTCTGACGTTTAAGGCGGGTTAGGGTAGAGGGGATAAAGAATACAAGCCAAGTGATCAGTGTGGTGGCTGTCACATATCTTGACAACCTTCTTTGATTGTTTTTAATACTGTGAGGCAGTAGTGGGGTAAAGGGGATGAGTTAAGACAGGGGCTGAGGGGTTTGGAAGTGAATGGTGCTGTATAAGTACAAAGTACAAAGGCCTGTTACTGCTCACTTTGCTCTCATGTGCAGGATCATCTATAATAGTGAGCCATGCAGCAGTGCCTAGCACATAAAAAACAGGGCCAGAATATTGTGGAGAATCCCCTGAAACTGGGGTTTGCTGTATGGTTGAGTGTTCAGCCTAGATGTCCTGTCTCACTGTGAAATGATGTGATTTTCAGGATAAATGCTTAAAAGAAACGCATTTTGTAGATGGATACTAGTATTTGTCAGCCTCATCACGTTTTCATCACTCCGACCAGCTGCAGGAGTGCCCAAGGAAGTTTGTGCCATGAGCTGTCAAATGCCTAGCTAGATCCACCAAAATATGTACCACTTTCCCATTTTTCTCCAGGACTTTCTTGCTTAACACCTGCAGATGGAAATATTTGCTCCACTATACCTCTTTTAGGTCTAAAACTGGCTTATTCTTCAGCCAGAAAGTTCTCTTTCTTGGTGACAGTTCTCTTCAAGATGATGCACAGCAGTATTTCTCTAGGGTGTTGTGACCATGGTACCGGGGGGGGGGCTTCACTGAGATTGCTCAATCAGGGCAAACTGCAAAAAATAGGGCGACAATCGCCAAAACTGGTGGTTATTCTAATAATTATTCACCAAGCCAGCAACAGAACAGCTTCTACAATACTTTGCTGTTTACCCAGAAGCCAAAAACACAGCTCCCTTAAAGCAATCCAGCCTTGGGCTTCCACCCAGACCATCCAAGTCAAATATGGTGAGGATTATTTAAAATTCTTATTCACCATATATAAAGTTCTACCAATCCCAAGGGATCAGACACATTATCCAGGTCAATTAATATTTCAGATCTTACCCAAATACACGCATATAGCCAATTCTTATTAACTAAACTAAGATTTATTAAAAGAAGAGAGAGAGTATTGTGGTTAAAAAGTCATTATACATACAGATATGAATAAAGTTCCCAGGTCAGTTTCATAGTAGAGATGGTGAGCTGCTGAGATGCAAAAAGTCCTTTCCAGAATCAGTTCATTGGGTTATAGTCCAAACAGGCAGTCCTGTCAAATATCAGTGTAATCCAAACTAGATCTGGATACCTCAGTCTTGAGGCTTAACCTTCCCTGGATGAACCTTAAGCAGATTGTCACAAGAGAAGGTGCAAATAGTGGTGGAAGGTGAGAATTTAGGTCTAAAGATATAACATGAAAAGACAGACAATGGTGTCATCTAGGCCTGTTGAAAAAGCGAAGATATTCCTACACAAATCTGAGGAGGCGCTGGAGTGTGTTTGAGCACTTCAGATACCTGGGTAGTATGACTACAAGGGATGCAAAGCATCGCTTAGAGATCTGACTTAAAATTCGACTCGCAACTGCTGCTCTAGTGACACTCAATCCTATTTGAAGAAGCAAAGGTATTACCATGAAGTGTAAAATTAAATTGCTGCGGTCTCTGATCTTGAGCATCTTGCTATGTGCATGTGAGACATGGAGATTAAAGAAAAAGACATAAATAAGTTTTCTACCTTTGAACTGAAGGGTACAGCGATAGCTGTGCATTTAGCTATACTTCTCATGTGACTATTACGGTGGTAATCACCCGAATTTATAGCAGAACTGGCGTGATACTGATATCCTAAAGATGATCAGATGAAGAAAGCATGAGTTTGTGGGACCTGTGGGTTGGATGAGTGGAGGAAGATTGCTGAAGCAAGTGTTGCAGGGAGTGGTGCTAGGGTCAGGGGGTGCCTGTGGCGAGTGTGGTTTGAGATGGCTGACTGGAGGGGTTGTGATATGGTGTACTTCACAAGGTGTTGTGAAGACCGTGAAACATGGAGGGAGATTGTTGGCCAATGACTCCTGTGTGGTGTTTAGTGTTCATAGTGATGTGACTCACTGGGGCTTTGCACTATGAGAGAGTATATGTTTGAACTAGCATTGGTATTGCATACCACATCAGCGTAACAGTGCATGTAATGTGCTCTCAGAGTGAAATATTTTGTTTACCTCCGAGCGGTTTAATCTAGTCGTCATGAACAATTTAATTCACTCCACCCTGTATTGATATAACCTGTTAAGTAACTGGGAAAGTCTCTTAACTCTTTTTATTTCTTTATTTCTTTATTTTTATGTTCACTCTAAAATTTTCTCCTATAATTTTGTACCCTCACTTTTTTTCTAGTTTAATGTACTGGACTATAAAGCCTGACGCAGTGGGAGGCAGCCAAGCACAAACTCTTACCGTTAAGATGTAGTTCCCCTCTGAAAAGTCACAGTGAAATGCATCATCGGGTGGCATGTTAATTGCCAGTCATTGACTCCAGAGCAAAATTGTTCAGTTTACGCATAAATCTATATTACTGTTTGTTTCCTAACTGCGCCCTCAACCTGAAATCCAACAATCGGGCTGGATACTCTCTGGCTCAAGCATCACTAACAATAATTTCTGCAATCAGAACTTAACAGTTCTGTCAATGATGGGTAAGCCAGGGTATGTGCGCGCGCGCGCACACACACACACACACACACACACACACACTATACGTTTTAAACAAACAATTGAATACTGGTACACAGCGATGATGATAGTGAAGCTTGGTTGAGGTGGAGGAGTCAGAGGGTGGGATATTTCCCAGGGAATGTCTTACTGCTAAATGAACTAAGCAGTTGGCTGAGCCCTCAAGGGTTAACTCTCTCACTCTACAAGCCCGCAGGAAAGGAGGGAGGGCAGATGTGTTTCAGAGATAGAGATGCGCATTTCTCCTTTAAGTATCAAGAGTGGGGTCAGAAGTACACTGCCTTGTTAATTAGATCAGCAAGCCCAGCAGCTGCAGCTCCCTTCCTCATGTGTCCCCCCTCCTCTATGGAAGATGGGGTAAGCAAGATGCAGGAACAGGGGGACATTAGCCCCCCTCTTCTTCCCCTCCTCCCCTCCCCCCCCCCCCCCCCCCCCAGCAAGCAGGCAGGAGTCTCGGGGAGCAGCACATGGCAGTGGGGGAAGGGACAGTTGAATGCCACACTTGATAGCCTGCAAACGATGTTAGAAGGGAGCATTTCACAACTTTAAACGAGCATGTTCCCTAATTGATCAGCAACTTAACAATGAAACAACGTTAACCGGGACGACTTTAAGTGAGGAGTTACTGTAGAAGTAAAATAGTAGAACAGTTAAGCAGTAGGAACTTGTTTTAAACATTAAAGTTTAAAGCATACATAACTCTGAATACGTACAGAGAGCAGTACCATCACTGGTTATAGCAGAAATCAAGAACTTATCCACATAGCAGTGTAAGGATTCGCAACAATGATTTCAGTAGTTACTGCTGTGGACGGGCTTATGCACATCTCCCAACGCAGAGTGGCTGAGTCAACAATGGACATAGCTTTTCCCAGGAACTAGAGGTAAGACCCGAATACCTCACTGAGATGGGGATTATGTCCCTTTTCCCACCTGGGAAAATAGCCTGGCTACAGATCATCATGTGTTCCTTAAGTTTCTTCTCTACTGGCCCTTTGGTAGGACCAACAAGCTGAATGAAGAGAGTGGAAGTCCTGGGGAGCAAAGATCAAGTGACCAGATCGGCCAGAATGGAAAGCACAGCGAGCAAAAGCAAATATTAACCAAACAAAAAGGTCAGGCAGGAGGGTAAAGAAAGCTAAAGAATTATGGGGCTAAAAGGCTGGCAGGTGGCCTAATAAAAAGGGGCTTGGTGAGCATAGTTAAAGCCTTTGCTTGGGGTAACTAAGTTTAAATTGATTATTAAATGTGCAGTGCTTGATGTAACATTTTGTATGTTGGTGCTAGAGCCAAGAGTCCAACAGCAGGTAACAGCCTGACCTAGCTAAGAGGCCACTGTAGTCTGGACCAGCAGCTGATACCCTGCCAGTGACTGAGCCAGGAGTAGGGCTGACCTGCCAGGATCCCTCACCACACAAGAAAAGGGTTAGCAGTGGCTGGTGCAAAAAGGATTGACTCAAACAGGGTTGGGGCATTGAATGTTGTCAGGTGAGTCAATACCGTTTTGCTGGAGATCCTAGCTGTGCATTTATATTGCAATAGTGACCAGAGGCCCCAAGCAGGATCAGAGCCCCACTGTGCTGGGTGCTGTACAGATGAACAAAGACGTGCTTCCTTACCCTGAGGAGTGTCTGGTCTGAGAAGGCCATCTATGAAATGTGGGGGAGAAGGAGAAAAATCAAACTTAAAAACTCTGTGTCTGTTGCTTGTGTGATAAACTTGCTGGGCAGTGATAGGTCATCTGAGGGCAGGAGGGTGAACAGACCGCTGCTCTTTTCCTTCAACTGGGTGGATTCTGTGGGAGGAGTGTCACAGAGGCAGGAGCATGGGAGGAGTGTCTGGTGCCATGGTAGGAGCATGGTGCTGAAGGTAGCTAGGAAGTATGTATTTGGACCCACCAGGTGTCAGAGAGCCCATAGTGCCTACAATTCTGGCCTCAGCCATAGTGCACTGGGTGTTTCCAGGGATTACTTCAAGACAGACGGGTGCACCACAGCTCTCCTGCACCCAGCTGCTTTTGTGAGAGTATTTAAATGCTCACGTCCTGGTAGCCAACATACAGGAATGATACTTGGACTAAAGCATCTGTATAACTCTCATACCCCTCCAACGGGCCTTCTAATTCCCTGGTGTATAGATTATGTTGCCACTGCTCACCACCACTCGCCTAACACTAGCCCTTTCATTTCTTCCCTCTCAAAGATCAAGAAAGGAACCCAGAGAATGGGAATGTCCCTTCTTGAGGGTAAAGGGTTAGGGTTTGCAGACTGTGTCCCCCCCTAGGGATCTGAAGTGTACAACACCAACAGCTGTGTTAGCAATTTTCCCAGTGTCTTATAACCACAATAAAAAATATGACCATGATCCTAGTTGCTTGTATTTATATTCCCTGATTAGACTAGGAGCCTCTTGTTAATCTCACCAACAACCTAAAACTTCCATTGATTAGCTTAGCCCTTGGCTATAGGAGGGGTTGTCCTAGTTCTGTATCTGATGGCTATATGGACTCTCTTTGGCTGGCACGCCTGCATTTTGCACACTTGTAGAATGGGATGGTGGTGTCTTTCTTTCATTGCACGTTCTCTGAGATCACTCACTAAAGGATGTGTCACCGGGTGGAGTAGACAGTGTGATTAGAACCAGGCTGGTTGAGTCTAGTTCAGCCTTGTGTTAACTCACGCAAACGTCTCTCCGCTGGCTTCCCTTGGTATCAGTCCCCATGCTGATGTCCTGGCATGTCGATGAGTAACTCTCATTAATGCTGAGTCACATGCCTATAAGGAGAAGAAAGCAGGTCTCTGGAAGTGCTCACAGTAATGTGCTTTATGTTCCATAAAGGCCCCCATTCATAAAACAGGGTGACCCTGCTAGGAATCCTGTTGTTGGGCAGGCTGCTATACAGAACTTAAAATGCCTCCAATTCATGTGACAGACTCACACACACACGCAGAAATTTAAAAAAAACCCCTAAATTAATCAACTTGGATTCTCATTCACCCTAACTGACGTAGCTGTGTTCCCTTGTGACTGGTCACACATGTGCAAGGGGTATCACATCGTAGCTGGCAGATAAAGCACAGTGGGTCTGGAACAGACTTATTTTCATGTGAATTTAGTACTTTTATAACGTGCCAGACTGACAGCCCCTGAGGTGGAAATCCAGTGAGCCCCAGAGCAGCCATCGCACAGGCGGTGCCAGGGCAAACTTCCCCATGTTGCCCTACTAGCATGAAGCATCAATGTCTGGAAGCTGTGACTAGAAACAATGACTGGTGGTTAAAGCCAGACAAATTCAAATTGGAAATAAGGCCCAAATTTTTAATAGGGAGGGTTATCGACATTGGAACAAACTATTAAGGAAAGTGGTGGATTCTCCATTTCTTGAAGTCTTCTCCCCAAGACTCGATGCCCTTCTCGATGTTTGGCTAAAGATATACTTTAGCCAAACACAGGTTATTGGACTCAGTACAGGAGTAAGTGGATGAAAGACCTAATGGACCCGTCTGGCTTAAAGGCTATGAAATCCATGTCACCACTCTGACCTTGGAGACAGTGCTATAGCAACCCATCCTGCGAACCTTGTGGCTTCAAGGGACCTCAGATCCAGTCTGTAGTTTCAAGGCTATTTTGATTGATGCAGAGCAGACCAAATGTAGTGCAGTTATGGCATACTTGGAATGTATATGGTCCTTTGCACACTCAAAGTGCTACTGCAGATGTGACGTAAACAGAATAAGAGAGGACACGCGGTGGTTGAACTCCTTAGACACCTACACTGTGTTCCGTACAGAGATGGTATATTCCATAGCCATGACTGGTTGAGAAACACCCCAACCCAACTCTAAGGAACAGAGATTGTATGTTCACCATTGGGGGTGAGCTTTCGCCTTTCTGCTTTACAGTTGCAGGTACTTGTTACCTGTGGTGCTAAGAACACATCAACAGCCCAACACAGTGGCTTTTAATTTCAAAAAGGGCAACTATGCAAAAATGAGGGGGTTAGTTAAGCAGAAATTAAAAGGTAAAGTGACTAAAGTGAAAGCCCTGCAAGCTGCATGGACATTCTTCAAAGACACCATAATAGAGGCCCAACTTAAATGTATACCCCAAATTTAAAAAGTCAAAGAACTAAAAAAGAGCCACTGTGGTTTAACAACCATGTTAAAGAAGCAGTGAAAGATGAAAAAGGCATCTTTTAAAAAGTGGAAGTCAAATTCTAGTGAGGTAACTAGAGAAGAGCATAAACGCTGCCAAATTAAGTGTAAAAATGTAATAAGAAAAGCCAAAATGGAGTGTGAAGAACAGCTAGCCAAAAACTCAAAAGCTAATAAAACATTTTTTAAATACGTCCGAAGCAGGAAGCCTGCTAAACAACCAGTGGGGCCCCTGAACGATAGAGATACAAAAGGAGCACTTAAAGATGATAAAGTCATTGCGGAGAAACTAAACAAATTCTTTGCTTCGGTCTTCACGGCTGAGGACGTTGGGGAGATTCCCCAACCTGAGCTGACTTTTGTAGGTAACAAATCTGAGGAATTGTCACAGATTGAAGTGTCAGTAGAGGAGGTTTTGGAACTAATTGATAAACTTAACTGTAACAAGTCACCGGGACCAGATGGCATTCACCCAAGAGTTCTGAAAGAACTCAAATGTGAAATTGCGGAACTATTAACTAGGGTTTGTAACCTGTCTTTTAAATCGGCTTCTGTACCCAATGACTGGAAGATAGCTAATGTAACGCCAATATTTAAAAAGGGGTCTAGAGGTGATCCCGGCAGTTACAGACCGGTAAGTCTAACGTCCGTACCGGGCAAATTAGTTGAAACAATAGTAAAGAATAAAATTGTCAGGCACATAGAAGAACATAAATTGTTGGGCAAAAGTCAACATGGTTTCTGTAAAGGGAAATCATGCCTTACTAATCTATTAGAGTTCTTTGAAGGGGTCAACAAACATGTGGACAAGGGCGATCCAGTAGACATAGTGTACTTAGATTTTCAGAAAGCCTTTGACAAAGTCCCTCACCAAAGGCTCTTGCGTAAATTAAGTTGCCATGGGATAAGAGGGAAGATCCTTTCATGGATTGAGACCTGGTTAAAAAACAGGGAAGAAAGGGTAGGAATAAATGGTAAATTTTCACAATGGAGAGGGGTAACTAGTGGTGTTCCCCAAGGGTCAGTCCTAGGACCAATCCTATTCAACTTATTCATAAATGATTTGGTAGAAGGGGTAAACAGTGAGGTGGCAAAGTTTGCAGATGATGCTAAGCTGCTCAAGATAGTTAAGACCAAAGCAGACTGTGAAGAACTACAAAAAGATCTCACAAAACTAAATGATTGGGCAATAAAATGGCAAATGAAATTTAATGTGGATAAATGTAAAGTAATGCACATTGGAAAAAATAACCCCAACTATACATACAATATGATGGGGGGCTAATTTAGCTACAACTAATCAGGAAAAAGATCTTGGAGTCATCATGGATAGTTCTCTAAAGATGTCCACGCAGTGTGCAGCGGCAGTCAAAAAAGCAAACGGGATGTTAGGAATCATTAAAAAAGGGATAGAGAATAAGATGGAGAATATCTTACTGCCCTTATACAAATCCATAGTGCGCCCACATCTTGAATACTGCGTACAATTGTGGTCTCCTCATCTCAAAAAGGATATACTGGCATTAGAAAAGGTTCAGAGAAGGGCAACTAAAATGATTAGGGGTCTGGAACGGGTCCCATATGAGGAGAGATTAAAGAGGCTAGGACTTTTTAGCTTGGAAAAGAGGAGACTAAGAGGTGATATGATAGAGGTATATAAAATTATGAGTGGTGTGGAGGAAGTGAATAAGGAAAAGTTATTTACTTGTTCTCATAATAAAAGAACTAGGGGCCACCCAATGAAATTAGTGGACAGCAGGTTTAAAACTAATAAAAGGAAGTTCTTCTTCACACAGCGCACCGTCAACCTGTGGAACCCCTTGCCTGAGGAGGCTGTGAAGGCTAGGACTATAACAGGGTTTAAAAGAGAACTGGATAAATTCATGGAGGTTAAGTCCATTAATGGCTATTAGCCAGAATGGGTAAGAAATGGTGTCCTTAGCCTCTGTTTGTGAGAGGGGGGTGATGGATGGCAGGAGAGAGATCACTTGATCATTACCTGTTAGGTCCACTCACTCCGGGTCACCTGGCATTGGCCACTGTCGGTAGACAGGATACTGGGCTGGATGGACCTTTGGTCTGACCCAGTACGGCCTTTCTTATGTTGTGCTGCTATTTAAAATTAGGTGCACAGTGCGTATGAATGCTCTTTGATTGTAAAGACTAACAAACTTAATAAGGAATTTTATTTTGTATGGGATGGACTGCAGTGCTCCGAGTCCCCTGCCAAGATCACTAGATCAGAGAAGGTGATTGCCCTTACCCTAGGGGGAATGTAAAAAGTTGCCTTTCAATTAAGTGTGTGTGTGTGTGTGTGTGTGTGTGTGTGTGTGTGTGTGTGTGTGTGTGTGTGTGTGTGTGTGTGTGTGAGAGAGAGATGGGTGAAAGGGCTGGATGTGGCCCTTGACGCATGACCTCACTCCCATTTTTGCTCTCTAGCTAAACATTTGCACAGCTGGGCCCTGTTCCACAAGATATCAGGAGGCTTTTAGAAAACTTACAGCAGATGTGGCAAAAATGAAGGGAAAAAAGAAAGAGAGGAGCAGACTGAGAGACATAAAGGTGCACTTGAGAGGTTTTTGACTCCTGGCTCCTCTTCGAATGTAGAATCAGTCCAGGAAGCCACTCAAGAAATACGGTTAGAGGTGCATGAAGAAATAAGGAGCAAGAAATGATAGCTGACAGTTACTCCGCTATATCACAGCAAGTGGACAAGAAGAGCTGCAACTTAGAAGACATTCCACTAATTCCAGTATTCCTTTTTAACATCAGTGATCCTTTGACATGGGCCAGATTCACAGAGGACAAAACAAGAATAACCCCAGTGAAACATGGACTATTGCAAATTAAAGGTAAGTTTTCCAAGTCACAATGGAAAGTTTACAGAAGAAAATTGAAAAATGGAGAAAACATACAATGCCACTGTCTCATATATTCTGGTAAAGAGGATGCAGTGTTCTGGTGTCGCAAATTATTTGGTGTTTGTAAGCATAGTCTCATTGGTGGTGGCAGCGGCGTATGGGAATGGCAATATATCGACAAAACTCTTGAAACTCCTGAGAAAAGCCATGTTCATATTGGAAATATGTTGCAGTGGAGAGAATTGAAACTGACTGAAAACTTAATCTACAGTTAATCAGACTTCAGTTATTGCTTGAAATTGAGAGACAACACTTGCGAGGTGTATTTGAAAGAATTGCGGCCATTGTTCTTCACTTAGCTGAAGGGAACCTAGTGTTTTTGTGGATAAATGGAAAAACTTAAATGTGGAAATGGAAACTTCTTAGGCCAAGTCGAGTTAATGGCTAAATTTGAGCCTGCGATGATGGGAATATGTAAGATGGTTCTTCACTAAAGAAGAAAGACATGATTACTTAAGCCCAACAATACAAAATGATATTATTTTGAAGTTATCTCAAAAGGTAACAGGTACAATTATTAATAACATAAGATGAAGTATTAATCCATTATTTTGGACATTATATCTGATATCCTCCACAAGGAACAAATGTCTCTCATTTTGAGGTATGTTAAGATCCAAGAGGCAGAAGTCAATAATGAAGAGCACTTCCTGTCATTTCTGAATGTGCAGGAGACTACTGGAAAGGCTCTGTCAGATGAGATTCTTTAGGAGTTATCCAGATGTGGTATGACATTTGATAATTGCAGAGAACAGGGCTATGATACTAGAGCTGACATGAAAGGACAGCATAAAGGTGTGCAAGCTTGTTTAGTTCAAAAGAACAAAAAGACATTTGTTTTGTTCCTTGCGGCTGCCTTTCCTGAAAGCTAGTGTTGAGTGACGCAATAAATTCCTCAAATGCGTCAAAAACTTCTCTTGGTGTTCAACTAATATACACTATATTTGAATCTTCAACAAGTAGGTGGACAGTTTTGAAATCCTGTGTGAAAATAACATTAAAGCTTCTCTCTGACACAAGATGGGAGAGCAAAATTGAAAGTGTCAAAGCTCTGCTGTTTCAGACACCGAGCATTCAATCAGCACTGTTTAAAATTGAGAAAATGACAAAAGATAAATGGGTATATGCAAAGCCGGATCACTGGCGGATGACCGCTCCTCATTTTGGTTCATTGGCTCACTTGCGGTTTGCCACAACTTGATGTTTGCAATTTTTTGCTTGCAATATTCATTTTAGAGTCCTACACTTGGTCTTGATATCAGAAATTAATGGAAGGTACTTGGACAGAAATACAGAGTTGTCATGAAAATGGATTTGAAGAGACATTGTTAATTTCTAAACAGATAGCAGAAGAAATGTCAGTAAGTACGGAACTAGCTGAATCAACAAGTCCACGGAAGAAATTGTTCAGCTACGAAGCAGAGGATCAAGTTATTGGCGATTTGACATTTGCAAGACAATGGATGTCAAGGATATGATAGAAAAATTCATCAACAGAGCACTCCACTACTCAGCATAAACACGTTGAGGAAAAACTCTCCTACTTTTTTTCCCAGTAGTTATCTACTGACAAGGGTTAACACAACAGGCTATTTATTTACTTATTTGTTTAGCTTTGAAGGTCTTTGCAGCCAGTTGCTAGTTGTGGATTTATGTGTCGTTTGCATACTTTGATAATATGGTAATGCAATATTATTAAGTAAATGGGCCCACCTACATTCTCTCACAGGGGGCCTCAAAATTTCTTGCTGTGGCACAGCTGGGAGAGCCAGCTTTCAGTGGTGGGAAGCTTCAAATGCAACACTGATCCGGTTCCTGGTCTCTCTGGGATTGTTCTTGCTTGACCATTTTATCCCGATCACACACATTTGTGAAGAATTGAATTGGCCTATTCCGTGCTGACCATGGCTGCAATGCCATTGTAGACTCCTATTACAATTAATGAGGGGGAAATAACTCGTCAGAGAATACAAAGATGGGGCACTGTATGAATGAAAATGCCAAACACCTTTACTATTGTATATACACTCCTCACTGCACCCACTGCTGAAGGGCCATCATCTCTCTAGTAGTGGGCAGCAGCCAGGTGAACTGACACTTAGCACAATGCTCAGAAGCAAAGGGAGGAAATGTCTTGGCCATGGCACTGAGGCCATCTCTCTATTGATGAGAAGAGCATCATGAAAACTCTTAAGTATGTATAAAGCAGATGAGGGTAAGGCCTTGTCCACAAGACTTTTAACCTATACATTCCGGTTCTTTATCTTGAAAAGTTTAAGGACTGTGTTGACCCTGCCGGGGTTCAAACACATCATTTAAAGGAACCTGGCTATCACCAGCCTGATGGTTAGACAACAAAAACATCCCTTTCCAACTACCATGCCCAGATGCCAGAAATTCTGGCAACATTGACCTCCAAATTAAATAAGCCTTTGAGTTCACAAAGTAACTTAGTGGCATGATTGACGCTAAAGAGAATAATAATACACCATGATCACATGTCATGCATGCTTTGGGAGAGGATCACAGAATATTAGGGTTGGAAGAGACCTCAGGAGGTCATCTAGTCCAATCCCCTGCTCAAAGCAGGACCAACGCCAACTAAATCATCCCAACCAGGGCTTTGTCAAGGCAGGCCTTAAAAACCTCTAAGGATGGATATTCCACCATCTCCCTAGGTAACCCATTCCAGTGCTTCACCACCCTCCTAGTCAAATAGTGTTTCCTAATATCCAACCTAGACTTCCCCCACTGCAACTTGAGACCATTGATTCTTGTTCTGTCATATGCCACCACTGAGAACAGCCAAGCTCCATCCCCTTTGGAACCCCCCTTCAGGTAGTTGAAGGCTGCTATCAGATCCTCCCCTCACTCTTCTCTTCTGCAGACTAAATAACCCCAGTTCCCTCAGCCTCTTCTCGTAAGTCATGTGCCCCCCAGACCACTAATAATTTTTGTTGCCCTCTGCTGGACTCTCCAATTTCTCCACATCCCTTCTGTAGTGGGGGGGACCAAAACTGGATGCAATATTCCAGGTGTAGCCTCACCAGTGCCGAATAGAGGGGAATAATCACTTCCCTCAATCTGCTGACAATGCTCCTACTAATATGCCGTTGGCCTTCTTGGCAACAAGGACATACTGCTGACTCATATCCAGCTTCTCATCCACTGTAATCCCCAGGTCCTTTTCTGCAGAACTGCTGCTTAGCCAGTCAGTCCCCAGCCGTAGCGGTGCATGGGATTCTTCCTTCCTAAGTACAGGACTCCGCACTTGTCCTTGTTAAACCTCATCAGATTTCTTTTGGCCCAATCCTCTAATTTGTCTAGATCACTCTGGACCCTATTCCTACCCTCCAGCGTATTTACCTCTTCCCCACAGCTTAGTGTCATATGCGAACTTGCTGAGGGTGCAATTCATCCCATCATCCAGATCATTAATAAAGATGTTGAACAAAACCGGCCCCAGGACCGACCCTTGGGGCACTCCACTTGATACCGGCTGCCAACTAGGCATTGAGCCGTTGATCACTACCCCTTGAGCCCGACAATCTAGCCAGCTTTCTATCCACCTTATGGTCCATCCAATCCATACGTCTTTAACTTGCTGGCAAGAATACTGGGGGAGACTGTATCAAAAGCTTTGCTAAAGTCAAGATATATCACATCCACCGCTTTCCCCATATCCACAGAGCCAGTTATCTCATCATAGAAGGCAATCAGGTTGGTCAGACATGACTTGCCCTTGGTGAATCCATGTTGATTGTACCTGATCACCTTCCTCTCCTCCAAGTGCTTCAAAATGGATTCCTTGAGGACCTGCTCCATGATTTTGCCGGGGACTGAAGTGAGGCTGACTGGTCTGTAGTTCCCCGGGTTCTCTTTCTTCCCTTTTTCTAAATATGGGCACTATGGTCACTATATTTGCCTTTTTCCAATAGTCTGGGACCTCCCCCAATCGCCATGAATTTTCAAAGATAATGGCTCTGCAATCACATCAGCCAACTCCCTCAGCACCCTTGGATGCATTAGATCTGGACCCATGGACTTGTGCATGTCCAGCTTTTCTAAATAGTCCTTAACCTGTTCTTTCACCATGGAGGGGTGTCACCTCCTCCCCTGTGTGGCCCAGTGCAGCAGTCTGGGAGCTGACCTTGTCTGTGAAGACCGAGACGAAAAAAAGCATAGAGTACCCCTGCATGCTCGAGCAATATTTTTATACTCCTCCCTAGTCATCTGTCCAAATTTCCACTTCTTGTAAGATTCTTTTTTGAGTTTAAGCTCATCGAAGATTTCACTGTTAAGCCAAACTGGTCGCCTGCCATATTTGCTATTCTTTCTGCACATTGGGATGGTTTGTTCCTGCTCCCTCAATAAGGCTTCACAGAACATGATCAAAGTTTATGCTTGAGAGTACTTTGGGAGAGGAGCAAACACTTTAAACCATAATTGCTGAAATTTAGTTAACTGGACTGTTTAGAGAAGGATCCAGGTGAATTTGAGGACTGCTTATGTTTTGTATAGGCTGTTTGCTAAAATGACTGTGCTTAAGTATCTTCATGAACTGAATTTTTTCAGCAGAGAATGAAAGGTGGGATTTTTCATAGTTAGGGGAGCTGAATGCCCAATTCTCATTAATTGTACTCCCACGGTGAGTTTTCTTCTAAGATTTTATTCATGCTTTTCTTTGATTTGTTGTGCAATATTGCCCCTGTGAAAGTACAGACCCCTGTCTGTACATAGTGTCTATTCAACTTGGAAAAAAAAAATCTAGTTCTTAAGAATGTGTGTAAGGGATAATAGTACTTGTAAGACTGCTATGGAAAGTATTCAGATGAATTGAATTTGAAATGTGCATTCTCCAGTAAAGAAGCATGCTGAGCTATGCAGCATGTAAAGTTGAATTGCGTGCTTTGAAGACTTATCCAAAACTCTCTCTTCTGAACAGACTATTGGAGGTTTTTCAGTGATGCATTTACACTGTGAGCTGCTTGGGCAGGGACCTCTCTTCTGAGTTTCTGTGTATGCTTGTTGGCACTATAAACAATAAATTAATTGTTTAAATCAGCAGAGTACTCAAATATAAAATGGGGTTAAATTTGGGCAAATTTTTATTATTCATGTTTAACCTTTTTGAAATCTAGCTAAATTTTAACACTTTAATGGTGAAATGAAACATTTTTGGATTTTTTTCCCCCTCTGGCTGAAACTATTTGCTGACGATGACCCAAATTTATGAATAGCTTCGGTTTAATAAACTATTTGTCCGGAAAATTTGCCCAGCTCTACCCAGAGTCCAGCTCACTTCAGTGGGAGTTCTGCTTGAGGAAACACTGAGCAAGGATTTCATGAATGAACCGATGACAAGTGCATTTTTAAAGCAGACGTTCTGCCTAATCTAATAGGAGTAGGAAGAAGGGTGAAGCAGCAGGAAAACTGATGGTTAGCTTTTTAATACCACTGCTGTATATTTTCCCCATCTATTATATAGCCTTCAGTACTGATGAGAGCCAGTGCCCCCTTTTTCTTTCCTTCTTTCCTTCCCTCTCCACTCCAGCCCCAACCACCAAAGGGTTGGTCATTCTTATCTGACCTAGTATTTCCTATCCACAGCTACTGTGGCTGACTTTATTCACACAAATAAGCGCAATCTTTTCCCCTTTTGCAGGCATTTACCAGAAAAAATTAAGAATGACAATCAGCTAAAGAATATGAGCGGGCAGTGGTTTTATGATGCAAAGTCAAAGAGGCACAGAGATAAAATACATGGAGCAGATATCATTAGAGCATCGATAAGAAGGAAACCCACAACAATAGGTAAGTTTACTCCAGGGATCCTGGTATAGTGACGATCCTCTTAGCGCACCTAAGCCATTTTGCATCTTTGAAGGTGCTGTACAAAAATAATGCAATATCCTTCTGAGCAAGAATTGGTGTAGAAGACATACGTTTGCTGTTTATTGTGTGAAGTACATTCTTCTTTCAATACATCCTGTTAATACTAACTACAAATGTGGATGAGAAGGGTTGTCTTGTGCTTACAGAATTGGACCCTTTCACCGGGGTTCTGTTCCCAGCTCTGCTGTGTGTGACCCTGAGCATATCACAAGGTCTCGAATGACCACTGATTTGGGATGCCCCAGCTTTTGGGTGCTCAACTTGAGACCCTTGGAGTCTGGTGCTTTTTATTTGTGGTAGGTGATCAGAGATGCTTCAACTGGAATTCAGTACCTGATTGCTCATCTATTCATGGGGTAGCATCCCTGTGGCAAAAGGAAGTACTGTCCTGTTAATTAAGGTGTTAGTAAAGTGGCTTATGTTCATCTGATCATGCAATGTAATTCCCAAAAAACTTTATTCATTATTAATGTATGCATAAGGGTATATTCTTTTCTCGAAACTTAATATAAAACTACATGAGAAAAGATGAAGGGAACACGGAGGGCCTGTTCTCCAGCCTCACCGGTGCCCTCCGTGTTCCCTTCATCTTTTCTCATGTAGTTTTTATTATGAAAACAGCTCTGAGCATTGGAAGATCGTTATTTCTGTAATTAATTGAGTTTAGTACATCTTTGTGTTTTTGAGAGAACCTGTAAAAATAAGGTACTTTTGTTGTCAGTGTTTGATTAAACTTGTGACCCTTATTGTTAGCGTGGACCCTATTTATGATTAGTCTGTGTGCTTACGTAAAGTCATTTGCTTTGCTAGAAAATTTACCCATGCCAGTTCCATGGATAGGCTTCAAAGTAGCAAATTGTAAGGCTTGTATAACTTAGGCTAGGTCTACACTACCCCCCCCCCCCCATCGAACTAAGGTACGCAACTTCAGCTACGTGAATAACGTAGCTGAAGTCGAAGTACCTTAGTTCGAATGAAAAAGCACTTACCCGGGATCCACACGCGGCGCGCAGGCTCCCCCGTCGACTCCGCCTACTCCGTTCGTCGAGCTGGAGTACCAGCGTCGACGACAGAGCACTTCCTGGTTCGATTTATCGCGTCTTGACAAGACGCGATAAATCGAACCCAGAACATCGATCGCGCGCCTCCGACGGGACGCGTAAGTATAGACCTACCCTAAAACTCATCCTTATTTCTGAACTGAGATTATCCTGCCTTAATTCTTATTAAACTGATTTGCCTATCCTTAATGCAAGTGTAGAATCAAATGTGGAGATCATGTTTGGTTTGTGGTAGCCTGATCGCTTTGAAAAGTACTCTTGTCTGTCTATGTGAACAAGAGAAGGCCTAAACCAAGAAGAAATACAGGGGACCAGAAATGGGCAAGAAGAAATCTCTTTGCATTCTTTCTAATTTAGAACTGATGAACTGATAGTCCATAACATTTCAGATTGTATGTTTAAGCTCTAGGTAAAGAGTTTCTCTATCTAACAAAGTTCTGTGTCGGCCACCATGCAACTTGAAGGAGCAGTCATTTATTCTCAAGTATGCAATTACTTGAACAGGCAAGGTTACGTATTAGGACATTCAAAACTGGCTTAAATCTGATTTGTAAACTACACAGAATTGTTTGGCTTCAATGACTCATAAATTATGAAACAATTTCCCTCACAGCAATGCTCTGTGAAAATGTACACCTGAATGTGGCACTTCTATTTCTGCACACTGAGAATTAATCTTGTTTTCAGGAGTACTGTGGAAGTATTGAAGGCAACAGAAGGCCATATAAAAATGGTCCTAAAACTTCATGGAATGTTTTGTGACTTCAGCAAAGTAGGATTTCTCCTCCCCTCAAAAGAAAAAAAAGAAGCCCAACCAAACAAAAATAAACTCAATTGATCATCGTTCAAGTTTTCACATACTAGTTTATATTTCTTCTATTGCAGTGGTTCTCTGTAGTTTCCATCCAGAGACAACCTTCTCCCCCACCCCTCCCAAACGCACCAACTAGCTGGGGTTCCAGGACCCCCTCCAATTTAGCAATATAGGAACGGGGCAAAGTGGTCCTGCCATCTTGACACATGTTCATTGAGAACCCATCTTTTACAGAACTCTCCTTTTCATTTGACCATCAAATATTGTGGGGTTAAGACTCCTCATTGTACTGACATTACATTCAATGGGCATTTAGCTGCCGTAAGAAGTACAAGAACACAGCTGCTAATTCGTTGGTTGCAGGATATTTTACCAGTTAGAATTGCTTTAACATTTAGGACTCTTGGTGCAGTGGATATTGCAATTGGGGATGTTAAAATGAGAACCCCACACACTTATTTACTCTAGATGTCTCGATGTACCCGTACCTGAAATCCTAGTACAACGTGTTTGTGAAATAATTTTGCAACCTATTGGAACTGCTTGCCTGTATTTACCTGCAATGGAAACCGGCATGAACATAATGGGAGATAACTTTGGTCTTGTTTCCTATTTTAGCTGAGTGGAGTCAGAACAAATCAGACAAAACAAAGAACAGTTGGGTGAACAATGTCAATAAGGAAGCTTCTGTCCCAGCAGAGCTATCTGGTATCAGGGAAGAGACAGAAGAAGGGGAAGTGAAATCCAATCAAAGGTAAGATGATGTTCTCTGAGATGGAGTCAGTAACTTGACTTTTTGTGTATTAATTAGGGCTGAGTATAATTTGTGACTTGGGTGTTTCCTTTTTCAGCATTTTACATAAAATATTTCTGCTATTTAATGCAAGGGGACTTTCAAGCCCTGGAAACATCACGTTGTCATCAAATTGCAATGGTCTGCCAATACTTACTCAGACTGGCCTGGAAATTCACATCTGCAGTAGCTTGACATGTCATGGTTTTGTGCATTCCAATATTCCTGGAAGCACCATGACCACCATCTTTGGCAACTTTGACTCTGAGGAGACAAGCCAGGGGTTTTATAAAACAATCTCACATGTGTTCATGTAAACACACACCATAGGACAGGTGGAGACTGGAAGCTGCCTTGAATGTATGCAGTCTGGCTTGATTTCCAGAAGTGACTCAGCGATCTTTCATTCTCCAGTTAGGATAATGGACCAAACTGAGGTGCCAAGGTCCAGGCAGCCACAAATAGCAGGGTAGCAGCCGATGGATTTTTTCCATCGAGTGTAACAGATAGGAGGTGGCTTAATTGAAAGCAGTTTCCTGTTACTTTGGTGCTGCTAGCATGACTGTGAGTGGATTTGGGACTAGACCAGGAGTTTAGGATACTCACTGGGAAAACAATCTGATGCTACCACCCTGAGACTTCTGGACAAATGGTGAAGCAATTCCCAGGATAGATTTGCTTTCATTGAAAACATCTTGTCCGAGACATTCAAAAAATTAGATACAGGTTGGGAATCCTAGATAATTTCAACTGTCGTGGTAAAGCCTGGAGAGAGGTGGGCTCAGAGATGCCCAGGGCCTCACCTATAGAGGTGTTGGGGACTTTATAGGTTTTGGGGCTTGTCTAATTTTTTTTAATATAAACATCTCCACCTATTCCATTTATAGCTGGAAATGAATTGGAACGATCATTAGAGTGAAAGTGAAATATACTCTCTCTGTGAGACACCCACAGAGTGCAGTAATCCAGTTCAGAGGTGACCGGAGCATGGAAAGCTGCAGAACAGAGGTCCCCAAACAGTGGGGCGTGCCGCCCTAGGGGGGCACAGAGGAACGTTCGGGGGGAGGTGTGACTGGGGCCTGGCCAGTCCCCATGGAGGGGCAGTGAGGGAGTACCACCCAGGTCCACTCCTGTCCCCACCCCCAGCTGTGGCCTCAGCCCCGTTACCCTGTCTATGGCCCAACTCCGGGCAGGGAGAGTGGGGAGTTAGAAGACTACTGCTATAGAGGTCTCCATTTGAAAAGAAAGGTGGCAATCTTGAAGCTAAGCACAAATAGGAAAAAATGCTCTTACCTGCCACTTGTACGTTGACCCTCCAGAAACAGCTGAGGAACCAACAAAACCTTTAGACTGGGAACCAAAGTAACCAAAGGTGAGCATAGTCTGCCAATTGAAGGGGCAGCTATTACCTCCAGTATGGCTCAGTGTGTAGGATGCTGGACTTGAGACTCAAGAGACCTGTGTTCTATTCCTGGTTATACCATTGACCAGTTGTCACAATGAGCAAGCGATTTTATCTCTGGCTGTTTCCCCTCCAAGCTCTTATCTGCCTTGTGTTGATTACGTTCATTGTAAGAGAGGCAGCCTGCTACAATAAGTTTGTATTGTGCACAGCATAATGCGGCCCTCATCTAAGATGAGTGTGCTACCATAATACAAACAATAATTCTTCTGATTAATTGTTTTCTCTCAGCCAGTCAATGTTCACTTAATTTAGTCTGGGTTGATCTTCAAACAGTTAGTTTTAATCCTAGAGACTGGGCCAACTGAGAGCTTGCACTGACTGGGTCCAATGGAAAAATATGTAAAGCTGAGTATCTGTCTGCTGATGACTCTACAGCCCAAACCATCTGTATGTGCTAGCAGCCTCGGCTACACATTAAACGAGAGAGATTACAGAATAGAATTCTGAAAAGAACAGTTGTTCAAGTGCAGTTCCATCTCCTGCTTTCATGGCCTGCTGATATGGTGTCAGCCCAAGTGGTCAGTGACATCAAAGGTTGCTGACGGGTCTAACAAATTCAGCACGGATACCTGATCTTTGCCTGTCTCCAAAAGGAGATTATTGTCCAGTAAAACCAGAATAGTCTGTGTCATACCGAGACCTAAAACCAGACTGAAAAGGGTCAAATAAGTTTGAGGAATGATAATGCCAGAGCTGCTTTGCCACAGCAATTCTCCACCAGTAATTAAGTTTAACAGTGGTGATAATTAAGATGGTCTGTGGAGCAGATACCTAAGAGATGTCAATTTTAGCAGCAGCCTTCAATACATTGTTAGCTACTGTACTTAGTTTTCTTCAGGTGTTTCTTATCATTACAAGATGAATAACGAATTAGTGATCACTTATGGAGTGTACTGGATAGCTGCGGCTTTTCCTTTTCATGTTGTTTAATCATAAAAGCTTATTCCACAACTTCTCAAATGCTAACCTGTGTAGCCCACTTCTGTTAGTTGTACAGTGATCATGGAAAGCAAAACTATATTCTGAAACTAACAAAAGCCTTGGCAGTACTACTTGTACCATCACAATGTGGGTCACATATTGGTCAGGGACCTGCTATGGGACTGATCGAAAGGACAGACTTTTGGCAAGGAGACTCTCTAACAATATTTGGTGATATGTCAAACTTAACTAGCTTTTTTTTTTTTTCTTTTTTAAGCAAGTGAGCTGCTATCTCAACATTTTTTAAAAAGGTGGATGTTTTCCCCTAAATGCTCATTGCAACAACCTATGGTCTTTAGTTTTCTTTTTTCTTTCTGTATTGATGTAAAGGGCTAGTTGAGAAAGCCGCTGTAACTGGTTCACATGTTGTAGAGTTGTTTTTCTGCGGGGATAGTGGGAGATCTTAATGACCTTTTTATTTCAGGTCATAGTTCCAAACTAGTGTGAAGCTGAATAAATTTTACAACCCGTATCGGTCTCCCATTTACTGCTCCAGCCATGTCAGAAAATGTCAAACAGTTTTAGACACGTTCAGAGTAATGGAACTTGCCCTTGCCCTGTGTCCTTCAGTGGGGAACATAGGCCTGTAATTCCTATTTACACTGCAGTTCCACTGGCTCGAGAGAGCCATACAATTCACACAGCAGTTGAACTAGTTACAATACTCAGCACTTGAATAGCACCTTCCATTTTTCGATTGTTGTGTATTACAGCTGATTTCAGAGACTGGACTAGAATTCAAGGTTTTCTAGCTCCCACATCATGATGCCACTTCTAAAGCAGACTTACGGTACAGAATGGCTAATGGAAGTGTTTGGAGACAGAACCCAGAGAATGAATTGCAATATGTAGGCCAAAGCCCAGTACGTAATCAAACATTTATGTAAAGTAAATGCAAACACCAACTTCTGCCCTCCAAATATGCAGCTAAAGCAAGGCAAAGTAGCAGTGCTAGAACTGCACTACATCACTTAAACTATCACCCAAGTTTATTTTTTCTATATATGAGGCGAGCACACAACACTGATTTGGGGGAAATGCAGGGAGAGACCAACCCTTTAAAGACGGCCTTTTATTCTGTCCCCTGTAGGGTGGACTTCTTCTGAAGTACTGTTCTGATGTGGCTTTGTGCCCACTCCTAATGGCAACAGGCTTTGTGCCCACTCCTAATGGCAACAGCTGATCAATAGCAGCTCAGAAAAGTCAATTCCAGGGCCTGCTGGATTAGCAGCCTAGCCAGGATGCCAGGAGGGGCAAACCTGTCTACTGGAAGCATTTGGTTCAGTCTTCAAAGACAATAGATCCTTGAAGACGTGTTCTCTTTATGTATTTCAGAATGGAAGGAAGGGGCAACTGACTGTTGGTCTCTCAGACATGGCTGTAATCAGAAATGTGAACCTAGTGTAATTCTGGAGTCTCTTTGCTGGATAATAGGGTCAATGTTTCAAAAACACCAGAGCCATTTTCAAAAGTAGCTTAGGCATTTAGCTAAAGTGTGACTGACAGCCAATGGGACTTAGGCTCCTCAGTTGCTAGGGTGCTTTTGAAAATGCTGCTACTCTTTAATGATAACAATCACAATTTTTTTGGGTAGAGAATGGTGCAGGCTACAGGCCCAGTCTTCAGTCTTTACATGGCAAAACAATTGTTGACTTCAGGATCTGGCCCTGAGCATATCTGGGGAGATATGTAGGTAGGAAATGTAAAAACAAAATCCCTAAACCTTAATTTTGGTTACTGTTGTTGAGACAAACTGCACTTATGACCATGAATGACTTAGGAAGGATCAATCCTTTTCATTAGGAGAACTCCCTGTATAAGGACCGAGGGCCAAATTCTGCCCTCAGACTAGTGAACGCATCAGGGTCAGTGGCGTTATTTCGGGTCTAGTCTGGACTTAATAAAAACAATATGGATTTTTAGGATTGGACACTAAAGCGATAGGGTGGTGCTCCTTTTTTTCCTCTTTAATGACTAACTCCAATAACCAAGCTGTAAACAGTGCTTGTCTTGGTATTTAAATTCCCATGATACTTTCTCTTGCATATCATAACCTTTGTGAGCTGGGTGTGTGAAGTGTGTTTTTGGGGGTGTAACCTCCCACAGAAGGAATTTCAATAGAATGACTCAATCTGTCAATATTTTCTCTGTCTGATGATACGTTCCATATGTAGATCGAGAGTGTAAAATATGTCACCTAAGGAAGGGCAGAGTCCAGGTTCTCCCTTCTGTGTTCTGAATCGTGTAAAAACTCAGTTTCTTAATCCTGAAAAGGCTCTCTGGGCTGATAAATTACACTGTCTGCAAACACTAATCCTAGAGTCTCCTACATTCAAATCAGCTGTCCCAAAACTTATTCTTAAAATGCAAATGAATTTAGTATGTACGAAAGGGGCTAGATCTTCTGCTTATCTACTTAAAAGGTACAGCATGAGCAGCCGCAGTTGAAACTTCCTCACATACACTTGCCATTGTGGCCTATCCCTGATTTTGGAGGACTCGCCTCTAAGGTCAGATGAGTTCGCTTTGTGCCCTCTCAGTCCTTGACCTATCTGCTGAGCCTGCCATCAAGGGGCACCCCGATTCTGGGATGTTTCTTGTGATGGTGACAGGGACTAATTCACAGGCTGCTGAACACATTTGCTACTGACCTGGGTTGGATTTGAGCCATTGCCATAGATTCATAGAAGTTTAAAGATGGGAAAAGACCTCGTAACAAGGTTGTCTAGTCAGTCTCCTGCCAGTGTAGGATTGTGCCCTACAACCTGTTTTCCAAATCTTTGTCCATCTTCTGTGACTAAGTCCCACCTCTGTCTCTTTAGGGTCTCCTCTATGGTGGAGTTACAAAATCACATGGAGTAAGGAAATATTTTCCTCTTATAACCTTCCTCTTATAAGCGCCTTCTCTCTTTCTCTGCTCTTCATTTGTAGGCATTTTATTGCTATTATCATAGCACAGTGGTCTCCAACCTTTCTACACAAGATCACTTTTTGAATTTAAGGGCAACGCAGGATCTACCCCACCCCTTCCCCAAAGCCCCTCCCCACTCACTCCATCCTCCCCCTCCGCGTCGCTCGCTCTCCCCCACCCTCACTCACTTTCACCGGGCTGGGGTAGGGGCTTGGGGTTAAGGAGGAGGTGCGGGCTCTGGGCTGGAGCCAAGGGGTTTGCAGTGTGGGAGGGGGCTCTGGGCTGAACCTGGGCCAGGGGTTGGGGTGCAGGAGGAGGTACAGGGTGCTGGCTGGGAGGAGGGTCAGGGCTGGGGCCAGGGGTTTGGGTTCAGGAGGGGGTATGGGGTGCTGGCTCCAGGAGGGGGTTCAAGGCTGAGAGTTGAGGTGCGGGTTCCCACCAGGTGGCACTTACCTTGGGCAGCTCTCAGTCGGTTGTGCAGGCTCCCTGCCTGCCCCAGCCCCACACCACTCCCGGAAGGGGCCAACGTGCTCCTGCTGCCTCTTTGGGGGGGGGGGGGGCCACGTAGCTCCACACGCTGCCCCTCTCTGCAGACACTGCCCCCGCAACTCCCATTAGCCACAGTTTCCCATTCCTGGCCAATAGGAGTTGCAGGGGCGGTGCTTGCAGACAGGAGCAGCGTGTGGAGACTCTTTCCCTCCCCTCCCGCAGGGCCGTGGAGGCGTGCTGGTCACTTCTGGGAGTGGCATGGGGCCCGGGTAGGCAGGGAGCCTGCCTTAGCAGCAGCCACACTGCACCGCCGGACTTTTAGCAGTCGGAGCTTGTGGTTGATTTGGAGTTTCCAGGATCGATCAGTCAATTGCAATTGACTGGTTGGTGACCACTGCCATAGCGTTACCTGAGCATGTTACCAAAATTACTTGGTACATTGATTCTAGAAGGGGAGCTGGACCCTTGCTCCACCCAGCACTGTCCCTAACTTTCTGTGGGTGTATCTACACAGCAGTGTAAGCCTGGGCTCAAGCGTAACCTCCATTGCGTCCACACACCCATTGTGCTAACCGAGGGCTCGGACCTAGGGTCCCTGCATCCTGAAGGGTTGGAGGGTCCAAGCCCGTGTTAAGCTGGGACGTAGGTTCCGAGTCCTATTGATTTCCTGTGTGCACGTGGCCCTGGTTGACTCGGGTCCCGGGAGTCCGCCAGATGTATCCGAGTTCCCGCTCCCAGAGGAACTGCGCTGAAGGCAGTTGCTGCCTGGCCGAGGGTGCTCGCCCTTCCTGCTCCTCTCACGGCAGCAGCTTCTCCTTGCTGCTGTGCGGGGCTTGCCCAGAGCAGGGAGCTAAGCTGACAGGTGGGAAGCTGCTCCCGAGTGCCATGATGTTGGGGGTCATCCATCCCCTGGCCGTGCTGAGCTGGAAGCTCTGCTGCTCCCTCTCCCTGCAGGACAGCCGCTTAGTCCCCACTCCGCTGTCTGGCCCTTGCTCCTAGGCCCCCTCTCTGCTCCCTGTGTGTGTGGGGGCGCCCGAACTGCATGCACTCTCAGGGTGGTGAGTGGGAGCCAGCCCCCAAACCACCCTGCAGACAGCTCTTTATCCATGTTTCCTTCCACCTATCCCTGGCCTGATTACATAACCTCAGAATGGGATGATAATCTTAATTTAAAAAAAAATATCTTTGCATATGAATGAACAATACTTCAAAAATTTACTATTAAAAACAATCTGCTCTCCCGTCCCTTGCTGTTTAATTTCTCCTTAGCTATAGTGCAACCAACCAATCAAGAGCATGTTTAATGAATTTATTTTGGCTCTGAAAACGGTGTTCTGTAATATTTTATCAGAAAGGAAGACTTCAAATGTAGGAGATGAGGCACATAAACTTTTGTAGAGATGGTAAACCAAACTGGGGAATGGAACAGTCCCTATGCTAAGAGTGGCAGTCTTCCATAAACAAAGAGAACAGATTGAATAAAAGAACATCAGATTTTTATGTTGGTTTTTTATAAGCATATGGCAGCTTAATTTTCATTTCTACAGCCTTAAAGCAATGTGCTGGTTTCATACTAAGCAACTTGTTGTTCTCTTGTAGTTCTAATGCACTGGACGCAACCTTAGACAAACCACAGGAAAGCTCAAAGAAGGTAGCCGTGTCACCAGGAAAGGTAGGTTCAGCGTTGGTATGCTAAGGATGGATTTTTAAAGCTATTCTCTTGCCACTTCGCCGCTCCACTAAAAACCAGGAAGAATTTGGACAGAAGAATAAAAACTTGAGGAAGTTGCATGAGGTATAAAATGATGGATTGATTCCTGTTCAGCATGTTTGTGTGGCGGAGAGAAAATCTTCATCCCTTACCTATATGTAGCCAATATCAACCTCTTCACCCTCCCGAGAAAATTGCCTCCATTTTGCTTTGTTCCAATTTCACTTGAATCTTCTCATAGGTCTGAATCCCTTTTGGGAGTCACAGTAGCAGAAATGAGGCTATCTAAGGGCTTGTCTTCACTACCGCTACATCGGTGCAGCTGCGTCGATGTAGTGCATCTAGTGAAGACACGGGAGAGTGTCTCCTGCCCACATAGCACAGTGTAGACAGCGCTTTAAGTCGATGTAAACTTAGACTCTCAAGAGTTGGTTTTTTCACACCCCTGAGCGACGTAAGTTACATCTGTAGTAGGAAGAGAGCAAACAACAAACGTTCTTAAATATATGGTTGCCAAGCAACAAAAATGCAGACTCTATTTCTAATCCTAACCACTAACTAATATTTGAAACGTGGGCTTTCCTTATTACCACACAGCAGAGTTTTAAAATAAAGTTAATATAAATGCCCTAAGTTACTAAATTAATACAACCAATAAAATTAATACAAAAAAATTGACTTAAGCGGTAGTGTAGACAAGCCCTAAGGGCTGGTTTTGCTGGAAACATACATCAGCATAGCAATGTCTCTCAGGGGTGTGAAAAATCTACCCCCCTACCCCTGAGAGACATAGTTAAGTCAACCTAAACTCCAGTGTAGTCAGCTCCACAGAAGAATTCTTTCATCAACCTCGCACTAACTATCGCCTTGAGGGGAGGTGGATTAACCACGACAGCGGGAGAATCCTGCCCGCCGCTGTAGTGTCTCTAGTGAAGGTGGGGTTTTCAAATGCCCTAAGTCTGTTCCTGCTGACTTCAAAGGGAGTAGAGTTAGGCCAAGCACTTCTGACAATCCTTTGCCTTCACTATTTTGCCATGTCCTCCGTCTGTCTTATAAGAGGTCTGCTTAAACCTTATTCTGCTGGGGTGAAATCACTGCGTTTTCATGTTTCTGAATGTTTAACACCATTAAACATATGACATAAATTATATGTCCATTCTTTTCTAGCAAAGGAAAAATCCATTTAATGACTTCACTGCACCGGAACAGAACGTAAGAAGTAAGGACTCAGAAAGTGAAACTACTGGTCTATCCCAGATGCCAAATGAGGGTAAATAATTTTTTTTAATCTACATGTCCTCTGTGGACTCTGAAATTCTTTGGGGGTATTGTGACCAATTTAACTGTTGCTGTCCTCACACAATACATTTTTTAGGGGGAAAAAACTTTTTAAAATCCTGCAATAAAGCAGGACATAGCAGAATTTTACCTATTGTTTTATGAGCCGGTCTCCAGCCTGTTCTTCAAGCTGTTCATTTTAAATCTGCATGTATAAAAATGACCCCCTGAAGATATTAAGAAAATGTTTCACCCAAATAATCTCATGTCTGTCTATTCCTTTCCCCCACCCATCCACCCACACCCCAACTGTAAACCTGAATTAGGTCATCGAGCATAGATCTACGCTGCAATTAAAAACCCACAGCTGGCCAGGTCAGCTGACGTGGACTCATGGGGCTCAGGCTGTGGGGCTGTTGAACGATAGTGTAGACGTTTGGGCTGGCACCCAAGCTGTAGGACCCTAACGTCTAAGCCCGAATGTCTACACTGCAATTAAACAGACCCTTAGCTCGAGTCAGCTGACCCAGGCCAGCTGCAGGTGTCTAACTGCAGTGTAGACACAGCAGTAGCTATCCAGCTCAGAAGGTCTGCTTCCATATTACAACCCTCTTGGTGATTCAGCAGTAAGAGAGCAGTTTAAGATACACTTTTCAGTCTGTGTAGCAGTCCCAATCATTGCTGCTATTGGCTCAGCAGCAGGGGATCAAGCTGTGGTCTCAACATTTGATCTCGTCCCCCTGTTATTTCCTAGATGCATAGACTTTACGGTCAGAAGGGACCATCATGATCATCTAGTCTGACCTCCTGCACATTGCAGGTCAGAGAATCTCACCCAGCCACTTCTGTAACAGACCCCTAATCTCTGGTTGAGTTACTGAAGTCCTCAAATCATGATTTAAAGACTTCAAGTTAGAGAACCCACCATTTACACTAGTTTTAACCTGCAAGGGACCCATGTCCCATGCTGCAGAGGAAGGCGAAAACCCCTCAGGATCTTTGCCTAACAATTTTGTTTCCTTAGTTCTGTTTATTTAGATTCCTCCCTTTTCCCAAAATATCCTTCCTAACCAAACAGGAGCTAGAAAATGATGTACCTTAATCCAGTCTTGCAAAATTGTAATGAGAGGTTTGCCAGCCCAGGCATGAAAATTACAGACCTGCTTTCTATCATGATGCTTGCTAATGGCGGAAGAGGACAAGTGTTTACTACTTGCATTTTTTTTAAATACTTGTCCAGAGTGGGCAATTTTTACTAAGTTTTACTTAGTTCGATCTGACCCTGAAAACAGTCTACAGAAATTGATAGAAACACAAACACAAGGCACAATAATATAATTGAGCTGTATAAGAACTGTGTTGATTAAAGGTTTACTGTGCTCATAACTTTGAATCGTTATGTTTGCAGTAGGAATGTTCTATTAGTCAGCACTCTATAATACAAACAAGTTAAATCCAATATAAAGTTTGATAATCTGTCTATTAGTTTTCCAATATACTTGTTTCAAGGGTGAATACTTTCTATACTGCTGAATGCTTTGACTGTTAATGTTGTCTTGTCTTTTTGCATTGCATCCTAAAGCTGCAAGAATGTCTTCACTTTGCCTTTCCTGTGTAGGACACTTCATGCTTTGACTAAATGCATGTTCTTAAGCTTGGGATCTGTTTTGCAGTATGTTTTTACCCTTTCTCTTGTATGCACGTCTTGTCTTGCAGACACGCTGTCACCTTCAAAGGAGAGCCAATCCAAGAGAAACATACTAAACAATAGGTCAGAGGAACATAGGCAGGCTTCTGGAGAACAAATTGATGAATCACCGAGAATTGCAGATCAGCCTCCTGTACCAAAAGCTAGAAAAGTCCTCTACAAAATAACAGATCCCATATGGGAGAAAGATGGTTCTTTTCCCAAACCTGCTAAAAGGACTGATCGAGTCAGTGGTGCTGGAACACCACCTAGGGGCATTCTGAAACGCAGTTCAAGTTCAAGTTCCACTGATTCAGAAGTTCTTCGTGTTAATCAGATCTTTGACCATCAGAGTAAGACTGGTTTGCCATCTTCAACTGTTCTTGAAAAAGTAGCTGAGACAAATCCTCCTGCAGAAGACCCCTCACAAAATTCACTGGAAAGACTAAAACAGGTCAGGTTCTCTTCCAGTATAGGTACAAAACAACCTCTTCAGAGCCCCCAGCTGCACCATGGCAAAGATATAGGAGAGTTTGACTTACTGGAATCAGACTATGTTAAGAATGCAGAAAATGACACTAGTAAATTAGATGCACTTCAGAATAAACAGACCCTCCCTGTAAAATCTCCACGCTCCCAGTCCTCTGCTTTAGATGTTAATGCAACAGACAGAGATGTCTCCCAAGAAGACACGTCAGCACCATATTCTTCTGATGCTAACAGGTCAAGCCTACCAGTTAATGAAACCTTGCTGCTTAAGACAAGTCCTCCTATGGAACCTCTAACTCCAAGAAAATCCTCCACTAATATCTCACCAAATGTCCAGGAAGTGCAAACTGTTGATGAAACATTCTCTCAAAACATATCCAAACAGTCCCCGAATCCTGACTTGGAGCCATCCAAACACACTGTTGGTAAGAGAACAACACAACACAAGTCAAATGGGTTAATACTAAGAAGGGCAAATAACAATTTTGAAAACAGGCATAAATAACTCTGCCCATTAATATTCCAATCATATGAGTTCTGTATTATCCAGAATATTTCTGCTTGCTTACTTATTTACCAGTTTCACACACTAATTCACTGAAGTATTTTCTAATGTTCTAAGCATTGTCTGGACATTCAATCTTTGGGAATATGCTCTATTGATTTGGTTTTTTTTTAAAACAGAAACTGGTTAACATGTCCAGGCTAAAGTGTGTATATGCATATTTATTAGCAACAAGAGAGAGACAGTGGTGGACCAAACATATCCTTGCTCAGGCAAAACTCCTGTTTTGAAGTGTATGCTAGCTTTGCCTGCATAAGGCTGGAAGGGACTGGTCCACTACTGTCTGTTATTGGTAATAATGGAACTATGATTTGGGGATTTTTTTTAACACGTGTGATTAAATAAAAAACATGGCAGTTAAATGATGAAAAATCCGCTTCTGAGTAAGAATCAAAATGCCATAATTATAAGCAAACATAAGTGTTTCTGCAGAGTGAACTTTCTGTAAGGTTGTCATTTGGATTAAGACTTTATTCATTCATAAATTGCTCCAGTTTTATTCTACAAGCCTATTTTCATCGCTGTGCTGCCAGTATATCAATATTCTTGAAATATTTTTTTCAGGCTAAAAGACCAAACATATGGGATATATCTGTGTTTTAGCTTGTGTAACTTGTAGTGGGGACTTGGTGGGAAATGAAGCATTATATGGATGTCTAGAGGAGTTTCTTAACCCACTAATTATTTTTTAATAAATACCTTGCCTGCAGTATGATTCATTTTGAAAGCAAAAAATAGCTCTAACTATTTTTATGCACTCCAAGAAGAAATCCTGTGGATTTTACCCCATATTGGGATACTGCTAACCCATCCTGCCAAAGGCAGGAAAACCACTCTAACCCTTCTTCCAAATTGGTGGTAAACGTTGATAGGCTCCTAAGAGCCACTTTTATTCCCCATCATATCACTCTTTATTTTGGCTTATTTATTGCTGTTTTCATGTAAACAGTTGTTTTTAAAATAACAAGCAGCAATGGGAAGGGGAAACAAAATATGATAAACACTACTAGATTTTTTTATCAAGGTGGGTGGAAAACCTGTTTCAGCAAAATCACATGTTTATTGACTCCTTATCTTGAAAGGTGATTTTATGTTACAGATCAGCAGCCACTTTCTGCTAAGACAAAATCTCCTCAGGTGCCAAATACCAGCTCTGCAGACCTTCAACAAGGTAAGCCTGTTCTTGTTGAGGATCAAAGTGCTAAAGCCACTTCCAAGCCTGACAAACATGCTGCTGAGTTCATGAAGGCAGCTGATGAGTCCATATCAAAAGTATTAGATTGGTTTAAAAGAAGCTCCGATACTGGTGATGAGACTACTCCATCGGTAACCTCCCAAGGGAGGGAGTCCAAAGAAGAACTGTACTTATCACCCAGGACAAGAGTTATAACTACAAAAGAGAGTGGACCAAGCACAGATGAAAATACACAACTGATTGACTTGTCATTTGGAAATAATGAGAAACCAAGCAATGTTTTGAAACCTGCAGCAGTTGATGCAGAACACATGCAGATATTAAAAGTAGGAAAAAAAGAAAATCAAAGTCAAGAGACTCAAGGAACAGACTATAACAAAGGACCTATTGTACTTGGAAAGAGCAAAAGTGGTAGAGAGAAGATACATTTACAGGTCACTGATCTTCCAGTTACTGAATTAGATGAAACAAATATTCTTAAAAAATCAGCTGCAGAAGGCAAAATGTTATACAAACCAGAGGATGAAAGTGCAGCATATAAAGAACCAGCATTTCTTAAAGATGGAAAAGGCAAACCAGGTTCAGAGAGTTTCAGTTCTCCTGAAAAGCTAAATGAAACATTGAAAACTAATGTGCAAACAGGAATTCAGAAAGAGGAAGAGAAAATATGCACTATCAAATCTCTCTTGGAAGAAGACCATGTTCAGCCACAGACTGGATTTGATAATAAAGGAATAGAGAGAAAAGAACCTGGTTTACTTGATCAAGGAAGCATGCAACTAGATCCAAGTAGTTCTAGGACGAAACTACCTGTCTTGCCACAGCATGAATCCAAACAGCCATCTCAGGTCCAAATCTCAGATGAGGAGAGAGAACAAAAGAGAAGAGTAAAGGATATTAGGGCCTTCTGGGAAAGTGACAAAACTGGACTCAGGCATACAAATAAGGAAGGCATTTTAAGTACTACCTCATCAGCTAGTGGCACAGCACAATACATCAATAAAGGAAGTAGCAAAGTAAAACCCACTGATTCTGCAGCATCCTTATCAAGTGAATCAAAAGATCAAAACAAGTATAGTTTGGTTACCTTCAGAAGAGTTGAATTAAGTGATGACAAGACATCTAAAGATACATTTCTAAAGTCTTCAAAGACTGGGCCAGATATAATGGAGCAATCCAAAGCAGACCGTACTGTTGAGAATTCCAGAAAAATACTTCAGTCCGATGGTAAGGTTAATGAATTTACAAAATTGCCAAAAGCAAATAATTTGCAACCAAGAATTGGTTTTACTCCTGCTTCATCAAATAAGTATGAAGATCGGAAACAAGTGTCTTTAGAAAACGACAGAAATCCCTCTTCTATACAACAGAAGCCAAACTTTAAGATTTTGTCTTTGAAGGAAAAAATAGATGAGGAGTCTAAGAATGAAATTTCCAACCCGTTGCAATTTCAGAGTTTGAGAAGCTTTTGGGATATTGGAGCTAAATCACAGAATAGGACCAATATGGAAAATGAAACCACTTCCCCAGGTAATATTAGTTCAGCAACTTACCAAAAAGCGTCAAAGGAACTTAAAGAAAGCAGAGCAGAGATGAGCCAAGAAGAGGTGATAGTTCAACAGCAAAATCAACTTCCCTCGAGAGAGAAAACAAAGAAAATAAACTTCAAAGTATCTGAGTCGCCTAGACAGGAAGGGCAGCCCCTTCCTTGGTCAGTGAATCTGACACGAACAGAAAATGCAGAATCTGTTCAAATAGTGGGAAAAAATGTAGGAAAGTCCGTGATCTCAAAACCTAAAGAAAAGGTGGATCTTCCAGAGCAAGAAGTTAAAGAATATATAGAAAAAAAGATTGTTCCACCAAAAGAACAGCACAGCACATTTAACAGTGGCGTACAGAAACTGCTTAAAGAAATGTCTGAGGCACCCTTGCCATCATTCCAACCAGCTGGTGATAAAGGTGTTCCAAGAAAGGAACTGGGAATTGATGAACACCTAATTGGCTCTGTAAAAACAATGCAGAGCAAGACTGCTCCCACAGATTCCAAGGAAAAAGCAGAATCTCCTAAAGAGGAGGTTTTAGAGACTGTAGACAAAACTGTTGCTCCATCAAAGGCTGAACTTGATGCATTTAATGCTGGGCTAGAGAAACTGCTAAAGGAAACCTCCAAATTATCATCCTCTTCTAGTCAGCATGCAACAGAAAATACTTCTGAAGAGACAGTTTCTTGGCCTGAGCAGAGAAGATTTTTTGAAAAGGTGATGGAACGGAGTCACAATACTTACCCTAAATATCAAAAAGAGGAAGCGCTTCCTCAAGAAGTAAAAGAAACTATAGAAAAAACAGTTGTTCCACCCAAAGATGAACTTGATGAACTAAAAATTGGTCTAGGGAAGCTGCTTAAGGAATCTGATGCTTCCTGTCCATTGCATCAGGCAGCAGATGCGGATGAGGGTATCCAGAGAGAGAGTTCTCATGAAGTCATTCCAAGCTCTTCCCAAAAGGCAATGTGTCCTGGCATAGCTGCTTATGTCATGACCCAGAATGAATCTCAGCCTCCTGGAGAGGCAGTCTCAGAGACAGTAGAAAAAACCACGGTTCCACCAAAAGCTGAATTCCATGATCTGGATGCTGGTTTAAAGAAACTACTTAAGGAAGCCTCCGAAATCTCATTTTCATCGTACAATATAGAAAACAGTAAAAAAGCAGCGTCTGAGAATGTGCCTGAAGAAGATCGGCAGAGATTTTATAAGCGGGTCACAGTGACTGACCAGGCTACTTCTGGTACTGCCCAAGAAAGGGTTGGGACTCCAAATGAAATTGGGACTGTAGCGAGAACTACAGTTCCATATCAGGATGTTAGCCCAATCAATGCACACTTGGAGAAACCAAATGAAGAGGCAGCTAAAGTGCTGTTACCTCTACATGCAAAAAGTGAAGAAAATGTAAGCTCTTGGCCAGAGGATCAGACTGATCATCCTGTATCTTCTAGTAACCATCATGAAGTGACTGAAATACTAGTAAAAACAGTTCAGCCAAAACCTGAACTCCGTGAATTTAATGCTAGTTTGCAGAAACTGCTCAAGGAAGCTTCTGAAATGCCACCCTCTGAACAGAAAAGCTTTGACAATGAGATGCATGTTAGGATACAGCCTAATCAGAGTGTGAATTCCACTTACCAACAAGAAATCAATCATCCTCAAGAAGTAAATGAAACGGTCAAAAAAGCCATTGCTCCTTCCAAATCAGAACTCAGTGAATTTAATTCTGGGTTAGAGAAACTGCTGAAGGAAGTCTCTGAAATGCAAACCCCTAAACTGAAAAACATGGACAATGCAATGCAGAAGAGTATGGGGATACAGCCTAATCAGCGCGTAGACCTAACTTATCAGCGAGATATTGACCATCCTCAAGAAGTAAATGAAACCATAGCAAAAGCTGTTGCTCCTTCCAAATCTGAGCTTGGAGACTTCAATGCTAGTTTGCAGAAACTGCTTAAGGAAGCCTCTGAAACTCCACCTCTTAAGCTGAAAAGCCTGGATAATGAAATACAGGGTAGGACACAGCCTAATCAGAGTGCGTATTCCCCTTACCAACAAGAGATGGACCATCATCAAGAAATAAAAGAAACTGTAGAAAAAACTGTTGCTCCAACAAAAGCAGCATGCAATGAATTGAATATCTGCTTAGAAAAACTTCTTAAAGAAGCAGCTGATGTTTCATCTCAGCTGCCAATGAAGATGGGAAAACAGGAAAGACCCAATGACTCTGTGTCTCAAGCAGAAAAAGAAAGTCTAGCCATTAAAATGCCACTTTCTGGTCCAAGTGCTTCAAGTGGCTATCGCACAGAGTTTAAGATACCAATCAAGAGAGAGACTTTGAAACAAAATGACAAAGCCGTAAAGGACGATCATGTGGTAAATGAAGTGAGAGGTTCTGCTCTCCCGGAAAGAAATGTAGCATTTGAGAAAACAGTACAGACTAACCTGGCATCAACTGAAGCCCTTCCCAAGGGAAAAGAGAACGGTGCGGCTGTTATCAAGACACACAAGATGGAGATAAAAAATGAAAATAAAAGAGAGGAAGCATCAGGAAAGGAGGTGGATAAAAACGCTTCCTTAGCAGATGCCAGTGAGGCAACATCTGAAGAGAATGCACCATCTAGATTCAGGAGAGCAAGCACACCACTTAAAGATGATGATCGCGCCTCCAAAATAAATAAAGTTGAGCTGCTCCTAGCATCTCCTTATGATGAAGAAGATGACACCATAAGTTTTGGCTCTGATCTTTCAGGTTCAACCTGTGAGCATTCTTGAATTCTTAAATAAATGGTTCTGGATTTTTATTATTATTATTATTAATTATTATTATTATTTATTAATTATTTAAGAAATATGGCTAGAATTTTTTGATAACCTACCTTAAGAATGGTGAACCAAAAGACTGACTGAGATTTGCATTCATTTTCTTAACTGAACAATCTGGGCATCTTTTCTAATAAACTTTTTTAATGCCTGAGTCAGCAGATGTTTCAAAAAGACATGCATTCAGTGTGGCTTGCAGTCCGGGGAGTTGGGCTGGAATAACCCTATTGCATGCCTATAGAGAGAGTCGGGCTTGCCGCATCTATTTCTTCCCCTTTTGGCAGTTTGTTCAATGTGGGAATAGTGAGTTCTATTATTTAAACTTTGGGCTTTAGAGCCTTTTATTTATTTATTTATTTATTTACTTTTTTTTTTTTTTTTTTTACAATGTTTCACTGGCTGATGTAAGAAAGGGGCCCCGTTAACAAGGGATATCTGGCTAAACCAGATATTTGCTTCTGCTTTCCCATCTGTACTTACACCACAATGTGCAAAGGAGAAGGCCCACCCCTGCCTTAATCAATTCATTGCTGCAGCCTGTTGCACCAGAACACGGGGCTATGTTCACTTAGTGTTTTCTTCCACTGAAAAGTTAGCATTCAAATAGAGATACATCTGGAACAGATGGCAACACTGGAGTGGCTCTGGTCACCTGTACAGAGTGTGATAGGCAATGCCGATGTAATTAAACTATTGGAGTCGCTTCAAATGAGGGATTAATTTAACATTTGTTCTGAGAAATAGGGATTGTTCCCCTTAACTAGAGAGGCTGAGAAACCTGTGAAATTTGCAGGGACTGCCAACTGTGATCCTGAATTCCTCACTCTTAACTCGGGCAAAACACAATTGATGCCAATGGGACTTCTGGCCTAAGTGAAGAACGAGTAAAACTTGAGCAAGGGTTTCAGGCTTTGCGCCATAGCTAAAGTGAAGCATTTTGGGTCACTTTTGCTCATGGGGAGGGTAGGGGAAGGCGTCCGAAAGGAATTTTTGAAGGGATGAGATGGCACATGGGACTGCCAACTGGGACAGATGAGACCATTAACTTCTAAGATCTGAATCTGTCCCATGGTGGTAGCAGTTGAGTTTTCCTGTGGCTGCTGTTTGGACGACATGACATGAATTGTGGCCTCTGTGGTTGGTTTTTTAAAAATTAAAATAGAAACACATCCCCATTATTAAAATAAAACCCACTGTTAGAACCCAAAGTGATATTCTCCATCAGGAAGCAGTTCTACAACAGGGTTTGGGTTCCTGCTTCTTTGTAGATACAGCTGTGTCACTCTGAGTCCATCTCAAGCAATGAGTCTGAATTAGTTTGCCTACCTCTAGTATGTGTGTATGTAGACAAAATAGTAGGCCAAATGACCACGTGGAACATCTGTTGAGTAGGAGCCCTACACAAACACACCGGAGGGTAAATTTTTGCTCCATAACTCTTAAAATTAATGTAAAATTTCCCCCCCCCCCCCAAGTCAATCACTTCTAAAATATGTATTCCTGAAAGCCTGTGTGCACGTCATATAAGCTATTAAATTCATTGACCATTGATCCTGCTGGTCTTTGGAATTGCATCTATTTTTACCTAGTAATTTAGAATGTCATTGTCTCCAAACCCACGGCTAAACATCTGCACCTTTCCCTAATTTTTCTTTTGGTCTTTCACAGTTGTCAAAACTAGAATTTTTAATGTTTTGCTAAGGGTTAAAAATATCTCTTCGTTAGTTAAAAATAGCCATTGATTTCTTAAGTGGCTCTGGTTTAAAAAGGCATGTCTGTCTGTCTGTGCAGTGTTCATGTATTTTGTCTCGTGACAGGTTCAGAGGAAGAATTAAATCCTATTTTGAAGGCTTTGAAAAGGAGTGCAGATAGGCAAAGGCCTTCCAAAAGTCTAGAGGACATTCCATCAGCCACATCAAGTGAGCACAAAGCTTATCTGCTGTCTTCCATGCCCCAACTAAGCTTAAAAATACTTATATACTATCCTTCCACACATCTTCACCAACTGGCACTCTAATATTCCAACCCTGGGTTTTGGCAGGAAAACTATCCTCAGAATGAGCATCCAAAATAAGTAAATAAATAACCACCATACTTTATAACTCGACTTCTGAACAAGAAGTAAGGAGCAGTGCTCTAGTCTAACTGGTGCTTTTGACCAGGTTTTGATTTCACTACTGCATGCTCATTTTGAACACTTATTCCTGTATTTCATTCTCAGTCACAGCTGAATATAAAATAGGCTCCTTTTTTGCACGCTTAATTAAGGCATGCTTTTTCAACCCCTTCTTTCGTCTCCTCTCACATCCCATTCAGATAGCCATCTTTGTAACAATGATTATACCTGCAGTGGCAAGAAATAGGCAGGCAAGGATGCAACTGCCATGTCCATTCCTAATTCCACTAGCAAGTTTTAAAGATTTAAAGAGGGCTTAACACTTCTCTGCCACTAGTTATAAATCTATAAATATCCAGGTTGTGGCTGAGAAAACATTTAATCCTGTCCTCCCATTTGCATGGTGGTGGGGTTTTGTTTTTGTTTTTATAAAGCCAGATCGGCCTTGAGTCTCCTGAAATGCTCTCAGTGGTTACAGTTTTCTCTTGTGGGCCAACGCTATTTATAAATAACTTGCATGGAGTTTACACAGGAGTGCTCATGTAAATTTATCCACTCAGCAGACGTCTTCCGAGAAATATGCGTTGAATTGGTCTTAATCAGCATGGCTTTGCTCAGTAGTGGATTTTGTGCTTGTTATACAATAAGGCAGAGGTGGGCAAACTACGGCCCAGGGGCCACATTTGGCCCTCCAGCCTGTTTAATCCGGCCCGCGAGCTCCCACTGGGGAGCAGGATCTGGGGCTTGCCCTGCTCCCACTCTCCAGCCGGGGAGTGGGGTCGGAGACTGCTCCATGCATGCGTGCCGACGCTCCCGGAAGCAGCAGCATGTCCCCCCTCTGGCTCCTACGATTAGGGATAGCCAGGGGGTTCCACGCGCTGCCCCCACCCCAAGCACCACTCCTGCAGCTCCCATTGGCCAGGAACCGCCTGGCCACACCTCCACATAGGAGCCAGAGGGGGGACATGCTGCTGCTTCCAAGAGCTGCTTGAGGTAAGTACTGCCCGGAGCCTGCACTCCTGACCCCCTCCCGTGCCCCAACCCCCAGCCCGGAGCCCCCTCCCGCACCCTGAAGTCCTCATTTCTGGCCCAACCCCAGAGCCCGCAACCCCAGCCAGAGCCCTCACCCCCTCCTGCACCCCAAACCCAATTTCATGAGCATTCATGGCCCATTATACAATTTCCATACCCAGATGTGGCCCTCGGGCCAAAAGGTTTGCCCACACCTGCAATAAGGGGATGTGCAAGCACCCAAAGAAGCAACAGATAAATATCTACTTTCACCCACAAATGGATATGAGCCAAATTAATGAGTGGTGTAAGTGAGACCAACTGCACTGACCTCAATAGAATTGCACCTACTTGCACCAGCAGTAAATTTGGCTCTGAGTTCCTATTTAAATAATGCAATCAAATATACTTGTGTTCAAAATTTCACTTACACAACCATGAACACAAGTGTATTTTTCAATATCTTATTGATTGCTGTGCATAATGGGGGAAATGTGTGAAACTTCATGCATGTAGAAATTTGTGAATAGAGCTTTGGGTTTTGGAAGGAGCTGGCCAATTCAGGCATCTTACACTAGTTTAAAATACAGACATAAGAACTCTTAATTCACTTTATTTTTAATGTGCTGTTGCTTATTTGTAACTGACTCTAGGACCTCAGCATCAGTACAGCACTGTACTGATGTAAACTGCACTAAACAATGACTTGAGAGCTCCCTTTATAGCAAACTAGTTGAATTTTGTAAACCAAGTAGAAAGTGTTTTATGGACAGCATTTAACCTTGTGCTTTGTGCATTTAACCTTGGCTGTGGCTCTGCTGATTTTGATTTTATTTCGTATAAACTCTGTGGCTGCCACTATAATCCATACTACCTTCCTGAACAGCAAACTTACTGTTACTTTTTCTTGCACAGATAAAGGAAAAGTAGATATTCCAAAAGAAGAATTAGTACTTAGTGCTGAAGATGGTAAATATCTTATTTGTGTCTGCATGAACATAGTATTTTTTTTTCCAGTGTCCTCCTCCACTCACCAGCCAAAGAGTTGGTGAATTTCAGAATTGTATCACTGCTGTATGGTAATTTAATTAGTTATTTTCTGCATGATTTAAATACTTGGGTAGCATTTCTCTACCTTTGCTTTTATTTCTAAACAATATGTTAGTATTGTTATATCCCACTATTATTGTAAGAAACTTTGTTTGTCACACAGTGTGTTATCTGGACTTGATCCTTCAGGCATTCCACATGTGTCAGGGCCACTGAAGTCAATGAGCGCTTTGGGTATTGACTCAACGAAGAATTGGGCCGTTAAGATATCAAATTAGCTTGCTCATTTGTTGCACTGTAAGGTGGCTCTATCCAGCAAAGCAAAGACTTAAGACACAAGTGGATTTGCTTGCTCTGAGATAATGGATAAGCCACTGCCTTTTCTACTCTTGATCACTTATAAGTTCACTTATAAATTCATCTGGTACATTGCACGGGTCAAATTCTCCATCATATATGTGTACAAATCTCTCATTGATGTCATTGAGTGAGTGTTTGTAAACACGGACTAAAGGATCCCGAATTTAAGACAAAACCAAAAATTACTAGGTTACACTGAGATAGTGACACTGAATATGGTGGTATATAACACATTTTTACTTCCTTTTAAGTGCTATCCAGTGGCACCATAATTCTAAAACTAGTCACACTTAGTTGTATTTATTACTGAGTCTTTTAGAGGCTTCAGTGTGTTTTGTAGTTAGTCTGATCATAGTGCACTTTGTGCCCTATACTGCTGTCCATTGCATGGTGGAGAGAGTAATCAATGGGCCTTTTACCATGTACTTAAGCATTTCCCTGAACTGGGAGCATAGCTGTGGATTTCAGTGAAAATATATATGAAATAAGTACATATAATTGAGCTGAAAGGGTGGGTTTTTTGTCTTTTCAAGCAGCCAGATTATTTCTGTGCTCCAGTCCGTAATGATAAAGACTGACACACATATCTATAGTGGCAAATATAGGTTGGGAGTTTCCAAAGTGCTCAGTACTTGGTCAAATGTTGATTTCGGAGGGAGTGGCCTCAGGCCAGTACTGAAGCATTTTTGAAAATCCCGCCTGTAATGCTTGGACTTCACTTGCTGACAAGGTCCGATTGCATTGGTTGCACTCCAGATTGTCTAAAATGGAAAATGCCCCAAATGTATAGTGAGGGATGATATGGGGTCTTGGAAATCTAGGCCAATGATGATTGTGAAGGAGGACGAAAGATGATCTTCAGGTTGACGTATAAAGTGTCTGGTTCTACGATCACTATACAAACCTGATGACAGGTTTCAGAGTTGTAGACGTGTTAGTCTGTATCAGCAAAAACAACGAGAAGTCCTTGTGGCACCTTAGAGACTAACAAATTTATTTGGGCATAACCTTTCGTGGGCTAAAACCCACTTCATCAGATGCATGGAATGGCATATACAGAGGCAGGTATAAATACACAGCACATGAAAAGATGGGAGTTGCCTTACCAACTTGGGGGGTCAGTGGTAATGAGCCAATTCAATTAAGGTGCTATTCTCAACAGTTGACAAGAAGAGGTGAATACCAAGGGAGGGAAAAATTCACTTTTGTAGTGCTAATGAGGTGGCTAATGAGGTGATCAGACATCAAGAATTATAACATTAAAAAACCAGTGGGAGAACACTTCAATCTCCCTGGACACGCAATAACAGACTTAAAAGTGGCAATTCTTCAACAAAAAAAACTTCAAAAACAGACTCCAACGAGAAACTGCAGAACTGGAATTAATTTGCAAACTGGACACCATCAAATTAGGCCTGAATAAAGACTGGGAGTGGATGGGTCACTACAAAAGCTAATTTCCCCCTGCTGATACTCTCACCTTCTTGTCAACTGTTTGAAATGGGCCACCTTGATTACAGTGGCCTCATTAGCACTACAAAAGTGATTTTTCCCCCTCCCTTGGTATTCACCCCTTCTTGTCAACTGTTGAGAATACCCCACTTCTACCTTAATTGAATTGGTTCGTTAGCACTGACCCCCCACATGGTAAGGCAACTCCCATCTTTTCATGTGCTGTGTATTTATACCTGCCTCTGAATTTTCCACTCCATGCATCTGATGAAGTAGGTTTTAGCCCACAAAAGCTTATGCCCAAATAAAGTTGTTAATCTCTAAGGTGCCACAAGGACTCTTTGTTTATACAAACCTGATATCTTTACTATTGAATGACAATGTATTGTTCTCGATGTTGCCTTTCTGAGCAGATCAGAAAACCGATCAGCAACAAGAGACAAATGAAAATGTACAAGGAAGTGAGTAACAGGATCTTTCCATCAACCAGTGGATATAACTCTCCACTGATTTAGTTTCAAATCCATTTTATTTAATATCAACTAACTAATAAGCCTGGACTTTGTTTTTGTTACTAAATGCAGCAGCTCACAAAGCTAACTGCGTGCCAACAATGCCTTGTGTGTTTTCAATGTAACCTTGAGGTACAATTTTAATTTTGGGGTAATTGGACTGAGACACCTTGTCTTGTACCAAGTTTGTTTGGGATGCACGTGTGTGACATCTGGGGAGGAATTGTACATGGTTGCTACAACATTTGCATGCACACTTAACCTTGGTTGCATCTGGCATGGTGCCACATTGGTACTCCTTGTCTGTCATGGGAAATGATAGTGCATGACACTGTAGCAAAAGCAGTTAGTGCAGTTTTGCAAACGTATCGTGCCTAAGTCCTCAACCCGGAGGCTTTGAACACGTGTGTGTGTGTGTGTGGGGGGGGGGGGGGTCACATTACCTTTCCCATATTCCTAAATGGGGCTGGACTCCTGGGATGGAAAATATCATGCTATAGCACAAGGTTGAGAACCATTGGTTTGGTATAAATCATTACTTGCAAGGCTAACTTCTGCACTGTTGCTTTGGACAATGTATTGAATTAAGAATTCGGCAGTGTAATTCAATGAAAACACTTTTGAAGGTGAACAGACATGCTTTAGATACCGAATCATTAACAGAATACATTATATGTAACGAAATCAGAATATTTGAAAATTACTTCCTCTTCTGGGGCTAAACCCTGCTCATTTAACATATGAATAATCCCATTGACGTGAATGAGACTAATTGCATGAGCAAGGAGAGCAGGGCTTGGCCTTTATTTACTGATCAAGAGCCATAGTTCTGTTACCTCAGTGACATTGTTCATGTCTAAAAAGCACGGTTCCTCCTTCTGTTTTAGGAGGAAATCAGAAACCTTAAGAGTTGGCAGGTAAAAGGTTTTTTAAAGTTAATCTTTAAATTTGTGGTCAAAACTTTCATGCAGCACCTGGGTTAGTGTATTGTACAGCACAACATAGTGAATCAAGGTTCTTTAGCTTGTTGCACAGGTCAGACTAGATGACCATAATGGTCCCTTCTGCCCTTAAAAATGATGAATCTATGAAATCTCTTGCATACAAGTTACATGTGGATACAGCATGTGCATGTAAATGTATTTTTGTCCAAAGTGGTCTACCCCAATCTCTGCTTATTAGGACCAAGTTCGGTTAATGTCAGAAGGCAGGATATTTTTAAAACTTGAATTGCTGCTCTTTAGTCTCCACAGTGCCTTCAGACCCCGATAACCAGTTTTCAAATCCTGAAAAACTCAAAAGACTGAGCAAGTCAGTACCAGCGTTTCTACAGGAAGAGGCAAGTATCTGATTTTTAAAAAAGAGTATAAAGAGGAGTAATTTAATGTATTCGTTTTTGGGGCCTTCCAGGTCAGCTTATTTTTGAATCAGTGGTTCAAAAATAAGGGGTTTCTTCTCAATGTAACTTACACTACATGTACACCAGAACTTGAACAGAGGTGGCAACAAACTGCATGTAGGCAATTCCCTCTTTCAGAAATCCCAGCCCAAGTAGCAATGCTCAGTTCCTGGGATGCAACTCTCCATCAAGAACTGATGCTAGTTAGAGCAATTAAAACAGAGAGCAAACTCTCTTGCTGTTTGCAACAGCTTCCCTTAAATGATTTCCATAAAAAAACTAACAATACAATATTTTTTTTCAGATTATACAGTGCTCACATGCTAAGAAAGAGAGCTTGTAAGAAGATGTGTAATATTACCATCTGGTGACTTCTCCCATAACAGTATGCTGGGGAGATCAGCTTGGTAGCCTGTCTGAGACTGGGGTTCAGTTAGAAATCGGTCTCATTCCCTGAATCAGTAGATGCTCAGTGTTGCAGACACTATGCTCTGCTCTTGTGGGTAAAGCATCTGAGCTAGTTGAAAGTCCTCTTGCTTCTTAAGAAGCAGTTGTTGATGGGCCCTGGAGTGAACCCTTTGGGCCTCATCTGTGCATGCCAAAAACAAAACCTGTAGTTGACCAGGGTTGTCCATATTGTCATCTAAAAATACCTGAGCCCTGTCTACACTATAGCTCCAACTGCTACCATCACTGGTGGAGTCGCATTAGTGGATGCCAGAACAGCAATGACTTAAGAACACAGATATCCTAAAAATGAGCACCCACATTGCTACCTGCAGGATCATCTCTCTTCCCATGCCATGCTGCCCCAGTTGCAGTCAGCATGGGGTGCCTGAGCTAGATCCCTTTGCTGTAGAAGAGAGGAGACAGCTGACAGGGTGTTCTGTTTATGGACTCAGTCTGAAATTTGGCCCCACCACCAAAATATCCCAAATTTGGTGACCTGGGCATGCTCCTAAAGCACCTGTTCAATGGGTTTTTTGAATAAGATAGTGTGTTTCTCATAGCAACAAACAGGTGGATGGACAGGTGTTTCCACAGGTGTGTCTGGCTGACTAACACCGAACCCAAGTCTCCTGATGTAACTGCTAAAGCATCCTCCAAAAGCCATTTATTACCTTGTATGCTCCTCTATCATGAACATTCTCCTTTAACTAAACAACTTGAATTGAATCAGAGTGGTTAAAGATTTTAGCATTATAAATTGCATTATTATACTGAGCTAATGCATGAGAAAGTGAAACTAATGAGCCTAGTTAAACTAATCACTTCACGAAAGGCGTAAAAGTACATTTTAAATCAAGATTTCAACTTGTAACACAGGTAGCAAATTCTAAAATGTATGGCGTTTTCCTCTAACGTTTTTTGTTTTTTAGTACAACTAACTTCCCACATGCAAAGCAGAAGCATGATCTAATTTAAGGAATTACTAATTGCTTGCAATGCACCACTGTGGGATGTGGCTCCCAATATTCACAGAGCTCCAGTCTTTACAAGTCTGCTTTTAAAAATTCTGACAACTTTTAACTGTGTTCCTTGTGACACCTAAATGCCCACACTGGCTTTCTTTGTGTGATGTCTTGTAGAGTGACAGAGACACTGATACAACCTCAGAAAGCAGTTATCGTCATGGCAGAATCAAGAAGAGCCCCAGCTCTCTAACCAATCTTAGCGGCTCTTCTGGCATGGCATCCTTGTCTTCTGTATGTAAACCAAAGCTTGTTTTAATGGCACTCTGCTTTTGCTAAACCTTTGGGTTGCTCTCCTTCCTTTGTATCTATTTCTCTCTAGACTTCATCACTATAGTATCAGAGTGTATGTAAAGTCTGAACCTTAAACGGTATATGAATGTAACAAACTGAACTATTTTTATTTTCTTTTTATTTATACCAATCAAAGGATTGATTCCATTACAAATGCCTTTAATTACTACAACAGATAGATTATTTATATTATCATAATGGATAGGACCCCCAGACACGGATTAGGACCCTGTTGTGCTAGGCGCTGTACAAATTCAGACCAAAAAGGCACTCCCTGCCCCAAGAAGCTTACAATCTAAGTAGAAGAATAGAGGCAACAAATGGATACTGACAGACTGGAGAGTACAGGGAAACAGTGAGACAATAGTAGTCAGCATGATGGGCAGGGGCCTAAACCATTGCCAAGATTTCTTTGCAAGCATCGTGACAAAGAGTTTTGGGGGATTTGAAGGAGGACAATGAGAATAAAAAGCCATTCACCTGTATATCTGTCTTACCCTTCTTCCAATCCACCTAGGGTGAAATTTTCAAAAGTGACTTAGGTGCCTAGGTCACTTAGGCATTCTTGAAAATGTTACCCCTAATCTTTTTTGGGGTAATTATAGAGTAACCGTCACCAGAGTATTGAGGCCCGATTTTCTGTGGGAAAGAAAATATAGAGACATGAGAATAATAACTGAAGACTCTGATTGGAGTATGCTGTATATATGGTGTGCTCTTTACTTTGTTTCTTTTATATTATGCAATAAATAATACTTTGCGCTTCTACATAGCACCTTTCACTTGAGTTTTTGGAGGCTTACAATCATCTTATAATAAAAGCTAGTGAAATGTAACTATTTCTCATTGGATGGATTAAAATCTCTTTCAAAGAAAACCATGTTTCACAAGTACATCTAAATCGAGTACAGTTGGTTTCTTTACTGTCTCTGAATTGAGTGCAGATGAATTTCTTAAATATTTCCCGTTCTAATAACATATATGTCTGACCAGAAGCATAGACTAAAATAATGTGTTTTCCCTTTCCGTGTGTACAGGTGAGCGGAAGTGTAATGAGCATCTACAGTGGAGACTTTGGCAATGTGGATGTGAAAGGCCACGTTCAGTTTGCCATTGATTATGTAGAACAGCTGAAGGAGTTCCATATTTTTGTTTCCCAGTGTAAAGACTTGGCAATTGCAGATGTTAAGAAACAACATTCAGACCCGTAAGTGTAATTAGGGTTGCACAGTTTTCCCTAACAGAAGTTATTTTTCCACGCACTAGAAGTGCAGACAGAGCCTTTCAATCACAATGATCTTTGTCTTCAAAAAAGAAAACAAAAAAAGAGAAAATACACAAGTGAAGTATGTGCCACCTTGATTCCTTGCACTGAATTGAAAGCTGTCTGGCTTTGCAGATAGCAGTTCCTAAAGATTTTAAGGCTCATTTATAGAGAACACAAAGGTAGAAATCACATAGACTGTACATGTGTGTGCATTTACTTCCATAGCAAAAAATAATATAGGAAGCCCAATTTATTAGGAACTTCAAATTCTATTTTTTGATGATCAAATTAATCATCTGCATGGTAAATTCCCTGTTTTATGTGTCCAGATTTAGATTGGCACATCCAAATATGAGGTTTGGATATCCCAGCAAAAAGTCTAGACATTCTGCCAGGGTAAGGGCACGGGACAAGATGATCCAATAGGTGTTTTCTAGCTCTAATTTCTGTGATTCTTAAGAGGGCTTTTACTTTTTATCAATAATGTTCATTCTTAAGGCTATTACTTATCGAAAACTCAGACCTACTGAAATGGTAAGTACTGAATGACTTAGAAATCACTAACTGAAAAGTGTACCTTACGCCAACTGCATTGCTAACCAAGTTTATCTTCTGTAAAACTTTTATTTCATTTTTGGATTTGTGTATTTGGTGGGGTGGGAACTTCTGTGTCTTGCAGCTTTACACAATATCTTGCTGCCCTTATCAGTCTGTTTGTTTAAATTTTTAGATATGTAAAGACTTACCTGCTTCCAGAGAAATACAAACTGGGGAAAAGGAAGACCTCTGTGAGAAAGAAAACATTGAATCCAGTCTATAATGAAATATTGCGGGTACTTATTTAATATTTACTAGGTGAACACACAAATAATGCAAATGTACATCTTGAAATACCAGGAATTGAGATTTTTCAAGGCCCCATATTCATGTGGCCCCAAAATAGAATCCTCCATTTTTATTCTGTGTTGAGTATTTTAAGTGGTGTTGTTGAATGTTTTTCCAGTTCGATACCTTAGACACAGGCGCCGACTTCCGGTGGCGCCGGTGGGGGCTGACATCCGGCGTCGGGGGCGGGACCCCGCCCCCCGACGCCGGGTGACGCTGCGGGGCCCCGCCCCCCGACGCCGGGTGACGCTGCGGGGCCCCGCCCCCCGACGCCGGGTGACGCTGCGGGGCCCCGCCCCCCGACGCCGGGTGACGCTGCGGGGCCCCGCCCCCCGACGCCGGGTGACGCTGCGGGGCCCCGCCCCCCGACGCCGGGTGACGCTGCGGGGCCCCGCCCCCCGACGCCGGGTGACGTCGCCCGGCATCGGGGGCAGGGCCCCGCAACATCGCCCGGTACTCCGGTAAGCTAGGCGCGGGCCCAGGGATGGCGGGTGGCTGCCGGTGGGTGCGGAGTACCCACCAATTTTTCCCCGTGGGTGCTCCAGCCCCGGAGCACCCACGAAGTCGGCGCCTATGACCTTAGAGTCAGGATTTTAGTGTTTTGGAGAAGAAGAGACAATAATATAATTTGCACTTTACATCCATAGATTGCAAAACACTTTCCAAAGCAAGACTATTGTTTTCATTTCACAGATAAGGGAAACAGAAGCACAGAGTATGTCAATGGCAAAAATTTCTTGAGGCCCCAGCCCAACTACAGATACTACTCCGGACGATGTCCTTTCTTATTGCCCAGTATTGTAGGATGTGGCTGCCCCATTTTGCCCCCTTGTGTTCAAGCATGGCACTACCAGCACTCCCTCCCTCAGTTTCCTTCCCCAAGATGGGTCTCCTTGGCTTTCCACATACAAGTCCATGCTGAAGATGTAGCTTGGCCCTCTGTCCAAATCACAAACAAATGTAACCCCTTCTGGGGCAACAAAAGTCCAGCTGAAAGTCCCAGTAAACAAAAAGGTTCTCCTGTCCTTTATGGATTCTCTAGGCCCTTTTCTGGGCCTAGAGACTTTCCTCAGCTGCCATATAGAGCACTGGCCTCCAGGCTGGTTCCCTTGGAGTATCTGGCCTCCTGCAGACTCTGTCTTAGGGTCTGCCACAGCAGCTTGTTTGCTCCCTGTGGTTCCAACCCAGCCTGAGTGCTCTCATTCTGTAAGGCCCAGTTGTCCATTAAGCTATCACTTGATCCTAATAGGCTGGAAAGCAGCTAACTTTTTATGGCACAGGTGGGACTTGACACTCAGTGTATCCTTTCCTTTCACATATATATGTATTTCCTCAACTAGCATTGGATAGAGTGAGTTGGTTTCTGAAAACAAGTATGGAGGGAAGTATGGTCTAGTGGTCTGAGCACAGGATTGGAGATCAGGCTCTCCGGAGTTCTGTTCTAAACTCGCCATTGACTTGTGTAACCTCAGCAAGTAGCTTTACTTCTGTGCTTCACTTCTCTATCTGCAAAATGGGGATAATATTTCGCTAGCTCAAAGGAGTGCTGTGAAGATGAAATAACTGTATGTACAGATATTTGAAGATAGCCGGCCAAGTATTATTCAGTATGTTTGGATATACTGAATTGGATGTACTGATTTTTCTGTAATTCTTACTAACAAATGTGAGAGGAACATGAATTCAAACTGTTTGAACTAGAGTATCAAATATGTACAGTAGCCATCATTTTCTCCATATCTCTGGTGGACCTAGATGGGCTGTTGAATGGATTTCCCAGTATGACTGGTCTTCTAATCTCAATTACTCCTGGATTCTTGAGTGTTGATGAAATAGTCCCTTGCATAGGTGCTGCTGCACCCCTTGGCTTTAAGTGGTTTCCATTATATACAGGGTTTACAGTTTGGTTCAATGGCCAGGGCCGGCACCAGGCACCAGCTTTCCAAGCTGGTGCTTGGGGCGGCATCCAGCATGGGGCGGCAGTCCGTGTCCCGTGGCGGCAATTTGGCGGCAGCTCCGCTGCTCTACCCGCCGCGGCGGCAATTCGGCAGCAGCTTCGCTGCTCTCTCTGCTGTGGCGGAAATTCGGCAGCAGCTGCTTGGGGCGGCCAAATTAGTAGAGCTGCCCCTGTCAATGGCTCTCTGCACCTCTACTGTACAAATTGTTCCAGTGCTTCTGCTGCCTTGTTTAAATTGTAATTCTTTTGCTTTTCTCTTCTTGCAGTATAAAATTGACAAGGCACTAGTAAAGACCCAGAGACTGAATCTCTCTGTCTGGCACAATGACACCTTTGGGCGCAATAGTTTCCTAGGTGAGGTGGAACTTGATTTGGGAACCTGGGACTGGAATGACAAACTGAATAAGCAGATGAACTGGTTCCCACTTAAGCCTAGGGTAAGTTCTTAGGTGTTTGTTGTATTGTATGTATGAATGAGACGTGATCTCTATCCTGTCACGGGCTTCTGCCCATCTTTATAGCCTCTCATTTTTTCCTGTTTGAGCATTTTTGCTGTGGCTACAGTTATAGAAATGCTTCTTGCAGGCAGGCAGATAAGACAGTTTTGAGACTTTTCCTTGTGCCAATGAGTGGTTGGCCAGTAGGGATGCTTTCAGAGAGAAGCAGCTTGTACCCCCAGGAGTCTGACTCTGTTCTCTTGACCAGCCTGAGGAGCAGGAATCCCAAGTTGAACTTCCAGCCTTTGTGGCCTATGTGGCTACATAATATTACTGGAGGCATAGACCATCAATTGCATCCCCTTGCAGATAGAGTAATTTGTATATACAGGATACATATTAAAATGATGCTACGCTTGATCCAAGGACATGTCTTCCAGAGAACGTTGTACTGGATTAGCTAAAGGCTGTTTTGGCACTCTCAACTTGGTTTACAACTGGCTTAAGTCAATTCTAGCTAAATTTTAAATAAACCACTACTTCTAACTCAAAATGTGTCCACACAGTCCTTTTTGCATTGGTTTAACTAAACTGGTTTAAATTTTTCTGCAAGTAAGTAGGTAAGGCCTTAGCCAAAAGCCAAAGAGGTGGCAAGTGGTCTTCTAATTTAAAGTAGTTCTACAGGATAATACAAGCATCCTATCTGCTTAGAGCCTACCTATTTTTGAAAGTTGCTTTGGTATTTTAGTCTGTATGTTACTTTTTACAGTGCTCAAAAGTGTGCTAGGTGCTTCCCAATGCACACAAGAAAAGGCTACTGCTCCAAAGAGCATATGTTCTAATTTTAGATGACACAATGAAGGGTGAGAGGGTAGCAAAACTGTGGAGAAATCTCTTTTGAGAATGATCTACAGTCATAGGGCTTTATCAGTACTTTAGCAAAAGAGGCACCTATCTACATCTGAAGGCACACTCCAGGGGTTAAACTCCTCCCATAAACTCTCTTTTGCCTGCAAACTGAGGAAGATCTAAAGATAAGAATGCAAGAAAATCTTCAGTTGGCAAAATTTCTCTTTTGCCTTCACCTCATAATTCAGTAAAACCTATCACTCCTGTAGAAAACTTTTGCACAGCAATTTGTACATGTAATCTATAATGGCTACCCATGTGTGAAGTAGAATTTCTAATAAGTATCAAAGCAGAATTTCCTGTTTGCTGGCTCATTACAAGTGAGACACACAAGGAATGCTATAAAAAGGGATATTGCATTACACCAGGTTGTGACCAGAGTATTTTGTTTTAATTTTCAGACTCCAGCAGCAGCTCTTGAACTAGAGAACAGAGGAGAGATTAAACTAGCCCTTCAGTATATCCCGCAGCCTGTTGGGGGTATGTCCTCATTCTTTATTTTGTTTGTTTTGGTTTTTTTAGTTTTGGTAGCCTCTTGGGAATATATTTCACAAAGTTCAACTACCTTTTTCCTAAAGAGTAGACATTTTTCTATAGAATCAAGCTTACCTGACCATGAACTCACTTCAGAACCATGACTTATTCAGTGTTTTTTCATTAAGGAAGCAAAGACACTCATGTTATATAAATCTATGTAGTAAGATTCCAAGATTGTCACTCCAAAGTCTAGAATGTCTGAATCAGAATGAAGTGATGGAAACCGCTATAAGCACAGTTGAGAGCTCTTTTTGTTTTACGATATCATCAGGCTCAGTCGTCATCACTGGGTTTCCATCTTTTACTATTCAGTTTAAGTTCTCCGCTACTTTCAGCTTTTTTTTATACACATGATGTTAGGAATTGCATCTGGATGACAGCATGGGCTTTTAGCGACTAGTTGGATTACATACCTAATAGAGCACGAGGAATAAGATCCTGATTCTGTAGTGGTCATTAACAGTCAGGCAAACACCCATATGCTAAGCAAACAGTAGCAGTGCACTGAGCTCAAGAGGCAGTGGATGTGGGAAAGAACGATAATTGCTTAGTACCTAGTTTATAATAGTGATAATGATCTGAGTCAGTTGTTATTTGACAATTAATAATTAGCTAGGATGGACTGGCAGCGAAGCAAAGGACTTTTAATTTAACAATAAGAAACAAATTCACTCCTTCCTGTCAGCAGCTTCGGTAGCAGAGTTGGGCATGATGGAGGCAATTAGAAAGTAATAAGAAGAGTAGAGGAATCCTCTCAAGATCAGATCAGTGACCATTTAGATGCTGTGGCAATGTGCACTTAAATCTTATTTGTGGGTGCTCATCGAGTATTAGTTCACACCAGCTGCATGCAGGTAAGTTTGCCCAACTGTAAAGCTGGCCCCAGCTGTGCCAGTGTGTATGCAAAATAAGCAAATTGTGCACTTCTTTACTATTTCCCAGTGTCTGCCTACAAAAGAGAGGGAAAGTATTAGAGGATAGGAGTTACCTCACCCACCACTGAAGTGTTGCCATTTCTGAGGAGGAAAGTGGCACAGTACAACTACGTGAGGATTTGGGACAGGAAGTCTAGAATAACCTCATCCTACTGAAAGTACATGGGAATGCACCTGCCCTCCTTCTGTCTGCTTTCTTCGGAATTTTTTTGGCGTACATATGATACAAATGCAATGATGGAGGCATGCCTTTGTTTGGTATGATGGCTGTGAATTTATTTCCTCCCTAATTTGTACAGTCACCTTCTCTGACTTCTTCCCTCCTTTTGCCTCTCACATTTAATTTCTAAAGGAAGTGAATATTGGTTTCCTATTTGTCTCTTCCAAAGGTAACAAGACCCCGTCCACTGGAGAGGTCCACATCTGGGTGAAGGAATGCAATGACCTCCCTCTCCTGAGGGGCAACAAGCTCAACTCTTTTGTTAAATGGTAACCGTAATAGTGGGATGAATAAAATTATGCTAATTATTCCTCCCTTAATTCGTGCGTGTGAGAGTGAGAGAATTCCCAGATGCTGCCTTCCAAGATGCCCTGTGGGGCTGATGCATTTCACCCACCCATCGGACACAATGTATATGGCGAGTTCCAACCCTGCACTTTATGCCCTGACTTCCTGGTTGGTTGACTGGCTAGTCAAAACTGACTACCATTCCCATCAACCACCAGGGCTAAATTAAATGCAACTAGCTTTATTTATTGTCCATTTTAAACAAACCAGGTTGGGGTAGGTGGATGGGTGTCCTACTTGGAGGGAAACCATTCAGTAGGTGGGAAAGGTTAGGGGGAGGGATAGCTCAGTGGTTTGAGCATTGGCCTGCTAAACCCAGGGTTGAGTTCAATCCTTGAGGGGGCCATTTAGGGATCTGGGGCAAAAATTGGGGATTGGTCCTGCTTTGAGCAGGGGGTTGTACTAGATGTCCTCCTACGGTCCCTTCCAACCCTGATATTCTATGATTCTATGAAAGGGGGAAAAACTACCGTCTCCTCTCTCTTCCTCCCTCCTGGCAGGGGAATATAAAGCCATAGGGAGGGCATTAGAGACAAGTGGCTGGGGAATCTCTGGCAGCAGCAAGGCAAGCAGGGCACTCACTGTCTGGAAACCAATAACGGAGTTCTCCTAAGCCTCTTCCCTGCCCCATCCACCTATCTCTTCCATCTTCTGAGTTGTGGGGGTGATTAGCCCCACCAGCCCTGACCTCAGGTTCTCTGAAGAGGGTGGGCACATGTGTTTCCTCTTCCCCCAGTCTCAGAGCCCATAGTACAGGGGTAGGCAACCTATGGCACGCGTGCCGAAGGCGGCACGTGAGCTGATTTTCAGTGGCACTCACACCGCCCAGGTCTTGCGCACCGGTCTGGGGGGCTCTGCATTTTAATTTAATTTTAAATGAGGCTTCTTAAACATTTTAAAAACCTTATTTGCTTTATATACAATAATAGTTTGCTTATATATTATAGACTTATAGAAAGAGACCTTCTAAAAATGTTAAAATGTATTACCGGCACACACAACCTTAAATCAGAGTGAATAAATGAAGACTCGGCACACTACTTCTGAAAGGTTGCTGACCCCTGCCATAGTATATTAATGAGAATGTTAACCTGAAGATATATTATTCACATAAAAGAGACTGTTAGTGTAGCCCTCAGTGTTTTAATGTAACCTGACAGTATTTTCTCTTTCCAAAGTACCATTCTTCCAGATACTAGTAGGAAAAGCCGCCAGAAAACAAGAGCAGTGGCGAAAACTACAAACCCAGTGTTCAACCACACCATGGTTTACGATGGCTTTAGAGCTGATGATTTGAAAGAAGCATGTGTAGAACTTACAGTCTGGGACCACAACAAACTAGCCAATCACTTTCTGGGAGGTATCAGGATAGGATTGGGAACAGGTACTGATCATTTATTAAATTAATCCTTAACTTGTGAATTACAACCTCGATCTCCATTTACTTGTCTTGCCTCTCAACCTTTTTCCCTCTGTGTGCAAAATATCACTGAGCAAACTTGCCAGCATTAGGCTTCATTTAGAAAGTCACCTTTCATGCAGCGGGATCCCAAAATGCAGTACAGAGTTACAGAGCAGGAGTAGGGTCATGTTAAGGAGTACAGGCAAATTAGAGAAGATCTCAGATTAGATTAGAAATCTTATGTCTCTTTTTCCATAAATGTACATAGCATTTTACAAAGCACAGAATACACAGTCTCTGCACCAAAAAACTTGCTCTCAATTTATGAACTGATTCAGACACACAAACATGATGTGAAGATGCCAGTACTGGGAGGAGGGATTCATGGAAGAAGGGAGTTTTAAGGAGGGAATAAGGAAGAGAAGGGGTGCATATGGGAGAAATGTGAAGAGTCTTTCGGCAGAAGGGGCAACGTAAGAGTGAATGAAGTTTGGATAGAAGATGATGGAGATTGGTAAAAATGGAGGTGGGGAAAGAAGGAAATAAAAATGCAGATATATGTTGAGGCAAGATTGGAGGGGGCCTGGAAGATGAGGATTGTAGAGGTTGAATATGAGGCAGTATGAAAAACAGGAAGTCAGAGAAGGGACTCAGAGGAATGATGTGACCAGAGCAGCAAAAGAAGAAAAAGGAATTTAGCATACAATAAATCTAAAGTAGAAAACCCCAATTTCTGAGGTGTTTTTCTTTCACTCTTTTCTTGTGTGCACCCCTTGGCCATTAGCATGACAGATTTTTTTTTTCCTGTGGAAACCCAGTTAAGTGAGATCTTAGCAAAGTTATTGCTAAGTAAATACATTTATTTTTCCTGAGGTGTACCTCATTTGGTAAATCTCTATCTCTGAACATTAATAATGTGGCTGGATAATCTTGAAATTATTAGTTACACATGCTAAGATGGTAATAATCAAATCAAACATTGCAGAATCATGAAGTAAATTCCCATCATCTACATCCATATTTAACAAGCATATTTAACAAGGCTAGGTACATTGTGGCATGGTTTACCGTCCTCTGAATTAGCTTAGTATTTGGTTCTGACAGAAGCCAGACTTGATGGGACTAAAGGTCTGACGTAGTATGGCAAATAGTGTTCCTATGGCAACTGAAGTATGATGTTCAGAGTATAAATTAAAAGAAAGGACAACTGGAGCACATGTGAAAAACTCCAGTCTAAAAATAAGATATATGTAGTAACACTAAACTTGAGTAAATACTTAATTCCCAATGCTCCTATGTCATGCCTGCTAAAGTTAACTGAAAGTTAATGTCTGCAAGTCTTGGTGTTTTCAAATTTGTGGGGCAGCTAGACGCTAAGGCAGTAAGCTCAACATCAATGTGTGATAAATAAGTATAGCTGTACATGCTTCTAGTCTTGAGAATAGACCCTTTCATTAGAGCTGTGTGAAGTGATCAATTTTGCTAAAATGTGTTCCCAAATACTTAAGGTTTTGTTTCAAGGAGAAATTTGGCCTTCTTTCTTGACAGTAAAAATTGTGTGTGTTAAAAATAAACATTTTAAAAATTAAAATATTAATGTTCCCCAAGTAAAAGTGAACTTGATTTCCCCCCCCCCCTACTCTTTTTCACATCTCACATCAAAATAATGATTCAGCCTGTGGAGAGGAAATGTCTTCTTTCCCCAAACTGAAGACAACAAGTAAAAAGTGTTTAAAGTCTCTTTAGCAAACTCATGGAAAAGTGACTTTTCCCAGAGAAGAGAACTTAGCACAATTCATTAGGATTATAATAGTCAAAAGCAAATTTTAAAATAAACATAAATTGAGATCACAAATTTCAAACTTGGCTCCTGAAATTAAGCAGCTAAAGTAATATTTTGGTATCTGAATCAGTGACCTGATGTTAAATTTGTCCCGTCCCGCCCCCCCCCCCCCCCCCAAGAAGTACTGAGTAACCACAGCTTCTGTCAATGGGAAAATAAGGCCACTGATTTAGATGCTGAACTTTAGGAACCAAAGTTTGAAAATCTTGACTTACTTTCTTATTTACTAGGGATCCTGACAAGATGAGCTAATAAATAGCAAACAAGAATAACCAAACACATGAGAATACTGAGATATTATGTAGTTCCTACATAGGCACAACCCATTAATTGGGTTTGATAGGAGTTGTACATGTATAGAAAATGAAGAATCACACCATGAAAATTGTCAGGTAACTCTCTAGGGTAGGTCAAAAGCTTTCAGAAGAAGGGAGAAATTGCTGATTTTTCTTTGTGTGTGGAGATTTGCCCTAGAGTCTACTCTTAACTGTGGTGGCAGTTTTAAAAAAGTGCTTAATGTTGCCTTATGTTTTTCCAAGGCAAAAGCTATGGTACTGCCGTGGACTGGATGGACTCCACTTTAGATGAAACCACCCTATGGGAGAGAATGATGAGCTCGCCAAACACATGGGTAGAAGATACACTACCACTCAGGATGCTAATGGTAGCAAAGCTGACAAAATAAAATGACTTTCTAATTGCTAGTGTCCAAAATGTTTATTTGTTGGCTCTTGGGAGGGGAAGGAAATAATAAAATGAGGAACTTGGACGAATTCTATAAAAGTGTATGTACTACAGTAGATCTGTAGACAGCCTCTGTCCTGTTATTTTATTTTGTGCTGCTAAATGTTACTACGTAATGTAAATTAAACTTTTCTGCTTTCAGATTATTTTTTTAAACTAAAGGCCTTTTACTTCTTGCTCACTGAAAATGAATTAAATAAAGAATATACTATTGAAATTCAGTGGTCCAATTACAAGGGGTAAGGGGTGTGTTGTGTGTGTGGTCACCTGGAATAGTGCAACATGTTGGTGATTTGCTAAATAATGCACCCAAAAAAGCAACAACTTTGTCTAGTTGCCAGGGTCTTTTGTGTGGTATTTTAAATGAGCTGACCATAGGTCACTATATTCATATTCACTGTGTGTTTGCAGCTTAATTTTAAATGGTATGTTCAAGTCTCTCTGGTGGTTACACCCTTTGCTAGAGTTCATGATGGGGAATTCCATCTCTAGTTTTAAATCCCCACAGCTTGGGAGAGCTTTAACTATTAATATAAGCATTCTATGAAGAGTGGTGATATTGAGCTCAATCCTACAAGGTGCTGAATTTCCACACGTTCAGAATCAGGGCCATAAAGAGGGTTTGACTGTATATGTAGTACATATACTAGTGGTTTTGTTATCTCTAAATTATGGATTCTGTATGGCAGTAATGAAGTTTAATTTACTGTATTTAAATGTTACTCGAAGGATCTTTTCATCCATTAAGTTGCTCATTTTATTATTGATGAATAAATTGGATATTTATTTTAAGCGTATACACTATCTGTACCCAAGTGTGTTGTTGGATTGATCTTTTGGGTGTGTCAAGACTTTTGTATGCACTTTGGTGCCACCACTACATCACAGCAGGAATTGGGTAGTTCTTTAAAGAACCTACACCGTATGGAATAGCGAGCAAATTTCAATCCTATAGCATTGTATGTAACTAAAAGTTTGAATGTAAAAAAACATAGAAATGTATTATTCTTACACTGTTTTTAACTAAAAGCAGCCTATTAAAGCTACAGTTGTGTTCAGAGAAGTAAATGCTCAATTAAAATACACATCTGATCAATTATACTAGATTTGCAATTCATATATCTGTGAATTTTTCACATTGCATTATTGAAAGTCACAGTCCTCAAAATAAATGCATATGATATACACTTTTGTGTATTTATTTATTGCCACTACTGTAGGTCTAGAATCTGGGGATGAATTCTATACTTTATTAAATTACAAATATGAATCAAGGGAGGGGGAAATTTTGAGAATGTCAAGTCACTAAAGGAGTTAAGTGCCCAATTCCCATTGACTTTCAATAGAAATTGAGTGCCTAACTACATTAGGCATTTTGGGTGGAATTTTTCAGAAGCACCCATCTAGGGATGGTTGCACTGCTTCCTACCAACTTTAAAATCTGGATATTTCTGAAGCGTAGAGGTACAATAATTGCCTGTTTGTTTTTTTAATATATAAAAAGATACTTCTGAACTGAGTATGTACATAATTAATTTGTTTTTTGTATTTACACTACATTCTGAGTTGTTTGACATGAGGAGGTGCATATTTTTATAAAGGACATTGCCTGCACATTTGGTTGCACCATGCACAAGTGGATTATTGTGCACACGATCTGCAACTTTCCACTGGCTAATTTACAAATATATAAGGGCATATTTTGTGTGTGCATGTCTACATGATCCATTAGTGCACACCAGCATGTTGTGCATGAGCTGTCCGTTTGATCCCTGCTGGTGCATGCTAAAGTTCCCTGATGTGCAGTGATTGCTATGTCCGTGCACACTAGGAAACCTCTAGTGTGAGCCAATACAGTCCACATACAAGTTAGTGTGGAACAGGCTTGTGAACACTAAAATTTACACCTCAGCTGGGGCACACTAATGCACCACGTAAACAAGTCCTTGAATACATTGTTTTTGTTTTAAAATAGTTTCAGTTTATAGACTGTAGGATTGGAACAGGGCATCTTTGGACTGAAACTCTTCAGACATGGAGCCATGTAATAATCTTTTGTACAGTACAGACATCTCTGGAAGTGCTCAAATTAGGATAACCAGACTAAAATATCTAGCCCATGACAATGCAAGCCTTTGGTTAATTAGAATAGTAATCAGATTTCCCATTTTTCCTTAATCATTCTTGGTATTGATACTAAGAGCATAATGCAGCTACCTCAAAAGCCAGTGCTCACCGGTACTCAAAATATATCATCATAATTTTATTTTAGATTTAAATTGAAAAAACACACCCATACAGAAGCTTTCCATGACCAAATAATTAATTACACTTGCAATCACCTGCCTAACCAGAAGTATTAAATAATGCTATATAAAATTAATTAACTTGAACAGCCAATAAACCCAAGGAACAAAACAGACCCTTTAGCCCTCGTCAGGAACACAGCCTCGAACTCCCCCCCAAATCTTGGCAAATACATGGCTTTTGTAGCATGTCCAGAAGATTAAGTGCTTTTCCAGACCAGCACATTGGGCTTTTTTCCACTAAGGCAAAAATGAGTCACCATATCAAATGTGCCACCTTCAAGCCTACAGTGAACTATGCAAGGTCAACTGAGCCAGTTGCAACAGTAGCCTTTAAAAATATAGCAGTGCTCTGTAGTGCAGTGTTAGAAGACTGTTATTGGTATCTTCATGAAAGCCCTGACTCACAGCCCATTGATTTCAGTGGGCTTTGGCTCAGGAAAGTAATAGCTTTTAGAATCTATCTTTTAACAGTTATGTTTACTAAGCTTTAGTGTAGTTTTACTGTGTAACCTCATAACATAAAAGGAAAGTGCACTGGCTTCCACTCAGCCTTTTCAGTGGACTATACTGCAGTGCAACGAAATGCAACAAATCAAATACCAAAGGGATTGCATTGTCTTCGGAAAACACTTGACAGTAAAATGGTTTATGGCTTTATTTACAAAACTGGAGCCTTAAAATTCCCTGTCCGGAAAACTGGCTTTTTCCTTTTAAATTGTTTTAACAGGAACTTAGTATATTAATTAATGCACTTACCCTGCAAGCAGGAAGAATTTTAACACTCGAGGAATGTTACAGTGAAAAGACCTAATATTTTTAAAACTGCATTTAACAAAAGTATTTACTTATTGGTAATAGTCCCTTGAAAACGCTTCACCTAACCAATATGGACTTTTTACTACTATATATGCAAACAACTCTACACCAAAGCACTATGTGCCTCTGACTAAGCTACTAACATTTGCTTTGTCAGAAAAAAGCCTAGAGGAATTTGATATCCAGGGCTCAGCTGTCAAGACAAAAGGCTTCAGGAAGCCAACTTCCTTGTTTGTTTTGCTTGGGTATGTCTCCACTGCAGCTGAGAGCGAGTAGGTAGCCAGCCTTGCACTAGCTTTGACTGAGCTAGTTCACTAAAAAGAGCAGACACACCATTATGGCAGCAGCAGAGACTTAAGCTAACCACCGAAGGCTGGACCCAGGGGTCAGGTGGGTCTGAGCTTGGGTGCCTAGCCCACGCCTCCACCTGTGCCACAACATCCACTGCTGTTTTTACGGTGTTAGCTTGGGTTGAGCTAGCGTGAGTTTGTCTATCCAGGCTGGAAGACTCACTCCCAGCTGCAGTGGAGACATGCGCTGTCACCCTGCAGTCAAAGGGAAAAAGGCTTTCAAGTCATCCATAGCCAGATCTCTCCCGGCATGTAGTTGAGACAAGAAGGCAAAAGACAAGCTTCTAGGAAAGTGCATGCCCGTGAGTCAATAGCTGTCTTGAACTAAACTCCAATGACTCTTTATGAAGAAGCCTGTAAGCAGTTGTGTCCATCACTCTTAAAGATAATACACACCTGATGTCTGTTCTTCCAATGAACCTTACTTCTGGCAAAACTGTCACAAGCAGTAGTACATCAGCAATTCTAATGAGTGTAAAGTGCCTACTACACTTTATTTTAAAAACATTGCTGTCAAGGCTGATTCCCCACTTTGGCACTTTGAGTGCAGAAGGTGGGGGCCCACAAGGATTCTAAAAATTAATACTGGCCATTCCAGGCTTGTATTGAACTCCCAAGGTTACAGCTTTTCTCTGACCTTGGAGGGGCAGATGCTGCCACCACCCAAGGGCAAAACCCCTTTGAGGACCCCAGAAGGCACACTTGGGAACTCCTTCCTGTGGGGTACCCTCTGGGGAAGAGCTGAGAAAGAAGACAAAGGAAATCAGCTGTTGCCACCAGCTAATTAAACAACGTTCACAAACCTCTTAGGACACAAAATCCAATCCTTTTCTTAAAAAAGGTACATTTTATTAAAAACAAAAAGAAAAAAAATACATTGAAAACTCAGGCTATTGCTAGATTTAAAAAATCCGCTTACAAAAATTCAGCATCAAGAATAACCTTCTTGAGGTCCACCTTAAAGATTACAAGCAAAACAAAAGCAGTTGAGGTTAGCACAGAGGAGTCCATAAGCCATAAAGAAATATAAATAAATAAATCTACTTGCATCTTCCTAGACATTTCCTGATCTACTTACCTATCTCAGGGTTTCAAGTGAGTAGTTTCTAGTTATGATTTAGATGATTTTTCATACCTGGCCCTAAGCTTCTTACAGCATAGTTCCAGCCCTGTTTCTGCTTCTCCCCGAGAACAACACAGACAGAAAAAGGGGAAGTTTTTTTTCTCCGTTTTAAAAAGTTCTAGCCTTCCCATTGACTCTCTTGGACATGTGCCCACTCCCTTCCTTTTACCTATGCAGGGAGACTTTTTAACCCTTTACAGGTAAAGTAAGTAGAGAACAGCTACTAAGAGGGATTTTAGAGCTAATTGGCCGGCTGGATCCATACAAGGGAGCTATCTCCCCTGCTTCATTTATCACAATTGCATATAATCCTCCCACCTGGAAATAAATTTCCCACATATATGACTAGCCTTGACATAACTTTACCTCCCTGTTCCAAAATCAGTATTGTCAAACATGAATAAAGTGGAAAAGAGAGCATTTTCCCCTTGCCTACATACTCTGGCTCCTGCCTATCTTTCTGTTCTCATTTCTTTATGTTGCCATCTTTGCTGCACAGAAGTCACCTAACCACCCCCATCACATATCTTTCCTACTCTCATTCAGGCCTCTGTCCATGCTGCCCTATAGGCGGAACGTGCTCCCCTCTGTTCTAGCCCATCAAATCGCACCTAAAAATGCACTTAATTTGCCAGGGAAGCCTATATAAGAACATAAGAATGGCCATACTGGGTCAGCCCAAAGGTCCATCTAGCTTAGTATCCTGTCTTCTTACAGTGACCAGTGCCAGGTGCCCCAGAGGGAATGAATAGGTAATCAAGTAATCCATTCCCTGTCACCCATTCCCAGCTTCTATAAACCTGAGCCTGCTCACCCACTCACACCAACCCTACTGAAAAAGCTATAATCTATGTGCCCAGCCTCTCTGTCAATTGCACATACAGTACATACACCTTTACCCCGCTCCCCACGCTAGTGGAGCCAATAAGACCTCTCTCTCCAAGTACATTGCTTTTGCTGTTTGCTCTTCTCTTTCACCTCATGCCTAGATCCTTCATTGTTCTTTGGGGCAGGGTCCATATCTCATTATCTTCAGCATGGAGCCAGGTATGAAGACAAGACCCCTGCGCTGAAGTTTACAGCCTGACAATGTGACCTCTCCAGTTCTTTGTGAGTTCAGGCCTGCAGCTCATTTCAATATTTTCTCTTTTGGAATATCCAGGTCTCTTTACAGGCTCCTTTAAAAAGTACGTTAGTGGTATTTGTTTGCTGTGAAGCACTCCCAGCTATTTCAGGGTTGGCCTGACAACACCTGGCAACTTTCCAAGTAGCCAAGTCTCAGGCATGAGCTGTGGAGTGACTAGAATCTAAGTCAGCCCCTTATCGCCATGGAGACAGAAACCCTACAGTAGGAGTGGCAGACAAACCAGAGAAAAGAAAATATCTGGTAAGGAAACATTTTCCTATTCTCTTCCTACACGCTACTCTCAATCCAGCCTCTTTAGCTTGTTCTCCTGCATCCCTTGCACCTAGCCCACCTAAACCTGGTCCTTTCCTCCCCACGCCAATTCTTTCCACTTGTCAGGAGGCAGGGAAAGCAGCAGCAGCGGGTGTGTGTGGACTGGTGTACCTAGATGGGATGGCATCCTCTGGAGAAGGTCACCACCACACAGCTCTGAGACTGTTCTTTAATCTCTGCTGACTAGCTGTATGCCCCCACTCCTCTCTTTCATATTCCTTTCCTTGCCCTCCATCCTTTTTCTCCTTCCTTTTCCTTGCATTGACTCCCCACTTCCTGTTATCCTCTTATCCTGCCACTACCTCACAATCTAAAAACAAAATATGCTGCTTTTCAGCATGCTCATTTACATATATGTTTTACATACCTCTATTCATGTGTCTTTTTGAGTGGAAGCTCTTTAGTGCAGATAGTGTCTTTTCACACATTTCTGTGACACCGAGCATGATAGGGTCCCAGTCTGCTCCTATAATATAAATATTTTCCCCATTTTTCAGATTAGGAAACTGAGGCACAGGTAAGTGACATGCCCAATTTAATAAAGAAAGTTAGTGGCAAAGGTAAAATTAGAATCCAAGTCTCCAACCCTGTGCTTTAACCATTAGATCACTCACCTTCAGTAATAATAATTAGCACTTATATAGCCCTTTTCATTCATAGATCTCCAGACATTGTGTACAATCATTTACAATCAGTTAAAAGACCAGTCCAGTAACCCCAGTTACATTTGTGTTTCTAATAACAGATATAGAATGAGGAATAGAGGGGAAGAAAATTGTGTAAGGATTTATTTGTCTTAATAATGTTATAGTTAAGTAAACAAACAATATTTGCCTGGAATCACAGCACAAGCACATCAGTAAAGAACTGCCATGGGTTTATCATCAGGGGGTAGTTGGACCTGAATAAGTACTAGTCTTATTTAGGTTTGGGTTTTTTTTCTGGCTAGGGCTAAGTGTCTTCTCTTCACTGCTTCCTTAACTTTGCACGGGTGCAGCAGGGAATCATAGAACCATAGGACTGGAAGGGAACTCGAGAGGTCATCTAGTCCAGTCACCTGCACTCATGGCAGGACTAAGTATTTTCTAGACCATCCCTCACAGGTGTTTGTCTAACCTGCTCTTAAAAATCTCCACTGATGAAGATTCCACAACCTCCCTAGACAATTTATTCCAGTGCTTAACCACCCTGACAGTTAGGAAGTTTTTCCTAATGTCCCTTGCTGCAATGTAAGCTCATTGCTTCTTGTCCTATCCTCAGAGGTTTAAAAAAGACAAATTTTCTCCCTCCTTCTTGTAACAGCCTTTTATCTACTTGAACTGTTATCATGTCCCCTCTCAGTCTTCTCTTTTCCAGATTAACAAACCCATTTTTTTCAATCTTCCCTCATAGGTTATGTTTTCTAGGCCTTTAATCATTTGTGTTGCTCTTCTCTGGACTTTCTCCAATTTGTCCACATCTTTCCTGAAATGTGGCGCCCAGAACTGGACACAATACTCCAGTTGAGTGGAAGAATTATTTCTCGTATCTTGCTTACATCCCAGAATGATGTTCGCTTTTTTTGCAACAGTATTACACTGTTGACTCATATTTAGCTTGTGGTCCACTATGACCCCCAAATCCCTTTCCGCAGTCCTCCTTCCTAGACAGTCATTTCCAATTTTGTATGTGTGCAACTGATTGTTCCTTCCTATGTGAAGTACTTTGCATTTGTCCTGATTGAATTTCATCTTATTTACTTCAGCCCATTTCTCCAGTTTGTCCGGATCATTTTGAATTTTAATCCTACCCTCCAAAGCACTTGCAACCCCTCCCAGCTTGGTATTGTCTGCAAATGTTATAAGCAGTACTGTATAATGGCTCGTCCTCCGATGCCTTCGATATCCGCAGTGGAGTAAAACAAGGCTGCGTTCTTGCTCCCACACTCTTCGGCATTTTCTTCGCAGCGTTGCTGAAACGTGCCTTTGGAAATTCCACAGAGGGAGTCTATCTCCACACCCGGTCTGACGGGAGACTTTTCAATCTGGCTCGACCAAAGGGCAAAAGCAAGGTACGGGAGGCAACAATAAGAGACATGCTGTTTGCAGACGACGCTGCCCTGGCCACCCACACAGAAATCGATCTCCAGCGTCTGATTGACCGCTTTTCCAGAGCTTGCGAAGAGTTCGGGTTGACAATCAGTCTTCAGAAGACCAAAGTTATGGCCCAGGATGCGGAACATCCAAGCATTGCCATCAATGACTATGTGCTAGAGGTGGTCAGTCAGTTCATCTACCTCGGATCTACCATCACGGACAACCTCTCACTGGACCCTGAGATCAACCGTAGAATCGGCAAGGCCTTCACAATTTTGGCCAGTTTGTCACAGAGAGTGAGGAACAACAACATGCTGACCATCAACACAAAGTCGCTGTGTACTGCGCATGTGTGCTAAACACTCTTCTCTACGCCAGCGAAACTTGGACCCCCTACGCTTCGCAAGAAAAGAGACTGAATGCCTTCCACATGCGCTGCCTCCATCGCATACTCGGGATCACTTGGAGTGATCAAATAATGAACAACGAGGTGCTGGAAGGTGCCAAGATCTCCAGCATGTTCACTCTCCTCCGTCAACGCTGCCTCAGATGGCTTGGCCATCTAAGTCGCATAGAAGATGGACGGATACCCAAAGACCTGTTGTATGCTGAACTTGCCTCCGGAAACAGAGCTACAGGACGGCCCCACCTTCGCTTCAAGGATGTCTGTAAGAGGGACCTGAAGACTGTTCAAATCAACATCAACAGCTGGGAAGAGCTCGCCCAGGACAGATGCAGATGGAGACACGCTCTGACCACTGGATTAAAAACTGGTGAAGACAAGCTGCGGCAGCTTGCCGAGGAAAAGCAGGTTCAACGAAAAAGGAAGCAGCGGTTCCAACCCACAGCTGACACCACCTTCAAATGCAGCAAATGCAATCGAGACTGCCACTCTCGTGTGGGGCTCTACAGCCACAACAGACGCTACACAACCATCAACTAAATATTTCCCATGGGCGCATATCCATCGTCTCTCGAGACTAACGGACGCCAACAACAACAACAACAACTTTCTATGCCATTATCTAAATCATTGATGGAGATATTGAACAGAACTGGACCCAGAAATGATCCCTGAGGGACTCCACTCGTTATGCCCTTCCAGCATGACTGTGAACCACTGATAACTACGCTCTGGGAATGGTTTTTCAACCAGTTATGCACCCACCTTATAGTAGCTCCATCTAGGTAGCATTTCCCTGGTTTGTTTATGAGACGGTCATGCGAGATAGTATCAAAAGCCTTACTAAAGTCAAGATATACCACGTCTACCGCTTCCCCCCATCCACAAGACTTGTTACTCTGTCAAAGAAAGCTATCAGGTTGGTCTGACACGATTTGTTCTTGACAAATCTATGCTGACTGTTACTTATCACCTTATTATCTTCTAGATGTTTGCAAACTGATAAATTATTTGCTCCGTTATCTTTCCAGGTACAGAAGTTAAGCTGACTGGTCTGTAATTCCCTGGGTTGTCCTTATTTCTTTTTTTATAGATCAGCATTATATTTGCCCTTTTCCAGTCTTCTGGAATCTCTCATGACTTTTCAAAGATAATAGCTAATGGCTCAGATATCTCCTCAGTCAGCTCCTAGAGTATTCTAGGATGCATTTCATCAGGCCCTGGTGACTTGAAGATATCTAACTTGTCTAAGTAATTTTTAACTTATTTCCCTATTTTAGCCTCTGATCCTACATCATTTTCACAAGCATTCACTATGTTAGACATCCAATCACTACCAACCTTCTTGGTGAAAACCGAAACAAAGAAGTCATTAAGCATCTCTGCCATTTCCACATTTTCCGTTATTGTTTCCCCCCGCCTCTTTGAGTAACAGGCCCACCCTGTCCTTGGTCTTCCTCTAGCATCTAACGTATTTGTAGAATGTTTTCTTGTTATCCTTTATGTCTCTAGCTAGTTTGATCTCGTTTTGTGCCTTGGCCTTTCTAATTTTGTCTCTACGTACTTGTATTGTTTATATTCATCCTTTGTAATCTGATCTAGTTTCCAGTTTTTGTAGGACTCTTTTTTTATTTTTAAATCATTGAAGATCTCCTGATTAAACCAGAGTGTCTCTTGCCATACTTCCTATCTTTTCTATGCAGTGGAATAGTTTGCTCTTATGCCCTTGTGACCAGGGTCCCAGGAAGTTACTCAATTAGGGTGATATATGATGATGATATATGCCATCATGTGCCAGCAATGCCCCTCTGCCATGTACATTGGCCAAACTGGACAGTCTCTACGCAAAAGAATAAATGGACACAAATCTGACATCAAGAATCATCACATTCAAAAGCCAGTAGGTGAACACTTCAACCTCTCTAATCACTCAATGAAAGACTTTAAAGTGGCTATTTTGCAACAGATATACTTCAAAGACAGGCTCCAAGGAGAAACTGATGAATTGGAATTAATATGCAAACTAGATACCATTACCTTAGGCTTGAATATTGACTGTGGGTGGCTCAGTCATTACATTAATTGAATTTATTTCCCCTCCTTAAAAAACTCTTAACACCTTTGTGTCAACTGTCTGTAATGTAATGGGCCATGTTGATTATCACTTCAAAAGTTTCTACTGATAACAGTTCCTTTCAATTAATTAGCCTCTTAACATTGATATAGACACTCCCACCTTTTCATGTTTCTCTGAATGTATAAATATCTGATTACCGTATGTTCCATTCCATGCATCCGATGAAGTGGGTTCTTAACCCACGAAAGCTTATGCTGAAATAAATTTGTTAGTCTCTAAGGTGTCACAGGTATTTTTCTTGTTTTCTTTTTGCTGACACAGACTAACATGGCTACTACACTGAAACCTGTCAATTAGGATGAACAATGGGGCAGACAATCCCCAAATCAATACTTAGATTTACCAAACCAGCACAAAACAGCTTCTGTGATACCTTACTGGTTACCCAGAAGCCAACACAGTTCCCTTAAAGCAACACAGCCTCAGGCCTCCACCCAGACACCCAAGTCAAATATGATGAGGATTATTGAAAATCTTATTAATCATATAAGAAAGTTCTACCAATCCCAAAGGATCGGACACATTACCTCCCAGGTTAATGAATATTTCAGATCTTACCCAAATACACACTTACAGCCAATTCTTATTAACTAAACTTTAAAATTTATTAAAAAAGAAAAGAGAGAGAGTATTGGTTAAAAGATCAGTATACATACAGACATGAGTACAGTTCTTGATATTCAAATTCACAATGGAGATGGTGAGCTTTGTAGTTGCAAAGAGTTCTTTCACAATTAGTTCCCAGGTTATAGTCCAATGTTTATATTCAGGGTGATTCCAGGCTAGGACTGGAGATCTCAGGCGTAAGCTTCCCCTGCATGAAGCATCAAGCAGATCTGAGATGAAAGGATCAGGTCCCAAGAGTCTTTTATACAGTCTTTTTTTAGTATTCTCTTGACCATATACTCCTGGGTGAACAATAGGCTTTTGATGTAACCTTCTGTTTCCCAAACATCACCTGTAATTTATCCATTAAGTAGCTCATATACAGCTTTAAAGAGACATATAGACAATGACACTATTTAGATTAATCTAAATGTTAATATTTCCTTTTGATCGCTGAATCAATAGCTATAGTAATAGAAAGGAACTGTCTGTTTACATGGCTAACACCGAACAAGACACACGTACAATTAGTATCACTTCTAATTCTCTAACAATACAGGTTTGCATTTCAAATTCTAACCTATCTAACATGGAATGGCCCTAATTACCATTCATATATTTTTCCAACATGTTTCTACAGGTTGATTCTGGGTCATTTAGCCTGTGGGGATGCTTAACCCTTTCTGGCCATGAATCACAGCCCTTAATAATGTCTCTTTGAAAAACTGCCAACTGTCTTCAATTGTTTTTCCTCTTAGACTTGCTTCCCATGGTATCTTACCTACCAACTCCCTGAGTTTGCTCAAGTCTGCCTTCTTGAAATCCATTGTCTTTATTTTGCTGTTCTCCCTCTTATCGTTCCTTAGAATCATGAACTCTACCATTTCATGATCACTTTCACCCAAGCTGCCTTCCACTTTCAAATTCTCAGCCAGTTCCTCCCTATCTGCCAAAATCAAATCTAGAACAGCCTCTCCCCTAGCAGCTTTCTCCACCTTCTGAAATAAAAACTTGTTGGATAATCTGTGCCCTGTGTTATTTTCCCAACAGATGTCTGAGTAGTTGAAGTCCTGTGCCACACCAAGTCCTGTGCTTTGGATGATTTTGTTGTTTAAAAAAAGCCTCACCCACCTCTTCTTCCTGGTTAGGTGGTCTGTACTAGACCCCTACCATAACATCACCCTTGTTTTTTATCCCTTTTATCCTTTCCCAGAGACTTTCAGCAAGTCTGTCTCCTATTTCCATCTCAACCTCAGTCCAAGTGTATACATTTGTACTATATAAAGCAACACCTCCTCTCTTTTTTCCCTGTCTGTCCTTCCTGAGCAAGCTGTACCCTTTTATACCAATATTCCAGTCATGCGCATTATCCCACCAAGTCTCCGTGAAGCCAACTATGTCATAGTTGTGCTTATTTACTAGCATTTTGAGTTCTTCCTGCTTATTCCCCATACTTTTTGCATTAGTACACAGACATCTAAGATACTGATTTGATTCCCCACCCCCCTCAATCTGCAGAGCCAAGGAAGGTGACCAATTCAACAGCTGTTGGCAAACTGCAATCTCTTCTGGAATGTCCAGGTCTCCTGACTTGTGATATAATGGAACTCCCTGGGCATATCCACCAATTGCAGCCCTGTTGGTTGGGAAACTAGAACTGTTGTGTGCAATTAAATAATTTTGAATGTTACTAAGAGAAGCTGTTGTTATCTAGCTTGAGTTACAGACTCTGAAGGAAACAGCACCTCCATGCCTCAGGATGAGAAGGACCCCGAGATGTCCTGCCACACAAATGATCCAAAGGAGGCTGAATTGGAGACAAAAGGAGACATGGAAGATCTGTATGAGGCCCTGGAGAAGCTCCAGGGGCTCTCTGATGGGGAGAAGGGGGAGAAGGCTCTGCTACGCTCACGCCTCCATGAGCAGTCTCAGCTCATCTGCATATTGAAGAAGCGAGCGGATGATACCCTAATGCGCTGCAAGGCACTGGAGAGTCTCAACATGGAGCTGGAGGAGTTGAGGATGGAGGATACTGTGAGGCTGGAAAGTCAGACCCGGCGGGCCCAGCAGCTGGAGGAGCGCTTTATGGACTTGGCTGCCAACCATGAGGACATGATCCGCTTCAAGGATGAGCACAAGCAGCAGAACATGCTGCTGAGGGAGGAAAATAAGCGCCTGAGGCAGGAAAACCAAAGTCTTTTCAGCCAGGCTCTGAATGAGAAGGAGGCTGAGATCCTCCAACTCACTTCCCAGGGGAAGAGGCTCTCTCAGGAGGTAGATTCCTTAAAGGAGAAATGTGCTCAAGAGAGCCACAGAGCCCAGGAGCGAGAGAAGGAGCTACTGGAAGCTCAGAGCCAACAAACCAGTGTCCATGCCAGGGAAACTGATTTACTGAGAAGCCAGCTGCAAAGCCTGGAAGAGAAGCATTGCCAAACTGTTGCACAGCTGGAGCAGGCAGAAAGGCAGCAAAAGTCTGAGGGCAGCAAGCTGCAAGACAAGTTGGAGAGGGTGAGCCGTGAGAAAGAGGAGCTGCTGCATCTGGCTATGGAGAGGGGCAAGACACTGCAGGAGAAGCAACGGGAAATTCAGCAGCTGGAGAAGAAGCTGGATACTGCAGAGAAGGCCAGGCTGACAGCAGAGGCGCGCTTTGTGAGAGAGGTAGCAGCAGTGGACAGCAACCTAAAGGTCCAAGAGCTGCAGCGACGTCTGGAGGGAAGTGAGCAAGCATACAGTGAGCTCTGGATGCAGTTTGATGCTTACAAGAAACACAGTATGGACTTACTAACTAAAGAAAAAGAGCTGAATAACAAACTCCGCCACTTCATGTCATAATCCCTCATCCTCTGTTCAGATCTCAGCAGAACTATTATAGCACACTACTTACTGCTTGTTAGTAACCCTTAAAAAAACAAACAAACCTAAAATGATCTTTTATCAGATTTCTTTATAGTGTGCCCACAGCTTTACAAACCTTTTATGGGGGCTGGTTTGAAGCCCATTTTTTGTTTCCATACTATTGAGATGGCAGCCTAAATGTGGCACTTTGAGTTAGTAGAACAAGTTATGCTAAATAAAACTGGGAAACAATGGACTTTAGTATGGAAAATTCATAATCATTTATGAGTTTGTCTTGTTTGTTTCTTGCCTCTCATGTTTCTAGTAATTTTTACAGATTATAGAAGTACATTAAGTATTTTACATGACAAATAAAGAGGAAAAACAACCTCTTGAGCTGTAGAGTTTAGATTTGATAGAGCCAATTGTTAATATACAGTAAAGGAAAAAGGGGTTGCAGCAAGAAGATCACAGTTTATTACCTGTGTTGGGTAAAAATCAGCTTGTCCTTACTCACCGTCCCAACACCAGGTGATGTGGAGTTGGGCTGTAGCTCACAAGCTGTCAGAAGCCATGTAAGAAACACACTGAGTCCTAGAAGCTTTGATCAAAGGGCACACAACTCCCTCACAGCTAACCGCTGTGGAGGAGTGTGGCAGCTTTATTTGCGACAAGCCTCAGCATTTATAGGTTGAAGACAGACAAAGAAGACACTGCAGCCTCATTTCAGGCTAACCTGTTCACAGTGGTTTCTATGGTTACTCAATTTAAGCAGGGGGGAGGGGGGGGAGGCAGAAGAGCCGATGCAAGAATATTTGTGTAAGATAAACAGATTTTGAGCAAGGCCAGAAGATTTTATTGCTAGGAGATTAGGGAGCATTTTATGACAGAGGCCTCGCTTAATTTTATGACAGGGGCCTTGCTTAGCTAACACCTGTGTGAAGGGATAAAGCAGATTAGTACATGTACAGTATCTTTATCACTGAGGATGATTTTCAGGTAGATGATTCGTTGTCTATACATTAGGGATCTGATTCAAAGCAATCATCCTATCAACTTCTGTGGGGCTTGGATCAGGTCCTAGGTATGAAAAATGTGGATCAGTGGAAATCAGGTTTAAAACTGGACTTTGTACATCATTCGCAAGTAAACTGAGCCCCATGTTGTCCTATGTGATGTTATGGGGATAATAAATACATCATTTTCCTATAGCAACAGGGCATTGGCAGGGGTTCTTGGCAGAACCTTTCCCTTCCCCTAGTGTGTGCATCATAGAATCATAAAAGATTAGGGTTGGAAGAGACCTCAGGAGGTCATCCAGTCCAAGGCCCTGCTCAAAGCAGGACCAACCCAACAAAATCATCCCAGCCAGGGCTTTGTCAAGCCGGGCCTTTAAAACCTCTAGGGATGGAGATTCCACCACCTCCTCAGGTAACCCATTCCAGTGCTTCACCACTCTCCTAGTCAAATAGTGTTTCCTAATAGCCAACTTAGACCTCCCCCACTGCAACTTGAGACCATTGCTTCTTGTTCTGTCATCTGCACCACCACCGAGAACAGCTGAGCTCCATCCTCTTTGGAACCCCCCTTCAGGTAACTGAAGGCTGCTATCAAATCCCCCCTCACTCTTCTCTTCTGCAGACTAAATAACCCCAGTTCCCTCAGCCTCCCCTTGTAAACCATGTGCCCCAGCCCCCCATCATTGTCACTGCCCTGCTCTGTGCTCCAGCGGGGGCTGCGTCTCAGTGGTACTGCCTGTGCGCTAACAGGCTCCCTGGTACAGATCTTGGGATTAAAGCTTCTTCATTAGCATAGGGCGATTGGAGAGCACTTCCGGCCTGGCAGCCTGTTTGTCCGGCTTTGTAACACAGCCATTGGTAGTGCCCGCGTCTAGGCTAACCCCATCGGCTGCGCTGCCCCTCCCACTCTAAAATCCTCCCCCCACTGCCCCGCCCCTCCCTTCGAGAATCCCCCCACTGCCCCGCCCCTTGTCTCCCGAATATGGCGCGCGCGGGGGAGGGCCGAGCAGGCCCTCGGGTGCGCTGCGCAGGCGCGGCCAGAGGAGCCGCCATTTCCAGCCCCCGCGCGCTGCGGCCTGCTTGCCGGGGCTGGCCGCGGCGCCTCGCTCGCTTCTCGGTCCCGCGGCGTCTCCCTCCCCCCCCCCCCCCCCGCGGGGGATTCTCTCCCTGGACCAGCCTGCGGGGCAGCCCGGGCCTCGCCCCTCCTTCCCTCCCTCCCTACCATGCGCCACAGCCTGACTCAGCTGCTGGCGGCCTCGTCGGGCGGAGAGAGCCCCTCGGCCGCCGCCTGGCAGCTCCCCGGCGCGGGGCCGGCCCCTGGGGCCGGAGGAGGCGATGTCAGGGGGCAGGAGGAGGAGCCGGAGGGCCCCCGCACCAAGCAGCGGCGCTGGGACCCGGCTGCCCTGGAGCAGCCGCAGCAGGCGATGGGGGAGGCGGCCGCTGGGGCCGAGGAGCCGGCGGAGCAGGAGGACCCGTTCGCGGGGCTGGAGCTGGGCGACCTGCTGGAGGCGGCCCAGCCGCACTGGGACCTGGACGTGGAGCCGAGCGGCTGCTTCTGCGGGCAGCAGGACGAGCCGGAGCCGCCCCTGAGCGCGCCGGGCCGCAGCAGCTGCGGGGCCAGCCCGGGCGGGGTGGCGGCCGGGAGCCGGCTGAAGGCGGCGGCCGCGGCCCGGCTGAACCGGCTCAAGAAGAAGCAGTACGTGCTGGGGCTGGAGAGCCGCCTGCAGGGCCTGGCCGCTGAGAACCGGCAGCTGCGGGACCGCAACCGGGGGCTGAACCGGCGCCTGCGGGATCTGGAGCGGGAGACCAGCTACCTACGGGCCGTCCTGGCCAACCAGAGCGCCCTGGGGCAGCTGCTGAGCCGCCTTGCCGGGGCGGGGGGGCTCCGGCTCCGTACCAGCCTCTTCAGGGACATGGACCCGCCCCATCAGTACCCGCCACAGGCTGGCGAGAGCCGCGACCACGACTACGCCCTGCCGAGCATGGATGCAGGGGAGCCGGAGGAGCGGCCGGCCTCCGGTGGGATCTGCCTCCACGTGGACAGGGATCAGCTGTCGGTGGAGTTCTGCTCCCTGTGTGCCAGGCGGGCATGTGCCTCCTTCAAAATGTAGGGTCAAGTACCTGCTTCAGTCTTTATTCTCACCTGTCCGTGCCCACATCCACGGGTCTCGGGCCGTGGCGGAGCAAGCAGGCCATGGCTTGAAAAACAGGGGGTAGGCAAAACTGGCATAGGAACGGCGCCTGTGTGTGGCAGAGGGTAAAGAGCTCGCGTGAACGGCACACTTGGGAGCCTGTTTGTATTGGGTAAAGATCGCTCAAAACTGGCGCACAAATGGCGCGCTTGGAATCTGCTTACAGCAGTGTGCTAAATATTGTGCAAACTGACACATGCAGGTGTATTCGGAGCCCGTTTGCAGCAGTGAGAGTGATCATGCAAACCAGAAGCATGAAGGTGTGCTCAGTGCCCACAGTTGCCAGTAAAGATAATACTGGCTACCCTGTTTTGAATCAGATAATGTGTAGTCTGCTTATCCTGAGGAGCTGAAAATACTTGTTTTTTTAAAAAAAGAAAAATGCTACTTTATTAGGACATCGTCACTGGACAGACTTAAGAACAAAAATAGTATTGATCAGCAAACAGTTAAAGCATGCATATAAAACTGTAACAAGTCTCAATTATACATTACTATTAAACCTCTCTGACAGTTTCTTTTTTAGGTGCTTGCCCTGCCAGGCTCCGTTGTGTAGGGGTTAAAGAACAGTCGTTTTCCACCTCGCAACCTGGTAAGGATCCATATATTCCCATAATGCGATATCAAACAGCTTGCATTGATGCTTAGTCCAGGTTTTTCTGATCATTGGTGCAGGACCAGTGCTTAGAAATGTTTTCTCATCCTGAAAGCATTCGTACTGATTTGCCAAAGTGTTTCCGGCTTTGGCCGATGGACAGGTAGTGGATATTAAAATCATACTCTGATTATTCTTCTTCCCCTTGCCTATATTTTGCAGTGGAATTTTGACTTGATTTTAGTAGCCAGTATCTCACAAATTAATGGAAAAGTAATAACGTACACTATTTGCTTTCATAGAATATCAGGGTTGGAAGGGATTTCAGGAGGTCATCTAGTCCAACCCCCTGCTCAAAGCAGGACCAACCCCAACTAAATCATCCCAGCCAGGGCTTTGTCAAGCCTGACCTAAAAATCTCTAAGGAAGGAAATTCCATCACCTCACTAGGTAACCCATTCCAGTGCTCCACCACCCTCCTAGTGAAAAAGTTTTTCCTAACATCCAACCTAAACCTCCCCCACTGCAACTTGAGACCATTACTCCTTATTCTGTCATCTGTTACCACTGAGAACAGTCTAGATCCATCCTCTTTGGAGCCCCGTTTCAGATAGTTGAAAGCAGCTATCAAATCCCTCCTCATTCTTCTAATAGCAGATTTTAAGATATTTGCTACTGAAATATGCCTCGAACTAGGGGAAGGGACAAATAATATGGTAATCAGTATGATGTGATGATTTTTTTTTTTAAGGTCTTCTGTCTTTAGACCACCCAGAACTAGAAGCAAATGGTTCTTCTTTTGGAAGGTCAGGATTTGTGCCTTCCAGTAGCATACAATTTCTGATTCTAGTCCTGGTGGTTCTCAATATCACTTTCAAAAATAAAGTCAATTCTCATTAGTCTACCTTACTTGGTGATGTAAATTTTTTTATGTTAAACAGAACCCAAATATTGGTTTCAATTATTAACATTGTACCATGGCACCCTAATGCAGGCAAGTCACCTACTTTTTTTCATGGAACTGTAATGTGAATTGCAATTTAAAGATTGCAGTGCATTGAAATAACTCTAATTCTAGTTCACCATAAAGTCTGTATACCCAAGATCACTGAGATTCCTTGTATTTCAAAAGTGGCGTTTAAAAAAAAATTGCATGCACATATGCCTAACTTTACTACGGGATCTTAAGATGGCATCTCTGAGTATTCAGAAATAACTTTATATAGTCAGTTAGGAAATACAATCTGCAGATGAACAAAGGTGATGTCTTGACATTGACGGTTTGAAAAAATAATGCTCATGTAGACCTCCATGTTTAGTTAAAAGAAGAGGAATAAAATAATTTGGAGGTCACAGACAAATGTGTGTGAGTTGCTTTTGGACCAGCACTAATATTACCCTATCTTGCAAGGTGAATAGGTTACAATACACCTTTTTATTTTTTGGTTGTATTAAAATGTTTAGATTATTTACATGTATGTAAATTGGGGAAGAAAGGGTTGTGAAAAATAATTAAATGTAAAGTGAGGTTTCACAAAGAATGGGTCAACTTAAGTCTAGAGTTAACAATTGAGAATATCTATTTCTAAAATGATTGAGTTAATATACTTTAACCTTAAAACTAAGGTATAATAAATGGATTTATATGTTGGATTAAGAGTAAATTTGAAGGGTCTCCTCCCAGTGATGTGCTTAAGTAGCTCCCATTAGTGGTAATAGGAGTTAAAGGAAGAGCAAGAGAAGAGACAACTAATTTCTTTGTGAAACATCACTGTTTGATAAAGTATATGTGTATTTAGCACCCTTGTTTTTCTTTATGCTAAAGTGGATACAGCTGTGTTGGGGCAGAAGAGACGGGACCAGCTGCTGGCCACATTTCCTGCTTTATTTTAAAAGGTAGTATAAGAAATGGGGAAAAAGAGGTAACAGGGCTTCTGCTGTCTTTCATTTTTGAAAAGCTTGAATGTTTGGAAAAACTAATCTCACCAGTCCAAAGTTAGTGTGATACTAATTTGAAAAGTGACTATGTACAAAGGTAATTTTTTACTTCTGCTTTCTTTGTATTCGGAGTTACATGTTCACAGAAATACAGAGCCAGCACAGCTAAGAACTAGTTAGCTGTGGATTCTATTCCATCATAAGCCGTATCAGCCAGATTGTCTATTGGAGTTCCAGTTTTTTACACTTATACAACCCCATTGTAGGCAGTGGGTTAGTCCAAGTGTCATTAAGAGCCTAATTTAACCTTTAGAGCTCTTATTTTTGGTGATATGTGAGCAGGGAAGAACTGGACTAATTGAGTCTAGATTGAGTTTGTAGGGCTCATAGTTGGAGAAACACATCTTTACTTATAATCATCTTATTCAACAAAAATATTAAAACAGTAAGCATGAAAGACTGCCATGGCATTTTTAGTCACCTTAACTTAAATGTGACACTATCTTGCTCTGTAATGGGATTCCCCCTTTTTGCACAATTATAAACATTTTGTTGTTGGATCAAAGCAATCTGGACTCTAATATGCACATGTGCATCACTGTGTTCTGTAAAATCTAATACATATGAGCAACAGCTAATTTTACAACATGCAAAATGTGTGCCTGTACAACTAAGAGCAGGATCTCCCCCCCCCCCCCCCCCCCCCAAAAAAAAAAAAGAATGTGACTGCAAAATGATGTGTGCCTGTACAACTAAGAGCAGGATCCATCCCCAAGATGTGACTGCAGGGATTTTTAGTGCCTTCTGAATCATATGTAAGCCAAACAGAGGGGAACATTCTTTGAATGCTAATCAATTTGTGCTATCTGTATGGAATATTGTTAAATATAGCTTTTTGAAGCAGAAGCCTTGAACTGATATCTTAACAATACTTGAAAAACTTGTAAATGTTTCTTGTAATTAGCTCTGTGCCGTACAAATAAGAATACAATACTATAATAAAACCAGATGTGTTGATCTTTCAATTATGGGCTCAGATAATTTTTTCATCTTGTTATTAACTCAACATTTTGTTTTTAATGGAGGGATCTTTAGATGGTTGGGAATTGAAAAAGGGAGTGCTAACAGTGTTCTGGTGACATATTTCTCATTTTTTTAATTTCATTGTTTGCTTCCTAATATTGATGATATCTACTTTCTATTTACTGCCATGTTGTTAGTTCATAATTTTATGTCCTGTTCTTGTTTTCAAATGCTAAATTGCAGACTAAGGGCCAACAAAGGCCTTGTTATATTTAGTAATAGGTGCGCATATAAGGCCCTACCTGAATTGCAAGTGATGGTCAAAAAACTGTGGCTGAGTTGCAGACAAGCCATGGAAAATTGTGGAAAAGTAATATTGGACCCTATTATTTGCGGTTATAAAGTCCATTATTTTCCATGATTTTCCGCTGTTGGACACCTGGGGCTGAGAGCAGGAGCCTGGGGCTGAGAACGGGGGCTCTCGCAGCTCCCACTGTCAAAATTGTGGTGGAAGCCTTTTATTGCATAATTCGCAATATTGCCAGTTAAATAGGGCCTTATACATATAGCTTTTTCTATTTTGACTGTATTCTGCAATATGTTTATCTAACAATGTAGTAAATGACAATCAAATGCTTAACGAATTGGCTAAACTTGATGCAGTGTAACTGTTGATTTAGACCTGGTTTACACCTAAAATGTAGGTTGACATAGCTGCATTGCTCAGGTGTGTGCAAAATCCACACCCTGAGTGGTGTAGATATGCTGAGCTAACCACCAGTGACCATGCAGCTAGGTTGATGATGGAAACATTCCAGAAGAATGTTTCCATCATCAATCTAGCGACTATTGTTTGGGGAGGTGGTGTTCCTTCAGTAACAGAAAAATCCCTTCTGTCACTGAAGGCTGCATCTGCGGTACGGAGTTATGCCAGCAAAGCTATACCACTGTAGCTATGCTGCTGTGGTACTTTAGTGTAGACATGGCCTTACACTTCCCAAGAGGTTTACATTTCTGGATATATGCAGGGGTTTGAGAGTACACTGTGGATAAATTTTAACAGATTTTCAGAGTTTGACTGCAAAGCTGTATCATAATGCTCAGTTGTTGAGAGAGTCTTAAAAAGATGTTTGTTCTTTGGACAATGCACTTCAAGAAAGTGGCTTGTTGGTGTGTAGAGTTATTGGTTGTCTCTCCAGCTCTAATTTAAGTGTAGGCATTGCATGTACTGAAAGTAGTCTGACTCAGTCTACAGCAGTTATAAGGAAGGATAAGATTTGACTTCCATGACTTTCAGAGACTTCGGACATTTTCTGCTTCAATTTCAGTCCTGTGCTTTGAGGTGGCAGGTCCTGTGGGCTCCCAGCTTCCATGGGTCCTGCAGGGGCCCTGGAGCTGTTAGTCATCCGTCTTCCCGCCTCTCCCCTCATGGCAGTTAGCCCCCACCTTATTTTTAATAAAAGTCAGACAGGTCATGCATGGGCGTCTGTGAATTTTTGTTTTTCCCGTGACCTGTTCATGACTTTTACTAAAAATAATCATGACAAAATGTTAACCTTATTTATAACAAAAGAAGTGGAGAAATACCTCATGAAGAGGATTAATGAATAAAAAGAAGTTGTTGACATTATTTAAGCAATAATGACATAAGGGAGTGTATTTCTTGGCTTAATGACCAGCTGGAAGAGTTAATCAGTTATTGGCTGGCTTTGTTTTGTGCTGTGCACTACCAAGGAATAACTGATTAAAGGTTATAATTGGTGTTATAAACTGAACATGCATGTAAACAAAAGGGAATCACCATTTTGTGTGTCAACTGCGTAGAGATAGTGCTATATTTTTTCAGTACTGATCTTTTTCTAGTAATTAAAGACCATTACAGTAATAAGTAAGAAATAGGACTTCATTCTCAGTAATCTTAAATGCCTGTGCATTTTAATAGCATTGCAAATTAACCTTTCTCTCTTTTCTCCAAACAGCTTAGCAGCATCTGGGGGAAAAACAATTCAATTTTTCTGCAACCTGTAACTGCCTGGAGAGATGGTATCAAAGTAATTATGGGAAGCCATGTCACACATTTTGGCATCTACTGATGTATCTGAGTTACCAATTTTTTTTGTCACTTGCCAAAAGTGGAGAGTCCTAGTGTTTCCTTTGAAATTTTGAGGGACTTATTAAGAAATACAGCAAAGGCTTTTTGTATAAAACTTCCATAAAATTACCCATTTTTAAAAACCTTTACTCTAATATGTTTTGGGGATTGTGTATTTGGATATGGTATCTTCTGCGTGAAGGAAGGTATTTTAATACTTTGTCTACAGCCTATTATACTTGCCTCTATTATTTATTTAGACTTACAAAAGCCTCAGTAGGTGTACATCATATGCCCTGGGTGTCCAAATGGGTATTTTTGTATTCAGAAATCTCTCTTTTTTTTTTTTTTTGTAGTTTTACGCATAGAAAAAAGTAGGTCACCAGTGGTGGGTGAGGTGCTCTTCTCTCCCATCCTGTTGGGATAAGAGCACGCCAGGGATGGGACTTTTTTGGGAGGTGTGCCTGTTCTGGGCTTGGGAGAAATCAAGAAGAGGAGGGAGCGTCTATTGCCAGGGGGATTGGGAGCAAGGGGAGAAGAAAGCTGTTCCTGGTTGTGATGGGTGAAGTAATGTTTTGTAGCACTGTTCATAAAACGGAGAGCTGCTCATGGCACTCTGTTAATATTTAACAGAGTACCATGAATATCAGTACAATGCAGGCTTCTCCATTCCTTTACCCTCTAACAACCCTCCATCCCATAATCTGAATCACTATCATTCCGGCAGAAGGTTAGACCTTGACTACCTTCAGAATCCATCTACATTGCTTCTTAATTGGACAGTAGATTTTGCCTTTAAAATGCAGTGAAAGCTACTGCAGTGATGATGTTTTTGTGTGTAACCTTTTTTTGCCATGATGGTAAGAATCTCTACAGATAAGGATGTAACTAAAAATAATTATGACCGTACCTGTTACTGCTGATTTGGGATTTTAAACACCTTTTTCTTGCTTAGTTTTCAGTTTACTTTTGGCATAATGTAACTTAGATACTACTTTTCATAGTATTTCCTACAGTTTCATAGTATTCCTATGTAACTCAGCCACTTTGAATTTTTATTTTTATTGGTGTGAAATGCCAAAAGGTACTGGGGCATACTGAGAAGTAAGTCTTGTATGTATAAAAATAAGAGGCAAGTAGCCCTGCATTAAAACAATTTTTCCCCTATCGAATCTTTAAATAGCCATGCTAACATATTTGACAGAGAAATTGCATCAGTGACTTAAACAGTTTTTTCCTGGTGCAACTTAAAAGTGGATACATTAAAAACTTTTCAGTATCGGGCTTTGTAACTTTAAACAGTGACTGGCCAATAGCCACAATGTGTGTCCGTGTTTTTTCCATCTCCTTGTATAGACTGACTTGTTAAGTTTGTACATTTGAATAAATTACTCAGTGCAAAAGAATGTCATCAAGTGAACAGTCTAAAAAAAGTTACAGGGCTGCAATTGTTACTCTTTAAACTAGTTTCGTTTCCAAAGCGGAATGAATGTAATGCTAATTAGTCTGATTAATTGCTGGTTTGAGCTAGGCATTGATTATGTAAGCTTTTCTCTCTCAGCTCTGTGGTGCAGATTTGATACTGTCCTGTAAAATACCTGTTCCTGTCATGGGATCCTAGGCAGTGCGGGTGATCATTGCTGAACAGTACAGGGGCTAAATGTTTGTTTAGATGAAATCCAGTATTGCAAGAAAAATACAAGGGAATGCTGGAGGTCTCAGTACTATGTGTGCAGAGGGAGGATAGTGTGGTTCCATTAGCTAAATTGTAAATATAGGGCCATGTTCTGCTAATTTTTCCCTGTATAAATCAGGCTCACCCCACAGGCTTTTAATTACCTAGGAAACTAGAATTACTGTAGTATGCATGAATGTTTCTCTGCCATAGCAATCACATTGCTCTTCTTATACCTGTCAAGTGCATGCACATAATTTTTGGAAAGTTGGACAAATACAATAAAACAGCATCTGTGCATTCCATTTACACTACTCCAAGAGTATAGATTCACTGACCAACCTGATGGTTGTCTTCAATAAAACTCTAGGCTCGGGGAACAAAAGCACAGATCACTTTCTCTTTAGAGCAGGCTACTCTTGAACAAGCTGACACATATTGTCACTCTAAAATCTGGGGAGCCTGCTCGTTGGCAGTTTACTACATTTTTGTGAAGGGTGTTCCACGTCCTTCAGACATATTTGGTAGGTGGGATTGTACTGTATGTTTGCAAAGAAGATACATTTGAGGCCCTACTACATCTATTCCCTTACTGTACTTACCCCCTCATTCAGTGTGGATATCTTTAGAGTGTTTCAAATTGGCATCTCACATAAAGCACTCTAGAATGTGCAGTAGTTGAGTGTGACTGTACCTTGACATCAGCCCAGACCACTTATTTTGAGAGACCCAAAGATGTCTTTGGGTAACTGGGGCTCCACATTACTTTAGCATCACAGACCACTTACAGCCTCTTGACTGACTGTCCTGTTTAGAGGAAAGCTAATGAATTTTATGTGCAAAATTGGATGATAGGAGGCTCCAAAATTCTTTCCACTTTGACCTTTCTGGTATCTGATGATATGGAGCCTTTTAAATTAACCCCACCCCACTTTCTCATCTTCTTTTCTATCTTCTCCATCAGACTAGTAAAAGTGGAAATTAAGATATTTGGTCTGCCACTCAGGGTTCAAGTAACAATGCAGAATACTGTGTATGTTGGCAGGATGTCTCTCAACTTTGGGAAGTAAAATCTGGAAGAAATTATTCGGATAGTTAATACTAAAATTGGGTGCAGTGACAAAGTCAATCAAGAAATTTCACAACTCATCAAATGTACATTTATTTAAATATAATTTTGCCTTTTCTCCCCCCGTTTTTTATTGAAAAAGACACACACAAAGGATATTAAAGAATTTTTGGTCCTGAAATCGTTTCTGTATCTAACAGCAGATTACCTTAAGGTAAGGGGGGTAATAGGTATGAATAGACTCTTGCTCTTTATTTGTAAGTAGGCTTGGCATAATTCATTGTTTCCTTTTTATAATTTTGATGGATATCCCTGTTTATTTTTAAGTGCTCTTTATTTGTATTTGTTTAAACTTTCACAGGTGTAGGAAATTATGAGGGAGATCAAACAATTTAATGAGATTCAAAATGTTAACGTTATCATGGTTAAAATACACATTTTCAACATCCCATGTCAAAATATATAAAGTGAATATTCTTAAATCAAACACTTAAGTTCTCAAGCACCATTTTTCTTTCTTTGCCTATCTGTAAATTTTAATTACCCTAAAAGGAAATATTATTTTGTCTCTCTACCGTGAAATGGACACTTACCAACATTTACTGATAAAAATCCAATCCTTGCAAAGCCTGTTGAAAAGAGATGTGTGCAAGGAAAGAACAATACAATACAATTACTTGACATCTCAATCCTGACAGGAAACTAACAATTGATGTTTTTATTCTGATCATATTTCAGTGTGGGCATCTTTTTAAAATCAGGTTTTGAAAATTTGTGTTCCAAGTTTTCTCCTGGTTAATTGAAAGCTGTCATGCATGTAACCAAGTCTGGCAAAGTGAGCTGCTGGAATCAAAGCGAAACTCACTAACTTCAACCATCAAAGTACTGCCAGAGAGACTTAAAAGTTAGTAGGACACAGTTTCACTTCTATATCAGCTAGAACAGAGGGAGACAAAGTATTTTGAGTTGAATGTTAGTGTATCTGCAGTAAATCAGAGTTCAGCACAATCAGGAAGTATGATTTTATTGATCATTTTGAAACAAATGACCTTGAAATTGTAATATTTTAAAATATAAAAACTCCCTGTATGATGTTAGTTTAATTCCTTCCATTTACTCCACAGTGAAGATGAAAGCATATCTTATTCAGAAAGATTTTTCTGCCCGTGAACAGTAGAAAACACTTCAGGTTTTTCTAGTAGAGATTAGATTAATTTCATATTTCCTCTAACTATGGAACACCACATATAATCCTCAGTAAATTGTCAGCAGGAATTTATATATGCTTTTGTGGGAGAAACAAGGTTGGAGAGGTAATATCTTTTATTGCACCAGCTTCTGTAGGTGCAAGACCTAGCTCTTCAGGTGTAGCTGACGAAAAGCTTTGCATAGCTCAAAATATTACCTCACTCACCTTGTTTCTCTAATGTCCTGGGAGCAACACTGCAACCAATAATGGAATATATGCTCTTCTGTTATTTACAGTAGTTTTTCTGTACCTGACTCATCTCTTTAATTTTAAAACAGTTTGATAGACTTTATATTTACTGGTCTGATTTTGTGGGTGGAAGTACATTGAAATGTTTTTAATAATGAGGTGTTTAGTTTATAGTCTCTACACTACACCCATATTTTGGAAATCTTATACTGCCCTGCTTAAATAAATGTGTTAAACATGCACATAGGAGTAAACCTTACTTTTTAAAAAATATGAAGATGTCAATCTGGGCTGCAGTGCTCTCACCCCAGTAAGACAAATTCCGCTTCCAAGAGTCTAACCTTGACTTTGAGGGATAAGCCCCAATCCTTTGGGACACAAGTGGGAGTTACTTATAGACTAGGGCAGTGGTTTGGAATTGCAGCTAGACAGTTTCTTTCCTCTACCCCAACTTTCTGCTTTTCTACCTTCTACCCAAGGCAGAGCAGTAATCTATCACTTTATATCAAGGTGCTTATTTCTATAACTTTATGTGAATAAGCTTCATGAACATAAGTACCTTTTATACCAGTATGGCTGCATCTCCTCGAGGGACTAGTATTACTTTAACTACTGGCTATTAAAGCCAATGCAAAAATTCCATAGACGAGCTCTATGAGAATGACTTCTGGAAGCTAGCTCTAATTCAGAGAATTAGAGGTGGGTTGGGTCTAGAACCATCCACACCCTCATCTTGGAGGAAAATTTAAAGAGTTAAACCTAACCCCTGAAAAAGAATCTAAGGTAAGACTTTTTCCTCCTACAGCTGCACAAATTTCCCAAGGACTTCCAGAAGAGGGCGAGCAGGTTCTGGTTATTTTGAGAATGCTGAAAAGGGTGTTTTGCATTGTTTGCAGCCAAACTCTGGAGCATTTGTTCCAGTTGATGAGAAAATAAAGCTGGTCCTATGCACACATCCATGATTAAGTTTAATCTTGTAGGCTAAGCTCCTGAAAAAACTTGTTTCCAACAACCCCTTAAGTCAAGATTTTACAAGGCGCCCCCCCACCCCCCCCAAAAAATACACAAAACCCAACAAACTCAGTCTGTCCCCTGCCTGGTGGTTGTCCTTGCAGCCATGGCCACAATTGGCTAAGGATGCAATTGCTGCCTTGTATGTGGGTCTCTGAGTTCTTTGCCCTCTCTGACATCATTGCCCTGCAGCTGTATAACTACTCCAGCATGGAGGGCAACTGTAATGATGATTTGTGGATGTCTCTTCATGGAACAGAACTGAGCATATCTGACATTCATTTCCCTGTCTTATGTAAAAATGCCCAGCACACTTGGTGGTTTAAATAGGATGAATTAAGAAAACTTTCCTGAGGGCAAGATGTTTTGCTGTACAATGATATCCTAAGGAAGTGATGGAAGCGGGGTTGCTTGGCATACTTTAAACTAGACAAGATATTACATGAGAAATGAGCAAGGACTGATCTAGATTCTGCATTCTTGTCTTAGAACAGAGTGAGTCTCAACTCATGAGCAGGTAAAATAAATACAATGCTTATACTATGGTAAATACATACTTAACCAAAATGCAATATGGGTAACGTGAATGAAACCCCAGGTTATAGATGTATCTTTTGTGTAATTCCATTGAACAGGTGCTCAAATAAGGTGTGTCAAAGGAATGAGGCATCAAAGAAGTATTAAATGGCTCAAAATTCAACTTGCACTATAACGATTGGTTTAGCAGAGCACCAAAAAAGAGACTGCAGCAAGATCCCTACTTGAAGGCTGAATTAACTCTATTTGGTGTTAGTCTTACATACCTGTACATTGTCTCTGGACTCAATAGGTGGTTGAGGGGGGAGGGAGGACATGGGTGTATTAAAGCAACACCTCCAATCCCATTTGACTGGATGCACAAAATCAGCATATGTGTAGTTCATAGTACATTTGGGGAGTTATGAGTGCTCCTGGATAACTAAAAAAACAGCACAAACTTTGCTCTATGATAAGTTAGTAGGGGTCATACATAACCTTTTTGGAAAGCACAATTCAGTGTTTGGGAAGTGGGTATTTCCCCTCAAAAAGTAATACACAACACAATCCTCTTTCAGTTTACAATTTAATAGTGAAACATTGAAAAGTCTTGATTTACTTATTTAACCCCCCCCACAACGCAGTAACTTTCTTGCCTTAGTTTCATGGTTTATTGTGGTAACCCACACAAGCATTGGAGAGAGTTGTGTATTTTTCAGTTTTAATCTTTGAGTGCTTCAGGATTGCTGCTTGCTTCAGGCAACTCGAGCATTTTCATAAGTATTCCATACTGTCTTGAGCTGAGGTAAATTCCAAATGCAGCTTGCAGAAGAACAGCAAAACCCATCTTCTTAAAGACTGGTTGAGAGACTTTAATCCAGAAGCGTAACATATTCTCTTTCCCAGGCAAGGGAGCTGAGCTGTACCTATGCAGAACACAAGACAGTAAAACTTAGTCTTGTTACTTTATTGATTTCCCCCATCTCCCTCTTTAAAATATTACACAAATTTTAGGTGTTGGGAATAGAGGGTATGTCTACAAAGCAACTGGACAGTTGCTGGCCCATGCAAGCCAACTCAGGCTCTCGGAGCTGAGGATGCACGGAGACGGAAGTCTACACAGCACTGAAACAACCCCGAGCCAGCCAGCCGTGGGCTTTTTGTTCCTGTGTAGACATACCCTTACTACTTTTTTGGGGTACTAGGAACCAGTGATCTAATATTCCAGATTAGAAGTACAGTATTAATGCTTGCCACGATTATAAAGCTCATCTTCAAATTGCTTTACAAACTAGTCCTTAGAATGCCCCTGGGCACTCATTTTGTCAAGTGGAGGCAGAGAGGTAATTTACCTAGGATCACAAAAGGGAGTCAACATTGAGATGGAAGCTCATGTGCCTGGCTCTCTGCCCTCAGTTCCTTGGTCAGTACCTCTTGTATTGATGCTTAATCTTGTTCCGTTCCAACTGATTAGTACTAGGAGGAAAATGCTTAGTTATCCTCCACCTGTTCAAAGACCTTCAAATATTAGGTTAGACATATTTCAGGCAACTCTGGTTTTCCTATAGAAGAGAAACTCAGCCTACAGAACTCCTCATGCAGCAGGGGTGAGGTAGGATAACTTTTATGAATGCTGCTCTGCAATCTTACTTATTCCAACCATCTTAACCTTTTTGCTATGTAATATCCAAAAAGACTGAACTAGCTAAGTGCGCTTTGATAAGAACTGTAGAATTAATTTGTCCCAAGAAACTGAAGTGTAACAAAATTTCACATACCTGGCTGCAAGTCCTGCATTTATAGGAATGGCCAAGAAAATTGGATATAGACCACCTATAACAGACCCAATTAATCCTCCTCTGACTGTGGCACAGGTTGCACATGTTAGATCACCTAGGTGACAAGTGATTTCACAGTTAAGATGTAAAAACAACGTAGATACTGTATTTTAACCTGAGCTTAAAGAGGCAGAATCTCAAGTGAAATATATTGTCAGTGGAAATGGCCATGATGAACTGCAACTAAAGAGATTAACTAGAAGAGTATATCTAGTGTATAATGACATCTCCACCATTCAGCGCTATAGAGTTTTCAATCAAATATAACCCAATTTGTATTGCTGTAATTGCACCTAAAATGAAGTGCCAGGATGCAATAAACAGTTTTACATACACATTACTGAGTCAAAGGGGAGTTGCAAACAGATCCATTGATGGTGAAATATGTTCAAAAATTAGTGGGGCAGAAAAATCTGCTCTATCCATATCTCCTCACCTAAACCCCATTCAGGTTGAAGAATGTTTTTTGTATATTCATAAATGTAAAAGTGTTGTCTTTTGACATTGTTCTGTGCACCTGGCAGTTCACGTACAAGATGAGGTTTTCAACACTACATTGCTTTACTGTTTTGCAAATAGCATAAGCTTTTCTAGTATTGTATATAAAACATGCTGACAGTTTTTATGACATGGGAGCTTTGAAAACAGTGCCCTTCTTAAGGAATTAAAAAATTTACCTGAAATTAAAGGTAGAGTTACAGCACCGTGGTAAATTGCTGCTGTTGTGAGGAATGGAAGAACAGCCATTGGCAAACTCGAGGCAATCCGAGCCTCTGTCACATTTAGGATGCGTCTGAAAAAACTGTTTGCTATTAAGCCACAAAAGCCTCCATTTATTCCCAGGAAGTATGATCCATGTGTAAAGAGTTTCCTGGGGGGGGAGGGGAAGGGGAAGAGAAATTAGGTTAAAATTTTCAGCAACTATGTGAAGTACAGGAGATCTGTTTGCTGTCTTATCATGCTGTCTTTGGGAACATGCTGTATTAAATTACTACTCTGAAGATGATCTAAAATGGGAGTCGTCCTGCTTTCAGAAGCAACTAGAACAGTATTCTCTGCCGTATGCCGGAAGTTACTGTGATAGTAGTAAGGATCAGGGAAGAACAAGTAGGTATACCTTCAAGTATGCACAGTTCGCCAAGTGAATTACTTGGCGAGGTTATCATCTAAAATTAAGACTACAATTCTAGGGGACCACAGGCATATCCGGACAAGGTATAGGTGACTCACAGAGGTGAAAATACTGTTTTTGAGGAAGAACAGTCTGATTTGGTGCAGTAAATGCTATGGGGCTTGGAAATGATCATTTACGCTTCTCAGTGGTTGCATTCGAATAACACTAGGCTATGTAAGAAGCCCCTACATAAAAAGCTGTCTGGAAAAAATGACATTCATTGAAGGTTGGCCTTGGTGTTGAACAGCAAAAGCACAACCACTTCGGCCAGGGGTGGGCGATAATTTTCATAGGGAGGCCACTAATTTTGGTAAGTCGTCACGGGCCCTATATTTCTACTTTATTAATGGAGGGGAAGGTGGGGTCCGGGAGGGAGTTTGTGTTCAGGAGGGGGTTCTGACCTGGGGGAGGGGTGTGGAAGAGGGTGCAAGGTGCAGGCTCTGACCAGGAGGCTCTTACCATAGGCTGCTCCGGGTGCAGCAGGGCTCAGGCAGGCAGCCTGCATGCCGTGGCCTCAGGCTGTTCCCAGAAGCAGCTGTGGGCAGCTGCTGCTGGCACATCTCTGCTTGTCCCTTGCAGGGAGGGGGGCAGCAAGTCTCTGTGCACTGCTCATGCCTGCATGCACCACCCCCGCAGCTCCCATTGGCCAGTTTCCAGCCAATGGGAGCTGTGAGGACAGTACTGAGGGTGGGGGCAGCACATGGAGGGGGGAGCAGAGACATGCCAGCAGCAGCTGGATGCTTCCGGGAGCGGCATGGGGCCACGGCAGGCAGCCTGCCTGAGCGCTCCACTGCCCCACAGGACTGTCAGTGGCCCAGAGATTGCAGGGGGGCAGCTAAAGAGCTGGGGGGGGGGGCAGGGAAGAGAAGGACAGAAATGTTAGCTGGGCCAGATCTGGCCCACGGGCCATATTTTGTCCACCTCTGACTTAGGCAATACAGGGTTTTAGAACCCAATTCATGTTCTTCAAGTCCATATTGACTATTAAAAGGTGCATCCAACTTGTTTTAACCAAGACACATGCCATCTGTCTGTAAGCGGAACTCTCCATTGAAATCAATCAAGTGTTCTTTAAAATGGCCCACAAAACAGTGATAAAGACAAAAATTACTTATTTATATTCTAGTAGTGCCTGAAATGTGCTATGGGCGGTATGAACAGATACTATAAGAGCACACATCCTTGCCTCAACGAGTTTACAGTCTAAGTATAAAAAGACAAATGTACATACAAGCAAAACATCCAAGGTGATGTTAGAACACATCTTGGCCTCAATCCTAACTAGGCGTATTCAGTTCAGTGTGACTAAATTTTAATGCATACATTAGAGTGGTTACAGGAGGAAGGAACTCATTAGGCCCCATCCTCTTCCTATTCTATACCAATTATCCCTGTGTTTGCCCTTTGGTTCAGATGCCCAGCCTACTTGCTCAGACACTACACTACCCCAAGCTGCATAAGTTTAACAAACAGAAATAGGCAGAGGTAGGATAAAAAAAAAGGCCAAAGGTTAATACATAATAGACACGTGTAAACAAACTGGACGTAGTAAGGATTATATAATTAATTGCAAAAATTACTTTTATCTGAATCATCAGGTTGTGCATAAGCCAGCGTGTGCGACTGCGTCACCTTCAATCCTTCCTACCTTTTCCCGACCTACGCTTGTTACCCATGTTGCATCTTATTTTACAGTACATTAAATTCTTTTGAGGCATGCACTTCCTTTGTGTGTTTGTACAGCGCCTAACACAATGGGCCCCCCCATTCTGGATGCTACTGACATAAATCCAGGTATTAGCCTCTCTTTCACCTTGACCACGCCACAATGTAGATTCAGTGTCAGTATGAGAGCCCAGGGGGTGGGAAGAGAAAACACAAACGATGGGATCATGGCAGGGAACCTCTGCAGTTACTGGCAACTCCTCTTGCTCTGATCCTGCCAGCTGAAGTGTGTGCATGACCCCTTCCTTCCATGTTGAGCCCCATTCATTTCAAGGAGGCTCTGTTTGGGCACAAGGTTATGCTAGCATAGATCACTTTATAGGATGGGGAACTTTTGATGGAGAAGCCTGGACACACAACATTTCATTACAATATCTAAAACAATAAATGGAATTCAAAAATGTCAGTTTTGTAAGCTTGATTGGCAGTTTGTAGCAGGAGTTTCACGTGCTTGATTTACTGCTGCATTGGTGTATAAAACGATAACCAGCATAAAAACAACGAGGAGTCTGGTGGCACCTCCTTAAAGACTAACATTTATTTGGGCATAAGCTTTCGTGGGTAAACCCCCCCACTTTATCCGCGAAAGCTTATGCCCAAATAAATTTGTTAGTCTTTAAAGTGCCACTGGACTCCTCGTTGTTTTTGTGGACACAGACTAACACGGCTACCCCCTTTGATACTTATAACCAGTATGGTAAATTAGGCGGGTGAAAACAACACTTTAGTCCTATAACCCTAGCTGTTCATTAATTTTATATTCCCAGAATGATAGCCATCGCCAGGTCAAGGAATTAATTGGAAACTTCTTCTGATGCTGTGCCATCTTTATGTGTATTTTTTTTAAGTGCCATCATTAAGTTGGGAGTTGCTGCTTAAACCCAAACAAAATAAAATGTTTAACTGGCTACAAAATTTATTCCAGACCAAATGTCTCATGTATTTACAAAATTATCAAATGTGACACTCTCTCTAACATTTAGAAATTAAAATACATTATTTCTTAAAATCCACCCATTTACAAAACTTCAATATTCTAAATACTTTAAAGCAAAATTAATCACTGATTTAAAAAAAAAAAACCTATTTAGATTTAGGTTCCAATCCTCCAAACACTTCAGCATCTGTATCAAAAACATTTTAGTGTAGAAATTCACTCACAGTTTTGAATAGGAAAATTCTGACCACCATCCCTGGTTACATTTACCTAATTTTCAAAAGTGAACACAAGCTACCTGTAGTTTAAGATGCTCTATAGCTCAAGCCTGATTTTGAAAGATTCATATGTCACATAGTACCAAAGAAAAATGACTACCAAAACTTACAAATGAGAGACACAAAGTGGGTGAGCTTTTATTGGACAAATTTCTGTTGGTACAAAATCTTTCGAACATCACCGAACTCTTCCTCAGGTATGGAGAAGATAACTAGAGAATCCAGGCTCCATACAAGGTGAGACAGATGGTTAAGTATAGGGGATTCACACATTTTAAATGTTTTTCTACAATGAAGTGGGCAATTAACTGCTCTTCCGTGGTAGGACAATGGAGGGCTAGTAGGCAGCAAGGTGCGTAACAAGGTGTAATGGGCCATAAAATCAGTGTCTCTTAAGTCCAAGCGACAAAGGGTCCTGTGGCACCTTATAGATTAACAGAGGTATTGGAGCATAAGCTTTCGTGGTGATTTTTAGCATCCAGCAGAATGATGAGTTTAAATTCCCAGGCTCATTTTTTAAAGGTGTTGTGCAGGTTTCCCTTAAGAATGAGGACAGAGTGATATAGAGTGATTACTTTGTGAAAAGTGTTCACTCACGGAGGATAGCGTGTCTGATCATTTTTATGTGTGAGTTCACTGGAGAGCCTAGTGACTGGTTTCACACACAATTTATTGTTGGGGGCATTTGCTGCACTGAATGTGGTACACCACATGTTGTGATGAGCATACGAAGGACCCATAAATCCTGAAAGGCGTGTTGTGGGGGGTATTGGTCATCATAGAAGCGGAGATTGTCTGCAAGTTTTACATTTGTTGTTATGGCAGGGGCTGGTGCCACTTTGAGTTGGTGTGTCCTGGTCTGTGGGAAGCTTGGCAAGGTCGGGGTATCTGAAGGCCAGAAAAGGGGCAGGGGCTCGTGAAAGATTTAGTTCAGGATGTGGTTCCCCATTTACTATGGGTTGTAATTATCTGCTTATGCCATGTATGGGTTCTAGTGCAGGATGGTAGGTGACAACTAGGGGTGTGCTGTCAATTCCCCCCCCCCCCCCCCGTATTGAAGCACAATCTACTGGGGTATTGGGATGGCCTGTTGCATGATACGATCTACTTCTCTGGTGGTGTCCTTATTTGGGTAAGGCAGTTTTAAGTGTGTCTCCTGGACTGTCTCTTCAGAGTATATTCTGTGGTATCTGAGAGCCTGGCAGTAGATAATAGATTTCCTGGTGTGTCTGGGACGGTTACTAAGCTGTGCAGGGAGGTGTGGTAATCTGTGGGCTTCTTGTATATAGTTGCCTGTAGGGTACAATTACTGAAGCTGGTTGTGGTGTCCAAGAAGTTGATGCTGGTGCTGGAGTGTTCTAGAGAGAGTTTGATGGATGGGTGCTGGTTGTTGAGGTTGTGGTGGAAATCTGAGGGAGGGTGAAGGTATCAGGGCAATTCCTTTGGGGTCAGAGACCTACAGCTGGTTGGCTGATTAGCCCTGCCCTCTGCACTGGAGAAAGAGTTGCAACTTAATGAGCTAATCCTTATAAAAGAAGCCAGCAGGAAATGAGGGGTCGAGGAGAAGAGTAGATAGTAATATCTTCCAGAAAGTTGCCAGGGCTGGGGCAGTGTGGACTGCTAGTGGAACTGCTATAAAGAGAAACTGCTCTAGCAACCAGACAGATGGGAGATTGTGTGGAGTACTTTATTGTTGAGACTCTGAGGTAAGAGCCAGAAAATTTTGGTTACTGGTGTGAGGGACTGAGGCTATGTCTACATTACAGACCTTACAGTGGCACAGCTGTAGTGCTGTAAGGTCTCCCATGTGGCCGCTCACTGCTGACAGGAGAGAGCTCTTCCGTCGGCATATTTAAACCACCCCCAACAAGTGGCAGTAGCTATGGCAGCGGGGGAGCATCTCCTGCCAACACAGTACTGTCCACACTGGTGCTTTTGTTGCTGAAACTTATGTCTGTCAGGGGGGTGGTTTTTTTCATACTCCTGACCAACAAAAGTGCTAGTGTAGACACAGCCAGACTTGGGGAATGGACAAGTCAGCCTGCACAGACCTTGAGGAAAGAATCTGCAAGGTTTTGATTGTGTTTGTTAAGAAGGCTTAAATAAAACAACTAATCCTGCTGCAAACTGCTTCCTTGGATTCCTGGAGAGGGAGCTCAGACAGATTTAAGCCAAGGAGTGAGCTGGCTCAGCAAGAGCAAAGCCTGGTCAGGTAGAAGGAGGGTACTATAAGATAGTAAAAGGATTAGGGCCTGAGAATTTAGGTTGTCTGTCCAGAGGATGAAAATATCATTGACGTATCTCAGGTACATCATTGGATTCAGGGTGCATTTTTCCAGAAATTCTTCCTTGAGGTGGCCCATGAAGAGGCTGGCCTATTGCATTACCCATGGCTGTTCCCATGGTTTGGAACAAATGGTGGTTGTTAAATGTAAAGTTGTTATGGGTAAGGATGAAATGAATGAGTTTGGCGATGTGTTTGAGGTGGATTTCTAAGCACTGTTTATTATTTTGTAGGTATTTGAGACAGGCAGCGATGTTGTCATGGTAAGGAATATTGGTATATAAGGAGGTGACATCCACGGTGGGCAGTGATGGTGTTCTGAAGGAGGCTGTTAATGTTGTACAGTTTCTGGAGGAAGTTCGTTGTGTCTTGGAGGAAACCGGCCCTTTCGGTGGTGAGTGGCTTGAGGATCGTTTCTACGAGTACAGATATTCCTTCAATAAGACCAGATATGATGGGTCTGCCTGGGTTCCCTTGTTTGTGTGTCTTAGGAAGCATGTAGAAAGTCCTTGGGGTGGGTTTGTGGGGAATGAGTTTGTAGAGTTTCTCTTGGAGTTGTTTGGGAAAGGATTTGATGATATCCTTCAATTCCTGTGTGAATTGTGGTGTGGGGTTTTCTCTGAGTTCTTTATTGTAAGTGGGGTCAGAGAGTTGTTGATTGGCTTCTTTGACTTAAGTCATCACGATGGAGAACTATGCTGGTACCGCCTTTGTCTGCTGGTTTGAGCACTATGAGGGGATAGGATTTCAGGATTGGTATAGCTGTCCTCTTGGTGGTGGATGTGATATTTAAGGATTTAAATCACCCCCCCTTGAAGCAATCCGTGTAATGATCCAGTGTATGGTTTCATCCACTGGGGGTTCCAGTCAGATGATTCTATTTTCTTATGGCTGTTGGTGGGTATGTGGTAGTTGCAGGTGGTGTCATCTTGTTTGTGAAACAATTCCTTGAGTTGGCAAAAGCATTTTTCTAGTTCTCCACATATTAGTTTCTCTCATATCCTGGAACCAACATGGCTACACCACCACTGCTTAACCGCTACCATTCCAGAAGTCATGATCTTTGTAGCAGTTGATGTGGGTTAAGCTCTGCACAGGCAGCATGTGATGGGATGTACAGGTCATTCACTGTCCCCTAGTGCAGGGGTTCTCACAACATATTTTTTGGTGGCCTCAGAGTATGGCCACCAACTCTCGCTCGTGGCTGCACTGACACTTTTCCCTAAAATACTTAATTAACTTCAGGAAAAACAATTAAATATGCACAGATACACATCCAAAGCGTTGTAATTTATATATGTAGGGGTTTTTTGCAGACTCGATAATAAAACTAATGATGTGAAAAGTGATATTTGTTAATGTCACTTTTCGCAGCACACTCAGTAGCTACCTGGGAGGCTGTGAAAAGTGAGATTAATAAACATACAAGTATCACTTTTCACAACCTCCCAGATAGCTAGTAAGTGTGCTGTGAAAAGTGATACTTGTATGTTTGTTAATATCACTTTTCTCAGAAAGCCACAGGACCCAGCCCTGGATGAGGTGGTTGAAGGGGGAGGCAGCGGGGGCCAGAGGCAATGGTGGGATGGATGCATGTAGGGCCAAGAAGACAGCAGGGTCCAGGGGCGATGGGGGCAAGAAGGATACAGGGCCGGGGAAGGCAGCGGGAGCCAGAGGCGATGGGGGTGGGTGATGAGCGTCGCTGCCTCATGACCGGAGCCAGGGGTGGGTGTCTTCTGCCATGCACCCAGGGCTGGGGCTTAGAGCCCGTGGCCAGAACCGAAAGCCAGGGACAGGAACTGATTGGAGCCAGGGATTGAAGCCTGCTGCTGCATGGCTAGAGCTGTGGGTCAGCGCCTGGGGCCACTGCCTGCTGCGTATTGCCAGAGTCTGGAGCTGGAGCCAGTGCTAGCTGCTGCGTGGCCAAGGGTTGGCACCCAGGGCCAGCTCCCACAGCCGCATGGCCGGAGCCCGGGACCAGAGCTGTGGGTGGGCACCCGCTGTCATGCGGCTGGGGCAGGGGATCAGTGCCAGGGGCAGAAGATCAGCACCTTCAGGGGTCGGCACCCAAAGCCCCGCAGTGGGAGCCTGCTGCCGCACGGCCAGGGCTGTGGTTCAGCGGCTGGGGACAGCGCCTGCCACTGCACGGCCAGAACTGGGGGGCCAGAGGCTCAAACCCCGCAGCTGGAGCCGGGGGTTGGTACCCGAAGCCCCGTGGTTGGAGCCCGCTGCTGTGCGGCTGGGGGAGGGCCCCACAACATTTTGGCACCTGAGGCGGGGAGCTCAAATGATGCCCCAATGACCTCTCGCTTGGGCCAAAACTTTGAAAGGTCTCTTGTGCCCTCCTTCTCCAGCACAGCACTCCACCAGCTCTGTGCATCTAGAGCAGAGAGAATACAGATGCACCAGCAGCAGACAATTTTTTACACTCTGGGTCCTAGTGGCGCCCCACAGTCTGGCACCTGAGGCGGCCGCCTCAGTTCACCTCATGGTAAGGCCAGCCCTGGGCTGGGGGTCAGTGCCTAGACCCAGCACCTGCCACGGTGTGGCTGGATTCCGGGACAGGCTTTGGGGGCCCAGTGCCTGTTGCCACACAGCTGGAACCAGGGGCCGGAGGCTGAAGCTCCATGGTTGGAGTCTGGGACCACATGGCCAGGCTCCCCAAGTCCCGCCGCTGGAGTCTGCCGCCCAAACCCTCTTCCCCCAAGGTGGGTGAAGAACTCACCTTGCTCCTGCAGTGTTGTGCCCAACCTGTCTCCAGGTGGTGCAGGGTGGCACATCCAGGAGCAACAGGGAGGGAGGGGCCAATGCTCCCCACCTCCAAATACCACCCAGGAGGCTGTCGTGGCTGCATGAAAAGCCCATGGTGGCCACATTTGAGAAACACTTCCCTAGTGGGTGTTCTGCAGTCCTGCCTTACTATTCCATTGGTGTCCCTGTGAGACCCTGCTGATCCAGACAGTGCTGTAGGGGTTTTGAGGTGAAATCCCAGCAGGGATTTACAGAGTCTAAGGCAATGAGTCTAGCTGAACCTAGTCAAGCTTAGATCCTTAAAAAGGTTATAAGGGGAAAAAGGGGAATTTTGCTGCTGAGAAGTCAGCACGGGGCTGTAGAGGCAGAAGTGCTATGCTATTTATAGGGGTTTTTGTTCTGGAGGTCAAGGATCTGAGCAGAGTGGAGGAAAAGAGAATGACAGGACTTTGGTTGAACTACAACTACAGTAACTCCTCACTTAACGTTGTAGTTATGTTCCTGAAAAATGCGACTTTAAGCAAAATGATTTCCCCATAAGAATTAATGTAAATAAGGGGGTTAGGTTCCAGGGAAGTTTTAAACAAACAATTGAATGCTGATACACAGCGATGATGATAGCAAAGCTTGGTTGAGGTGGAGGAGTCAGAGGGTGGGAATTTCCCAGGGAATGCCTTACTAAATGAACTAGCACTCTACTGAGCCCTCAAGAGTTAATTCTCACACTCTACAAGCCAGCAGGAAAGATGCATTTCAAAGACAGAGATGCGCATTTCCAATTAGGTATCAAGAGTGGGGTCAGAAGTACACTGCCTTGTTAATTAGATCAGCAAGCCCCACAGCTGCAGCTTCTGCCTAAGGCTCCCTCCCTCGTGTGTCCCCCACCCTGCTCTACGGAAGATGGGGCAAGCAAGGTGCAGGGGGACATTAGCCCCCCTCTTCTTCACCCCTCCCCCCCAGCAAGGAGGAAGGAGTTTCGGAGAGCAGCACATGGCAGTGGGGGAAGGGACAGCTGAACTGCCATTGATAGCCTGCAAACGACCTTAGAAGGGAGCATTTCACAACTGTAAATGAGCATGTACCCATATTGATCAGCAACGTAAGAATGAAACAACGTTAACAGGGACGACTCTAAGTGAGGAGTTACTGTACGTGCATTAAATGTGACTTCACAGAGGGCTCCTTTCCCCCTGACCATAGCCTCTTGTTAGATTTCTCTCCAGATGCCCATGCTCTGGTCCTGTCACCACGTTGCAGGGCCATCTCAGAATAAGGCCCAGGCCTCTGGCAGCTGCTCCCTTCCATGGTCCACCATAAAAAGTGTAACATGCAAAATGGAAGACACTAGTCTAACAAATTTTTCCTCAGACTTTTGGTTCAGTCTAACAGTACTAGCTGAGAAGGGAACAAGGATTATCTTGTTACAGGGCAACGACTCATTTGCTGACCACTTTAAGATTAGAAGCTTTGTTTTATAACTGACTGGTGTTGCGCAACTAGGTGCTTGGCAATAGGTTCCAACATATGGGTTTTATCATGGCTTTGTCACAGCATCCCTCCTGGTTCCCCTGGGAAGGGGGTATGATACACCGAGCTTACACCTGACAGAGCAGTGTAGCTGTGCCACTCAGTGTGCTGGAAGGAGTGGAACCTGGGCTTTCTCCATTCCCCATCCAACTGTGGGGGAGGGATATAATAGTTCAGTGCATCCCTCATCTCCTCTCATGTCGCCACCTGAGAATTGGTTAGACAGTGCAGGGGACTCCTTCTAAAATAAAGAAAACATCGAGCCCTGGCCAGTTTAGCAATTTTCCTGAAGTCATCATTTACATTTCAAATGTGATTCAATATCTTTGAAAATCATGCATCGATTTACAAACACAAGAACACAAAAGGAAGTCACAACAGCTACTTAGTTGGTAAAACAAATGAAGACCAGAGCATCACTTACTGGTCTGCTTTTGGAAGCTGAAGAAACATTTTTTGCAGAGCTTCTGTTTGTTTTGTATGTCGAAGCCTTACATTTTCCTGTGGTGAATTTAGTTCAAGTTCTCTCCCTGCCATTTTAAGGCTCTGGATCATAAAGTGAGAAGAAACAAGGCAAGTTTTGGTTAAATGACATTGCCACAACATAACCAGATATCATTTCCCTGCTTGTCATGCAAAAGTTATGAGCTAATGCTTTAACATCTCAAGAGGCTATTACAATAAAAAACTCAATAATAATAATGGGGGATTTCAACTATCCCCATATTGACTGGGTACATATCACCTCAGGAAGGAATGCTGAACTAAAGTTTTTTGACACCTTAAATGACTGCTTCTTGGAGCAGCTAGTCCTGGAACCCACAAGAGGAGAGGCAATTCTTGATTTAGTCCTAAGTGGAGCACAGGATCATGTCCAAGAGGTGAATATAGCTGGACCACTTGGTAAAGGTGACCATAATATAATTAAATTTAACATTCCTGTGGCGGGGAAAACTCCACAGCAGCCCAACACTAGCATTTAATTTCAGAAAGGTAAACTACACAAAAATGAGGAAGTTAGTGAAACAGAAATTAAAAGGTACAGTACCAAAAGTAAAATCCCTGCAAGCCGTGTGGAAACTTTTTAAAGACACCATAATAGAGGCTCAACTTAAATGTATATCCCAATTTAAAAAAAATAGTAAGAGAACCAAAAAAGAGCCACCGTGGTTAAACAACAAAGTAAAAGAAGCAGTGAGACACAAGAAGGCATCCTTTAAAAAGTGGAAGACAAATCCTAAAGAGGAAAATAGAAGAGAGCATAAACTCTGGCAAATGAAGTGTAAAAATATAATTAGAAAGACCAAAAAAGAATGTGAACAGCTAGCCAAAGACTCCAAAAGTAATAGCAAAAATTTAAATACATCAGAAGCAGAAAGCCTGCTAAACAACCGGTGGGGCCACTGGACAATCGAGGTGCTAAGGAGCACTCAAAGTCAATAAGGCCATTGCGGAGAAACTAAATTCATTCTTTGCATCGGTCTTCACTATTGAGGATATGAGGGAGATTCCCAAACCTGAGCCTTTTTTTTGGGTGACAGATCTGAGGAACTGTCCCAAATTGAGGTTTCATTAGAGGCGGTTTTGGAACAAATTGATAAACTAAATAGTAATAAGTCTCCAGGACCTGATGGTATTCACCCAAGAGTTCTGAAGGAACTCAAATGTGAAATTGCAGGACTACTAACTGTCATCTGTAACCTATCATTTAAATCAGCTTCTGTACCAAATGACTGGAGGATAGCTAATGTGATGCCAATTCTTAAAAAGGGCTCCAGAGGTGACCCTGGCAACTACAGGCCAGTAAACCTCACTTCAGTACCGGGCAAACTGGTTGAAACTATCGGAAAGAACAAAATTGTCAGACACGTAGATGAACATAATTTGTTGGGAAATAGTCAACATGGTTTTTGTAAAGGGAAATCATGCCTCACCAATCTACTAGAATCCTTTGAGGAGGTCAACAAGCATGTGGACAAAGAAGATCCAGTGGATATAGTGTATTTAGATTTTCAGAAAGCCTTTGACTAAGTCCTTCACCAAAGGCTCTTAAGCAAAATAAGCAGTCATGGGATAAGAGGGAAGGTTCTCTCATGGATTGGTAACTGGTTAAAAGATAGGAAACAAAGGGTAGGAATAAATGGTCAGTTTTCAGAATGGAGAGAGGTAAATAGTGGTGTTCCCCAGGGATCTGTACTGGGCCCAGTCCTATTTAACATATTCATAAACGATCTGGAAAAAGGGGTAAATAGTGAGGTGGCAAAATTGCAGATGATACAAAACTACTCAAGATAGTTGAGTCCCAGGCAGACTGTGAAGAGCTACAAAAGGATCCCACAAAACTGGGTGACTGGGCAACAAAATGGCAGATGAAATTTAATGTTGATAAATGCAAAGTAATGCACATTGGAAAACATAATCCTAACTATACCTATACAATAATGGGGTCTAAATTAGCTGTTACCACTCAAGAAAGATTTTGGAGTCATTGTAGATAGTTCTCTGAAATCATCCGCTCAATGTGCAGCGGCAGTCAAAAAAATGAAAAGTATTTTGGGAATCGTCAAGAAAGGGATAGATAATAAGACAGAAAATATCATATTGCCTCTATATAAATCCATGGTGTCAGGGTTCCCTCCCCACTCTAAACTCTAGGGTAAAGACGTGGGGACCCGCATTCAGAGCCCCTAAGTTTATTTTTACCAGCTTAGGTTAAATCCCCCAAGGTACAAAATTCCCTGCACCCTGAGAAATGCTTCTTCCGCTGCCACCATCAAGTATCTAACAGGAATCCAGGAAAGGAATCACTTGAACTTCCCTCCCCCCCAAAATACCCCCTCAAGCCGTACACCCCCTTTCCTGGGGAAGCTTGAGAACAATCTCCCAACCAATTGGTTATACAGTGATCTAACCCCCCCCCCGGGTTTTAACACCATAGAAAACAGTCAGCTTCTTAAAAGAAGGATTTTATTAAAAATAAAGAAGGTAAAATCATCTCTGTAAATTCAGGATCGTAACTATTTTACAGCGCACTATATTTCCAAACTCAGAGAGATTTCCCCCTCTGGACAAAACCTTAAAGTTACAGAAAACCATGAATAACCCCCCCGCCTTGCCCCTTCTAACACAGGGAATACACCAAGCCAAAATTAAACAGAAATCTATTCGCTATGCTATCTAAACTTACTTCAGAAAAGGGAGGTTTGATTTTCTGCAGGTTCCTTCTGTCTTCCAAGATCACTCTGACTCAGACAAAGACACACACTAAAACCTTCCCCCCTCCCAAAGTTTGAAAGTATCTTGTCCCCTTATTGGTCAGATGCCAGCCAGGTCAGGTGTCAGTCTGGCTACCTGCATTTCTTAACCCGTCACTGGAAAGAGGATTTTATAGCACTGCATCAGACCCTCTCCCCCTTCCCTTCATATTTATGACACATGGTATGCCCACACCTTGAATACTGTGTGCAAATGTGGTCGCCCCATCTCAAAAAAGATATATTGGAATTGGAAAAGGTTCAGAGAAGGGCAACAAAAATGATTAGGGATATAGAACAGCTTCTGTATGAGGATTAATAAGACTGGGACTTTTCATCTTGGAAAAGAGGCGACTAAGGGGGGATATGATAGAGGTCTATAAAATCGTGAGTGGTATAGAGAAAGTAAATAAGGAAGTGTTATTTACTCCTTCTCATAATACAAGAACAAGGGGCCACAAAATGAAATTAATAGGTAGCAGGTTTAAAACAAACTCAAGAAAGTATTTTTTCCACACAAAACACTGTTAACCTCTGGAACTCCTTGCCAGAGGATGTTGTGAAGGCCAAGACCATAACAGGGTTCAGAAGGGAGCTAGATAGATTCATGGAAGATAGATCTATCAATTACTATTAGCCAGGATGGGTAGCAATGGTGTCCCTAGCCTCTGTTTGCCAGAAGCTGGGATTGGGTGACAAGGCATGGATCACTTGATGATAACCTGTCTGTTCATTCCCTTTGCGGCACCTGCCATTGGCCACTGTCAGAGGACAGGATTCTGGACTTGATGGACCTTTGGTCTGACCCAGTATGGTGGTTCTTATGTTCTAATGTAAAAGCCCTCAAGAGACCGAAAGGGCATGATCTAGCTAAAAATGTCTGGGGAATTTTTGGGCATGCAAGCCCTGTTAAGCAGGAAAGTCTGTCTGCCATAGGATTCTAAGAGAACATAAATCCTCAGTTAACAGGTGAGTAATAGATCATGATCTCCCCTATTCTCCTCCTCTGCTCTACAACTCTTGATTTTTATTTTATAACATGTCCATAGTTGCATACCAATAAGTAGTCAGATGGGGTCAGATAGTGCAAGGATATTGTTTAAACCAAGTGATCATACTTGATGAGGCATTCTGTTATTTTTAAATTAAGGAAAGGATGAGCAGTGGGGAGAGTTTCCTAAAGTTGGAGGCCATATATGGCCCAATTTTTCCTCCCTGTTTCCTGAGGCTAGACATAGATATTTTTATTTTTAAAGCATCTACTTTACTTTAAGTATTGATGGGTAAGGCCCTGATCCTGCAAACAAAAACACTAAACATTACTAGCAAGAGTGGTGCCATAGAAATCAATGGGATTACTCACAGTAGTGAAGTTAAGCTTGTGTGTAAGTGACTTCAGGAACAGCATTTAAGACTAAGGGATGCTTTAAAATGCCTTTTTTTGACTGGCCTTGGGAACAGACTTGCACCCCGGAAAGAATATAACATAACAGATGCAAGGTGGGTGAGGTAATCTCTCCCCCCATCCATCTCTCCTTTCCACCTAAAACAACAAAAGAGGGATGGGGGGGAGGGATAGCTCAGTGGTTTGAGCATTGGCCTGCTAAACCCAGGGTTGTGAGTTCAATCCTTGAGGGGGCCATTTAGGGATCTGGGGCAAAAATTGGGGATTGGTCCTGCTTTGAGCAGGGGGTTGGACTAGATGACCTCCTAAGGTCCCTTCCAACCCTGATATTCTATGATTCTATGAAACAGCCTATCGAGTTTGGGAGCAGATCCTGGCCTGAGAGTTTGGCAAATAATGTACTGAAAACATATGGTAAGGGACCTCACCTTGTATCAAGTCCAGTTTGTTAAGTTTAAAAAGAGTTTTCACCTTTATTTTTCTTGTAACTATTTCTAACTTTAATGCCTCATGACTTGTACTCACTTAAAATCTCTCTTTTGTAGTTAAGAAAACTTGTTTTATTCTTTAATTAAAAGTAATCCAGTATTGTGAATTGTTTGGGTAACTCCATTTAAGGTAGCAGACTGTTGTATGTCGATCCCCTTAGAGCAGGGGTCTCAAACATGCGGCCCGCGGAGTTATTTCCTGCGGCCCGCCATAGGTGCCGACTCCACTGGCAGCCAAGTTCCAAACATTACTGAGTGTTTGTTTTATTAAAACCCCTCTTTGCATTACAGTTTTTAAAAAGTTAATACATTGACTTTTAATACAATACTCTATTACTCTTCATTTTTGACTATACTTTTGTATCACTGTATGAAAAGGTTTCAGTGATGCAGCCCTCAGGCCAATTTACTAGTTCTCATGTGGCCCTCGTGGTGATTTGGGTTTGAGATCCCTGCCTTAGAGGGGCAACGGACCTAAAATAACTGGACTGTCCAGGAGAGGGCTGAAAAGTGCAGAGATCACAGTTTGGGGGGAAAATCTGGGATTGGGAGTGTGCTGGGGTCACCCTGCAGGTAGTAACCAAAGATGCTGGAAGCCAGAGTGTAACTGGTATTTGCTGCCAGGCTGCTGTCAGAGCTGTGAGCTAGGACTGTAGCTATACACAGACACACAGGGTGTGACCTGCATGCTGTTTGTGAGAAGCCCAGTTTCGGAGCTACACAGTGTGATTAGCTGCTGTAGCTCCGAAACTGGGCTTCTCACAAACAGCATGCAGGTCGTACCCTGTGTAAGTGGTGACACAGCCTCTCACTCGTCTGCACCTCATTGTGAGTGAGAGAGAAGCTTTCGTCTTAACCAGAGCTCTTCTTCAGGCCTAGGAAGAATAGCTCTGTGTAAGGTCAAACGCTTATCTCACCGACAGAAGTTGGTCTAATAAAAGATATTACCTCACCCACTGTCTCTCTCTAATATGCTGGGACCAACACAGCTACAGCAACACCGCATACAGGAGAACCTCAGAGTTACAATCTGACCAGTCAACCATACACCTCATTTGGAACAGGAAGTGCACAATCAAGCAGCAGCAGAGACAAAAATAAATACATAAATCAAATACAATACTGTGTTAAATGTAAACTACTAACAAAATAAAGGGAAAGCAGCATTTTTCTACTGCATAGTAAAGTTTCAAAGGTGTATTAACTCAATGTTCCGTTGCAAACTTTTAAAAGAACAACCATAATATTTTGTTCAGAGTTACAAAAAACCTCCATTCCCAATGTGTTCATAATTCTGAGGTTCTATTGTATAACAAGACAATGTCAGCCTTCAAACCTTATTCCCCAGCTACCTGACTTATAGGGCGACTGGAAATTTTCTCTCAGGTGGCATCCCAAAACTTGTACCGAAGAGTGCGATGACCATTTTAAACTCGTAAAGGACTGCTGAAGAGAATACAGAGACTCCATAAAGCATTTTGCAGGTGTTAACTATCTCACTTCAATCTGAGTACAGCAAATGGGTTGTCTAGTTAAATACTATTAATATAACGAGAGTTGCTTTTGCTTGTATCTAACTATGCTGCACTATGACCTTCAAGACGTCAGCAATAACCTCCCAAGTGAGAGTACAATGGCTCTACCTTTACCTTCCTTCCACCCTGTTTTAAGGTCTCTTTCTGTTCGTGTCTTCATGTAGCAGCCAACCACCCAGCGGCTCCTGCTGCCTTGCCAGGGTCCCCACCACGATCTCTCCTGCAAGCGCAGAGACCCAGCGGGACCTTGCGGACGGGTCACCCCCGAGCTGTGCAGCTTGCCCCTTGGAGCTGGGCGGATGCGACCTTGGTCTGTCTCAGGGGGGCCCCCTCAGGCTCTGTAAAGCAGAGTCATGCTCCGCTACCCCTGTCTTACCTTGTGCCGGGTGCCCTACCCCAGCTGCCACTGCTCCTTCTTCGGCTATAGCAGTGCCACCCGTACAGGCCCCACAACATGGCCCCTCCCCGTCACACGCATTCCTCCCGTGGGGGCCGCCATCTTGTCCAGTCACATGACCTCGACGCGCCCATCCCGACTCCCCCTCAGAAGGCGTCGATGATTGGGCGGTCCTCGAAGGCCCAGCATAGCTACTCCTGATTGGCCACGGAGTGGGGGGGGGGACCCGGTTCTCGTTGCTAGGGGAGGAGGATGGCGACGGCATCGGTGGCTCCTCCATGGAGACGGGGCTGAGCCGGGACCCCGCAGCTGGCGACGCGGAGACTCCCGCTAGCCGTGCCCTCAATGGGGGTCCCTCAGCCCTCGGGGTAACCGGCTGACGCGGGCGGAGGCAGCGGCCGCTCCCCTGCCCCAGGCCTCAGCATCCTAATCGGCGCTGCCTGCGGGCCCCTCCCGCCCAGCCTCCACCGACTCCCAGCCTCGCGTAGCCGCCAGCCAGCTCCCTGCCCCGCTCCCCACAGCCTTCCTCGTCCTCCAGCCCCTCCCCTGCCCCGCGCCCTCTCCCTCCCCCCGCCTCTCAGCCTGCCCCGCTCCCCCCTCAGCTCCCTGCGCCGCAGCCCAGAACCCAACGAGCCCGCCCTGCACGGACGGAGCGTCCCCGGGACAGACCAGACGAGCCCCCCGCCCCCGAAGAGGACGGCGGGAAAGAGCGATCTGTGTGGTGGGAAACAGAGAGAGAGAGGCCCGGGTCTGAACGGGGAACATTAAAGAGCAGAACAGAACAGCCCCCAAACACAGTGTCCATCTCTCCTAGAAGATACATGCAAAGCAGAGTTATGTAACATGCACCACGGCTCCTCATGCATGCAGGGAAACACTTGGAGGCTGCATGGCATTTTCATACCTTTCTTAACAATCTAGATGGGGGAAATCCACCTCTTTTTCTGCAGAAAAAGGGGGAGAGAAGGGCTTATACTGAGGCCAAGCAGCTGCGCCCGTGTGTGGGGAAACTCTGGACTCATTTCATGGCTTGCTTTTTTTATTCCACTGATACTGCAGCATTTCTGAAAATTAACCTTTTGTGAAGCTCTGCTCCAAACCCTCTCTGCTCCTCCTTCATGAGGCGGCTGCTTTGCAAGGAAAGAAATGGCATGAAGTAAATGGCTCCAGAATAAAGCAATCTGCTCTGCCAAAGTGCCCAGTGAGCAGCACTGTCACTTTAATAATTCCATTTCAAGGGATTGCTTTCCTCTTTTTCAATCCTCTCTTTTAATACATGGGAGGATCAGAGGGACATTAAAGACCATAAGGCTGGGTGGAGAGAATAAAAATGAAAGTGACTGAGGAGTGACTTCTATTGGGAAAGAGTGTGAGATTTGAAAGCATTTGTGCAGTGAGGAAAAAAGGGACCTTTTTAGCCTGCTGTGTATGCACCCAGTGCAGCTGTACATAACTAGCAAAATTCACCCAAGTTCCAGTGAAAGGAGTTTATACAATTATTTTGGATTGCTTTTGTTTCCCCCCAGAAATTTATTTGGATTATTTGGGAATTTTTGTCCTGAAACTCAGATGGCTTTGAACTTGTTCAGGTGGAAAATTAAGACAGATGCCTAGAGATGGACTGTGCCTTAATTGTCTTACATAAAGTTGTTTAACTGACAAACTTTTGCTGCCAGAAGAGGAGTTATAATAGGGTTTTATATGCCAAGGAACATTTTCTCTTGTATTTTTATAGATTCAAAAATATTTTACAGAAATTGAAAACCACTCGCAAAATTCAAAATTCTTCTTTTTTCTTATTCTGTGGAAGGCACTGGAAGTTTAACTGGAAGAAATAGTGAGTACTGCTAGAAAAAGAAGACTGAAGCTGTATTTCCTAACTGAACTGTTTAAGTGATTTGAACAAATAGCTAGTTCCTGAGCTCACAAGGCGATCCCAGTGGGACATCATTGAAACCAGTAAATAAGCACGTGCATCCAGTACCAGAAGTAAGACCAAGAATGCCAGTCAAGAAGAAAGGTGGGCTATGAAGTTTCCTATCTCATTTTACATCTACGTTTTCTAGGTTGTAGATCTTTAGTACTTGCAATTTTAAATGTAAAAGCATTTCAGTGGGGGAGTGATTTGTTTTTCTTTTGCAGGGAGGGAAACAATTTATGCATTTACAATTGTAGTTAAAAAAACCTCACACATTTAGTAGAACATTTTAAGATTTGTCATGTCATGTTTGATCTCGAAATTAGGTTTTGTAAAAATCAGCCTTTACAAAACTTAAAACCAGGGCTAAGAGTAAGTTTGAAATTAATTTATATATCTCAAATAATTCCAATAGAAACAGAGCATTAATAGTGCAAAGTAAGCCATAAAATATTTGTTTTAATATTCTAAGGTGGTAGTTGTAACATTAGTAAGATTTGTTTTTGTTTTTTAAAAAAGTTTTTAACCCAATACTTTGTCTTTAAACATACAGCAGGTAACTCCACCAGCAGTAGCAGTAAAAATAAATGTAAAAACTCGTTTCAGTGCCCTTTGTCAGTAAAAGTTTCAACCTTTGTGTTATCCAGAAATGTTTTTAAGTATGAGAGTTATGTGATTTTAACAAGCTTTGGGATTTCCGCATGTTAGGATATAAAAGCTTATATTAGTTTAATAACTGTAGCAATGTTGCATTTAAAAAACAAACAAACAACCCACCCATGTTTTGCCTCTTACACATTTAGGTTCACCACATAAATACTTGTTTGCAGTGTTGATGTAGCTGTGTTGGTCTCAGGATATGAGTGTCTTATCTCTCTCATATATATATTTAACAGTTTGTGACCACAATGGATTTAGACACAGCTTTGGTAAAGTGCAGTTTCCAGTGATCATGCTAGCAATTGTTGGTAAATTCTTATGATTACTCTGGAAACTTTTATGCTGTAAATGCTTATCTGTCCTTGCAAACACAGGACAGTAATTTAACATGTTATTTTAGATTACAAATGTGCAGATAAAACAAAGAATGGCAAATAACTGTTCTCATGTAGATCATCTATCTAGAACTTAAGGCTCTTGACATGGCACAGCCAATGTATGGAATAAAGAACTAAAGTGAGAGATATTAGTAAAATATGGACACAGCTAACTTCAGTATAACTCAAAATTAATTTATTTCACAAAAATATCTTCTACCTCTGTTCCATGATTCATAATTTCTGATGTAAATAATTGTAAAACCAAACAGATTATTATGAAGGTTTTTTATAAAAATTTCACTTAAAGTTTTACTTTACATCATATTGTAGCGATTGCAGAGTAGAAACAAAATATCAAAATGGTATAATGATTTAATAAATAATATTAGTCACTGATTTAGTTAATTATTTTTAATTAACTATAGTAAACATGGGAATATTTATGGAGGAAAATAACCCCCTCATCTTATCCCTTTAAGTCATCCTGTTATGCTGTGAACACGTCATCTTACTCCACTATCAGGCTTACATATTATACTTGTTCACAACAGGTGAGTTAAGACAGTGCCATTTTAAAGATAAAGCTTTAACTCTGAATTGTACATTTTTCTGTATGGATGTCTTTCGGAATTAGATGTTGAACTGTTGCTCAATCACAAGATACCCATTTGATGCTGGAATTACTGAGTGAAATTCCATTGTCTGTCTTACTCAGGTCATCAAAGGAGGTGATCATAATGATCCTTTCTGGCCTTAAAAATCTTTGAATCTGTAAATTTCCTGTCTTTGTTTCAAGACAGCCTAACTCAGATTTTTGATGTAGTTCTTACACTTTAATTTTTACCAGTCAACTGTAAGAATATATATTTTAAAATATGCAGTTGGTAGACTAAAATAGCTCCTTTGTCACAATGTAGCCTCTCATATCAGTTATTAGAGCTGTCAGTGTGAAGATATTTGTATTTAAATATTAAAAGCTGTTATTAAAATATGTTTACGTATGTACAGAAGGGGACTGAAAAATGTTAGTGAATCAGCTACTTTATTTACTATGTTTTTGAGTTACTTAAATTTATAGTCTGTCATAAGCTTACAAGTAATAATGGGGAAATGAGGGTTTTTTTCCTGAAGTTTTGCAGTTTGTTTTGCTTTATGCCTTTCACTGTTTTATTGATAGTTAATTTCATTTCTGGTCTTATGCAGTAAGGAGCCCATATCTACTGTCTCCCCCAACAGATAACATCAGAAAACTCATTTGTGTACTTTCCCCAGGCTTTGCAAGCGTGTGTGTTCTGGCTCTAAATATACTTTTAAAAAATTAAAATCAAACCAAATACTCCTTACTACCAGTCACATTTATTTATTGGACATCGCATTTTAGACACTATGATTGCACAGCTTATTAAGTGAATAAACACACTCCTTTCCTTTATTGCATACTACACGTTAGCAAATGTAAACTAGAAATAAAGAGATAGGTATGAAGCAAAGATGCTATATACCAATGTATACTACTCATTGCTATCCCAAACAACGAGATAGTGCTGGTGTTGTAGTATATCTTAAAGGTGACCTAATGACAAAATAATATACTTCCTCATTACACTATGGAAACATTTAGCACAGAAACTAAAGTCAGCTTTTCAAATTCCTTTTGGAGTCTCCCAAGGTCACACCAGCTGGCTCCAGCAAGCGATGAGGGCCTATATTTATTTTTGATTTGCCTGATCTTTTGATATATTTACAAAATAGAATAAAAGCATGAAACATAACTCAGTTGCTTCTTTCTTTGACATCACAGCTATTGAAATAGCCTGCTTTATCATGTAGCCAGTTCATAGGGGCTCTTGTAAATAAATTCTGTTTTCCATGTACATTTTTTAAAAGTTTCTATGATAGTATATAAAACACTTTCTAAGACATGCCATATTGCACAAATCAAGAAAAAGGGATTTAATATGAGCCCACATGAGCCACCAGTGTGCTAAAGCAGAGCCTGCTGGTAATGATGACATCATTAAATTATGAATTTTGTGGTGTAATACATAGCATTGTTGGCCTGTGGCCTGACATCAGTGGAGAAGAAGAGAGCTAAAAAGAAATGTTGAACTTTAAAATTTTCATACTTGATTGCCTAAAGTTAGGCTTCTAAATACATATTTTAGATACCTAAATAGAAGTAGTTTGGTTTTCAGAAGTGTTGAGAATGTCAGCTGCCGTTGAATTCATTGGGAGTTGCAGGGATTTGCATCTTTAAAAATTTGGCTAGTTCTATTTAAATATCTAAAATATGTATTTAGAATCCTAACATTAGGCACCCAGGTTTGAAAATTGTGGTGTTTTTAGTGATGTAAATGCTCCTCTTAACCTTGTGAGTGGGGAATCAAGTACATACTGAAGTAATGGTTTTTGGTAGTTCCTTTTCATCTTTAACAAAATGCTGATACTACATATGTACTGTCTACAGTTTTTGCTGTCCTTTTAGTTACTGAAACATTCTAGAATGTATTTTTGTCAAATGACGTGCAGGCATGAAGCCCCATTTTTCACACCAAGTTCTATTATACTGACTGTCACTTTCTACTGTGAAATTGACTAGTAGCAGTGCAAAGCTGATGGTTAGGATCAGAGGTTGTGACTACAATAAGAGCAATTTCAGTTTTGTGGGAGTTAAAACATGTGGCAGCAAATTTTTATATTAACCTTTTCAGACTCTTCAGTTTAAATCTTTGGCTACTAGCATGACTAATCTCTTTCCAATCTTGTAGTTTTTCAATGACAGAAGTCCAATCCAAGCAGGCACTGGATTGGGAGTTAGGAGACATAAGGACTTTTCCCAGCTTGGCCATTGTTTTGCTTTGTGGCATGTCACTTAAACTTTCTGTGCTTTAGTTCAGTGGCTCTCAACCTTTCCAGTCTACTGTACCCCTTTCAGGAGTCTGATTTGTCTTGTGTACCCCAAGTTTCACCTCACTTAAAAACTACTTGCTTACGAAATCAGACTTAAAAATACAGAAGTGTCACAGCACACTATTACTGAAAAATCGCTTACTTTATAATTATAAAATAAATCAATTGGAATATAAATATTGTACTTACATTTCAGTGTATAGTACATAGAACAGTATAAACAAGTCATCTGTATGAAATTTTAGTTTGTACTGACTTTGCTAAATTGATAAATTAAATAGTAATAAATCACCAGATCCAGATTGCATTCACCCAAGAGTTCTGAAGGAACTCAAATGTGAAATTGCAGAACTATTACTATCATTTAAATCTTCTTCTGTACCAGATGATTGGAGGATAGCTAATGTGACACCAATTTTTTAAAAAGGCTCCAGAGGTGATCCAAGCAATTACAGGCCTAACTTCAGTACCGGGCAAACTGGTTGAAACTATAATAAAGAACAGAATTATCAGACACACAGATGTATATGTTTTGTTGGGGAAGAATCAACATGGTTTTTCTAAAGGGAAATCCTGCCTCACCAATTTACTAGAATTCTTTGAGGGGGTCAACCATCATGTGGACAAGGGTGATCCAGTGGATATTGTGTACTTACAGAAAGGCTTTGACAAGGTCCCTCACCAAAGGCTCTTAAGCAAAGCAAGCTGTCATGGGATAAGAGGGAAGGTCCTCATGGAATATGGCAACCTTTTTTGAAAAGAGGTAGTGCTGTGTGGAATTCTCTGTATTATAATGTTTGTCAGCCCCTGCTGAAGAAGAAATTTTCAGCAGTGAACAATAACAGGGAAAAATTACCATTAACTCTACAAAAAACTGCTTTAAAAGTAGCATCTGCAAAATATGTCAGAGAGTTTTAACTATAAGGGGAAGTTAGAAGCATCTGCATTATTCCCTTAAGATCATTCAGGAGAAAGAAACAGTCTTGATGCAAAATTACTTAGAGGACCCAATTTTAAAACTTATTAACCCATTAGTCAACTAATGTACTTGTAAATTCTCAGAAAAAATAATTCAGTACTCCAAGACAAAGTGGATGAATCCCCGCTTTAAGTGCAAAACTCAACTCAACCTTAACTGTGGGACCATGAGCCACACTTCTGTAGGAACAACTATTATTTGAGTTTTGAATCTCTATTTCAATTGTGTGCATAGTTAGGATCAGCCTTAGACTGAAGATAAGTAGGATATTCCTTTCTAAATCTGTGTGGCCACATTCTCCCCTTTCTTCACAAAGAAGCAAGGTAAAACCTTTCAAGGAAAGACTTTCATTTTCTGGTCTCACAGAGCTCTGTTATAGTCACCCAGGATAGGGCTTGTGGTAGCACAGAATGACCGACGTGTCAACAAAAACATGCATAGGTTGGAAGACTCTGGAAAGTCACTGATTTCTATCTGCCAGTTTCTCTCTTTGTAGGGGTCATGACTTCCCCCTCTGCAGTGATAGCATGTCTCTCTCCTAGGCCATGCTGCATTTAGCTCAGTCCACCTGTCTGTATTCATATGACCCTTGTCCCTATTGACAGGTCATAGAGTGTGCTAATAAGTTAATGATGTTCAGAGCAACTTTGCTTACGTGGCATTTAGCTGTGTTAATTGCATCAGTTTTAAATGTGAATGTGCTGCATACAGCTGCTGTTCTACAACTGCTCCCCTGAGCTGGCTCACTCCCTCTTTTTGCAGCATACTATTTGGAGTACCTATAGTAGTTGCACAGCGATTGCAACAGCTCTGTGATGCTGTGTGAAAGGAGCATAATGCGCAGCTGCCTCTCCTCATCACTTGGACCTCCTGATAAGCTTATGTGAAACTAGTAGAGTTTTGCTTGGCATCTGGGTGCCTGATTTTTGCCTTAATATACATGAACATATGGTGCTGCTTGGTCCTTGTAAAATTTCCTGCTGTACCTGTAGAGCAATTTTTTAGCGGATATGGGGTGATACACATCTGCATATCTGAGGACAGTAACAAGCTTCAGATTAAGGTTATGTCACAAGTAAATATTTCCTAAATTCAAATTTTGTGGAGAGCTAATGTTTCATACGTGCTGGTTGCACATTGTGTTTCTTGGTTGAAATAAAAGCAGTTGCTAGGCTATGAGACCATATCTCTTACTGAGAATGGATTTCAGCCAAGCCTTCATTGAATCACATTTACGTAAATCCAGGAATATCTTTAATATTTTTAATAGTACCAGTTATTTACAAAGCAACATTTACAAAAGAAAGCAATACTCAGAATTCTATAAACATACCTGTGTTGTGGCAATGTTAGCCCAGGTCTACACTAACCCCCCTATCGAACTAAGATACGCAACTTCAGCTATGTTAATAACTTAGTTCGAACTTACCTGTGGTCCAGACGCGGCGCGCAGGCTCCCCCGTCGACTCCGCCTACTCCACTCGTCGAGCTGGATTACCAGCGTCGACGAGGGAGCACTTCCTGGTTCGATTTATCGCGTCTTGACAAGACGCGATAAATCGAACCCAGAACATCGATCCCGCGCCTCCGACGCGATGGGTAAGTATAGACCTAGATTTTGTTTCATATAAATGTAGACATAAAGGGTACAGTGGAAAGCTACAGAAATGCTCTTCATCTTTCACTATGCATTTCTTGGTGATAGAAGCCATAGATATAGGCCTGTCTATCAATTCTTTGGAGACCATCTGTGTAACAGATACTGCTGTTCATTTTTTCCTTTTTTCCTAGCAGGCCAGATTAGAGGCTGACCAATCTATCTGTTTTACCTGTTCTCAGTGAATATTGTTTTAAAACATTATCATCTCTCATATCTTGAGGCGATGGAAGTGCTCATCATATTCTGTAATAAATAATAAATAGCACTTTCATTATTCACCCACTGTTTGAAGGGTTATAAACATATATATTAATCCTTATGATGCCTCTTCTGGGTAGTTGAGTAACTTCCCATTGTACAGAAGAAGAGACTGAGACACGTATGTTTTTGTGGCTAGCATAAAATTGCACATTTGCTATTTCCCAGTTCATTTGTGCAGTCCGCTAGACCACACTGACTCCTATTTCTGGGTATGTTTCTCCCAGTTATTAGCCTTTTACCTACTGTCCTCAGGTGTTTTGATGCTTGATTATAGTTTGTAACTTGTACCATCCAATGTGGGAAAGAGTAAATCTTAAAGACATTTCCCCCCCGTATCCCTTCTGAATGCTAGCGGTTTTATCTAGCAAATAAACTGGCTTCTGCCTGCAAGTTTGAAAGTTCAGGTTCTTCTTCAAGTGGTTGCTCATATCTATTCTAGTTAGTTGTGTGCGCGCGCGCGTGCACGGACGTCGGAAATTTTTACACTAGCAGCTACCCGTCGGGCCAGCTGGGGAGCCCCCTGGAGTGGCGCCGAAATGGCGCTCTATATAGTACCCTGCCGGCCCGATCCCCCTCCAGTTCCTTCTTACCGCCCGTGACGGTCGGAACAGTGGTTCTCTTGTTCGCAAGTGCTCCACTACTCCCTAGCTATCCGTGTGGTTTCATTGTATTTAGTGTAAATAGTTCTCATTGTTATAGTAATTAGTGTACTTAGTTGTAGCTTATTAGTAGTAGTTTTCTCTACTGTCACCGGGCTCCTCCAGAGCCCTCCGGGCATAAGGCATGCCTTCGCAGGGATTCAAGTCGTGTGGATCCTGTAACAGGCCCATGCCCACCGGGGACCCCCACGACTCCTGTCTTCGGTGTCTGGGTGAGTCCCACACAGCGGACAAATGCAAGCTGTGTAAGTCCTTCAAGCCCCGCACCAGGAAGGAGAGAGAGATCTGCCTAAGACAGTTGCTGATGGAGGTGGCACTCTGCCCCTCTCAAGGTGCAGGCTCTAGCGTCTCGGTGCGCAGCGCGCCTCCATCGGCGCCGGCTGCGGCACCGCGGAAGGACTCCCGCCCGCCTCGGGGCCGGGCGCTGTCGGGAACCCGGGGCCGTCGCCGGCACCGCTCCTTTTCTCCTTCCGGACACAAGGCACCGGACATCGCTGCGGCACCACCCGGCCCCGCTGTCCCGGAGCATAGGAGCGTCAGCCCGCGCCCGCAGACACCCCCATGTCCCGTTGTCGTGATCGCACCCTCGACGCCAGACACCTTCGAGGCTGCGAGGGGCTTAATCGAGATGACGGCGTCTCCCGTGCCGGCACCAATCCAGGCACGGCCCCCGGTCATCTCCAGAGGCAAGCCGACGCTCCTCGGACCGTCAGCTCAGCTACAGCCTCCTACACGCCGCTCTGAGTCCCGGCGCCGTTCGGAGTCCCGGCACCGTATGGTGTATTGGTCTGACTCACGACGCCGGTCGGACTCGCGGCACGGGTCTCGCAGCCGGGAACCTCGGAGCCGCTCACGCTCGAGGTCTTCCTCGTCTGCCAGATCATGGTCCCGCTCGGTGTCCAGGATGAGTGCGACGCCTTCCCGACACCGCTCTCCACCTCGGGGTCGACCCTCGGCGGAGACTACACGCCGGAGCCCATCCAGACGTCAAGAATCGCCGCACCGTAGGGATTCAATGCGTCGAGAAACATCTCCTCGACGCCGAGCCTCACCACAACGTGAGCTCCCATCTCGGCGCCAAGACCTGCCGTGCTGTTCTGAATCCCCACGGCACCGGGGCTCTCCATGGTGCCGGGACTCTCCTCATCGCCAGCCTGAACGACAACATGGGTTCTCAACGCGGTACTGAGATTCGCCATGCCGAGACGCGTCTCCACGGCACGGGGACACCCCACGCCAAGACGCGTCTCCACGGCACGGGGACACCCCGCGCCAAGACGCGTCTCCACGGCACGGGGACACCCCGCGCCAAGACGCGTCTCCACGGCACGGGGACACCCCGCGCCGAGACGCGTCCCCACGCCACCGGGACATCCCGCGCCGAGACGCGTCCCCACGCCACCGGGACACCCCGCGCCGAGACGCGTCCCCACGCCACCGGGACACCCCGCGCCGAGACGCGTCCCCACGCCACCGGGACACCCCGCGCCGAGACTCGTCCCCACGGCACCGGGACACCCCGCGCCGGGACGCCTCTCCACGGCACCGGGACACTCCGCGCCGGGACGCCTCTCCACGGCACCGGGACACTCCGCGCCGGGACGCCTCTCCACGGCACCACGCCTCCCCGCGCCGGGACACTCCGCACAGAGGCACCTCCCCGCGGCGCCGAACTCCACCAAGGCGCCGCGAGTCTCCCGGTCCCGATCAAGGTCGCGTGATTCACACTCTGCACGCTTTAAACCTTCCAGGGACCACCCAACATCACGCACCACCCCTCCTTGGCCGTCCCGTGACCCATCGTCTGCCAGTTCGGCCGGGCCGTCAAAGACACCCGAGACAACTCCACTGGCCCCAGCGCGAGACCTGCCGGCTGCCTGGCAGCCCCAGTGGCCGTTCTGGACACCCTGGGTATACCATGAGGCCCAAGGTGCACCTCTGCCTCCCTATCCGGTGGTGCGTACCCACCCCCCAGTGGCGACCATCACCCGCCCACCTGTAGAGGAGGCTGCACCCGGCGACCCAACCCCGGGGCAAATGGCGGCGTCTTCCCCGCCCCAGCAGGAACCCACCCTTGAGCGGGATGACTTACCTGAACCTCCCCTCCCTCTCACATCCTCCTCCTCCTCACCCGATGAAGCCGTGGCGGGAACATCATCATCCGCGCCTCCGCCTATGGATTTTAAGGTCCTGCAAGAGCTACTCCGGAGGGTGGCTCTTAGCATGAACCTGTCCATAGAGGAGGTGGTGGAGGAGAAGGACGACCCTATGGTGGACGAACTTCTGAAGCCAGAAGGTCCCTCCAGAGTTGCTTTGCCGATGAATAAAACCATCCACGGCAATGCTATGGCACTCTGGCAAACCCCTTCCTCTATCCCTCCAACACCTAGAGGGGTAGAGAGAAAGTACTTCGTTCCAAACAAGGGGTTTGAGTATCTCTTCACCCACCCTGCACCTTGTTCCCTCGTGGTGGACGCTGTTAACGCCAAGGAGAGGCACGGGCAACAAGGTCCAGCTCCCAAAGCCAAAGACTCCAAGCGCCTTGACCTCTTTGGGAGAAAGGTATATTCCACCGCGGGACTTTCCCTAAGGATCGCCAACCAACTAGCGATCCTTAGTAGGTATGCCCACAACGCCTGGTCAGCCGTAATGAAGTTTGAGGACCAACTTACACCCGAGTCCAAAACGGAACTTAAGGCCATGGCTGACGAGGGCAAGTTGGTGGCCCGTACCTCCCTACAAGGCGCCCTGGACTCGACTGATGCGGCAGCCCGGACGCTGGCAACGGGCATTTCTATGCGAAGGAGCGCATGGCTGCAGTCATCAGGTTTGCCAGCGGAGGTCCAGAACACCATCCAGGACCTCCCCTTTGATGGCAAGGGTCTGTTTGCCGATCTGACTGACTCCCGGCTGCATAACCTCAAGGACACAAGAAACACCATTAAGTCCTTGGGGATGCACACCATGGCGACGCTCAGGAAGCCATTCAAACCCCAGCCATTCCAACAGCGCTCCTTCCCCCCTCGACCACGTCAGGACTTCTCCCGACGCAGAACCAGTTTTGCTCGCCGCAAGCCTACCCGCCCTCCCCAGGGACAAAACAGAGGCCAACAGAAACCATCGCAGGGCGCTAAGCGTCCATTTTGATGGGACTTTCAAGGACGGCCTACCTTTCCCGCACAGTCCTGCTTCTCTACCATTTCTGGATCTTCTGGCCCGATTCTACCATGCCTGGTCCCGTATTACATCAGACCGGTGGGTCCTACGGACGGTAGAGGCGGGATATTCTATCCACTTCCACTCTACCCCTCCTTCCCACCCCCCCCTCCATCCCTCTTCAGGGACCCTTCTCACGAGCAACTTCTCTATCAAGAGGTACAAGCGCTCCTCGAACTAGGAGCTGTGGAGGAGGTGCCTCACGAATTCAGGGGAAAGGGTTTCTACTCCCGCTACTTCCTTGTCCCCAAGGCCAAGGGGGGTCTACGACCCATTCTGGACCAGAGGAACCTCAACAAATACATCGTCAACCTGAAGTTCCGCATGGTCTCCCTGGCCACCATCATTCCCTCCCTGGACCCCGGGGACTGGTATGCCGCCCTCGATATGAAAGATGCATATTTCCATATCTCCATTACACCGGCTCACAGACGCTTCCTCTGGTTCATCGTCTGCAAGACACACTACCAGTTCACAGCGCTCCCTTTCGGCCTGTGTACGGCTCCCCGTGTCTTTACAAAATGCATGGCAGTAGTAGCCGCGTTTCTTCGCCGCCACCACGTTCACGTGTTCCCGTACCTCGACGACTGGCTAGTGCGAGGCCGGTCCCGTCAATAGGTGCAAACGCATGTGCAGATGATCATGGACACCTTCTCTTATCTTGGTATCATCCTAAACACCAGCAAGTCAGTGCTGGAACCGACTCAGTCCATCGAGTTCATCGGAGCGGTCCTCGACACAACCAGAGCTCGGGCGTTCCTCCCAGAGGCTCGTCGCCTCGCCATCGTGGACTTGATCACTTCACTCCATCAGTTTCCAACCACGACCACAAGGCAATGCCTTCAGTTGCTGGGCCACATGGCGTCCTGCACGTATGTGGTCCAGCATGCCCACTTACGACTTCGCCCACTGCAAGCGTGGCTGGATTCTGTCTATCGACCCAACCGAGACAACTTGGACATGGTCGTCACAATTCCGCCTCGCACATTGGACTCCCTGTCATGGTGGCTAGACCCACTGACGTTACGCGAAGGAGTCCCGTTTCAGCCTCTCCTCCCCACGCTAACTCTAGTGACAGATGCATCGGCGCTGGGTTGGGGCGCACATCTCGGGCAATTAACAACGCAGGGCATGTGGCTACAGCACGAGCTCGATCTCCACATCAATATCAAGGAGCTCAGGGCGATTCATCTGGCATGCCAAGCTTTCCTGCCTCACCTACAGGGCCACTGCGTCGAGGTTCTCACGGACAATACAACAGCCATGTACTACCTGAACAAACAGGGCGGGGCTCGATCATCACCGCTGTGCCGCGAAGCCCTTCTCCTGTGGGACCTCTGCTTGGCCCACTCCGTCTCTCTCCAGGCGTCTTACCTCCCTGGAGTCCAGAATGTCCTGGCAGACAAGCTGAGCAGACGCTTCCTAGTTCACGAATGGTCCCTATGCCCAGACGTGATCCATTCAATCTTCCGCACCTGGGGCTTTCCCCAGCTCGACCTGTTTGCCTCGAACCAACAGGAAGTGCCCGAGTTTCTGCTCCTTCAGAGGACACGGCTCGGGCTCCCTTGCGGACGCTTTCACGATCTCGTGGTCACGTCATCTCCTCTACGCGTTCCCGCCTTTCCCGCTAATCCACAAGGTCATCCTCAAGATTCGCAGGGACAAGGCGGACGTCATTCTGGTAGCCCCTGCCTGGGCACGACAGTGCTGGTACCCAACCCTGCTGGACCTGTCAATACAGCCCCCCATTCCTCTCCCAATCAGTCACGATCTCATCTCCCAAGATCACGGTCGCCTTCTCCATCCAGACCTCCACTCGTTGCATCTGACAGCGTGGAGACTTCATGGTTGAACCGGTCGGAGATGGCTTGCTCGGATCCAGTTAGACGAGTACTCCTTGAGAGCCGTAAGCCCTCTACAAGGCTCACGTACGAGGCAAAGTGGAAGAGGTTCTCTCTCTGGTGCGCCCAACAGCGCATATCTCCACACCTTGCCTCCGTGCCGTCTATTCTGGATTACGTGTTACATCTCAAGGACAGCCACCTTGCACTTGGATCCCTGAAGTTCCACCTTGCTGCCATCTCAGCTTTTCATCCAGGGTCAGAGGGCCACTCAATATTCGCGCACCCCATGGTGCGTTGTTTCCTCAAGGGCCTGGAAAAGGTTCATCCTTCAATAAAGCCACCTGTTCCAGCATGGGACCTCAATCTCGTCCTCTCTCGACTTACAGGCCCTCCTTTTGAGCCAATGGCCTCCTGCTCCCTCCTCTATCTATCATGGAAGGTTGCCTTTCTAGTGGCTATCACATCAGCCAGAAGGGTATCCGAGTTAAAGGCTCTCCTGTGTGACCCTCCGTATACCATCTTCCATAAGGACAAGATCCAGCTTCGACCACATCCGTCCTTCCTTCCAAAGGTGGTCTCGCCCTTCCACATGTCACAAGAAATTTTTCTACCTGTCTTCTTCCCTAAGCCGCATGCCAACTCTAAAGAGCAACGGCTACATTCATTGGATGTCAAAAGAGCACTCGCCTTCTACATAGAACGCACAAGGCCGTTCCGTAAGACATCCCAGCTGTTCGTCGCTCTTGCGGAACGCTCGAAAGGCGCTCCGGTCTCTTCGCAGTGCATATCATCATGGATTACAGCCTGCATCTGTGCCTGCTACGACCTGGCGAGGGTGCCGACGCCAGCGGTCACAGCCCACTCCACAAGAGCGCAAGCTTCCTCGGCGGCTTTCCTGGCCAACATCCCCCTTCAGGAGATCTGCAGGGCCGCAACCTGGCCTTCGGTGCACACCTTTACATCGCACTACGCCATCAACCGTCATTCCCGTAATGATGCGGCCTTCGGTAGGGCTATCCTACAAGCTGTTTTTCCGTAACTCCGAACCCGCCTCCAAGGTAAGGCTTGGGATTCACCTAACTGGAATAGATATGAGCAACCACTCGAAGAAGAAGAAAAGGTTACTCACCTTAGTAACCGGTGTTCTTCGAGATGTGTTGCTCATATCTATTCCATTCCCCCCCACCTTCCCCACTGTCGGAGTAGCCGGCAAGAAGGAACTGGAGGGGAGTTGGGCTGGCAGGGTACTATATAGAGCGCCATTTCGGCGCCACTCCAGGGGGCTCCCCAGCCGGCCCGACGGGTAGCTGCTAGGGTAAAAGTTTCCGATGTCTGTGCACGCGCGCGTGCACACACCTAACTGGAATAGATATGAGCAACACATCTCAAAGAACACCGGTTACTAAGGTGAGTAACCTTTTCTTTTCAAAAATAATCTAATTCATTGGTTTTAAAACACAGGTCTTTACATGCAGAACACTGTACTGTGTGATGCATATATTATTCTGTCTTGCACCTCCTTATTAGCCTGCTTTCTGTTTGTGAAGACTAGTGTATATGAAATGAGCAATAGTAGTACTGGCTTGATTCAGGGAAAAGTGCAATTAGGTGTTATGCAAATTTCCCACACAAATTGCATATTAACCTCCATTTGATTGATAACACCTTGTTACTCCAAATCTGGGTCTCTCCTGAGCAGAGATGGTGAATTGCATCAAATCAGGTGGTCTTGAAACATTTGAGATGTGGACCAATGTTTGCTGAGACCTCAGACTCATTTTCACTTGTCATCTGAAGTTTCCAAGTTCCAGAGTAGTTTTTAATACATTTTCCTTTAAAAAGTTTCCAAAATTACTTAAAGTCTCACCCATTCCTTTTCTGTCAATCTGTTCTCTTTGCTTCCCAATCTCCTTGTTTCTTCCAAAATCTCATTTAAAATCTAGGAATTATTATATAGCAACTTTGCTGTCCTACGTTTTCTGATTCTGGTCCTCAGGAATTTCACCTGGTATGTGTCAACATGCATTCTAACTTGTTTAATAAAAAACCCCTCAGATGTCTGATACTAACCAAGCCTCCTCATGCCAATATAGGCAAATACAATTTGAAAAATGAGAGATTAAGGTAAATTAAAAACTACATCTTTAAGTAAATTAGTGCCGGCAGCCATACAACCCTGAAGCTATGATGCTGTCACATTACACCAATCGTAGGTTGGGGCTGGTCATTATTTGAAAGGGACATTTTCAGGGAACTCTTAGGAGTAGTCATACTTAGAGGTGGGGATGGAGTAGGATTCTAAGTCAACGCTGCTGAACCAATATCCCAGTATCATGTTAGGGTGCATTGTGTTTTTGGATGTGTCACTTCTCAGATGAGTCATAAAATCAAATCCTGTCCACGAGTAGACATTAAAGTTCCTGTGCACTTTTCACAAGTAGCTTGGGGTAAAATCCTGACCCTGTTGAAATTAATGGGAGTTTTGCCATTAACTTCAGTGGGACCAGGTTTCACCCTTGGTATCCTAGCTAAATTGTAACCCAGGAAATTGTGTTCTCACTGTCTAAATTTCCCCCTGCAGTTTCAGCTGGATCTAGTGTATTTCAAACTCTGTTCTAAACTGGTTTCAGAGTAGCAGCCGTGTTAGTCTGTCAGCAAAAAGAACAGGAGTACATGTGGCACCTTAAAGACTAACAAATTTATTTCAGCATAAACTTTCGTGGTCTACAGTCCACTTCATTGGATGCATAGAATGGAACATACAGTAAGAAGATATTTATACATTCAGAGAAACATGAAAAGGTGGAAGTACCCATACCAACTGTAAGAGGCTAATTAATTCAGAGGAACTATTATCAGCAGGGGAAAAATCTTTTGAAGTAATAATCAAGATGGCCTGTTTCAGACACCCTTGACACAAAGGTGTGAGGATACTTAACTAGGGGAAATAGTTTCAATTAACATAATGACCAAGCCACTCCCAGTCTCTGTTCAAACCTAAAAGTGGCAATTCTTCAACAAAAAAACTTCATAAACAGACTCCAATGAGAAACTGCAGAACTGGAATTAATTTGCAAACTGGACACCATCAAATTAGGCCTGAATAAAGACTGGGAGTAGATGGGTCATGACAAAAAGTAATTTTCCCTCTGCTGATACTCACACCTTCTTGTCAGCTGTTGGAAATGGAGCACCTTGATTGCATTGGCCTCATTAGCATTACAAAAGTAATTTTCCCTCCCTTGGTATTCACCTGTTATTGTCAACTGTTGAAAATAGGTCACTTCTACCTTAATTGAATTGGCTCATTAGCACTAACCCCCCACTTGGTAAGGCAACTCCCATCTTTTCATGTGCTGTAATATATATTCTGATTACTGTTTTTTTCACTCCATGCATCTAATGAAGTGGGTTTTAGCCCACAAAAGCTTATGCCCAAATAAATTTGTTAGTCTCTAAGGCAGGAGTGGGCAAACTACGGCCCGCGGGCCACATCCGGCCCGCGGGACCATCCTGCCCGGCCCCTGAGCTCCAGGCCAGGGAGGCTAGACCCCAGCCCCTCCCCCACTATTGCCTCCTCCCCTGCAGCCTCAGCGCGGGCAGCACTCTGGGGGGTGGGGCTGGGGGGTTGGATAAGGGGCAGGGAGCGGTTGGATGGGGCGGAGGTTCGGGGGTGTGTGTCAGGAGACGGGGAATGGGGGGGGGGAGGGGGTTGGATAGGTGTGGGAATCCCAGAGGGCCTGCCAGGGGGTGGGAGTGTGGATAGGAGTTGGGGAAGTCAGGGAACAGGAAACAGGGGGCATTGGGTAGGGGGTGGGTTCCTGGGGGGGCAGTTAGGGTGGGGGGTCTTGGGAGTGGGCGGTCAGGGGACAAGGAGTAGTGGGGCTTAGATAGGGGGTGGGGTCCCGCAGGGGTGGTTAGGGGCTGGAGGATCTCTGGAGGGGGCAGTCAGGGGACAAGGAGCAGGGGGGTTTGGATGAATCGGGGGGTTCAGAAGTTTGCCCACCCCTGCTCTAAGGTGTCACAAGCTTTCCTGCTTTTTCGGGTCCCAAATGATTTCTCAATTTGGAATGAATTAGTCCAAAGGAAGAAAATATTCTTTCTACACCGGCAGAAGAAGCGACTGCTGTTTAAAGTAAGATTCACTTCAACCGTCTCTGAATCCAAGTGCTTAAGTGACTTCCACCAGTTCACTGGTGTGACTTTCTTTAAAACATCATCAGCAAACATATATTCCTTGAATGGTTCTTATTCCCAAATTGGGTCTCTTTTATGGCCTGCTGCCATTATAGGTTTTCCCTTCTAGTCAGAGAATATGGTAGATCTCAAATCAATGAAAGTTACCCTCAGAAAGACCTTAAGACTTCTGGAATATGCTGCTCAAACAGTTTCACTTTTGTTTCTACTGCCAATCCCTCCCTTCTCATATTTATCTCCAGACTTTGTCTCCTTGTCCAGATCTATTCCGCCCCCAACAATCTTCTATTCATTGAACTTTTTGAAACTTTGCACTTTTTTTCAGAGAGAGGTAAGGGATTGACTCTGTGTACACAAATTTGCAGAGGGACAATAGGATTGAGGTCTGTTATTTCTCACCTCTATATATTATTTATTTATTTAAAACAATTTTTGCTGTTAACAAGCATATTATCTCTGGAGACATAAATCCACAATTTGAGGACTGCAAAACTAAGCATCTCTGATGGTATCTTCTAGACTGAGCACTGAGTCCCATTGGGTAGATAGAAAGATTAACCTAAATAAACTATACAGGAGCCCCTGGGATCCCATAAGATTGGGTCCCTAATCCATGAACTATTGTAACTCATTTACCAAACTTTTCTTAAACATTACATGAATATATTGTCTTATACTATAGAATTATAATTTATAATCCCTATGCCATGATGAGATATCTTTGAGCTATAACGTATCTTAATTAAAACTATCTTTAGATAGGTTTTTTCCTCAAAAAGTATTTTATCAAAAAAATCTGATTTTTTTTTTCTTTTTTAAAAAAAAATCATTGATTTTTATCCACCATGGCCACACCACAGCGTAAAGAGCCGCCTGTAAATACTAAACTGTCCAGAGGGGTGGTGGGAAGGCTAAATGTAGTTCATGGGTCAGGGTGACAAAAGCAATGTCCAAAGTACAGCTAGGGGGTTGTATGTATTCCAGAAATGTGCTGGTGGGGAATGGGGATGGCTGTGTAGTTCTTTGAGGGTCCACATTATGTGTGTTTTACATGTAGTCCATGGGTAGATGCATTCACAGCAGGCTGCATCAGAAGCCATAGGGAGGCAGTAATCCATGTGGATACTAACACAGCATCCTTTTGATTTCCCCATACATTTTGACCCAATCCTGAGCGCTGATAGCTGCAAATCTTTGGTAGTAGGAACTTCAGATACGTAGGCAAATTTTGGGGAAGAGCTCTTTTTCCTGGTTCACCTCTGTAGGTCACTAGCCCACTCCACTCGTATATGTGGTGCGCAGTCATCATGAGTTTGAAAACCTCTGTGCCATACCTGACTGGCTTGCTACCAGCAGCTTGGAATAACAAGTCCCTTTGCCATTCAGGAATCTCCAGAATTATGTCCTCCAGAATATGGAATTCCTGAAAGGATATAGAAGGCTTAGGTAGTAAGCCATGCCTCCTCTCGTCCAAATATCAAAATTGGTGTTCAATTTTTAAAGAAGAAGCAATTGTAAATGTTAATTTACCATTGTTTGTGCACTGGGATTTTTCACTTGGATTAAACACAGTTGTGTTCATGGAGCTTTTGGGAACTGAAGTGTTCCCTTCACAATATGCAGAATCTCAGTTTTATCTGAAGAAGTGGGTATTCACCCACGAAAACTTATGCTCCAATATGTCTGTTAGTCTATAAGGTGCCACAGGACTCTTTGCCAGTTTTATAATGTATCATTTTTTTGGCCTTGAGATTTAAGGTGACCAGATGTCCTGATTTTATAGGGACAGTCCCGATTTTGGGGGCTTTTTCTTATATAGGCACCTATTACCCCCCATTCCCTGTCTCGATTTTTCACACTTGCTATCTGGTCACCCTATATTCCACAGGCACTTTTCTTTGTGGATGCACTGAACCTGTTTTGAAGTACTAAGACAATAATGCACTGTTTGATGCCTGCTTTTAGGACCTTCAACCTCTGCTGGTCCTTCCCCCTCAGCAGCGTGTCTACACTCGAGCAGGTCTTGGGAATTCAGAACTGTCATGGACCGGTCCAAGTGGAATCGTTTCCATGATGAATTTATGTTGGACATTCTGGACAGGGCCAACAAACAGGTGCAATACCAGAGGGAGAAGGATTCATGGCGAGCGGAAAGGCACAGGCAGGCTGCAGAGAGCGAGAGAGAGAGAGCACAATTGCAGTGTGCGAAAGGAAGCTTGCAGCACAGTTACGGAAGCAGGAAATCGGCTGGGGAGGAAGATAGAGCACACCTGTTCAAGAAGCTGCTATTGATTATGGCTCCTGTTGCACCTGTACTACATCCTGAGTCCCATGCACAGTACCATGTGCAGCCCAGGGACACTTTGAACAATTCCATGGTTGGCTGGCCCATGCAACCAGGACTTAGCAGCAGCTGGACAGGGCAATTGTATCCCCTGCGAGCTTCAGCCCTGTCTGCAGGCTTCAACCCTCTGCAGACCTCCAGCCTGGTGCAGTGGTGCCAAGTGTACACAAAAGGTGCAAGAAAGAGAAAGAAAGGGGGACCAAGGGGTACACAATTAGGGGATGTATTTGTTGACGCTAGTTTTGCTGTTTGCACTGTTCAGTGTTTGGTTTATGCACTTTGTTTTATTAATGGTTTTGATGCTGATTATTACTGGTGTTTTGGTGTGCTAATGGCAGCTGGACTGCCTGGCAATGGTTTACTACTGTGTTTTTTGTAAAACATCTATGTTCACAAATAACATTTTATTTGATTAAGAAAGTTTATTTAAGAAATGAAGAAAGCATCACATCATAAAATGTGTATTTAATATAATAAAGATAAATACATGATAATGGACTACTGGGAAGTTGTATCTAAAGTTAAGCACAATTTTGCAATACATTTATTTACATCAATGCGTACCGTAAATACATAGTTTTTGCCACATGCCCCCTCCCCATTTCATAAGCAGTCATCTCATCTATAAATAAATGCAGGACACTCAACCCGCCTATTTCATTGTATGTTGTGACTATGTCATTTACTGTAAACATCGTACAAAAATATTCTTAAGGGTACTATTCTCCCTCTTTCATTCACCTATGCAAGCACATAATGTGGGAGCACAGAGCATACCTGATTTCTGTTGCCCGGGTCACGGGTGCATCCTGCTCCAGCTGTAATAGGTGCACTTTCTGGTTGAGTGTGCAGATTCAGCAATCCATTACTGTCATAAGTCCATGAAGGGCAAATGGATCACCTTTGCCTTCACAAAGATTGTTAAGAGTGCTGTAAGTCACAATAATGTGGACAGCATTGATGACATTGGAAGCCAATAGGTCTGTAGACAACCCAGCAAAATTTTAGTCTGCCAAATGTACATTCAACCACCATTCTGTACCTGCTGAGTGTGTGATTAAAATGTCTTTTGCCAGGCCCTCTCTTATCATGTTAGGTTTTATAAGCCAAGGCAAAATGGAATATATGGGGTCTCCCCCCTGAACAGCGGGGGGGGGACAGTAACTACATTTCTGAACAATGTTGTATGGTGGGAATAGTGTCCCTGTCTATGAATGTAAACTCCTGATTGGCAGAAAACCCTGGCATCATGAACTTTTCCAGTGCAGCCCCCGTTGGCATCCATAAATTGGCCTCTGTGATCCACAAGGACCTTCATAACAATGAAGTAGTACCCTCTGAAGTTTATGTTCTTATGCTCCTTGAGGAGGGCAAATTATGGGCACATGAGTCCCATCAATGGCCCCAGCACAGTTGAAAATCCCATTCTCTCAAAACCAGGAATTAGTTCAGGACTATTGGTTACGCCCACCATCATCCTTCGTCCGCTCACGCATCCGGGCGGAATTCCTCTGGGCGGCGTCTGCTGGCTTCCTTGACACCTTTGAGGAGCAGTGGGTGCGTTCTCTGCTTGGTGTCCCCGTCAGGTTCCCTTCGTTTAGCCCTATGATCTCACTCCTGTCCCTGTTTTATTTTTAGTTGTCCCCGGTACTCACTTGGAATCCCGGACCTGTAGATACTCCCTTTACGCTAGGGGGAGGTCCTTTAGTAGGGGGCGGGCACAGTAGGATCACATGCCTGATTGCCTCAGAAACCTCCACCACCACAATTGGCTTTCCAATACCAAACAGGTTAGAAACAGACCGGTAGCAGCCTGGGATAGCCAGCTTCTTGATGGTTATAGCAACCCACTTCTGAATTGGTATGGCCATCTTCATGCACATATTTTCATGCTGGAGGATTGGGGAAGCTGCTTACAAAGCTCCAGAAATGTAGCTTTCTTCATGCAAAAGTTCTGGACCCACTGCTGGTCATCCCAGTTCTGTATGATATGTTCCCACTCATCTGTGCTTGTGACCTTTCACCAGAAGCACTGATCTATGTAGGGGGCATCGGCGGCTATACTGAGGATCACGAGCAGCTTCAGCCAGTTCAAGTCTTCCATGTCTGTATCTTCCTCCTCTTCCATCAGGTGCCTTCAGTAGGTCAGAAAAGGCTGCCAGTGTGTCCACCAGCTTGTCATGGATCCTCTGCCCATTTCCTGAAACAGGAGTGAAAGCCCGACCAAGAGAAGCTTTTGGAATGGTGACTCCTCCATCTTTCTGGCCCTGGTTGCCGGGAGCATGCAGACTCAAAATGTGGTTTGGTAGGATGTGTTAGTGGGTTGTAACGTGTGGGATGGACAGTCACGTTTATCCTATACTGCAACACAAACCAAGGTTTTCAAGTGGCCACAGCTGGGGACAGTGCTAGGAAGACTCGGATATGGTGGTTTGACTTGGGTCTGCATCCTGTAGTGTGGATGCTGGAGCCTGGGTTTGCGACCTGGGTCCAGAAATAATAAACCTAGGGCAGTGGTTCCCAAATTTTAGCAACCTGTGAACCCCTTTCACTAAAATGTCAAGTCTCACGAACCCCCTCCTAAAAATGAATATTTCCAGGGATTTTCTCCTTTACCTGAGTATAAATTAAAAACAAATTTTATATTTCCAAGATCAGTGCTTTTATGACTTGTTTATTACACACTATTTATTATTAATTATTATCATTACAGTATTTTTATTACATTATGAAACTGGCAACACTCTTCCAAGATCTCACTTTCGTAGCTTGTATCACTTTGAATAATCATGTTATAAGACAAGACTCCTATGTTTCATCAAGGAGTATCAGCTGTGAAACAGCAGGAAGGTATTTAAGAAGCCAGCTCAAAGAGTTCCTCCTACACAAGCATTCAGGTCTTGAGCAGTCCAGGCAAATAACGCACGTTACAACAAAGCTTAAACTTGTTCTTCATAATAATTTTAAAAACAATACTAGCTGCCTATTTAATTTAAAAAACAGCAAAAAATATCCAGCTCCCTTTCCATTTCTTATAAGGAGTCTTGAAGTTTAAATCTCCTCAGTGTGATAGAGATGCTGACTTTGATCTGCTTAGCTCGTGGAAGTTCAGGGGCTCCGGGCTGCTGGCCCCGTGCTGCCCGGAGTCCCCATGAACAGCTCTGTCTGCCATTAGGGAATTTTTTTCCCGAGAACCCCCTGAAACATTTTATGAACCCCTAGGGGTTCCCGAACCCCAGTTTGGAAACCACTGACCTAGGGTCACCAATAAATGTGGATGCTCAAGCCCTGGGCTTACAAACCCATGGTCAGTGGACTCAAATCCCGCTAGCCATGGGCTAACATTGCAGTGAAGACATACTCTTGAGTAGAGTCTTTCTGGGTAAGTCTGTGCAGCAAAGAAAAGACCCATGGCAGTGAGTCTCAGAGCCCAGGTCAACTGAGTCAGTCTCACAGGGCTGACACTGCAGGGCTAAAAGTAGCAGTGTACATGTTTGGGCTTGGGCTGGAGCCTGGGCTCTGAACCTCGGCAAGGACGGAGGGCTTCATTGACCACCCGGGCTCCAGCCTGAGCCCAAACATCTACACTGCTATTTTTAGCCCCTCAGTGGCAGGTCCACAAGGCCTAGTCAGTTGACCTGGCCTCTGAGACTCACTGCCACGCTGTTGTTTTTTGGGTTTTTTTTGCTATGTACACTTACCCTCTGAGACTGATTTTGAATTAACTGCATCTTGCTCATAGGGTTACCAACCCTCCAGGATTGTCCTGAAGTCTCCAGGAATTAATGATTAATCTTTTAATTAAAGATTGTCATGTGATGAAACCTCCAGGAATACATCCAACCAAAACTGGCAACCAGCATAGTGTGCCTGCTCTGTTACCCATTTGTGCACATAGGTGTGTGCAACTAACTTTCTTTTAGTCTATAAATTGTATCTAAATTACAAAAATTTGCAGAGGACACCAAGCTGAGAGGGGTTGCAAGTACTTTGAAGGACAGGATTGGAACTCAACGTGCCCTTGATAAATTGGAGAATTGGTCTGAAATCAACAAGTTGAAATCCAATAAAGACAAGTGGAAAGTGAATGAGGCAATGTGATGCAGTTCCAAATAAGCCTAAAGTATTTCTGGGGGTATATGAGTCAGAGTTTGTAGAGTTAGACTCTGTTCAGTTTAATGTTTGTCTTATATTTAGTGTTTTAGTTGAATATGTTAACTTAAAAACTTAAAAAGTAGTTACCTTAATATACAAGATGGTGGGGGTGGGGACAAAGCTAGGAGTTCGAAAGCATAGGGAAGTTAGACAGTTCCAGTGTGGAGTGGATATTGTCCAACATAGGCTTGTGTAGAGTTGGAGATGGATTTTTAGTTGGCCCATTTAATTCATGAAATGGACATTGAAGCCTAGAACCTGTTGGAAATTTAGGTTTGTTTGTTTAATAGGCCATTTGGATTTGCTTGAATTTGTTTTCATTGTAAACTTGGAGTAAAATTGATTCATGACAATCTCAGGAAGGAGTGACAATTGCTGGGCTGTTTCATGATCATACATTTATATAGTAAAGTACCTATTTATTTTGGCTGCCCAAATGTTAACTGTCTAATGATGGGAATATTCTCACCCCACAAACCCTGTGAATCAGTTCTTTATGAAAACCACCACTCAGCCTTTCTTCTGATCTAGTGCACATATAGAAATTCAACTGCTGACATTTGTGTTTAATCTGATGACCTGTTATGACAGGTATTGGGGTGCCTTTCTGAACAACTGAGCTGCAGTCCAGACAGTCCTGCACCATTCCAACATAACTTGAATGTCTTAGCTTTCATGCTGCTCAAACTTAAAAGGTGCTCAGCTCCCTCAATGTCTATAATTAGGAGATGAGGGCGCTTAGCACTTTGTAGGAGGTGCGCCATACAATGTAAAAGTCAGGTATATGTTATATAATATTTATATTATGGAAGCTCCCAGAGGCGCTGAACAAGATTGGGGCTCCATTTTGCTATACAAACACATATGAAGATACGGTCCGTGCCTCAAAGAATTTATTTATAACCTACAAAATTAGACATAAGAGCTAAAATTGCCTCTTGGATCTTCAAGTTCATTTTCAACATCATTACAAATTTCCACATTTGTCATCAGTTCCTTGTCTTTCCAGAAATACATCTAATGGTGGTGGTTTCATGGCCATTGTTAGCATGTTATAATAGTATCACACATGACATAATTCCGAATGATAACACAGCACTCTACAGACTGATGTACAAACTAAAATAGACATAGGAGTCATTTCATCCACCACTGAATTGCTGCCACCTCTGGGGAAAATGGCAGCAGGTTGTTTAATAGTGCACAGCAACTCTATGCCTCAGTTTAAGACAGGAAGTTAAAAATATTCTATCAAAGTTGGAGAGGGAAATTAGGCAGGCACGTCATTATATGAACTGTAATTTGGGTAGGATTTGGAGGCTAACAGCCTGGCTCATATGGAAAGTGCTCTGAATAACTGAAAGTAGTTCGGAGCTCAGTTTTTTCATAGACGGCAAAAGACAGCACAACCAGCTGCAGAGTTACCCCAAACTCTGTTTTGGCACTGGTGAAACTACTCGGGTGGGACATGTCTTGCCATGCCACCAGCTTTGAGCCTGTGGCAGACAGGAGGCAAGCAAGGGACGAAGAGTCCATGTTTAGCCCTAACAACATTGCTGTCTGCAGCAGCAGCAGGAAACTCAGCCTTCCCCCCTACTTTCTCTTTGTGGCCACATAATAACTGATGGGCAAAGACTCCATTTACCAGTTGAGAAGCATTCCCAGACTCAGACTCATGGGGGAGCTTGAGGAAAGAGTCCAGCTTGTCTCCTATTGGTTGCAGGAGGATGAATCCTTTCCCCACAAGTTTGGAACAGATGGGAGGAGGCTGAGGGTACCAAATAGCATCCTCCCCCCACTGCTGTGAGGGGGCTTTTGGGAGATTGGACCCTGGGAGTGGGGCGAGAGCATCGTGGGGGACACAGTATCATGGAGAGATGAGGGGCCACAGAGCACTAGAGAGAATAGCACTGGGGAGGATGCAGCAATGAAGATCACTGGGGAACACTTAATCCTGGAGTCCAGGGAATCCACAGAGCATAGGACAGGACAGAGAGCTGGGGGACCCAAACACAGTACTGGGCAGTGAGACAGAGCTCTATATACAGAGCTACAGGCACAGATATGCACAGGCAGGGTAATACATATGTGCACACATGTTTATGGTATGGTGTTACTAGGGTTTTTGGAGGAAGGGACCTGAGTTCATCCATGAAGCCAGCTCTGTACTCCTGCTGATTTGGGGTCAAAATTATTTCTCTAGGGTCAACAATTTTATTTTGTGGTTACATTCTGGGTTTGGTACTGATTGCATCATTTCCTGCAACCCTGAAGTGTTCCTTGAAAGTCACCTGATCAAAGACTGACTCCTCCTTGGATAACAGTGTGAGGCTTCATGGTGGCAGGCTATTCCCTGGTGTAAACATCTGCACTGTTCCAAAATATTTTCTAACCTAAATCTCCCTTTCTTTATTGTAGACCTTACTTCAAGTTGCATCTTACTGATCAGTTACTATATTTTCTTTTCTCCATTCTTTTTGTTAATGGTGTACATTGTTTCATTTATATGACAGAACATCTGTGATCAAACAACATTGCTCACATTTAAAAGAGAACCTAATGCATACATACATACACACACACACACTTATATATCTATATATACATACACACAAATTAATAATTGATTTGATAATTTGCCTTTATTGGAGTAAGTAATCACATTGCACAGTATAGGTCAGATTTCCTCAGACATAACAGGCTTATCTATCTTATCTACTTAATATGGCCCCATTACCACAGTATTCAAGGGTCTCACAATCTTTAATGAATTTACCCATGGGGAAGTGAAGCACAGAAAACTAAATGATTTGCTTAAGGAAACACAGGAAGTCTGTGGCAGAATTCATGCCAAATGTCCATTGACTTCTTGAGAATTAGGCCACTGGTCAGGCTAAATCTGCCACTGCCTGTGATGAGAGAGCCAGGGTAGATCCTTGAAACTAGCTGCCCTTCTGATTGATTTCCTGTAGCAGAGCGTGCTTCTGTATCACCCTTGTAGGTGTGCCTTAGCTTTTGCTTTTTGGCTTCTGCAATGGACTAAATGCACAGGAGAGAAACACTGAATTCAGGGTTGTCACCCTGTCACAATTTTATTGCCAGTCTTGCAATATATAGTGTTTTTTTAAAAGCCTAAGCTTCTGGAGACAAGTGATTATGCAAAATTCTGAGTTTTAATTTTTTCCTTGTAGTTGCAGAAAAAGCTTGACAAGGTGACATGAATGGACCTTAAAGACTCAGACACCAGAAAAGCAAAATTAGCTTAAAAATAATAAATCCCATTATTTTTGGCATCAATGACTGAAGATTTTTGAATGATTAGAGTTGGCAATACTATTACTTTATCTACATTTATTTACCACATTCCTAATGCTTTGTCCAGGAATGGACAAAGCAGCAATGAAGCTTGTACTGACTTAGCACTGATTTTATAAGCTATATTCAAAACTCTAGGCTGCTTCTCACACACAACTGTCCCCAACTGCTTTGCAAACCGTGTAGTTATAACTGCACTCCAAACACATTGCAATCCCTTTGCAAAAATATGTGCTTCGTCTGTCACAACACCAGGCCCAGCCAGATTCCAAACCTTCTTGGTGTTGTCTGGATTGATTAAAAGTGATCTATTTTAATCAATTATATTTGAAAGGAACTCTTGCTTTCACTAAGCCCAAACCCTTCAGACATTGTGAGCCTCACCTACAATCGCTCCTGCATTTAACTCCAATGCAGAAAATATAGTTATTGATTTCATAGCTTTATTAGTTGTGCTACAGAAGAATCATATTGCAATCATCTGGGGTAATATATAATTACGGAATGAGTGTGTGCAAACTTTGCAGGGCTAGATGCACAATTCCCAGAGGAGTGGTACAAACATCTCAGGGACACTTGACACTAGGGCAGGCCTGCACAACATGCAGCCCGGGGGCCGCATGCGGCCCGCGTGGGCTCACTATGCGGCCCGCGGGAGGGTGAGTAGGTGGGCTCACTGTGCGGCCCAAAATCTGGGACTGTGTCCGTTGGTCTTTTTTGCTGCTTGTCTCTGGGCTGGGGATTGTCCCAATGCTGCAAAGAGGGTGTTCCCAAAGGAAGGTGCTTGTCTTCTCTAGTCAGCCCACTTGACAAGTTTGATTGTCCTTGGTCTGGTTCCCATCCGCTCACCAAGGGATGCAGCTGTCTGGAGGTGTCTGCCTTCCACGCCTTCCTCATTCACACCTCATTCATTCAACAGGGCAATTGAATACAAAGTGGGGGGAAGATCTTATTCTACTTCTAGCAAAAAGATATTTTTCTTTTACCTTAATTATACTACCTTAGAGGCCCACTATAACATATTACCAAGGTTCAATACAATTCATATAAAAATTATACAAAAATGCATAATGCAGAGATTTATCTACAACTGCATTGATTGACTGTTGTGTGCAGTAATATAGTGACTCCTGGGGGGGTGAAGAGGAGTGTGATGGTGGGGCCGAGTGAGAAGGGGGTGAGTCCTATTTTACTGCTGTGATCTGGTCACCCTATGTGCGCTGTTTCTTTCCCCCTCTACAGGCTTCCACACCCCAGCGCTGGGGAAGGAGGGGTTGTTTCCGCGGGGCGGGCGGCGCTGGGCGGGGGAGTGTTTCCGTGGGGCCGGGGGGTTTCGGCCCTCAGCTGTTTTCTTTGGAGTAATATGGCCCTCGCCGTTTTACGAGTTGTGCAGGCCTGCACTAGGGGCTTGATTCTCCACTACCTTGCATCTTGTATAGCCATTTACATCTGTGCAGAGTGACTATAAAATGTTGCCATTCTGATTTGGTGACATTTTATACCCACTTCACACTCACTTTGTGTAAATGACTCCACAGGCTGCAGAGCAATGGAGAATCAGACCCCTTGGTCCTTTAAACTCCCACAGAAAGGCTGGATTCCTGTCACTGAGTCAACATATGAGTTCCATTCTGCCATGAAGCACACCACGAAGCTGGAAAGATGAATGACAACCTAGTGGAGAGAGGGAGTAAATTTCAAATTCTTGGAGCCCTGCCTTCCTTTATATACATACTCCGAAGGGAGGGAGTCAAGCCTTGTACTTTCAACAATTAAAACACCAAACACTTTCAGCTCTTTTCCAAATATATGTCAGGGCCAATTTTCTTTTTAGCTGCCAATAGTGATTATTGTTTATAATTTTGTATTTTCTGCATAAGTTGTGGTCATGCTCTGACTGAAGGCAGCGAGAGCAGGATCAGGTTCATAATTTAAGATTCTGGACACATATGTTTTCAACCTTGAGATATTCCTAAATTGTTAGAGGTTAAACATTGTTCCATATATCACTGGAAAGGTCGTCTTTTGTTTGCATGTCAGATCTCAGGTATGCAATAAAGTTTCATGGCCTTGATGTCATGTTAATTTGTCTATTTTATCTCCACTAGTGCAATATAACATAATACTGTGCACTGAGTACAAGGCAATCTACAGCCTACATTCTATAGCTTTAGATAGCATTTTTAATGAATGCAGTTTTGCTCTAATTTTGTGAATAGATGGCCAAGGGAAATGTCAGTTAATACACTTGAATTTCTATATCTTTTAAGTCAATAAAACAGACTTGTTTAATGATTTATTTTTAGATACTGATCGAGCTTTAGCGCTTCTAGAAGAATATTGTAAAAAGCTAAAGAAGCCGGAAGAACAACAACTGAAAAAAGCCATTAAAAAAGTGATGGGCATCTTTAAGAGCAGCTTATTTCAGGCACTAATAGGTAGGTACCTATGCACAATGCTTTATTTGCTGCGGTTAGACTTATGCTTTTGGATGCTGAAGGCTTATGGTTGTGTCCATTACCTGCATCTTGGTTGACCAGCACCTGGTTATCTTGTACAAAATGAGCTGACAAAGAGATGACAAGCTGGAACTATTCTTTTAGAGTCTGGGTGTCAAAAATTGCCTAAATATTTTAAACAAACACTTGTTCAGTTATTGGGAAGGGAAAATAAGCAGAAAGTTCTTTAAATGTTGCAATATATGTTAGTCATTGCTAAACCGAGTATATTTTCTTTTCTCAGTTTGATTGGAGACTGGGCAAGAGTAGGATATATTATATTTTTCTATACAAATTTAAAGAATGAAATCCTGGCCCATTGAAATGCATAGCAACATTCCCATTGACTTCAGTGTGGCCAGAATGTCACCCAAAATCTCTGTGACTTTCATGTTTATTTTTAGCAGAAAAAAGGTGGGTAACCAAAGAAATTAAGGAATAATTCAAGAAAAATGCTAGGTGAAACAGTATGCTTCGTCTGCTTCAATGTCAGGTACTTTTGGGCACCATCTGGAGAATGGTCCTGTTAAAAGCATCTTTTTCATTAATGTGAATCAAATAAGTCTGAATATTGCACAGTTATAATAGGCTTGATAAGGCATCAGTATTTCACTGGTCAATGGACTTCAAGACCCCTGACACACTTGTAAGTAAAAATAGTTACTGATTTAAGTATATGCTATGATGGTGTTATTGTGAAGTGATTGAGAATGTAATAGCTTTATGCCTTTACAAGGAGCTACAGTATAGATCTCAAAGTCCTGGCCAGGACTGTGCAGTATAGAAAGAATTGCTGATTACACTATAGGCCCACAGTAGAAATGTTGTCTATAGAGCCAGACTTCCCCAAAGCTTGGGTATATTGGATCCAGAGTGCAGGTTTGGCCCAGTATATATCTAGATCCACATGTTCCTATAGACTGGAGGTTTGATTCAGAGCCAACTCGAAGCCATAGCAATGTGTTGAGGGATGATTTATGATTAATCATGGGAAAAGCTGAAACACTCCACATCGATACTCTGCTCTTACAGTTATCAGTGAAGAGGAGTGAGGTTCATACACTATGTCAGTAATTTTATTGCATTTATGAGGAAGTACAGCACAGTCTGTTTTGCCGGTCTGTACACTATTTCACAAATGGAAATAATTAATGGAAAAGCTATTCTACTTTTCAATATTATAGTGTCTCCCCCAAGTTCTTAGAGTATTTGGTCTTTATAACTTTCTTGTCCTTTTTAATGGATATGTATTTGTTATTAAAATATAAATAAACCCCACAGAATGTATATCAAATGCATTGAAAAATTATCGATATATATGAACTAAAGAACAAAGATTGTTGGGGAAATTTCCTCTTGCTTTTGTATGGAAATGACTAAGAATATGGAAATGTGCATAGAATAAATATACAAATTGCTGAAACAATAGTATTTATCCACTAATACTTGAAATTGTTATTTTCAGAACTCCTATTTTTGCAGTACTTCAAAATAATCCTTTAAAGCCTGCTAACTGTGTGTTTTTTGTGGAGTGGCTGTACTTTAATTTTTTTAAGGTGTTATGGATATCAGACTAAGAAACATACCATTTTGAACAAATGATTAAGTTACATTGCTTTACGTATAAGCAGAAGTAAAGTATAAAGAAAATAATTTGGCAACTAAGGCAATAGATTGAAAAGAACAATATTTCATAAGTAAAAGCTGGTGTTTTAATTTGTATTACTTTTACATCACTTTCCCTACCACCCCAATACTCTTTTTCATAAAGAGACTTTGGAATGATAATACATGTTCAGACTCTCTCATCATAGAATTTGTTTTGCTCTTTGGTTGGCCTAGTTTCTTGATTGATAAAAATGTGACCTCCCATCAATATTTTAAGTCTGTGAGATGATACTATTACATAATGAGTTTTTTTCATAATCGGTATTTTGAATAAAATCACTTCGATGACATCTGTTTTAGCTTCCTTTAGTAGTCTGCCTCCTTTATCCATGCATTAGATGGCATACAAAGAAACATCCAATGCAGTCCTCCCATTCTCTAGTTCTCTTCTTTTGATAGCTCTGTTACTGTCTTCACAGCTTCCTCATAAATATGAAATAATTTTGTTATTGGCTTGCATTTTCAAAAGTGACTAATGATCTGGAATGGCTCAATTTTGGGGGGCCCAACTTGACTTCTTTAAAGTGCCTCAAATTGAGCATTTACAAACTGAGGCACCTATTCACTTTTAAAAATGTAGGCTGTAATAAATAAAGCACAATAGGGTTTTCTTACTGAACCATTAACCTGAACACTTCTGGATGCAAACATGCACACATTGAGTCATACTACTAGTAGTAACTGAATGGGCCCAATTCAGCTCTCTACAACTAGGGTGGCCAATTAGGTAGGGCCTACAACTTAGGGTGACCCTACAACTGGGGTGGCCAACTAGGGTGGCCAATCCCGATTTTATAGGGGCAGTCCCAATATTCCGGATTAAATCGCGATTTGGAATGGCTCGGCCATTATGTTAATTGAATCTATTTCCCTTAAGTTAACGATCCTCATTCACACCTGTGTGACCATCTTGTTTATCACTTCAAAAGCTTTTTCTTCCCCTGCTGTCATGTTTCCTCTCAACTAATTAGCCTCTTAAGATTGGTCTATAAACCTGGACCATCATGTTTCTCTGACTGTATAAATGTCTGTCTGAAGTGTGTTTCATTCCATGCATCCGATGAAGTGAGTATTAACCCACGAAAGCTTATGCTGAAATAAATTTGTTAGTCTCTAAGGTGCTACAAGTTTTTCTTTTTTTTTCTTTTTCCTCCCAATATTCAGGCTTTGTTTTATATAGGTGCCTATTACCCTTCACCCCATCCCAATTTTTCACACTTGCTGTCTGGTTACCCTACCTACAACTTCAGTGAAATTCTGCTCACTTAAGGCTCTCTGAGTTTAATTTTGTAAGCTGTTCACATGTATGAAGTGATTGCATTGCATCTTGTTCTAGTTGCCTCCAAAATGCCTTCCAAACAACTAAAGCTTCCCCCAAACAACTGGTAACAAGGATAGATGAGAAAGGATCAAATATACTTAGAGCTAACTTTGGGTACCCAAGCTAGAGTGTCCATTTCATTCTTGAGTACCCAGGTTCCTATATGAGCCCTCAGATGTGTAGCTAGCTGTGTGACTTACTGTGAGCATCCATGTTTAAATTGTACACTCAACATCTACCCGCATTTTTCATCTTCAGTGCATTTTATAAACATTAACTAATTATTCCCAAATTGGAAAGGAACAGGAGGAAAAAAGTGGCCGTTCTGGAAAAAGTACCATGGTTTCTTTTTTCATAAAAATATTCTAAACAAACTAAAAGATGGCTGAATTGAGACCCGAAAATGCTACTCACATGTAAGTCAAAGATCTGTGAATGATTTATACAAATATTATTGCTGGATTGGCCATTTAAGTTTTAATTCTGGCCCCAAACCATCCCCCATTCTCTGCAGGCTGCTCATAGAATCATAGAATCATAGAATCTCAGGGTTGGAAGGGACCTCAGGAGGTCATCTAGTCCAACCCCCTGCTCAAAGCAGGACCAACCCCAACTAGATCATCCCAGCCAGGGCTTTGTCAAGCCTGACCTTAAAAACCTCTAAGGAAGGAGATTCCACCACCTCCCTAGGTAACCCATTCCAGTGCTTCACCACCCTACTAGTGAAAAAGTTTGTCCTAATATCCAACCTAAACCTCCCCCTCTGCAACTTGAGACCATTACTCCTTGTTCTGTCATCTTCTACCACTGAGAACAGTCTAGATCCATCCTCTTTGGAACCCCCTTTTAGGTAGTTGAAAGCAGCTATCAAGTCCCCCCTCACTCTTCTCTTCTGCAGGCTAAACAATCTCAGTTCCCTCAGCCTATCCTCATAAGTCATGTGCTCCAGCCCCCTAATCATTTTTGTTGCCCTCCGTTGGACTCTTTCCAATTTATCCACATCCTTTTTGTAGTGTGGGGCCCAAAACTGGACACAGTACTCCAAATGAGGCCTCACCAGTGCCGAATAGAGGGGAATAATCACGTCCCTCGATCTGCTGGAAATGCCCCTACTTATACAGCCCAAAATGCCGTTAGCCTTCTTGGCAACAAGGGCACACTGTTGACTAATATTCAGCTTTTCGTCCACTGTAACCCCTAGGTCCTTTTCTGCAGAACTGCTGCCCAGCCATTCGGTCCCTAGTCTGTAGCAGTGCATGGGATTCTTCCGTCCTAAGTGCAGGACTCTGCACTTGTCCTTGTTGAACCTCATCAGATTTCTTTTGGCCCAATCCTCTAATTTGTCTAGGTCCCTCTGTATCCTATCCCTACCCTCCAGCGTATCAACCACTCCTCCCAGTTTAGTGTCGTCGGCAAACTTGCTAAGGGTGCAGTCCACACCATCCTCCAGGTCGTTGATGAAGATATTGAACAAAACCGGCCCCAGCACCGACCCTTGGGGCACTCCACTTGATACCGGCTGCCAACTAGACATGGAGCCATTGATCACTACCCGTTGAGCACGACCATCCAGCCAGTTTTCTAGCCACCTTACCGTCCATTCATCCAGCCCATACTTCTTTAACTTGCTGGCAAGAACGCTGTGCGAGACTGTATCAAAAGCTTTGCTAAAGTCAAGAAATAGCACATCCACTGCTTTCCGCTCATCCACAGAGCCAGTTATCTCATCATAGAAGGCAATTAGGTTAGTCAGGCATGACTTGCCCTTGGTGAATCCATGCTGACTGTTCCTGATCACTTTCCCCTCCTTTAAGTGGTTCAGAATTGATTCCTTGAGGACCTGTTCCATGATTTTTCCAGGGATTGAGGTGAGACTGACTGGCCTGTAGTTCCCTGGATCTTCCTTCTTCCCTTTTTTAAAGATGGGCACTACATTAGCTTTTTTCCAGTCATCCGGGACCTCCCCCGATTGCCATGATTTGTCAAAGATAATGGCCAATGGCTCATATTGCTAGACTTCCTATTGATGTTGCTAAGTTTAAATAGCAGTTGCTAAGGGGCACATTCTCAAAGAGATGTGTGGCGCTGCAGTCTCAAGAGTCCTATTAGAGTCAAGTAGCCCAAATACAATGGTTTTAAAACTTCACTCTAAGATGCTAACAGAAAAAATAATAAATTTCTCAGAGAAGAGGAGGGTGGAAATGGAGAGGGAGGAGGAGGAACTCCCATTTAGAAACCTGCATTTCTTTAAGTTAGTTCTAAATTATTCTCTCAACAGAGACTATGTCCAGTAGTTCCTTTTCCAGCTTGGTACAGCAAGAGCAGTTTGGGATGGTTTTTTGCCTTTCCTGCAGTCCATGGAAGTTTCCACAGTGGAACCTTGGGGCCCTGTTTCATTGTTGCACACTGCTGTAATCTGGGTTTTTAATTTTCAGAAGAGAATCTGCAAGGAAAAGGGAATAATGATTAGACTGATCCCCATTTTAACTGTTTAGATCCAAATGCAATATGTGCCTCTTTGATTGGGCCCTTCCCCCAGTGGCAGCATCTTCCTCAGACTGAATCATGGTGGGGCAAATTGCCAGGCAAAGCATGCTTGCAGGAGGAAAAAAGAAATGCCACGAGATAGGGAAGAGGTAGAGAAGGAAGGATAAAAATAATAATTACAAATATATAACCACTGGTAGATAGGGCAGGGGAGACAGTGAAATGATAAGCTGTTGAACTTGAATTGATATGCAAATTAGATACCATCAACTCAGGATTAAATAGAGACTTGGAATGGCTTGGCCATTACGCTAATTGAATCTATTTCCCTTAAGTTAACGATCCTCATTCACACCTGTGTGTCAACTGTCCACTTTGGCCATCTTGTTTATCACTTCAAAGGTTTTTCTTCCCCTGCTGTTATGGTTCCTCTCAATTAATTAGCCTCTTAGGGTTGGTATTCGCACTTCCACCTTATCATGTTTGTCTGACTGTATAAATATCTGTCTACTGTATGTTTCATTCCATGCATCCGATGAAGTGGGTATTAACCCATGAAAGCTTATGCTCAAATAAATTTGTTAGTTTCTAAGGTGCCACAAGTATTTGATTTTCTTTTTAGTGAAATGATAGCCCTTTGTAGTCATGCTGAATGCTCATTGTCATATACATTCTGGGGTCAGAGGAAACAATAATAGTGTAATAGGAAGTAGCACACCAGGAAATGATGGGGGGGGGGGGTCTAACTTACATAATTAGGATGAGAAAAATACACAAACCCAATTATTGGTACGATTCTTATCAAAGGTCTGATTCCCAGCAGAAATAAGTTGGGGTAACTCCATTGACTTCAGTGAATTACATTGATTCAAATCACCTATCTGGTCCTAACATATGCTAATTTGGAATTTTTTCTGGTATTACTGTAAATGTATATATATGTGCAAGAGAAGTGGAATAAAGCCACTAATTAATAGGAACAAAGGAAAGATTTACAGTACCTCAGAAAGTGATGCTTCTTATCTATATTACAGTAGCATCCAAAATGGACTAGGCATTGTATAGACATGTAGGAAGAAGTAGTTCTAGCTCCAGAGTGTACAATCTAAAAAGATAAAACATGGACAGAGGGTAGGGGGAAAGGCATACAAGCAGAGTGGTTAGATTGATGATGGATGTATATTGAGTGTGCCCCTCTGCTGCACCATTATTCATCTCAGACTTAATTCATCTACAGACCCAGAATATTTTAATTATTGTGTTCACAACTTTTTATTTTATTTTACTTTTTTCAAACTCACTGCAAAAACTCACTGGTTAAACTAAGCACCTGTCTATATTCTGCCTCAGCCCACCCTCCCTACACTTCCCTGCCAAGAACCTTTCTCCTCCTTCTGAGCAAGTACCCATGCTGTCAATAACTGAGAAATTCAAGTCACTATAGATGTCAGAAGAGTCCTTGGGGGTAGTGCCGACTACTTTGACCTTCCTGAGTCTACTGTGCTGCCTGATGAGTCTCTGGGCTCTTGGGAGCTGGGCCTGTCCTTGTATGTGCATGTGTAGGTGGAATCCTGACCCATGTGCTGACTGAAGGGATGAGGTGCACATGCACGTGCTGGCTAGTGCACCTGGGGACAGTTTCAATCCTCAACCTACAGCCCCACTGATTTAGCCCCTACTTCATTTTTCCCTCTATTTAGTAACCACTGTCATTCTCCTCACACCTCTGTCACCCAACAGGCCAACACTTAACCCCACAAAACAACTCACAGAGAATAGAATGGCCAGCAGTTTTGGAGCTCCTGAAGTTGTAAAGGCACCATCCCTGGTGTTGCTAAGAGAATATTGGGGACTGGTGGGGCCACATGCCCCCAAAGTCCTGCCTCTTTGGGCATTGGAAGCAAAAGAGATTCTTTGCTGGACTCCCCTCCTTGCCAGCCATGAAACATATTCCTCATTTTCTGTAGCCTTTATCTTCAGCTGTCGATCTTCATCTTTAACTATAAATAGATTGTATCTGTAGAAGGACAAAAGCCAAATGTTGTACTGTGCTTTTATAGAAGAGAGGTGCATATTTGGTATGTACTATGTCCAGATACAGTACCTTATCTCTGTCTGACAGTCTTTGTTATTTGTGGATTCAAGTCTTTCACTGTAAAAATATTAAATCTAATCATCTGGCCATCTGAGAACTCTTCCTGAACATTTTCTTGAGTTTTATTCTTTATGTGTTCTTTATCAGTTTTCATGATGCAGTACATACAGTTTACTACAATTTATTTCTAAAAACCTCTGCTATACATTTATTTGGACTTCATTTCATTAAGAAAAGTGCATGATTTTACAGCTTAGAAGGCTGTTCTGGTGAATGAGAATAGATTGAAGAGGTTTATGTGAGTGGTTTTTTGTGTGTGGATTCATCTCTATAAAACATCATTTTGTTTCTACCAGGAATTAAAGTGCCACAAATAGCTGTAATCATCTTATGGAGTATTAAGTAAAAACTAATCTCTGTAGGTTTTTCTAAAACGCAGATAAACCTGGCCTGTAGAGGATGACACATTTCCTGGGGACTTTTATATTGTGCCTTATCATTTTTGCTGATGATTGTGTAACTTTCCCTGCATTTTAAATTGGAGTGTTCTTAGGAATATTGTAAGCTAAAATCTGCATTTTCTTTGTTTCCGTTACACTGTTTTTACATAATAATATAGATGTTATAACACTGCCTGTTTTAAAAGCTGCTGTAAATGCTCTCCTAAGGGTTATACAATTTGTTGATCATCTGTGTCACAATCCACATCTATAGGCTTAGGGTGCTATGTCATTATTCTAAAAAGAGAGGGTTTGCTATTTAGACCCTGGACTTTGTTCAGCTTACTTTATTAAACCCTTTTATAAACAATCCTTCTTTAAAGAGCAACCATATCTGTCAAATCAAGATACAAAGGAGGTCAGATTCTTGTCCTGCTATTACATATTGTAATTTTCCACTCCATCACAAGTGCTTGTTTAATTTAAATGGCAGGTGTAATGTGGTTCTCTAGTCAATGGAGAACTGATATGTGATCATCCAAGAATTTATGTACCTCTTGGCAGTCTTTCTACTTATTGAGGAGGGTTGTGGGATCCGTAGCACAGAAGGAGGAAATAAAACATAAGCACTGAGTATTGTGACATGACTACCAAGCACGCATTTTAATTAAGATTAAGGAAGGAGATTTTAAAACAGGAAAAACATTTATTTTTGAAACCATAATCAAATTTAAAAATCAGGGGGTTTACTCAGACTTTCAGAGTTTTTTGGAGAGGAGCGGGGAGGTGGGATCTTCATATAAAGGCCAATCCTGAAAAATTTCAGACCAGAAGACCTTACGAAAATTGGAACTGTGTGGAAATAGGGAGTCTTAAATATAATTAAGTATCCGACGAAGTGGGTATTCACCCACGGAAGCTTATGCTCCAATACGTCTGTTAGTCTATAAGGTGCCACAGGACTCTTTGTCGCTTTTAAATATAGTTGGCACTGATGTGTATGTATGTGGAGAGGGATTCAAACTGGGCAGTCACATGATCAAATGACGAGCAAGGAGGAAGACTTTCACTGCAACTTTTTGTGTAGACTGCAGTGGGGGCGGGAGGCTAGATGTTAGGCCAGAGGGAAGCATGTCATATGTGCCAAGGTGGGAATATGTAATGGATGCCTGAAAAAGGGATGTAGCTGTGAGAATGGAAAAAAAAGGATGAATCTCAGAGGTGTTGAAGGTGAAGTATTGGCTGGATTTGGGTATGGCCTGGTTGTGTGAGAAGGAGGAATTGGAAATAACCAAACTGCAGGCATGAGTGATGAGGAGAATGGTGTTGCTGTTGACAGAGATAGAAAAGGGAGGAAGTGGTGAGGATTTAGGGAGGGAAATCGAGGAGCTTGATTAGCCAAGTTAAGTTTAAAGTAATGACACATCCTCTCAGAGAAGATGTCCGAGAGACAGGATGAGATTGGATGGAAGGAGACAGGTCAGGGTGGAGAGGTGGATTTGTGAGGCATTGGTGTGCACGGATGAGATGGGGTGTGTGACACTACACCCCATATTTTTCATAGTAATATTATTATATGAGTATGGCATGATTATGATATATGTCATGCAAGATAAGCCATGTGAGATATCATTGAAAAGGTTATGATTTAGTGAATATGATTATCCTATTTGTATGCATGAATCATTTTTGTATCTGAAGTAAGAAATATGGACTGTGTATCTGTATTTCATGTAGTTATTCCTGGCCAACGCCCACTAGGCAAAAGGCTCTCTAAATGACTGTCTGGGAAGGGCCCATTCAAGTTGGATGGCCCATCAGGGGAACACTTAGCTCACAATGGACTGTGGAAGTTATAACCTGGGGCAAAAAGCTGTTGTATATTCTCTCTCCACATTGAGGGAGGGGGCGAATTTCATAAGCTTACGCTGTACAGATCTCTGTGCCGTGCAAGACGGTATAATTTTGGGTTTACACTCCAGATGGGGGATGTGCTCTTTAGCAGCAGGGTAGTTCCTTAGCTGTAGCCTCCTCATGCAGCGCTGATCACAGCAGCCTGTAAGTACTGCAGCTGGGTGTGTCCCTACCTGTGTGTATGCTGGTGAAAGAGCAAGTGGGAGAGCTTGGCAACTCATCACAGCACCACAGTGTGAGAGGGAGCTCAGGTTGGTGGGTCAAGGGGGGCTCAGTGGCACCCCAGTTGCAGGTACCACTGAGCAGGGCATATAGGGAACCCATGACAGGGCATATAGGGAAAACAGCAGTGGGCCAGTGACACAGCCTTGGGGTACTCCCACAAGACGTGGAGAAGGGAGGAGGAGGACCCTCTAAAAGAGGTGCTGAAGGAATAATCAGAGTGGTAGGAAGAAAACCAGGACAGGACAGTATCTGAAAAGTCCAGGGGTGACAAGATTCAGTATTGCCAACCCCAAACATTCGAAAATCATCACTTGGGCCAAGAACATAAGAATTGCCATATTGAGTCAGACCAAAGGTCCATCTAGCTCAGTATCTTGTCTTCCGACAGCGGCCAACGCCAGGTGCTCCAGAGGGAATGAACAGAACAGGTAATCATCAAGTGATCCATCTAGGGTGACCAGACAGCAAGTGTGAAAAATCGGGACAGGGGGTGGGGGGTAATAGGAGCCTATATAAGAAAAAGACCCAAAAATTGGGACTGTCCCTATAAAATCGGGACATCTGGTCACCCTAGATCCATCCTCTGTCACCCATTCCCAGCTTCTGGCAAACAGCATCCCTACTCATCCTGGCTAATAGCCGTTGATGGACCTGTCCTCCATGAATTTATCGAGTTCTTTTTTGAACCCTGTTATAATCTTGGCCTTGACAACATCCTCTGGCAAAGAGTTCCAAAGGTTGACTATGCATTGTGTGAAGAAATACTTCCTTTTGTTTGTTTTAAACCTGCTGCCTATTCATTTCATTTGATGACCCCCTAGTTCTTGTGTTATGAGGAGTAAATAACATTTCCTTATTTACTTTCTCCACACCAGTCATGCTTTTATAGACCTCTATCATATCCCCCCTTAGTCATCTATTTTCCAAGTTGAAAAGTCCCAATCTTATTAATCTCTCTTCATACAGAAGCTGTTCCCTACCCCTAATAATTGTTGTTGCTCTTTTCTGAATCTTTTCCAATTGTAACATATCTTTTTTGAGATGGGGCGACCACATCTGCACGCAGTATTCAAGGTATGGCTGTACCATGGATTTATAGAGGGGCATTATGATATTTTCTGTCTTATTATCTGTCGCTTTCTTAATTATTCAAAAAATTCTGTTACTTTTTTTGACTTCCACTGCATATTGAGTGGATGTTTTCCGAGAACTATCCACAATGACTCCAAGATCTCTCTCTTTAGTGGTAACAGCTAATTTAGATCCTATCATTTTAAATGTATAGTTGGGATTATGTTTTCAAATGTGCATGTGATGGGGCAGCTCCCCTTCACTGGCTGGCAAAGGGTTAATAGCAGGCCTTGGAGTGGCGCCGCAGAACCCAGCCAATCAGAGAAATGCTTAGAAGCAGCCAATCAGGGCCAGGCCGGGCCCTATAAGAAGGCCTGCAGGGCAGAGAGGAGCTCAGTCTCTCCCTGGAGCTTGAGGGAGAACGACTGTCTACCTGTAGAGAGAAGTACCTGGGACAGAGCAGTGCTGGGCAGGTTTGGGGGAGCAAGCGGAGCTCCAGCCTGGCTGGCTCCACAGACTGAGGCCTTGATACAGGGGCCGAGTAGGTGCTGGGGCTATGGGAAAGTGGCCCAGGAAAAGCAGGTAGCGATAGAGGGGAAGGAGAGGCAGTGAGCGGCTGCCCGCTATACGGTCCCGGATCGAGGACCAGAGTAGCAGGCGGGCCTGCCTCCTCCTCCCCCCTTTGCCCCACTGGCAGCTGAGGGAAGTGGCCAGCCAAAGGACTGCAGTTTGCCCCTGAGTGAGGGGCTGCAGTTCGCCACTGTGGCGAGAGGCCGGGCGAAGGACTACCGGTTCCCCCGGAAGGGGGAGACAACAGAGTTGGGACACAGCCGGAGGGCCATGCCTTGAAGAGGACTCCACGGTCTGGGAGCGACGTGGGTCCCCACAGATAGCGGAGACGGTGGAGAAGCAGTGACGGAGAGTGAGACACCACCAGAGGGGGGCACCCTGCTGATGGACAGAGCTAATTCCCGGAGCAACCAGCAGGAGGCACCATGGTGGTGAGCACAACCCGTTACAGTGCATTACTTTGCATTTATCAACATTGAAATCATAAGATCATCTTAAATTATGAGATTTGAAAAAATAATAATAGTTTGGATTGTTTTCATTAGCCATTTGGTTTCTGGGTTGTTAGGGTGCATTGGGATCACATTTTCAGGCTTTGCTCCACAAACATGAGGGCTAGAAATTTACTTTTTCAGTTAGATGATTTTTCATGTACTCAGATGGCTTCAAGAGCCAAGGTTTCTAGAAAAACACCAAATATCACGAGACTCAGGATAAAATGAGAGGGTTGGCAACACTGATAGATGTCAAAATGGAGAGGATGATTGACAATGACCTTATTAAGGTGGTGATGATGAGAGCTGGTTGGAAATTTTGTGATGGAACGTGTTTTCATGAGAAAATTGCGTTTTGGTCAAAATCCAAACATTCCAGGGCTCCAGAACTTCTAGGCTCCTTGGTCCACACACAGGGACACCCTGGGCTGCCTCTGCAAGGGAATCCCCCAGAGTCAGGGCAGCTTCTCTGTTTTGTTTAGAAAAAAAAATGGAAATGTTGTGATGTTCCCCTCTGATGTTATCTGGACTGTTGATCTGCTAGGCCTATTCACTCCTTGACTCTGGGAGCCAGTCTTACCCTGCTCTGCCATGAGAACCCACAAGTAACAAAATCAGAATGTTGATTCTGTGAGAACCCCCACTCCTGGGCTGTTCACGCACAGCTACTGACATGTACGCTGCTCCCAGCTGCTTGCAAGCAAATGACACTAGCCAATATCTCCGGTCCCAGACGCAACCCTGGGAACCGGCATTTTGCAGTGTCCAGATATGCCCGCTGGATGCTATGTTACCTATCAGAGGGGTAGCCGTGTTAGTCTGGATTTGTAGAAGCGACAAAGGGTCCTGTGGCACCTTATAGACTAACAGAGGTATTGGAGCATAAGCTTTCGTGGGTGAATACACACTTCTTCGGATGCAAGCAAGTTCCACTGCTTGCATCCGAAGAAGTGTGTATTCACCCACGAAAGCTTATGCTCCAATACCTCTGTTAGTCTATAAGGTGCCACAGGACCCTTTGTCGCTTCTATGTTACCTATTTTAATCCTAAATCCTCCAGCAGCTGTCCCACAGTGCCTGACAATGACCGCTCTGGTCACAGTTGTAAACTCCACTGCTCAGGGGTCACAGAGACCAGAAGGCTCCCCCACGCCCCTGCACTTCAAAACCCTGCAATTTTTGAAATGCCTTTTCCTGATTGTTCAGCTTGGTGAGCACATCCAGCAACTCTGCATTGTTGTGTACAACTGTCCAGCTGACCATGCCAGCTAGAGACAAGATGGAAGATGCCCTTGAATTTAAGTCTAAGTTCTGCTGTGTATGGCTGAGAATGGGGAGGAAATAAAGTCTTCCCACCCTTTCAAAGACTGCATCAGGGACCTTTGACTTATTGGGAGCACTTCATGAGTGGGGTGTAGGAGTATGCAGAGCCATGACTCTGGTCCCAGTAGTCCAGCTAACAGAGCTAGCTGGCCATCACATGGTATGTATATGTGTGTTGTATCCATTCAAGACATCACCAATAACTCCCTCACCAGTGTGACTGGGATGCTCTAGGAATCATTCTTTTCAATGCTTCCCATTGGAGTAATGCAGCTCCACACTGCTCCCAAATGTAAGGGGGGCTAAAGGCCACAATCAAGCCCTTGGTAAATGTTTTTTTAAAAAGCGCCCCATAGCCATAAAAGCTAAATAAATGCACAGAAAATGTAACTTTACTGGACATTTATTCCTTTGAAAATGCATATTTAAAAAACCCATCCTTTTTTTTTTTTTTTTGCTAGGGTTAGTGGGAGCTGCTACAGCAAACAGCATTAAATATACTTTCTTTTCTATGGGCACATGCACACTTCCCACATGTGTGTCTGAAGGCATGCTTTTCCACAAAGATTTTAAAATATATTTTATGTTAACTATTGGATTAGGGAAGGGCCGAAAGCAGGGATATGAAAACTCAAGCTTTGGGGAGGTTTGGATCTGTTTCTGAACTTTGAAATTGATTACTTTCTCTAATGGGTTGAATCAGAAATTAGGATGTGAATTCAGACTTCGGAAAATGTTGAATCCCAGCCTAGGCCTGTACTTTGAATCAAGGCCCATCTCCGTACAAAAATTAACAGATTACAGAATAGATACAACCTAGGTAATATGTAATCACTTGTAATCCTAACTCTACATCCAGTTCATATTTTACTCCCTCTTAGCTAATGTATGTGAACAATTACAGATTTGAATATGGGTGTTGACTTTCCATGTAGTTTTCATGTTGTAATTGCAAAAACTGCATAGAAATGAAGTCATCTGAACATCTTTGAGTGTCAGCAATATAGTAATTAATAATCTAGGAGCTTGTTAGAATTTGATGTAAAATCATGAAAAAAGCACCATTTTTGCCTCCTGGACACTTTCTAAAATGTTTTGCCATATGGCAAAATTTGTCTAATTACAATTAATAAAATGCACTTTCAGCAGCTGTTATATGGCTGCTATGCCAGCACAAAGCCTATCATCCTCATCACATTAACCCAGTATAGCCCTCTATTGTTTTCTTGTTGAAGAGAATTAAAGATAAATTAAGTAATATTTTTGTGTTAATCCTACCTTACTTACAATAATATACATGCCATTATTCAAGCCAAGAGAATATTAAGACACTCTAATAGCAATGAGAGAGATATATTTTGAGTTAAATAGTAAGAGACAACATTTATATCCTGCTAATGTAGTTTGAACTTTTAATAAAACGAAGGGACAACAATAATCTGGAACAAGCTCGTATATCAGTAATCCTGATGTCTAGATTTGCCTTTGAAATAGAAGAGCTGCTTTCTGGGTATATATTTAGTCTTTAAAAGTAAATTCAGGATAAATTATAATGCAGTTTTTATTAAGAGAATATTTCTTTTTAAAAAGTTGTTGGTATTTTAAAACAAATACATTAGCATAAGTGTTTTGTTCGCTGTATCTTTAACGGTAATTATAACACTTTGTCTTTGAGAATTGACCAAGTTTATCCATGATGTAACTCTGTTGATTGCCGTGGAGTATTGTGACAGTTGGATTTATAAATGTATCCAAATTGTGAGCTCAACTGTAAAAAGTATGTAAAAGTTCATAAGATGTTTCAGTATAATAATATATAATAGCAAATGTTGATGGGGGGAAAAGTACAAAAGGGACACAGAATAACGGAACTAGTCTAAACAGAAAGTCCATGCTGATATGATTCAAGAATTGTGTTAAAAATTACACTTGTTAAAAAAGGGAGATGTGGAGCCAGAAGTTAATGAGCCAAAATTGGTATGTCAGATATTAGGCCCAGTTGGTGAACAAAATAAGGATGTGGTAGGCTATTCTACCCACCACTCCCTTTTTGTCTCCTTAAAAGAAAGAGCTTATATGGGGAAAGTATAAAAAAACAAAAAGAACAGAGGTAAAGAACAGATAGAAACTATTGGAGTGAGCTTCACCATCATGGTTACCTCTCCCACCATTTTGTGGGACCCTGGGCCTTTGTCATCCTGAAGCTCAGATATCTCCTGACCAGAATGTACCAGAAGGAGAGGGACCTAGATCACATTATAATCACTCTACCAGGTCCAGCTAACTCCCAAACACCACCTGCGATGATACTTATTACCATCTTTAATACCATCTAAGAAACTGTTAAACAAGGGTGCTTTTCCTTCTAAGATTGAACTTTAACAACAACAGCTGCAATGACCTCTAGGGCCCATCTCAACTAACTCTCTTTTCCCCAAAAGGACAGTTATTACCATAGGCACTGACTTTTGTTTTTTGCCAGTGGGTGTTTTCGAAGTGGTGTGTGGAGAGGCTATTTTCAGCATATTTATACACTTCTTTCATATTCTAGTTATTGAATATGTGTCTATCATTGGTATTTTTACTATTTTAATAATGATTACATTGTTATGAACTACATAATTACATTATCATGAACTACAGTATATTAAAATCATTGCAATCACCTACAAGCTGTCTTGACTAACATCCCAGTTTAAAGACATTCTGTCTCATTGTAGCTTTCTGGATGAAACTGTCAGCAATCTTATTTACGTCTAGTTCTCTGGTATGGTCTTGATGCATGTTAAGGACAGCTACATTATTCAGTTGCATCTGTTCCATTGATGACTGGAGAGAATTTTTAAGTCTTCTGAAGCTGGAGAATGAGTGTTCTGCAGTTCAGGATGATACAGGCACAGTGAGAAGGATTTTTTTTAATTTGTACTACTCTGGAAGCATAGTGCCAAGATCTCTTTCTTGATGTGGGACAGCTAATTTAGACCCTGTCATTTTGTATGTATAGTTGGGATTATATTTTGCCACGTGCATTACTTTGCATTTAACACTGAATTTCATCTGCCATTATGTTGCCAAGTCACCCAGTTTTGTGAGATACCTTTCTAACTCTTTGCAGTCAACTTTGGATTTAATTATCTTGAGTAATTTTGTATAATTTGCAAATTTTGCCACCTCACTGTTTACCCCCTTTTGTAGATCATTTATGAATACAGGCGAGTCTCATCTTACGCCAATTTAACATGTGCGAATTCAGCTTTGCGCGGTTGGCAAAAACAAACAAAAACAAAAAAGAGAAAAATAACAATTTAAATACTTTACCTGTAGTGCGGGCGATTCCGCCCGCCATTCCACTCAGTGTAATTTTGACTATATGCGATTTTCGCTTTGCGCGCTGACTGCGGAACGTAACCCCAGCGTAAGATGAGACTTGCCTGTGTCTTGAACAGCACTGGTCCCAGTACAGGCCCCTGGGGGACACCACTATTTACTTCTCTCCATTCTGAAAATGGAGCATTTACTCCTATCCTTTGTTTCCTATCTTTTAAGTGGAGTGCCTGGCAATGCTTTCAGGATCATCTAATGGTTCTTAATTTAATTTAATGACAAGCCTTTTGTTATCACCCTGTCTGTTTATTAACAAACTCCCTGCCCCAAGAACAGAAGCTGGGAGCTGCATAGAATTTTATCACATTCCACACTCAAGCTCTATCTGAGGCTAGGGCGTGCGGTTTGAGCAGACCTCAGGTACGAAACTTGCGGGGGAGGGGGACAGGAACCACTATGGCTTGTGGGTGCTGAGCACCCTCTATTTTTTTCCCATGGGTGCTTGAGCCCCGGAGTACCCACGGAGTCGGCGACTATTGTTATTACCATCTTTAATATCATTCAAGAGACTGTCAAATAAGGGGTTTTTCCTTTTTAAAACTTTCTCCAGCTAAAGGAAAAGGGAACAAAAAGAAATGTTAAAATAAAAGCTTTATTCAATACATTTCAAATTATTTAACTTTTTTCCTTCTTTTCTTTATCTTTAATACAAGGTTAAAATGATTTTAATGGTGTGTTTGCCATGGCAGTAAGCAGGCAGTAAGCAGGCTATACCAAACCTTGTTTAATACTGTGACAAGGTTATGTTAACATCTTTAGCCCATATATGCCACCTAAATTAAAGATAGTTTTTACCCCAATTGTTCAAACAACACATTTAATCCAGGATTATAATTAAGGGCCCATTCCCGTGCTCACAAAACCATTGATTTAAGTGGAAACAGTATTGGGCCCCAAATATTGAATTGCACACAACTGTACTTGTAAAATTTTTGACAGACAGAGAGCTGGTAAGAGGAATCACTGAATTAAACAATGATCTCTCCTTAGGCCTTCATTATAATTTGTTCTGTTATGATTTTGTACTTTGGAGACCCGTGTGTGTATGCATTATGATGATGCATTATGACACAGTCAGATACTAGAGGATCACATACTACTTTCTCTACAGGACCGTTGCCTCCTTCAGTCCCCCTATTCTGGGGATGATTCAGGGTTGTATAGTAAAAGAGGCTGTTGTCTATAGGTCCTCTGCATCCTAGCTCCTGGACAGATCGACTCTTCTTCCTCATGTCCCCATTTCCCTCACAGCTTCCTAGTTCCTGTCTTCTTGTTCAACAAGTCCCAGTCTTCCTCTTCCCCTCAGCTCCTTATCTGATCTCACTGTTCCCCACCCCCCGCCAACTGGCTCCCAGTCACCTACCTCAACTACTCTGAGTCCAGTCTCCACTGCACGGCACCTAATCCCAGGCTTCTCTTTCTCTTCTCAGGTTCCAGTGCCAGTTCCAGTCTCCTTGCCCAGTTCTAGTCTCGCTCCTCCAGTCCCAATCTCCCACCTCCAACTCCCAGTCAGTGTCTCTCCTTCAGTCCCAGTCTTACCACACTTCTTGTCCCAATCTACTTCTTTCCTTCCCTCTGATCCAGCTTTTTCCCACCTGCATTAGAGTCAGACAGTTTCCTCCTCCTCTACCAGCAAGGGGATTGTTAGGAGCATAGGAGAGACAGTATCCCTGCTCTCAATTCCAGTGGCTGGTCCCACCCTGGCCAGGAGCAGCTGACATGGGAGCAGCCATTACAAGGAAAGTCCTTTTGAGCCCCTATAGCCCTGGGCTAGAACACACTCAGTTTATCTGTGAGGCTGATGCATATGCAGTCCAGTCACACAGGGATTGTGAGGAGCTGGAACATGCTCATTTGCTTGGTGGGGATGGGCCACATGTGCAGTCGGGTCAGCAGTAAGAGCTGTGAGAAGCTGAACTGTGCTCAGAATCTTCAGAGATTTTAGCTGTTTAAGCTCTAGGAAGTCTCTGCTGAGCATGTTATCACTGCTTCAAAGTATGGGGGCATGTGACAGGGTACTGTTAGTAGCACCCTGGTCACTGAGTTTGCTGCAACACTGGGAAGAATGCAGGCCTAATTGAAGCCAATTATACACTTTCTGTTGGGAGACTGTCGGCACGTGAATGTTAATCACTGGGCTAATGATGTAAATGGGAAGAGATAAGTGGAAGGATCAGGAAGCAGGGGGGAACTCAGAAGGATGCTCAGAGGGTGATCCTGGGCTGAGGAGTGAAGGTTGCAAGGAAGCCTCCACTTGCTGTAAGCCTACATTACACAGTGATAATTTCTGAGAAAAGAATAAATACACACCTTGGTGAAAGTAACAACCTGGTGTGTTTGTGACTGTGAGGCAGGCAGTGAAATACACTGGGTAGCAGTGGAGGCACCCTGTGACAGGGCACTAGAGCATTTCGAAGAACAGATTGGCAGAAGACAATATATTTTCCTCTAGCCTTGTTTTCATAAATGGCTGAACTGTTTTGGCAGACATCCCCCTCAATCAATCAATAAAAAAACAAATTCAGCCTGGGGCAGATATTGGGCATGGAAAATCTCAGCCCAAACACTTAGTTACAGTTTGGCAAAAGTTATAAGTAACTGAAAACAGGGTCTTAGAAGACAAAGTGTGGGGGAACCTTAGTAATAGGCCTTGCTCAGAAAATGTGAATTATCTGGTGACCCGGACATTGCTCACTACCTGATTGAATCTCTGGAAGCTGCCAGGCCCATTCGGTGGAAGGAATCCGTGGAGAAACTTGACTTCACTCATTCCAGCCAGAAGTGCTGGAACTTGATCCGTCGACTGGGCACCACTCAGCGCCCTCCAGGTCAAAATTGCCCACTGGTTAAGGCCAGTCAGATTGCAAGCCATCTGGGTAGCAAGGGTCCCACCTGAGACGCAATTCAAATGCAAAGTAAATAATGAGTGGTGCCAACTTCGACATCAGAATGTGGGTAGGCGTCAACCAGAGCCATTCACGGTTGATGAGCTAGATAAGGCCCTTAACTCCATCAAGCCAAGCACAGTGGTGGGTGATGATAACATCTTGCCGGAATTCCTCAAGCATCTTGGACCAAAGGCATAACAGTGGCTTGCTAACTTCTCCATACAGGTTATTAATGAGGAGAAGTTACTATGCACTTGTTGTCAAGCAATGTTATTGCCATTCTTAAGCCTGGCAAGGGCCCCTACAACATGTTGAGTTACCGCCCAATATTTTTGCTGTCAGTGCATTTGATCCTCCAAAGAATTGCTCCAGTTTTGGACGAAGTCTTGCAGGTCTAGCAGGCAAGGTTCAGGAAAGGATGCAGCACCTGTGATCAAGTCCTGGCCTTAACCACTTTTATCAAACACGGTTTTCAACAAAATCTAAAGATGGGAGCCATCTTCTTGGATTTGACTGCCACTTATGACGTGGTTTGACATAAAGTCCTTTGGTTTAAACTCTCCCAAATCGCCCTGAATTGTGTGATCGAAGTAGTACAGCTCTTTCTCCAAAACAGGCGCTTTAGAGTACACATGGGCAACTGTTGTAGCTCTTGGAAGTGTCAGATCAACGGCCTTCCTCAAGGCTCAGTTCTTTCACTGATATTGTTCAATGTGTACCTCAGTGACCTGCCAGCTACACTCTCGCGCATGTTTATCTATGCTGATGATATCTGCTTCAGCTACCAAGCTCAGTCCTCAGAAATCAATGAGCTCTTGAATGATTATATGAAGCTCATGGCAGACTATTGTAGTCAATGGTGCCTGCAGTCATGCTTTTCCAAGATGTTTTCTAGTGTACTTCATCTGCATAATGCAAGCACAAGCCATGAGTTAAACATTTTCTTCAACGACCAACGTCTGCAGCATGATCCAAATCTGGTTTACCTTGGCGTGACATTGGATAGGTCATTAACGTATCGCGACCACTTGATGAAGACAGCAGCCAAAATCAGCACTTGAAACAACCTGCTCAGAAAATTAGCCAGTTCAACCAGGGGTGCAAGCCTTTGGACGTTTGGAACATCAGCCCTTGCCCTCTGCTCTTCTACAGCAGAGTACTGTGCTCCTATCTGGCATCACTCATCTCACACGAGGCTGGTCTATGTAGAGCAGGGGTCTCAAACACGCGGCCCGTGGGCCACATGCGGTCCGCAGAATTATTTCTTGCAGCCCGCCATAGGCGCCGACTCCACTGGCAGCCAAGCTCCAAATGTTACTGCGTGTTTATATTTTATTAAAACCCCTCTTTACATTACAGTTTTAAAAAAGTTAATACATTGACTTTTAATAGAATACTATATTACTCTTCATTTTTGACTTGTATCATTGTATGAAAAGGTTTCAGATGCGGCCCTCAGGCCAATTTACTAGTTCTCATGTGGCCCTCGTGGTAATTTGAGTTTGAGATCCCTGATGTAGAGTTTAACAAAGCTATGTGCATTGTTACCAAGAGTTTATGTTGCCAATGCTGCCAATACTTAGTAACATAGCATTGCCCCATATTTGCCATGAGAAGGCCTCTGTCATGCTGCTGGCCAAGATCCATGAGAACCATGACCTGCCTTTGTACGGAGACCTCTTCAACCACCCGCCAGCTCGCCTTTCTTCTAGATGCCCTTTATGGTCATTTGTGCTACCACAGGACATGACAGTGGAATCTTCGTGGCCCAATGAGTGGTCAGCGACAACAGTTGTTAATCACTCTCTCCTCACTGACTCAACCATCTGTCCACCACCTTTGAACTGGTTTCGAACAGGACAGGGCAACTGTGCGGCTAATCTCTTTAAATAGGGTTTTTCTAATGACCCGCGATACAGCTGCAGTCAACTTCAGACTATGTCGCATATTCTTGATGAATGCCAACTGACTTATTTCGATTTCGGGTTACTGGCTCTCCACCTGGCTGATGATGGTGCCATCAAATGACTGGGCATATTGCACATATGCTGAGATATAAGCTCCTGTATAATAGATTCTTATACCACTCTCACGACCGTAATATCTGCAACTCCTGTCCCAAAACAGGACTGTTCCTGAAGGAATATTTTCCAGGACTTTGTCCTGTCCACTTGTAAATTATCCAGTGATTGTGCTTCCACCACTTCTACTCCACATCTAGTAGAGCTCACCATTGAATATCAGGAAAAATTCTCCTAATCTACATTTTTCTTTGTTTAATTTCATGGTAGAAACACTTAGATACTGTAGAGATGAGGGCATTTTACAAAACTAAGAAGGATGGATAGATGTTAATAACACAGCACTTAGGGGTGTGGGGTCAGTTTGGTGAATATCTCTTGGGAAATGTATTGGCATTGGGAGGAGATGGGGAAACATAGTTGACTTTGTTGTACTATTTGAGATAAAACTGGTGGTGAAGGAAGAAGGGTAGTATTTCCTTGGCAGGCATATAGTGAGCGTGCCCTCTGTGGTATTTGCTGTACACTTGGGTAGAGAGTCAATAAAGAGTCCAGGCAGTATCAGTCATCTGGGAATGGGGGTTGTGCATGAAGAACACCTGTGTAGTGTGACAAAGTTCCTCCTCTACTTTGATGGATCCTGCGCTTATTGGCGGACTTTGCTCGCCTCAGAGATCTTCCCCTCTGGTAGAACCCACAATTCAGGTCAAACTCCTCCTGTGTCTGATCAGGAGTTGGGAGGTTTGGGGGGAACCCGGGCCCGCCCTCTACTCCGGGTTCCAGCCCAGGGCCCTGTGAACTGCAGCTGTTTAGAGTGCCTCCTGGAACAGCTGCACGACAGCTGCAATTCCCTGGGCTACTTCCCCATGGCCTCCTCCCAAGACCTTCTTTATCCTCACCACAGGATCTTCCAGCAGTACACCTTCTCCTCTCAGCTCTTGTGCCGCTTGCTCCCAGCTCCTCACACGTACGCCACAAACTGAAGTGAGGTCCTTTTTAAACTCAGGTGCCCTGATTAGCCAGCCTGTCCTAACTGATTCTAGCAGTTTCTTCTTAATTGGCTCCAGGTGGCCTAATTAGTTCCAACAGGTTCCTGATTGCTCTAGTGCAGCCTCTGCTCTGGTCACTCAGGGAACAAAAAACTATTCATCCACTGGCCAGTATATTTGCCTTCTACCAGACTTCTGTACCCCACTTGTCTGGGTCTGTCACAGTAGCTATGGGACCAGCTATTGGTAGAATACTGATCAGGTGTAGAGGGATATAATTTTCCAAATCTCTTCTGCGGACAGCCCCGCAACATAGAATCATAGAATCATAGAATCTCAGGGTTGGAAGGGACCTCAGGAGGTCATCTAGTCCAACCCCCTGCTCAAAGCAGGACCAACCCCAACTAGATCATCCCAGCCAGGGCTTTGTCAAGCCTGACCTTAAAAACCTCTAAGGAAGGAGATTCCACCACCTCCCTAGGTAACCCATTCCAGTGCTTCACCACCCTACTAGTGAAAAAGTTTTTCCTAATATCCAACCTAAACCTCCCCCTCTGCAACTTGAGACCATTACTCCTTGTTCTGTCATCTTCTACCACTGAGAACAGTCTAGATCCATCCTCTTTGGAACCCCCTTTTAGGTAGTTGAAAGCAGCTATCAAATCCCCCCTCACTCTTCTCTTCTGCAGGCTAAACAATCTCAGTTCCCTCAGCCTCTCCTCATAAGTCATGTGCTCCAGCCCCCTAATCATTTTTGTTGCCCTCCGTTGGACTCTTTCCAATTTATCCACATCCTTCTTGTAGTGTGGGGCCCAAAACTGGACACAGTACTCCAAATGAGGCCTCACCAGTGCCGAATAGAGGGGAATCATCACATCCCTCGATCTGCTGGAAATGCCCCTACTTATACAGCCCAAAATGCCGTTAGCCTTCTTGGCAACAAGGGCACACTGTTGACTCATATTCAGCTTTTCGTCCACTGTAACCCCTAGGTCCTTTTCTGCAGAACTGCTGCCCAGCCATTCGGTCCCTAGTCTGTAGCAGTGCATGGGATTCTTCCGTCCTAAGTGCAGGACTCTGCACTTGTCCTTGTTGAACCTCATCAGATTTCTTTTGGCCCAATCCTCTAATTTGTCTAGGTCCCTCTGTATCCTATCCCTACCCTCCAGCGTATCAACCACTCCTCCCAGTTTAGTGTCATCTGCAAACTTGCTAAGGGTGCAGTCCACACCATCCTCCAGGTCATTGATGAAGATATTGAACAAAACCGGCCCCAGCACCGACCCTTGGGGCACTCCACTTGATACCGGCTGCCAACTAGACATGGAGCCATTGATCACTACCCGTTGAGCACGACCATCCAGCCAGTTTTCTATCCACCTTACCGTCCATTCATCCAGCCCATACTTCTTTAACTTGCTGGCAAGAACGCTGTGCGAGACTGTATCAAAAGCTTTGCTAAAGTCAAGAAATAGCACATCCACTGCTTTCCCCTCATCCACAGAGCCAGTTATCTCATCATAGAAGGCAATTAGGTTAGTCAGGCATGACTTGCCCTTGGTGAATCCATGCTGACTGTTCCTGATCACTTCCCCCTCCTTTAAGTGGTTCAAAATTGATTCCTTGAGGACCTGTTCCATGATTTTTCCAGGGATTGAGGTGAGACTGACTGGCCTGTAGTTCCCCGGATCTTCCTTCTTCCCTTTTTTAAAGATGGGCACTACATTAGCTTTTTTCCAGTCATCCGGGACCTCCCCCGATTGCCATGATTTGTCAAAGATAATGGCCAATGGCTCTGTAATCACATCGGCCAACTCCTTTAGCACCCTCGGATGCAGTGCATCCGGCCCCATGGACTTGTGTTCGTCCAGCTTTTCTAAATAGTCCCGAACTACTTCTTTCTCCACAGAGGGCTGGTCACCTCCTCCCCATACCGTGCTGCGGAGTGCAGCCATCTGGGAGCTGCCCTTGTCTGTGAAGACAGAGGCAAAAAAAGCATTGAGTACACTAGCTTTCTCCGCATCCTCTGTCACAAGGTTCCCTCCCTCATTCAGCAAGGGGCCCACACGTTCCTTGACTTTCTTCTTGTTGCTAACATACCTGAAGAAACCCTTCTTGTTACTCCTAACATCTCCAGCTAGCTGCAACTCCAAGTGTGATTTGGCCTTCCTAATTTCACTCCTGCATGCCTGAACAATATTTTTATACTCCTCCCTGGTCATTTGTCCAATCTTCCACTTCTTGTAAGCTGCTTTTTTGTGTTTAAGACGAGCAAGGATTTCACTGTTAAGCCAAGCTGGTCGCCTGCCATATTTACTTTTCTTTCTACACATCGGGATGGTTTGTTCCTGCAACCTCAATAAGGTTTCTTTAAAATACAGCCAGCTTTCCTCGACTCCTTTCCCCCTCATGTTATTCTCCCAGGGGACCTTGCCCATCAGTTCCCTGAGGGAGTCAAAGTCTGCTTTTCTGAAGTCCAGGCTCTGTATTCTACTGTTCTCCTTTCTTCCTTGTGTCAGGATCCTGAACTCGACCATCTCATGGTCACTGCCTCCCAGGTTCCCATCCACTATTGCTTCCTCTACTATTTCTTCCCTGTTTGTGAGCAGCAGGTCAAGAAGAGCTTTTCCCCTAGTTGGTTCCTCCAGCACTTGCACCAGGAAATTGTCCCCTACACTTTCCAAAAACTTCCTGGATTGTCTGTGGACCGCTGTATTGCTCTCCCAGCAGATGTCGGGGTGATTAAAGTCACCCATGAGAACCAGGGCCTGTGATCTAGTAACTTCTGTTAGTTGCTGGAAGAAAGCCTCGTCCACCTCATCCGCCTGGTCTGGTGGTCTGTAGCAGACTCCCACCACGACATTACCCTTGTTGCTCACACTTCTCAATTTGATCCAGAGACTCTCAGGTTTTTCTGCAGTTTCATACTGGAGCTCTGAGCAGTCATACTGCTCTCTTACATACAACGCAACTCCCCCACCTTTTCTGCCCTGCCTATCCTTCCTGAACAGTTTATATCCATCCATGACAGTACTCCAATCGTGTGAGTTATCCCACCAAGTCTCTGTTATTCCAATTACGTCATAATTCCTTGACTGTGCCAGGACTTCCAGTTCTCCCTGCTTGTTCCCCAGGCTTCTTGCATTTGTGTATAGGCATTTAAGATAACTCACCGATCGTCCTGCTGTCCCAGTATGGGGCAGGAGCCCTCCCCTCTTGCACTCACCTACTTGTGATTCCTCCCAGTATCCCACTTCCCCACTTACCTCAGGGCTTTGGTCTCCTTCCCCCGGTGAACCTAGTTTAAAGCCCTCCTCACTAGGTTGGCCAGCCTGCCTCCAAAGATGCTCTTCCCTCTCTTCGTCAGGTGGAGCCCGTCTCTGCCTAGCACTCCTTCTTCTTGGAACACCATCCCATGGTCAAAGAATCCAAACCCTTCTCTCCGACACCATCTGCGTAGCCATTCGTTGACTTCCACGATTCGACGGTCTCTACCCCGGCCTTTTCCTGACACAGGGAGAATGGACGAGAACACCACTTGCGCCTCAAACTCCTTTATCCTTCTTCCCAGAGCCACGTAGTCTGCAGTAATACGCTCAAGGTCATTCTTGGCAGTATCATTGGTGCCCACGTGGAGAAGCAGGAAGGGGTAGCGATCTGAGGGCTTGATGAGTCTCGGCAGTCTCTCCGTCACATCACGAATCCTAGCCCCTGGCAAGCAGCACACCTCTCGGTTTTCCCGGTCAGGGCGGCAGATAGATGACTCAGTCCCCCTGAGGAGAGAGTCCCCGACCACCACCACCCTCCTCCTCCTCTTGGGAGTGGTGGTCGTGGAACCCCCATCCCTAGGACTGTGCATCTCATGCCTTCCAATCAGTGGAGTCTCCTTCTGCTCTGTTCCCTCAGATGCATGATTCACTCCACTCTCTGCACTAGTGGCTGTGGAGAGAACATGAAAACGGTTGCTCATCTGAATATGCGTTTCTTGTACATGGACTTGTCTCATACTCTTTCCTCTTCTGGAGGTCACATGCCGCCAATTATCCTCGCTGGCCTTCTGTCCCTGCTGCGCAGCCTGCTCTGAATCCTCACAACACTGCGCCCGCTGAAGCCTATCCTGACGTCTATTTGACATGCAAATTCAAGGGGCAGACAGAGGAAAATTTGACACAAGCTTCATTGGACTGCTGGTGCTCAAGGATTTGCAGGCAATAGGAACTCCTTCAGAAATGTATTGCACCATTAAAGGAAAAAAAATTCACTGAATAGAGACAGTGGGACAGAGAGCTGAAAGCAGCAAGGTGATTGTGTCTTTCTGATGAGCTGCAATATGACTAGTTATTTCCATGTAGAGCTCATTCTTTCTTGATTGTCATTGTGAATTAGTCTAAATCTCTAAAATTGGGGAGGGGGGGAAAAAACAACCAACAAATGAATGTATTTTGGGGAAACCGTGAAAATTGTTGTTGTCTCTAAAGCTTTTTCTTTTTCCTTTTAGCCTCTGTCTAAAAAAATGGTGGTCCTTTTTCTTTATTCTCGTTGTCACCTCACACCCTGCTTTAGGCTTTCTTCTCTCTGACTTTCTCCCTCTGTAATTCTTTGAAGGAATCCAATACAGCTAAACTGACCACACATGATGGTTAAAGCAGAGCAGTATTCTGTAGCCATGAAATTGTCTTTACATCTTAGCTTTCACAAGCATGTGAAGTGGCAAGGAAATTGTTTCTAAATGGACTTAGTTTCTTTTCACGTCTGTCCCCCATTGTGAGATGATACACTAATGATCATTTGTATAGTAGATTATATTTTGTGTGGTGTTTTTTCCAACAGGTAATTGACTTACAATTTCACTGTTGTAAATTTACTCTTGGAGGAAAGAAATATACTTGAAAAGAAATCATTTTGCGATGTTTAAATTTAAATAGGCAAGTCCTCGCGCTATATAAAGTTTAGAGTGACCTCTTGTGGTAACACTGGTTTTTAAAAAATATTCTTATATCTATTTATTAGCTTAATTTGATTTTATTATATCAACATTAGTACTCATTTTCTGTTTTAAAATAATAGGGATTACTGGGGGTAATTTTTGTTGTGAGAGAAGGGTACAAAGAACTTCAAGTATCACATTGCATATGATGCATCATAGATCACATTACTGTATGATATGAGTGATGTTACAGCTATACTTTTTTCTATTGCCAGCTGCACTCAGATATCACATGTATACCCTATGAGAAATCATATGTGTTCCCAGTGACTTTACCACCAATGCAAACGTATTTTGATGCTATCCCAGCAGTTGCACATGGTCTCTGGGATTGTCTGGCTGCAATAAGGTTTCAACTAGCCATAGTGCTAAAACAGGAGTTTAAGATTTCCTTTCAGCAGCACATCTATTCACATTATATGGAAATATCAGGGTCTGTATATCAATAACACTGTTAATTCATAGAAAACAGAAGCTGTTCAAATGGGTAAATCCTGATATAGACACAAGGGTATATGGACCATAAAACCTGATTGTCAATTAATAGATCTGCTTGATTTTAACTATAAAAGAACATAGCAAGACTGAGTACATACATTTTAAATTAATTTATTATTGTTATTATTTATTTATTTGTATTGTGGGAGCACTTAGGGGTCTCAGTCATAAGAACATAAGAAAGGCCGTACTGGGTCAGACCAAAGGTCCATCCAGCCCAGTATCCTGTCCACCGACAGTGGCCAATGCCAGGTGACCCCGGAGTGAGTGGACCCAACAGGTAATGATCAAGTGATCGCTGTCCTGCCATCCATCACCCCCCTCTGACAAACAGAGGCTAAGGACACCATTTCTTACCCATTCTGGCTAATAGCCGTTAATGGACTTAACCTCCATGAATTTATCCAGTTCTCTTTTAAACCCTGTTATAGTCCTAGCCTTCACAGCCTCCTCAGGCAAGGGGTTCCACAGGTTGACGGTGCGCTGTGTGAAGAAGAACTTCCTTTTATTTGTTTTAAACCTGATGCCCACTAATTTCATTGGGTGGCCCCTAGTTCTTTTATTATGAGAACAAGTAAATAACTTTTCCTTATTCACTTCCTCCACACCACTCATAATTTTATATACCTGTATCATATCCCCCCTTAGTCTCCTCTTTTCCAAGCTGAAAAGTCCTAGCCTCTTTAATCTCTCCTCATATGGGACCCGTTCCAGACCCCTAATAATTTTAGTTGCCCTTCTCTGAACCTTTTCTAATGCCAGCATATCCTTTTTGAGATGAGGAGACCACAATTGTACGCAGTATTCAAGATGTGGGCGCACTATGGATTTGTATAAGGGCAGTAAGATATTCTCCGTCTTATTCTCTATCCCTTTTTTTCATGATTCCTAACATCCCGTTTGCTTTTTTGACTACCGCTGCACACTGCATGGACGTCTTTAGAGAACTATCCATGATGACTCTTTTTCCTGATTAGTTGTAGCTAAATTAGCCCCCATCATATTGCATTGGCCTGTCTTGGACTTTCTAAAAGTTAGGGTAGGTCTATACTTACGCGTCCCGTCGGAGGCGCGCGATCGATGTTCTGGGTTCGATTTATCGCGTCTTGTCAAGACGCGATAAATCGAACCAGGAAGTGCTCCGTCGTCGACGCTGGTAATCCAGCTCGACGAACGGAGTAGGCGGAGTCGACGGGGGAGCCTGCGCGCCGCGTGTGGATCCCGGGTAAGTGCTTTTTCATTCGAACTAAGGTACTTCGACTTCAGCTACGTTATTCACGTAGCTGAAGTTGCGTACCTTAGTTCGACAGGGGGGGGTAGTGTAGACCTAGCCTAACTCTCTGTATTTAAAGTTACCCTCTGTATCTGAAATGGAATTTATTATATTGGTCTTTCCCTTAAGTATATGAAGTGAACTTGCCTTCCATCTTCCATACAGGTTGTGTTCTAGGTCATCTCTCTTCTTTTTTCATATGACAGAATAGTGAATGGAAAATGGAAATACCATATAGTTTTGCTGCATAGGCCAGTGCTGACAGTGAATTAATACAGCTCTACTAAAGTACATTTTCCAACTACTATGGACCCAATCCTCGAAAGCCACCCATTGATTTCAGTTGGCATTGCATCAGGTGACACAAGAATGACTCTTTTTTCATGCTAAGATTTCCAGACTGGATCTAGTAATTTATACCCATCCATTTGGCTTTTTAATACTATCCAGCTCTCTATGTTAGAGTTTTATACACCTGCCACATAAAATCAATAGTAATAACGAAGACCGTAGAGGATACAGGACCCTTGGGGATAGAAGCGACTTTGTCTGTACAAAGTGCAAGCTGATCTCCATATTGGAGGAGAAGATTCAAGGTCTGGAGAAACGAGTATCAACCCTGCGTTCCATAAAAGAAAATGAGGAGTTCCTGGATAGACGTCAGGATAAGCTTCAGCAGGCACAGTGTTCTGAGGATTCAGAGCAGGCTACGCAGCGGGGACAGAAGGCCAGTGAGGATAATTGGCGGCATGTGACCTCCAGAAGAGGAAAGAGTATGAGACAAGTCCATGTACCAGAAACGCATATTCAGATGAGCAACCGTTTTCATGTTCTCTCCACAGGTACTAGTGCAGAGAGTGGAGTGAATGATACATCTGAGGGAACAGAGCAGAAGGAGACTCCACTGACTGGAAGGCATGAGATGCACAGTCCTAGGGATGGGGGTTCCACGACCACCACTCCCAAGAGGAGGAGGAGGGTGGTGGTGGTCGGGGACTCTCTCTTCAGGGGGACTGAGTCATCTATCTGCCACCCTGACGGGGAAAACCGAGAGGTGTGCTGCTTGCCAGGGGCTAGGATTCATGATGTGACGGAGAGAATGCCGAGACTCATCAATCCCTCAGATCACTACCCCTTCCTGCTTCTCCACGTGGGCACCAATGATACTGCCAAGAATGACCTTGAGCGTATTACTGCAGACTACGTGGCTCTGGGAAGAAGGGTAAAGGAGTTTGAGGCTCAAGTTGTGTTCTCGTCCATTCTCCCTGTGGCAGGAAAAGGCCGGGGTAGAGACCATCGAATCGTGGAAGTCAACGAATGGCTACGCAGATGGTGTCGGAGAGAAGGGTTCGGATTCTTTGACCATGGGATGGTGTTCCAAGAAGAAGGAGTGCTAGGCAGAGATGGGCTCCACCTGACGAAGAGAGGGAAGAGCATCTTTGGAAGCAGGCTGGCTAACCTAGTGAGGAGGGCTTTAAACTAGGTTCACCGTGGGAAGGAGACCAAAGCCCCGAGGTAAGTGGGGAAGTGGGATACCGGGAGGAAGCACAAGTAGGTGAGTGCAAGAGGGGAGGGCTCCTGCCCCATACTGGGACAGCAGGACAATCGGTGAGTTATCTTAAATGCCTATACACAAATGCAAGAAGCCTGGGGAACAAGCAGGGAGAACTGGAAGTCCTGGCACAGTCAAGGAATTATGATGTAATTGGAATAACAGAGACTTGGTGGGATAACTCACATGATTGGAGTACTGTCATGGATGGATATAAACTGTTCAGGAAGGATAGGCAAGGCAGAAAAGGTGGGGGAGTTGCGTTGTATGTAAGAGAGCAGTATGACTGCTCAGAGCTCCAGTATGAAACTGCAGAAAAACCTGAGAGTCTCTGGATTAAATTGAGAAGTGTGAGCAGCAAGGGTAATGTCGTGGTGGGAGTCTGCTATAGACCACCAGACAAGGGGGATGAGGTGGACGAGGCTTTCTTCCACCAACTAACAGAAGTTACTAGATCACAGGCCCTGGTTCTCATGGGTGACTTTAATCACCCCGATATCTGCTGGGAGAGCAATACAGCGGTCCACAGACAATCCAGGAAGTTTTTTGAAAGTGTAGGGGACAATTTCCTGGTGCAATTGCTGGAGGAACCAACTAGGGGAAAAGCTCTTCTTGACCTGCTGCTCACAAACAGGGAGGAAATAGTAGAGGAAGCAATAGTGGATGGGAACCTGGGAGGCAGTGACCATGAGATGGTCGAGTTCAGGATCCTGACACAAGGAAGAAAGGAGAGCAGTAGAATACAGAGCCTGGACTTCAGAAAAGCAGACTTTGACGCCCTCAGGGAACTGATGGGCAAGGTCCCCTGGGAGAATAACATGAGGGGGAAAGGAGTCGAGGAAAGCTGGCTGTATTTTAAAGAATCCTTATTGAGGTTGCAGGAACAAACCATCCCGATGTGTAGAAAGAAAAGTAAATATGGCAAGCGACCAACTTGGCTTAACAGTGAAATCCTTGCTCGTCTTAAACACAAAAAAGCAGCTTACAAGAAGTGGAAGATTGGACAAATGACCAGGGAGGAGTATAAAAATATTGTTCAGGCATGCAGGAGTGAAATTAGGAAGGCCAAATCACACTTGGAGTTGCAGCTAGCCGGAGATGTTAGGAGTAACAAGAAGGGTTTCTTCAGGTATGTGAGCAACAAGAAGAAAGTCAAGGAAAGTGTGGGCCCCTTGCTGAATGAGGGAGGGAACCTAGTGACAGAGGATGTGGCGAAAGCTAGTGTACTCAATGCTTTTTTTGCCTCTGTCTTCACAGACAAGGTCAGCTCCCAGGCGGCTGCACTCCGCAGCACGGTATGGGGAGGAGGTGACCAGCCCTCTGTGGAGAAAGTAGTTCGGGACTATTTAGAAAAGCTGGACGAACACAAGTCCATGGGGCCGGATGCACTGCATCCAAGGGTGCTAAAGGAGTTGGCCGATGTGATTACAGAGCCATTGGCCATTATCTTTGACAAATCATGGCAATTGGGGGAGGTCCCGGATGACTGGAAAAAAGCTAATGTAGTGCCCATCTTTAAAAAAGGGAAGAAGGAAGATCCGGGGAACTACAGGCCAGTCAGTCTCACCTCAGTCCCTGGAAAAATCATGGAACAGGTCCTCAAGGAATCAATTCTGAACCACTTAAAGGAGGGGAAAGTGATCAGGAACAGTCAGCATGGATTCACCAAGGGCAAGTCATGCCTGACTAACCTAATTGCCTTCTATGATGAGATAACTGGCTCTGTGGATGAGGGGAAAGCAGTGGATGTGCTATTTCTTGACTTTAGCAAAGCTTTTGATACAGTCTCGCACAGCATTCTTGCCAGCAAGTTAAAGAAGTATGGGCTGGATGAATGGACGGTAAGGTGGATAGAAAACTGGCTGGATGGTCGTGCTCAACGGGTAGTGATCAATGGCTCCATGTCTAGTTGGCAGCCGGTATCAAGTGGAGTGCCCCAAGGGTCGGTGCTGGGGCCGGTTTTGTTCAATATCTTCATCAACGACCTGGAGGATGGTGTGGACTGCACCCTTAGCAAGTTTGCCGATGACACTAAACTGGGAGGAGTGGTTGATACGCTGGAGGGTAGGGACAGGATACAGAGGGACCTAGACAAATTAGAGGATTGGGCCAAAAGAAATCTGATGAGGTTCATCAAGGACAAGTGCAGAGTCCTGCACTTAGGACGGAAGAATCCCATGCACTGCTACAGACTAGGGACCGAATGGCTGGGCAGCAGTTCTGCAGAAAAGGACCTAGGGGTTACAGTGGACAAAAAGCTGAATATGAGTCAACAGTGTGCCCTTGTTGCCAAGAAGGCTAACGGCATTTTGGGCTGTATACGTAGGGGCATTTCCAGCAGATCGAGGGACGTGATTATTCCCCTCTATTTGGCACTGGTGAGGCCTCATTTGGAGTACTGTGTCCAGTTTTGGGCCCCACACTACAAGAAGGATGTGGATAAATTGGAAAGAGTCCAACGGAGGGCAACAAAAATGATTAGGGGGCTGGAGCACATGACGTATGAGGAGAGGCTGAGGGAACTGGGATTGTTTAGCCTGCAGAAGAGAAGAGTGAGGGGGGATTTGATAGCTGCTTTCAACTACCTAAAAGGGGGTTCCAAAGAGGATGGATCTAGACTGTTCTCAGTGGTAGAAGATGACAGAACAAGGAGTAATGGTCTCAAGTTGCAGAGGGGGAGGTTTAGGTTGGATATTAGGAAAAACTTTTTCACTAGTAGGGTGGTGAAGCACTGGAATGGGTTACCTAGGGAGGTGGTGTAATCTCCTTCCTTAGAGGTTTTTAAGGCTCGGCTTGACAAAGCCCTGGCTGGGATGATCTAGTTGGGGTTGGTCCTGCTTTGAGCAGGGGGTTGGACTAGATGACCTCCTGAGGTCCCTTCCAACCCTGAGATTCTATGATTCTATGATTCTATGATTTAATGGAGTCTCTGACTCTTCTCTCTTTTCAGGGTAAAAACTCTGTTTGGCGTAGGTTTCGTTTGTTTGTTTCAATTATTTTTTGGGTGGGTGGGGATGTTTGGATAAATGTGGGGTGTTAATGTTGTGAGTGGCATTCTGGCTATGGTGAGGTAAGAACTTCCCTCTTTCTAATGCAGAGACCATAACCATATAGATACCACATAAATTGTGTATCACAGATTCATAAAGATATGTCAGCATAACGCAGGGCACAAGGCACCAGATGGCTCACTAGGAATTGTAGTTTCTCCTGTGCTGAGGGCTCTAAGTTGGGAATGTGCTGATTCATTGCATTTACTGGGCAGCCTTTGCCAATTTCAAGCTACCCTTCCTTAGTGGTGCCCTATAGGGGCAGGATGGCAGAAAGCACTGCCCCCAGGGATGATTCCCCCCCTTCCCCAGGCACAATGGCCCTTTCTAGGTGTAGGGTATTGAAAATTGTGTCCCTCTAAATGTGGGGGGAAAGAGGGAAGGAGTATTAAATTGGGCACCTTAAAATTTAAGCTTTTGACAATTTTAGTCCTTACACTTTGATTTCGAAAGGTGCTAAGCACCAACAGCTGCAATTGGCTTCAGTGGACTTTGTGGGTGCTCAGCATTTCTGAAAATCAGGCCTTAACTAGTTTTTAAGGGTTGCTTAGTATTGGTAGGATTGAGCTTTGGTTCTTGGCTAACATTTTAAAAAGTGCTTAGATCTCTGTGCTTGATATTGTCCTGTTCTGTTCATTGCCTGTGAAGTTTCTGGCACCAGCCACTGGTGGAAGACAGGGTACTGGGCTAGACGGACCATTGGGCTAACCCTGTATGGCCATTCTTATGTTCTCTTTTTCAAAAATGATTTAGGAACATAGGACCCAGATTTTAAAGTGTATTTAGGCACCCTAAAATGTAGATAGACATCTGGGTACATATACAGAGCCTGCAGCATTGAGTTTCAAAGCCCAGGTCTACAGACTTGGGCTCGCAGGACTTATGCTACAGTGCTAAAAATAGCTGTGTAGATATCGAGGCTCAGGTTCTGAAGCCCTGGGCACAGGGTGGACTTCAGAGCCCAAATTCCAGCCTGAGCCTAAACAGCTACATGGCTTTTTGTAGTGCTGTAGTGTGAGCCCTGGAAGTCCGAGTTTGTTGACCCAAGCTCTCAGATGCACTGCTGTGGGCTGCCACTTGCGGTGTAGATGCACCCTAGTGGGATTTTCAAAAGTGCCCAGGTGCCTAACTCCAACTGAAAGCCAATGGGACTTAGGTGATGAAAACTGGACTTAGGCTAATCCTGAATCATTTAGGCATGTTAAAAACATTTATGCCTTACCTTGTAAAAAAATCCTACCCCCAAATCCCTAAGCAACAGATCCATTCGTTTCCCCTTTCAACAGCATAAAACTGAGAGCCTGCTCACTTGTCATTATGGATCCCATGACATATTTTGTCAGAGTAAGGGTGAGAAACCCAGTTTCTTGGCCAAATGTTTAAGTAATTATGTTCTGCCCATGTAAATTCCCTCTGCAATTTCAGTTGGATAAAGAGTTCTTCACTTTACTGCAACCCATGTTAAATATTCACGTGTGGTGTTAAACATGCTGTGTCCCACTGAACAGAAGACTATGTTTCAATAGGAAATGAAGTGACCCTTATATATATCTGTGTTGCTGGCCGACCCAGTACCAGCTCATGAGAAGGTGCCAGGTCTCACTGAACAGTGACAATTGCGTGGCTGGAAACCAATCTGGCTCGCCTGTATGTTAGCATTGTTAGAATAGATGTTAAATTGATATGAGTGTGTTTAATGTTTAGACTTGATGAAATTCCTGTTGGTCGCTGCATGCGTTGATCTCATTTATAACCCCTGTAGCCCATTGTATAAGGTTATATTCAGTGTTTGCATTGTAAACCTATGTAACTCATCAAATAGGAGAGAAGCCTTCACTAATGCGAATGCTGGCTTCCTACAGAAGATGTTAGGTCCTGTCCAACGAAAAGGCTTTTGAAACCAAATAAGCCATTGTGAGACATCAAAGAACAAAGACTTTGTTAATTGCATTCCTCACCCCCTCCAGGAAGAGGAGACCTGGGCATGAACTCATCCCATCAGCTTGGACTCTGGGGAGAAGGGGATAAAAATCCCTGACAAGGAGAAACTGGATTCTTTTTGCTGCTTGGACTCTAACGTGGCAAGAATCACTAAGCTCTTTTGCCTGGATTAGTCCTAAAGGACAAATGGAGTTTGCTTACTATAGAAGATTCTACTATCTTTTGGAATTAAGACTGTAACTCATTTGTGTGTATATGTTATCTGCTTTAACCTTGTAAATAACTTTTATTTATTTTTTTGGTTAATAAATCTTTGGTTAGTTTATGATAGGATTGGCTACAAGTGTTGTGTTGTCTTTGGTGAGAGATCTGGGTGCAACTGACCTGGGGTGAATGACTGGTCCTTTGGGACTGGGAGTAACCTGAATACTGTTGTGATTTTTTTGGTTTAAGTGACCATCTATCACAAAGGCAGGCTTGCCTGGGTGGCAAGATAGACCGGAGTGCCCAAGGGGACTGTCTGTGACTCCATGGTAAGGCTGTTATAGGTCTTGTGGAGTTCACTCTTCTTGGTTGGTGAAATCTAATTATAGTACATACAACCAATTTGGGGTTTGTGCCCTGCTTCTTGACAGTCTGCCCTGAGGTTGGCACTCACACTCATGAGCCACTCTAGACAGCTTGACAATATCCCTTACCTAGTTCAAAGAAGTAGTTTGAGAGATAATTACTGTTTTTAAAATGCAGTGAAAATCTCTAGGGACATGCAAAGTATTATGTATTTATTTAGATCTTTTTTACTTGGATAGTTTCTCCATTCACTAGATACAGTTGGCAGACGGCACAAGCATAGCCACAGCGATAACCTGATTTATTTATTTATTTATTGCATCACTAGGACAGATATTTCAAAGGCAAAAATAATTGTAGAAATATACATATGCTTACCCTGAGAAATCTCTTCACCTAATTAGTTGTATGTTTTATAATTTGCAATAGTTCGTATTATAAGAGGGTCAGATTAATGCAATACGAAGTCATATGTAGAGATACTCTTAGTTTTTATTATTCTTTCTGTGGTACTTTATTGTGATTAGAAAGGATAATTCTTTTTCTTTCCTGGTAATTACAAGCAAGATGGTTATTAATGGGAGCTACTGCTACTTTTAGTATAAATTCTTATTAGCTGTGTGGTTAGAAAACCCACCTTTAGACTATTACATATTTTTTTCTCAGAACGCAAAGGGTAAAGGGCTCTCTCTACTGAGAATATTTTAGACATGTTGTTTCATCAGTCTGCTTCCTAGTTTTGTGACCTGCACATCCAAGTTTAGGTTACCTATCTGAGGTATTCGTGACCCCCATGACCATAGGAACACCTAACATGTTTAACAAATATACCCTCACAAGACCCCTCTGGAGTAGAGACATATTGTTATCCCCATTTTACAAATGGGAAACTGAGGCACAAAGCAATTAAGTGATTTATCCAATGTTACATAGGTAGTTTGTGGGAGAGCAAGGAATTTAACTTATGTCTTTCAAGTCCTAGACTGGCACCATAACCACTAGATCATCAAGGCTGTTCTGTTACAATCTGGTGATAATGGCAGGCCCCTTCCAACTGCCCCTTTTATTTAATGGACTCTTTGGATGAATGGGGAGCTCCCAAAGAGGAGGAACCATCTTCAGATTGGAGGACATGTCTATGTTAGCTGTATAATGCTTGCATTTTGATGATGTGTAGTAGACCTTAGTCAGAGATAGGGAACAGAGTCATATCAAGCACCAGTCTCAAGAAAATGTTTCTGGTGCATGGTACAAGGACTGAAAATGAGTGGGAAAGGTCAGATTCCTTGGAAATTTCAGCAGTGCCTCACAGGTAGATAGTGACATATCAGGCATGGGTCACAAAATGAGAATCCCAGATGATATTTCCTCAAGGCTGAAGTACTTTTTGGAATGGAAAAATAGATCCATTAATGACTGCTTGTCTGAGAACATAATCATTCCTAAACGTATCTAAAACGATGACTATAAAGATAAGGGTTAGAACTTCCAATAATTTCATTAGACAGTCACTGTCAAAAATTTGGAGAAACTAATGGAGAAATATTGTAGATTTGACTGTCTCCTCCTATATCAGTTTTGGTTATTATTAACATTAATGTATTAATCTTTTCCAGTGTTTTTTGTAATGCTAATGCAACATTATGCATATTTGCTAATATTAACAATTTTTTGAGTAATTCATCCTTAATTCTTGCAATCAGATGAATTATTTTGTTCACCAATCCTTGCTTTAATTTATTTATTTACTTTTGCAAGGCCCATATATCACCCTGATTTATTAAGAACATCCCTGATCCAAAAAATTCACTAGCTGCTCTTATTATTCCACTAGCGACTTTCTTTTTCTCTGAATGCCATCCCAAAGCTGTCTCATAAATTTTTGATACAGCTTTCCAACTTGGCTTACTGTGCATACCTTAATATGCTTAAGATTCCTTTGGGTGATATTAAGAATAATTGGGATTTGGAACCAACATACATTTTAATACAATATACTGTTTTTATTCCTAATTAAGGAAAGTTTTAAGCAACTCTCTGGTCCTGGCTTTAAAGGTGGACACAGGTCAGGAAGGGAGGTAGTCTGAACAGTAGAACAAGGTACAGTTGTTGGTATAACTCTTACACTAAGAGTTATACTATCCTCCCTTGTTTTTGCCTGTTTCACTACTAATTTTACTTTCCATACCATCATTACTGTTACCACATACAATCCTGCACCCTCACATTTCAGGTTTGTAAAAAGCAAAGATGCATTATTTTTATACATTATTACTTGGCCTTGGTACTAGTCAATACTACTCCATACAGAATTTTTCTTATGTTCTGTTTCCAAGTTTTTGTGTTGCCAATACTTATACCCAGTATTTTTTCCATTTTCATATGTAACAGGTAAAGGGACACACCACACCTACAACCCCTTCCACCTGCTTTTGGTGAATGTAAAGTTATAAGGTTTTGTTTTTGTGTTTAGGCCATAGAAATATAGACTCTCTTGGCATGTCCTCTGTTGTTATATTATTTTGGCCTTCTGTTTCTTTTCCTTTGATATTATTTTCTCCTTCCATGTATTCTGGGAAAAAAATCAATAAAATTATTAGCAAAATAGAATGAGAACTTGTGAGTTACCATGTGTGTTCCCAGTACATTCTCATTTTGTATCCAGAGCCATTTTAAGTGTATGCAAAAACTGAAGGATTTTCTCTCAGAATTAAGAATCTTCAAACTTCTCCCTCAAATAAATTTGGTGTGAAAAACTCTAGAAGATTCTTCCTTTAATGTAATGCTTGTATCAGCATGGAGTACAGTGGTCACTGTCGCCACATGCTGAATCTTCACCCACATGACATCCAAAGGACCCACAAATTAGACTTCTCCTAAATGGAGAACTTCTGTGCAGAGTTCTGGAATAAATTCTTAATCTCCATCATTCAAATTCCAGCTTCCCAGGATAAGCCTCAATGCTACTCCTTATTTTGTTTTACCCACAACAATACGAAAATAGCAAACTAGCCAGCAGCAGCAGCAGATGTTATAGTTCAAGATACTTAGTATACCAGTCATCTTTCTTTAGGTGCAATAGAGGACAAGAAGATTACTCTGCTTCTTCTTGGTTGCCTCACAGCTCCTGAACATTTTCAAACATGCAAGTCTGTTCCACCACTAGGACACAGAGCCTCCATATTTGGCTACAAATGGTCAATTTACAGTCACTATCAGTGCCATATCTGTCTCATTATGACCTCTTCATAGTTTCTTTTTTTAAAGATAAGAGGAAAAATGATAGCTCCATCATAAGCTAGTATACATTTCCTATAGCCAGAAGTTATTGGTCCAGTATTGGGCAAAGAAAAAGGCATAAGGGCTGTATTCAGTGAACAGGATTTGAGGTGATGCTAGGTGCAAAGATGCAATGTTTTTTCTAAACAGAATTGTACTTCTCTGTAAGATACCAGTGAATACTTGAGAATTAACACTAGTGGATTTAAAGGAAGTATGCCTTCAAGTATCAATTTGCCCAGTGCATCAAAAATTAATGAAGTTCGTTGTTGATGGACAGTCATAGACCAGGCCCTTAAACCTCTAATTGGCACCGTGAGTAAATGCTGAATTTTAGTGGTGATAACAGCATAACTAAGGATAATCATGAATCTATGTTCATCCACAACTGGATAACATTTCTGATGCAAACCACATCCAAAAAATGGGGCCAGATGTCAGTCTACAGGAATATTCAAGAGCTAGGACGGAACAGATGGATTGCAAATGTGCAAAACAGCCATAATCAGCAATTCACCAGCTAGTTCATTGAGAGGCTTGCTCTGACAGCTGTGAATTGTATGTCTCTGTTCACTGAATGATGAATTAAGCTGAATCAAAGTATACCATTCCTTAGGTATAGAGTGTATGGAGGTGTTGGGAATAGTGTAATTGCATAGGAACACTGTCACGGAGCAGACTTCACTATACAGCAATTCAGTTCTTGAAAATTGGTCCCAAAGGCCCGGGGGATGTCAGGAGATCCTCTTCTGTCCAACCAAAGTGAAGACAGACATATGGTGGTGATTGTCAGAGGATAATGGCCAAAACTTATCTAATTGGAGATGATGATTGGAGATCCAGCCTGATGCTGGTCTATCAAATTGTAGTGTAGTATCAGGGAAGCTAGCCATTTAAGGTATTTGGTTGCTTAAATAATCCCTGCTTAAATCTCAGTCAATGTTAAATCCAGTTGTCAATGATAGGGAGAAAGTGGAATAGGAAAGTGTTATTTACACCTTCACATAACACAAGAACTAGGCATCACCCGATGAAATTAATAGACAGCAGGCTTAAAACAAACAAAAGGAAGTATTTCTTCACACAGTGCACAGTTAGGTTGTGGGACTCATTGCCATGGGATGTTGTGAAGTCCAAAAGTATAACTGTGTAAAAAAAGAAAAATAGGTCAATGGCTACTAGCCAAGATGGTCAGGGATTCAACCCCATGCTCTGGGTGTCCAACACAGCCCTCCAGCTGCCAGAAACTCGTAATGAGTGATGGGGGTATATCACTTGAAATTGCCCTGTTCTGTTCATTCCCTCTGAAGCATCTGGCACTGGCCACTGTGAGAAGACAGGACACAGCTAGATGGACCATTGATCTGACCTAATGTGGCTGTTATGTATTTGAAATAAGATTTTTCTATTCTTACCTCTAATATCAAGAACAAAAATATTTGGAGAAGGTGTAATTCCCCTGTTTAAAAAAAATATTGAGTACTGAGTCAGAGAAACAAGGCAATTACTGTCGGATTGGAGAGAAGCATAATTATGAATATCAATCCCATTCACCTTGTGGGAAGAACTGCAAATTCTTTACAGAGGGTCATGCAAACATATCCTTCAGTGTCAGTCTATATGGGCTCACAATTTTGAAAGTCCTGAAAACTGCCAAAATTTAAAAACCAAAGGAAATAATCCAGGATACAACCCTGGAAACTGAACCTAGTCTTGACTAAAACTCAATCTAAACTTCTTTAGTCAACATCTTAAACATCTTTATTTTATCTAACATTTTAAACTGCTTTCCTGATTGGACTCTATCCAGCTCATTAATATAGCAAACTTGAATCACTTTCACTGAAACAGGAATACCTTCAAGTCTCTAAATACAATTTTTTCCTACATACTGCACACAGCTTAAATACTAAAATGCACAACATTTTTATACAGAATTTTACCTTTTGTTTTGCCTTGATCTAGATTAGAGTGCAGGACACTGACATTTTTATTACGCACAGTTGCAGATGTCAGAGTCTGTTTTGTTCAGCACAACCAAGAAAGCATTGACTGCTATTAAAGCATGTGTGCCAACAGAGATACTGAGTTGTTCTAAGGAAGTAAAATCTTCCCATTCCAGAATGCAATATGGGTCCACTTTGTCATAGGAATGGCAATGTCCCATGAGCCATCAAAGTCTTGATTAATGATAGCTGCAGTCGGGACTTCAGACATTTTGTTCCTACTTTTCACAGAGCTGCACATTTACTGCAATTGCTTGTACAAATGTCTAATTAGATATATTTGTGTATGCAGTTTTGGTAAATACTTGCACAGATTAAACAAGCAGTTATGTGTACCCTTTGACATGTTAAATGTTGACATTAACATGCTTACATTGTGTGAATATCAGATTATATAAGTAGGATGTCTAGTAATCAGTTAAGGCATTTGCATGTTGCTAAAATGGCGGGAGGTTCTGGTTAGATTCCCAACTGGATGGAAGGGGAGTCCCCGTATGGAAAAGGGACCTGATATGGAAAAGACGCAGTTCTACTATATCTTAAAAATACTCTTCTGGTGGGTCTTCTCTACCAACACAGGTACCTGTACCCAGCCTGATTTTTATGACTATATTCAGCTAACATGAGGAAAGGTCCATATATAGTTTTGTATAGTAGCTTAAAGGTTCAAAATTGATTTCAGTTTTAAGTTATTACTGATGTAGATTAACCAAACCAAGGGGAAGGCAACAAAACATAAAGCCCCAAATCCTCAGCTTTGTCTGTTTACTCTTGTTGGCAGGAATGCTATCCCGACAATGCTATCCTACATGACAATGCTATAGCCTCTAACTGCTACAGAGGAACCACTGTAGCAAACAGTTTTCAAGTAAGACAAAACTCTTCTCCTTCACTCCCAATATTCAGATAAGTGTAATTGTCATTCCCCCCCCTTTTTCTCTTTCCCTCCTATTCTCTAATATTACATACATTCTCCTCACAATCTAATAGCTCAGAATGTAGTAATTTTGATGGAATATATGGGCCCAAAGAGTGTACATGACGCTTTCACTGTTCAACATTAAACATTTTAAAACAAGGTATAGGGTTAATATACAAAGACCTCAGCCTGCTTGGTACCATGGAAAACACACAATTAAATATCTTTAACTTTTAATCAAAGATACAGAAAAGAAAGAAAAAGGGTTAAAGAACTTGAAATATAAAGTATTAAGCAAGACTTTCATTTTAACCATAGTCCTTGTTCCCTTTCCCATTAGCTGTAGAGAGTTTTTATAAGGAAACCCCTTGTTTTAAAGTCTCTTAGATCACTGGTGCACAATTTGAGGGTGTGTACCCCAGGGGGAGTGCAAGAGGTTCTCTGGGGAGCTCAAAGAAACTGGGATCCTGTGGGTCCCGCAGGACCCACTGCCATAATAATGGGAGCAGGATAAAAATAGAGTGGGTATTACGGAATAAAAATAGAATGGGTATTGCAGTGTGGGATGGGAGCGGGATTAAAAAAAAATCCTTCCGTGCCGCAAACAACATGAACGCTCTCCAGCTGCCCAGCTCTGAAGGTAGCATTGCCAGCAACAGTACAGAAGTAAGGGTGGCATTCCACCTTGAGTTATATCAGTAGGCCTTTTTGTTTGGCCTTACTTAGTCTTTCTGCCTCCTTTTTGCTCCATTTCCTGCCAACGTTATTGTTACATGCGATTGGAACATTTCTAGGGTGACCCTATTCCCCAAAGAATATGCTCACCTGAGGCCCCGCCCCCTGGGTGAGGTTGTTGCCTGTCGCTGGAACCCTGCCCCCCCCCCTTGCTGGAACCCTGCCTCCTCCCTCCCTCAGCTCTACCTCCCTCTTTGCGGGGGGCTGCATCTCCACTTTCCCCTTCTGCACCACACCCCACTTTTTTTGACAAAAGTGGGCATTTGTCGTGTTTGCTCTTGCCAACTGATCATCAAGTCAGCAAGAGCAAATGGGACAAATACCTCCTTTTGGGAAAAAAAAAAAAGTCAGGACGGCTGGGACAGGGCTTAAAAAAGTCTCCGCCACAGCGGGACGCATCGTCACCCCGAATATTCTTTAAACTGGCATTCCACCCTTATGTTTGCACTGCTGCAGGTGGCAGTGCTGCCTACGGAGCCGGGTGGCTGGATAGTGGCGGCTGCTGGCTGGGGCATTAGTGTTTGCAGCGCGGGGTGGGCTATTTTTTTAATCCTGCTCCTGTCCTGCTCGGCAATTCAAACTCCCACCGGCTCCCACATCGTTTGTTGAATTTCCCATTGCAGGTAATGGATGTGGGGCAGAACAAATTCCATGAATGGTAAGAGAGGGGATGACTGGAAAAGTTTGCGCACCACTGTCTTAGGTGGTATTAGAGGTGGTAATAACTGTCTTTTTTAGGGAAAAGAGAAACAGTTTGTTGAGATGGGCTGGAGCTGCTGTTGTTACTGTGCTTGTTAAAGTCTGATCCCGTTTTCTAAAAGACAAAACAAGACAGACACCCACAAGAGGGGAGAGAAAAGAACAGCAAAGATAGAAAATTCAGCTTTTAGTCTCTGGCATTGACTCTCATTTGCAACCTTTCTGCTAAAAAACCACAGGCACAGCACACGGTCTTATCCGCCACTCTGAGACCTGGCAAACTTGCCCAGGATTGGGCTGTTCTGGGCATTGCTTTTAACTGCCTTTCTAGTCACAGGCTTACAGCTGTGCTGCAAACTATGCAGTCTTGATTGGCTAAACCAGACTTATTAGACAGAAGGAAAAAGGAGAGAAATAGAAAAGAGAAGAAATAAGATGGGGACGGAAAAGAACACATAACAGGGAGCATGGCATGTGTGCAGGGCCGGCTCAAGGAAGTTTCGCGCCCTAGGCCCCCCCCCCCTCCGCAATGCTGCCCCCCCGCAATGCCGCCCCCCCCAACCCGCTCCCCTGCCCGCGGGAACTCAGCCTCCCCCCTGCAATGCCACCCCTCCCAGCCAGCTCCCCCACTCGTGGGAGCTCAGCCTCCCCCCGCCCGCGGGCACTCAGCCCCCCCCACCACCACCCGTGGGCCGCGGGAGCTGAGTGGGGAGCCCGGGGCAGGGGGCGGCTCGCAGCGGCTGCCCCCTGGCTCCCCGCTCAGGCGCTGAGTGGGGGGGAAGGGGGTGGTTCGCAGTGGCTGCCCCGTGGCTCCCCGCTCAGCTGCTGAGTGGCCGGGGGGGCGGGGAGGGGGGGAGCGCAGTGGCTTGTAGCAGCTGCCCCCCGGCTCCCCACTCAGGTGCTGAGGGGGGGGTGTGTGTGTGCAGCGGGACGGCTCGCCGCGGCTGCCCCTCGGCTCCCCGCTCAGAGGCTGAGTGGAGAGCCGGGAGGCAGCCGCCCACCGCCCCCCAAATCTTGGTGCCCTAGGCCCTGCATGTGTGTGACAAAGTCTTACATCCCAGGTAGTGTTTGGGATTTAGCCTAAACCAGTGGAGTCATTTGGGTCCCTCTCAATGGCTCAGTCTCATCAGGTCATCTCTCAGGATGAGGACAATGAAGGCCCAGTAGTGTCGTAGTGGACCCTAGGGTCTCAGGAGATGGTGGAGATGACAGCCATGAAGGTAGAGGTCGCTGCAGAGATTGTTGGCAAACAGCGACTGCTTCTGTTTTAAGTCAGCAATTGTGTTTGCTTTTCTTCTGATTTACCTCCCAAAGTCTTTTCTTTTAAAGACCACAAAAGGAAGTGATGGGCAGAATAGCCTGTCTTCTCATTATGTTGTTCACCAATTAGGCCTAATGTCTGACATCAATTTTGGTTTACTGATTTCCAGTCCACACTTCTCTTGTTTACCAGGCATGATTTTAACACAATCTTTGAGTTATATAAGTAGGCCTTTTAGTTTGGCCTGACTTAGTCTTTCTGTCTCCCTTTTGCACCATTTAAAATAAATGGAGATATGCCAATCTCCTAGAACTGGAATGACCTTGAAAGGTCATCAAGTCCAGTCCCCTGCCTTCACTAGCAGGACCAAGTACTGTCCCCTGACAGATTTTTTTGCCCTAGATCCCTAACTGGCCCCCTCAAGGATTGAACTCACAACCCTGGGTTTAGCAGGCCAATGCTCAAACCACTGAGCTATCCCTCCCCCTGATCATTTTCCATCAACATTTATTGTTACATGTGATTGGAACATTGCATTACTTGTATCCACTTTCCCATAGTTGAGCTCACCGTTAGGGTAAATTTGTAGGCCAAATTAGTACAACAGTATGTTATAGTTTCTAAAACAAAACTCAGTTAAAGAATATTTTCTTTCCTATTGATTTATTTTCTTTTTCGTTATTCTGTACATGATATTGTATTCTATAACACAATACACAGTGTTCTCTAGGACAAGTAATTATTTCTGCATATAAACTTTTTTCTCTTCCCTGGATTAGGTGTAGATTCACAACATGTCAGATTTGTGTCACCAGGTGGCACCATTTAACTAAAGTTACATTTCTGTTAGGTGAATGGAGTGGCATATTAAAAAAAGCATTCTACTTTGTCTTCACTATGAATGAAGTAGAAAAGATTGCTCATTTTATCTTATTCCATTTCTTAAATATGTTGTAGAGAGAATGGGCCAAATTCTCCTTCTATTTACTGGTACAATTCAAATTATTTCAATAGAATTGTACTGATATACTCTGGTAGAGAATTTGTCCTATTAAGTATATCTCTATAGTTCTCCTTTTGTACAGTACATATAATATATAAATACTTCTCCTTATAAGACATTCCTACACATTTGAAAAAAATATTTTGTTCTGATGCAATACATTGCACACTTTCAGTCAAATCTAGTTATATAAAACAGGACCAGAGAAACTCTGAATGGAAAAACATACATCAAAATATTCTTCTGGATTATATTCAACATCTAAGTTGAACCTAAAAGATAAGAAATAATCATTTCATTTGTTTACTAGTCAATAGCAATGTATTGTGAGTAAAACTAGGCAAATTGCAGAGAAGACGATAAGTCTGATGTATCAGCCCCATTAATTCTTGCCATTCAGAGATCTCAACAACAGCCTCTCCTTGTCAAGACTGCTACAGCAAATATAAATGTATTTGCTTCCCTTCTCAACACTCATAAGGATGGTGCAGCTGTTCTCTGTGTCAAAGAAAATAGTAGGCTTTTCAAGTAACAGATGCTTAAGTAGGTTAAGACAAAAAATGATAGTTACTGTATATCGGGCAAAATATATGTCTATAGTGATTTTACGGACTTTTACAAGCATGGTTCTGAAATGATAATAGTATTGTTTTTTCAAACAATGGTACACGCTTGTTAGACAGTTGAAGGTATGATTTGGGGTGCAAGGATTTTGTTTCACTCAGGTATTAAAAGAACAAACCATCAGCACAACTCTCCTCTGGAGAAGGCGGAATACCTTAGTGCTAGCAGCAAGTTAGCTAGCTACCATATGAGATCTTTAACAGTATAGTTGTCAGACAGTTTTCTATTTAGCTTGTAAAATACTGTAACAAGGAAGGATTTGGTGAACATCTTCCTTTTGTGACAAATGGGCATGATTGTCATGGCTTGTGAATCTTAAGGTCACATAAGAACAGTAGGTTAATTCGTCTAGGGCATGGTCTTCAGTCTCTCAGTGATTGTTGGTGTATTACAATGTCAGATGGCACTATTCTAAATTGCAAACACTGCTGTAATTAGGACATGCACATATGTTTTCTTGACCATGTTTACTTTTGAGGTCATCTCTGGGAAAAACTAGCCAAACTAACAAGTGTCCAGCATTTGTATCAGTCCAATCATACAGAAAGTAGGCATCTCTCTGAATTGTTCTACTGAGCTTTCATTGGGATATGTAGAATTGTTGTAAAGTATTTCTCTTTTTCATCATTATAAGGAAAATATTTAGAACATCTGGAAGGAACAACTGCTTCTCTTGGGATTTATATGACCATTTTCTTTTTACTGATTTTTGGCCATTATAATACAAGAGCATACATAGTGTAACTGCCAATTTATCTTTTTCCTCTAATGAAGCTTTCATTGTGCTTGGTTAAATAACGGGTATAGTAGAGAAAAGCTGGGCTTTACAGTATCTTAATTTAGGAAAAAGAAATGTCTTATTAAAAACTCCTACAAAAATTTTGGTAGTCTTACAACATTCAGTACACACACGTCATTTTCCATTTGCTTCCCAGGAGTATATTTTAAATTGTGGAATTGTTAGCTTACAAATGGGACCTGAAACAGTCTTATAGTTATTTGGCCATTTGAAGGATCCAGGTGTTACATCAGGTAACATGAATTTCACTTTCAAACCTTGATTTTTTGTATTAGTTTTGTACATTTCCAGCTCTCCATAGTCCAGTATGTAGATATGCATATAGTGGCAAAGTAAAAAGGAGTCTAGTTGTGGCTGTTATACTAGTAGCTGTGTATTTAAGACACTTGTCTTGAACAGGGTCAGCTGTAATTGCATCAGCACCGTAGGCACTACATGCAAATATGTAATACACCCCCATCATAATTCCAAAATGCATCCTAGAATTCTTTATATTGGTTATAGTGATGCTTGCAGTAGCCAATGCAGATCTTTTGCTGCTTGTGTTTTCTACTCTATCTTTATTTCTGTCTCTTCTTCTCTTTGCAGTTCATTCACTTTTTCTCAACTTTCTTGCCTTTTCTCTGCCTTTTTTTTTCCTTTACCATTTGGTTCTTTGTCCCTTTATTTTTTAAATCTCTGCACGTCAGCAGCAGGTAACTCTTTTTGCATATGGATGTCCACTAGAATTTTAGTTAGTTCTGCGAGGAGATGTATGACCCCTTTGATGTGATGCTCTACACCTGAGCCTACAACTAGTTCTGCTGCTGACAGTTTTCAGCTGCTGTTACTGTCCCTTTTCCTGTAGGCCTTCATTATGGCTGAAATTCTTGCACAATTCCTGATTTACCAGAGAAACTCTGCTAAGGGTGTGAGTAATGAATATATATCAGATGCTAGGAATTGTAGAAAACTGATAAGGTAAGCAAAGGGACACAAAGCAAAATCTCTGGTCAGCAGAGGGACACAAGGCAAAATCTGTGGTCAGCAGAGTGAAGGATAATAAGTTTTTAAATTATAGTAGGAACTAAAAGAACTAAAAGAATCCTGACAATGGTATTATTATAGTAATAATGCAGAAAAGGCAGGAATGTGCAGCATCGCAGGTTCTGCCGATTGCAGCTCCCACTGGCCGCGGTTCACCGCTCCAGGCCAAAGGGGGCTGCGGGAAGGGTGGCCAGCACATCCCTCGGCCCACGCCGCTTCTCGCAGCCCCCATTGGCCTGGGATGGCAAACCGTGGCCAGTGGGAGCTGCGATTGGCTGAACCTGCAGACGCTGCAGGTAAACAAACTGGCCCAGCCCGCCAGCGGCTTTCCCTGGTGGGCCGCATGCCAAAGGTTGCCGATCCCTGATGTAGTTATATCATATGATAACATTCTTTTCATTCTACTAGCATCTCAGGAGGATGTTAACAGCATCTACAAAAGTTTTTAGACATTTTAAAATCAGAGGGTCTGAATAACTTGCATCGAAGAATTTTAAAATAACTGGCTGAGGAGCTCACTGGACCATTAATGTTTATTTTCAATGAGTATTGGAATACCTGGGAGTAAGGAGACAGGAGGAAAGCTATTGTTTTGCTAGTATTTAAAAAGGGTAATAGGATGACCTGGGTAATTATAGACCTGCCAGCCTGACATGGATCTTGGTTAAGATAATGGAATGTCTGATATGGGTCAATTAATAAAGAATTAAAGGGTAATACTGTATAATTAAGGCCATCAACGTGTTTATGAAAAATAGATCCTGTCAAACTAACTTGATTTTTTAAAAATGAGATTACAAATTTGGTTGGTAAATGTAATAGTGTTGACGTAAGGCATTTGACTTGGTACCACATGACATTTTGATTAAAAAAACTAAAGAAGTATAAACTTAACATGGCACACATTAAAGATGGAGTAAAAGTTGGCTAACTGATGGGTCTCAAAACTTCTAAGTGGGGAATCATCATTGAGCTGGTGCATTTCTAGTTAGGTCCTGCAGGGATCAGTTCTTGGCCCTACGCTCTTTAATATTTTTACCAATGACTTGGAAGAAAACATAAAATCATTACTGATAAAGTTTACATATGACCCTAAAATTGGAAAGGGGTGGTAAATAATGAAGATAGGTCACTGACACAGAGCGATATGGATCACTTGGTAATCTGAGAGCAAGCAAACAGTATGCATTTTAATGCACCTAAATGTAAATATATACATTTTGGAACAAAGAATGGAGGCCATACTTATACGATGGAGGACTGGTGTGGACTGCACCCTTAGCAAGTTTGCAGATGACACTAAACTGGGAGGAGTGGTTGATACGCTGGAGGGTAGGGATAGGATACAGAGGGACCTAGACAAATTAGAGGATTGGGCCAAAAGAAATCTGATGAGGTTCAACAAGGACAAGTGCAGAGTCCTGCACTTAGGACAGAAGAATCCCATGCACTGCTACAGACTAGGGACCGAATGGCTGGGCAGCAGTTCTGCAGAAAAGGACCTAGGGGTTACAGTGGACGAAAAGCTGAATATGAGTCAACAGTGTGCCCTTGTTGCCAAGAAGGCTAACGGCATTTTGGGCTGTATAAGTAGGGGCATTTCCAGCAGATCGAGGGACGTGATTATTCCCCTCTATTCGGCACTGGTGAGGCCTCATTTGGAGTACTGTGTCCAGTTTTGGGCCCCACACTACAAGAAGGATGTGGATAAATTGGAAAGAGTCCAACGGAGGGCAACAAAAATGATTAGGGGGCTGGAGCACATGACTTATGAGGAGAGGCTGAGGGAACTGAGATTGTTTAGCCTGCAGAAGAGAAGAGTGAGGGGGGATTTGATAGCTGCTTTCAACTACCTAAAAGGGGGTTCCAAAGAGGATGGATCTAGACTGTTCTCAGTGGTAGAAGATGACAGAACAAGGAGTAATGGTCTCAAGTTGCAGAGGGGGAGGTTTAGGTTGGATATTAGGAAAAACTTTTTCACTAGTAGGGTGGTGAAGCACTGGAATGGGTTACCTAGGGAGGTGGTGGAATCTCCTTCCTTAGAGGTTTTTAAGGCTCGGCTTGACAAAGCCCTGGCTGGGATGATCTAGTTGGGGTTGGTCCTGCTTTGAGCTGGGGGTTGGACTAGATGACCTCCTGAGGTCCCTTCCAACCCTGAGATTCTATGATTCTATGATTCTATGATAGTAGTGCTGGCAATTTGCCACACTCTTTAGACATGCTTCCTATGGGATCTTACCTACTAACAATGTTCCCTCTAATTTTTCCACACGTGTGCGGAATGAATGTTATGTGCACCAATATGGAGGTGTTTTGTAACACATCACCTCCATATTGGTGCACATAACAAAATTTATGTGGCGAGAGTGGGACTGAGGGGTTCATAGTGTGGGAGGGGGCTCAGGGCTGGAGAAAGGGGTTGGGGTGCCCCCTTGGGATGTAGGCTCTAGGGTGGGGCCGAGGATGAGGGGCTAAGGGCTAGGGCAGAGGGTTGCAGTGTGGAGGGTGAGGGCTCTGGCTGGGGGTGCAGGCTCTGGGGTGGGACTGGGGATGAGGGGTTTGGAGTGCAGGCTGCCCCGGGGCTACAGCGGGGAGAGAGGACTCCCTCTAGCTCTTTCTCCCTGCAGCAGCACCTGGACTGGGGGGGAGAGGCTCCTCTCTCCACCGCAGCAGGTCTGGGCTGGGTTGGGGCCAGGGGAGGGGCGCCTCTCCCCTGGCAGCAGCAGGTCCCGGGTTAGGTGAGAGGCATCTCTCCCCGCCAGAGTCCTGAGCGCCTGTGCGGCGCTTAATAGGTTGCTGCCCAGCGGTGCAGCTTAGAGGGAACTTAGCCTACCAGTTCTCTGAGTTTGGTAAAGTCTGCCTTCTTGAAGTCCATTGTCTTCACTCTGCTGTTTTTGCCCTCCTACATTCCTTAGAATCAAAATCCGCCAATAAGCGCAGGACTCACCAAGGTAGAGGAGGAACTTTGTCACACCAGGGACTTTGGACATTTGAGACACTGGACACCGCTGAGCTAGATAATAGTCTATGAATACCTTCCTGTTTAGAAGAAAAGAGGACTATATATTTTACTAACTGAACTGACAAATGTACATCACATATTTTCTATGCTAGCTGGATTCTGGAATTTACATTTCCAAACTTCTTTTCTTTAAGTCAGAACTACAATTTAGGGTCACTGCACTACATTTTCAAAATACTCATATAAAAAAACTCAAACTGCAGAAAAGTCTGACTTACGCTTGTTTCAGGAACTTTGGAAATGTGTATGAAAGAAAGTTTTCTTTATTAATTATTCTTATTGAATATATGTAGTTGCGTCAACGATGTGCTACGTATTTTTGGACAAACAAAAAGGTATACATTTTCAAAAGTGCATAGAGACATAGGAGCCTAAGTACCAATGATTTTCAATGAACCGTAGGTTGCTAAATTCCTGAATCACTTTTGAAAATGGGACTAAGGCTCCCAGCTGACCCTAATTTTGTTCCATGGCCCTGGCTCCAAGGAACTCTCAATGTGAGGACAGACAGACCACAGACAGAGGCTGAGGGGAGAGGTACAAGTAAAGGAGACAAGGTGGTATTTGGCTACATTTTGGCAAAATAAGATTAAGCTAAAATATATGTATAAATAGTGTGACCAGACAGCAAATGTGAAAAATCGGGATGAGGGTGGGGGGTAATAGGAGCCTATATAAGAAAAAGACCCAAAAATCGGGACTGTCCCTATAAAATCGGGACATCTGATCACCCTATGTATAAATAACAGGAAATTCTGAATATAAATATAAATTTATGTCAAATCTGTACCATCGAGTTTAACTGTAGATTCCACATTTTGTAAAGTGAAATGTACTGTTGAGAAATGGAGCTACAAATTAGATATAATTCTACAGACTCTTGTTGATGCAGTGCTTGGATCTCATTGAGAATATACACTCTCTTATTGGATAAATGGAAAATTACAAAGGCAATCCTGCTCCATACTGGTTAGACTCCATATACTTCTGAAACCAAGTATCTTGGTTTTCAATTACAGTTTGTCAATAACACCTGTATACATTTTTCTGCCAATAAATTGTTACTGAATAGCATTGAAATGAATTGAGTGCAGGTGCCTGTGTCTTTGTGGGTGCTTGGCTGTGTGAGTGGGAAAACAGGGGTGCAGGAGTGGGGGAGTGTGTTTGAATGGCTGGATGGGACAAATGGGAGGCAGGAACAAGAGGAAGCTGAATGTTATAAAATCAATGGAACAAAGACCCCACTTTAGTTTGCATTAAAAAATGCACCCTAACTATGACACCATAACTATTACCTCTATATTACAAGCTGATTCTGAATCTTTAGTTCATATTTTGAAATGTCTATTGATACAGTTAGCAAATGAATAACTAAATAAAGATCTGTTGGGCAGCATGCAGGTCTGTCTAGCGAGGTCCTTTAGGCATATTGTACTTAAAATGCTTTCTCTCTCAGGTTTTCTCCCTCCCACAGTACAAGTTCATTCAACTCACTGCACATAACAAACTTCATCAATACAGAACTGTGAAATGACATTGGGAATGATTTGGTGTGTGTTTAATTGACTTTCAGACATAGACATATGAAATACCTTTTTAACCATCCATCGTTATAAGGGGTTTGTTCCTGTGAGTGCTTAGGTGGTCCTACTCAACTTATGAGATTGGGTTATAAGGAATGAATAAGAATAAGCAAAACAGAAAACCCCTATTTGAGTAAGAAGCTGTATTATTCATCTTTTCATCCCTGTTGTTGACATTCCCATCTGGAAGCTGGTTAGATCAGGATTTAAGTAAGCCCAAAAGAACATGACCAAAACCAAAATAAAACAAATCTAAAATTCACTCCTATATTAACAGCATAATATTTTAAAAGGGAAATTGTGTTGATAATTACATCAGTGGCTTCTTGCAAGATGATGAGAAAAATACAAAAGAAATCTCTTCATTCCCAAGATATCTTCACAGAGAAATCAACTCCCAGTCTTCACTGGCTTAGGCATTCAAGTCTGTTCGATCCACATTAAACCCCCAGAGCAGTCCTTCCACCCACGGCCAAATTTTTGGTAAGTACATTTTTAAATTAAATCTTACAACATTTTAATATTAAACAATGTTAGTATATTTTACAATAATTACATTAATCATGATGTTTTATATTTGGCAAAAGTAGAGAAGGCTAGCTATAAGAGGAATATGAAAGGGATATATGAATTCAAGGACAAATATACTCAGATTGCCTATAGATATCTATCATTCGCAAGTGGGAAATATTAATACTTTTCCCTTTTTTATTTTTTCAGTTTTGTGAAAATGATGATGAGGAGAGAGGAACCCAAGGTCATAGACCATGCAGATTAGCAGGAACATCTGGCTCTTGAGGGGAAAAATAACAGGCCAATTCTTTCATGTAGCCAGTACATTAAGATCAACCAGCAAAAAGGTATTATTTAAAAATTATTTCTTCTTGCTCAGTTTACACAGAAAGAATATGTGACGATAGGAACTTTAAGTGCACTTCTTATTTTAATGAACTAGTTATAACTGCTAGAGTTAAGTAAAAAAAAATGCTAGATGCAAAAATAGGTGTAATTTTTGTCTTAATGGGCTTGATTCAGTTATCAGGCTGGAAACTTCTGAAGCAGAATTTCTGTTCTTTCAGTCTAATGGACATTGAGCATCATCATCACTCATCTTCTTTCTGTCTTGGGTCTAAAATCTCCCAATTACTGTGTCTCCATTGAGGCTCATTCACAGCAGAAGATCAGAAATTAGATCAGGTTTGGGCATCCAGATGGGCAGTAACAGAATGTCAGGAGTAGGGTGGATTGGAAATAAATCATGTTTTGAGATCTGGGAAGGCATGGGGTTGTCAGCAGTGAAAAATGAGGGATCAGCTGAACTCCAGTAGTCCAAAAAGGGTGTAGATTTGCCTTCCCATTACAATCTTGTGCCACAAACATTTAAATGAGAATTCTACATTTGGTGGGACAAAGTCAAAATTGTTCTTGGCCAGATGGATTCTGTCTCTGTTGAATGCAGAGTCTCACTGCACCTGATAATTAAGCGTATAAGTTAACATTCTATTCCAATGTATGAGGAAAGCTCAGACATCTCTTGGTGGTATTGTTTGTTTGCTTCCATCTTTCTGGATCCAGGCTTAACAAGGCAAACCTGCATCGGTTTAGATTGCCAAGACAATTTTCTCATTAAGAAGCATAACACTTCATTTCCCCCCCAAGTTTTGAGAAAACAGTAATTCTGTGATTCCACCACATTTCCACTAATCTTGAAGGCAAGTTTGATCACATTTCTATGTGGGGTTACCAAAGGATTGGAAAGAAAAATTATTTCTCTAGAATGCCAAATGAGTGGGGAGAGTCTTCATTTTGCCTCTCTTATTAGCGAGAAATCCCATTTCAAAAGCATAGCAAGTGGACTGTCCTGTACATCAGAAAATAATGGGTCATGAGACATAATACTCATCAGAAAGTGCTCCCTATTTTGATCTAGGTGAAATTCATGAATATAGCTGTCACTGCTACTTATAGGTGAAGGAAGATGAACCTGAACACTCACTGTATCAGTCAACATCAGCTATGCTGGAAGCTGGACCCAAAGTGTATTCCATTTTATAATTCCAACGTGTTACCAGTGAACCCCTGATGGATTTATTTGAGTCCAATAGGAAACATAATGTCTCATTGCTTTCTTGAAGAAACAAAGAGGCAGAGGCATGAAGAACTGTGCCTTTTACATTTGTTTGGTAAAAGACAGATACTGCATTTGCTCTTCCAATTTTCCTTCTAGTAGTATAGAAGATTCAACAAGATAGATCTTTAAGTTATTTAATCTCCTTTTCCAGGTGGTAAGATTTGAGTCTCTGAAGATACATGGATGCAGGTTCTTAATCGGATTCAGTTGGTGGTATTTAAAGGCATCTTCTCCTCAATCTTTTCTAATACAAAGCCTGTGACATCCTCTGGAGTGATGAATGAAAAAGTTTAGGAGATTAGGTTATTTTTGTCCTTGTAGCTTTCTTGCAGCTTGAATCCACAGGATCCTATTTGGTTCATACATTTTTTCTGTATTATTCTGAATAGTAGTAGTATTTGTTCTATTGTTAATTTCTAGTTTCTCTGCTCAAAAAAACTTATTTCCTGTGAACTTTGGTAGAGCTGTGTGAAATTTTGCTAGTGCCATAAGTCTATGTAGGTGCACTCTTCACTTTGAGAATATTCCACTTAGACTGGTGTTCAAATTGGGCTGTATAGGTAGGCACACCATCTGGACACCCTCTCTTGACAGCACACCATACATTCACATACCAGTATTAATGGTCTTTCTGTAATCTTGAGGGAGTGCCCTTGCCCTTCTGCTAGGTTCTAGCCAGTGCGAGAGCAGGGTCAAGTCCACATGCAGTGGGAATATGGACCTGCTGGAGAGCCCAGTAGCCTATACAAGCAACGGTAGCAACTGACAGAAGGGTAGATCATGGTGGTGAGAACCAGGAAACAGATGGGGCCAGAGGTGGCTGGGAGGGAGAAATTATGGGGACTGGGAGAGAGAGAAAGAGAGAGATATTAAGAGAACTGTGGATTAGAATAAAATGTTAAAGATCTAGAGGTAGTTTGGTGAGGGAGAGACTGGGAAATCAGGGACAAAAATGGAAGGAGAAAAGAACAGGAAAGAGCAGGACAAAAAGATGAAGGAGAGGGCCTGTGGAAGATTAACAGAAAGAAATGGAGTGAACAACAGAAGAGAAAAACCAAGAAACAAAAAAAACAACAACAACAAAAAAAACAAGAAAGGAAAGAAGAGGAGAATGGTGTGGAGACCGAAGTGGAGGATAGAAAACAAGACAGGAGACAGAACCAACACAAAACTTTAATTGTAGAATTTTTTTGCCTCTTTTCATTTCCTTTGTGTGTGTGTGTGGAGGTGGGGTGATTTCCATTGGAGAAAGTTTGGTGTGGAAAGTGTGTGAGCAGTTCATTTTAAAAATGGAGCATATGTGTTGATTACTCCTGGGGAATTCTGCACCAAAACATTAAAAACTCTGCATACAATATTGTAAAATTCTGCATATTTTATTGTCCAAAATAACACAATATACTCATACCAGTTTCAATTTTGATAATTTATTTTCAAACTACCTGTCAGCAAATATGTCTGTAACAATACAGACAGCAAAAAAAGATTCAGGAAATGTTTTTTGACAAACAAATCCCTTACTCGGCATATTAATACAGAATTTTGAATAATAATTCATTTAAACTACAATACAGAAACCTATTTCCTGCACCCCTCAGAAGCAGTTCAAAGGCTTGGAGGAGTCGGGGGAAACAGAGAAGCTGAGGGAGAGGGAAGTAATTGCTTGGAAGGAGCCTGGGTGTGAGCCTGCAGAAAAGGACCTAGGGGTTACAGTGGACGGGAGGGGCTAGGAGTCAGCCAGGGTCTGCATGGGGAAGGCTCCTCAATTCCCTAACAATCCTTCCCTCCCCGCAAAAAACCCCCTGGTCCATACTTCTCCTACCCACACACAACAAGTGGACGAAAAGCTGAATATGAGTCAACAGTGTGCCCTTGTTGCCAAGAAGGCTAACGGCATTTTGGGCTGTATACGTAGGGGCATTTCCAGCAGATCGAGGGACGTGATTATTCCCCTCTATTCGGCACTGGTGAGGCCTCATTTGGAGTACTGTGTCCAGTTTTGGGCCCCACACTACAAGAAGGATGTGGATAAATTGGAAAGAGTCCTACGGAGGGCAACAAAAATGATTAGGGGGCTGGAGCACATGACGTATGAGGAGAGGCTGAGGGAACTGGGATTGTTTAGCCTGCAGAAGAGAAGAGTGAGGGGGGATTTGATAGCTGCTTTCAACTACCTAAAAGGGGGTTCCAAAGAGGATGGATCTAGACTGTTCTCAGTGGTAGAAGATGACAGAACAAGGAGTAATGGTCTCAAGTTGCAGAGGGGGAGGTTTAGGTTGGATATTAGGAAAAACTTTTTCACTAGTAGGGTGGTGAAGCACTGGAATGGGTTACCTAGGGAGGTGGTGTAATCTCCTTCCTTAGAGGTTTTTAAGGCTCGGCTTGACAAAGCCCTGGCTGGGATGATCTAGTTGGGGTTGGTCCTGCTTTGAGCAGGGGGTTGGACTAGATGACCTCCTGAGGTCCCTTCCAACCCTGAGATTCTATGATTCTATGATTCTATGAATCTGGCCAGCGGTCCTTCTATTTACATCTGCAGCCAGCACCCGTGATTTAAATCCCACAAATTCTGGATTCTGTGGCAATGCTTCCATCTCAATAAAATGCTTGTTTGACAAAAATAGATTGACTTTGTTGAGGCTGAGGGGGCAGAGGACTATTGAACTGGGTGTGCATGCCTCGTACCAGTACCAGATATCATCAGCCTGATGAGTGTGGGAGCACCAGTAAACTGCCCGGGATAGGACAGCAGGCCCAGGGGCCAGTGTCAGTGCAACTGCCCTGCGGTGCAAGAGTCCTTCTGCTTCACAGTTTACCCTCTGGGCATCGGCTGCCCCGATGATGGGACAGCCAGGGTTGGGGGACCAGATGCACCTTTTCCACTGGGTCCCAACCCAGGGCTCTGGGGAATTGGTACTTCTATGATCAGTCTTGGTCATCTGTTACCACAGTCCCAATCCCTGGGCCACTTCCTACTCTTCCTTCTAAGGCTGGTAGTCTTGTGGCCTCAGCTGTCTCTCCTCTGTCAGCAATGGTGGTTGGTTGGGGGTCCGTTGGAGCCTCAATCCGACTGGATTCTGTGTCCTGGAGCTCCAGCAGTCTCCCTGCAGGAACCTGCAACACACGTCTGCTCTCGTCGGTGGTCAGCCCAGACTGAGCTACTCCCTTTTATACTTTCCTTCCAGCTGGAGCATGCCCACTAGGGGAAAGAGGACGTGGTTTCCTCCACCCCCAGAGTGTGGTTAACCTCTGCTGAACTAGTGCGGTGTAGGCACACACCGTCACAAATACTCTGAAACGTTTTGGGGGTAATCCAGTTAAAGCAGATCTGGGATTTATGTAGCAGATCTGCTACAACCTCATCCATCTACCCCTTCAGGTGCAAATGCAGCCTGGGTGTAAGTGAGCACGAATCTGGTGAAGTTAGAGGTGTTAAGGGTATTTAACTAGGATATTAAACTAGGGAAAATAGATTCAATTAACGTAATGACTGAGCTATTCCCAGTCTCTGTTCAAACCTGAGTTGATGGTATCTATTTTGCATATTAATTCAAGTTCGGCAGCCTCTCGTTGGAGTCTGTTTTTGAAGTTTTTCTGTTGCAAAATTGCCACCTTTAAGTCTGTCACTGAGTGATTAGAGAGGTTGAAGTGTTCACCTACTGGCTTTTGAATGTGATGATTCCTGATGTCAGATTTGTGTCCGTTTATTCTTTTGCGTAGAGACTGTCCAGTTTGGCCAATGTACATGGCAGAGGGGCATTGCTGGCACATGATGGCATATATCACATTGGTAGATGTGCAGGTGAACGAGCCCCTGATGGTTTAATATCTATTTCCCCTAGTTTAATATCCTAGTTAAATGCCCTTAACACCTTTGTGTCAACTGTCCGTAATGGACCATGTTGATGATCACCTCAAAAGTTTCTTTCCCCTGCTGATAACAGTTCCTTTCAATTAACTAGCCTTTTACAGTTGGTATGGTTACTTCCACCTTTTCATGTTTCTCTGAATGTATAAATATCCTCCTACTGTATGTTCCATTCTATGCATCCGACGAAGCGGACTGTAGTCCACGAAAGCTTATGCTGAAATAAATTTGTTAGTCTCTAAAGTCTGAGTTAGGTACCTAAACTCCTATACAATCAGTGGGAAGAGACAGATGCCCCAGAATGGGATTCACAAAAGTCAGCATATTAGGCAGGGAGCTGCCTTAGCTAGCCAATTGGAAATGCCAACGAGAGGGGTGTGTGCTCTGTCCCTTTCATGAAGAAAGGCATCAAAGTCCATCTGCTTCTGGTTTGCAGCCATGAATCCCTCTTTGGAGTTTAGTGCCTGTGAGGAGGAGGAATAGGAATTTTCTCAACTTGTAGCCCAGTGATTAGGATACTCATGTGGATATGGAAGACCTCTGGTTCAAGTCGCCCTCCACCTGAGGGGGAAAAAGGATTTGAACAGAGATCTACCATCTAGTTCAATGGTTAGGATACTCATCTGGGATGTGGGCTAAAAGGTATGAGGGAAGTCCTCCTTGTCCTCCTGCTCCCCCCAGCTGTTTTATGTGAACTTGCCTGTGGGGCCCAATCTGGTAGGTGTGTTCAGAGAACACATGCAGCTTAGGCAGTTGAATGTCTATCTTCCCCAGTTTGGGAATTGCTCTGAATGTAGATAGGCCCCTGGATGCCCAGGGTGAGGTGGCAGTGCACATACCCAGAGGTAGAAACATGGGCACCAAGGGAACTTTTAACTACAAAAATTTAGGTGCCAAGTGAGTTGAGGCACCTACAAGGTTAGGCGGGTGGTTTTGTACATCACAGTGGTGCTGAAACCAGGACTCAGGCATCTAAAACAGGGACTTAGGCACCTAACTCCTTTTGTGCATTCAGGCCTCACAGCTCATGAAAATGAAAATTGCACTATACTATCCATCATCACATATGTTTATACCTTACAGAATGGAGTGGGTGCAGAATATTTGTAAGGCTTTGGTTAAACCTGTCATCGCACATCATATTTGGCTGTGCCACTGACCTTCACATCGTTTAAACTTATGTGTTGCAGTTTCCTTATCTGCAAAATGGAGATAACAATACTTGCTTATGTGATAGGAATGTGAGGATCTACTAGTTAAAAAGCTGTAGAGCTCTTTGAAAATGTAAAGTACAATCTAAGCATTAAGGGACATTTTAAAAATCATTTTCATAGATTTCTGGTATTCGGATATTTTACCTTTATTTGGGATAAATTACTCAGGGTGTAATCCTGGCCCCAGTGAAGTCCATGGCAACCCTCATTCCAGGGAGTGTGTCGGGGGTGTGAAGAGGGCGTGGTGAAAATGCACTACACTCCAGCTATGCTCAGTAGGCATATGGTCCCCTAGGATCTGTAGTCAACTTGCATACATTAGAGCAACTTCCAGCCTGCTCTAAACTACACCAGAAGGCTTAGGGTGTCTCAGATCTGCTCTAAGGATCAGGGAGACATAACCAGCTCCCAGAGAGTTACTTTCCTTCATGCTGTGCTAAGCAGAAACAAAGTCAGACATTTTTATTTCAGAAAATTCATATTTCTTGTTAAAAACATATTCCTTAAAAGGAATCTATCTGTTTTTAACATGTACATTTTTTTATGTTGTGGATCATAGTTAAATGTGCTGTGTGAAGTTATGGACATAATGAGTGTTGGGAATTCTATAGGAATTACTTGGTGTTGCTGATGAACCAAGAAATACCTCTAGGGTGGGTTGTTTGTATCCCAGTTTCTTCCCTTCCTCGTGCACCCTTTTCTTTCTTCTGTTTCCTTTTGTGCATAACTTATACAATGGAACTTAACAGGCTCGATCTCTGGCTGTTTATTTCAGATATAAGCAGATTTACTTATGCAGTTTTTTTTAATTCTTTGGCCACATTTTGAAATAATGGGACAAATTCTGTTCTGATTTTATGAATTTACAAGTACAGAACAAAAGCACACTAGCTTTAGTTGAATTATTCTGCTTTTCACCACTATAATCAAGAGCAGCATTTGGTCCAGTGCGTCCAGACCTTTAGGGCTCAATCCTGTGATGTGCCTATGTTCAACACCATTGCTGTTGCTGGATTAAGGCTATTGCTGGCTTTCGTTTTTCCTTTGGGATGGGGGCCCAGAATGCTCCGAATAGTTCAGAACTGACATTTCTGGTGATTTAGAGGACTAAGGAAATCTGTGAATGTTTTACAGTTAATTGCTTACAACACTTCCTGATTCTAGAAATTCCACCTACACATACATGCCCCACAGAGAGATGCAGAGCTCTTTTCAAAACAGCAGCTATTCTTCTTTTTGCTGCTACTGCTGCTGAATTTTGATTCGTGTGCTCGCTCTTTCTCTTGCTCTCTCTCTCGTTCTATTTGTTAGGTAATCCCACCAATATTTTAGTTATAATTCTAAATTTATCTCTTTGCATTTTATAAGTTGGAGCTGTACAAACAGCTAAGTGGTGACTCCCCCACTGTTCAAATATCCTGCAGTAATACATTCTGTTTGTGTACACCCCCACATCACTGTGCCAGATTGTACATTTGCAACCAGCTGAATTGCAAACAAATGGAATGGCACCTGTACATGTGCCAGGACTGTGAGAAGTGCAGATTACTCACTTAAAACCTTAAAACCAAGAGCTAAAAATTGTGACTTGTCGCTCATGTGGAATGAACTGATTTACTGTGTAGTTTCCTCTAAAAGCAATTGAAAACATTCATAGTCACTGCCCTGACCCCACGTTTCCAATGTCCCTGCTGCCACCACCAAAATTTCCAGTTGGAAATTTTTCCTCTGGGAACCCCTCCCTTTGTTCCCTTGTTACAAGAACCGTGTCCCCAGGAATGGGGGCCCCTGAGAGGTAGGGTAGGTGGTCTTTGAAGGCTGCTGCAGAAATCCCAATTCACCACTACTCTATTTCAGATTAAATTAACAAATGTGTAATTTGTTATTTACAACAGTGGTTCCCAAACTTTAACAACCTGTGAAGCCCTTTCACTACAATGTCAAGTCTCGTAAACCCCGTCCTAAAAATGAATATTTCAGGGATTTTCTCCTTTACCCGAGTATAAATTATATAAGCAGTTATCTTGGAAATATAAAATTTGTTTTTATGACATGCTTATTACACACTATTTATTATTAATTATTATTTATCATTACAGTATTTTTATTGCATTATGAAAACGGCAACACTCTTCCAAGCTTGTATCACTTTGAATAAACCTGTTATAAGACACGGCTCCTATGTTTCATCAAGGAGTATCAGCTGTGAAACAGCATGAAGGTATTTAAGAAGCCAACTCAAAGAGTTCCTCCTACACAAGCATTCAGATCTTGAGCAATCCAGGCAAACAACGCATGGTACAACAAAGCTTAAACTTGTTCTTCATAATAATTTTAAAAACAGTACTAGCTGCCTATTTAATTTTAAAAACAGCAAAAAGTATCCTCCTCCCTTTCCATTTCTTATAAGGAGTCTTGAAGTTTAAATCTCCTCAGTGTGATAGATATGCTTGCTTTGATCTGCTTAGCTCTTGGAAGTCCAGGGGCTCCGGGCTGCTGGCCCCATGCTGTCCAGGGTCCCTGGGAACAACTCTGTCCACCATTAGGGATTTCTCCCCCCGCCCCAAGAACCCCTTGTAACATTTCACAAACCCCCAGGGGTTCACGAAACCCAGTTTTGGAACAACTGATTTACAATTAAAAGTGATGAATGAACTCAGGTACTGATCATTTTCAAGCCCTGGAAAGACTTATTTCAAACCGTAGTTCAGGCTTCCTTTTCATAAACCATGGAGTCCAACGTTCTCCCAATCTGGTCTCACTCCACCCTCTCAGCAGCCTGGAATTTGGCAGCCTGATTCACCAATATCTGGAGTCTGGAGAGACCTTTACTGGAAACTTCAGCAAGCCTGGAGCATAAGAAGACAAGAATGGCCATAATAGGTCAGACCAATGGTCCATCTAGCCCAGTATCCTGTCTTCCAACAGTGGCCAGTGCCAGATGCTTCGGCGGGAATGAACAGAACAGGTAATCATCAAGTAATCCATCCCCTGTCATCTGGTCTGACACTCAGAGCATGCAGTTGCATCCCTGACCATCTAGGCGAATAGCCATTGATGGATCTATTCTCCATGAACTTATCTAGTTCTTTTTTTTAACCCTGTTATAGTTTTGGCCTGCACAACATCTCCACGGGTTGACTGTGCCTTGTGTGAAGAAATACTTCCTTTTGTTTGTTTTAAACCTGCTGCCTATTAATTTCATTGAGTGACCCCTGGTTCTTGAGTTTTGTGAAGGAGTAAATAACACTTCCTCAATCACTTTTTCCACACCAGCCAAGATTTTATAGGCCTCTATCATATTCCCTCTTAGTCGTTTCTTTTCCAAGCTGAAAAGTCCCAATCTTTTAAATGTCCTTGTATGGAAGCTGTTCCATACCCCTAATAGTTTTTGTTGCCCTTCTCCCTGCCTTTTTCAATACTAATATGTCTTTTTTGAGATGGGGTAACCAAAACTGCATGCAGTCTTCAATGTGTGGGCATACCACATATAGATGCATTATGATTTTTTCTCTCTTATTATCTATCTCTTTTCTAATGGTACCTAACATTCTGTTAGCTTTTTTGACTGCTGCCACACATTCTGCAGATGTTTTCGGAGAACTATCCACAGTGACCTCAAGATCTCCTTCTTGAGTTTTAACAGCTAATTCAGATCCCATAATTTTGTATGTATAGTTGGGATTATGTTTTCCAATAGGCATTACTTTGCATTTCTCAACATTATCATTTGCCATTTTGCTGTCCAGTCACTCAGTTTTGTGCGATCCCTTTGTAACTCTTCACTGTCTGCTTTGGACTTAACTATCTTGAGTAATTTTGTATCATCTGGAAATTTTTCCACCTCACTGTTTAACCCTTTTTCCAGATCATTTATGAATATGTTGGACAGCACTGGTCCCAGGATAGATCCTTGGGGGACCCTGCTATTTACCTTTAACATAAGAACATAAGACGGCCATACTGGGTCAGACCAAAGATCCATCAAGCCCAGTATCCTGTCCTCTGGCAGTGGCCAATGGCAGGTGCCCCAAAGGGAATGAACAGACAGGTTATCATCAAGTGATCGATGCCCTGTCACCCAATCCCAGCTTCTGGCAAACAGAGGCTAGGGACACCATTCCTGCCCATCCTGGCTAATAGCCATTGATGGGCCTATCATCCATGAATCTGTCTAGCTCCCTTTTGAACCCTGTTATAGTATTGGCCTTCACAACACCCTCTGGCAAGGAGTTCCAGAGGTTAACAGTGTTTTGTGTGGAAAAAATACTTTCTTGTGTTTGTTTTAAACCTGTTACCTATTAATTTCCTTTGGTGGCCCCTTGTTCTTGTATTATGAGAAGGAGTAAATAACACTTTCTTATTTACTTTCTCTATACCACTCATGATTTTATAGACCTCTATCATATCCTCCTTTAGGTGCCTCTTTTCCAAATAATTTTTGTTGCCCTTTTCTGAACCTTTTCCAATTCCAATATATGTTTTTTGAGATGGGGCGACCACATCTGCACGCAGTCTTCAAGGTGTGGGCGTACTATCATAGGTGCCAACTTTTGTCGGTGCCGATGGGTGCTCCCCCCGGCCCCGCCCCAACTCCACCCCTGGCCCAGCCCCAACTCCACCCCCGCCCCCTCCCCATATCCCCTCCCCCCTGGGAAAAATTGGTGGGTGCTGAGCACCCACTGGCAGCTCCCCCCCCCCCCCCCCGCCCGCGTGCTCGCCTGCCCAACTCACTCACCTTCCGGGTTCCCTGCGTGGCCGGAGGCGCCTCCTGCCAAAGGCGCTTTTTTTTAGCCCAAGCAGCCAGCCGCCTCTCCGGCCGGAGTTTTGAGCGTGCGGGGGGGAGCTGCCGGTGGGTGCTAGTGCCCCCAGCCCCGCCTCCTGCCCCGGGTGCACTGCATCCCCCCCACCACAGCTTGTAAGCGGCTGCTCTGGCTGCTCACCGCCTCCTTGGCTTCCCTAGGCAGGCGCTTCGGCGGCCAGAGTCTGAGTGGCTTTTTCACCACTCACACAGGCTCCTCCCTCCGGCTCCTGCTCATCAGTGGCAGCATGGGGGGGTTGGGGAAAAGCGCTGGGGCTGGGAGGTGCCGCCCCTGCGCTTTCCCCCACCCCCCGCTGCTGATCAGGAGGAGCCTGCGTGAGCGGCGAAAAAGCCGCTCAGGCTCTGGCTGCCGCAGCGCCTGCCTGGGGAAGTCGAGGAGGCGGTGAGCAGCTGGGCACGGGGCTGGCGGAGAGCTGCCGGTGGGTGCTCAGCACCCACCAATTTTTCCCCGTGGGTGCTCCAGCCCCAGAGCACCCACGGAGTCGGCGCCTATGCGTACTATGGATTTATATAGAGGCAATATGATATTTTCAGTCTTATTATCTATCCCTTTCTTGATGATTCCCAATTTTCTGTTCGCTTTTTTGACTGCCGCTGCACATTGAGAGGATGATTTCAGAGAACTATCCACAATGACTCCAAGATCTCTTTCTTGAGTGGTAACAGCTAATTTTGTATATGTATAGTTAGGATTATGTTTTCCAATGTGCATTACTTTGCATTTATCAACATTAAATTTCATCTGCCATTTTGTTGCCCAGTCACCCAGTTTTGCGAGATCCTTTTGTAGCTCTTCACAGTCTGCCTGGGACTTAACTATCTTGAGCAGTTTTGTATCATCTGCAAATTTTGCCACCTCACTGTTTACCCCTTTTTCCAGATCGTTTATGAATATGTTAAATAGGACTAGACCCAGTACAGATCCCTGGGGGACACCGCTATTTACCTCTCTCCATTCTGAAAACTAACCATTTATTCCTACCCTTTGTTTCCTATCTTTTAACCAATTATCAATCCATGAAAGAACCTTCCCTCTTATCCCATGACTGCTTATTTTGCTTAAGAGCCTTTGGTGAGGGACCTTGTCAAAGGCTTTCTGAAAATTTAGATACACTATATCCACTGGATCTCCTTTGTCCACATGATTATTGACCCCCTCAAAGAATTCTAGTAGATTGGTGAGGCATGATTTCCCTTTACAAAAAGCATGTTGACTATTTCCCAACAAATTATGTTCATCTACGTGTCTGACAATTTTGTTCTTTATGATAGTTTCAACCAATTTGCCCGGTACTGAAGTGAGGTGTACTGGCCTGTAGTTGCCAGGGTCACCTCTGGAGCCCTTTTTAAAAATTGGCATCACATTAGCTATCCTCCAGTCATTTGGTACAGAAGCTGATTTAAATGATAGGTTACAGATGACAGTTAGTAGTCCTGCAGTTTCACATTTGAGTTCCTTCAGAACTCTTGGGTGAATACTATCAGGTCCTGGAGACTTATTACTATTTAGTTTATCAATTTGTTCCAAAACCTCCTCTAATGACACCTCAATTTGGGACAGTTCCTCAGATCTGTCACCCAAAAAGAATGGCTCAGGTTTGGGAATCTCCCTCACATCCTCAACAGTGAAGCTATTTTCCCATCCATTCAAGAATACAAGAGTCACAGAAGAAGAAGACATTTTGATTACGAGTCATGGGATAATCCCATAAGACCCCAAACAACAATTCAAAGTCGAATTCTTTAACCAGGTGCTAGATTGTGCAATACAGTCAGTTGAAGAACATTTCATGCAGCTCAAGGAACACAGCAGTATATTTGGGATGTTGTATGACATTCCCAAACTCCTCACTATACGCGAAGAAGACCTACACCAGCAATGCAGGGCACTAGAGACAGTGTTGACACCTGATGCCATGCGCGATATTAATGCGAGTGATTTAGGTGATGAACTGAAAGCCCTTTTAAGATACATTTCAGCAGGATCAACTCCAAAGGCTGTGGAATATATGTGCACAAATAAGATGACCAGCCTCTTTCCAAATGCTTTTGTTGCTCTGCGCATACTTCTAACACTTCCTGTAACAGTTGCCAGTGGAGAACGCAGCTTCTCCAAGCTGAAGTTAATAAAAACACCTCTATGCTCCACAATGACACAGGAGAGGCTGGTCAGCCTTGCAACCATCTCAGTAGAGCACGAGCTGGCCCAGACTGTGGAAGCAGTTGAAATCTTTGCAACCAAGAAGGCACGGAAAGCACCACTTTGATTATTCAAACAGATAAAAAAGCCAGTGTTCACTATGCAGACAAGAAAAGTTACATTTGCTGTTCAGGCATTTGAAAGTTAAGTTTTACCTAAAATTTTTGAACAAGGCATTTTAAGTTGTTACTGCTCTGCTACCTACCCCAATAAAGGAGAACTATCATGAGAGGAGTAGAACAGGAAGAAGGCAGAATTGAGACCTTTCAAAATTTTGGCCCAAGCAAGGGGGAGTCATTTGAGCTCCCCGTCTCAGGTGCCAAAATGTTGTGGGCCGGCCCTGTTGCAAAATATATTTCTAGGGTTTTATAAAGGTGTCCATCACAGCAGTATAAAACAAAGTCCACTTTTCAAAATTACTCTTTTCTTTTTCCTCATCCAGAAAATGTGGGATAATAATACTTACCCATCTACTTAGTAGGGGTGTTGTGAGGATTAGCTAGTTAATGTTTGTAAAGCTCTTGGAAAAGATCAAGTGTTATATGCTGTAAAAGCTGTTTAAATATTTTCTTCCATTACTACAAATACATTTTATAATACAAAGACATTTAACTCCCCCACCCCCCCATATGTAAGTGTTAAGGATCATTAGTTTTGCCCAGGACGGCTCTTAAGTTTCTCTGGCATGAACCCATGTTAACTCTTATCAGAAGATAGTGTCCACCAACAGGTGTAAGGGCTCCACAGTCTATTCCTGTCTTTGCCCTTTTAAGTGCTTTACAGACTGATTCTTTCATTGTTCTGTGATTTTTTTTTTCATTATTGGAATTAAACAAACTGGTGGGTTATTTCCTGGGTCTCCTGTCCTTTTTTATACTTATGCACTAATGGGATATTTGCTTTTCCACAGTTTTCTGCAACCTCCATGAATTTTCAGAGATGATAGCTAGTGGCTCTTCATTTTCTTGCAGTAGTTATTACTACTTATTTATAGCCCCTGAGGTGTGTCATCCAGTCCCAGTGATGCTGTATGCAACAAGCAAGTGATAGCAGGTGTCATCTTCCACTTATCGATCATGGAGCATGTTTTATCTTCACCTCTCTCTCACCTGATGGTTTATAGTAGATGCTGAGTATAAATATTCCTTTATTCCATTAACTTATAGCACTGAATTGTTAAGTATTTCACTGCTAGTATACACTTCCATTATATTCCTCTTCCTTGTCCATTCTAACCTAATTGTAGCCTTCAGTACCAACATTCCAGCTATGTGATTTATCCCACCAATTTTTATACTGCCAACCAAGCCATAACTCTTTATTCTTGTTTGTTTCCCATGATCCTGGTAATTGACACTTCAGAAATTTATTGTTTAATTCCTTCCTACAGTATCATTTGCTTTATTCTTTCCTCTTTTGTTTTCCATTTGTTCTTTCTGCCACATATGGATGCGCTCTTCCCCCTCACTTTCTATTTTAAAACCCACCTGGGGAATCTTGGCTAGTCTTGAACCCAGGTGGTTTGCTCTGCATCTGCTCAAGTGGAAGCTATCATATCTGAACAGTCCCCTTGCAGTAGAGTAGCATGGATTAAAATACAGCCTTATTAGCAGACCCATTGACACATTGTGCTTGCTGAAGTGCACACACATCTGCAAGACACCCCAGTGACTTCTGAAAATGGGACCAAGGTTCACTAGAATAACAAGACCATTTCTTCATGAATTAAAATGCAGCCTTATTAGCAGACCCAGTGACACATTGTGCTTGCAGAAATGCATATATATCTGCAGGACACACCAGTGGAACGAAGGCTTTTACCATCACAGAATTATGGAAGCATCTGGGTAGATTCCCCCTCTAGGTGTTTTCTGCTTTAGGTATGTGGATTACTTATATTTTGCTTTCCTAAAGTTTGTTGTCCTGTTAAGAAACTTACAAGGACTGGCAATACTAGGGCTTACAAGTCTGCCAACTTAGTTTCTTTATTGGGAGGAGAAGGGAGGAGAAAAGAGGTGCACATTTAAAGATGCTATGAAAGGTTTTTGTAGATACTTTTAAACATTCTGTTAAAGATTCCAAGTCCACTAACCGAAGTCATTACCATGTGATGGCTTTTCAGTGGCTGACTTAGAGTGAATTGGTGGTCTCACTCCAGTTCGTAATGATCATGTGCCCACATCACAGAATTGAAACTAGCACTAATTGGCATTTTTATGGGAGTACAAGCTGAGAGATCAAAGAGCTAATAGGCATGGAAATTAATCTACATGCTTTTCTTGTTTCCTCCTAATTAAGATTGAGTCACATCAGCAGGGCAGTGTATGGAAACCTATTCCAATAACTGTGCTGAGCTGTTCTGTGGTCAAATGATGATTAACAATATGCTTTTATTGTGCTTTTAATCAGAAAGGGTCTAAAAATGCTTTATAAACGAAACTCATTCAGACCATGGCATTGCGACTGCATCTGGGTTGGACAAGGGCAGCCAGGTAGCCAGTTCAAAGCATACTGCTCAACAGTATGCTCTCAGCATGGAGAGGGGAGAGAGTGGTGCATAGGTCTCTGTGCAGGCCTGCTGCCCTGGGATGAATTTCATCCTAACAAAAATATATGTAGAGCAGGGGTGGGCAAACATTTTGGCCCAAGTGCCACATCTGGGTATGGAAATTGTATGGCGGGTCATGAATGCTCACGGAATTGGGGTTTGGTCACAGGAGAGGGTGAGGGCTCTGGCTGGGGGAGCGGGCTCTGGGGTGGGGCCAGAAATGAGGAGTTCAGGATGTGGGAAGTGGCTCCGGGCTGGGGCAGAGGGCTCCGGTTGGGGGTGCAAGCTCTGGGATGGGGCTGGGGATGAGGGGTTGGGGGTTCAGGAGGGTGCTCTGGACTGGGACCGAGGGGTTCGGCGGGCTGGAGCAGGGAGTTGGAGTGTGAGAATAGGTTGGGTGCAGGCTCCGGGCAGCGCTTACTTTAAGCAGCTCCCGGAAGCAGCAGCATGTCCCCACTCCATCTCCTATGCAGAGGCATGGCCAGGCAGCTCTGCGTGCTGCCTTGTCTGCAGGTGCCGCCCCTGCAGCTCCCATTGGCCATGGTTCCTGGCCAACGGGAGCAGCGGGGGAAGCACTTGGGGTGGGGGAAGTGTGTGGAGCCATGGCACGGAGAAGGGATATGCCACTGCTTCCGGGAGCCGCACGGAGCCATGGCACGCGCAGAGCGGGGCAAGCCCCCGACCTCGCTCCCCAGCTGGAGCACTGGAGTGGGACAAGCCCTGAACCCGCTCCCTGGCGGGAGCTCGAGGGCCATCTGAAGGGCCAGATGCGGCCCTTGGGGCTTAGTTTGCCCACCCCTGATGTAGAGACTTAAAAACAAGGTATTTGAAAAGAAACTCTCCCGTAACCACCAAGACCTGAGTTAGGGCGTCATTGCCACCCATATAAGAGTAGGTGTCTAATATAAAAGGGTAGGAAAATGTTTTGCTTTATGTCTCATTGGCTTAATCAGTGCTTGAAGGAAAAACACAGAAATCAAATCCTGTCAGTAATAGGAAGAGGAAATGATTTAAAAAACACCCTGATTTTAAAATGTAAGTTTATAGTTGTTAAGTATTCCCATATAACAGCCTTAGGTCCTAATCTGGGGTATGAGATATTTCCAGTGTCTTAGGGTATTGTGCAGATGAGGATAGCTTGCTTAGAGCAGAAGCAGTATTGTTCCATTGCCTGAGGGTCCCGAGTCTCTATTTGCCAGAAGCTGGGAGTGGACGACAGGGGATGAATCACTCGATGATTGCTCTGCTTTGTTCGTTCGCTCTGAAGCACCTGGCATTGGCCTTTGTCAGAATACAGGATAGTGGGCTAGATGGACCATTGGTCTGACCCTGTATGGCCGTTCTTATGTTGTTATATGATCTTATGAGGGTGGGTAGTATTCAGAAACCCTATTCTGTGCAAGATAGAACCCAGCTCTCCTGGAGACCCTGGCATGCTCGTGTATAACTGACATTTGAGAGTATCATAGGGTTGGGGCAGAGAAAGAGAAAAGTTATGCTGGCTCTTCCCTTTCCCTGCCATGTAGAGGACTGCAAGCAGATTACAGACTATTCCAGGCCCCATGTCTCTGCTGCTGCCCTGCAGTCTGATAGGGATGTGGGTACATTCTTCCCCTCCCAGCTCTGGAGTAATTCTCCAGCACATGGGCCAGTTGCTCAGGCTTTGTGCTTGGGAATGATTTGAGGCTTAAGCGGGGCATAGGACTTGGGGTGGAGTGGACATTCTGCACCAAAGCAAATTTTACTCTTTATTTGAGGGGAAGAAATGGTGATCTAAACAGAAAGTGCTTTCAGTGGAATTAACAGTTGAGTATGGCTATGTTCTCTGTCACAAATAGGTGAACAAGTTTATATTAATTTAAATGTCCCACCCGTGGAAGAAAATACACAGAAAAAACAGTGTATAAATTGCATTTCCATGGAGTGATTGAAGATTTACAAAGGAGATAGGAGTTGCCTGTCTCTCACCAGAGGTATAAAATGTCCAAATCTTCCTTCAATGAGTCATGATCATCAATGAACTGTGTATTTAAAGAAAACAGTGTTTCTCTTACAAGGATTTCCTATTTTAATGTATTATTTTTGCACATAAGTAATAGATTATAGGGAGTGGGAGCTATGAGGGATGGGCAACTGAAGATATCTCCAACCTAACCTTTGAAGCAACTCAAGTGGACCAAGATTTCTGAAGGTTCCAGAAAGTTCAGTTAAATGTATTACTTCTCAATCTCATGCACTTCCTAATTTCGACCCAAAGTGGAAGTGCCATAATATTAAGAGAAAAGCTTTTATCAGTTTCTGCCCTCACAGCTCATATTGAGAAGCACCTTACACAGTGAGTCACCCTGGGAAGTAAGGGTGGCAGAATCTTGCCCATAGTGTTTCCAACTCAGCCAGCAGGAAGATGTAGAGGAAATCTCACAAGAAAGCATGTTTTCTTCAAATGTACAAGTCAAGGCACCTATTCTGCGAGGTGATGTAACACCTCTCCTGTTAGTTGCTGAGCACCCTTAACTACCATTGCAGCCAATAAGAATCAAGGGCACTCAGCAACTGGCAGGAGCTTCTCAGAACTTTATGAAGTTTATCTATCATTAGTAAGATAACACTGCTCTACAGCCAAAATGCTTCTGAAATAAATGTAGTCAAACTTTACTAATTCTGGGTCACTGAGAACGAAAATGATGCTTAAAATTGTTGATTGGCTCTAGTTTTCAAGACATGCTATTGGGTCAGTATATACGACCCTTGACTTGGGAATGGTGGAGGATAAGTGAGTTATAAAGGGAAGGGATCTCAATTTAAACCAGAAATGACTAAAATACATCTTTGACTGGATCTGTGAATAAATCTATGACTGGGTTTGGACAGTACTTGCTTTTTAGGCAAAACAATGAATGATGCAATCTGAAGCTGGTATTGCATCATACATGATATGAATTGCATCATGTTATTCCTAGAAGTCATGGATGATGCAATCATAACGAAGCTTACATCACTCTGCTGAACAAATTGCCCTATATCAGCTCTAGAAATCATACAGTGTCGTACTCTCTTATTTGTCACTGTTTGATTTTGCAAAGGGACACATTTCTGTTTAGCCAAAGTGAGCAGAGATGCCTCGTACTTGTGTGAACAGTGCAGATAACTTCTGCTATGTTTGTGAAGTGACTTTTGCATCACAAAAGCGCAGTGTAACCACTATGGTTAAGAAAGCCTATCACCTTTCTTTTGGCTGCAAAATTGGAGATCAGGACAAGAGGTGGGCCCCACACATATGCTGCAACACTTGTGCAACAAATCTTCGCCAGTGGTTGAACAGGAAAAGGAAATCTATGCCTTTTGCAGTGCCAGTGATTTGGAGAGAGCTAACAGATCATACCAGCAATTGTTACTTTTGCATGGTGCCTCCAGTTGGGAAAGGTGTGTCAAAGAAGAAAAAGTGGACTGTGCCTTATCCAAACATTCCATCAGCTATACGCCCAGTACCCCACAGAGAAGGACTGCCAGTTCCTGATGCACCAGAATCATTCTCACTTGAGTCAGACGAGGAAGAGGAAGAGGATGAAACTTCTGGTCCTGAACCATCAATGTCACAGGACCCACATTTTCTCCCATCCTCCTCCTCTGAACCACACTTCATAACACAAGGTGAACTGAATGACCTTGTCAGGGATTTGGAACTACCCAAGAGTAAGGCAGAGCTTTTGGGCTCCAGACTACAGCAGTGGAATCTCCTGGCAGGTGATGTTAGGGTTTCCATGTTCCATGACCGTCAAAAGGATCTTGTCCCATTCTTCTTCATGGAAGGTGATCTTGTAGCCTGCAACAACATCGATGGTGTGATGGCAGCCCTCAACATCGTTCACGATCCAGATGAGTGGAGACTGTTCATTGATTCATCGAAGACGAGTCTTAAAGCTGTTTTACTGCATAATGGCAATGTTTTGCCATCAATTCCAGTTGGTCATGCAGTCCATATGAAGGAAACCTATGACAACATGAAACAACTTTTGAGGTGCATAAACTATGACCAACATCAGTGGCAGCTTTGTGGCGATTTGAAGGTTGTTGCTCTCTTGCTTGGTCTGCAGACTGGATACACAAAGTACTGCTGTTTTCTCTGCGAATGGGATAGTTGTGCAAGAGCTTCCCACTACATCAAGAAAGATTGGCCACTCCGACAGTCATTGGAGCCTGGGAGGAAAAGTATTCAGCATCCACCACTTGTTGAATCAAGGAAGATTTTGTTACCACCCTTACACATCAAGCTGGGTCTGATGAAGAACTTTGTCAAGGCCATTGACAAAACACAAGCAGCTTTCAAGTACCTCCGTGGAAAATGTCCAAGGTTAAGTGAAGCTAAGATAAAGGAAGGTGTCTTTGTTGGTCCTCAGATTCGTGAACTTCTTCGAGATGATGCATTTGACCATGCACTGTGTGGCAAGGAAAAAAAGGCATGGAAAGCCTTCCAGTTAGTGGCAATAAGTTTTCTTGGAAACAACAAGGCAGACAACTACAGGTTGTTGGTGGAAAACCTCCTCAAGGCATACAAAAGCCTTGGTTGCAACATGTCACGAAAGATACATTTTTTGCACTCTCATCTAGATTTTTTTCCACCGAACTGCAGAGCAGTGAGCGACGAGCACGGCGAGCGATTTCACCAGGACATTGCAACAATGGAGAAACGCTATCAGGGCAAATGGAGCCCATCAATGCTTGCAGACTATTGCTGGACAGTGACAAGAGATGCTCCATTTAATGACTACAAGAGACAAGCCAAGAAGTGCTGAGTAGACACTGAATAGGACTAAACTATGTACATAATAGTTTTTTGCCTTTTGTTTCATAATAAATTTTATTTATATAACCCCTTTGCTGATTTTTAAAGTGTTACATAAACAGGACAGGTGAAATAGTATCATGTAGAGCAACCATAAACACATGAAAAGACCTAGGTTTCCAATTTATGATTAAAACTCTACTATCTACACAATATACATAGACATAAAATGTAAAAACATAAATATCTTAGAAACAGTAGCCAATCAGTTGTTTTAATTGTCATATTTGAATTCAGCACATCAAAATACATACTAAATAGCACATTTTATCTCTGAAGCAGACGACTTCTCAAAAAGTGTAGACCAGTGAATTGTTCTAACCATATTCTTCTATTGAGTATTAATTATGCATTGATTACATGGCAACTGATTTTCATTAAGTTAAGAGAATACAATTTTAATTTTGAAATGTATTTACTATATTTATTCTTTGACAGGTTCTTCATCTGCTCCTGTATTTCTCTCACTACATGCTCCATCAGCAGCCGGCACCTTGTGATTACTCTCCACCACTCCAGTTTGTTACACGTTCAGTTGTACCCTAAATGCTCTTCAATAACCAGGATACACCAGCATCATCTGCTTTAAAGAGTGTGACATAGAAAAGCTGCTGTCACTTGCTTCCAATCATTTATGTCCTTTTCAGAAGAGAGTTGTAGAATTGTTGATCATCCTGCTGGACAATACCTCAAATCCCCACTGGACCGTGCCCCAGAAGCATCCGCAGTAGAGAAAAGATCTGGACATAGCTGGGAAAAGATGCACATCTTCTGCATGAATCAGAATCATTGAGACGTCTGGAAGCAGACATTTGCATGGTTCAGTTGAAGTGTGAAGGAGCGCCGTGTGGAAATTCTTCACAAAGTCAGTACTATCTCCCCCAAAGCTGTAACTTACCCTCTCATTATGCTGAATGTTTCAGTGAGTCACTCAACAGGTGCAAGAACTTTCCCAATCCTGAATTATATAAGCACGTATGTCTCTTCAGATGCTAGTGGAAGGTGGAGAAAGTCTAGTCCATGAATTGCTGGCAATGAATAGCTATTTAGGCTCAAATTAAAGCAACATTCCTCAGCTTCAGAAATTTATTTGGATACATAAACCTAATATTAAATGACATTTGTGTTTTCCATTTTCTTGAGCAAATACTTTTGAATATGGTTTTATAGTCGTGATTACAGAGCACTCTAAATTATACTCAGAAATAAAAAGGTTAAAGCTTAATGTTTAATCTGTCAACACCTCTGCTATAAATGAGAGATATTGTATGTTGTTTCCTTTGGAATTAATTATTTTTATTATCCTGGTCTCTTGTAAAACAGAATTAAGATATTTGAATTTATGTGTATTTTAAAGTGTCCAACATTAACATTAAAATTGTATATTTAAAAAAAGTAAAATATCTGTTTTTTGGTTTAATTATATTTTGACAAACGCCAGAAAGAGGGAAATGCTCAGCTATTTTTTTTAAGATGAAAAAAGATTGAAGCATATTTGTGCATGTAGATTGAGAAAGCTATTTCTACAGAACAGACGATCCTGCTTGCACATGTGTCATTTTATTCAGCTGTATAGTCCCATTTGAGGCCCATGGGACTCTGCACATGAGCGTGTTTGCAGGATTGTGGCCTTATTAGTAGAAACACCTGATGTATCCTCTCTGTGGCCAGAGTGTAAGTGAGCACTGTGCCTTTCGTACTGCACCGACCCAAGCGTTAGAATGGCTGGAGCAGGAGTCAGAAAGATCTAGTCTGTTCCCATCTCTCCCACTGACTTATTCTGTTACCTTCAGCAAAGCATGTGACTTCTGTGTGCATTCCCTGTCTGCAGTAAGATGATGATAATACCTTCACGTCTGAGGTATTGTGAGGTTAAAGTGCCTTGAGATTCTCTGCTGGAAGAGGCTATAGAAATATTATTATTGCTCTCAATTCTCATGTTCTCTGTATTTCTCCCCCACAGTTGCAAAGAAAGTGGGAGCGTCTCCAGGTCTAGGCTGTAAGAGTTCCCCAAAGTGGCTGTAGGGGGAGAGACTGACCTTGCTCAGTGACTCATTTTCCAATGGTCTGAGGTTTTGGGGATTTGTTTTAATTTCCTGGAAGCAGTGGAGAGCTGCTGTTTGCATTTCTGGCAGAGTATCTGTATTCCTCACTGAGTTTTGCAGCCATTCAATTCAACTGCCTCTCTGGAGTGAGGAAAGGGAACTTACTACACCCTTGAGAGCGTGTTTTAGCTGCCACGCATGTACAGGAGCATTGCCAGCCTCTTCCCAGTTGGGGGAGGGGGCTGAGGTTTGCCAGACAAAAAATTATGGGGGCATCGCCACGAGGTCCTGTCCCCCTCTGTGGCCCTGCTCTGTGGCCAGATCGGAGGTCAGAAGCCAGAGTCGGGCAATGTGTGGCGCTGGCTACTCACAGCTGGTAAGAGCTGCCATCGTTGCCCCTGGTTATGGAGGAAGAGCAGCCAGGTATAACTATTTATGGTCTTCCAACAGAGCAGGAAGTGACTGGGAGCAAGCCAGAACCTTGCATAATGGGAAGAATTGGGTTGTGCTACACACCATATGAGCACTTCTCTGGTGATCCCATGGCAAGATGCAGAATTGTAGGTTTTATCCAAAGGGGAAAAGTACTGTCTAGCTCATCTGTTTGCAATGAACGCTTTTTGAATGTGAACTACTGTAGGGTTGCATTCTTCTTTTTAGGCAGTGAGTGGTATGAAATTCCCTCGTTTATTTCAGTGGGAGCCTAATGGTGATATGTATATCTCAATCACAGTAATTGTTTGACTGCTAATAGCTGGAAGTTTCTGCTATAGTTATTGTGGGTGGAGTCTGAGACACTAGGTGGAGATTGCTACCCTTTTATTTTCAGTCTGAGAGCGAAAAAGAGGACAGGTTTTTGAGGTTCTCTTTGGCTTTGCTTTCTCCTGATGAGATGGGACCATTTGACTGGGAAAAAAAGGAGCTGCTTGGTTTCATTCAGAGGCAAGGGAACCGCTTTGTTTACTACCATGAAGGGGGAGAATAGTTTGGTTACCACCCATAGTAATAGCCACTGAGAAAATGGGAGTGTTTCCTCTTACCCTTCCCATAGAATCCGAGTATCAAAGATTCTTTTAAGCAATGGAAAGGCCAGTGTAGCCATGTTTGGATGAGATTCGCGGTTTGGTTTAGCTTTTTATAAGAAGTAGTGCCAATCAATATGGTTGGATTTGAGTTTTCCTCCTCCTCTTCCCCCAAAGATTAGGGATTTCTGTATATGGGTACTTATACCAGACTCAGTTCTTCATTAAACACCCTACAATAGGTTCTCTCTCAATCTTTAATCAGACAACTACTTAAATCCACTTGGCAACTCTTGCAGCTATTGGTTCCCACTACTCCCTGGCTCTAGCACCATGTAGCAAGTGCACCCAGGTATCAGGTAGGGAAGACCCCCACTAAGTTCAGATGGTGATTCCTTTAGGTTTAGGAAATAAGGTGAGGCCTTATCACCTTTTGGAATGAGAGATACTGCAATCAGACTAGACAGTCTCTGCAGACTCTTTGGAAAACAGTGATGTGTTGAAGATGATAGACTTCCCATTCAGAATTGCAATCACATTGCATTGCTCCCTAGTATAGACAGGCCACAGATTCACAATGGCCAGCATCCATGTACGTAAATGAATGCGCTTATAGATAATTATTTGCAGGCGAAAACCTTGTTTACCTGGCTCTAAAGCTGAAAGAATCGGGTGCTTATTCTAGCCAACATTAAACTCATCCTAGTGGTGCCACCCTGAATCTATTAAACGTATTATCTTATGTCATCTGTCTCCCACATGGAGATGTATTAAACTCAATAAGACTTAGTATGGGAATGAGTAAGCACAAGTGCTGTAGCAATCGTTAGCAGAATCAGGGCCTTGGGATTTAGCCTTTAATCCTGCTGTTCAGAAGATAAAGAGTAAAATGGTTCTCAGGGACAGGTGGAAACTAGACTTTCCTCAAATGAGCCAGATAATTTAACAGATACAGTTTTAAAATAGAAAAAGTGTAGTTTGATTTACTTCCTGCCAAAAAGAAACCATAGAAGGACAGAGGAAATAATGGCAAATGATGCAGTAGCTCATAGCATACAGGGTAAAAATAAGATATGGAAAAAAGCATTTGGGCACATTGTCAAGTGAGTACAAAGTGAAAACAGCATGAAAAAAGAAAAGCAGCAAGAAATTATAGAACAGCAAATAGGTACAGAAAACATAATGTGGAACTCAGAAGTGACAGGAAGCATAACTCTAGGTATGGAAGATGGAGTTAACAGTTTAGGTCCATTACTATCAGCAACAAATGAATAGTGACTTTTTTGGCGGTGGGGAACTTGTTTTATTTGCAATTTCATACATTTAAGATCCATATAAATTTTTTTGCATTATTTCACTTATTTTATGTAAATGTGCCTCTGATACAAGATTGCACAAGTGTATCCGGTATTGGGAATATCCGGTTGATTATAAGGGTATGCTGGCCTTCTGTTGAACTCACTTTATGGACAAAACTTGTTTCTTGGTATGTGAAAGATTATCCCCATTAAGATGAGCCTGATGATTCCACTGAGATCTATGGGCAAAGCATGTCCCACATGGATTGCGATTAACCATTCACATATAGTGACATAGGAATTGCCATATTGTATCAGACAATTGGGCCATCAAGTCCAGTATCCTGTTTCTGACAATGGCCAGTGCCAGATGCTTCAGAGCAGGGGTGGCCAACCTGAGCCTGAGAAGGAGCCAGAATTTACCAATGTAAATAAAATGTACATTGCCAAAGAGCCACAGTAATATGTCAGCAGCCCCCCATACATTCCCCCCGCCCCGACTCCCAGCATCTCCTACCCACCGGCAGCCCCGCCAGTCAGCACCTCTCCCTCCCTTCCCGCACCTCCTGATCAGCTGTTTCGTGGTATGCAGGAGGCTCGGAGGGGGTGTGGGAGGAGCGAGGGCACAGCAGGCTCAGGGGAGGGGGCGGGAAGGGGTGGAGTGGGGGCAGGGCCTGTGGCAGAGCCAGGGGTTGAGCAGTGAGCACCCCCCAGCATATTGGAAAGTTGGCGCCTATAGCTCCAGCCCCAGAGTCGGTGCCTATTCAAGGAGCCGCATATAAACTTCTGAAGAGCCACATGTGGCTCTGGAGCCACAGGTTGGCCACCCCTGCTTCAGAGGAAGGTACAAGAAAACCTGTAGTAGGTAGTTATGGGATAAACTGTTCTTGAAAAAGTTTCCTCCTAATCTCTAATAGTTGTGCCTTGTATCATGTGGATTTACATTATTTCCCCAGTTCTATTTTGTAACAGTATAATTCTAGGTTTAAGTGTAGTAGCCGTGTTAGTCTGTGTCAGCAAAATGAAAATAAGAAAGAAAAAAAATTTGTTAGTCTCTAAGGTGCTACAAGTTTTTCTTTCTTAGTATAATTCTAGACAGTCTTGTTATCCAAACTAATATTTACTGCTGTGTTGTATTCTATTGGCTTTTGGTTTAAGTGGCATCCTGTGGCAGTGAGTTCTGATGGCTAATTATGCATTGTGTGAAAAACTATTTCCATCCATTAGTTTTTTGAGTTTGCTCTCTTCAGATTGATCAGTCATTAGCCGTGGGGAAACCCAGGAAAGTGGGCTGGTTGCAAGGCTAAGGGAGTAGCTTATATTATTTTTCCTTTAAATTACAAAGAAAATGGGCAGGTGGAAACCAATTGTGAAGTGTGCTCTGCAGGGCTGGAGTGTCCTTTCCTCAATGCTAATAGGTTTCTCTTGGGGAAAAGCTGTACTGATGGTGGAGTTCTCCTGCAGCTGAGGGAGGCTGCATTGTTTGCTGCTATTTGGGAGACTCCATTTTTTTGAGTCAGGTAGAGGGTACTGACTGTCCAGAGCCTACTAGGGTAGGGACTGAAGTGCTATCAGGCCTGCTCCAAGCTTCAGATTCTGAAGCTTGGGAGCTTACTTAGGCCAAGCCCTGGTTTGGAGGAATTAGTCTGGAAGAATCCTACGCCAACCTGGGAAGATTTTTGTCCAACCTAGACAAAGGCATGTTCTAACCCTAGGGAGTTTACTTTAGCTGGGAGTAGGGTTTCCAACTTTCTACTCACACAAAACCGAACACGCTTGCCCCGCCCCCTGGCCTGTCCCTCCTCTGAGGCCCTGCCCCTTCTCCGAGGCCCCGCTCCCTCACTCCATACCCTCCTCCCTCTGTCGCTTGCTCTCCCCACCCTCACTCACTTATTTTCAGTGGGCTGGCTCAGGGGCTGGGGTGCAGGAAGGGGTGAGGGCTCTGGCTGGGGGTGAGGGCTCTGGGGTGGGACCAGAAATGAGCAGTTCAGGGTGCGGGAGGGGGCTCCAGGCTGAGGCAGTGGGTTGGGATGTGGGAGGGGGTGCAGGTTCCGTCTGGGGGTGCAGGATCTTGGATGGGGCTGAGGATGAAGGGTTTGGGGTGCAGGAGGGGGCTCTGGGCTGGGGAGTGGAGCCAAGGAGATGGAGTATGGGGGGCGGGGACTCAGGGGTGAGGCAGGGGGTTGTGGTGTGGGAAGGGGTATGGTCTCTGGGTTGGGGGTGCAGGTTCTAGGGTGCGGCCAGAAATGAGAGGTTCAGGATTCAGGAGGGGGTTGGGGTGTGTGTAGGGGGGTGAGGGCTCTGGCTGGGGGTGCGGGCTCTACTGTGGGGCTGGGGATGAGGGATTTGGGGTGGAGGGGGCTCCAGCCTGGGGAGTTCAGAGTGTGGAAGGGGGCTCCAAGCTGGGGCAGGGGGTTGGGGTGCAGGGTGTGTGTGAGGGCTCTGGCTGGGGGTGCAGGCTCTGGGGTGGGGCTGGGATGAGAAGTTTGGGGTATAGGAGGGTGCTTTGGGCTGGGACCCAGGGGTTCGGAGGGGATCAGGACTGGGGCAGGGAGTTGGGGTGCGGGGTGAGGGCTCCAGCTGGGGATGCGGACATTGAATTAAAGTAGATTTCTAATGCTCTTGAGTCTATTTTATTTCTCTTTCTCCTTCATGGCGTCTGAGTCTATAACCCACAGTTCACACACATTGGATCTCTGTGTGACATTCACCTTGTTCTTGTATTGTGTGGCAAAGTAAATAGAACTGCCTGATGTACCTTCTCTGTACCAGTCATTATGTTGTAAATTTTTATGTTCCTTGTTACTCCTCTCACAGATAAACACTCAACTTTTCTCTCTCCTTTCATGTGAGAGTTTCTCCAAATCCCATTTTCTAATGCTGCTGTGTTCTTCTTGAGACTGGTGACCAGGCCTACACACAGTATTCAGAAGAGGATGAACTATTGCTCCATGTACAAGTGTCATATTTTCATATGCAGGCATTTGAGGGTTTTCTGCCTCCAGAGCATGGTCTTTCTTGACACAGAACCACTTTATAGTCCTCTGGGTTTGTGAGGCATGTGAGGAAAGGCAGATTGTGAGTAGGCCTGAGTAAATGCACAATAGTTTAGACTTGAAGGAAGAGTCCTGGCCGTGTAGTTACGATACTGGACCAGGACTTGAGATCTTGAGTGAAATTCCTGGTTCTACCATACTATTCTTATGTGATCTTTGGCAAGTCACTTATTTTCTTTCGGTTTTAGGTCCCCATCTGTAAAAGAGAATGATAATACTTCTGTGACCAGGTTGCCTCTACAGCACCCCTTTATGGCTATCAGTCACAAACCACTCAGCTTCAACTATCTGTAGGTATATCACAGTCTCTGTGAGGTTCAAGGTAGCAGTGTTTTATCCCTCTGACCAAACGACAGTTCAGTCCCACGCTTTCCACAGTGTTAAGGTCCAAAGGAAATCAGGAACAAAACAGGATCATCTAACTAGCCTTTGGAGAGACCCTACCCTTCTATTTATGACTTATCTCCAAATAGTCTGAGCTTCTGCCAATCCTGCAGGGTCTGGTTGTCCTGTCTAGCCGGGTTTATCTGACCAGCTCAGTCTCTGGACTGCGGTGAGGCTTCTCTCCTTCCTAGGCAGTCCTGGATTGGGCTAGGTCTCCTTCTTTTAACTCCTTTCTCCACACCTGACATTGGCTGCAGGTGTAGTGAGGCGGGGCCATGTAGATCTATAGGCTATCCTTAACCCTCTAATTGCCAGTGTGGGGCCTATCTACCCCATCACAACTTCTTTTATCTGCCTTATTTATTTGGATTTAAGGTCTTTGAGACAGGAACCGTCACTTGCCTTCATACGTACAGCACCTAATATAATGGCACTGATTTCACTACTCTCCTACAAATAATTAATAATAGATGACCTAATAGTTTTCCCCATCTCTGAAATCTGTTAATCTATGAGTTCAGAAACGAAAAGAAAAGTTCAGAGAGAGCAGTGACCATCCAGTCTTTTTAAATGGTATTGAGGCAGATTTCATTAACCTTTCCCCTTTTGATTATTACATTTTTTGTTGTATAAAAATTTAACCATTAACTAAAATATCTTCTAATATTATTTTTTTGCTTCTGTGTTAATTTCAGGAGAAAAGGGACAGTTTAGTTATTCAGAATGAGATCTTGCTTTTCATAGAGCATTAATAATGTACTCGTCTTGAATATCTGATACTTGAAATATGAGGGTTTCACCTGGCAATTTATGTTCTGTTTTCTCCCAGGAATCAGAAAGGTTTTTTCAAAGCTTTAACGTAGATGCAGTCATCCATCACATTTAGCTGCAGACGTAGTTGGGTATTTCTCTTCAGAATCTTCCAGGAGTCCAGTGAGTCTTATATTGTTAATTCAAATGATGGAGTGGTATTGTGGTCTGGTCATCTAAGCATGGGACTGGGAGCCAGAAATGTCTGAATCCTAATCTCAGTACCACTACGTGATACATGGTATTGAGTAAGAGCATGTTTACATAGCCCCACAGTTTGGATTATGGCTGGGGTGGGAATAGCAGTGTGCATTGGGTAGATGCCGTAGGTATGAACTAAAAGGTTCCTAGTTTATGTTAATAAAGTCCTCTTCAAACAGGATTCTGTTAATGAGAAGTAGGAACCTTTCAGTTCATGTCCACGGTGTCCACGTGGGGGAGTGACAGCGTGGCATTGTGGTGCACATTGCTATTCACGCCCCTGTGTGCAGTGCAGTGTAGACAAGCCTTAAGTCTCGAAGGCCAACATTTTCAACAGAGACCACTGATTTGGAGCATCTCAAGTGTTTGGGTGCTCAACATGAGATACTTTGGGCCTGATATTTTTGAGGCGCTGATCATCCACAACTCATACTGAAGTTGGGGAGTAGGATTATTTAGGAACTCTGAGAATTGGGTCTGTGATGGGGCACATCCTCCCCCAACCAGGAAAAGGCTAACGAGTCCTCTGCGCTCAGCTGGTACTAAATAGGCACACCTGGAGAGTCTGCGTCATCTGGAGGAAGTAAGTTTAAAAGAGAGAGTTCCCCACAGGAAGCGGTGGACACCAGGGGGACGTTGTTGTGCCCTAGAGTTAGTTGATCCTTTCACTAGAGCTTCTGGGAGGAAAGACAGCGTATGAACCTCTGCCACCCCAGACCCCACCAGACCAGGTACAATCTGATTGTAGTAGGAAGGGGCTGAATATAAGCCCCGATGAAGGAATTATCCATACCCAATCTTTATAAACAAGCCAGAGCTCCAAAGATGCTTTTGAAACACTCAGACTGAGCACCCTCATTCCGGGACGGACTTTAGAGCGGGAAATGTCTCCCAGAATGTGCAAAGATGACCTGGAAAGAGCTTATCTATTTCCCACTAGACACCCAAAATCCATAGTGGTTCCTGATTAATTTTGGCCTTAATCTCTCTGGACAAATCTTTGCCCTGATTTACATCCCTTGCACCTTCACTGAAGGCAGTGGGATTACATGGGTGTCTGGGCATAACTTGTCCCTCTGTGTCTCATTCTCCTCACCTGTAAAATGGTGATTATGATATTTAATTGCAGTCTGCCTAGGATGTTGTGAGCTGACAAAAAAGTCAAACTATTTTATACACAGCATTTTGAATTGATGCTGTCTGTTGAAGATTTAAACTCATCTTTATAGTTTTACCCTTGTTCATTTTTATTATTGTTATTCCAAATACAATGCTGTTTGGGTTGTCTATATAACTGGGCCCCCTTCGCTAAAAATCCCTCAATCCCTTGGTTAATGAAGGGGAAAAATACATACAAATAGTTGTAGTATAGATGCAGTCCTTTCTGTCTAAATAGGGAACAACAAAGTCATAGCCTTTTTTTTTTTAAAGGCAATCTGAAAATTATAAACACTGGCAGCTCCCAGTGTCCTCCATATACCTTTATGTATAAAGAACAAGCCCTGCTGGAGAAACCCACACTGATGAAGTAAAATGTTTGATATGGTGTGTCACCTTGAAAGTGAACACTGACCTTCTTGGCTGGAAGCACTGCTATGTGGATTGTAAAACTGGTGGAAGGATGATAGCAGAGGAGGGTGTGATAGATGGGGAGGTGTCCTGAAGGGATACCACTGGGATCTGTGCTAGGCTTATTTTTTACTGACCTGCTTCGCCCCTGATCTGGAAAGAGGTGTACGCAGGACATTAGCTAAGGGCAAGGGTCATCTTGCCCTGCAGGGGCTACCAGCACTGCATGTCTGTGGGGCTGCTATGCTACATTTTTCAAGGTGGGCAGGGAATGGATTTCATCCCCTGCTCCTTCCCAACATGCCTGCCAGCAGAAGTGAAGAAGCATGGAAGAGGAGGTAATTTAGCTATTTATCTATACATGGTAGCAGATCACTCTCCCCTCCCACATCGGAGCAAGGGGGAAACAAATTGTTGACTCTGACTCATAGTTTCTTCCCTAGCTTGCTCCTTGTTCGTGGCAGACTAGAGCCCTAAATGAGCAGGTGATTCTGCCTTGTGAGGTGTCATAAACATTAGTGAGGACAAACTATATATAAGGAATATTAATATAATGAGATCCACTTGGGAAAATGAAGCCTAATACACCTGGGGAAAAATAACCTGATCCTCAGCTGTTCGATAAGAGGGAGTGTGTTGGAGAGCACGAGCTATGAAAGAGACCTAGAGATAACAGTCGGAAACCACTTAGATCCAAGCTTGTTTTGGAAGTAAAAAGTCTGAGATTCTGGGTGAAACATCATCATGACCTAGGGAGGTGATAATCCAGCTGTATGGAGCACAGGTGAAACAGTGTGTCCAGTACTGGGCACATCAACACCAAGAAGGGCTCAGAAAAATTGGAGGGCATCCACAGAAAAGCATCCTTGGCAAATAAAAGAGTTCAAGAGAATGACTTAAATGGGAAAGATTAAAAATGGATTATAGATAGCATTTGGTCAAGCTAACATGGGATAGAATAACTGTTTACAAGTAACTGAGGGGGTAAATAATGAGGGAAATAAATTATTTTGAGTGGACAAACAAAGGAGTATAATTAGGAACAATGGGCCAAAGAGAACTTAAGTAGGAACATTTTCTGGAGAATGAGAGCTATCTGAGGTGGAATAGTCTCAGAGGGAAGTGGTGGTAGCCCCATCAGTGGAATGAAGAATGCTGAAGAATAGATTGTGGGAAATAATTCTGCCTGGGCTTAAGGGTGACTCACTGGGCCTGCTTCTCATTGACCTTGAACCTTTTTACACTTTGGCATTATAAAGGGGCTTTGCTCAGTTAGTTTCTTCCTACCCTAAGTTGTATAACTTAGTTCATATTTCTTTGTCCAAACACAACTCTTCCACCATTTCTCAAATTTCAGATACTTGAAATTCTGCTGGGCATAGTCCACTCACCCACCCACCCACAATTCAAATCAGCAAACCCTTATGTATTATTTGTGTTATCAGCTGAGATTTTTCAGCCATTTCTGTGCAAAATTTTAACATTGTCTTTCATTTAAGATCTTTTTATGGGGGGCTGGCTGGTGTAGAGGATTCATAGTGGTACATGGGGCCTTTCCGCTAGCTCAGTGGTTCTATTCAAGTTCAGTGCAGTAGCTACTGAAGGTCACTTGCATCTGATAGCAGTCCTTGTATTATACAGGAATTAGTATTCTTTATCAGTATCAAAAACTGAGAACAATAGCATATTGCTACAGGAGTAAGAAAGATTAATATAACACATGCTTTATTGTAACATTTATCAATAAACGACACCTCTCCCATGTTTACTGGGTCACACTCATTTGGCTCAGTTCCTTCCTTTTCAGTTTTATTTTGTGAACAAGAAAAGAAGACAAAAACCATGGATGATGATGCAGAAAAGAACCCTCTGTTGGCTTTGGCCAATACGACTAATTGAGAATGTAGCTGAATTTTCAGAAGCACTGAGCACCTGCAGTTTTCAGTGAGCCCAGTGGGAGAGGTGGGTTATCAGTACCTCTGAATAAACCAGGCCCCTTTTATATATATGTGTGTGTGTGTGTATATATATATATATATATATACACACACACACACACCTGATGACAAACTATAATATAACTACTTTAAAAAAACCTCATGATTTTTGAGCCAATCTAATGATTTTGGGGGGCTGACCTGAGCGTTTGAATCTAAAATCTGAATCTTGGTTGGCAATACTGCACTGACTTTAATCGAGCTGGGGTATCATTTGCTCTACATAAGAAATGTAATATGCAGGAACCGCATGGGCAAGGTGGAGTCCAAATAGTGGTGTTTATACACTAACATGCAAGGCTACCACATATACACATGGCTGCTCTGGTTGAGTTTTGGTGGCTTCTGAAACACAGAACACAATGAGCTCCACTAGACGGCCCAGACTATTTAAAAGGATGCTACCTAATTCATGTACACTACAAGAATTATGCCAATTTACACCAGCTCACCAGCCCATTGTATTTTTTTTTCACCGAATGTGTGTCCAATTAGAGCAACTCAGCCCATGACTTTCTGCTCCCACTTTTTGTACTTTTAGTCCCAAATTCTTCCTGCTTCCTCCTTGGTACAAGGGGTTCCTACAAAGTTGAATCACCGTGGCTCTGTTGTATAGGATGCCACAACAGGGGTGCATGCCCCCTGAGCACCGTGAGCCCAGCTCTGCAGGGGCCTCTGGCATAACCATAAGTTGTTCCTTTGAAAATAGGGCCAGAGAATTATAGAAAGCTGCTCTAGCCCTGATGCTGGAGTAGCAGCTGTAAAGTGGCTCCCCTGCTGCTCTCATTAATGCAAGAAGTGTGTCAGTAGAGCTGTAGCAGCACTATCCATCTGTCTCCAACAGGAGTGGGAATGAGGTGGAGCCATCCACACTCCTTCTAATCCAAGATTGCAGATCAGGCTGTCTGCGTGCCACACCCTCTTCAGAGGTGCTACGGAAGCCAAGTTCCCTCTGCTCTAGGCAGAGATTCAGGAAATCTCACTAAAAGAACGAGGAGTACTTGTGGCACCTTAGAGACTAACACATTTATTTGGGCATAAGCTTTCGTGGGCTAGAACCCACTTCATCAGATGTATAGAGTGGAACATACAGTAGGCTACTGTATGAACATACACACGGCCAAGGCCGGCTCCAGGCACCAGCAAAACAAGCTGGTGCTTGGGGCGGCACGTTTCTAGGGGCGGCATTCTGGCGCCAGCCATGCCGCCCCTAAAAATGTGCCCCGGCCACCCTAGCTCACCTCCGCTGCCGCCGCTGGCTCGCGCACCACAGCGCGCAAAACAGCTGATTCGCGTGCTGCTGCTGGAGGGGGAGATCCCGAGCGGCCGCAGCGCGCGAATCAGCTGATTCGCGCGCCGCTGCTCCCCCTCCCTCCCAGGCTTGAGAACCTGGGAGAGAGGGGGGGATCCTGAGCGGCTGCGGCGCGTGCGCCGCTTCTCTCCCTCCCTCCTGGGCTTGAGAGCCTAGGAGGGAGGGGGAGATCCTGAGCAGCTGCGACGCGTGAAACAGCTGATTCGCGTGCCGCTGCTCCCCCTCCCTCCCAGGATTGAGAGCCTGGGAGGGAGGGGGAGATCCTGAGCGGCTGCGGTACACACGCCGCTTCTCCCCCTCCCTCCCTCCCTCCCTTCCTCCCTCCCTCCTAGGCTTGAGAGCCTGGGGGGAGGAGGCAGGGCTGGGGATTTGGGGAAGGGGCGGAGTTGAGGCGGGGGTAGGGTAAGAAAAAAACGGGGGGGGGGGGGGCGGCCAAATTTGTTTTTGCTTGGGGCGGCAAAAATCCTAGAGCCGGCCCTGCACAAGGCTACTACTCTGAAAGGAAATCCCACTGTGTTTGTAGTTTCCATACTGCCTCCAGTGTGGGGCACTGGCTATAAAATATGCTGCCCTTAAGCAGCCCTATAGATATTTGTCATAAATGAATAAGAGAACAAATTTGCATTTTCCACTGCAAACTAAATGAGCAGTGGAGCGAAATAGATGTGTGTAACACACCGAGCTTTCAGAAATGTAACCTTCTGTGTTCATGGCAAACCAACCAAGGTGGCTCCTTGACCATGGGATAAATAACCAGTAGACTGTCCTCAACTTAATCCAGTGGATTAATTTACAGTTGAGTCATGTTTGTCTAGCTTTTTATTTAAATGCATTTCAGATAGTTGTTGAAACATGAGCTATGTGGTGTGGAGGTTTAAATGCATCTAAATAAGGAAATGGAGATAAATGAAGGAACTGTCTGAGACAAGTAAAATCTAGCTTTTACAGTCATGTGCACTGTCTTGTGAAAAATCTAATAAGTGGACATCAAACATCAGATTGCATAATAATTTAATAGGCATGGGGAAAGTATCTTTGGCTGGTTTAACTATTTAAACCAATCACTTTTTAAACAAGGCTAAGCTAACTATGCTCCTTGGCTATATGGTAACAGAGTATAAAAATGTCCCTATATCTTAGTGGCAATTGCACTGGTATAGTATCATAGAATCATAAAATCTCAGGGTTGGAAGGGACCTCAGGAGGTCATCTAGTCCAACCCCCTGCTCAAAGCAGGACCAACCCCAACTAGATCATCCCAGCCAGGGCTTTGTCAAGCCGAGCCTTAAAAACCTCTAAGGAAGGAGATTCCACCACCTCCCTAGGTAACCCATTCCAGTGCTTCACCACCCTACTAGTGAAAAAGTTTTTCCTAATATCCAACCTAAACCTCCCCCTCTGCAACTTGAGACCATTACTCCTTGTTCTGTCATCTTCTACCACTGAGAACAGTCTAGATCCATCCTCTTTGGAACCCCCTTTTAGGTAGTTGAAAGCAGCTATCAAATCCCCCCTCACTCTTCTCTTCTGCAGGCTAAACAATCTCAGTTCCCTCAGCCTCTCCTCATAAGTCATGTGCTCCAGCCCCCTAATCATTTTTGTTGCCCTCCGTTGGACTCTTTCCAATTTATCCACATCCTTCTTGTAGTGTGGGGCCCAAAACTGGACACAGTACTTCAAATGAGGCTTCACCAGTGCCGAATAGAGGGGAATAATCACGTCCCTCGATCTGCTGGAAATGCCCCTACTTATACAGCCCAAAATGCCGTTAGCCTTCTTGGCAACAAGGGCACACTGTTGACTCATATTCAGCTTTTCGTCCACTGTAACCCCTAGGTCCTTTTCTGCAGAACTGCTGCCCAGCCATTCGGTCCCTAGTCTGTAGCAGTGCATGGGATTCTTCCGTCCTAAGTGCAGGACTCTGCACTTGTCCTTGTTGAACCTCATCAGATTTCTTTTGGCCCAATCCTCTAATTTGTCTAGGTCCCTCTGTATCCTGTCCCTACCCTCCAGCGTATCAACCACTCCTCCCAGTTTAGTGTCATCTGCAAACTTGCTAAGGGTGCAGTCCACACCATCCTCCAGGTCGTTGATGAAGATATTGAACAAAACTGGCCCCAGCACCGACCCTTGGGGCACTCCACTTGATACCGGCTGCCAACTAGACATGGAGCCGTTGATCACTACCCGTTGATCACGACCATCCAGCCAGTTTTCTATCCACCTTACCGTCCATTCATCCAGCCCATACTTCTTTAACTTGCTGGCAAGAACACTGTGGGAGACTGTATCAAAAGCTTTGCTAAAGTCAAGAAATAGCACATCCACTGCTTTCCCCTCATCCACAGAGCCAGTTATCTCATCATAGAAGGCAATTAGGTTAGTCAGGCATGACTTGCCCTTGGTGAATCCATGCTGACTGTTCCTGATCACTTTCCCCTCCTTTAAGTGGTTCAGAATTGATTCCTTGAGGACCTGTTCCATGATTTTTCCAGGGACTGAGGTGAGACTGACTGGCCTGTAGTTCCCCGGATCTTCCTTCTTCCCTTTTTTAAAGATGGGCACTACATAAGCTTTTTTCCAGTCATCCAGGACCTCCCCCGATTGCCATGATTTGTCAAAGATAATGGCCAATGGCTCTGCAATCACATCGGCCAACTCCTTTAGCACCCTCGGATGCAGTGCATCCGGCCCCATGGACTTGTGTTCGTCCAGCTTTTCTAAATAGTCCCGAACTACTTCTTTCTCCACAGAGGGCTGGTCACCTCCTCCCCATACCGTGCTGCGGAGTGCAGCCGCCTGGGAGCTGACCTTGTCTGTGAAGACAGAGGCAAAAAAAGCATTGAGTACACTAGCTTTCTCCACATCCTCTGTCACTAGGTTCCCTCCCTCATTCAGTAAGGGGCCCACACTTTCCTTGACCTTCTTCTTGTTGCTCACATACCTGAAGAAACCCTTCTTGTTACTCCTAACATCTCCGGCTAGCTGCAACTCCAAGTGTGATTTGGCCTTCCTAATTTCACTCCTGCATGCCTGAACAATATTTTTATACTCCTCCCTGGTCATTTGTCCAGTCTTCCACTTCTTGTAAGCTGCTTTTTTGTGTTTAAGATGAGCAAGGATTTCACTGTTAAGCCAAGCTGGTCGCCTGCCATATTTACTTTTCTTTCTACACATCGGGATGGTTTGTTCCTGCAACCTCAATAAGAATTCTTTAAAATACAGCCAGCTTTCCTCGACTCCTTTCCCCCTCATGTTATTCTCCCAGGGGACCTTGCCCATCAGTTCCCTGAGGGCGTCAAAGTCTGCTTTTCTGAAGTCCAGGCTCTGTATTCTACTGCTCTCCTTTCTTCCTTGTGTCAGGATCCTGAACTCGACCATCTCATGGTCACTGCCTCCCAGGTTCCCATCCACTATTGCTTCCTCTACTATTTCTTCCCTGTTTGTGAGCAGCAGGTCAAGAAGAGCTTTTCCCCTAGTTGGTTCCTCCAGCAATTGCACCAGGAAATTGTCCCCTACACTTTCAAAAAACTTCCTGGATTGTCTGTGCACCGCTGTATTGCTCTCCCAGCAGATATCGGGGTGATTAAAGTCACCCATGAGAACCAGGGCCTGTGATCTAGTAACTTCTGTTAGTTGCTGGAAGAAAGCCTCGTCCACCTCATCCTCCCGGTCTGGGGGTCTGTAGCAGACTCCCACCACGACATTACCCTTGTTGCTCACACTTCTAAATTTAATCGAGAGACTCTCAGGTTTTTCTGCAGTTTCATACTGGAGCTCTGAGCAGTCATACTGCTCTGTTACATACAACGCAACTCCCCCACCTTTTCTGCCCTGCCTATCCTTCCTGAACAGTTTATATCCATTCATGACAGTACTCCAATCCTGTGAGTTATCCCACCAAGTCTCTGTTATTCCAATTACATCATAATTCCTTGACTGTGCCAGGACTTCCAGTTCTCCCTGCTTGTTCCCCAGGCTTCTTGCATTTGTGTATAGGCATTTAAGATAACTCACCGATTGTCCTGCTGTCCCAGTATGGGGCAGGAGCCCTCCCCTCTTGCACTCACCTACTTGTGCTTCCTCCCGGTATCCCACTTCCCCACTTACCTCAGGGCTTTGGTCTCCTTCCCCCAGTGAACCTAGTTTAAAGCCCTCCTCACTAGGTTAGCCAGCCTGCTTCCAAAGATGCTCTTCCCTCTCTTCGTCAGGTGGAGCCCATCTCTGCCTACCACTCCTTCTTCTTGGAACACCATCCCATGGTCAAAGAATCCGAACCCTTCTCTCCGACACCATCTGCGTAGCCATTCGTTGACTTCCACGATTCGACGGTCTCTACCCCGGCCTTTTCCTGCCACAGGGAGAATGGACGAGAACACAACTTGAGCCTCAAACTCCTTTACCCTTCTTCCGAGAGCCATGTAGTCTGCAGTAATACGCTCAAGGTCATTTTTGGCAGTATCACTGGTGCCCACGTGGAGAAGCAGGAAGGGGTAGCGATCTGAGGGCTTGATGAGTCTCGGCAGTCTCTCCGTCACATCACGAATCCTAGCCCCTGGCAAGCAGCACACCTCTCGGTTTTCCCGGTCAGGGCGGCAGATAGATGACTCAGTCCCCCTGAGGAGAGAGTCCCCGACCACCACCACCCTCCTCCTCCTCTTGGGAGTGGTGGTCGTGGAACCCCCATCCCTAGGACTGTGCATCTCATGCCTTCCAATCAGTGGAGTCTCCTTCTGCTCTGTTCCCTCAGATGTATCATTCACTCCACTTTCTGCACTAGTACCTGTGGAGAGAACATGAAAACGGTTGCTCATCTGAATATGCGTTTCTGGTACATGGACTTGTGTCATACTCTTTCCTCTTCTGGAGGTCACATGCCACCAATTATCCTCACTGGCCTTCTGTCCCCGCTGCGTAGCCTGCTCTGAATCCTCAGAACACTGTGCCCGCTGAAGCTTATCCTGACGTCTATCCAGGAACTCCTCATTTTCTTTTATGGAACGCAGGGTTGATACTCGTTTCTCCAGACCTTGAATCTTCTCCTCCAATATGGAGATCAGCTTGCACTTTGTACAGACAAAGTCGCTTCTATCTGTGGAAGAAAGACAAACATGGCACATCCTGTGCAGGTCACGACAGTATGGAGTGTGTCTGGGAGCTATGTAGTAGCAAGACATGCTCTAAGCATTTCTTTGAGTGCTAGGCCAGGAGGCCTAGCTAATTTTCCCAGCAGCAGAACATGGCCGAAAGGGACATGGTTAGCTGACTTCATGTATATTTAGTTCTTCTTCGAGTAGTGTCCCTGTGGATGCGCCACTTTAGGTGAATCTACACCCCTGCGCTTGTAATTGGAGAAAATAAATGGGGGAAGTGATAGGTAGTTAACTATTAACTAAATGGGTTATAAAAACTAGTACTTTAAAGTTTAAAACTTAGGCTAAAGATAAAACTCAGATGCGCTGCCGATTGCTCCATCTGAAGCCAAGGGCAGTAGAGAAGGAACCAAGGTGGCATTGGTCACGCAGCATTATGTAACCACCAGAGGTGGCACGAGACAGGGACAGCACATATGAGACTCAACCAGGCACTGCTACTGAAATTCTCCATTTACAAATGCAGGGGTGCAGATTCACCTAAAATGGAGTACCCATAGAGACAACCATCTCGAAGATCCTCAGTTACTATGCAGGGTGAGTAACCTTCTCATCCATGGCCTCCAAGCACATATGCTACTATTATAACAGTCTCTGGTGAGGGAAGTGCATAGGGCTCCTATTTGGAGCAGGAGTAAGGAGCAATAGAATGTATGGATCTGATGCCCACCTGTTGGAAAGGTTCTGGGATCTGGGATCTACTCAGCTGCTAATTCTCTGCTCCTACCCACAACCCTGCAATATGCTTCACAGTTGTCAATGTAAAATCTTGCACTTAATCAGGAAAGAAGAGTAACAGGAGACATGATGGAGATATATAAAGGGCAGAGAAAGCCAGACAGACTCCTAATCAACCTTTCCCACAATACAAAACCAAGAGGGTGCTCAGTGAAATTTAAAGGAAACCAGTATAAAGCTTATACAAATACATATTTGTGTAATGCAAAGTGTAGTTAACCTGTGGTACTCATAGGCTCAGGATATTTTTGTGGGAAATAGCTTAGTAGTAATAAAAAAGGAGTAAAAAGGCAGGAGCAGCTGAACCATTGGCTTGTTCCTGTTCGACAGTTCCTGTCTTTGTATTTTTCTATTTTGAAAACTGTTATAAATAGAGTAGGAAGTATTATAATAAATGGTAATTGAAAAGCAGAAGAGAGTAGGAGGAATTGCTTAAAATATATTATTAGTGATATCCCTATGTTCAAAGTGGCAGAAGGGTATTGCAGGAATTATAGTTCCCAAAGCAATGGTCAAGGCAGGCTTCTTGACTCATCCTAAATTCTATTATATGTAATATGGGTTTTGCTATTTTTCAACCATCTCCTACATTCTCTTCACCTTACTTTCTTGGTTGTATTAAAGCCTTTTGTTTTAGGGATGTTTGACTTTCTACTCTAGTTGTAGAGCAACTCATATCATGAATTGCATACGTTTGATGCCAGGTTCCCAGTCTAGCAGAGCAACGGTGACTATGGATTATACAGCTGCATCTATTTAAGGTAGACTTAGTGGCTATGTTTGTGCAGTACTTACATGTGTATTAGACCAAACAAAATTATATAAAAATACATAAAATTCTCCAAGGAAAAGTTTGCAGCCAAATATTTCCATCAGATTTGCAAGTGGGGCTCCTATTAAAGTCAATAGGAGTTGTTTAGGTCATTCTAGGTCAGTTAATCCTTAGTAAATAAACTATATGGGCCACATTCTGCACTCACTCACTCACACCTGTGCACTCCCATTGGTTCCAGTCGAGTTATGAAGGGTGGAATTGAATGTCTCTCCTTGTGCATGTTTAACTTGGATAACTAATTGTACTGTGGAACAGTTTTTCATATGGAAGTAGGATACAATTATTCCTGCCAGGCAAGACTGTAAAACAGGGGTTCAATAGGGCTTCAATTCTTTCCTCCTTACAGCTAAGTGTAAAGTGTTCTGTGCTTTTGTTGTGTGAATGGATTAATAGATTCCAATGCTAGAAATGCTCAGGAGACTGACTGTGGTGTCCTATGTGGGTGTGGAATAGGAGTGAGGGTTCAAAGGGCCTTGCCTTAAATGCTTGTGCCCCTTTGGGGCTGACACATAGAGTTTCCAACAGTCCCTTATTACAGGGGACGTCCCTTATTTTTTCATCTCTGTAAAACAAGATCAGGTGTTGCTGTGTACTGCAAAAAGCAGCAAGAAATACCCCTGGCGAATGTAGGTGAGTATTGCTTAATATTATTAATGATGATAATTAACAATATTGGGAGCAGGGGTGTTAAGAAAATAGTCCCTTATTTTTGAAATAAAGTGTTGGTAGCCCTCACTGACTGCCACAATTTGGCTGGGGTGAACAGCTCTGACAGAGTTGGTCAGATGCATGGGGAGCAAACACTGCACCTGTTTAAAGGGTAGCAGCGCGGTTGTTGCAGCATGGGATCCAGGAAGCACCAGGTGGAATTCTGGCTCAGTTGTCTCCCTTCTCAACTCACAGGTGAGCCTTTAAACTCCTGGGGACAATGACAGATAGCCTCACTGAAAGCTCTCAGTGGGGAGCAGCAAATAGCCTTTTAGAGAGATGCTCAACTTAATGTTTAGGATGTTAGCTGTGCATTTCCTACAAGCTTTAATGATTCTAACAGGAGGCTTGCAATGAAAACCTCATGCATTAAATTTGAGTACCAGACACTAATAAGGCCATCTAATTGTAAAGATTTATCAGACTTAAGACATCATTTCTAATTGCCTATTTTTGTTATGATCTTTTTTATTTCCTCTTGGTATTTCATTTTCTTCCTTTTGGAAATATCTTTGTCTCTGTCATTTGTGGAAATGCATTCTGCTTTGAGAAACCTCAGAGAAATAATTAACGGTTCATTCTTATTTCAATGAACCACTGAAGTGTCATGTTGGGAATGTGACTAAAGGGTTACACTGCAACCCCTGCTGGAGCAGAGTAGTGTCTATACAGCACTTGCCTCAGGCTTTCTCTTAACATCACAAAACCGCATATAGTATTTTTGTGTCTTCAATACATCATTTGCCCTTTTCTCAGTTCTGCTCACACTCCAAGGTGCATACCTCATTATCCTTGATAGCAGGGAGTACAATGTAATAGCTGACTCTTGCTTTAAAAATGCATAATTCTAGTGAAAGGCATAGGCATCTGTCTTGTGTATATATTGTGTGTGCACGCGCTCACTAGCCCTGATGTGACCCGTATCCTGCTCTCATATACCAGTATTACACCTGTGTGACTCCACTGAATTCACTGGAGTTATTCCAGATTTCCGCCATTGTGAGTGAGTACAGAATCAGACCCCATATGAACAATGCCGAAAAAGACAAACCTAACTGAAATGAAATGAAAAGAAAACCCTGGCAGTGCTGGCCACAAGGAGATAATTTCCTTTTTTTTTTGGTAAATGCAGTGAAAAAAGAAAATAAGAAAATAAATGGAGATAGGCCAATCTCCTAGAACTGGAAGGACCTTGAAAGGTCATCAAGTCCAGTCCCCTGCCTTCATGCTCGGGGTTCAGCTGATCGCCATATTTGGGGTCGGAAAGGAATTTTCCTCCAGGGTAGATTGGCAGAGGCCCTGGAGGTTTTTCACCTTCCTCTGCAGCATGGGGCACGGGTCACTTACTGGAGGATTCTCTGCATCTTGAAGTCTTTAAACCATGATTTGAGGACTTCAATAGCTGAGACATAGGTGAGAGGATTATTGCAGGAGTGGGTGGGTGAGATTCTGTGGCCTGCATTGTGCAGGAGGTCAGACTCGATGATCATAATGGTCCCTTCTGACCTTATAGTCTATGAGACCAAGTACTGTCCCCTGACAGATTTTTGCCCCAGATCCCTAAATGCCCCCCTCAAGGATTGAACTCACAACCCCAGGTTTAGCAGGCCAATGCTCAAACCACTGAGCTATCCCTCCTTCCAGTGCACAGTTAAACCTCAAGAACTCACAACCCTGGGTTTAGCAGGCCAATGCTCAAACCACTGAGCTATCCCTCCCCCCACTGCAGAGTTAAACCTCAAGTTGTCAGGTTCTTAAACCAGGCAGTGGCAATTTGAATCTAGGATGGAATGTTGCCAAGGAGCCAAGTTCTGCTCTAAGTATAGAGTAACCTCATTGAAGAGAGTGGAGTTATACCACATTTACACTGGTATAACTAGAAATTAGAATCTGAGTAATGGGTGAGTCTGACTGACAATGTTTGAGAACAGAGAATTAAGAACAGGGATCAGAAAATAGCATGTGTTACTTTAAAAGACGGGCCTGAGCAATAAAGTTCAGATCCAGAGCCAAACTCCATGGTATGTTCATATCTACACTTATGGTCCCTCCAGGCCCATTTCTAGTTATTAAATAAAGTTCTAAAACTCGACTCACAATTTTTGTGTAACCTGTATAATTTCTTTTTTACAAATAGTATTTTAATTATTTTTCTAACGACACACCTACACATGTAAAGTGAGGCTTAAATTAGAACTGGTTGGAAAACTTTGCCTACAGAAGGCTGCAAGCTCGGATATAATGGTATTCCACATGGATACCTGAAGGCATAATTTGGATCTAGGTAGAATTGCTATCACGACTAAGTTACATGTGGCTTTTCTTCTTTTAAATGCAATGTACATGTTAAACAAGCAATCAAAAGAAACTATAAGCATAATTACAGCTCAAAGGTGGCTTTGATATACAGAAAAGCTTTTCTGCGAATTAGCTGACATAATTGCTTAAGGAACTTGATTTTTACACAATTACTGCACATCCTGTTGTGTCTTAATTTACCTCTGAAGCATGTAAAGCAGCTGTGTTTCATTAGGCTAAACTGTTGTTATGAAGGCAAATGTAGTTTTGTTTTGTGGGTGGAAATCCTTAATGTTCAACAAAATTTGATGTCTTTACATTAAAAAAAAAATGTTTTGCTTTCCAAATGGATTGACCACCTTAATTCTTCTCTTCAGCCATCAGTTTGGAGACCTTGCTGAGAGAAATCCATAGACTGAGCTTATGAGGGCAGCTCTACTAAATCACGGGCAAATTCTAACATGTAAATTCTTACCCCCTGAAATTCCTGTGAACTTTAGTATTGCAAGAGCTCAGCACCACTTACAAACAAATGCCAAAAAATGTGATTTTATATTTTGTATTTCTAAAACAAACTCAAGCCTCTAAAGCACATTTCCAATTGACACTTACACCAATCAACAAATACAATATCCAGCATTTATAGACCATTCCCTCAAACTGGAAATATTGGACGTGATCCAAAGTCTGCTGAAGTCGCTGGACTGCCACTGTCTTCATTGAGTTTTGTATCTGGTTCATGAACAGCAACAAGACTGAGGCAGCAAGTGGTACTTGAAACTAGTGTTGCCAACTCTTGCATTTTTATTGTGAATCTTGTGATATTTGGGATTTTTTTTAAAGACCCAGAACACGGGCACATTAAAAAATTCTAGTTCTCACAGTTGCGAAGAAAAGCTTGAAAATGTGAGACCTAGAGTCATCAGCATCAGAAGGCAAATATAAAGAACTCCAAATGTATTTTGAAAATCTCATGATTTTAAAGCAATGTTTTAAGGCCTTACTCGTGATTTCTGAATGTTTGGTGATGGTAAAAATGAATCCTATTCCCTCCCCATGTGATATCACACCTACTCTCAAACAAACACTCATGTGAATAGATGGGCCTTTCAAAATGCCCTGAAGATCACAGGCTCAGATTTTGCTGAGCCAATAAGAGGAGAAAGTTAGCAGAGACATAGACTTTTCATTGAGAACTCTCTACATCTAGCCCTCCAAAATCTGTGAGTTTCATATAATGACTGGAGCTTAAGCGAGAAGTTCACAATACATAATTTGACAATCTGTCTTTTTTATTTGTACTTAATTTCCCATGACAAACTTCAAATTCTAAGAATACAGTATTCAAAACTATTTGCCAGCTTCTTCGACAAATAATTCTTCGCCTGGAAATTATTTTGCAAAAATTTCATTGTGAAAGTTAGTTTTTTGAAATTCTTGTTCTGTTTATTAATTGCATCCTGTGAATCATGGGGTATTGTTGCTGTTCCCTGATTGGATAGCTAACTAATACAGTGCATGTTGTATTTTGTAAATTTTATAAGTAAATATATAATTTAAAATTTTTTGTGAGCTTCAAGTTCACTCTTTGTGCAAAAAGTTGGATGAAACCAATCACCAAAGTGTTGTAAACATGGTTGAAACTAAATTCACTTGAGAATTTGAATGAATATCCATGGAGAATTCTCTTCACTATTTTCACAAATGCAATAATTTGATAAAAGATAATTCAAACAGGCGATAATACAAAGATGACTCCAGCTCTGGGGGAATAAAAGGGAAATAAGTCCTCTTTTTGAGTGGAGTCTTGAAAAGAAAAGTATCAGAAATGGGAGAAGAGGAATGCATATGGTAACAATAATAGCTTTGTACATTTAGTGACTACAACAAAGGTAAATCTTGCTGGCAAAAAGTTAAGTGGGTGCTGATGAGACACAGAAGCACATGGCTTGATATCCAACCCAGGTAAAGGAATGGGAGAGAGGATCTAGTGGTGTGGTGTGAAGGTGTCTGAAAGTTCCCAGGAGCAGTCAAGGCTGGGAGAATGTTTGAGCTGATCTTTGTTAATAAACCAGACCCTAGAAAAGGTGTGGGTGTGGATCTGATGTGGGGCAATTAATTAATGAGTCTTGATTCTACACTTCATGGACTTCTGTTTTAGAGCAGTTTGGAAAAGTCAGCTGCTCACAGGGGCAAACCATGGTCCTGATGCACAGCCTGAGCAATTGGACTGTACACTGGGGAGTGATAAGTAAATAAGGCAGACGTTATAGTACATGAGGCAGATGGAAAGCCCAGAAGTTCAGGTCTGACAATTCAGAATGTTTAAATTATAACTCAGTGTTCAGCAATTAAAAATGCCCTGCTTCATTATAGCTGGACTCTACTTTGTTCTCCTGCGTTCCACAGTGGCAAGTAGGATCCGCAAGTATCAGGCCTGGATACTGATTTTCAGTCACACATTTACTGAGCCTGTTCCATCATGACATAGTGCCTGGTCTTGCATCTACTCTGAACCTATCCATAAGTCCTCCACCCTAGCCCACCACCTCTGTAAGCAGCACTGATTGGCAATAATAGGTCAAGTGCACAAATGGACAAAAAGGACCTAGCTCTGTTGACATCTCCATCAATGAAGGCAGGAGCTTGACCATGGCCTCATATCCTCTTTTTCCCATGGGGCTAAGTAGTCTACTGTCATTGGGTTAGGTCCTTTTCACTAATATGTGACTGAGATATAGAAGCCTGCTCGTATGTGACTCCTCTCTGGAGACTGTCTCTGAAGCGAAGTCTGTTCTTTCCTTGAGGGATCCATGCTGCCCAGGATGTCAAGAAGTTTCGTCAAGGACACAAAGTGTTTTGCACTGCCGAAGAAGTGACAATGGGTATAAGACTACACATATTGAACACAACACTATGACTTAGCAAAGTGTGCACCCAATGGGTCAGCTCATACTCTTAAAGACATATAATAGCACAAATGATTAAGACCCAAATTGGAGTGAATGCTTCTGTGGGATTGTGAAGCTAACATACTGTACTCCTTTTGTTCATAGTACGGGTTGTCTTTCATTTTAATGAATTCAGCTTTTGTAAACAGTCAGGAATTCTGCAAACTGGAGGTCAGGTACCTTTGAAGTATTAGCCAGGACTCTTTTGCCCCCTCGGCCAATTCTGCTTGAGGCAATTAACATGTAATTGAATGTTGACTGAAGATGAAGAGTGTGGGTGTCGGGGGTGGGGAGAATGTGATCACACACTAATGCCTTATAAGTAGGATACCAGCATCTTTAAGTTCACTGCAGCTGCATATATATTGCCATTGCTTGCATAAGCTGCAATATTAATCAAGCTTGTGGAAATTAAAACACAATTAAACCAAGCAGGTACTGTGCAGAACTGCAGCTTGAGTCATAACCCGTGTTCTCAGATATACTTGGCTCAGCATTCCCACTGGCGATTAATGTTTTTTGTAGCAAGATGCTGATTTAATCAAATATATTGAACCCCAAACTCGAGCTTTTATTGGCATTAATGGGTAAGGAGGCTTTCCTCCATTTTAAATAGGCTATTCAAAGCTGCTTTCCTTACAGTCTATATCAGGGATCAGTAACCTTTGGCATGCGGCCCGTCAGGAAAATCCGCTGATGGGCCAGGATGGTTTGTTTACCTGCAGCGTCCGCAGGTGCAGCCGATCGCAGCTCCCACTGGCCGCGGTTCGCTGCTCCAGGCCAATGGGGACTGCGGGAAGCGGCAACCAGCACACCCCTCATCCCGCACCGCTTCCTGCAGCCCCCATTGGCCTGAGACGGCGAACTGCGGCCAGTGGGAGCTGCGATCTGCCGAACCTGCGGACGCTACAGATAAACAAACCATCCCAGCCCATCAGCGGATTTCCTTCAAGGGCCGCGTGCCAAAGATTGCCGATCCCTGATGTATATTATATCCCTTAGTTTTGTTTAAAAGGCTTAATTTAACCATCTTAAGAAAAAAGCAGCTAGAACTGGTATCAAAACTAGCTGGGTGTCTGGAAAATGAATACAGTTAGTTTAGGTTGGATGCAATCAAATATTACAGCAGACAATGCTTATTCTACCTGATGCATGTTTACTGGGCTCAATATGTGGGTAAATGGGTGGAAATTAATAGCTTGTGATATGCAGGAAGTCAGACTAGATGATATTGTTGTCCCTTCTAACCTTAAACTCTATGGCTATATCTACACCACATAACACTTGTGGCAGCGTGAAGGGTATGTGTTGCTACATGCTGCAGTGAAAAGCAAGCTGTGTCCATGCTACACCTGACAATAGAAAGCTCTGGTGGAGGGGGAAAGACTCCAGCAGCAGGGAGGCAGCAGGACACTACACTGCTAAAAATAGCCATGTAGATGGAGGAGACACTGCTTGTGCAAGTAGAGAGCCATTTAGGCAGGGCTGGCCGTAGACCAATGGCTCCCCAGGTGAGGAGCATCTTCGAAGCCCTCCCTTCATTTGTTTAAACGTTTGAATACCTTATTTTTAGTGCATTTGTAGCCCATTTCACAACTTTGATGCACAATTTGCATGCATGATTTATCCCTGTCTTATAAGATGATAAATTTGCACGCTAGCATCTGTAAATCTGTATCTATTCGTGCTATAGATAAGCAAATACAAATTTTGTTTCCTCTAAGCTTGTAGAGACTTTTTAATTTTAAGAATAACTGAAATGTACTAATGTCAAGACATTGAACTGTGCACCAACAGTATTAAATAGTGTTACAGAAGGTGACATCCTTAGAATGTTAACCCTAGTTCTTTGGTTCAAAAGGTCACTTTGCTCACCTTTGCTCTCGTGAGCTGAAGCACAACATCAAAAATTGTGCTCACCACTCATGACTGTGACCAGCAGTGTGAACAGAATCCTCAAAGCTATCCACACATTAGGAAAAGTGTCCTTCAGCTCTGCATCATGAGTGAATTGGAAAACTTGGAGTGGAGAGTGATTCCAGTGTTGCAAAATGTGACAAATGTTATCCAATTCGACACAGAGGTCTTAATAATCAACATCTGAGCATTTCCCATGTATCAGCGTCCAGTGAAGGTCTGTACAATTGTTCACGAGTGTATTCCTGTCCTCCGGCAGCTTACTAAGGTCATACAGAAACCCTCAGGTCTTTCCAAACCTTTCTTTGATGAACACTCAAGCAGAGTCAACGAGTGAGCAAAAAAACTCCCTCTTGAATTTTCTTTTGAGCTTCTCATCAGCTCATCTCTGCCCTCGTAACCAAACTGTCTCTTCTTCTGATGAATGCAAATTTCCTTGAAAACAGTCTCAATTCCTAAGTTTTCCACCATTTCTTTGGCAGCAGTGATGGCATCTTCAAATCTGTTGTCTCTGAATGCCACAACGAAATCAAGGCAGCTTCTTATCAAAGTAGTAGCGGTTGTAATGTCCGTCTACTGAGTTTGTAATGCCTTACTTACAATACTTAGTTGGAACAGGATATCGTGCCAAACCACATTTGAGACCAGAAATTTGAAGTCAGTGATCTGGTTTTCCAGGCTTTGTGCCTCGTTTGGGATTTTAGCCTCGGCTTTACTCGACTGCACCAGTTCCATCAGTGTGTCATAAACCTCAGTCACTTGGTACTTCACTGGACTTATGCTCCCAGTGAGTGTCACTTAGCGGCTTCACGGTCAGATTTGTAACATTGTCCGTGAGGATCTTCCACCTGATAGTTGATGCTGAAAACTGGACTTATATCCTTTGCAGTACTACGAAGAGAGATACTGAATCTAAAGACGATGACACTGCATCTGACACAACCAGGTTGAGGTAATGGTAGCCACAAGGCACGAAGAAAGCTCTTGGATTCAGCGCAAGGATTCTTGCCTGGATGCCACTGTTTCTTCCCTTCATGTTCACGCTGTTGTTGTAGCCTTGGCTGAGGGAGTCCTGAAGCTTTATTTTATTCTCATTCAAAACATTCTGTTAGGCCTTTTCCAGTTGAGTCGTATACAGAGCAGAAACAAATAAAGCGTTCTTTTACTTGGCTAAAACCATCCTCGTCATCAAAAAATCTTACTCTAAATGACATCTTTCCACTGTGATTAATGTCAGGAGTGCAGTCCATTATTACGGTAGTACTTTGCTTTGACAAGCTTAATCAATATGTTATCAAGTACTTTCTTTGCCATAAGGACAATCAATTCGTTTTGAATAGTTTTGCTGCAGTAATGGTCCATACTTCTGGATGAACTACTCGACGGAAGTACTCAAACCTGACATCATTTTTCCCAAGCAGCTCCCAACCGAGGAAATTACCATTGTATTCAGTGAACAACTTATCCAACAAGCCCTAGAAAGCCAAATTATTCTTTGTAAGGAAGAGGGTAATTGAGATCAGACGCTCAGGCACGTTCCCCCAATGATGGGTTTCTACATTAATAATGCACTGTTTTTCTGCATCTATGCATTTATTCAGCTTGAGCCTGGACTCGACCTCCATCCATATGGAGTAGGCCGTAAAATGGCCGGGTGACTTTTCATGTTGCTTCAGAGCATCAGCCAAGTTATGCCAGTAATTGTATCCGGAAAGCGCAAGCAACAATTTTGCATTCTTGTCCAATATTTTGCAACAAAACCAGAACTCTTTGTCACTTGATTTTGAGTAAACTAGCCAACGCCAATTCAGTTTCTCACCATTCTTGATCACTCTTTCACAGTGTGACTTTGAGAAGTGTCACTTCTGCTCATTTAGTGGAAATGTCATATCCGCAATTTTGCCTGGCCTGTTCAAAATTGTGCGATCAATATTGGCAGAGTTTAGCATCGCCGGCCATAGAGCAGGATCTGATGTATCGATTTATGGTGTACATTCTGTTTTCCCTTTTGTCGCTAACAAAAAAACAGAACCCTGAGCCTGGTTCCCCCTAAGTCTGGCACCCTAGGTGGTTGCCTGGGTCGCTTTCCCCTAAATCTGGCCCTACATATAGGGTACATACCTGGGTACACACCTGCAGGGTTCAGGTGTGTCTGTACTCTACTCATCTAAGCAGTGCCTCGTCAGTTACACTGCTATTTATACTGGGGGGGGATGGGAGGGGTTGGGGTATGTACTCTACATGCTGCCGAAAGGAGTGTGCAGTGTACGTACCTTACGAATCTATGAATTACTGGGCTGGATGCCAGAATCCTAGTGTTCCTCCCTTAGTAAACTCATCAATTCCTGCTCCCATTGAGCTCTGACAAAACCCAGAAAGACTCATCCCCTATTGGACTCCTGTCCCTTTTCCATTCCTGAATCCTTGTTCTTTCTCCCAAGTGAGGCAGCCTGCCTAAGGCCACTCTGGGAGGCAGCTGGCCAGCTACCTATTAGCTGCGTGCTGAAGTGTATCTGACTCACTTCTGAGCTTGGGCCTACTATGGCTGGAGGTCCTGGATACCAAGGTAGCTGTCTCAGATCACTGTCAAGCACTGAGCATTGATTTTTAACATAGAGAGATGATCTTAGGGTGGAATTCTGCATGGCATAATCAGTGCTTTCTCCATGTTGTATTTAACTGCAGTCTAATAGCCTTTGCCATGGTGTCACACACTCCTCTTAACCTCTGATGAGATCTTGGGTGTCCTGCATCACATTAGACAGCAACTCTACTCATTGAATCTACTGGGAGAAAGGGAGGGTCTTCTGTAGCTTGAAGACTTTTCTCTGTTGGAGGCTCTGGTATGGGTGGTGCTACTCAGGACTTGTCTTTAATGTTCTTACAGTTCTTGTCAGTTGTTGGCTGTGTGTATGTTCTCTCTGTGTGCTGCACTGGCTCTGGCCAGATAGCCCGAACAGCAGGCTTTGATCAAACTGCAGAAGAAGACCACAGACTTGGTTCAGTAGCGAAGACATTCAGCCAGACTTATTGTTAACAAAGCACGGTTCTAGTATCCTGTAGACTCTACAGGAACGCTAACACATGTATGCTTGTTATAATGGAGCAGCTCAGTAAATGGCGGGATTCTCCTATCCCCTGTTGGCCAGACAAAGACACCTCCTCTGCAACCTCTCTTTTATACACTGATACAAGTTACATATTGCCTCTCTGATGTAGTTAGTTACCAACCTTGTACATGTTGGTTTGATCAAAACATCTCTATCCATCGCCCTGTCAGCCTGAACTTATTTTTAGGAGGGGTCTGTGTGTCTCTGTATCATCTTCGGGGAGGGTGTTTACACCATAGCCTTGTATCGGGTTGTTCTGGCACGATCCTTCCGGAATGTGTTTACATGAATACATAGTTCCTAGGAGTGCTTTTTTTTTTTTTTGCAATGCCAGCCCTGTTCTTACCAAGTTCATGTATCAGATAGTGAGCCTGTAAACAGGCATTTGCTTTGTAACTGGGCCTGACTTTTGCTCATAGCCTGACTCTTGCTGATTTTGCTTTATATCAGTAGGGCCTGACTTTAGTTTGGGCCTTAGGCCTTACATGTGGCCCCTCATTCTGGGCCTCATGTGTCAGGCTCTCTTTTTCTACTATAACAGTATTAGATTTCTCCTCAGTGCCACTAGAGTTGAACTGGTCCAGGACATTGTCCTTGGCCCACCTTTTCTGTCAGTGGAGGTGCTGTGACCAAAAGGGAACTCTTACCCATGTTTTGTAACAGTTTCTCTTTGCTATAAGTAATATATGGCCTTCAGGCAGGACTAGTCCTTAAAAAACCTAGTGGAAATACCCGAGTGTTATCGCATTTTCTGTCCTCCTACTTGGGTGAGGTGAAAACTCATGTCTTCTGGGGAACAACCAGCCAAGAAACCCTGTAGGAGGCATGAAAGACAAGGAAATTGAATGGCGATAGGGGATGGAGGGGGACAGAGGACGCTCGTATTTTTGCTTTGTTCTTCCACCTGCTCACTGAACTCCAATTTCATGAGGAATTGTTCAAAATAAAGGACAACTTTTAATCACAACCCAAATAGTAGGAGTAAGAACTTGTGCAGAATTGCATTAAATGTGTGATGTTGTAAACATCAGTCAGTCAGAGGTGCAGCTAAGATGACATTCAGTATTATTAAAGGATTTGGATTCATTTCAGACCCTGCATGGTGTCTGGCTTTAACAAGTGAGCCACTGATAACTAATCATGCGGGCTCCTTTTTGGTCAAGTACCTCTTCCCTAGCTTGTTAATTAGAGCTTTTCTGAGCAGGATTCTAAATAAACCTCTGTTTTACTCTGTATACAAAATACAATAGCTAAAATGCTGACATGCTAGAAAGATACTAGAAAGAGTAGTTGTTAAATGAACATTACACCATATTTTCTGTTTCTGTTGTGCTGGGGACTTTTATTAAGAAATTATTTTATTTTATTTATTTTTTTATTTCTAGCAAAAGACTTGAGACACTGATAATCTGATGAGATCAGACTACTTAGGCATCTCATCTCCTCCCCAGCTGTTGCTTGTGCACCTGTTTTCACTGCTGGGCTGTCCTCTTTCTCAGCTCACAGTAAAAATAGTTTAGTATCCCCCCCCCTCTCCCAACACACACTTTGATGACTGTACAGTTGCTCCACTCCATGTGACACTGCTAGAGTGTTGTCATCACTGGGGTGCATCACTTACAATTACACTATTTTTTCTCCCTGAATACATTTGACAAATAATCCTCATCAAATAGGTTCAGACTGAGCATGAATCCCTCCAGACTAAGAGTCTGAGATACTTATCCACCTGCAGGGCTTCTACACAGGAAAATGTGTTCTCTTGCTTTTCTGGGTGGTACCATCTGTTCTCCAAGCCTCCATTGTTCAGCCGATCTTATTTGTCTTGGGGAGCAGTATAATCTACTGCAGCATGCTGATGAGTCTATTCAACCTCAGCATGTTTGGGATTCCTTACCAACCACCCCCTCACTGCCCCCATTGTATTGTTCAGTGAAATAAATCCTTGGATGCTAGTTCTGGCTGAGCTTAGAACAAAGATGCTTGCTAAAATGATCACCACCCTTGCTGTCATTGAACCTTCTAGGGATTCCTCGTGTTTTCCAGTCTTTTCACAAAAAAGAGTCATGTTACTATATATTTACGTTACTAAATATTTCCCTCAGGAATCAAACAATCAGATGTTCAGACTTTTCTTCCTATCCTCTTACTCTGCCCTTCTGAAATGGAGGTTGTGTAGGAAACAGTCTGTGCTACAAATGTGAAAAGTGATGATAATGATGTATTGGAAAATTGTACAGAAACAGAGAAAATGTTTATTAGCCTTATAGTTTGCACATCTGAAAACTAACTGTGCCATTTTCAAAAACACCTAAGAGAATTTAGAGCACAAGTCCCATAGAAACGGAAAGTCAGTGAGACTTGTGCTCTTAAATCACTTGGGCACTTTTAAAAATCCCCTCCTCCCCCGTAGTAGTTTGACTCACGAAGTCCACTGGGTCAAATTAATCCCAGGTGTAATTCCATTCACTTTTAAGGAGCTGCACTGGAGAGGAATGTGTCACATTAACAGCCAATAAATCTGAATAATGTCAAGCAAACATTTTGGAGGGTCAGGTATTGGGTAGGATTGTTAAATTTTGTTTTTCAGTGTCGCTCCTTGTTGCAGCAGAAGCCATCTTTGCAAGCACTTTGTAGACAGCATACTACAATAGTTATATCCAATGGAATAGGACCACTTGTGTGAGTAAGCCAGGCAGGATTTGGCTCTGTGTGCTGCCAGCTGTCTGCCTTGAGCTATTGGAGGAACTGGTATGGAAATAATGTTTGTAATTTCATGACCTAATTGAATGGGTTGCTTTTAACCTTTCTCTTTAGTGACATCAAAATGGCTTCAACATCAATTATTGTCCTCCCAGGATATACATTCAAGACCCACGGAGAATGTTCTTGGGAGCTGCTGATTTATTACAGGGAATATTCCTGTAGGAATCTGTAATATTAATAGTTTAAGTATTAACCATCCTATTCCCTCAACAAATAACATACATACTATGGGCCTGGTTTTGATCTTGCTTACTCTGGGAGTAAACCAGAAGTAGTTCCTCTGAAGTCAAAGGAGTTACACTAGTGTAAAAGTGGACTGCTTAGATCAGAATCAGGCACTGCATATAGAACTTTTCATTAAAAAGATCCATAGCAATCCTTTTAATTGTAGAATATAAAAGAAGTGCATTTTTGACACTACAGATATATATTTTGTTGGGGTTTTTGTTTTGCGTCTTTGAATCAATGTTACATGTTCTCTACAGGATCTGGTTGAGTCCACAAACTGAATTAGAAGTCAGCTGTCATGAAGGAGTGTTCTGCAATATAAAAGGTTACTGGGTGTGATGGTGTGCACAAGAGGCAGCCTCAGGGATTAGAGTAGCTGGGAACAAAGGCATTTGTATTTAGCAGTCTCGTGAACTTCAGCTCAGTCTTCTAAACATTTCCATGGAAACGAGGGAAGTTTTGGTTCACTGTAAGTGGCTTAATTTACTTTCTGTTTGTGTTGAATGTGGAAAAGAAAAAGGAGACAAAACTAGCTCTTTAAAACATGTATTTAACAATCTGATTTCAATCAGTTGTGGTAGTCAAAAACATGGCATGGTTTACGTTCTCATATCTCCTTTCTGCAATTACAAATGAAATGTTCATCTGCAAGGACATGACCAAATTAAGTTAAGGAAAACAATAGTGGAGAAGTTAGGGGGTCTTAAACCTTTATTTTGAGTAGAAGTCACTAGTGAGTGTTAGGGTGTGTGTGTGTGTGTGTGTACATGTGTGCGCGCATGTGTTTATGTAAGTGTTTTATTTGTTCATACGCAGTATGAAATTTGACTGACTGTAACATGCTTAAATCCGATAGACCATTTTTATATAAGTCAGGTATAAGTTTTGATATGACTGACAAGCACTTGTGTAGCAAGGGATTTACACTCTGAAGTACTGATGTGTTTCCAAGGGAAAATATTAACAATGTGGGTTTTTTTGTGCTGGCATTTTAAAAAAAAGTTTAATCCTAGAGGAATAACTGCAAACAAGATTTTCTGACATATGTTTAATTTTCCCTATTTCAGAATAAATAGGAAAATTTTGGAAGTGATCATGCAAAACAGGGGAAAGATCCTCAGCAAGTGAATCAGCAAAGTCAATGAAATATAGCCCGATTCACACTAGCTGAGAATCTTGCTCCAAGTGCCTAGTCACCACTAAGTGCATGTGTACAGGAGGATGGACTTGGAAGTCTCACCTAGTACTGTAGTTGTTTTCCTGCTCTAACATCTATGTGATTCTCACTCCTGATAATACTAATAAGTGTTAAGTGTGTGACAACAGTAAACAGTTATTCAGTGAGCAGTGGCATGAATACCAGTCACTAGGGAATTAGAGAAAGAAGGTGGGTGCGGTAATATCTTTTATTGGACCAACTTCTGTTGGTGAGAGCTTACACAGAGCTGCTCTTCAGGTCAGTAGGAAAATCACTTTGACACATGTATCTCTCCCAAACTTGTATTTTTGCAGTAATCCCTGAATTTCTATAAATGGGAACTTATTAAGAACAAGTTATAGCATAACAGTAGTTAGAAACAGTGGGGAAATTGGGCCCAATCCTCAGTGAGTACTTATTTAGTCAAATATGGGAATGAGTAAGGACTCATATGACCAACAATATGTAGGATTTGGGCTCCACTGTCTGCCATGAGTATTTATATGGACCCAATTTTAATAATTTGTCCTCATAAAACTCCTAGGAGATAGAAAAGTACTGTTATCCCCCTTTTACAGGCAGGGATCCAAGGCACAAGGAGACTAAGTGACTCACCCAAGGTCACAGAAGAAGTCTGTGATAGAGCAGGAACTTGAACTGTCATTGCCTGAGCCCCCAGGCATCTGCCATAACCACTGGACTGTCCTTCCTTTCCTACTGCTACTCCTGATAGATTGTCAAGTCTGTCACTCTGGAAAGAAAATATATAGGCCTAGATCCACAAAGGTATTTAGGTGCCTAACTTCCACTGAAATCAATGGGAGTTAGGTGCCTAAATACCTTTGAGGATCAGGGCCATAGTCTGCTGTTAGAGAATGTAGCATGTCAGATATTAAACTGATGCTACCCCCACAGTTTTTACCAGAGAAAAGAAATAGTTAAGAATCTCAGCTTGAATATAAAAATCACAATCACTCTTAATTATTAGAACTTATTGCCACAGGTGGCTGTGTGCAGCTCCATTTCATACCTCCCTGGAATAGAATGTGTGCAGCTGACTGCAAGCAGCTGTGTGTGTGCGTGTTTGCGTGCTTGTTGGGAGCTTTGTCAGACACGCCTGCAGCTGTGTCAGTGGCTTTATTTCAATAGCAGAATCAAGTAAAATAGATTTAAAAACAACCTGGCCAAAATACTCCGCTGTTTAGTAGTAGTCTTTTTGGTTTTTAATACTATAAATGCAGTGAAGATATTTACACATTATTTCAAGGCAGACAAGCTGCAGAAACACGGGATCTGATCCTGCAAGCACATATGTTTAAATGTGCAGTGTTGCCAGCTCTCGCTGCTTTTCTCATGATTTCCCTGATATTTACTGCTTTTATTAAAGCCCCAGGTGCTGGAGCCAAGTGACTACATGAGATGCTGAACTTTCATTAAAACAAAAAGTAAGATTCTAGCTCTCGTGGCTGCAAAAAATATAAATAAAATATTATTAATAATAAGAGAATAGTCATGTGTTTTCAGGATTAATGCGTATGATCTTTAACGGATGCAACAAAAAAAGAGAGAGAGATTTATAGTATCATAAACTTCAAAACTACTAATTTTTGATGTATGGCTACTTAATATTGTTTCCTATTTAGAGCTTTTTTTAGCTTTGCAAACTCGGATCCTGACCAGACAATCCCTACTTACATCAGTGAAGGGTGTGGGTTTGGACCCTATTGGCTTCTGCCACCAGATGAGCATGGCTGGCTCCCATGAAAGTAGATGGAAACCCCATTCTCCCACCCCATGTGCATCTGAGAGCAAAATCTGCTCCTTAATGAGCATACACTGCAAAATGTTGAGGAATGGGGTGTCTTCATACTTGAGCCTAATGGCTTCCATTGAAGGAACTCTCAACTAATAGCTGAAAAAAATGTGCTGCTAAAATGACCCTAGTAATTAGCTATCTCTGAAATAAAAGACAAACAGTGCACCCTGTATACCAGTGTATGGTCAAAAGCAGCTGCATCTGGATCAATATACCACAATTTTGAAAAGACATTTCCATTTCAACTTTCTTTGATTACCCTTCAAGTACAACAAACTATATTTTGTATCTTTCCTACTTCCTGTGTGTATATATTCCACTGTATATATATATATATGCTCATGCAACATATAATATCTTTGAACAATAAAAAGAGGGCCATATCGTATACTGGCTGGTATAGCTATATTGATGTAAATGGAGCTACCTACATTTACTCACCTGTGGATCTGATCCAGAGACAATTCTATTTTGTATGAGGATACTGGTTAAAAAAAGAATCTGATCTTGCTGCGTCTGTGGAAGCTGCTTGGTGCTCAGCACATTGGAACATCAAGCTAGTTATTTAGGTAACTCATTAAAAATTTAAGACCCCAACTTTAGGCACCCAGGGGCAGATCTTCAGCTGGTGAGAACTGGCATAGCTCTGTTGACATCAATGGAACTATTCTGATGTATACTCAGTGAACATCTGGCCCCCATTTTGAAAACTTTGTGCAACACAGGACAAAAATTGTCCCTTCATGTGTATATTTTGTTTTCTTCTGATGCTTAACATATCTATATATTAATACTAGATGTAGTGCCCCTGTCTTCCCAGTTACCTCCTTTAATGCCAGTCTCCTTACAAGTTTTGATGGATGCACCTGAGTCCATCTGGATCTCTTCTCTAGCTCAGCAGAGGGCAACTTCCTTATTCTCTTCCTAGACACAGTTACTTGGTAGTCCCTCCATGCCCCCCTCGCCCATTCCTGGCAGGATTACCAAGGCAGCTTGGAAGGAAAACTCTGACCACAGGGTAACCCTGAGTTACTTTCCAGATAGTTGGAAACTTCCAATGGATAACAGAGAAACAGGCAATATAATCAACAGAGTAATTGTATTAAACAGGAAATAAATATGACATAAGAGGGTAAACCAATACACCCAAGGTCTCCTGTGCCCTTCCCACACTGATAATACTGATGAATTTCCTCAAAAATCCCAGTCACATGACCTGATATAGCAGAAATAAAATGGAGTGTCCTATTCGTATGTGTAATCTGTGGGGGTCTTTGATGACCTGTGAAAATGCTGTCTGCTGTAGCAGCAATAAACAGTTTGGTGGACTTGGATCAGTAGAGCCAAAAGACTATTAAGTGCCTCCACAGGTTTAATAGAGAGTAGGTAATAAAATTCCCAAACTCTTACCTCTTCCTCCTCCCCACCCCCTCTCGGCTTGAGGACACAGTTCAGGGAACAATTCCCTGACTATCTAACTAAATGACTGTGCACTCACAACTCTGCAAATGATCCTCAGGTTTAGAGGTGAGTCCAGACCCTTCAGTCACTGCAGGGGTTGACAATCTCAGTTAACAGGGATCTGCTTCGTACAGGAATCAGACTGGTTCTGTTCCCAAGATGACCCCTCAACATAAAGGGTTGCAGGGATGCATGTGTACAATGACTATCTTAAAAATCCCTATTTAAATCTCTGACCCTAGAACTCAGATACAGTCACAGCAGGCAAGCAACCCTAAACTAGCAGCAAGAGGAGTACTTGCCATGTGGTAACTGACTTATCTAGGGATCTGAATTTAGGTGCTGGAACTAGGGGTAATCGGGGTGCTGCTGCACCCCCTGGCTTGAAGTGGCTTGCATTATATACAAGGTTTATAGTTTGGTTTAATGGCTCTCAGCACCCCCACTGTACAAATTGTTCCAGCACCACTGGATCTGAAGAGCTAACTCATCCTGACTGGGTAGGGAGTTCTCCCAACACAATCCTATAAACTGGGAGGTACTGTGAGCAGGGAAAGGAACAAGCTTAGGGATATTTCTTGCAGATACCCAGAGGCCAGTTTTCAGGGGGACCACTGAAGGTGCCCTGAGACTCACAAGCTCACCAACAGCAAGTCCTACTTTTTCAGTGGCTGGCTCCAGACTCCTTCCCAAATGGCTTCTGTCCTGTCACAGTGTTCTCAGGGGTGGCATCTCACTGAGGGCCTTCCATATTGGTCAGGCTAGCTTTACTTTCCTGGGCTTTTTCCTGTCAATCATTTGAACTGTGTCCCCTCTTTCTTGGACACTGCTCCTCCTCTGAGGAGGTGCCTTAGTGGCCATCCAGGCACATCTGCTACGTCTCCCTCAAGCCAACGGGGCTTATCACTCAAAATAGTGTCTCTCGTCTCTCCCTTGCGGTTGCCTACCAGACTCTGAGTCTGCCCTTGGCCCCCTGCCTTCCAGGGGAAATGTGCCTCTCCCTGAGTTACTAGCACAGAGACATCCAGGAACCATGGTAAGCTCCACAGCTCCAGTTGTCTCACACTGCTTGATACCAAGTGCCAACATGACTCATTAAATCTCAATTTAGACATGTAAATAAAGTCTACCAGAGAGCAGAAGATAATATGATAAGACCTCAATTAGGCAACAAATACAGCAGATATATAGTGGGAGATTTTCAGAAGCACAAACAGTAATTAGGTGCTGAACTCCCATTGACTTCTAATGAGATTTAGGTGCCTAGCTGCCATTTGGCTCCTTGACATTGCTCTGGTGGTGTAAAGGGGCCATGAGTGGGGAAATAACTATAGGTCAGCTTCAGTACACCATTACCATAGTGTAACTCCATAAGCATAAATGCCTTGCAGATTAGGTAGTCAATTCTATTTATGCAAAGTGGTTGTAAAATGAAGCTATTGGGTTAAGTTGTCATCATTGATCATATCACCATCTTATCCCTGATTTAAAAGCCCAAAGTTTTCTTTGATCCCAAAGGTGGTCTCTGATTATTTTGTGTCTTTTGAAAAAAACCCACCTTGATTCACATCCTAGAAATTATAAATTCTACTTGGTAGGACATTCTCATGGGTTCAAGACTCTCGACTTCCCCCCTGTTGCCAAGATCTGTTTATAAACTTAAAAATCACCTTTGATAATCTGCCATCACTCTGGGATTGCCCAGGGGAAGAAAAAAAACCTGCCAACAATTTATGCCTATGGAAGAGCAAAGTAGCCCATTGTATCATTATCGGGTATCTCCCTAATGTATCATTTAATTCTGATCGGCGTGAAACACAAATGTCACCACATCTCATTTCCCTTCTTTGTTTTTAAAATGTTGTCTGCTTGTAAGGTCTCTATTCTCTGACATCAGTCAGAGACACATCTCTTTCAATTCCTCCAGCATCCCTGGTATCAAACATTCAATTGAATAGATCTCTGAATAGGCAGAAAATAAGCTTTCACAAGAGCAGAAAGTCATATTCAGACATTTCAAATACTTCTCTCAAATATTGTTTAAATATTTTGAGAGCTCCTTTAGAGTATTAGTACAGGAGTTGCACGCAAATGCTCTAGGGAAATTTACTAACCTTAGATTTACAATACTTATGTTCCTTTTCTAAATTCTCAATCTCTGTGTGGTTGCATATGGTCTCTAATTCATTTTTAATTGTAGCCTGCAATGGGGACATTTGGGGCCAGATTCTCAGCTGGTGTAAATTGATTTAGCTCCGTTGGCTTCAATAGAGCTATGCCAGTTTACATCAATTGAGAATCTGGACCATTATTTCCGCTCCAGTTGGAATTTTACTTTTTCCAGCTCCAAGACTTTGCATTCAGTTGCACTAAGACAGGCCTGCACAACATGTGGCCTGGGGGCCGTATGCGGCCCGTGTGGGCTCACTGTGCGGCCCGCGGCGGGGTGAGTAGGTGGGCTCACTGTGCGGCCTAAAATCTGGGACTGTGTCTGTTGGTCCTTTTTGCTGCTTGTCTCTGAGCTGGGGGTTGTCCCAATGCTGCAAAGAGGGTGTTCCTAAAGGAAGGTGCTTGCTTCTAACCCCCGAGGCCGGCAGTATGTCTGCTCTTCTCTAGTCAGCCCACTTGACAAGTTTGATTGTCCTTGGTCTGGTTCCCATCCCCTCTCCAACGGTTGCAGCTGTCTGGAGGTGCCTGCCTTCCACGCCTTCCTCATTCACACCTCATTCATTCAACAGGGCAATTGAATACAAAGTGTGGGGAAGATCTTATTCTACTTCAGTGGTTCCCAAACTTTAACAGCCTGCGAACCCCTTTCACTAACTTGTGACATCTCGTGAACCCCCTCCCAAAAATGAATATTTCCAGGGATTTAAATTTAAATTTCCTCAGTGTGATGGATGCGCTTGCTTTGCTCTGCATAGCTGTTGGAAGTCTGGAACCACTGGAGAAAGATAAAGTCTCAGGTCTGGTTCGGCATCAAGTCTGTTTCTGTATTTAGTTTTCAGATGTGCATACGAGGAAAATGCTTTCTCGCATAAGTATGTTGTTGAAAATGGTAACAAAACTGCAGCAGCTTTTTCTGCCAGAAAGGGGTACTCATTTCTTAAACTCAGCCAAAAGTTGATCAATGATAGATTTCTGAAACTCCTTTTCAGTTCGTAATCACAGGAGATCTCAATCAATTTCTCTTTTTCCTTGGTGTTTAATAGCTGTGTTGAGAAAGTGGTATCATCAAAAGGGTTGCGAATCCAGTCATTATCGCCTGACATAGCTGGAAAGTATTCCCTGAAAGTTGTGCAAAGTCCTTTTAGGTGTGCAATTATATTGGTTTTAGTGCACTGATCCAACTGAAGTTTATGTTCTGCCAGGAAGTCATGAAGATTACTGAAACACTCAGTTTGATTGTTTTCCAAACAACTTTCCCAGAACTGCAACTTCTTTATCAGGGATTCAACTCGCTCTTGCACATTGAAAACTGTTATATTGAGGCCTTGAAGAGATAAATTTAGGTAATTAATTCTTGAGAAAATATCTGCTAAATAAGCTAGGCGCTGGAGCCAGACATGATTTTCCATACAGCTGGCAAGCATAGGCGCCGACTTCGTGGGTGCTCCGGGGCTGGAGCACCCACGGAAAAAAATAGGTGGGTGCTCTGCACCCACTGGCAACTCCCCGCCATCCCCGGAGCTCGCGCCCAACTTACCGGAGCACCGGGCGATGTTCCGGGGCCCCGCCGGCGACGTTGCGGTGGCGTCGGGGGCGGGGCCCCGTGACATCACAGGTGTCGGGGGCGGGGCCCCGTGACGTCACCGGTGTCAGGGGCGGGGCCCCGTGACGTCACCGGTGTCGGGGGGCGGGGCCCGGCGTCAGCACCCACCGACGCTGACGGAAGTCAGCGTCGCTGCTGGCAAGGTGGAAAGGGTGGCTGTTGAAAAAAACTAGGATTTCAATTCTAAGCTCAAACAAGCGCACAAGGATTTTACCCCGTGAGATCCATCTAACTTCAGTATGGGTCAACAGACAGTCGTGTATACTACCCATTTCTTCACAAAGTACGCGAAATATTCTGGAATTTGTTGGCCGTGATTTTATGAAATTCACTATTTTCACTGCATTGTCCAGCACTTCCTTCAGTTCCTCTGGCGTGCGTTTTGTTGCAAGGGCTTGTCTATGGATGCTGCAATGAGTCCAAGAGACTTTTGATGCAACCTTTTTTGTTCGAGCTACAAATCCAGTATACTTCCCCGTCATTGATGTGGCCCCATCAGTGCAAATGCCTAGGCAACGAGACCAATCTATTTCCTTTTCTTGAAAATATGCATTAGTCAGATTGAAGATATCTTCTCAAGTTGTACATTCTTCCAATGGTCGGCAAAACAACAAGTCTTCTTCAACCATACCTTCATTCACATAACGTACAAACAGTAGCAAAATAGCTAGATTAGCTACATCAGTTGATTAATCCAACTGTATAGCATAATATGGACTATTTTTCACTCTATGTACAATTGTGGTCTCTACATTATTAGACATGTCATTAATTCTTCGTGACAACGTTATTATTGGACAAAGGTACCATGTCAATCCTTTTTGCAGCCTTTTCTCCGAGCATGCAGTGAACTACGTCTTTTATACATGGACCAATCAAGCTCTCTGCTATGGTATGGGCTTCTGATGCTTTTGCTACTCGGTAGCTCACGCGGTATGACGCTTTAAGTGCATTTTCATTATCAGTACTTGCTTTGGATATAAAACTGGTAATGTCACTTTTCTTCTCAGTTAATTTTCGCTTGAAAAAATCAACAGGCTTGTCGAGTTGTGCAGCATGCCTAGTTTCTAAATGGCGCCGAAGTAGAGAAGGTTTGAGGCTGCTGTTTGCTAGAACATCACCACAAATCACACACAGTGGTTTTGCATGTTCTTGATCACCAATGCATGTAAAGCCATATTTTATATAATCATCATCATATTTTCTTTTCTTTGTAAGTGACTTTCCAGGACCATCATGATCATTAAGACTTAGATTTTCCACAGTGTGGACTTGAGGAAACACTAGCTGATTCTAGCGTCTTTACACTTTCCTTTTTCAGCCACTTATCCATTGAACTTGTGTACAAAAGTTCTAATAAAAATAACAGAGAGAGACTGCTAACAACCAACAAACTAGAAAATGAGAAGATTCACTCACTGAAGCAAATCAGCACTCCAGAGAGAAGGACAATTACTGAGACACCTTAACACTCCTACACTGGCTACAACATGCTTCCGGCTGGTTTGGCTCGCAAACAGATTTTCTTCCACCGAGGAAAGTGCCCTGCGAGGGACAAATTAGCTTGGACCACCCCCCACGTTCAGCATGGTCCCCTGCTGACTGCCCTGGATGCAAACTTCCCCTGTCTGAAAAGGACAGGGGTCCGAGCTGCCACCTGCACCCCACATGGAGTGCTGGGGCTCGGGGCTGCTGGCTCCCCCGCTGACAGGGGAGGGGCTCGGGCTGCCGGCTCAAACTGCCCAGCCTCGCTCTCCCTGGGGCTCGGGTTGCCGGCTTCCCCGCTGACAAGGGGGGCTGGGGCTGCTGGCTCAAACTGCCCAGCCCCACTCTCCCTGAGGCTTAGGCTGCCAGCTCCCTGGCTGACAGAAGGGGTCAGGCTGCCGGCTCAAACTGCCCGGCCCCGCTCTCCCTGGGGCTCGGGCTGTCTGCCCTGCAACTGCGTCCCACCAGAGTCCTCTGGCCGCCATTAATGAAATCTTTCTCGCGAACCCCCTGAAACGTTCTGCGAACCCCCTGAAACATTCTGCGAACCCCACTTTGGGAACCACTGTTCTACTTCTAGCAAAAAGACATTTTTCTTTTACCTTAATTATACTACCTTAGAGGCCCACTATAACATATTACCAAGGTTCAATACAAAGTCATATAAAAGTTATACAAAAATGCATAATGCAGAGATTTATCTACAACTGCATTGATTGACTGTTGTATGCAGTAATATAGTGACTCCTGGGGGCGTGAAGAGGGGTGTGATGGTGGGGCCGAGTGGGAAGGGGGTGGGTCCTATTTTACTGCTGTGATCTGGTCACCCTATGCACGTTGTTTCTTTCCCCCTCTACAGGCTTCCACACCCCAGTGCTGGGGAAGGAGGGGTTGTTTCCACGGGGCGGGCAGCGCTGGGGTGGGGGGGTGTTTCCGTGGGGCCGGGGGGTTTCGGCCCTCAGCTGTTTTCTTTGGAGTAATATGGCCCTCGCCGCTTTACGAGTTGTGCAGGCCTGCACTAAGAGATGTGACTAGCATGAAGATTTAGCTCCATGGTATTGACACAAACAGAAGTGCTAATGGTAAATATGGCTGTAAGCAAGCACAACTCCTGTGATATCAGTTGCATTGCATGCACTTTTGACAATGGTAAACCTGCCTTGGGGACATTAATGAAGTATATTTAGATTTAACATTAATTAAGGAGAGTCTTTGGGTTTCCTTGTATCCACGGACTCTTCAGCAAGTACATGCTTTTGCCTTCATCTCCAGTTCCATGTAAAACAAAATGCCTCTGCAGAATGGGCTAAAGCAGAGAGTGCTTCAGGTCTGGCTACCTTCCTCAGTGGATGTATTTCCAAAAGCTATATGTTCTACCTCAACTAGAAGTTATAGGTTTGATGCAGAATCTCTTAGTGAAATTATGTGGCCTGAATATGTAGCAAGTTGCACTAAATGATCATAATGGTCCCTTCTGGCCTTAAAATCTATGTATATATAAATGTACATTGTATGAGCAACAACAGAAATGTCTCAGATTATACTTCTGCTGAGACGATTTGATTTTCATAAAATTACATTGAAATGAAGTTAAAGCTTTATTCATACCAGTCTGCCAACATTTTTGAGATGCCTGTAGGAAGCTAAGATCAGTGAGTGTTCTTGTGTTTCACTTTGAAATGAGCTATCTAGACACATCAAGCTTTGGCACTTCATTCATAGATCTGTAGGAATATGTAAGTATGGTTTATCTGATCAACTTTTATCTCTGTGTCAGTGATAGGACTGAAAGTTCCTAAGGCTGCAGACAGTATTATTTACATGTCCTCACGATTCAGCAGTTTGGGTGTGGGTGTGTGTGTGTGTGTGAGAGAGAGAGAGAGAGAGAGAAAATGCAACAATGTTCTGATGTGGATCCAAACTTTGACAGAATTAAGTGGAGTCCAGATCTGAGGCTTTGTTATGGTCCCCTCTAGTATGCTGGGATGATCCTGCAGCATTGCAATGGAAGTTTTGTCACTGACTTCAGAGGGAGCATAACTGAACCTGAGTTGTACAGAATGACCAGTCTAATGTAGGTTTAGCATGGGAAGACTTCAGCCTGAAGCATATTTTCCTTGCCCTCGTAATTATGTGAAGAATGATGATGTCTCTTTTGAACTCAAGGCTTGGTTTTAACTGCTTAGTCAACCATGGGTTTAAATTAAGCTAATTCGAAGTGGGTGCTTGATGGTGAGTTTTTTAGTGCATGGTTTTGTCTGTTTAGTTAAGATGGCTTCTTCTGTTCATCTAGTGCTAATTAACATCCATCATTAATTGATCTGTAGCTTGCAGAATTGTTCATTTAAATGATTGTTAAGCTGATTTTCCCCCATTGGGGCATCAGGTTAAATCCCAATTTAATAAGCATGTGTTAGTCGTTATCCCTGTAAGTGGAAACTCCATGCATATGTTGAGAGAGAGAAAAAGGTTTCTTCTGCTTTTCACTGACTAATTTGCTGAAATGGTATTCCTGGGGTGCAGTCCTTTTTTGTTAACTAGAATGCAGTAATGGAAGGCATTAAGAGAGAACGGGAATGAGGAAAAATAGGAGTTGATTTTACAAATTAAGCCAGGTTAGAGCACAAATGTTTAGCTATTTAGGCTTTTATTAGTAGTATTTTAAACTTTCTTTTAAAGATGCCATTTTGACAGCCCTACATACTGAAATCTTCTCTTTATCCATAGGTCAGCTACAATGCCAATTTTTGCTTACATACTGGGGAATGGAATCAAGGAACCTCCTAAAGTTAAGGTGCTGTGTTGCCACAGCTTAAGCTAAACAACTGATCACTGAAGTGGCAACAGACATGCAGCCTCTCTGGATAGGGGCACAGGAGTAACATACATGGACCGGTGGATTACGCAAGCTTTCCAACCCCCGCAACATGTATCACTCTTAAATGTGGAGTGAGGGTTCAGTTCAGTTTACATGACTCCTTCAATTGTGGGTACTTATATGGAGAGTTCCAGCACGGGTGCCAGCAATCACATAACTACTTTCAGGGCAGGGACTGTCTCTTTTCTCTGTTTGTACAGCACACAGCAGCAGGGCACCAGTTCCAACTGGGGAAAAAGAGGAGAGGGAGATTTTTCTCCATCTTTATGCATGCTGGGACATGGCTGAGTAGGGAAGCAGAAATCATGAGAGAATTCAGAACAGACCATGCTAGAAATGCTGCCCTCAGGTAAAACTTTCTCCTTGAATTCCATCCTAGACCCTCTCCAATATGGCTTCCACTCCACTGAAACTGCACTTGCCAAAGTCTCTAATAACCTCTTCCTTGCCAAAGCTAGGGTTGCCAATTTTGGTTGGACGTATTCCTGGAGGCTTCATCATATGACATAATTGTTAATGAAAGATTAATTTTTAATTCCTAGAGACTCCAGGGCTAGGGTGACCAGATGTCCTGATTTTATAGGGACAGTCCCGATTTTTGGGTCTTTTTCTTATATAGGCTCCTATTACCCCCCACCCTCTGTCCTGATTTTTCACATTTGCTGTCTGGTCACCCTATCCAGGGCAATCCTGGAAGGTTGGCAACCCTAGCCAAAGCCCAGGACCTTCATCCTCTTTGACTTGTCAGCCACAGTCAACTCCATTGACCATGCTCTTCTTGAAATCCTGCCCTCTCTTGGCTTCTGTTAATCTGTCCTCTCCTAGTTCTCTTCCTGTTTCCCTAATTGCTCCTTCATCATGTCCTTTGGAGGATCATCCTCATTTGCCCTCCGATCGACTTACCGCGCTCTGAGGACGCCGCAGGGTCGACTGCCACCACTCCCCCGTCAACTCCGATTCCGCCTCCCGCCGGGGGTGGATTGCCGGAGTCGATGGCAGAGCGATCGGGGATCGATTTATCGTGTCTACATTAGACGCGAAAAATCGATCCCCGAAAAATCGATCGCTACCCGCCTATCCGGAAGCCGTGACCCATGACTTTTACCAAAAATACCCATTACAAAATGGGGAACTCAGCTGCAGGATCCCCACACTGCCCGCAACAGCTAGACTGCTGCGGGGGCCCACTGGGACATGTGGGGTCCCCCATGGTTGCTGGGAGCTGCGGGGTACCCCTGCCGGGCAGCAAGGAGACCTTGCAGCTCCCAGCCACCATGGGCTGAAGTCATGGAGGTCGCTGGAAGTAATGGATTCCATGACTGCCACGACCTTAATGAAAAAATCGTAGCCTTAAACATAAGCTATTTGTCTTCACTTTCAAAGTCCTTCACGGCCTATCTCTCCCATCTCTCATTCACTATTGAGATGTCAACTCCTGCCTCTGATCACCCATGATGTCAGCCTCTATCACCCATTTATTAAATTTTCGAACAAACATTGGTGTGCTTTCTCCTGCTGCTCCCTACACAGGAGGTGCTCCTGTAAATACTTGAAAAGCCACTTCATTATCCACCTTCAAAACTCTCCTCAAAACTCTCCTTTTTCATAATGCCTACAAAAAAACTTGACAACCTTTAGGCTGTGGTATCAGTGAACTAGTGGCCTATCATGGTGACCAATATTGTCTTATTGTTTCCTTATATTACCCTGTCTGTAATTGTATCCAATTATTGTACCCATCTGTTGTTAGCTCTTTGGGGCAGGGACCATCTTTTGTTCTGTTTGTACAGCACCTAGCACAATGGGGTGCCAGTCTGTGATTTGTCTCCTAGGTACTACAGTAATACAAAAAATAAATGATCTTACTAATATAAACTTCATACTGTGAGGACTTTCTCTCTTAAAACCGAGGCTGGGCTATGTATTTCCTAAGATCTGGCATTGTGAGTACAACCAAGCCCAGTATCACACAGAGAGAAAGATTCAGATTTTACCTTCAGAGCATCAAGTAAGTTATTGATGGGAAATAAATTGTTTATCACATCTCGTCTTGGGCCTGAGTGAGACATGAGAAAAGAACTGTCACTCATATGCTTATGGTAAATGACCTCTTAATGCCTTGATCTCTCTGTCTGTACACAGGTGTGTCTCCTCAAGTGCCTTGTAAAAGAATCTGCTTGGACCCATCTGCTGGAGAGCAGGACCTTTGCAGTCAGAAATTATGTGTAGCTTTTTCAGAAAGAATTTTCACAGATAGTCCTAAACAAACACTAGTGACAAAGCACTATACTAGTCTCATTCACCTCTAGGCAAATTTACAAGGAGTCCTTGTGTCTGACACCTCTTGGTGGCCACTTCCTTGGCCCCGTGATGGCCTTTCCCAACCCGTGTCTTCTCCTGAGTCTCTATCTGGGAGTTCTATGGTCTGGCCCTCCAGCCAAGTCTCTGTCCTGGTGATCTATGGCCTGAGCTTCTGAGGCCAGGAAAGGTCATTAGAACATAAGAATGGACATACTGGATCAGATCAATGGTCCATCTAGCCCAGTATCCTGTCTTCCAGCAGTGGGCAGTGTCAGATGCTTCACAGGGAGTGAACAGAACATGGCAATTATCAAGTGATCCATCCCCTATCGTCCAATCCCAGCTTCTAGCGGTCAGAGGTGTAGGGACACTGAGAGCATGGGGTTGCATCATTGATCATCTTGGCTAATAGCCATTCATGGACTCATCCTCCATGAACTTATCGAATTCTTTTTTGAACCCAGTTATGCTTTTGGCCTTACAACATCCCCTGGCAATGAGTTCAACTGTGAATTGTGTGAAGAAGTACTTCCTTTTGTTTGTTTTAAACCTGATGCCTATTAATTTCATTGGGTGATCTCTGGTTCTTGTTACAGTGTAGTAGCCGTGTTAGTCTGTGTCAGCAAAAAGAAAATAAGAAAGAAAGAAATACTTGTGGCACCTTAGAGACTAACAAATTTATTTCAGCATAAGCTTTCGTGTTATCTGAAGGGGTGAATAACACTTCCTTATTCACTTTCTCCACACCATTCATGATTTTATAGACCTCTATCATATACCCCCTTAGTTGTGTCCTTTCTAAAATGAACAGTCCCAGTCTTTTTTTCTCTCCTCATATAGAAGCTGTTCCACTCCCCTAGTCATTTTTGTTTCTCATCCCTCTACCGTTTCCAATTCTAATATATATATTTTTTCAGATAGGGCGACCACATCTGTGTGCAGTATTCAATGTGTGGGCATACCATTGATTTATATAGTGCCATTATAATATTTTCTGTCTTGTTATATATCCCTTTCCTAATGGTGTCTAACATTTTGTTCAGTTTTTTTGACTGCTGCTGAACATTGAGCAGATGTTTTCCGACAACTATCCACAATGACTCCAATATCTCTTTGAGTGGTAACAGCTAATTTAAACCCCATAATTTTATATGTATAGTTGGGATTATGTTTTCCAATGTGTAGTGCTTTGCATTTATCAACATTGAATTTCATCTGCCATTGTGTTGCCCAGTCACCCATTTTTGTGAGATCTCTTTGTAACTCTTTGCAGTCAGCTTTGGATTTACCCATCTTGAATAATTTTGTATCATCTGCAAATTTTGCTACCTCCCTGTTTACCACTTTTTCCAGATTATTTATGAATATGTTGAACAGCACAGGTCCCAGTTCAGATCCTTGGCGGACCCTGCTATTTACCTCTCTCCCTAACTTATTCCTACCCTTTGTTTCCTGTCTTTTAATCAGTTACTGATCCATGAGAGGACCTTCCCTCTTATCCCATGACAGCTTACTTTGCTTAAGAGCCTTTGGTGAGTGACCTTATCAAAGGCTTTCTGAAAGTCCAAGGACACTGTATCCACTGTATCATCCTTGTTCGTGTGCTTGTTGACACTCTCATTAGAACATAAGACCGGCCATACATGCTCACACCAATGGTCCAGCTAGCCCAGTATCCTGTCTTCTGACAGTGTCTGATGCCAGATGCTTCAGAGGGAATGAACAGAACTATATTTTTGAACTAGTAACTCTTCTACCTCCTCAGGCCATTCTAAAGTCTTCTGCTTTACCCCCACTCCTGGGCTCTGCAGAGTTCCTCTTCTGCTACTGCTTATTCATCAGGATTCCCCCACTGCCTCCCTTCCACAGGGACTCTGGCAATTTACCTCAGGGATCTCCCTGCCCCTTAAAAGCCCTATCTCAGGGCCTCTCCCATAGGAGCCTAACCTGCTCCCTCTGGGTCTCTTCCAGCCTTATCTCCGCTCAGGCCCTTCCCTGGGCTCTGTTCCTCTCTCCTGAGTCTCTCCCTCAAAAACTGAGCTCTGCACACTCTTTACACAGTCTTTCCTGACCCTTTCACAGGTGGGCACTAATTATCATTAAATTGCCATATAACCATCAGCAGGGGGCTAGCTGGTAGGTCACAAGCAAAGCTGAGACCTGCTTGCCTCAGAGGGCCAGCCAGGCTGTGACAGCATATAATCACCTGGCAGATGACACCTACTTTAAAAGGTTCATTTCAGGACAAGAGATATTCTTTTTCATTCAAATGCAAATTGGTTGTATGACAAATCCTCTCTTCCTTTTTTTTTTTTGCTTTGTGCCTGAATAACCATAAAGAAAAGTTTCTGAAGGATGATGTTATATTAACAATGATCTCAAGTCTTAGTCTGGACCGGGATCCAAAGGCAGTGGCGTAGCCAGGTTTAGAGCGCAGGGGAAGCGGAGCTAAAAAAAGGCGCCGGGAGCAAAAAGCGTCGGGAGCAAAAAAAGGCGCCAGGAGCAAAAAAAAAAAGCTCTGCTCTGCCTGCAGCGTAGGAGCAAAAGGTGCCGGAGCACAAAAAAGGCGCCGCTTCTGCTTGGTGGGGGAGCAGCCGCTCCCCCTGCTCACCCCCTGGCTACGCTACTGGCCAAAGGTACGAACCTTTCAGCACCCATGCTTCAGTGCAGACACACTCAAGAGCACCCCACATTCCTGGAAGCCTCACCCCAACACCTCCCTGTGAGTTCTCCCACCTCTACTGCACAAAGCTGCCACTCCCTCATCCATCCAGAGCACAGGATAGGTCCACCTAGCAGGTATGTGTTTAAAAACTGAAATGTTGAGAGTTGGAGCATACCTATAATAAGGAATGCTGGAAGAAGAGTGTTTCAAGGAGGGGTTTGAAAGAAAGAGGGTGCTTGCTGGACTGTTCCAGGGAGGGGTAGCTTTCTTTGACAGGTAACAAGCCTTGTGGATAGGATGGAGGGGAGAAGAGCAGTAGATGTGGTATATCTTGATTTTAGTAAGGCTTTTGATACTGTTTCGCATGACCTTCTCATAAACAAACTAGGGAAATACAACCTAGATGGAGCTATTATAAGGTTGGTGCATAACTGATTGGAAAACTGTTCCCAGAGAGTAATGATCAGTGGTTCACTATCAAGCTGGAAGGGCATATCAAGTGGGGTCCCACAGGGATCAGTTCTGGGTCCAGTTCTGTTCAATATCTTCATCAATGATTTAGATAATGGAAGTTTGCAGATGATACCAAGCTGGGAGAGGTTGCAAGTGCTTTGGAGGGTAGGATTAAAATTCAAAATGACCTGGAGAAACTGGAGAAATGGCCTGAAGTAAATAGAAAGAAATTCAATAAGGATAAATTCAAAGTACTCTGCTTAGGAAGGAACAGTCAGTTGCACTCATAGAAAATGGGAATGACTGCCTAGGAAGGAGTACTGCAGAAAGGGATCTGGGGATCATCATCATAGTGGATCACAAGCTAAATGAGAGTCAATAGTGTAACACTGTTGCAAAAAAAGGAAACAATTCTGGGATGTATTAGCAGGGGTGTTGTAAGCAAGATACGAGAAGTAATTCTTCCACTCTACTTTGTGCTGATTAGCCCTCAACTGGAGTATTGTGTCCAGTTCTGGGTGCCACATTTCAGGAAAGATGTGGACAAATTGGAGAAAGTCCAGAGAAGAGGAACAAAGAAATAAAGTTCTAGAAAACATGACCTATGAGGGAAGATTGAAAACATTGGGTTTATTTAGTGTGGAGAAGAGAAGACTGAGGGGGGAGATGATAACAGTTTTCAAGTACATAAAAGTTTGTTACAAAAAGGAGTGAGGTAAATTGTTCTCATTACCTCTGAGGATAGGGCAAGAAGCAATGGGCTTAAATTGCAGCAAGGGCGGTTTAGGTTGGACATTAGGAAAAACTTTCTTACTGTCAGAGTGGAATAAATAGCCTAGGGAGGTTGTGGTATCTCTATCGTTGGGGATTTTTAAGAGCAGGTTAGACAAACACCTGTCTGGAATGATCTGATACTTAGTCCTGCCACGAGTGCAGGGGACTGGACTAGATGACCTCTCGAGGTCCCTTTCAGATCTATTATTCTATTAAAGAAGCATGAAGACAAGTCAGGAGTGCAAGAAGATCAATAGCATGGTCCTGTGGCATTCTGAGCACCCTTAACGTCTCTTTGCAGTAAATGAAAGACTGGGGCACTCGGCACCCCATAGCATTGGGCAATAAGGGCATGAACCAACTCCTATTGGAGTCAGTAGGAAAGAATCCCAGTGTTTGGAATGAACTAAAAATGTAATCAAGACTGAATTATACTTTTCATTAGTGTTCCCAAAGCTAACTAGTGTCATCCACAAAGTGACACAACCATTTGGGTTTTATTGACCAGTGTGTCTTGATGTGACTGGTGACATTTTCTGTAATTAATGCAGCTGTTCCTTGACAGTGCATATGCTTCACAGTGAATCACAATTAACCATCATTACTTGGTAAGGTCAGAAAGGACTTTTATCCATATCTGTATGACTTCCAAGGTGCGTTTCAAATAGTGGGTAAACAGACAGGTCTCCTCTCTCATCTGCATTTTTGAAGTGAAAAATTTGAAATTCATACCAGGGTTCCCAGCAAAGCTCAGCATATTTCTGAAAGAAAATTGGACTGAAATTAGGGTGACCAGACGTCCCGATTTTTGACCATGTGTCCCGCGTCCCGACTGATGGTAAGTCGGGACGCCTTTTGTCCCGATTTTCAGTCTTCTTCCGTTGTTTTTTTTATTTGCTCCACAGCTTCTGACGGCAGAGGCTCTTCCGTTTCCGGAGGCTTTTCCATTTTTTTTTTTTTGCTCAACAACTTCGGCAGCAGAGGCTCTTCCGTTTTATTTTTTTGGGTGGGAAGTCCCGATTTTCGGGTCTTCTCATCTGGTCACCCTAAATGAAATTAAATAATGGAAAAACACTAACCAATAACTACTATGTATAGGGTACAGAACACACAAGCAGCCTTCAGTCTTATAACACTTATTTGATTTTATGGCTCTTAATTCATGTTTGTTGTTAGCAATGTCAAATTAAGTGCAATAATAGTGGTACAATTTAATATACATGGACTCAGTTTAAAATGTTTACTGGCTTTTTTTATTAAAATGTTAGAACCAGGCTATTATTTGTGATCGCTGAAAGTATGCTTTTCAGTTACTACAGGTATTTCCCACTGCAGCGCCAATCCTGCAAGCACTTAGTCATGCTGAACTCTGCATATGAGCAGTTCCATTGACTTTAATGGGAGTACTCACATGCATAAAGTTAAAGTATTTGCAGGATCAGGGCCATTTTCAGGATAGCTTTGCTAATGTCTGAGGCCTGGTCTAAAAAGTTAGAAAAGTTGCACTGGTTTAACTAAATTGATTTGTAAATCAATCTGGTTAAAGTAATGCTAACTCCTAATGTGGACACACTTAACCCAGTATAACCCTTGCTTAAATTGTTTTCGATTAATTTGGTAATTTACCAGTGCCCACTACACCATTGAAAGTAAGGGTTAATTTGATAGTAGAGGCTTGCCCCAGATTAACTAGATAAAAATTTAGTTTGGTTAAACTGGTACAACTTTTCTAATGAAGTCTAGTCCTATGTGGTCTAGGGACAGCAGCAATGCTTCAGCAGTGACATATTAGTGAGAGCTGTGAACACAGACATGAAAGAAAAAATAATTGGGGTAATCCTTGCTCTCTGTGGGAGGTGAGAACGTGCACAGATAACTGAGGTCAGTTTTGCAGCATTTGTTTGCTGAATGCTTCTGTGAGGACCAAAGACTACTGGGGGATGGGCGTGGCTCATCAGCCTTTTAGGTTGACTGGCTTTATATATATTTCATTGAAGCTATTATGCAAGCAAAAATAAAATGAAGACTCATAGACTTTAAGGTCAGAAGGGACTATTATGATCATCTAGTCTGACCTCCTGCACAATGCAGGCCACAAAACTCACCCACCCACTCCTGGAATAATCCTCTCACCTATGTCTCAGCCATTGAAGTCCTCAAATCATGGTTTAAAGACTTCAAGATGCAGAGAATCCTCCAGCAAATGACCCGTGCCCCATGCTGCAGAGGAAGGCAAAAAAAACCTCCAGGGCCTCTGCCAATCTACCCTGGAGGAAAATTCCTTCCCGACCCCAAATATAGCAATCAGCTGAACCCTGAGCATGTGGGCAAGACTCACCAGCCAGACACCCAGGAAAAAGTTCTCTGTAGTAACTTCTAACATCCCATCATTGACCAGTAGTCCTATTTACCACTGATGGCAATTCATTGACCTTTGACTAAGATCATGTTATCCCATCAAACCATCCCCTCCATAAATTTATCTAGTTTAATCTTGAAGCGAGATAGGCCTTTTGCCCCCACTGCTTCCCTTGGAAGGCTGTTCCAGAACTTCACTCCTCTGATGGTAAGAAACCTTCGTCTAATTTCAAGTCTAAACTTCCTAATGGCCAGTTTATATCCATTTGTTCTTGTGTCCACATTGGTACTGAGCTTAAATCATTCCTCTCCCTCCCTGGTATTTATCCCTCTGATATATTTAAAGAGAGCAGTCATATCTCCCCTCAGCCTTCTTTTGGTTAAGGTAAACAAACCAAGCTCCTTGAGTCTCCTTTCATACGACAGGTTTTCCATTCCTCGGATCATCCTAGTGGCCCTTCTTTGTACCTGTTCCAGTTTGAATTCATCTTTCTTAAACATGGGAGACCAGAACTGCACACAGTATTCCAAATGAGGTCTCACCAACGCCTTGTATAACGGTACTAACACCTCCTTATCTCTACTAGAAATACCTCGCCTAATGCATCCCAAGACCGCATTAGCTTTTTTCATCCTATTACTCTTACTCCAGTTTACAAGATCATCCAGATCTTCCTGTAGGATATCCCGATCCTTTTCTGAATTGGCAATACCTCCCAACTTTGTGTCATCCGCAAACTTTATTAGCACACTCCCACTTTTGGTGCCAAGGTCAGTAATAAATAGATTAAATAAAATTGGTCCCAGAACTGAACCTTGAGGAACTCCACTAGTGACCTCCCTCCAACCTGACAGTTCACCTTTCAGTATGACCCACTGTAGTCTCCTCTTTAACTAGTTCCTTATCCACCTCCCAATTTTCATATTGATCCCCATCTTTTCCAATTTAACCAATAATTCTTCATGTGGTACTGTATCAAATGCCTTATTGAAATCAAGGTAGATTAGATCCACTGCGTTTCTTTTATCTAAAAGATCTGTTACTTTCTCAAAGAAGGCGATCAGGTTGGTTTGGCACGATCTACCAGAGAAGAGAATGAGTTACTGCCATATTTTACCATTGTCATGTGGCACAAGGTGAGTCTTTGTGTCCAGCCACTCCTCGGTCCCTCTGTTGAGACTGGCAACTAGTGATGGAAACTTTTTTGATGTATATGTCTCTTTTTTCAGTGGGTGTTAGGGGCCTAAATACCTTTGAGGATCTGTGACCAAAATTCCCTGCAACCCATTTCACTGTGGCCTTGGAGAATCATACAGCGATGAGGACTGCTAAACTGGGATGGATGTGAAAGAGTGACCTAGAGGGGAAAAACATCATATTTAAAATTCTAGCTTGCGATCCACCCACCCACCCATAATCTATTTTATAACAGTAACAGGGCAAATGTCATGCTTGGTACAGTTTTGATAGGCAGAGACCTGAGTGCCATTGTAGGCAGCTTGATGAGAACCTCTTCTCAGTATGCAGCTGCAGTCCAGAAAAGCTAATGAAGCATTCACCAGCCCATTCCTTATACGTCCTTATAATACAAAATATATTATAATGCCTTGTATGTAAATCAATGGTGTGTCCTCATGTGGAATACTGTGTACAGTACTGGTGACCTCATTATCAAAAAGGGTATTACAGACCTGGAAGGGGTTCAGAGATAGGTAACGAGAATGATCAAGGGTCTGGAAAAAAAACTCTCACAGGAAGAGAAATTGAAAAGATTGGGATTCTTTAACTTTGAAAGAAGAGGAATAAGAGAAGACATGGTAAAAGGATAAAAAAAATGAATGATGTAGAGAAAGTAGTGGGGAACTTCTGTTTTCCCTGTCTCCTAATGCAAGAACAAGGGGACATTCAGTGAAATAAAAATGTGCGAATTTCAAAACCAATAAAAGGAAACTTTTTTTTTTATGATAGAAATGTAGAACTGGAAGGGACCCCCACATGTCATCTAGTCCAGCCCCCTGCTCGGAGGCAGAATCAAATATACTTAGACCACACCTGACAGGTGTTTGTCTAACCTATTCTTAAAAACCTCCAATTACAGGGATTTCACAATCTCCCTTGGAAGCCTATTGCAGTGCATAACTGTCTGTATAGTTATAAAGTTTTTCCTAATATCTAACCTAAATATTATTGTTTCAGATTATGCTGATTGCTTCTTATCCTGTCTTCTTTGGACATGGACAACAACTGATTACCATCCTCTTTGTAACTTCACTTAATGTATTTGAAGACTGCTATCAGGTCCCTCCTCAGTCATCTTTTCTCAAGCCTAAACATGCCCCGTTTTTTAACCTTTCTTCATAGGTCAGGTTTTCAAAACCTTTTTTAACACTTTTGTAGTTTTTTTCTGGACTCCATCCAGTTTGTCCATATGTTTCCTATGCGCCTTGTATGAACTGGAGACAGTACTCCAGTTGAGGTCTCATCCGTGAAAAGTAGAGCAGGTAATTACCTACAACACTCCTGTTAATACAAGCCAGAATATTAGCCTTTTTTGCAACTGCATAACACTGTTGACTCAGATTCAATTTGTGGGATCCACTATAACTCCCAGGTCCAAGTAGTACTACAGCCTACTCAGTTATTCTCTATTTTATATTTGATTTTTCCTTACTAAGTGTAGTACTTTGCACTTATCTTTATTGAATTTCATCTTGTTGATTTCAGACCAATTTTCCAGTTTCCCAGTTTCCAATTTCCCAAGCTGCCTAGCTCCCAGGAAAGCCACCTGCCATGCTGCTGGGGAATCTGGGAAGCCAGCCAGCCCTCCCACAAGGGAGTCAGCTGTCAAGCTCAGATATTCCATATTCCAAAGAGTGATTTTTTTTTTCTGAAAATCCCTATCTGTGAAAACTTTGGGGTTATTCACTGTTCATCCTGATATGAGATGAAAACATTTTGAAAAACGCAACATTTTTCACAGGAAGAGATTTTCATTTTCTGACCAGCTCTAGTCTATAGCCAGCTCTCCATGAATATTTTGGTGGTCCATGTTCCACAGTTTGGGAAACAGCCGTAAACCATTTAAATTGCATATTCTTCACTTGCTAACAAGTGAGTTCTGCAACCCAAGCTTAAAAAAGCAGCTTTAACTAGCAGTTATATGTATGATTATAACAGGTGCAAGGCAATTTGTATTCAATGTTTAGACTGTAATTTAATTACTACAGTTTGAAAAAAATTATGTTTCATTTTAGTAAGATATACGTTTAAAAAAACAAGTTGGGTTGGGCCAGCTAATCTCATACTTCCATGGCATGTTGCTTGTATTAGTGACTGTGGCTTGCAGAGTAATTTGAGAAAGTTTCTGAAAAACACCCCTCTGAAACATGCACTGACTGCGTCTCTCAGGTTGAAGCTTCTAATACATGCACAGTATGCGTGAAGGATCATGGACTGTTAATAATATATTGTGTATAAACATTGATATTGTTCAGCAGAACGGATTATGATGCTGTCAGTGTGTATTTCACAGAGATTTTGGACAGCTTGTAGTTTGGATCACATTATTCTGGAGGAAACTTATTTATAATGAACATGCACTGAAATATTAAATGCATGTTTGAACAGCGAGAGTAGCAAAGGTTTTGGATTAAGAGTCTTAAAGAGTGACGGAAAAGAGTAACCAAGCATTATAGTGCACTTTTTTGTTTTGATAAGCATTTTTTTCTCAAGCCCAGGTCATTCATTAAGGGCCAAACTCTGTTTTCGGCACAAGCAAGGAATAAATTAGATTTATGCAGATCTGCATCTTTCCTGGAAATATAAGCCACCTCGCTTGATTTGACTATCCTGCTCATCTAGTCAATTGGGTCTATGGGGCATGTCTTCAGTGTTTCTTGGGGTGTTTTTGCCTTGAACTCTGCTTTGAAAACTGTTAGCTAATTCAGTCGCATAAAATACTAAACTTTAGTAGCTTGGAAGTAGCTTGCCTAGCAGTCCCCATTGCCAATGGAATACTGCGTATTCTTATAGTCAGCTTCAGCTACAACCTTTTCCTATGTCAGATATGTTGTGCACTAATGATTCACTCTAGCTCCCTTATAGACTACTATGTTCACTTTTGACTATATAACGAAAAGGGCCATTTATTCTCATATATATGCTAAGAGAAATAGATTCTGCATCTCTTTCATTACTTAAAATTGTAGAGTGTGGTTCTTATTCATGCATGTACAGTTCAGTGGGCATTAGCCTAAGTACTCAATATAAGATTGTCATGCAGGTTTACCTGGATTCAGCTGTGCTATAAAGAGGGATTCCCAAGCTTGTTTAGCTTACAGTGCTTTGAGCAGCTCATTAAGTTGGATGTACAACCAGAGATTGAAAAAAGATCCTTTGTTCTGTTACAACAAATTAGTGTCCTGGAGACACCTTGCACCGTTACTATATACGATCACTACAGAGCTGTGACTAGAACCCTTGAAATTCTTTGTGCAAACACCGTTCTCTACCACTTGAACTAAAGAAGCAATCCTTTAGAGCTTGATCCTGCAAAAATGTATACAGGGGAGTAAAACTACTCATGGCCATAAGTGTTTTATAGAATTGGGCCTAAATTGTTACATATTTTTATCCTAACAAATGTAAGTGTGAATGTTCTTATTATTCAGGTAATTATCTAATTATTATTTTTTTGTCCTGCAAAGTGCTTAGCCTCAAATATCTTGTGGCACTGAGTTCCACTGATTATCGCCAGGGATGATCTACATAATACTTAGTCCTGCCTCAGTTCAGGGGACTGGACTAGATGACCTATCAAGGTCCCTTCCAGTCCTACATTTCAATTATGTCTATGATTTTGATCCTAAATTCACATGTGCCTTTGAGCTGTCTCAGTTTTGTGCAATACGGATGTCTCACTGTCTTTGGTTTGTTGCACTAAATATATCCTTCGCTTATAATATTTGTGGATGACTGGAGGTGTTTTTCCTGTGCATCAAGGGTCTCTATAATAGCTTGATTTTCTGCACTGACAGCGTGAGCTGCTGATAAATATGTGAGCAGGCTTTTTCCATTACTAAATGTTTTCCCATTAGGGTCTTCCTGTTCTAGTTGTTCGGTTGCAAGTATGTACTCGTCCCATTGTAATAAAAAAAATTCTAATTTTCACCCTCTGGGCATGGAAACTTGCTAGCATCTTTTCTTTCTTATTAATCAAATTTTCGGACTTATCTCTCAAGCTGTCTAGACTTTCTTTGCTTGCATTGCCTAATCAGCTTCTAAAAGCTGAAGACTTCTTCCTTGCTGTTTATGTGATAAAGGGTCTGTCCAAACTTTTACACACCCGTGGCTGGCTCGTGCCAGCTGATTTGGGCTCGCAGGACTCGGGCTAATGGGCTGTTTAATTGCAGTGTAGACATTTGGGCTTGGGCTGAAGGTTGAGGTCTGGGGCCTTCCCACCTCACAGGGTCAGGCGCCAGCTGAAGCCCAAATATTTACACTGCAATTAGACAGTCCCTTAGCTTGGGCCCCACGAGCCTGAGTCAGTGGGCAAGAGCCAGCTGCGGATTTTTAAATGCAATGCAGACATACCCTGAGTGGCCTTGAAAATGTTACTATGCACTTAGCACTTCAACATAATCTTTCAGCAGAAGCTTCGCAGAGTAACAACAAACTTTACTGAGGGCAATGTGCTAACATAACACACTATCATCCGTACTGTCCACTGGATGGCTCCATGCAATGGTGTGCATGGATTCTGCTAAATACTCAGGAAACAACAGAGTTTTCTGCATGTGTTTATTGCCTGGAGTCACAGATTTCCATACTGAACACTATACTGTTGCACTCCTACTTTGTGCATTATAAATTCTTACTGGTCAGGAGAGCATGTACAATTACAGATCACTAACTTTTAGTAACTGCATCTGAACTTTAATTAATGTTACATTCAGAATTAGATAAAATATACAGAGTGGTCATTCTTAGCTTATAGCTACCTGGTATATTCTTTTCCACCATTGTGTACCTGCTCCATGTGTAGTGCTGAGCAGTCAGAGAAATTAGAAGTAAAGTAAATATACAGGCATAATGCCATGTTCTTCCAGCTCTGTTCTTTTGCAACCAAAGCCTCTGCTGAGTCCTTGTTAAAGTACAAAGTTTTCTGCAGTTAGCTGAATTGCTCATCATCCGCCAATCTGAAAAACTAGTTGGCATTGGAATTATTAATAATATTTGAAATTATTAATATTAATATGGGAAATCACCAAACACCAATTTAACCATAAATTCCTTTATTAAATCCAAAGGCCAAATGGTACTTTATGCAGTTGCTCTAAACATGCTTAAAAAGCTTAAATAATAACTAATTTATTACCTCCAAACAGTAACAAAACATTGATAAGCATTTGATCAAGGTACTTACAAATGGACTAAACCTGGGGGTGCTTAGACTCATATTGGTTGGCTCCAACGTGATCAGGCAGTTTTTAGCAATGAACCCTTTAAGAGCTGACTTTTTATATCCTTTAACAAACAAATTATGTCATTGAAGAAGTTTTAAAGAAACCTTATTGAGGTTGCAGGAACAAACCATCCTGATGTGTAGAAAGAAAAGTAAATATGGCAGGCGACCAGCTTGGCTTAACAGTGAAATCCTTGCTCGTCTTAAACACAAAAAAGCAGCTTACAAGAAGTGGAAGATTGGACAAATGACCAGGGAGGAGTATAAAAATATTGCTCAGGCATGCAGGAGTGAAATTAGGAAGGCCAAATCACACTTGGAGTTGCAGCTAGCTGGAGATGTTAGGAGTAACAAGAAGGGTTTCTTCAGGTATGTTAGCAACAAGAAGAAAGTCAAGGAACGTGTAGGCCCCTTGCTGAATGAGGGAGGGAACCTTGTGACAGAGGATGTGGAGAAAGCTAGTGTACTCAATGCTTTTTTTGCCTCTGTCTTCACAGACAAGGGCAGCTCCCAGACGGCTGCACTCCGCAGCACGGTATGGGGAGGAGGTGACCAGCCCTCTGTGGAGAAAGAAGTAGTTCGGGACTATTTAGAAAAGCTGGACGAACACAAGTCCATGGGGCCGGATGCACTGCATCCGAGGGTGCTAAAGGAGTTGGCCGATGTGATTGCAGAGCCATTGGCCATTATCTTTGACAAATCATGGCAATCGGGGGAGGTCCCGGATGACTGGAAAAAAGCTAATGTAGTGCCCATCTTTAAAAAAGGGAAGAAGGAAGATCCGGGGAACTACAGGCCAGTCAGTCTCACCTCAGTCCCTGGAAAAATCATGGAACAGGTCCTCAAGGAATCAATTCTGAACCACTTAAAGGAGGGGAAAGTGATCAGGAACAGTCAGCATGGATTCACCAAGGGCAAGTCATGCCTGACTAACCTAATTGCCTTCTATGATGAGATAACTGGCTCTGTGGATGAGGGGAAAGCAGTGGATGTGCTATTTCTTGACTTTAGCAAAGCTTTTGATACAGTCTCGCACAGTGTTCTTGCCAGCAAGTTAAAGAAGTATGGGCTGGATGAATGGACGGTAAGGTGGATAGAAAACTGGCTGGATGGTCGTGCTCAACGGGTAGTGATCAATGGCTCCATGTCTAGTTGGCAGCCGGTATCAAGTGGAGTGCCCCAAGGGTCGGTGCTGGGGCCGGTTTTGTTCAATATCTTCATCAACGACCTGGAGGATGGTGTGGACTGCACCCTAAGCAAGTTTGCAGATGACACTAAACTGGGAGGAGTGGTTGATACGCTGGAGGGTAGGGATAGGATACAGAGGGACCTAGACAAATCAGAGGATTGGGCCAAAAGAAATCTGATGAGGTTCAACAAGGACAAGTGCAGAGTCCTGCACTTAGGACGGAAGAATCCCATGCACTGCTACAGACTAGGACCGAATGGCTGGGCAGCAGTTCTGCAGAAAAGGACCTAGGGGTTACAGTGGACAAAAAGCTGAATATGAGTCAACAGTGTGCCCTTGTTGCCAAGAAGGCTAACGGCATTTTGGGCTGTATAAGTAGGGGCATTTCCAGCAGATCGAGGGACATGATTATTCCCCTCTATTCGGCACTGGGAGGCCTCATTTGGAGTACTGTGTCCAGTTTTGGGCCCCACACTACAAAAAGGATGTGGATAAATTGGAAAGAGTCCAACGGAGGGCAACAAAAATGATTAGGGGGCTGGAGCACATGACTTATGAGGAGAGGCTGAGGGAACTGGGATTGTTTAGCCTGCAGAAGAGAAGAGTGAGGGGGGATTTGATAGCTGCTTTCAACTACCTAAAAGGGGGTTCCAAAGAGGATGGATCTAGACTGTTCTCAGTGGTAGAAGATGACAGAACAAGGAGTAATGGTCTCAAGTTGCAGAGGGGGAGGTTTAGGTTGGATATTAGGAAAAACTTTTTCACTAGTAGGGTGGTGAAGCACTGGAATGGGTTACCTAGGGAGGTGGTGGAATCTCCTTCCTTAGAGGTTTTTAAGGTCAGGCTTGACAAAGCCCTGGCTGGGATGATCTAGTTGGGGTTGGTCCTGCTTTGAGCAGGGGGTTGGACTAGATGACCTCCTGAGGTCCCTTCCAACCCTGAGATTCTATGATTCTATGATTGCCAATTACTGACCTCAGCTCAAACCAATTTGAGACAGTTCATCTGAATTTCCAGGCTTAATTGAGATAAGATCTACAACCTCCTTTTTTCCCCAGGGCCTTTCCTCCCCTCCTTCTTGCTGTCCAACAGGTTGTTTTTTTAATTGTACCTAGGTTCACATAGGAGATAACACTGGTATGTGGAGTGGGAAAGTCCATGTTGGCTCATTTAAAGACAGATAACCTTTGATTTAAAACCATCTGCAGTCACCCCTATCAGTTAGAGGCCTTCTTTTTAGAACTTCCTCCCTCCCCTCTTATTTCAGTCATTCTTTGAACCAGACATCCTCCATACTTCATTCCTTTTGGCCTTAACTCGTTATTTTCAAGGCCTTCCTTCTATTTGCTAGTCAGGGCCTTTCCTTACAACACATATATTTCCTTTACCAATAAACTAACTTTAATTATTTAATTTTATACTTATCTTACAATTGGGAAAGTCAGCTTCTTCCTGTACCAAGGAGAGATTACTGTATACGTGGCAGCGCTGCAAAGGGGAAGTTGTTAGACGTGTCTCCTCCATACGTCAGTTCTGTGGCTGTTGGCACATGTAACATGGGCTGGAACTCTCAGACCTCCATGTAGTCTTATAGCCTCGTTCCTTTTTAAGGGCTGGCTTTCACACTCTAAACCACATTTTTAGTTACAGTAAACCCCCAATTTACATTTCATGATAAACAGATGAACTGACTCTATTCAACCCAGGTGCTTTATATGGGCTATTGCCATAGTATCTGAGTGCCTCCCAATCGCTAATATGTTTATCCTCACAGCACCCTAGTGAGGTAAAGTAGAGCCACTAAGTGACTTGCCCTGGGTCTCACAGGAAGTGTGTGGCGGAACAGGCAATTGAACCGAGTTCTCAGGCTAGTGTCCTAACCATTCTTTCTCGCTAACAAATAGGGAAAAATCCAAGAACAGTCAGACTGAGCAAAGAGCTGAGGTTGAGATTTCTGTTATTTGTAGTTATGTTATACTTACCTTAGGGAAGGTGAGTTTGGCCTATATCAAATGTGTTTATATGGAGCAGATTTCCTCCTTTCAGTTTGTTGGAACAGTCTTTGCATGCTAGGGAAATTGCCTTTCTCTATCTTGCTGAGGATAAAAGACCCATCGGCTACCCTCACCTGATTTAGTCTGCTTGTCGAAGCAGTTTACTGGGGTGTGGCCGCTGTCACATGCACACAGCTACTTGAAGCCATAGGTGAGAGCTGGGTGTAGGTGGGGACCAAGGCGGATGAACTATTCATAAGGAGCATGACGTGTTCCTCCAACAGAGATACTACCCATCTCTAATACCTCCCTACACCCATTGTGATTCAACAACATGAAGGCAGTTCAGTATGATGCTATGGGGTGTGGAGAGCATGACAAGGCACTGAAGATGTCCTGGTCACCTACTGCGGCTAAGGAAGTCCCCCTCCATAGTGATTTTTCATGCTGCTGGAATCAGGCTTCCGCGGCCGAGAGAGTGGGATTGCCCTGTGAAACGGCTTTCTCACTCAAAAATTTCCCGCACAGGTTTCTTTTTCTCACAACTCTCATCCCATTAACATCATCTAATCAAATCTCATCATTTTATCATTAATCCAAATCCTGTAGCAATGGGGGCATGGTGGAGTGACAGGTGGAGATGACCACCCGCAGTCATAGCCACAGTCCTGCACATAGGTGGCCTTGGGACTTGAGGCCATTCAGCTCCATCCCAAGGGCACCGGAGAAGTTTGGCAGCATCCTAGGTGACTAAGCAGCCCTTTTTAGGATAGCACTGCTCACCCTTTTTAAGAGAAGGGGCTTGAAAAGGTGCCTTAAACATTGCCTGCTTCATAATATCTGGTGAGACTACTGCAGCTGGCAGATCATCCTACAGTGGTCGAAAAACAATAAAGAAGAAAAGACTAATTTTAAGAGCATGGAACGTCCGCACCCTTATGGACAGAGAAATAGGCCTGAGAGAAGAATAGCTCTTGTCTCCAGAGAATTCACCTGCTACAACATTGATATTGCAGCATGAGTGAGACTTGAGTGGTCAGAGAAAGTTCTATCAGTGAGCTAGGAGGCGACTACACTTTCTTTTGGAAAGGAAAAGCGGAGGATGAAGACAGGATCCATGGAGTTGGACTTGCAATTAGAATGTCTTTCCTGAAACAACTTCCTGACATTCCTGTTGGCCTGAATGAATGGCTCATGAAATTTCTATTTCCCCCTGAATCCTTTACAGCATGTCACTGTCATTAGTGCCATTGCACCTATATTGACCAGCACAGAGGAAAGTAAGGAGCAGTTCTACTCTGACATGGATTCTATCTTTGGATCAAGCCCTGCATATGACAAGCTCATCCTGCTGGGAGACTTCAGTGCTAGAGTTGGTAGAATCAGCAGTGTCTAGAGAGGTGTGATGGGACGACATGGAGTGGGAAAGATGAACAGCAACGGACTCTGCCTCTTGGGTAAATGTGCAGAACATTGTCTACTCATCATTAACACCATCTTTACGCAAAATCATATATATAAAATGACATGTATGCACCCACAGTCCAGACTATGGTACCTGATCGACTATGTTATTACCGTCCAATGAGACATCCACGATGTCAGAATTACCAGAGCCATGCATGACACAGAATGCTGGACAGACCACAGATTGGTAAGAGCAGTGTTCAACCTGCATATAGTCCCCTCACAGCATAAGTGCCCTAAGCTCAATAGAATAGCCTTCAACATAGCAAAACTCAAATACATCGACTATCAGATGCAGTTTCAGCAGTCACTTGATGACAAGCTTTTTTCATGCTCACTATTCACTGGCAACCCAACAGAAAAATGGAATCAGTTCAAAGATGTGTTTATTGACACAACTAAATCAGTGCTAGGGCCAAAGAAAAGGGTACACAAGGACTGGTTTGATGAGAACAATGAGGACATTTCCAAACTCCTAAGCAGAAAGCGTTTGCTGAATGGCAGAATGATCTCACTTTCATCTCAAAGAAAGATAGGTTTAAGTCCCTATAGAGCAAGGGCCAGTTTCAACTGAGGAGAATGTGGGATGAGTGGTGGAAGAAGAAAGCTGCAGAAGTTCAGCATTACACGGATACAAACAATGCAAAGATGTTCTTTGACTCTCTCAAATCAGTCTACATACTATCTAAACCTGGCACAGTTCCCCTGAAGTTGGCGGATGGCATAATCCTCATCAGAGACAAGGAGGGAATCATACAGAGTTGGGTCTAACACTTCAGTAGTTTACTAAATAGACCATCCACAGTCAATCGACGTGTCCTTGATCAGTTACCTGAGAAACCCATCAAAGAAGATCTCGATCTCCCTCCAGTTGAAGAGGTCATGAAAGCCATCAAACAATTAACTCTGGTAAGACATCCAAAAAGGATAGTATTCCAGCAGAACTGTACAAAGCAGCAGGCCCAAAGACTATCGAGGTGTTTCATGACTGCTTGAGTAGCATTTGAGAGGAAGAAGAAATATCACAAGACTTCAAAGATGCTATTATTGTATCACTGTTCAAAAACAAAGGCAGTAAAGCTGCCTGTGAAAACTACAGAGGCATTTCCCTTCTCTGTACAGCAGGGAAAATGCTAGCTTGCATTCTACTGAACAGACTCATTGCAAACATATCTGATGAGAATCTGCCAGAAGTGCAATGTGGTTTCAGACCAGGTCGTAGTACATGGACATGATTTTTGTCATAAGGCAGGTCCAGGAAAAAAGTTTAGAGCAGAACATGGCCCTGTGTGCAGTCTTTATCGAGTTGACCAAAGACCCTTGATACGGTCAACAGAGAGGGTCTGTGGGCTATTCTATATAAACTGAGAGTTCATACAAATCATCCGTCTGTTCCACGACCACATGACAGTGCAAGTGCTCTCCAATGGTAAGCATTTGAAATGTCAAATGGAGTGAAGCATGGTTGCATATTTGCTCCAGTGCTATTCAACTTGTTCTTTGACTGTGTCCACAGCCATGCCACAAGGGAATTTGATCAGGGGATATACATTCACTACCAACTTGATGGCTCCCTCTTTGATCTTCGAAGACTCAGTACTAAGACCAAGATGCTGGAGAAACTTCTTGTCGAGGCACTTTTTTTGCAGATGACTGTGCCTTGATGCCCATAGACATAGTGACCTTCAGGTTATCATTGACAGATCATCTGAAGCATCCCAGCTCTTTGGCTGCACATCAGTCTTGGTAAGACAGAGGTCTTGTTCCATCCAGCACCTCATTCTAATGCCCCAATGCCAGCCATCTTCATCCAAGGTACACAGCTGAAAAAGTGGATTAGTTCAAGCATTTGGGCAGCACCATCTCTAATCACAGCACAATCTCTAGTGACATGTCTAGTGCCCTTGGCTGACTCCAAACAAAAGTCCTTAACCAACACAACATTGGTCTCGCCACCAAATTGAAGATCTACAGTGCAGTGGTCTTAACATCTCTCCTATATGGATCTGAGACATTGACAGCACATTAAACAGTTTGAGCAATTTCACATGCTTTCTCTCTGCTCAATAATAAGCATTTGCTGACAGGACAGCGTGACCAATATTAAGGTCTTTGAGAGAGAAGACACAACCAGCATCGAGAAAATGCTACTCAGAGCACAACTTAGGTGGACCAGACATGTCATCAGAATGGAAGACCATTGCCTCCCAAAACAGATCTTGTATGGGAAGCTTAGGTAGGACAAAAGAAAGAAGGGTCATCTGTATAAGCGCTTCAAAGATAACCTGAAGAGCAGTCTCCAGTGGGCTGGCATCAATCTAAAAGCCATCAATCTGAGCAAATGGCCTAGAACAGGACACACTGGTGGTCTGACAAGATCAGCATGCAATAGGTTTGAGCGGGATTGATGAAATCATCTTTAGGCAGCATGTGAAAGACATCACAGAGCTGCATTGTCAAACATCATAGACACAGACTTCCCATGCCCTCAGTGTTGCTGACTATGTGTATCAGGGTTCAGACTTCAGAGTCATATCCATAGCCATGAATGAGAATGATGACAATATCGTCATCGTCGTCAGCGATGGACTACCAATAATATGGAGAAACTTCAACTGGTTACACCTAGCCTAACATGAATCCACATTTGCCTTGCCACTGTCTCCTGCTCACGTGACCTAGATGGCAATGCCTATTGGTCTGCATGCGATGATCCCCTCTGCTGTTACTCAGGTACCCAAATCAGGTCTTTATTCATAGATTTTTAGATTAATAGATTTTAAATCCAGAAGGAGGGACCTTTATGGTTTCCTGCATAACTATGTCCTTTACCCATTTGAGGTGGATTGTCATTGAACAAAATACCTCCAAACACAATGGAGCAGCGATGGGACTACTCTGAATTGTGCATGGGGCTAGGAATCCACTTCTCTGCACCCTTTGCCTTGTACTCAAGATATCTGCATATTTTTCCATGGATTAAGAGTGCATCTTGTACCATGTTCCCAAGCACTTGAAGCTTATCTCCACCTATAATGAATGTTTGGCCCTATAGGTGTAACACTGTGGATATCAAGAGAGGAAAATAAAAACTGTTGTTTTAAAAAAAATAATTAGCATGAAATGAGTTTTGAAGATACTGTTTGGATACCCAGCTTTGTAAGGCTTATTATGTTTATCAGCCTTCAGAAAGCTTCTCTGTCATTCATTTTGGATTATTAATGTTTATTAATTCTCTTCATACTGCGAAGATGACATTTTAAATCTTTCCTTCTAATTTTAAATAATAAATTTCACTTCCTGACATGATTTATCAGTCCTAGCACTGATGGAATATTATCATCTCATTAAAATCATGCCTGGCTTATTATTACAGGAGCATAGCAAAAGGAAAATAATACTACTTAGCCTAACATGTTTGATATATTCAAAGCACCATACACACATTAACCAATCAATCCCCACAACCCCACTGTGCAGTGGTTGAGTATTATAACACTATTAAGTGAATTGTGTAAGGCCATGCAGTGAGCTAGTGGCAGAATCACAGTTAGAACTCAGGCATTCCTTATGCCCAGTCAGTGCCAAATCCATACTGTTCTTCCTTTCTAGAAAACAATTAGCTGTAGTTACAGATTCAATATAGCAACAGCAGGTTTTGTTTTTGAGATCACCTTCTTACAGAGCCCCAGAATAATTTTGTACTAGTACATTCTTTGAGTGATGGTCTCTATGTGTTTTCCTCACATGAGACATACATGTGCACCATGCACCTGAGGCCAGAAATTTTTGTAAGCAGTGTCCATTGGCCTGTGCATGTGCCATAGTTCTCTTCACACTCTGAACTGAGGGCATAAAAGGTGGTGTGGGCTGATGCCTCTCCAGTTCCTTCTTACTGCCACATGCTCTGGGTCAGAATCTTCCATGTCCTCAGCTCCTTTTTCACTTCATCATTGCTGAAAGATACTGTATATAGTTTTTTTGTAATTTTTGTAATTTAGTCATTTCGGTAGCATAGTATAGTTAGTGTGTTCCCCATTTCTTTCCCACCCAGGGTCTTTTTCCCCTCCGAGAAGTCTGGGGTTATGCCCAGGATCCCAATGTTCAAAAACTGTTTCCTACCCTTGCTCGTTTTCAATGAGCGGCGAACATCAACTCTGTCTCCACTGCTTGGGTGAGGCTCATATTTTTGCCAAGTGCAGCATCTGCTCCTCTTTTTCTCCCCAGAAATCATGAGGGTTGGGAACAGAGACTCAGAAAACATCTAATGGAGAAGGCAATGAAGCCCCAGTTAGATCCAGGCCAGGAGCCACCCCCGTACATCAGTCTAACCAAGAAAGCATTGCACCTCCAAACACAAACTTGGGAACGGAGGCTAAGACTATTAAGTGTAAGGAGCAGGGCCGGCTCCAGGCACCAGCTTTCCAAGCTGGTGCTTGGGGCGGTATCCCGAATGGGGTGGCAGTCCGAATCCCGCGGCGGCAATTTGGCGGCAGCTCCACCGCTGTTCCCACGGCGGTGGCAATTCAGTGGCAGCTCTGCCGCCGCTGCGGCAGCATTTCGGTGGCGACTGTTTGGGGCGGCAAAATTGGTAGAGCCGCCCCTGCTAAGGAGAAGGCCTTCACATAAGAGCACAGGGCACTGTCATAGACAAGCCATCTTCATCTAAAACTGCCCCAAATAGAAAGGATCTCTCTGTGACCCTGTCAAAGTTGGGAGTGCTAGTGCGCAGAGGTGCTAAGGACAGAGGCCTCAGTAAATCTTGACAGGAGAAGGAGGTGCACAGGGGTACAGATTCAGCAGTTCTGACATCAGCTCCAATGGTGCTCCCATCCACTTCTAGAGCCAGTGTGGTACCGGTAGCGACACAGCCCTGGAGGGAGCCAACTGCCAGTGGACTCTCTCTTCATACCCCAGGGCAATCTAAGATGTACGTCTCTCCAGAGAACATCTCTGCTCTTCCCTATCTGCATTCACCCTCCTGTGAGGACCATCTCTATTCTGGGATGTTGTTACACCAGAGGAACAGACTATCCCAATGGGGCAGAGTCATTCTCCCATCCCACCTGCCAGCCTTGAGGCGCAACCATTGGTATGGTTGGTTCCACTGGAAATAAGGGATCCAGCTTTCTCTTCAGACGAGTCTGAGGCCTTGCAGAAGTTTCTACAGCATCGGGTGGAGGTGGCATGAGACAGGAGCCCCAGAAGATTGGCCAAGAGACAGGTGGTACCCTTTTCCATGGGGTCCCCCTCTGCTAGTTGATCCATTCTACTGGCAATAATAGGGACCCTATGAGCCCTACCCTGGACACCCAGGATCAGTTCAGGAGTCCTATTTGCTATTGCCTGGATACCCACAACTTGCCCATACGGAATATTTGGAAGGGGAAGGTGAACCAGATCTGCCGGTTCTGGTAGTTCTGGGAGCAATCTTGTCATCTTCACTGGATGAGGTGATTACTCCATTTTCTCCAACCGCACCAGACAACTTTAAACAATATCAATAATTGTAATTATTGTAATAATCAATATCATAATTGGATATGGTGGCTGTGAAGCTACAGATTCAGCTTGAGGAAGTCCAGGAGCTTCAGAACAGATTACTAGACATTCTTCAGCCTTCCAGTCCGAGATGAGTAATCCTCCCCATCAACAAGGCCATCATGGACCCAGCAAAGATGGTTTGGCACACTCCTACTTGTGCTCCCACCCATAAGAGGGCTGAGTAGCGCTGCTTTGTTCCATCCAAGGGGAGAGAGTTTTTGTTCTCACCCACTGCCTAACTCTTTGGCTACAGAATGGTCCAAGCAACAGCACCCAAAGGCTACTCTGATAAGGGACAAAAGCATCTCGACCTTCTAGGGAGAAAGGTCTTCTCTTCCACCTGTCTCTGGTACGGATCTCAAATATGACTTTACTAATTATAATTTTCTGGAATTTAAGGACAAGCTCCCTGAGGAGGATAGGGCCCACTCCTAGGCCTCGCTGTATGAGGGCAGATTGGTGGCCAAAACTTCCCTATAAGCCACAGTGAACATGGCATATACTACATCTAGGGGGATGGCTACAGTCATTGTTACGAGGAGAGACTCGTGGTTGCAATTCTCATATTTGCCTAAAGAGTGCAGAGTGCCATCCAAGATCTGCCCTTCGATACTATCAGCCTATTCCATTAGAAGACGGATGAGTTTCTCCACTCCCTCAAAGACTCAAGGACAACACTTCACTTGCTTGGCATTTATACTCCTGCCCCTGTGAGAGAACATCATAGACAGGGGTATAGGGCAAGACCACCTTCTCGGCCATTTTATCACACCATTCTCAGGAGCCATCACACAAGAGACAGAGCGTTTATAGACCCAGGAATCCATCCTCTGCAACATCTACCACCACATAATACTCTAACCCTTAAGCCAAGAGTCTCTTTTGATGGGACTGTTGAGACCTGTGTCCCTTTATTGATGCCGCTTCATTCCCCTTCTCTGTTTGGAAGCCACCTTACCCAATTTGCCAAAAACTGGAGGACCTTAACTACAGACAAAAGGGTATTAGAGATTATTCAGGTGGCTATCTGATAGAGTTTATGGTACCTCCTACCCACAACTCCCCTTCCTGGTTCCTTTTCAGGGACTGCTTTCATAAGGACATTCTATAACAAGAAGTGAACCCCTCAACATGAAAGGAAGGAATTCGATTCCCCTTACATCTCAATTCCCAAGAAGAATGGGGGATGGGAAGGCTAATTGTTGATCTCAGACGCTGAACAGGTTCATTCAAAAACTAAAATTCCGCATGATATCCTTGGCATCAATAATTCTCTTGTTAGAGGAATACACGTGGTTTGTGGCTCTCAACATGAAAGACACCTTTTTTCATATAGGAATCCACCCAGCCCACAGGAGGTTCCTCAGGTTCCTCTTCAGAGTTCTTCCCTTTGGTCTAGCCACAGCACCCAGAGTCTTCAAAAAGATTTTGAAGAAGTGGCAGCTTGGATGAGAAGAGGGATTGACAATCTTCCCTTACCTTAACAACTGGCTTCTGATAGGCAATTCCTGCGAGGAAGTCCAGCGGGCAATCAGTATTCTGCTCAGCCTTCTGTCTTCCCTGGATATCTATGACATCCACATATCTAGCACATGACTTATGAGGAGAGGCTGAGGGAACTGGGATTGTTTAGCCTGCAGAAGAGAAGAGTGAGGGGGGATTTGATAGCTGCTTTCAACTACCTAAAAGGGGGTTCCAAAGAGGATGGATCTAGACTGTTCTCAGTGGTAGAAGATGACAGAACAAGGAGTAATGGTCTCAAGTTGCAGAGGGGGAGGTTTAGGTTGGATATTAGGAAAAACTTTTTCACTGTAGGGTGGTGAAGCACTGGAATGGGTTACCTAGGGAGGTGGTGGAATCTCCTTCCTTAGAGGTTTTTAAGGTCAGGCTTGACAAAGCCCTGGCTGGGATGATCTAGTTGGGGTTGGTCCTGCTTTGAGCAGGGGGTTGGACTAGATGACCTCCTGAGGTCCCTTCCAACCCTGAGATTCTATGATTCTATGATTCTATATCAATTATGAAAAATCCACATGGACCCCCACAGGGTTTATAAATTTTACAGGGGCAACGTTGGACTGCCGTTGTGTGGTATCTACCTCTCAAGAGGTTTCAGGCCATGAGTGTTCTTACACATCTGGTCACTTTCAGATCCAGGACATCAGTCAGAACTTGCCTTTCCCTCCCTGGCCACATGACCTCATGCACCCTTGTGACGCCATTCACAAAGTGACACAACCATTTGGGTTTTATTGACCAGTGTGTCTTGATGTGACTGGTGACATTTTCTGTAATTAATGCAGCTGTTCCTTGACAGTGCATATGCTTCACAGTGAATCACCCAGCTTCATCTTTGCTGCCTACAAGTCTGGCTTCTCTCTGTGTACTCACCAGGGAAACATAAATGGCAAAGTGACAATTCTGCCCAAAGTTTAAGACCTTTTTCTCTGGTGGAGACACCCCTTTCCTCACACTGACTCCCAAGGCAACCATCATTACTGATGCCTCCTCTTGGGTTGGGATGCTCACTTGAGTGATCATATGGCACAAGGCATCTGGACCCTACAGGAGTCCAGAATGCATATCAATTTACCAGTACTCTGCAGTCCATCGAGACTTCATCTTCCTCCCACTCATCTGATCCAGACAAGTCCAAATAATGTCGAACAACATGACAACAGTATTTTATATAAACAAGCAGTGAGGTGCAAGATCCTTCTCTCTCTCTCTGTCTGGATAGAGTCATTCATCCTCTGGAATTGGTGCATCAGCCATCTCATAACCCTGTCAGCCTCAAATTTACCAGGGGTGCAAAACTCCCTACCAGACTGCCTGAGCAGAAATTTTTCCACAAATCATGAATGGGAGATTGATAATTTGGTTCTCAATGATGTTTTCACTGATAGGGAACACTGGCCTGGGACCTCTTCACCACATGGGAGAACAGGAGACTTCCTTGTTACTGCTCCAGAGCAGCCCTGGGCAAGGGACATCTCCCATGAAGCCAACTGGTGTCATGGAATGGTCACCTGGAATCAGAGCCATCCCGTCCATAGGACGGACTGGGGCAACCACCCTGGTCCCCGTGCTTTGGGGCCCGCCGTGCTTCAGGGGGATGCGGGGGGGGGGGGGGGGAGGCAGGGCGGCCCAGGGGGCTAGCAGGGGGCCTGGTGCCAGCAGCAGGGGTTGGGCCTGTGCCCCGCACTCTGGGCATTTATTTCTTTTTCTTGCCCGCAGCCTCCCAGGCCTGGGCTCAGCCTCTGTGGCAGCAGCAGTGAGCAACCCAGCCCCAGCCCGCTCTGCTCTGCCGGTTCCTGGCGTCACTGCTGCCTCAGGGTCCTAGCATCTCCCAACCACTAGTGCCAGGGCAGGCTGATCCAGGCTGCCCCTGCCCTTCCGCCTTGGACGGACCCTTCCCTTTTCCGGTGGGACCCTCCACCAGCACAGGGGCCCCCTTGCCCCTATCACAGGTGAGTGCCAGCCAGTAGTCTCCATCGTTCCTCGCCCAGCACTGGTGTCCCCCCAGTGCCCCACACCTCCCCCTTGCACTGCCCTTTCTCCCCTCTCCCAGCACTTGGTGGGGTCCTCGAATGCCACCTCCAGGCCAGGGCCATCCCTTATCATCCCCTACCTCAGAGTTTTCCTTGCCTTTCAGCTCTCCAACCTTGGGGTCCTCCTCCCCGCAGTACCAGGACCTGGTATCCCACAACTCTGCTCTCTCCACCGCCCACCAGGACTGGGGTCCTCCATCCATCTGCTTTTCTGCCTCCCCTCCCCGCCCCCAGAGGAAACAGCTCTTAGAGTCCCTCGTCCATGCTGGTGGGTCCTGGGGTCCCCCAGCCCCAGGGCACATATAGACCCTCTAAGAGCCACCCAGTTCCTGAGACCTGGGCTCTCAGTGTTGTGAATGTGTAGTTACATTTTTAAAAAATCCACTGAGGGTAGCGAGGCCATATGCACCTGGGAAGTGAGCTTGCTGCAAGGAACTCCAGAAAGGTGGATTTCAGAATGTAAGCAGTGCGACACTGATCGTGATCGGTGAGGGTTTTTTTAGTTATATGACCTTCATTATAATTATAAAAAAGGACTACAATATAATATAACAACATTATAATTATACAGCTGTGTGCTATCAGTATTTAACCTGAGGCCAGCAGCTGCCCTTGAAGTTAACTGTAACCAGATTCACATGTATAAAAAATGTTAAGGGGGAGCCCCATACAGGTTGATTTGCCCCAGGCCCCACACTCCCCTAGGGGCGGCCTTGCCTGAGATATGCCTTCCTTCCCATTCTATTGATATCACGAGTTCTAAGGAAGATCTGCCAAGACAGAGCTTGAATCATCCTGATTGTGTCCAACTGGTTTACGGATCTGCTGAGGCTCTCAGTTCACGGGCCCTTGGACATCCTCACATTGCTATACCTTCTAACACAGCACAAGGGCAAGTTCAAGCACCCAAATCCAAAATGGCTGCAACTCAGAGCATGGTATTTGAATGGGCATTGGAAATAGAGCACTCATGTTCCAAAAGGGTGTAATTCATCTTTAACCGAAGCAGAAAAGACTACGAGAAACTGTTACTCAGCAAAATTGATACATTTCAGAATCTCCTGTGATCCCTACTATCCTAGAGTATCTACTTACCTTTAAGTCTTACGCTCAGTTTTCTGTGAGTGCATTTAGCAGCAACCAGAGCTTTCTATGCTCTGATGGATAACAGTACAACATTCACTCATCCTGTCTCAAATAGATCTCTAAAGGAGATTTTCAGATCCTTTCCACCATTGATGAAGTTCACAGCTCAATAGGAACTAAATTTTGTCCTATCATCACTCACTAAACACCCCTGCTCCACCTTTGAGCCTTTAACTATGTGCTGTATGGCCCATGTATCCATAAGGGTGGCCTCTCCGCTGGCCATAACATTAGCCAGAAGAGTCAGAGGGCTGGGAGCATCCTTGGCAGATCCATCATTCACTATTTTCTATAAAGAAAAGATCTCGTTATGACCCCACCCTAGATTTATTCCTAAAGTAGTTGCTGAATTTTATGAGAGTCTGCTAATCCACTTACAAGTATTTTTTCCAAAACAGCATGCCTCAGATGAAGAGACAGCTGCCTTCTCTGGAGGTCTGAAGGGCTTTGGCCTTTTATCTGCAAAGAACAAAGATGTTAGAAAGACATCAAAACTATTTGTTTCCATAACAGAGTGATTGAGGGCTCAAGCCATATCAGTTCAGAGACTTTCAAAATGGATCTCTGATTGTATTACACTTTGTTACCAACTAGATCAGGGATCTCAAACTCAAATCACCACGAGGGCCACATGAGAACTAGTAAATTGGCCCAAGGGCCGCATCACTGAAACCTTTTCATACAATGATACAAAAGTATAGTCAAAAATGAAAAAAATGAAGAGTAATATAGTATTCTATTAAAAGTCAATGTATTAACTTTTTAAAAACTGTCATGTAAAGAGGGGTTTTAATAAAATATAAACACTCAGTAATGTTTGGAGCTTGGCTGCCAGTGGAGTCGGCACCTATGGCGGGCCGCAGGAAATAACTCTGCGGACCGCATGTGGCCCGCGGGCCGCGTGTTTGAGACCCCTGAACTAGATCTTATTCCCCCTCTGTCCTTTGTTCCTGTGAGACTGGGCTGGGTTTGTCCCATCCATGCCCTGATGAGGTGTAAACTGCCTCTCTGCTCTTGGGGAGTTTTTGCCTGGGCTTATTTTAAGCCATGAGGATACATTTTCAGCCTCATAACTACATACGTGAAATTATAACCTATAACATTACTGTAACAACAATGCTCAGTGCATCATGAGCCTTCCAAAGACACCTGACATGACAAATTTTGCATTGGATACCACACAATCATTTTATAAGGATGAACATGGAGGTGCTGGGTGTTCCCGCGAGGTTCAGAGCGTCACACCGCCCTCTGTCCCCTCTTCTGCAGATTCTTTGAACTGCAATAGAAAGGGGAAACTGGGGAGGCATTGGCCCACACCATCTTTTACTCCCTTGATTCAGAGCATGAGGAGAGCTAAGGTGTGTGTGTGTGGGCCAATGGACAATGCTTGCAAAATATTTCCATCTTAGGATCATGGTGCACATGTGTAGCCCACATGTGGAATACAGACAGGGACCACACATCTTGAAAAACCTCCAATTACAGGTAAATAACCTCCATTTATTTAGAACTCATTCTTGTTTTGAGATCTAAAATGGATAGCTACTATATTCCAACAGCTCATGTTGCCTACCAGTTTTTTAAGGATTCTTCTTTTTCTTTACCTTTCCTTAGTCCAAAATACTTACTTAAGATCGTCCATTCAGAATGAAAGCTGCCTACGTGAATTTGTTTTGAAAATAAAATTAGCATAATGATATGCAAATCCCTGCTTATTTTTCTGTGGTGCAGGACCAGTGATATAATCATATGCATGGATATTTGAACTTGGTTTGAAAATGTCACACACATTCAATTAGGTGCATGGTAGCCTGCATTTTTACCTACAATCTGTATGCTGCTCATGTGCAAGCACCATCTATTCGTTTTCAACAGCCAGTCCTTTATTACTGGAGTACTCACAGAAACCGGAGATATAAAACATACAACACTGACATCTCCCCTTCTCCTCCTAAACCCCTATCAACCAAAAACGAGAGGAAATTAATAAAATCTATAAAACAAATAACCCCCTCACCACTCACAAGCAGAGTTTTGACTCTGAAAAGGATGGCAGAGGCACCGTTAAGTCCACTCAGGGTTTTGCTATTTTGATTTGAGGTGGAAGCGCTGAGATCTAGATCCTCAAAGGTACTTAGGCATAGCTCCACTCAGCATTGCAATGCCTAACCCAGGGGTCTCAAACTCAAATTACCACGAGGGCCACATGAGAACTAGTGCATTGGCCCGAGGGCTGCATCACTGACCCCACCCTCTCGCTGCCCGAGCCCCGTCCCCACTCCACCCTTTCCATTAGGCCCCGTCCCTTCTCCGCCTCCTCCCCTGTGCGCATGGTTTCCCGCTCCTCCCCCCTCCCTCCCAGAAACCGCAAAGCTCTTCCCATGTGGCCCGTGGAGCTCTTCCCTGCGGCCCACCAGGCGCCCTACGCCCCCCCATTTTTTTTAAACCCCCAGGCAGTTTCCGCTGCCAGAACAGCTGTCTGGCAGCGGGAACTGCCTGGGGGTAAAAATAAATAAATAAATAAAAACTTGGGGGAGGCGCGGGGAGCGGCCTGCGGGCCGCGTGTTTGAGACCCCTGGCCTAACCTCTAGACAGCCTGCCACCTAGTGGAATCCCCAGCCATGAGCAAGATGCCCAGGCTCCCCAGACAATGTCTGGGGATAGTTAGGTGCCAGAAAAAGGGATCGTCAAAAACCAGCAAGCTGAGGGGGGAGCCCCCTGAGTTAGCAAGGAATGAAATGCCCCAGAGAGGAGTGGGAAGAGGAGTGGGGGTTAGGTGCCTAAGGATTTGTCCATATGGTGCATTAGTCTGCACCAGAGGGGTATAAAAATGGGTCCACATTAGTGTGTCGTGCAGTATCTGGCCTGGGTAGATCCTGCTTCTGTTTCAAACAGTACTACATTAACATGCAGGAGTGCATACCAGCACTTTTAGTGCATGCCAGCAGGGCTCACACAGGCCAGTTAGTGTGTGACATACTAGTGTGCACTAGAATTTACATCATTCTGGTGTGCAACTGACCGGTGCACCTGCCTGACTGGCCAGAGATGGGTGTCTCCCTATGCTTGCGATTCTCAGACACAAACCCTCTCCCAGAGCTGGGCATCTAAACCAGGTCAGCCATGCCCTAGCAGCTGAAACCATCTCTGCCGCCTATCTTCTGCTGGAGCTTGATTCTTCTCTCACGCTTGCCCTACATTTCCCTTTGCTCCTGGCTGTCTTTTGCGTGGGTGGTGTGCTGCCCCCACTCCACCCATCAGTGGCATGCATCTGTCGCTCTTGCAGCACGGTCTGACAGATCTCAGGTCTCATAGCACACCCACAGAACCAGGCTCTGTTGGTGAGATAGGCGTTCCCCACTTAGTTGGAGAAATCCACCTTGGGGCTTTAGCTTGAGCTAGGTTCTAAGTTTCTTGTTAGCTGTGGAGCAGCATCAGGACTTAGGCAGCTTTATGAATGGTGACCAGCCGAAACTGGTGCCCTGGGAACTTAGGTGCCCATGGAATTAGGCGGCATCCAAATGATGAACTTCAGTGCTTAAATACTTTGAGGATCTGGGCCTCAGTTTTAGGGTGAGGGGTGGCAGTATAAAACTCTAAAATAGATTGATACATCGAGTATATGTCTCTGCTGGTGTAGCATTGTCTCTGGGAGTCTATCTCCAGCATAGGTCACTGAAGGAAAATGTGCAAAAATGTTTCATGAAAAGAGATGTAAATTATTTAGCAAAAGTCTAAGATATTTTAAATTTAAATCCTCCCCCCCTAATCTGAACCTAAAACAGTTACACGAATTCCATCATGTGCGAGACTGAAGCTGAGAGCAGCAGAGACTTCGGGCATGCTAGTGTATATGTAATATATACAGGAACTGCTTCATCAGATGGAGACCAGCAAATATAAATGGATTTGCACAGAGTCGCTTGGCTGTTACTAAACCCACGAGAATATAAAATGAAACAAATTCAAACATGAGCAATACAATTTGTCAGTGTATAGAAACCTACAATGCAAGGTTAGACCAATTAGTGCTATGCTTATATGTTAAGTATAGATGACTGAAGTCATAGACCATAGTCATGGTCAACACTGGTTCTCCACTTGTGAGGTAACTCCCTTCTCTTCATGTGTCAATATATAATGCCTGCATCTGTAATTTTCACTCCATGCATCTGAAGAAGTGGGTTTTTTACCCACGAAAGCTTATGCCCAAATAAATCTGTTAGTCTCTAAGGGTAGGTCTATACTTACGCGTCCCATCGGAGGCGCGCGATCGATGTTCTGGGTTCGATTTATCGCGTCTTGTCAAGACGCGATAAATCGAACCAGGAAGTGCTCCCTCGTCGACGCTGGTAATCCAGCTCGACGAACGGAGTAGGCGGAGTCGACGGGGGAGCCTGCGCGCCGCGTGTGGATCCCGGGTAAGTGCTTTTTCATTCGAACTAAGGTACTTCGACTTCAGCTACGTTATTCACGTAGCTGAAGTTGCGTACCTTAGTTCAACAGGGGGGGGTAGTGTAGACCTAGCCTAAGGTGCCACCGGACTCCCTGTTGTTTTTGAAGTCATAGAAAAAAGCGATTCTTAATGTTGTTCATTTGAAACATCAGTAGCATAATTTATAACATCAAAGAGGAAGAACTAAGGGTTGTGATGGAAATTGGAAAATGAGTTAGCAAGAGGGTCACAAGCCAGAGTTTCTAACAATACAAACCATAATAATAATTTAAACTTCTATAGCACTATTCATCCAAGGATCTCAAAGTGCTTTGGCAAACATTAATTAACTGAGCCTTGGAATACCCCTGTGTGTTACTATAGGTATCTTGATTTGACAAATGGTTAAGATGAAATGCAGAAAGATTGTTTCATCTGAGGTAACAGAGCAACAAGTCAGTGGAAGAACTGCAAATAGAACCTGCAGTCCTGACGTCCATTCCCTGGCTCTAACCACTTAGCCCACACTTCCTACCAGTAAAATGAGTAATTGAAATGGTGAGACAGGGTTTAATGAACCCCATTTGATATTTATGTTCTTGCTTTCTGAGCGTTTTGGGTAATGTAGCAGTGGAGTAGGATGGTTTAAAATCTATGGAGTTTAGTCAGTCTTCATCTGTCTCTTGCATTCATTTTTTTGAAGCAAACACAGGAATATTTGGCCTCCTATGAGTTAATATAGCAGGCCTATTCCTACAGTTGGGCTCTGCATTGAGTCTGTACTATTGGATCCAACTGCTGGATTGTGGTCCTTTGTCTTATTCCCTAATGTAGAAGAAATATGGACTCATACACCAAAGACATTAAAAGTCAAAATATTATATTTAAATCATGTTGAGAATATAGCAAGCAATATTTGGAAGCTAAGGGTTAATGCTGTCACTCCTTTCCATTATTTAGAATGGCATGAGGCTATCCTAATCATGCAGTTATGCTGCCATAGGGGATTGGTGAATGGGAGTTGAATTTGGTGCCTTGCTCTCTGGAGACCCAAATGGGCAAGTCCCTGGGAGATACACTAGAAGAAGCCAAACATAATTTTCCTATTGAAATTTATTACAGTCTCCTTAAATTCATTGCTTGCAACCCCAGTCAGTTTGTGAGGTGCCAGCAAGGCCATGGGCAGTACAACATTGGGGGGATAGCAAATGTGTGAGTATCATGTGTGACACTTGACAGATCTGGTAGCTGTTAGCAGTCATTTGCAAGAGTTGACATGTTCACGACTCTGCAGGGAGTCCACGCAGGTGTGTTCTGTTCACTCCAGTTAAGCAAGTGCTCTGATATTTGGGAATGACATAGTGAGCGAGGTGGAAGGAATTGTGATAAAAGGTAGTTGGTTTAAAACTAGCTTAGGGAAGGGAGGACTGAGAGCTCCCGTAATCCATGGCAAATGTGAATGCAGAAATTCACAGTAAAAAGAGAGGCTTGTGTAGAAATTCCTGTACCAAATTAATTGTATTATCAGCCTATGTTATAATGGCAAAGCTCTAGAATTGTCACATGACTGCTACTCATCAGAAGGTAAGCTATGGGAGCAGGGTGCTGGAAAAATGTGTATAGTGAGAGTGCTGAAAGCCATTGAACAAAACTATAAACCCTGTACATGATGGAAGCCATCCATTCAGTTGCTATTATTACGCCTAGCTTAGGTGTGCTGTCACACCCCAGCACCCCTATACACAAGTGCCTTTTGAAAGTTAAAAGCCTTTGAATACCAGCAGTGAATTAAGATGAAAGAGGTAAACTTCTGCCTCCACCCAACTTGCTTTGCAGTTAGGGAGCTGTGTCAGTCAAGCATGAGGAGCACATGGAGTGGTGGCACACAGCTCTGAGGGACCCTACAGTGGGGTAGTTTCGTGCTCCACTAGGCTTTAAATCTATTTTACGTTTACATTAGGGTCTTGAGGAGAATTCCAGGTTTCTGGGTTGGAATTGGGGTGGTGTTAGCTGTGACACTGAAGCAGATGTATTTGCACTATTAAATTTGTAAGAATTCCCCCTGAGTGGAGAGGAGAAACCCTTTTGGTCTGCATGCAGTTAGAAGAGTCACATACATGTGCACTCTCTCGCGCTCACCCTTTCGCTCGCTCTCTCAATCTATATAAACACACTCTTTGTTGCTCTCTCTGTCATGAAGATGTTACTTTTGTTCATTCTTGTTTACTCAATCTAAATTAAACTAAATCACTTTCACACACACAACAAGATATATTTGAATCTAGGACAACAATACTTTGGGTTCAGCTGCCTGAACCCGTCTGAATGTGGGAGTGATTAACACAGTCACTGTGCTTTCAGCCTGAGGTAACAGTAACGTGATTTTATCACTGTTCCCAACTCTTTTTGTCTTCTGCGAGGAATTTCTGGAACTTATGATAGGTGCGTGCAGCTCTTGGTTGTAGCACTAGCTGATGCAGCTCCAGCCAGACACCACCAAGAGCCACTGCTTAGAAACCCTTTGCCTCCTGCAAACAAAGCAGTGAAGCACGAGGTCAGCAAGGAGAGTGGGGGGCCCTAACACCATCTCCATCCCTGTCAGTTCCTCACTGCTGCATTGAAGGGGTGTAATGCCTGGTGGCCCGGGCAGGCTAGGAGCAGTCCAGAGCTCTAGTCAAATGTGTGTGGGAAGTCAGGTAGCTGACAGGTCAATCTTTATCAGAGGCAGTCGGGGTCAATTGTTGGAGTTCTCACAGGGCTCAGTAACTGGAAGATCCAATCCCAGGGGCTGGTCCGTGGGCTGATGAGACAAGGTCAGGCAAGTCAGGGTTAGGCAAGGCAGTTTAGACGAAATTGGTGTCACTGGGCAGGCTCATTCCAAGCTGTTTCCACCACCAGGCATCAGAAGTGGACTGCATATGTAACCCACACAGCTCCTGGGTGTGGTGTTCTGTCCCCTCTAGTGGCACCGAGACCACTTAGAGATCGATGAGTCTGCTACAGCCTTAGCTAAGAGCTGTACGGCTTTTAGCTCATGCACTAGACACTCACGCACTAAGCTCCAGAGGCCCCAGGTTCGACCCCGCTTGCCAATGACTGGGGTCTGTTGTCAGCGTTACAAGTGGGGACTCGTCTGGGATTTCAACTGGGAAGTCTCTGAAGCTCGGGATGCGCTTCCTCAGCTAAGGGAAGTATGTAACCCACACCCACCCTGGGTGTGGGGTTCTGTCCCATCTAGTGGCACCTAAACCACCTAGAAAGAGATTAATGAGTCTCCCACTTGTAACACCGACAGATCCTCATCGTTGACAGGCAGGATCGAACCTGGGACCTCCGAAGCTAAATGCATGAGCCTCTACTGCATGAGCTAAAAGCCAAATAGCTCTTAGCTAACGCTGTAGCAGACTCATCGATCTGTAAGTGGTCACTAGAGGGGACAGAATACCGCATCTAGGAGGTGTGTGGGTTACACATACATTGCAGCTGACTCTGAGGCCTGGTGGAATCTCTGTAGGGCCACCTATGTGGTGTGTCAATGTGGGTCATAAAATCATAGAATATCAGGGTTGGAAGGGACCTCAGGAAGTCATCTAGTCCAACCCCCTGCTCAAAGCAGGACTAACCCCAACTAAATCATCCCAGCCAGGGCTTTGTCAAGCCTGACCTTAAAAACCTCTAAGGAAACCACCTCCCTAGGTAACCCATTCCAATGCTTTGAAGATTGTCTCAAAGGTCCTATCTCAAAGGATGGATTTCCAGGTGGTCGGAATGGGATGATTCTGCTCTAGCAGAGAGGACACCTAGTCCAGGGCCTTTTGTCTTAGAAGGCTGATGATTAATCCCACCTTTGCCTGGTCTATCTGGTAGGCGTTGGGCCTCAGCAGGAAATGGAGACTATACTGGTTCATGAAACCCTGCAACTTGCTTTGGTCATAGCACACTTGTAAAGGTACCACGGGTTTGGGTCCTGAGGGTAACATAGGCTGTGGGGTTGTGCAAAACATTCCCACTTGCAGTCCCGTGATCTGTTCTTGCAGGGTGTGGTTTTCCACCCTAAGCTGGTCCATTGTGGCCTATAAGGCTTCGTTTTCTGCCCATAGGTGAGCAGTCTGCTGCTGGAGGCTCAGTGTCCCCTGGGGTGCTGTACCCTTTTCAGATAGGACAAGCCTAGGAGACCGAAGTGGTTGGAGCACACTGTAATGGCCCGGTGGCAAGGGAGTAGTCCAGAGTAATAGTCAAGGGTATGCAAGTGGTCAGGTAGCTGGCAGGTCCGTCCATATCAGAGACAGTCTGGAGCAATAGTCAGAGTTCTCATAGGGGTCAGTAGCAGAAAGATCCAATCCAAGAGGCCGGGTCAGTGGGTTGGGAAGGTGAAGTTGGGCGAGATGCCAAGGCAGGGTCAGGCGGAGCAGCAAATCAAGGCAGTCTAGGCAGCATCCAGCCTACACGGTCTGTTGTTCAGACAGCTTTCTGTGCCTGTTGTAGCCTTTATATAGTCCAGGTACCCAATGAGAGTGCTGCCTGTACATCCAGTCAGGGGCCTGGAGGATGGTTGCTGTGGGCCTGTAGGCCTTTAGCACTAAGGGTGTTGGTCAGGGCTGACAATTTGGTGCAGCACCTTAGTCTGCTGCCTAAGGACTTGGTGGGCCTGGCTTCAATGCTGGGGGCCTGATAAGGAGTGAATTAAGTGAGCAAGCAATGCCACAGTGGGACAAGAGAAGGGGTCTTCTAGTTTGTGTCCCTGGGACTCCTTCTTGACCCAGCTATGTTCTCTTTCCTGCTGATACTGGGCTCCTGTCTGGGGAAAGGGGAAGATGACCAGGAGATGTTGCTGGACAGGGGATGGTACGCAAAGGGGAGCTGGGTAGGGCACAGGATAGAAAGTGATGCTCAGTGTTTGGAGCTGGCCAGAATGAAAGTGAGGTACTGCTTCTTGGGGAAGGAGATGGTGATAGTACTCAAGTGGGGAGGAAGCTGTGGAGGGGTGTGAGAGAAGGGATGCTGTAGGGGAAGGGAATGCCTGTGTGGTAGGGGTGAGTAGTGGAGACTATCCTGCCCATCAATTAGAATAAAGAGATGGAGGCCCCTCGGTTTTTTTTTATTTTTCAGATTGAATTTTTTTTCAGTTGAAAATCATGTATACAAACAAGGTGTGGCGGGGATGGCACTTTCCCTTAAGGGCTAAAAGGGAGAGGAGTGCGTCTCCTTAAGGGTTAAAACAGACGAGTGATTTTCATTTTTTTTAAATGGAGTGCTACTAGCATGGGGGAGAGACTTTACATTGTGGGATACCCCCCCCCCCATTCCCATCTGCATTTACCTTGGAACACACCTGGGTGTTGCAGGGCAGGTATGTGCTATAGATACCCTATAGCATGGGTGGGATGTTGAGTACCTGGAACTAGCAGCATTTAAAGCCCTACGCATTCCAGTAGCATGAAGAGCGAACGTTCTAAGCACTCCAGCACTTTTACCAACCCACTTCCCCCAGCCCACTTGTGCACAGCTACAATACAGAAAGCTGTAACAGTGACCCAACTTTGGTTATAAAGCATTTAGAGATGATGCACTTTCTATTTCGCGCGCCAGTGTACACTGGTTTTCCTCCTGATGCGCTGTGGGAAATTGAGTTTACAGTTGGTTACCTTCTGGAATAAAAAAAGTAAATCATACAAAATCAGATTCCATTCAAGTAAAGCTTTCACCATCACTTTTCTCTCGGCGATGAAAGGCGCGTGTGACTTTTGTAATCATGTTTGAACAGTATAATACAACTTTAACAGCACCTTTTACCCATGATCCCTATTTAAAGAACATTTCATGTTGTGTATTTTGAACAGACAAAATCATACAAGACACAACTAAGATAACTGAGAACTATAAAGGCTAGCAGACACTATGACATACTCAAACAAAAGAATTAATTAGCGACCGGAAAGTGCTGTACATAGCTTCTGACTGCATGAGACACTTTGGGAGAGCAGAAACATGCCATGACAATTACAAACTGCTGTGCTGAGGACCTGATTCGAAGCCCACTGAAGTCAAGGAAGTCTTTCTATTGAATTAAATGGGTTTTGGATCCAGCTCTGAATAGTTTTCTAACCAGTACAGTGAATTAGGCAGAGCTCCATAGGTATACTTTACTCATTGTTCATATATGATTTTGACTGTCTCTGTCTGGCATACACAGAATAATATATACGTGTATCTACATTTATAGGAATGATGTATGATATCTCAGCGTTGTCTAAGACTGTATTCTGAATATGCATCAAAGGGCAGAATTAAGATTGCATATGCAACCTTAACTGTCATTTTCTGATCTTTAAGTGCTTAACAGCATTGACTTAACTTTCTGTTCACATAGTTTTTCTAATGCAAAAACGATGGCGAGATTAGTGGCATTCTCTGGCAGCTTTGTGCTGCCTCTTCAATGCAAAGGAGCTATAAAGCCATGTTTACAGCTGCTTTGCATTGTTGGAGTGGTGCAAAGCAGCCAGAGTGTGTCAGTGACCCTGATCCACTAAATAAAGAAAGGGTGCATGCACACATTCTCATACGTTGTATGGGTAAAATCCCATATCTGTGCACATAGCTGTTTGTGCACGCACAGGTGGAATTCTGAGTGTGCAGCAAGTGCATTCATTTGTTACTTGGCTTTGCTGCAACTTAAAGCTCACTTCAGGTGTTGTGTTCAGAATCAAAAGGAGCAGAATTAAAGACTACATTTTCTAATTTCACCCATTATGTTTACCTTTAATCAGGATTCTGTGCATTTGTTGATCCTGTCTTTCCACACATTTTTTTGTCAATTTCTGTAGAAAACATAAGCAACCACAGACAGTAACTGTAATCAGTTTTTAATAGCATATTGTCATATCAAGGATGTGTATGTATAAATTCCAAGAAGTAAGAGCTCAGGCAATGCAAATCAAGTTGTGGTACTCATTCAATATTGTAACCAGAGAGTCTTAAATGATTACTCTGTTTCCCCAAAGTGTGGCTTCTGGGAATCCATCCTAACTCACCTCCAGCTTGGACTAACACAACCAGTGCCATAGTCTGACTGCAAAGGACAAGCAGAACATTCATCTGCTCCAACAAGAAACAGGAAAGGGTCAAGCCAGTAGCAGATGTGGGAATCCTTAGGTAGGATTTCAAATGGAGCACAGATTCAGGTACAAGAAGGTAAACAACAGCCCCATTCACTGAATAGAGATATTGAAATAGTGTTGCGTTCTTTTATTAAGTGTGCTTACTCAATAAATATTACTAATTCTATTAAAGGTAGTGTGTTCAGCATGTTAGCCAAATGGGCTCGTTTCCCCCTGGAGCTACCCAAATACCCCAAGGAGGCACGGGAGTCTAGAAGACGGCTTCAAGTTCTTTATTGACCAGTCAGCTGAATGGGTGGCTCTCCTCAACTAATGCCAGAGAGAGAGACACACCTTACAAGCGCAAAGCAGGCCTTCTTATACCCAGTAACAAACAACTTAGCATGCATACATTCTGTTAACCTATGGAATTTTTAGATTCCTTTCTAGGGGTAAACAGGACACATCTGTTGGACTCCCTTGATTGATTATCCTTTTAGGGGTCGTCAGGATACATATGTCTGACTTCCTTGACTGATTGTTTTGTGTACGTGTATGGGAAAGCAGTTTTGTGGATGTGGGGAGCAACTAGGAAAATAGGCAAATAGTTGACCTTTGCTCTAACAAGCAGAGGGGTCAGTTGTCTGGGACTCAAGAGACCTTGGTTCTGCCACTGACCTGCTGGGATCTGCTACTGGCTTATTGGAGCAGATGAATGTTCTGCTTGTCCTTTGTGGTCAAACCACGGCACTGGTTGTGTTAGTCCAAGCTGGAGGTGAGTAAAGATGGATTCCCAGGGCTAGGGCTCAGTCAAACAGAGGAGGTGTAGTCTTTCAATGAGCAAATGACAGAAATGGCATTTCTGGCTACTGCTGCAGTGAGGACGCTGAGGAGTAGTGCCCATTAGGATCGCGAGGCTGGGCAACACCTTGACACCTGCAACCTAATTAGAGGGTTAGGTGCAGTAGCGTAGCCAGGGGGGGAGCAGGGGGAGCGGCTGCTCCCCCTGTGAGAAGAAGTGGCGCTAAGGCGCCGCCGGAGCCCCGCTGCGGGAGGCGGGCTCGGGGGCGCTTTAAAAGTCTCGCGGCTCCTGCCGCTGCGGGAGCCACCGGCCCTTTAAAGCGTCCCCCCCCCCCAGCCCCGCTGCCGGACCCGGGCTGGGGGGGCGTTTTAAAAGGCTGGCGGCTCCTACCGCTGTGGGGAGCTGCTGGCCTTTAAAGTGCCCCCCCCAGCCCCGCTGCCGGAGCCGGGCTCGGGCGGTGATTTAAAAGGCCTGGGGGCTCTGCAGCAGCTGGAGCCCTGGGCCCTTTAAAGCGCCACTGGGGTGAGTACAGGGGGAGCGGGGAGGCGCCTTTTTATAGCGCTGCCGCTCCCCCTGTGCTCTAAACCTGGCTACGCCACCGGTTAGGTGATAGTGTCTGCTGATTCCAAAGCTCAGTTTCAAACTTATACTCATAGACTTTAAGGCCAGAAAGGACTGTCCTGATCATCTAGTCTGACCTCCTGCACATTGCAGGCCACAGAATCTCACCCGCCTATCCTGTAATATAGCCATAACCTCTGGCTGAGTTACTGAAGTCCTCAAATCATGATTTAAAGACTTTAAGTTACAGAGAATCCACCAAATTTAATCTGAAAACATGTCTGTCCTCCTTTGCTTTGTAATTTCTCTCTCCTTTTGCTAATGTATAAAGCTTTTACTATTATGTAATCCATTCTGGATACATTTTGCATGAAAGACACCATCCCCGAAGCTGTGTTGTATGGAGTGTGTTATCTAATCTCTTTCTGGAACCTTTTCTTTGACAGTGCCTTTAAAGACGTCTCTTGGCAGGCTGGTACATTCACTGATCACTTCCCTGCTACTTCTACACTGCAATTAGGATGACCAGATGTCCCGATTTTAAAGGGACAGTCCCGATTTTGGGGTCTTTTTCTTATATAGGCTCCAATTACCCCTCACCCCCTGTCCCGATTTTTCACATTTGCGGTCTGGTCACCCTAACTGCAATCCATTTCTGTTTTTGCTTCTTGAATGACATCTTATCCTGTCCTCCTTCTTGTTCCAAGCTAATAACTCAGACCAGATGGCTGAGGTTGACCTAGCACAATCTGCTCCCCAGGATATAAATGATGCCATTTAGACATATGTTCCCTTAGTAAAGAAAAGTACTTGCACCAAGAGCCTATAACAATTTATTTTGATGTATATAGCACTTCTAATCGGTGCCAATCCTGTGCTCCGGGTGCCCTTATAACATGTTAAAATACACCCTATCACATACACTCCCTAGCTATAGTCAAATTAACTGCCCAGAATTACCTGGTAAGAAAAGAGGTCATGTTGGAAGGCCTCCCCTAGTTATCTCCTTAGCCCCCGATCCACCTCATCCCTGGAAAACTAATGGGCTGCACAACATTAACAAGTCAGGGCTCTTGAAGACCAAGGTGGGATGCAAATTCCAGAGCCAAGGGGCCCTCCACAAGAACACTGCCAGCTGTTCCTTCCCTTTTATTTCAAGGGATATCTGGCTCTAGTTCCTCTGTTTGGAACTGTGGCAGGGTGGCACAGGGACAGGGTGGTCTCTTGGGTAATTAGGTCTCACACCATTTAGGGCTTTAGTGTTAAAAAGCAACACATCCAGCTTCACTTGGAAATCAACAGGCAGACTGAGCAGATCGTGGTGCACTGGTGTCATTTCCAAATGGACTCAAGACATAGTCCCATGTAGAATGTATTACAATAATCCAGTCTTGAGAAGACAGAATGGTAATAAGGTCACATCAGACAGAAAAGCTCTCTCATTTTGCCAGACAAAGATGGAGAAAACAGCTCTTGGTCATTTGTAGTCTGGGTATATATGCTTCCTGTGGGCCAGATCCAAAGCCCATTGAAGTCAGTGGGAAGTCTATCTATAGTGATGACAGGTACAGTAAGTCACAAGGGAGGAAGTGTTTGCTAAAACACACAGTGTAACTTCAAATCAAGCAATGTACAAGGTTATCCTTTCAAGCTTAATTGTTCTTGTTATATAAAATATAAAAGGTATCAGGTAGATTGCACTCTAAAGAATATGCTGATGCCAATTGCCCCCCACCCCACCCTTGCTTTGTAAATACAAGACAGATAAAATAAATATTTGGAACCTATCTCTCTCTTCTCTCTGTGACTTCATACATGTCCTCCTGATTCTGATCCCAGTGTCACTGTTGTAAATCAGAAATAACATAACTGAAGTGACTGGAGTTACACTGGTGTAAATATAGGGAGAATCGGGCCTCACGAACAGTGATCCTTTTGGTTTGGCTAACATAAGTAGGGCTGTATTGCATGTTGCAATATTTTGGCTTAAGAGGAATTGCTTTGTGGTGTGATAACCTGAAGAAGGAATGTGAAAAAGCATTCTGATCATTACATATCCGTACCAATGACCTAAATAAAGATTTAAAAACATTTCAGAACCACATTGTGTGAATGTCAGTTGATATAAGTTGCCATGGTACAGCATGCTATGCGGCAGCAGAGAGACTTAAATTAGAACATTGTTTGGGGATTGAATACAGGGAAACTTTCCTCATTTGTTTTTGGCAATTTTTCCCCCAGAAAACACCGTGAAAGTAAAAATATTTGTAAAATGGGCAGCCTCCTCTTAATCCCTTTCCCTCTGCACCAATAAAAAAATAAAAAAATAAATAAAATGAAAAGGAGAGAGAGAAAAGCACTGTGCAAGATTTCTGCTTGAAAATCATTCCCACAAAACTCCAGAACATCTAGAACACCCAAAACCAATGGGTGTGTGCTTGGCATGGCTCAGCTGCTGCTACCCGGGTTATTGCGGTTACTATTGCTATTTATACTCATGCCAGCTCGATGAGAGCTAGTGTGTGTTTGTGTACATGCGTGGGGAAGTCACACCCCTAGCTCATAGTGTAGATATAGCCTCAGGGCTACAGGCTGGGTAGCGTGTCCCCTCTTCCTCCTGTTAATCACACTGTTTATAGATTTCAGTGTAGTAGCCGTGTTAGTCTGTGTCAGCAAAACGAAAATAAGAAAGAAAAACTTGTAGCACCTTAGAGACTAACAAATTTATTTCAGCATAAGCTTTCGTGGGCATCCGATGAAGTGGGTACTAACCCACGAAAGCTTATGCTGAAATAAATTTGTTAGTCTCTAAGGTGCTACAAGTTTTTCTTTCTTATTTTCGTTTTACTGTTTATAGAGTTTTTGCTTCACTTAACCAGAAAAACACTAACTGGTTAATTGAGGATCTGACTTTGTCTGGTGCAAAGGTGGAGAGATACAGATGTAAGCACAAGCCAAAAAGTGATGAGCAGGGTAGAGAGCACAAAAGAATCTGAACTTGCCTTTGTAGCCCTGTTGCATGGTCACCATGCTACTTCTACATCATAGCAGTAGTAAGCCTTAAGAAAGGAATATGTAGCTAATTGCCTCATTAACATGATGAGGAATGTGGTTAAACTTATTGCCAGGTGACCAAGATGGTAGGAGCGGGCTTTGGGCCTAATGGTAGGAGCAGGTGTTGGGAACTGAGTGTTGGGGCTAGGGCCAGAGCTGGCGGCAGAAGCCAGAGCCAAGAGTCAAGTCAGAGGTCAGAAACAGGCTAACAGAGCCAAGAGTCAAAGCCAGAGACTTGGGCCGGCGGTCAGGGTCAGAATCACCAGAAGCAAGCAGAAAACAACAGGGTGGGTTTTCAGGCAGGCATAGGGCTGGGCTGCAGGAACAAGGCAACACAGGAGTAGTCGCCGTGGTGGGTGTCAGGACTGAGCAACCAGCAAGCTGCTGATTTAAGAGTTGGCCTGCTGGCCCGATCAGGTGCCGCAGCCTGTTTGCAGGTCAGCTATGCTTATTAGGTTGCCTGGAGACTAGCTCTGATTCCTGACACTTATGTTCTCTCAGGCATGTTTTTTCTCTGTTCACAGGCAGACGCTTTCACACAGTGCGTTTGAATAAGGGAGTGGGGGTGTAATGGCCTTGAGCCTTACTCCGATCCCTGCAGGATACTGTGCCTACCACTTAAACCTACTTACTCTCTACATTACACATGCTCGTGCACAAGGATGAACAGCATCCCAGCCTTGGGGTAATTAACACAGTAGGAAAAAGAGAAAAAGGAAAAAAACTGCTCTGTGCGCCTCTGATTCTTTTCATACATTATCGGGCCAGAAGGCACCACAATGATAATCTAATCTGACCTGTTGCATTACATAAGCCATAAGACTTCCTAGAACTAAGTCCTGTTTGAACTAGAGCATACCTTTTAGAAAAAACATCCACATTTGATTTAAAAATTGCCAGTAATGGTGTATACACCACAACACTTGGTAAATTGTTCCAATGGTTAATTACTCCCACTGTTAAAATATTGTGCCCTATTTCCAGTCTGAATTTGTCTAGATTCCGCTTCCAGAAATTAGATCTTGTTTTACCTTTGTCTGCTAGACTGAGGAGCCTTCTGTTATAAAATTTCTGTTCTGTTTGTAGGTCCTTATAGACTGTGATCCAGTTACCCCTTAACCTTCTCTTTGTAAACTAAATAGATTGAGCTCCTTGAGTCTTTCACTTTAAGACATGCATTCCATTCTTTAATCATTTTTGTGGCTCTTCTCTGAATCCTCTCCTATTTTTCAATATTCTTCTTGAATTGTAGACATCAGAATTGGCCACATTATTCCAGCATTGAATGCAGTGGTGTTGTAGCTTTGTTGGTCTCAGGATATTAGAGAGACAAGGTGGGTGAGGCAATATCTTTTATTGGACCAGCTTCTGTTGGTGAGGGAGAAAGCTTGTCTCTCTCACCAACAGAAGTTGGTCCAATAAAAGATATTGCATCACCTACCTTGTTTCTCATAGTGTTCCAGCCGTATTTGTACCAGTGCCAAATACAAAGGTAATATAGCCTCTCTACTCCTACTCGATATACCTCTGTTTATAGATCCAAGGATTGCATTAGCCCTTTTGGCCACAGCATTACACTGAGAGTTCATGTTCAGTTGATTATCCAGTGACCCTCAAGTCTTATCTTGTTTCCCAGGATAGAGTCCCCCATCAAACGCCTGTTGTTGGCTTGCACCCAGTTTACCAAATAATCCAGATCGCTCTGTATCAGTGACCTGTCCTCTTCATTATATACCAATCCAAGTCTTTGGGTCATCTGCAAACTTTATCTGTAAATATTTTATGTTTTCGTCCAGATCATTGATAAAAATGTTTAATAAAGTAAGGCCAAGAACAGATCCCTGCAGGACTTTACTAAAAACACATCTGCTTAATGATGATTTCCCATTTATATTTGCATTTTGAGACCTATCAGTGAAGTAGTTTTTAATTCAGTTAATGTGTGCCTTATTGATTTTGTGTCATTCTAGTTTCTTAATCAAAATGTCATGAATTACCAAGTCAAATGCCTTACAGAAATCTAAGTATATTACATTAATACTATTATCTTTATTAATCAAATTTGTAATCTCATCAAAACAAATACCAAGTTTGTTTGACAAGATCTATTTTCCATAAACTCATTTTGATTGGCAATTAATTATATTATCCGCCTTTAACTCTTTACTAACTGAGTCCCATATCAGCCATTCCATTGTTTTCCCTGAAATTGATGTTAGGCTGACAGACCTATAATTACCCAGGTCATCCCATTTACTCTCTTAAAATACTGGCACAACATTAGCTTTCTTCCAGTCCTCTGGAAGTTCTCCAGTGTTCCAAGACTTATTAAAATATCATCATCAATGGTCCAGAGAACTTTTTGGCCAGCTCTTTTAAAACTCTAGAATGCAAATTATCCAGACTTGCTGATTTAGAATGTTTAACTTGAGTTACTGCTATTTAACATGCTCCTGAGTTACTGCTCTCACAGTCTTTTTCATCCCAGAGCATCCTTGCAAAAACTGGGAGCAGCACACTCTTGCCACTCATTCCTGTTCATAGCTTGCTAATCTAAGCCCAGCTTGGTCACAATGTCCTGCCATATAGTTGGTGGTCGGCCTTTAGGTCAGATTTTTCAGGATCCCAACCCAGGCAGACAGGACTAATGGTCAGAGCAGGGGCAAACCTGAGGCAGTGAGCAGCACAGGAGGGCATAGTCAAGTTCCATGCCAGACTTGATACCAAGGGTCAGAGTCCAAGTCAGGTTTCAGGGTCCTAGTCAGAAGGCAAAGTCCAAATCAGTCTGAGGTTGAAACCAGGAGTTCAGGTGCAAGGAATGGCCATGTCGGCTATAGAGAATCCACACTGTTCCCTGTACACATTGTGCAACACCCCTTAGGTTTATATAGGGTGGGGAGCCAATCAGGAGGCAGGGGGCTGCTGTCTGTAAGACCCCTACTGCTAGTGGCAACATGGAGATGCCAGCTATGTGGCAGCTCTGCAGGTCTCGGTTCTAGACCCGTATGGCTTTACATTACCCATCCCACAAGCATACCCTGCTGGCCTGGGTTTATTTGGATAGGCTGCCTAGAAGGCTGCCATGAAGTCAGAGGCATGGACTTGGGATGCGGGCTCCCAGCATTGCTCTTCTGGGCCATAGCTCTCACAGTCCACAAGATATCACAAGAGAGAGCCATGTCTGATTTTTTGAGTCCAGTATCTCGTGGACCTGATACTCATCATCTCAATGGAGCCACACAAGAGGAGGCAGTGGTTGGCTCCCTGAGTGAAAGAGTTGTTGATGTAGGGTTTTAGCAAGGATATGTAAAATACTGGTGTATTTTGAGGGATGTGGCTAACTGAAGCTTCATGGTCACTGGGTTGATTACCTGGTTGATGGGCTATAGCCTGAGGTGTCAATGGTTCAGTTTACGACACAGCCAGTTGGTGCAGCAGTTTTGGGCTGAGAGTTACACTTGTTGCCTGATGTGAATGCTGGGCCTTCCTAGCACTGACAGTGAGTGTACTGCTTGTAGTCCACCTTGGCCTTGTCCAGGTAGGTTCTCTTGAGTTCTTCTTGGACCTCATGGGTCTGCCATGAGGCAGCGTGGGTATAACAATACCCACGCTGCCTCATGAACTTCCACTAGAACAGCTGGTCGAGCCGCCTACCCCAAGCAGAGTTTGTTTACAACAACACCAACCATGTCTCCAGTAGGCAGAGTCCATTCTATGCCAGGTGTGGCTAGGTGGAAACAGGGCTGAAAGCCACAACTGGCATAGAATGGACTCTGCCTACTGGAGACATGGTTGGTGTTGTTGTAAACAAACTCTGCTTGGGGTAGGCGGCTCGACCAGCTGTTCTAGTGGAAGTTCATGAAGCAGCGTGGGTATTGTTCTAACACTTGATTAGCTCATTCGGATTGACCATCAGTATGTGGGTGGTGGACGTGTAAGTGCAGACAATTGAATAATATTGTTAGTACCCTGGTTTTATAAATTAGCATGTTGGCACTAAACATAATGTTTTTATCAGTCCATTTCATCAGTTTCTTTGCAGCACTTGTAGCTAAGGCACCTCACCTTTCCACCTCAGCCTTGAGGGAACCCTTGGCTCTGTTCAAGCTTCCTAGGTACTCATAAGATTTTACTTGTTCTACGGATTCACTGCTGTTGCGTTTCCACACTTAATCTATTGTCCCTTTTCCAAGATGCAACCACTTCGTCTTCTTGGCATTTACTGCAACTCCAAGTCAACTACACCAATTTTCCAGGGTAATGAAGAGTATCATAATTAATTCACATGTGTCTGCCAGTTGTACTATGTCAGCTGCATAAGCTAAGGAGCTTCACACTAGATCATCCAATGTCATGCCCTCAAACTTATCTAACGTTTTTAATGTCTACTTTAAATACATGATGAAAAGCGAAGGTGATTCCATCCGCGCTTGTTTTTTACTCGAATCAGTCGCTTAATTTTCCACCAATTCTTGCAGCATTGTAAGTGTTGTTATATATAGCAATGATCTAATCTGCAATTCCATATGATTTTGCTACTTTCGATAATGCTTCCAGCCAAGCAGAATCCGATACCTTTTGAAGTCGAAAGTAGCAAATACCTTTAATCCTCATTTTCACTTTTTCCATCAACTGTTGAGTGTGAATATCTGTTCAGTGCAACTTCAGCCTGGTCTAACGTTGCACTGTTCGTCACCTACTGCTTGACCACTTACTGCCTTTTCTGCATTATTATTGACAATTCTGCCATTTTCAACCAGTATCTTTGTTAGGATTTCTTTTGTTCCTAGTATATTTAAAAAACGTCCTACCGTCCTTAACTCTGCTGACCATTGATTAGTGTCCTTTCTTGTGGCCTTTTGCTTCCCTTACATTGCCTTTTTTCCATTTGTGTGTTTATATATATATATATATATATATATATATATATATATATATATATATATATATATATATATATTTCACTTCTCTATAGCAGGTTGTTTTTTTCAATCAGCATATAATCTTCTTTCTTGATTGTGGGATTGTGAATGTGGGGGTATTTAGTAAAATATTCTTAAATTGTTCCCAATGTTCTGCTGTTTATGCTCATCCCGCTCAGGCTACTACCTACCTTCTCTCCCCACTCCATAGCTGAAAATCTTGCTGGATTTCTCTGAATAAAATTGGTCTGGGCAAATCTGAGTTGTGATCACGAGTTAACAGTTTAATTTTGCTCCTTTGAGCACTGGTTTCATTGTATTTGCATTATGATTGCTTCGAAAATACTTGATTTATTTAGTTGTTATACTCCAGAGTAGAGTTGGTCGGAAATGATCATTCTGCTGCAAAATGTCTATTAGTCGAAAGTGAAACATTTCACAGAAGTGTGTAAATTTTGTCAAAAGTTCATTTGAAAAGAAAAATTGAAATTGTTTTGATTTTTCAAAACAGAAGGTTTAAATTTTCCATTTCAAAATGACCTTTCATTTCAAAATTTCAAATTTTATATTATATAATATAAAAAGATGAAATCAGAACAAAAGTTTATATTTGATCAGAAATGGAAAAATTTGATTGACGTGAACTGAATTGTTTTGGGGATTTTCAGTTGGATGGAAAAGTTTAAATCTTTTTTTTTCTTCATTATATTTCTGAATGGAAATACATTTTGAAATCATGGAAATCCGCTCTACACAAAAAGGCAGTTCCCAGCCAGCCCTAATATCCAGGAGTTGACTAACTCCTGGGTCCTAATCTTCTTCTGCAGCTGATAAGAATACTGCACATCTCAGGAGAGCTGTGTAGAAAAATGGCTTTATGCAACATAGTTTGCTTGAACTTGAACTTGTTATCTCTGTATGATACTAACTGCTTAAGAGCTGCAGAAGTGAGCTTTTCTACATTGTAACCTGTTGCTTCTTCCAAACTTGGGATTCATTCCCATGTGGGGTTTATAATGTTAAATTAAAGGGCTTTATTGTATTAAATTAAAAGGTTAAATTAAATGTAAATTTAAATTTTAACCCAGGTTATTCTCATGGATTTTATTTTTATTACACTAGTTAGAGGTGTAGACATATGGAGTTCTCTATTACATCTCCCAGGGCAAGATTGTTCTTTAGAGAATCTCTGTTGAATGTTTTTCAGACAAGTTTTATGTCTTGAATGTTGGGGCTTTTGCAGCTTCTGCTGCAAGATTAGTCTGCTGTTTCATGGATCACGCAGTTAAGTTTTTGTCCCCCCAGTATTCATCCTAGTAGTTTTATCTCATTAGTCTTAGTTGTAGCCACCCTCTCTGATTATAACATCAAATATTTGTTGGTAGTTCACTGCTAACATATGTGGTTAGGAGAGCACAGGACTGGGTGTTAAGAATTCAGTGTTCTGTTCCTGACTCTGCCATGGACTTGTGTTGTGAACTTTATGTCAGACTTTGACTTCCAATGGGAGTGTTAAGGTATTTCTAAGAAAAGGTGCCAATAATTTTTTAACATGACAGAACAATGTATTTTTCTCCTAACCTCATTCTCTGCAATGACTAAAACCTTTTGGCTGCAATTTTCCAAAAAAATTCAGCCTGAGGCAGACACCTGGCATGGAAAATTTCAGCTCAAATGGTTAAGGTTTGGCAAAATTATAAGCAACTGAAAACAGGATCTTACAATGGGAAGTGTTGAGCAATCATAATAATAGGCAGTGCTATGAGTCCCACCTTTAATAAGGGCCCAGTTCTGCTCTCCCTTATACTAGTGTAAAACAGGACTAAGTCAGTGAAGTTACACTAGCACAGGGATTCTCAAACTGGAGGTCGTGACCCCTCAGGAGGTCATGAGGTTATTACATGGGGGGTCGTGAGGTGTCAGCCTGCACCCCCAAACCGTGCTTCGCCTCTAGCATTTATAATAGTGTTAAATATAAAAAAAGTGTTTTTAATTTATAAGGGGGGGGGGTCGCACTCAGACGCTTGCTGTGTGAAAGGGGTCATCAATACAAACGTTTGAAAACCACTACACTAGCACAACCCAATGTAACTTAGAGGATAATTGGGCCCCTTATGGATCTTCTTATACGTTGTTTGGGAGAGAGTTCGTGAACTATTAGAGAGACCATCATTGAGGTAGAAGGTGACTCGTTAGACTAGATTTATGACGGCACCATTTAATGCATGGCTTAGTATTATATACATGTCCATATAAATTTGTAAAGTTATACAGATGCATTTTTTTCAGGCATTTTTGGGCCACTCATACAACATTAAGTAATTAGGCTGCATACAGAAAATTTAAAGTCCTCAGTGATCTCTTCACGGCTACTTAATATTAGAATGTATAAGATTCCTTGTGGTTGTATAATGTATTGTGTTAAACTTAACAAACTATTCAGGCGAGGCTAAGAGAACAGCAAATGCAAATGAGGTAATTGAATATAGCAAGTCAGCCCTATCTTAACAAATAAATGACTATATTTAATTGGGCTAAGATAAATAAAATCCGGTGGGATCAAACATTCTTGAAACAAGCCTGAGTTTCTTCTTTGAGAAAGTGTTTCGGATTGGGGAATAGAGTACAACTTGCACTGGTTCCAAAATTAGAGTGATTTTGTGTGTGTGCCAAGATTGCCAATATTAATATAGGCATTTCTGAGTAAAATTTGATCTTAGTATTTCTTAGCATTTGATAAATACCTGAGGCAGATTTCATTTGCACAGGATTTTAGTAATTTGGCTCGATGTACCTTCCTATAAGTCACATCCAGAAAAAAGACTAAATTTGTGATTACATGAAATGGCAACCGCCATGCTGCAGCATCTATTTTAAATATAGCCTCCCCACCCATCTCAACCCCAGTACTGTGTCCTAGCTCGATCCCAACACTGCTGTCAGTCCAGTTGCTTCCATTGCAACTCATTCCCATCCTTAGTACTGTTCAATGGAGATCATTCAACAGTTTCAAAACACATCACTAGAATTGTCACATCAAGAGTATTTTCACGAGACTCAGATTTTAGATCCTATTTTGTGCACACCTTGACTACGACAGACTGGATTGAATCCTCTATGCTTCATCATGAGGTTTTGTAATCCCAAGAGTGTGCTGAAATTCGGTCTACGCCAGTATAAGAGCTCTTCTCTCATCTACACACGAGTCATCATTTTTCTAGAGAGAGAAACCTAGAGTCTTTGTAGTGCCGATAAAGACCTTTTAAAAAGAATCTCTCTCTAATATGCACACATTGTGTGTATTATTTTTTTAATAAACACATAATATCAGGTAGTCTCTAATGTCAAATCGCAAATAATGTTTTCCTCTTCCTATGCTGACTGACTCTTGTCAAACCAGATAATACTCTTACAACTACAACTGTGGCAGCTGTATGCAGCAGCCACAGGTCAATTTCTCCAGCTTATTTCTGCAGGGCATTTACCTAGAGTTCACTACATATTTCTTTAATGTGTTTTTTTTCTTGCAGGTGCAGTATAAATTGGCTTGGTATGGAATCTTATATACTGTACACTTGTAACTTTGCTATGCAAATTCTAACAGTGGTTACAAAAAATTGCATTCCTGCTGTAGCTAATGTGTTATAGTTTTTAATTTTAATGGTGAAAAGTGACCTTAAGCACTATATAACTGTACATTCCTACAGATCTTTCCATTTTTATACCATTTACTAAGTTTCTTCTAGTAATTGTGAAATATCTCTGCCAAATTAGTGCTCATATAACTTTCTATAAATTGCAGTTTATCATTTTAAAATCACAATTTCTTATGCCTGGAGACCTTTTTCATCATCTTACACTAGTACTAAGCTTTTTTGTGATGGCGAACACAGTAAAAATTAGATGATTAGTCCAATTTTCTGGTATTTGAATTGGCATAGATTTGAATCCTTAATGTTTTCCATTAATAGTTAAATACAGAGACAGTTTTGGTAGGTGGGAACTGAGCTGACAAGAGCTGCTGGTGTCAGCAACTCCTGGTCCTGGCTAGAGCTGCTGCTTCTGTTGGAATAGGGACATGCACTTCTGAAGGGGTTTACCTAGTGTAACTGGAGGCAGTTCCTGCCTGGCCTGAGTAGGATGGCCTCTGCGCCCTGACCCACTTCAAAAGAGTTCCCATTGAAGTGGCAGCTAAGACTAGCAGCTACTCCACCACCTGGGAGAGCTGTCAGGGGTGAGCTGCTTTTTAGATGGCTGACATCTGTTTGGTTTCTAGTTTGTTTTCCAAGATGATTTGAACTGTTCTCATCTCATACCATATCTTGGTTTATATATGTTGTTCATTTGTTATTGCAGTATGTTCATTCTCAATCTTCTCTCAATACTTGTTGTTCGTATATTTCCTCAAAATGATCAGTACAAATTCAGAAAACTAATTGGCATGTTGGCTTCTGCTAGAAATGTAATATTATGTGTTTACCATTATAATTTAGCTTCCAAAGTACATAAATATTTACTGGTTACAGAAAAATACCAAGGACTGCTAAATCCAGGATATCAAATTAAGTCTTTTTTATTTGTTTCCTATTACTATCAGATATTCAAGAGTTTTATGAAGTGACATTGCTAAACTCCCAAAAAAGCTGTGAGCAAAAAACAGAAGAAGCAAATCAAGTTGCAGAGAAATGGGAGAAGACAAAATCTCCGGACACAGGCCATAAAAGTCTTCAGAAAAACCAAGAGGTACCATAATAGATGAATAGTTACAAGTATATATAATGAAATAGATGGCTCAGGTGTTGGAAAATGTCATGTGGTGGCTTTGTAATGCAGGAAGGGTGTCTCTGTGGTTGAGATACTATACTGAGACTCAGGAGATCTGCCTTCAATTCCTGACTCTGACACAGACATTCTCTGTGACCTTGTACAAGTCACTTAATCTCAGTGTGCTTCAGCTCCCCATCTGTGAAATGGGGATTGCAGTGCTTCCTTTTCTCTACTTTGTCTGTCTTGTCTGATATTTTGTGTTTGATTATATCACTATCAAGTGGGTGGTCAAGGAGACTAAAGGAACCTACTACTACTCATAAAGAGTGAACCCTTTTAGCTCATGTGCTAGTAGCCTGTGTTGTTTGAATGTGAAAGACCATCATTCCAGTCTTAGCTCTGTAAGAGCATGTAAGAATTGTCAAAAGTTACTACCAAAACTTTCATACATGTGGGCCTAGAGTAGATGCGATAAATCGACCCCTGCTGGATCGATTGCTGCCCGTCGATCCAGTGCGTAATGTAGACATGCCCTCAGTTATTTTCCTGGTGGACCGTACCACAAAAACTAGTGAATTATTTTCACCTCAGCAGAGAGGCCAAGGATTGAGTAGACATGGAGTCCAAATTGCTCTGTCTCATCTCTAGGCCAAGATCAAGGCACATTTACAAAGGACACTGGGTAGATGTTTGCATAGTTACGGTATAAACTTTGGAAAAAGAGAAGATTTTAGTTTCCAACACTGTCAATCCAGCACCTCCCATGAGCTCCAAATTCACTTGTAAGAACAAATCTGAAATAAAATAAAAACTCAGAAACATATCACAGTTCCACATGGCTTTTCTTATAGGATTGTTCCAAAAGCTAGGTTGGAACTATAGATGGCTAACAGAATCTCTAAAGCAGCGGTGTCCAATACATTCGCCACTAGCCACATGTGGCTAATAGGCTATTGAATTGTGGTTAATGCATGTGGCTTTTTTATAATGTGGCTAATAAGAAAAATTCAAAACCACAAGTGTGGCTATCTTCGAATTTCTATTGGGACACCGCTGCTCTAAAGGAATAAAACATTTGATTGTAGAAATTAATTAGGGAAAGAAGCATTCAGAATTAATGAAAGACGCATTCAGATTTTGAGCAAAACCACAGCAAATGAAACTAACCATTAACTCAGGAAATTTTCCATGAATGATTTAACACTAGAATCCCAGATGAAGATACACTTGGCTAACCTTGCTAATCTAATAATTTCTGACAGGAAACTATACCACTTAAAGACGTGTATGTGAATTAGCTTTCAGTTTATTATCCCTTGGCAAAGACAGTGGACTGCACTCTCTTCTTTCTCCCTGACCTGGTGAAAGTATTTGACTGTTTGCCCCTTCTTTTTGAACCTTCTTTTCTCTAAAGGATAAGCTATCAGGCTAGAACAAAGAAATGTAGCCCTAACATTCACGTTAATGTTAATGGTAGATGTAGGATATGGCAAAATCCAAGTATATCAATGCTGAAAATTATGTACTAATTTACAAACAAGCAAACAAAAAAAAATTGGTCCAAAGATGTCAAACCTGCGTGCCTAAAGCTAGGCTCTGAAGTAAAACTGGGCTAATTTTCAGAGTTGCTGAGCATCCACAAATTCCACTGAAGTCAATGGGAGAAAGAGGTACTCAGCACCTTTGAAAATCAGGCCTAAAAACAGATTTAGGGGTTTATATAAATTCAAGATGTAGCTCCTGGATAGATGCATGAGACCCGACTCAGATCCTAGTGAGTCAGATCACTTTGTCTCCAGTGTCCTCTCTACCAGTAGTGTTCCTGAAGCAGCTAAAAGATTTTCGCCTGAAAAGGGACACATCTCATTTTCTTGGTCCTTCAAAGAAAAAGAAGGTAAGCTCACCTCAAGCAGCAGCTTCAGAAGGGACTGCAAGGCATAGAAAAGTGCCCTCTGAAGTCCTGAAGCATACCTCTAAGTCAATGGTCACAAACCGGTCAATCGCGATCTACTGGTCGATCCTAGGGGATCTCCCAGTCAATCGCGATCTCCGGCGGCAGCGCAGTGTGTCTGCCTAAGGCAGACTCCCTGCCTACCCCGGCCCCACACTGCTCCCAGAAGTGGCCACTGCAGCCCCGTGGCCTCGAGGCGGGGGAGACAGGGGTCTCCCTCCGCGCACGGCTCCTGCCTGCAAGTACCGCCCCCGCAGCTCCCATTGGTCGGGAGAGCTGCAGAGGTGGTGCTTGCAGAGAGGGGCAGCGCATGGAGCCACGTGCCCCCCACCTTCCCTCACCCTAGGGACTGCAGGGGTGTATTGGTCCCTTCCAGGAGCAGGGTAGGCAGGGAGCCTGCCTTAGCTTCGCTGCGCCCACCGCTGACTGGGAGCCACCGGAGGTAAGTGCTGCCTAGCGGGAGGCCACACCCCAAACCCCATCCCTGAGCCCCCTCCCGGAGCCAGCACCCCATACCCCCTCCTGCACCTGAACCCCCTCCTGCACCCCAAGCCCCATTCTGAGCCCCCTCCCAGAGCCAGCACCCCAAAACTCCTCCTGCACCCCACCTCCAGCCCTGAACCCCCTCCCAGAGCCATCACCCTGTACCCCCTCCTGCACCCCAACACTCTGCCCCAGCCCTGAGCCCCCCGCCTTCACCCAGACTCCCTCCCAGAGCCCTCACCCTGCACCCCCTCCTGAACACCAACACTCTCCCCCAGCCTGGAGCCCCCTCCTGTACCCAAATTCCCTCCTATAGCTTGCACCCTTCACCCCCTCCTGCACCTCAACCCTCTGCCCCAGGCTCATCCCAGAGCCCCCTCCCACACTGCGAACCCCTCGGCCCCAGCCCAGAGCCCACACCCCCTCCTGAATCCCAACCCTCGGCCCCAGCCCGGTGAAAGTAATTGAACATTGGGGAGAGCGAGCGACGGGGGAGGGGGGAATGGAGTGATCAGGGCGGGGCTTTGGGGAAGAGGCGGGGCCTCAGGGAAGGGTTGGGGTAGATCCTGGGTTGCCCTTGCATTCAAAAAAAGTGATCTTGGGTGTAAAAAGGTTGGAGACCACTGCTCTAAGTGCTTCTGATCATTGAAGAGAAATTCTTCTGGTCATTTTGAGGCTTCAGCACTACTTCTGAAAGTTGCAGTACCGTCTACTAGAAGTGCTCCATCGATTTATAAGGATTTGGTGCCAAGTGCACAGGCACCATCTGAGGTCAAGGATTCTGCCTTCATGACTCCTTTGTCATCAGTACCGCATATGTTGGTATCTGACTGCAGGATCTGGTACTCAATGAAGGCTCATCAAAGGTGTATTCATCCTTATTAAGAAGAGTATGCATTGTTTTCATCAGCTTCTGAGGCAAGTTTGAAGGGGTCTCCTTCTTACTCACCTGCCTGTCTCTCACCAGAGGTTCATCCAAAAACCAGACCTTGAAAGTCCTCTCGTAAGGATTATAAACCTTCCCTTGATTCTTGATTTCCTCCTCCTTGAGCTGCCATGCAATTTCTTTATGAATAGCAGATGTGACCTTACTGGTATCCTTAGGCTAAACAGGGCTATAGAATCCCATCTTCATCTTATTCCAGGTAAAGGTCTCCATTGCCTGAGCAATCAGAAATTGGTCACCTGATGAGCAGCCTCATATGTCTTCTGCGCCACATCAGCATGTTTCATCTGAGGAAGAATAACAGGGTCAATCAGAACAACCTCCTGCAAATATTTCATCCTGAAAAAGGGATAACAGCAACATCTTCCTCACCTCCAGATGATTACAGGTCTTTTAAAGATGATTGTAGCAGCTCTAGAAATACCAGTTTAGCTGATTTCTGATACATTTCTTAATCTTTTAGATATTTTACATTCTTCTGCACCAGACTGAATAGCCATGCCCGTAAATGGAGGGTTACTGGAACCAGCTCTAACTGTATGACTAACTCCAATGATGATTACAGCTACATCAATGAACGATTATAGAAAATAAGTTCCTACTAAAGGCTTTGAGTTGTTTTGTACCCATCCATCACCCAATTCTTTGGTTACTGCCGCTCAAGAGTGCAAAAAGCAGCAACCTTGCAAAATTACTTTAAAAGACAAGGAGCCAAGTACATTTACCTTCAATATCACATAGTTGAAAGTTTCCTTGAGGGTCTACTTCAAGTCTTGATCTTCTAGGTAGAAAGAGCTGTTCCTCATCTATCATCCAAATGATGATTTGTAACTCTCAGGCTCTTCTATCTAGACATCTGCAGGTAAATTTTTTTGGCTGTTTTGGATGAAGTACCACAACAAGAAATGCAGAATATTATTAATTAAGACCTTTTAGTCTACAAATAGGCTTGACAGGCAGCCATAGTCATGAGAAGAGCTTTATGGCTCCAGTCTTCTGGCTTCCCATGTGAAGTTCAGAATACAGTCAAAGACTTACCTTTGGAAAGAACAAATTTAATAGTTTCAAGACTGATGACTCATTACACACTTTGAAGGATTCAAGGGCTACTTTCAAGTTAGTAGCAATTTATATTCCACAAACCAGAAAGAGACAGTATAGGCAGCCTATTTACAGGCAATCCTTTCAATTGCTACAGTCTTCTTACCTTTATCAGAGACAACCTGATCCATCCAGGAAGAAACAATGGTTTTGGAGCGTTCTTCTTCTTCCATGAATTTTCCTTCTGCTACTTCATCTCCTCATCAACCTGTCAAGAAAATCGAACAGTTTTTAGTGGATTCATGCTTTTTGCCTATCCCATTTGGCCAGTGTTTAAAAATTTTCCAACATACCTGGGGAAACAGATCTGTGGACAGATGGGTTTTAGACATAATTCATTCAAATTATGTCATACGATTTCAGGCTATTCCTCCTATCTCCCTGCCCTGTCTGTTTTCAGGGATTCCTCTCACAAATTGCTTCTATGGGAGAAAGTTCAGTTCCTGTTAGATCTAGGGGCTATGGAGAAGGTTTGCATTCAATTCAAAGGAAAAGGTTTCCATTCTCATTTTTTCCTTTTACCAAAGTAAAAAAGGGGGATGGAGAGCCATTCTAGTTTTGAGACAACTTAACTCTTTTTATCTAGAAACAAAAGTTCAGAATGATGACTCTCACTACCAGTACAAATTGTTGCCTTTCAGATTGGTTTTGGCTCCAAGGGTTTTCCCAAAGTGTATGGCTCAAGTGGTGGTGTTCCTGAGAAGATACAACATCAAAGTAAACCCATATTTAGATGATTTGCTTCAGGGCTATTCACAAAAGCAAGCAATGGATCACATCTTCTTCACTCTGAGCCTTATCTCGAAGCTAGGTCTAAGAGTCAATGTGAAGAAATCAAACTTATAGGCGATTTGATAGATTCCAAGTCAGCGTCAGTATATTGTCCTCAAACTAGGTTTGAGAACTTAGTGAATATCATCCTTCAAGTGAAAAGAAACAGTAAAAAAACTACGAGGAGTACTTGTGGCACCTTAGAGACTAACAAATTTATTTGGGCATAAGCTTTCTGATGAAGTGGGTTTTAGCCCACGAAAGCTTAGTCTCTAAGGTACCACAAGTACTCCTCATTGTTTTTGCTGATACAGTCTAACACGGCTACAACTGTGAAACATATAAAAACTGTCAAAGTGTGTATGAGACTGTTAGGGCACATGGCATCATGCATGTTTGTCACTCCTGAAGCCAAATTGCGGCTTTGTCCTCTCCAATCATGACTGAAGATCATACAGTCTGTTGACCCAAAGTATGAACATGACTATCAGAGATCCTCAACAAGTTATAATGTCTTTGATTCCAAGACAGTTAATGAAGCTCATACAAGACTCCGCTTCGATGTCTGTCATTGCACCAGCATGAACCATGTACTGGTCTCCAGAGCTGATCAGGTTGTTGATCTGAAAACCAATCACCCTTCCTCTGGTTCCCAACTTGATATCACAGCACAACAGGACAGTGTTTCGTCTGGACTTGACGTCCTTACATCTGATAGCTTGGATGTAAGCTGCTTGAATGTGACTTAAAAGTCCTGTTGTCAGGCAGTTCAGGACATTTTAATAAATAGTAGAAAACTTTCCACTAGGGCTACTTACAGCTCTAAATGGAAGAGATGTGATGCTTGGTCCTGAGATCATAATATTTCCCCCCTTTGAGACCAATATACCTCTTATATTAGAAACCTCCTCTGGTTTAAATCCTCTGGGTTATCATTTAATTCTATTAAAGTACATTTACCTTCAATATCACATAGTTGAAAGTTTCCTTGAGGGTCTACTTCAAGTACTTCCATGAGTAAAGGACTCACCTCCACAGGGGATCTGAATATTTTATTGTCAGGTTTAATGAAAACCCCATTTAGCCTTAGGTACCTGGCCAGACACTTTCAAATTGGATTTTGAGATGTATTAATTTGTGTTATCAGTTTGTAGGTTGGGATCCTCTGTCAGTAGTTAGGGTGCATTCTACAAGTGCTCTAGCGTCTCACATTGCTTCTTTTAATAATGTCTCCATTTTGAAAATATGTAAGGTGGCCACATCTGTTTATATTTTCATGAAACATTATGCAGTTGGTCAGGCAACCAGGGAGGATGCAACCTTTAGAAGAGCAGTACATAGATCTGTCTTGATATAAGCCTCACCTCCATCTGTTAACTGATCTTCAGTTTCCAAGAGTGGAAGACTTATAGACAACCACTCAATGGAAAAAAAGAGATTACTTGCCTTGTAGTAACTGACGTTTTTCAAATGTTTTGACTGTAAATATTCCACGACCCACCTTCCTTCCCCACTGTTCTAAGTCCTTACAAGACTTCAGCTGGTGAAGAAGCTGAGAGGCAGTTGGTTCGCTCTATCCCTTTATGCCTTCAGAAAATGGGAGTATGAGGGCATTCAGTGGGCATGTACAGAACAATAGGGCACTGATAACTAGGACAAAGTTCTAATCTGTGGCACTAAGGGACACACAATACCCAGAGTGGAAGACATATAAACAACACACCTCAAAGAACATCAGTTACTGCAAGTAAATAATCTCTTTTTCCAGGTATGAAATGCAAGTTTTGCTAGCATCACATTATTGTTGCATTGTACCCTGTATGAAAACTACTTATGAGTGTTGATGTATCTCAAACGGCTGTAAATACTGTAATTTCAGCAGTATCAGATCTGCATAGAATCTTTCAAATTTCGCTGGAATGTTTTGAGTCATATTTGTTAAATGTATATTTTGAGTAATATAGGAAGAAGAGTCTGTTGATGTGTCACACTACCCCTGTAGCAAACCATCTGCTATGGATGAGGAGACAATCCCAAATGAGAAAGTTATTTAGGGGCTAATCTGAAAGATACTATACTTTTCTTATAAATACCTTAATTGAAAGTAATATGAAGTACCAAGATAAAGCTAGAAAGAAAATATAGATGTAGGGTGTAGCCTGTACAGCTGATTTTTCTGCTTTTCTATTGAAACAGGAAACTGGGCACTTCTTACCTTGGGAGTGTGTGTTTTGTTTTGTGTTGTCATGAGTTTCCCCTGGAACAAGGTGATGGCAGCAGAATTTGCTGTAGATGTGATTATTGCTGATGTGAGGGAGCTATTTCTTATAAGCTTACACAGCAACCCAGTTGGTGGGAATGTAGCATTGACAAAAATGAATGGAGAATTCTGAGACGGTAGATTCGGATGTAGGAAAGCGCTTCATCTTCATCAATGTATTTTAGCATCTGCTTAATTTATCGTATATATTAAATGGGCTTCTGAATTCATTGGCCTTCCTCCCCTCACTCATTTTAAATGAGTCTGTGACCCACAATTCTATGCTACAGTTATAATGTGAGATAATATGAGCACATCACCACAAATCCTTGCTTCCAATGAAAAACCCAGCCTGTGGAGAAAGAAGCGTGAAGTACTTTAGCCTCTAAAACCACAAAAATCCTGTAGCACAACAGAATGTAATTACTCTTAGGAGTGGAGATGGTAACTTATATTTTGGTGACGAGAGAGGAAGGATAGGCCAGTGGTAGGGAGTCAGCCTAGGACATGGGAAATCATTTAGCTTCTATGTGCCTCAGTTCCTCATCTATAGAATGGATTAGTAACGCTTCCTTACCTCTCAGGGATTTTGTGAAGATAACTACATTAAAAACGGAGCAGTTCACATACTATGCTAATGGGACCACATAAATATCTAGAGAGTGGTCTCCATCTGGTGAAATAAAAATTTAAATTGCTGTTTAGCTAGGGCAGTAATAGGCTTGCCTTCAGCTACAACCCTCATTAAAAGACACAAGTTCACCCTGGTTTTAACCTCTATTTTAATTACCTTGGTCTCCAATGCTACTTACCTTTATTCAGTAAGTGTTTCAGCCTTTATGCAAGAGAAAATTGAGGTGAAAGAAAGGAACTCACTGCTGTCAATCTTGCATTTGAGCTGGGCAGCCATAAGTTTGATTGTCCCTGTAGCACAGCATGAAAAGACTATGCGTGTATAGGGTACATCATGGAGCAGATTCTTGCAGCATATTGAATTGGAACCACTCACAATGAATGTGGAAAGTTGATCATCGTAAATGGATTTCACACATACAAAATCCACATTCAGCTCAGCAATGAACTAACATCTGCTCTGAAATTGTCCCCATAGAGTCTTGCTCTTAAAGTTCATTTAATTCCTGTTGCTGCATGCGTTTCTGATGTTTAGAAGATCATTTCACAAAGGAATCCAATTACAGTATATGAAATGCATGCTCCTATTCCCACTTGTTTCAGGAATGCCCCTGCCATCCTTGCACCCAGATATTACAAACATTGAACTTGCTTCTTTGTCCTTAGTCTAAGTGTCTACTTGTTAAAGTTTGCAGTACTAAAACCCTTATTTAAGAATTCTTCTGCCTAGAATATTTATCAAACCATTAATTTATTTCGTATCAGTAGCTTGTCTGAAAAACACAGAACCATCTATACACATTTATGAAATTTCAGTCAGTTTTCTTATTTCATTTTTGTAACTCTCTAGAAGCAACTTTCATTCCTATGGCTGGAGCTACTGGGAACTAAATCCGGTTCTGTTTCAGCAACTACACTTAATCTGTTAGAGTCACTAGATTAAACTAATCATAATATTTCATTAGATGGGTTCAAAACGTGCAGCTTTGTCTGTCTTTTCTTTACTAAATTCAGCTCATGCAGCGTATATTTTTCTGATCAAACACGGCTCATATCTGTGTATAGATTTGTGTCAGCACCAGTTGACTTGTAATACAATTTAACACAATGATCTACTGAAAAAAGGAAGCAATTGGGGAGGGGTCTATACAGAATATGCTGCATCTTAGTTCTGTTTAACTCTTTTGAACCCAGGGATTTGTAGCTTCCATCATTTAATGTCCATTAATGTGCGATCATTCTGAATCCTGGCTTCACAAGGTTATGTTTTTTAGTGCAGATGTGCTTTATTCAGAGAGATGATTTTGTATGCCTGCATCTATCTTCTCACATTGCTTGACTAAGGTTCAGAAATTGGTATCTGCAAGCTTATTTTTTATTAAATCCTGGTGTATAATTAGTTGGAAACAAATATCTTAATCATATTCTATAGTTGAGTCTCTCTGTTTTGGTATTAGTTCTATAGCTTGCCAATAACCTGGGTCCCAGAACTTTTGTCACAGTGTCATTTTAGTGCTGTTTTGAATATGTTTTAATGTAATCGGATAAGTGATTCGGTTTTAAAGTGATCATTTGTTCATATGTGCCATACTGAGGACTGGATTGCTGCATTACACAATGTTCTGGCCTTTCTAACTCCAATTTCCTAGGGAAAAAGGATGGTCTTTTCATGGAGGCCTCATGTTGAGAGTCAGGAGCCCTAAGTTTTATTTCTACCTCAGACATGCATTCTGTGTATCCTTGGGCAAATCACTTAGGGGTACAATTTTTAGCTCCTATCATCAATTTGTGCATGTGCTAATTTACATATACGCTTTCTCGCATCCTTTGCAGTTATAAACACCAGTACATGCATTTGAACAATCCTAACACCTGTTAGTCTGATTCTCCACTTACATCAGTGAAATTTAATTGACTTCACTAGAGTTATTCCAGATTTATATAGGTGTAACTGAGAGCAGAATTCGGCTCTGTAATAAAGAAACGAGCAACATCTCTAGCTCAGATCACATGTACCAGAGCATGTTTATTTGTTTCACATTTATATAATATGCCTATATAAAATAACTCTAGGCAGTCTTCTGATTTGGGATTTGTTATTACATCTGCAAGGGATTATGAGCTAGCCAAAACAGCTGCCTGGGACCAGAAACAACAGTTTTCCCCAATGAAAAATATGTTTGCATATTAACAACAAGCATACAGAATTAGCCACACTTTTAATTAAGCAACGGGTCCCCATTGTGACAGGCTCTGTGGTCAGACTATTGAATGAGTTTTATTCCAGATATAGGAGATACACCAAGGTCAATAAAATGAGGTGGTAGAAGCAGCAATAGTACCGGATATACCGCTATGAAAGCATAATTTAAAAAGGATCTAGTCATTTTAACATATTAAATTACATTTCTTTTTCAAAATAATGCATTTAGACAAGGGCTGTTGGCACAGCAAAATAATTTGATGGAAAAAAACCATATACTTAAAATATGTGAATATCCCAGCAGGCTTCTAGCATGAGTTGGTGTTTGCTGCAAAATACATGTGATTTATTCATAGGTTCTAATAATATTCTGGGAATTTATATTTTATCCAGTTGCAAAAACAATCATACTCTGTCTGTTATTAAAAATTATTTCTCTGCTCTCTAAGACTGTAAAAGTTCTGTAAAATTGATATTCAGTGTTGGGTCTGGTCTTCCTCAGGTTTTATTTTAAAAATATTTCAGAGCAATTTGTCTCACTTAAACATCTATGACTGATCATTTACCAATCTGAGCAACTAGGCAAGAGAATTCACTGCCCTCCAGATTCAAAGGACACAGCGCTCCACAGAGAGGTTTGAGGAGCTCATACATATATCTTTAACCTACCAAAGTTTCTCTATTAAAATGCTTCCTAAATAGTTCCCAGGAATAGAAAAGAAATCACCCGTAAGCTTCTGAAACATACAAAGGTCATCAAGGGAGTGACCCCTCAGATAGGTGCATATATCTCTGCTCAGGAAGACAAAAGTATAGATAGGAGAAATTATCTTCACTCCTTTGTTTAGCTTCTTTACAAATTAGGACAACTACACAAAGGATGTAGCAAACAGCAGCCAAAACCCCAAAGGTAACAACCAAGGAAAATAAATTGAAGGGAAACTGTCAATTTGAAAATCACATTTCTCTCTCTTCATTTCGCATCTACTATATAGTAAGAAGTTAGCTATATATATTCTCTGTTTTTTCAATTTGTATACGTTGTGCATTTGACAGCACTTAGCTTATAGTTTGCCTCGCTGCTGCCCTGTATAGCTAGTTCTGGTGAAATTTAGCTCTGTTTAGAGAACCAATACAGGCATATGCACCACTTAGTTCAACATAAGGTTTAAGTGAGAAATGAGTGGTGCCTGCGTCAAGATCTTGAATCTCCACCATTGGGATGAATTTCATCCATTAGCCATTTTCTCCCTTGCTGAAAAGTCCCTTCAAAACAACTCTCCTATCTGGCATGAGAAATGTAGTCTCGCCCCGCTTATACCCGTTTGAAATTCTGCTGCATAGATCATTTTCCTAGCTCATCACTTTGAACACATCACCTGTCTCTTTGCATCTCTCCACTTGCTCCCCCTTCTCCACCACATCAATTTAATTCATCTTTGCTTTTAAGGCCCTTCATGAACTATCCCGTAATTTCTATATCAAAATATATTTGGATACAATTATTTGGTGGTACGCCCACATCTTTAATACTGCCTGTAGTTTGTGCTGCCTATCTCTAACCTATCAGTCTTCTCTCACACATTATCAAAAGGTTGACTCCACCTCTGCACTGCCAGTGAGGCTAGTGACTTTTGTTGGCACTTTATCTTGGACATTTCATTATGGCAACCTTTTAAGACCCAATTATTAAACACAAAATTTATATTTTAGGTTTCCTATTTTTAAAAAATTGTACCTCAACTAATGGAGGATGCAGTGCCCAATTAAATACACAACTGTTTATGTGCTAAATCATGCTATCTTGTTATTTATTAGAACAACATAAATGTGTATCTCATAGACTTTAATATCGGAAGGGACCATTGTGATCATCTAGTCTGACTTCCTGCACTGAGATCAATGGAACTACACTGACTTACACTAGCAGAGGATCTGGCCCATAATTTCTATACCAAAAGATATTTGGATAAAATTCTTTGGTGGTACGTCCACATTTTAATACTGCCTGTAGTTCTGGTTGCCCTTTCTGAAAAAAGAGATATTAAAATTGGAAAAGATACAGAGACGGACAACAGACATGATTAGGGGAATGAAACAGCTTCCATATGAGGAGAGATTAAAAAAACTGGGACTGTTCATCTTTGAAAAGAGGGCAGATATGCTAGAGAGCTATACAATCATGAATGATATGGAAAAAGTAAATAGGGAAGTGTTAATTACCATTGTGGAAGTGTCACATGTCACATAACACAAGAACTAGGGGTCACTGGATGAAATTAATAGGCAGCAGATTTAAATAAGCAAAAGGAAGTACTTCATACAACATACAGTCAACCTGTGGAACTCGTTGCCATGGAGATGTTGTGAAGGCTAAAAAAGTAAGTGGGGTCAAAAAAGAATTAAATAAGTTCTTGGAAGGTAGGTCCATCAATGGCTATTAGCCAAGATGGTCAGGGACACAACCCCATGCTCTGGGAATTCCTAAACCTCCAACTGCCAGAAGTTGGGACTGGATGATGGGACAGATCACTTGAAATTGCCCTGTTTTGTTCATTCCCTCTGAAGCATCTGACACTAGCTTCTGTCAGAAGACAGGATACTGGGCTAGATGGACCATTGGTTCGATCCAGTATGGCCACTCTCATGTTCTTGCAGACTGATCAGTCTTTTGACCTTCATGAGAGGGAGGCAGGAAGGATGTTAACCAGCTGAATCTTGTAGGGGAGAATACCTTTTAGTGCTTTGGGGAATGTTCTAGGAGTGCTATTTGTCTACTTTCATAGATGTATCAGATGGGATTTTGTGGGTATCATGGAAGGGAAGTGTTGCTGAGAAGCATAGGGTAGATGTTTGCAGCCTGTCCTCAAGGTTCTTATTTAGACGCCTGCCTATTGAAGGGGGAGCAGCTACTTTCAGGTGGTCAAAATAATCGAGCAATGTAGTTATGAGTGTGGGATATTGAAGTCTGGGGGGCCTGATTATTGGATCTTGGGCCCCTCAGACCCTGTCATGGTAAGCAAGGAGAGAGGTAGTTGTTGAGAAGGTTGAGATGAATAAATGGAAATTGATGGCACTGGCCACATCAAGTGTCTTTTTCTCCAGAATGGCAGATACTGGGCCCAAAAGTCATTATTGTTCTTGATTTGATTGATGGAGGCCCCTGACTGTGCAAACATGGCAGGTATCTAGTTGGATGTTCAGGCGTTTGAAAGTTAAGTGTTACTTAAAATTTTTGAACAAGGCATTTTAAGTTTAGTTCTCCTTTATTGGGGTAGGTAGCAGAGCAGTATCATGAGAGGAATAGAACAGGAAGAAGGCAGAATTGAGACCTTTCAAAGTTTTGGCCCAAGTGAGGGGTATGGGGGCGTCATTTGAGCTCCCCACCTCAGGTGCCAAAATGTTGTGGGCCGGCCCTGTGTTCAGATACTGTAACATGGTGATGGGACTGGTATAAAAACACAGAGAGAATCCTTGGTTTCACCTGCAGGTTTGCTCCACAGGAGGCCTCTAGGAGGCCAAAGCAACTGTCTATGTATCTGATGAACTTGACTGAGCAGAAACAGGAACATGCTTTAGGACAAGAGAGTGTGTAGACCAAAAATCCTTTGGTAGACATGAGCGATTAAAAGTCTGTGGTGACCACAGTGCTCCCAGTGCTGTTTTGGTGATGTCCTGTTCACTTTGTGCCAAAAAACATCTCTCTGACTCACAGCAAAGTGTCCCAATGGTAGCAATTGAATTTGTAAAGAAAGTAGGTTAAAACTTTCAATGTTTTGATGATATTTGAGTGCATGCTTAATTAATGTCTGCACAGAACTTTGAGGGGGGGAAAAACGTAAAGCACAATCAGTAAGTAAATATAAAATATTATTTCCAGCTAACTTCTTATCAGAACCTTTTGCATTCAGTCTTGTGAAGCAGGTACCTTTCCCAATCTGTTCTAAAACACAGTCCACACACTGTAAAACTCATCCCTTGGGTTAGGCTTTATTAAGAAAGAAATTAACAATAAATTTGCAAAATTCAGCTCAAGCCTTCTTACAAGGCTTGACTGCTCTTAGACTTCCTACCTCTGGACTGCTCATTCATCTGCCTTGATCTTCTCTTTAGTAAAAAAACTCCCACCTCTCTCATATCTCTGTAGTGTAATGAGTCACCTGTCTGAATGAGTCAGCACAGCACAATTCTGTCTATTTAGGTCCTTAGACCATACCCATCATGATGGGGTATATGAGTGTATTTCAGTAATGCATAAAGCAACCTATCAAAAGAGGTTCCTTCTCCATTCCTTTATTGTTATTAGTGAAAGCAAGGTTGGACTGGAAAGTGTTGGAGTTTGAGGTGAGCTTCACAAGCTGATAGAGTTCCTCACTCTTGTACCATCTCTGAGAATGCTGTGCCTCCCTCAACAATTTTCACTCTCACAAAGGCAGCACCATTGTTCCCATGGAGTGGAGTTGTCAGCTGTTGTCCTTGGTCTGGACCTTTTGGTGATCTGGTAAGTTCCTGGGTATTTAGTGCCTTGAAAAAAGGATCCAAAATCTTGATTTTTGATGCAGTGTTCTATGGGGAGTCAATGTATAGAGTGGAGGTCGGGTCTGATGTCCCTGAAGCATAGGCGCCGACTCCGTGGGTGCTCCAGGGCTGGAGCACCCATGGGGAAAAATTGGTGGGTGCAAAGCACCCACCGGCAGCTCCCCGCCAGCCCCGCCCCGCGCCCAGCTCACCTCCACCTCCTGAGGCACCACGGCAGCCAAGCCGCTTTTCCTGAGCTCACAGGCTTACCGCGCTCCAGCTGATTGGCGGCGGCAAGCCTGGGAGGGAGGGGGGACTGCATTGTACTGCATGATCCCTGCTCCCTCCTTCATGCGGGGACAGCAGCATCTTTCGATCCAGGTGAGATGTTTCAGCAAACAGGTTTGTTACAAACCTTCAGTAGTACCTGAAAACTCACCAAATAGTATGGCAGACTCTGTATGAGGCATTCCTGCTACATGAAGTGCACCTCCACTGCCTATTCGGAATACCCTATTTTGTGAGTCCTATTCAACCTGCACTCAGCTAGCTTTATCCCAGGAAAGTTAGAGGGAAAAAGGAACTAAGGCACATGATCTGCCTAGATGCATTCCTACAGCCTGAAGTAATGAGAGGGAAGTCTGTAGAGTAATCCACTGTCCAGTCCTGTAGGAGTTAATTCACTGAATGTTACCTCATCCAAGCTTCCATTCTTGTGGACTCGGAGTGTTTTGGTGTGGAGATTGTTCTTGAAGTAAAGAAATAACTCTTCTAGCTGGTAACTGTAGTGGGCTCTTATCCTCTATATGAACAAGCCACCAGAAGGGGACATGACACTTAACCAGCGTGGTACACACTCCATTGTCACAGGAAGCTCATCCTTAGTATCTGAAGTGCACACGAAATTAAATCCCTGTATTGTCCATTTTGTAATAAAAACCCCTCCTCACAGTTTAGTAGTGAGGATAGTACCTGGGGTCTTCAGTATAAAAGTATGGGATTTCTGTCACAACAACTCCATTAGGTAGTAGCAGTGGTAGACTCTTACCTGCTATGTGGACTTGACCAGCTTGGTACAGTTGTATTACAAAAAAAGCTCAATGGAAACACATCTTTTCATAAAGCATGCAAGCAACATTTGTCTTGCCTCTTCATTTGTATAGTCTTCTGTTTATCAATATTTAGGGACAATATAATTATTCTCAAAATATTCTCCTGTTTAATAAATCTGAGTCATTTTCCCTTTAAATGTTACTTTTCCCTTTAGCTCATGGTTATATCTGCACAAAGCATTTTTAATGTGTGTGATGAATGCTATATGAAGAGAAGAGTGAGGGGGGATTTGATAGCAGCCTTCAACTGCCTGAAGGGGGGTTCCAAAGAGGATGGAGTTAAGCTGTTTGTTCTCAGTGGTGGCAGATGACAGAATACGAAGCAATGGTCTCAAGTTGCAGTGGGGGAGGTCTAGGTTGGATATTAGGAAACACTATTTAACTAGGAGGGTGGTGAAGCACTGGAATGGGTTACCTGGGGAGGTGGTGGAATCTCCGTCCTTAGAGGTTTTTAAGGCATGGCTTGAGAAAGCCCTGGCTGGGATGATTTACTGGGTGTTGGTCCTGCTTTGAGTAGGGGGTTGGATTAGATGACTCCTGAGGACTCCTTCTATGATTCTACCTAGTGCAATGGAGAGTCTAGGTGCTACTGTAACCCGTATAATTATAATAGGATATATAATAACTGCAATACAAATAAGATTGCAAGGAATAAATCACGTATACATGTACAAGTGTTAGGCTAGCCTTTGCCCTGGGTGTGTGTAGATACACACACTCATGCTATATACTTTAAAGCCTCCAGCCAAAAGCAAGAAGTATAGGCCCAGATCCGTGTTTGTGGCCAAGGAGCACACAACCCAACTCAGGAGGAGATGCAAATGTAGTTTTAAGCTACCTTCACACTCACCAGCTGCCTGATGTTGAGAACTAGAGGGCAGATCCTTGGTCTGTATAAGAACATAAGAACGGCCGTAGTAGGTCAGACCAAAGGTCCATCTGGCCCAGAATCCTGTCTTCCAACAGTGGCCAATGCCAGATACTTCAGAGGGAATGAACAGAACAGGTAATCATCAAGTGATCCGTCACCTGTTGCCCATTCCCAGCTTCTGGCAAACAGAGGATAGGGACAACATCCCTGTCCATCCTGGCTAATAGCCATTGATGGACCTATCCTCCATGAATGTATCTAGTTTTTTTTTGAACCCTATTATAGTCCATAAATTACCATAGCTCTAGTGATTTCACTAATTGACACTAGCTGAGGATCTGCCCCTAGTACCCTGTCCTGGCCAGAGGGATAGCTGTAGGGGTTGGCACAGTGATCCACTACATTAGTCCTGTGCCACCAAAGGATCTGCCTAAATTCTCCCATACCCTGTTACTCTTGTTTTGGGGTCACTTTGTGCTGTCAGTGCTGCATAAAGTGGCTGCAATGCAGGTGAGGTCTTGTGCCATGAAATAAAGTACATTCCTTGTTAATTAATACATTCTTCATTGTCATTATAGTTACAATGAACCAGCTAAACTGCAATATCAATAGCACTGTATCCCAATGCTCTTTGCTTTTCTCAAGTTTAAAAATCTGTGAGCCAATCCTGCTCCTGCTAAAGCCAACAGGAGTTCAGCCATTGATTTCAATGGCAGCAGGATTTAGCCATGGATTATTATACTACACCAATGTATAAAAATACACTCATTGCCATACAATGGCATGCCAACATGAAAAGCAATGCACTGACTCTCATTCAGAGAGGGTGTTGAAATTTACCTAAGCAAGTTCTGTCTCTGAATTTAGGGTTTATGCCATTGCTATCTATGGGCTATAGTCTGACCCTGGCTATGCATCTCTGCAGGGGAGTAATGTGCCCTTGTGGGATGCCCATCCTTGCGTGGGATGCCCATATCCTGGGTGATAGTTCAGGAGGAAGCGCAGCCATTGTGGGATCATTATTACACCTTCTATGCAGGTAGGTGGTACCCTGGTTCCATTCCTTCCCTACTAATGCTTCCGAGAGGAGAATAACAAAGGAGACCAGAGCCACAATCTCTTGAGCTCTGGTTTTTTATTGAGATTCCCACAGTGAGCTGTGAATCTCTTTGGGGAAAAAGAGCTAATTACCAGTTTCCTCAAGAACAAAGTGTGAACAGAATAAATTTTTTAAAATGTACTGCGTTATCATAGCAACCACAGATTTTTTTTTAGTTTTTGTTTTTCTTAAAAACCTGACGCAATAAAAAATGACACAAGAGAACAAATGTATCAAGTTGTTATGGCAACTAGAGTACGTAGGTTGAAATTTATGTATCCAGAATAAAAAAAGAATATTCTAAGCAAGTAAAATAAATATTATACTTGCTAATTAAAATATTACTCAAATATTATTTAATTTAAAATCATTAGTCATGTTTTCTCTTTTAATTACTTGTTTTCTTTCTTCTATTTCCAGTTATTTGGACTTGCTTAAAATTTTGGTCACAAATTTCATAGCCATAGTTGGACTTCTATATTTGGGGGTGGGGGGGGGGCAGCTCCAGTCAGACCAAGGAGGCCACGTGTGTGTGTGTGTGTGTGTGTGTGTGTGAAATTCCACTCCTGCCTGAGGCTTTCAGTTTGTCCCCCCACCCCAAACTATGCCCATGTTATATTTTTAGGTCAAGGTTCTGATCTCATATACACCAGAGTAAATCCGGAGTAACTCAGCTGAAGCCAATGGTTATATATATATATATATATACACTGTTGTGACTGAGATTGGAATCTGCCCTTTAGTGTGTATCTGTGTGCAGTAGCCAATTCTAAATATGCTTTCTGTAACAATGTTCATCTTTTTAAATTTTTCTAGTCCTTTTTCTCTGTCCTTTAGGAGAACTCAGTAATAACATCTGTTTTATTTGTGAGAAATTGATTTGGGTATTAAGATCTATCTTCATGTTTCATCCTCTTCATTGGTCCCTGTGAAGCTCAGTGTGATAGGGGACATGTGAGAAAAGAGAAGAGATGGTTTGAATTCCTATCTGATGGAAATAAATTTGTCTGTTTAAACTTTCCACCAGACACCATTGCCCAGATGGGAGTTAGACACCTAAATAACCGAAATACCTTTGAGGATCTGGGCCGTTGACATTTTCAGAGGAGGCTGAACACACCTTTGAAAGCTTGGTAAATGCAGTTGCCCAAAAAGGTGGGGACTATTTATCAGTTTATAAGACTAAGAACTCAGCGGTACCTCCCATTTAGATGTGCACACACTGTCACCCTTGGTGGAGCATGCTCTATTGTAGTTTTTTACTTATTGTTTGTATTACAGTAGCACACAGAAGTTCTGAGCATGATTAGGGCCACTTTATGGGGTGCAGTACAAACTCATAGTATGACAGTCCCTCCCTCGAAGAGCAGAAAGACAAGATAGATGAAGGGTTAGAGAAATGGAGCATTATTATTAATGTTAAGATTTTATTTTTAGTAAAAGTCACAGATAGGTCGCGGGCAAAAAAACAAAAATTCACTGGAGCTGTGACCTGTCCGTGTCTTTTACTCAAAATAACTGGGGAGAGAGGGCTGGGGGGGTAATGATAGCTGGAGTCCCTTTAGGGGAGACTGAGACCCCAACCCTACCACCATGAGGCGGGGCACAGCCCCAGCTCCAGCCCCCACCGAAGCAACGGGGTGGGGTGTGGCACACAGCCCAGGTTTCAGCCCTGGCCAAAGCCATGGGGCCGGGAGCACATGATGATGATGATTATATACACACCAAGAAAGAATAATACTTTCATATTGGGTGACTTTAATTTCAGATTAAGGAAAATAACAAAGAAAGAATGAACAAATGTAAGCTCCCAGGAGAATCGGAAGCGTGCCCATGAGGTGTTACTTATTCTGTAACCATCTCTTGTCAGCACTGCTCCCTGACAGATAGACAAGGAGATTCTTTACATTTAAACACTGTATTGCCAATCCCCAAAGTTCAAACTCATGAAATGGACCCCAAAAACATGACATTTAAAAATAGTTTAAATCATATTTTTTGGTTTGTCTTTTGTTTTTTAAACTCCCGTGCCCATCTCCTGAGTGTTTGACAATTGCAGTGGTGTCAACTCTCACAAATTTGTAGTGAGTAAAGCGGTGGAGAACCCAACCATGACTGAGACGCCATTGGGCTAGAAACTGTGAAAACACAGAGTAAGAGACAGTCTCTGTCCTGAAGACCTTACGATCTAGTGCAAAGCATAGAGGCGAGTCTGTGACATAGGAGCTGGAACTGGGACCCATAACTCAGCTCATGTAGGGACTACCAAGTACCTATCGGATGGGAACAAATTTTAAACCATGCCAGACAAGACTGAAACTGATGACTTAAATATGTGAGTCTCTGCAGACCACTATCAATGCCCTGACATCAGCCTGTAAACACTAATGTTACCCCGTTGAGAATAAGGCTTGCTTTCTGGAAAGATAATTCTTTTAAATCAAGCTCTGACTTTGTGGAGCTTACACAGGCAAAATCTGCCACACTGCTTTCAAACTCTAACATACCTTAACACAGCATTAACTAAAATGCAAACATTAAAAATGCAACAGTAAAATAAATATTAACACCACATCAAAATTCATTTCTAAATACAATAATTTGCAACCTAAAACCATTCCAACACTTTTACTGGCATCTTTTCACTAATCATCGTACCTGCATGTATATTTATTTTCACCCTCTGGTGTCATGAGCAGGGCTTGAACCCCTAATCTTCAAAACAGCCATCTTCCACTTCATCTTAACAGTAATTGGGGTGGGGGAAAGCATGCTGTTATCCTCTAGGTGGAATAGCTCATGTAGGGAGACAAACCACAGAGTGCCAGTGGGCTCTACAAATTTTTGGGAGGAAGCTATGTAATACTGAACATCAGGATTCTTGGTTTCTATTCCTGGCTTTGGGAGTAGATTGTGGTCTAGCAGTGAGACAGCATAGCAACATGTAACAATACCTTTGTTTTGGATTTCTGGGGGGATAAAGCTAGTACCACTTGATGTAAAGCACCACATCTCATAGTATGGACAGGGCTATATATGGTCTAGTCACTAACAGGTGACACTGAGTCACATTGTTTTGGTGTGTATTATAGAAGCACCTAAGCTGGGATCTTCCTGGAATTCTGAAGGAGTGTGTGACAAACTGGATGAGACTTGGTTCTGTTATACTGGGGAGTCCAAGTGAAATTCTTGCTCTACTGAATTCAATGGCAAAGCACCCATTGACTTCACTGGGGTTAGGATTTCCCTCACGGTTTCTATTTCTAGCTCTGCCTAAAGTTACCTTGGTCAAGCTCTGTTATCTTGTCTGTGAAATTGGTGAATGATAGTACCTGCCAAAAGTATGAGACCTTGGCTCACAAGAGTGGTGAAAGATACAGAAAGATAGTCACTAAAAGAGCTGGGACTAGGGTGCATGACCTCTGGGCTTGCAATGTGGTGCATTTTCCCCAGGGTGTTCTAGGGAAGGCTCTCGCGCACCCGCACCCTAATCCCTAATTTTTGCTTCCCCCAGCTGGATAAAGGCAGGAGCTTTTCTCCTCCTCATGAGATTTCCTGCAGTAGAGGCCAAAACTAAGTTACTTGTGATAAATTTGTGAGACTTGGCAGAACTGTTTAGATAGAGCAAAAAAGGTGCTGAATCATTGATGGACAATTCATGGGCACAGAAGAACTTCCTACGCTGCTGGTTTGTGGATGAACTCGAATGAAGTTGCATGTTGAGTTCACATGTGGTTTGAGCAGAATCTTTCACACAGCTCTACTAGAGGTGTCTGCAACTCTATACACTGGAGTGAACCATTGTTTGCTAGTGTCAGTGGCCTTCAGAACATCTGCTAGTTCATTTTGGGCTGCTCTTTTTCTCTAGAATGGCTGTTAACTGAATTAATGTACATTAATACACCGTGAAATGAGTATAATGTATTTTACTTTCCCCTTGTAGCTTTTAAAATGTTTTAATGATTTGTAAAATGCTTATTTGCAAAATAGTTAATTAAATAAAAGTCAATATCTCTCAGCACTTTGTATTCCTCTGAGCCTTTGATTATCAGGGTGATTGAGTTATTGATGTGTTTCTGTTTCCACGAGATTTCTACTATATTTGTATTTCTCCCATCACCACTACTACCCCACCCATTGCATCATAACTGTTCCGGAGCAAATTAGCATTTACATACTGGCCAGCATGGGGGTTGTTCAGACCTGCCCTTTCCTGTGGGGAATTTAGGGTGGGACTGTGTCTCAGGAAGCATGTTCTTCCCCAAACATCAGTCTTTATAGTGAGGGAAGTAATAAAAGGTTTAGTCTTGGGGACATTTTTAAAGGTAGAAGCATTATTTCCAAACCCACTACAAATGGAAGTACAGGTGTAGTGCTCTGGTTTTGTGCTGATTTACTAGAGTCGTACTGAAGCACACTGGCTGCACTGTATCTCTGCTTGATAGGTAGGAGGGACTGCAGGGTTCAGGGAGAATGAGCAGTTGCTTAGTGGCTCTTTTGCCAACTGGCAGCTCTTGGATCCACTGGGTGCTGTGAGACCTCATAGATAGCATAGGCCTTGAGCTTGCTTCTAAAGAGAGTGGATCTCACCTACACTGGTGCAACTCAAGAATAGGAGTGAGGAGGATCAAGCCCCAGATTTCCTCCTTTTTAAAATCCCTTTTACAACACCCAATAGAAGCCCTCTTTTGCATTTTGCCAGTATTCTGCACAGACAAGCTTAGTCATATTTCAAAACAAATAGCTAAATATCTATTGTGTTTTAGGTGGATTGCTAATGTGTACTTTGTACATCTTTGAGAACTATATATTATTCTGCTAATGCATGTTGACCTTTAATACAGTATAGAGAGAGATGCTCCAGATTTATTATTATTGCTGTCTTACTTGAGCTGTTTGTATTATCTTAATGTCCTTATTTTACTGCTCTTCACAATTATTCTCTGACCCATTTCTTTAAGGCAAACAATTGAAACATTTCATACTACTTTATGATATGGTTTATATTCTTGCAAAATACTGGAGTCAACTAATGGGGATGCATTTGTAGACAAAATTATATAAACAGATGGAAGCTTTTTCTTACCAGACTTTTCAGTAGTGCCCATTTGATAAATTCTGCAGTGTTGAGAATTTATGGGCAGGTTCCACTGAGGAGTGGCAGGGAGTAAGTACCTCTTAGAATCAGGGCAAGTCTATTTCTGATGCGTGGAGCAAAGAGTTAATATGCTTGGTTCACCTAGCTGATAACACTATAGAAATCATAACAGAATTTTATACTAACCAGAGGTTACACTACATTGAGTAATAAAATGATATTTCAATTGTTATGCATGCTGCCTACACCCATTTCAAAACTCTTTTCCTCTTCTTAAACAACACTAAGATTTTGGCAACTGATGGGACATCATGTATGTTTTGAAATAAGAAGTAAAGTCCATGGTGATATATTGTATGAATAGAGTATCAGCATTCTTAGATATGTAAGAACATTTTGGCAGCTTTTCCTTAGACTGCTCCGTGGCCAGGGACTGTCCCTCCTGGAATGTCTGGAATTTGCCCCAGAGCCCTGTAGGTGCTACCATAACAAATAATGAAAAATAATTTAGGAAACATGTAGAATGTTTTTGTATATTCTGATGTTTTTTAAACAATCAAAATTACAAAAGAGAGATTTTGCTCCTGATTGGCATGTACCAAGTTACTGTTTAGTTTACTGAGGTGCTGAGTGCTATTTATCTATTTACGTGGCTCCCATGCCCATAGTATCTGAGTACTGTGAAAATCAACTGGGAGGGCACGTGTGAGGAGTCACTCATCACCCTCTCAGGATTGGGCCCTTAGCTAGTATTAGCTAGTGCAACTTGATCCTAAAGCCCTGGAAAAGAACCATTTACTTGAGTGGGAATTACATGTGCAAAAGACTACTGTAGGATCGGGACTAGGGATCCAAACCAACTCTGGGTGAAGAGAAGGGGAATCAGCGAGGCTGCTGGCATGTAAAATTAAAAAGGTGGTAGGGGATTTTTAAACTGAGAACTGGAAGAAAGCCAGCTGGTGCAGAGGAGAACAGGGTACGGCCAGAGACATCCCTTAGAGATAAATTTGGTAAGTATAGGTAGGAGCTAGTGAGAAACAGTCAAATGAAACAGAGTTAAATATAACACATGAAGGCAAACAACTGAATGTTGACAAAATGTACAGAGGTGGTTTTGGAACAAATAAATTAAACAGTAATAAGTCACCAAAACCAAATGGTATTCACACAAGAGTTCTGAAAGAACTCAAATATGAAATTGCATAACTATTAACTATACTATGTAACCTATTGCTTAATCTGGCCTCTTTACCAGATAACTAGTAGATAGCTAATGTAACGCTGATTTATTTACTTTTCAAAAGGCTTCAGAGGCGATCCTTGCAATTACAGGCCAGTAAGCCTAATTTCAGTACCAGGCAAACTGGTTGAAACTATAGTAAAGAACGGGGTTATCAGATACTTAGGCGTGGTCTACACTGGGAGGCAGGGGGATCGATCTAAGTTACGCAGCTTCAGCTACATGAATAAAATAGCTGAAGTCGACATACTTAGATCTACTTACTGCGGTGTCTTCACTGCAGTAGGTTGACTGCTGATGCTCCCCCATTGACTCCGCCTGTGGTTCTTGCTCTGGGGGAGTACCGGAGTTGACAGGAGAGCGCTCGGTGGTCAATTTATCGCGTCTTCACTAGACACGATAAATCGACCCCCTCACCCGCTGGATTGATTGCTCCGGAGGTAAGTGTAGACATGCCCTTAGATGAACAAATGTTGGGGAAGAGTCAACACAGCTTTTGTAAAGGGAAATCATGCCTCACCAATCTATTAGAATTCATTGAGGGTGTTAACAAACATATGGACAAGGTGAACCAGTTGATATATTGTACTTGCATTTTCAGAAAGCCTTTGATAAGGTCCATTGCCAGAGTCTCTTAAGCAAAGTAAGCAGTCATGGGATAAGAGGGAGGGTCCTCTTGTAGATCAGTAACTGTTTAAAACAGGGATCGGCAACCTTTGGCACGTGGCCTGTCAGGGAAATCCGTGGTGGGCCGGGACGGTTTGTTTACCTGCAGCATCCGCAGGTTCAGCCAATCGCAGCGCCCATTGGCCGCGGTTCGCCGTTCCAGGCCAATGGGGGTTGCGGGAAGTGGTGCAGGCCGAGCGATGTGGTTTTAAAGTGGTTTTAAAAAATAGTTTGCTTTTTTTGTTTTTCCCTGTTTCGGGGTTTTGTTCCCAATACCGAGGCATGCTTCAGTACCGGGCTTCAAACCATGTGCTTACTGCCCAAAACCTATGCCTGTCAGCAACCCTTACTGCAGTAGTCTCAAGTTTTTGGGCAAGGCACACGTGAAGGACTGGAGCCAGATTTGTCGGGACTTCAAAGTTAGGATGAAAAAAGATAGGGAAGCAAGGGTGAAGTTCCTGCTAATGGAGGTGGTGCTAAGACCATCCTCGGAGCCATCCTGGTTTGCGTCAGTGCTGAGTGCTGCAGCTTCAGTCCAAAGTGTGCTTTCAAGACTATCGGAATCCCGGCACTGGTCATCCTTACCTATTCCTAGGGAGAAGCATAAGCCTTCCACAAAGGCACCAACCAGAGGAAGATTCCACCCCTCAAGCCTGTAAAGCAGGTGGAAGGGGAGTCAAGTAGAGTGCAATCAAGATCAAGGCACTCCTCCAAATTGGGGCCTAAGCAGTGCTTAATTTGTAATGAAAGAGGTGTCACAGGGCTCAAGCAATTTTTCTACACTCATAACTGATGCAGCAAGCCCAGAGGTGTTGGGGCTATGAGCTGCCAAGCCTAGAGGTGCTGGGGCTCAGCCCTGGCAAGCCTTGGCATTGGGCCTAAGACAGCACTGTTGGCTACAGTGCTGGAACGGACATCATCAAGTCTGGTGCCAGAAACGGCACCATCAACTTCAGCCGTACACCACATCGACCAGATAAGATCTTGGTGCTGACCATACTTCCGGCATTTGCAGTGGCAAGTAATTTACTCTGCTTTTTTGGTACTGGTATTTCTGGCAGTACAGGAATCAGCTCCCTCGGTAAAGTCAGTATCGTTAGACCACCCAGCACCCACATGTGTGATGCAGGACCTGGTCCTGCACCGGCTGCCTACTTCCTGGACAGTCTGCCCACCCATCAGTACAGTCTAAGCGGGAGCCAGCACTGATGGTGTATCTCCAGCCAGTGCCTGGTTCTCAGCACTGGTCCTTGGCACCAGCCAGGACAGCCCCCTTGTGGTCAGTGGAAGGGGAGTTGTCTTCTTTGAACTTTGAGGTGGGCTCAAGTATCTCTTCACCTCAGAACAGGACCCACCCCCCCCTACCTAGACCCTTCGTCTCTGGGTACCTTTGCGACCCCACAGTGTGAGCTTTTATGGCAGTGTGGCCAGGAGGTCACTGGTGGCCAGCCCCTGGCCCTTTTGGAACTCCTGGGGTTTTCCCCCAGCTTCTAGATCCTCCCCTCATCATTCCTACTCAGTGCCTTTGTCCGGATGGGATGAATCCTGATTCCAGTGGCTGGTACCTGGCCCAGTGCTGAGCCTCAGGAAGAGGCTCTTGAGGAGCCAGCAGAGCATCCTGAGGAAGAGGTGAACCACATCCAGTCAGTTTCATCCTCATCCTCAGTGGACAAGGCAGTTTCATCGGACACAACATCATCCCCTCCCGATAGGGTGACCAGACAGCAAGTGTGAAAAATCGGGACGGGGGTGGGGGGTAATAGGAGCCTATACAAGAAAAAGACCCAAAAATAGGGACTGTCCCTATAAAATCGGGACATCTGGTCACCCTACTTCCCGATGACTACAAGACATATCAGGAATTGTTAAAGAGGGTGGCTTTGGACTTGGACATTCAGATCAAGGAGGTCAGAGAGTCTTCTCATCACCTGATTGATATATTATCTACATCAGGTCCATTTAGAGTGGCACTGCCAATCAATGAGGCGATATTGGGGCCTATAAAAACACTATGACAGACCCCCATCTTCCTTGCCTTCCACCTCAAAGCAGCCAGCGTGCCAGTATTATGTACCTTCCCAAGGGTTTGACTACCTATACTCCCACCTTCCTCCAGGTTTGCTAATGGCTGCAGCAGCTAATGAAAGGGAACTCCAGGGGCATCAAGCTGCCACCCCCAAATCAAGAGGCAAACAAAAAAGATTTATTTGGTAGGAAAGTTTATTTAACTGGAAGGTTGCAGCTTAGAATTGCCAACCAGCAGGCTCTGCTGGGAAATTTTGATTTGAAATTGTAGGGCTCTTTGGAGAAGTTCAAAGATCTGCTGCCTGATGATGCTAGGCAGGAGTTCTCTTTGCTGGTGAATGAGGGCAGATGAGTGGTGTGGTCTTCTCTGCAGGCTGGGCTGGATGCTTCAGACTTGACTGCTAGGACCATGGCTTCTGCGGTTTCCATGCAGAGCTCCTCATGGCTACAGTCTTCCAGCTTACCCTGTGAAGTCCAGCATATTATTCAGGACTTATCTTTCAAAAGTCCTTCCCTGCTGTCAGAGCAGACAGACAGCAAACTCCAGGGCCTTAAGGGTGATGGAAGTCCTTGGATTTGTACTCACCTGCCCAGTCAGAAAGCACTATCCCACTCTGCCTCTTCAACAGGACCTGTCAATAAAGAAAAGAGGGGTTATAGGTGCAGGCCTGCCCCTTCTTCTGTTTTGTCTCCAGCTCCTGGTCCTTCTAGACACCCAGGAACTGCTAAGCAATCATTTTGATGGGTCAGTCCAGGATGTCATGCCAATCTCCATGTTTCTAGACCCTATCTCCCCCACAGGCAAATTTGGGGAGATGGTTTAGCATAGGCAAATATGGGGGAGATAGGCAAAAAGGCATCCTTTAAAAAGTGGAAGTTAAATCCTAGTGAGGAAAATAGAAAGGAGCATAAACTCTGGCAAGTGAAGTGTAAAAATATAATTAGGAAGGCCAAAAAAGAATTTGAAGAACAGCTAGCTAAACACTCAAAAAGTAATAGCAAATTTTTTTTACATCAGAAGCAGGAAGACAGTGGGGCCACTGGACGATCGACATGCTAAAGGAGCACTCATGGACGATAATGCCATTGAGGAGAAACTAAATGAATCCTTTGCATCGGTCTTCACAGCTCAGGATGTGAGGGAGATTCCCAAATGTGAGCAATTCTTTTTAGATGACTAATCTGAGGAACTGTCTCAGATTGAGGTGTCATTAGAGGAGGTTCTGCAACAAATTAATAAATTAAACAGTAATAAGTCACCAGTACCAGATGCTAACAAATTTATTTGAGCATAAGCTTTCATGGGTTAAGAACCCACTTCATCAGACGCATGGAATGGAACATAGAGTAAGCAGATATTTATACATTCAGAGAAACATGAAAAGTTGGGAGTGTCTATATCAACGTTAAGAGGCTAATTAATTGAAAGGAACTGTTATCAGTAGGAAAGAAACTTTTGAAGTGATAATCAACTTGGCCCATTACAGACAGTTGACAGAAAGGTGTTAAGGGTATTTAAGGAGGGGAAATAAATTCAATTAACGTAATGAACGAGCCATTCACAGTCAATATTCAAGCCTAAGGTAATAGTATCTAGTTTGCAGATTAATTCCAGTTCAGCAGTTTCTCGTTGGAGGCTGTTTTTGAAGTTTTTCTGTTGCAAAATTGCCACTTTTAAATCTGCCATTGAGTGATTAGAGAGGTTGAAGTGTTCACCTACTGGCTTTGGAATGTGATGATTCCTGATGTCAGATTTTTGTCCATTTATTCTTTTGCGTAGAGACTGTCCAGTTTGGCCCATGTACATGGCAGAGGGGCATTGCTGGCACATGATGGCATATATCACATTGGTAGATGTGCAGGTGAACGAGCCCCTGATGGTGTGGCTGATGTGATTAGGTCCTATGATGGTGTCACTTGAATAGATATGTGGACAGAGTTGGCATCGGGCTTTGTTGCAAGGATAGGTTCCTGGGATAGTGTTTTTGTTGTATGGTGTGTAGTTGCTGGTGAGTATTTGCTTCAGGTTGGGGGGCTGTCTGTAAGTGAGGACTGGTCTGTCTCCCAAAATCTGTGAGAGTGAGGGATCATCTTTCAGGATAGGTTGTAGATCTTTGATGATGCTCTGGAGAGGTTTTAGTTGGGGGCTGAAGGTGACGGCTAGTGGCGGTCTGTTATTTTCTTTGTTGAGCCTATCCTGTAGTAGGTGACTTCTGGGTACTCTTCTGGCTCTGTCAATCTGTTTTTTCACTTCAGCAGGTGGGTATTGTATTTTTAAGAATGCTTGATAGAGATCTTGTAGGTGTTTGTCTCTGTCTGAGGGATTGGAGCAAATGCGGTTGTATCTTAGAGCTTGGCTGTAGACAATGGATCGTGTGGTGTGTTCAGGATGGAAGCTGGAGGCATGTAGGTAAGTATAGCAGTCAGTAGGTTTCTGGTATAGGGCATCACATGCCCCATAACCTCAGCCTTGCTGAACACAACACCATCAACAGCCTTAGGAACAACTCTGACATCATAATCAAAAAGGCTGACAAAGGAGGTGCTGTCGTCATCATGAATAAGTTGGAATATGAACAAAAGGCTGCCAGGCAGCTCTCTAACTCCACATTCTACAGGCCATTATCCTCTGATCCCACTGAGGAGTACCAAAAGAAACTAGACCATTTACTCCAGAAACTCCCTAGAAAAGCACAGGAACAAATCTATACAGACACGTGCCTTGAACCCCGACCAGGGGTATTCTATTTGCTACCCAAGATCCATAAACCTGGAAATCCTGGACGCCCCATCATCTCAGACATCGGCACCCTAACAGCAGGATTGTCTGGCTATGTGGACTGTCTCCTCAGGCCCTATGCTACCAGCACTCCCAGCTATCTTCGAGACACCACTGACTTCCTGAGGAAACTACAATCCATCGGTGATCTTCCAGACAGCACCATCCTGGCCACTATGGATGTAGAAGTCCTCCTCTACACCAACATTCCACACAAAGATGGACTACAAGCCATCAGGAACAGTATCCCTGATAATGCCACGGCTAACCTGGTTGCTGAACTTTGTGATTTTGTCCTAACGCTCAACTATTTCACATTTGGGGACAATATATACCTTCAAGTCAGCGGCACTGCTATGGGTACCCGCATGGCCCCACAGTATGCCAACATTTCTATGGCTGACTTAGAACAACGCTTCCTTAGCTCTCGTACCCTAATGCCCCTACTCTACTTGCGCTACATTGATGACATCTTCATCATCTGGACCCACGGAACAGAAACCCTTGAGGAATTCCACCACGATTTCAACAATTTCCATCCAACCATCAACCTTAGCGTAGACCAATCCACACAAGCGGTCCATTTCCTAGACACTACTGTGCTAATAAGCGATGGTCACATAAACACCACCCTATATCGGAAACCTACTGACCGCTATACTTACCTACATGCCTCCAGCTTCCATCCTGAACACACCACACGATCCATTGTCTACAGCCAAGCTCTAAGATACAACCGCATTTGCTCCAATCCCTCAGACAGAGACAAACACCTACAAGATCTCTATCAAGCATTCTTAAAAATACAATACCCACCTGCTGAAGTGAAAAAACAGATTGACAGAGCCAGAAGAGTACCCAGAAGTCACCTACTACAGGACAGGCCCAACAAAGAAAATAACAAAATCCCACTAGCCGTCACCTTCAGCCCCCAACTAAAACCTCTCCAGTGCATCATCAAAGATCTACAACCTATCCTGAAAGATGATCCCTCACTCTTACAGATCTTGGGAGACAGACCAATCCTCGCTTAGAGACAGCCCCCCAACCTGAAGCAAATACTCACCAGCAACCACACACCATACAACAAAAACACTATCCCAGGAACCTATCCTTGCAACAAAGCCCGATGCCAACTCTGTCCACATATCTATTCAAGTGACACCATCATAGGACCTAATCACATCAACCACACCACCAGGGGTTCGTTCACCTGCACATCTACCAATGTGATATATGCCATCATGTGCCAGCAATGCCCCTCTGCCATGTACATTGGACACAAATCTGACATCAGGAATCATCACATTCAAAAGCCAGTAGGTGAACACGTCAACCTCTCTAATCACTCAGTGATGGACTTAAAGGTGGCAATTTTGCAACAGAAAAACTTCAAAAACAGACTCCAACGAGAAGCTGCTGAACTAGAATTAATATGTAAACTAGATACCATTACCTTAGGTTTGAATAGAGACTGGGAATGGCTCGGTCATTATGTTAGTTGAATCTATTTCCCCTAGTTTAATATCCTAGTTAAATATCTTTAATACCTTTGTGTCAACTGTCCGTAATGGGCTATGTTGATTATCACTTCAAAAGTTTCCTTTCCCTGCTGATAACAGTTCCTTTCAATTAATTAGCCTTTTACAATTGGTATGGTTACTTCCACCTTTTCATGTTTCTCTGAATGTATAAATATCCTCCTACTGTATGTTCCATTCTATGCATCCGACGAAGCGGACTGTAGTCCACGAAAGCTTATGCTGAAATAAATTTGTTAGTCTCTAAGGTGCCACAAGTATTCCTTTTCTTATTTTCTTTTTGCTGACACAAACTAACATGGCTACTACACTGAAACAGGACCAGATGGTATTCATACAACAGTTCTGAAGGAACTCAAACGTGAAGTGGCAGAACTACTAACTAGGGTTTGGAACCTATCATTTAAATCAGCTTCTGTACCAAATGACTGGAGGATAGCAAATGTGATGCCAATTTTTTAAAAAGGGCTCCAGAGGTGATCCTGGCAATTATAGCCCAGTAAGCCTGACTTCAGTACTGGGCAAACTGGTTGAAACTATAGTAAAAAACACAGTTGTCAGACACGTAGATGAACATAATTTGTTGGGGAAAAGTCAACATGGTTTTTATAAAGGGAAATCATGCCTCACCAATCTACTAGAATTCTTTGAGGGAGTCAACAAGCATGTGGACAAGAGGGATCCAGTGGATATAGTGTATTTAGATTTTCAGAAAGCCATTGACAAGGTCCCTCACCAAAGGCTCTTAAACAAAGGGTAGGAATACATGGTCAGATTTCAGAAGGGAGAGACATAAATAGTGGTGTCCCCTGGGGGTCTGTACTGGGCCCAGTCCTATTTAACATATTCATAAATGATCTGGAAAAAGGAGTAAACAGTGAGGTGGCAAAATTTGCAGATGATACACAGTTGATACAAAACTTCTCAAGATAGTTAAGTCCAAAGCAGACTGCGAAGAGCTACAAAGGGATCTCACAAAACTGGGTGACTGGGCAACAAAATGGCAGATGAAATTCAATGTTGATAAATGCAAAGTAATGCACATTGGAAAACATAATCTCAACTATATATGTAAATTGATGTGGTCTAAATTAGCTGTTACCACTCAAGAGGGAGATCTCGGAGTCATCGTGGATAGTTCTCTGAAAACATCCACTCAATGTGCAGTGACAGTCAAAAAAGCTAACAGAATGTTGGAATCGTTAAGAAAGGATTAGATAATAAGACAGAAAATATCATATTACCTCCATATAAATCCAACTGTGGCAGTGTATGCACACCTGGCCCGAAAGCAGGTGTTGCCAGGGGACCTCGCCACCCCAGGGTCTAAGGACCAGCATAAAGATAATAGCCCTGGTGCCGAGGGCAGCGTGGCCTAGTGGCCAGAGTCAATAGCGTGGCCCTTCGATACAAGACAGAGTGGCCTAGTGACCAGAGTCAATAGCATGGCCCTTTGATGTGTGGCAGCATGGCCTAGTGGCCAGAGTCAATAGCGTGGCCCTTTGGTGCGGGGCAGCGTGGCCTAGTGGACAGAGTCAATAGCGTGACCCTTTGGTGTATGGCAGCGTGGCCTAGTGGCCAGAGTCAATAGCGTGGCCCTTTGGTGTGTGGCAGCATGGCCTAGTGGCCAGAGTCAATAGCGTGGCCCTTTGGTGTGTGGCAGCGTGGCCTAGTGGCCAGAGTCAATAGCGTGGCCCTTTGGTGTGTGGCAGTGTGGCCTAGTGGCCAGAGTCAATAGCGTGGCCCTTTGGTGTGTGGCAGCATGGCCTAGTGGCCAGAGTCAATAGCGTGGCCCTTTGGTGCGGGGCAGCATGGCCTAGTGGCCAGAGTCAATAGCGTGGCCCTTTGGTGCGGGGCAGCATGGCCTAGTGGCCAGAGTCAATAGCGTGGCCGTTTGGTGCGGGGCAACGTGACCTAGTGGCCAGAGTCAATAGCGTGGCCCTTTGGTGCGGGGCAGCGTGGCCTAGTGGCCAGAGTCAATAGCAGGCCCTTTGGTGCAGGGCAGCGTGACCTAGCAGCCAGCATCCGAGGGGCCACCAGCAAGGGTGGCTGGGCCCACCCAACTCCATCGGGCCCCAACCCAGGGCCCTGGCAGTGGCAGAGCAGTCCGTCACTGGCTCAGCAGGAAGTCCCACTGAAACACGCTGAGCTTACCTGGGTGGGAGATACCACTCTGTCACCCTCCCTGGGTCACTTCCTACTGCTGTCTCTGGTGTAGCAGTCCATGAGGCTTCATGGTCTCCAGGCTTTACAGCCCTGGTCACTTCCTGGGGCTCCGTTGGTTGCAGGCAGGGGTCCAAGACGACCCTTGGGGCCTCCAGTTTCCTCAGACGGGCTGTAGCTGGTCCTCAGCGGGAGCTTCCAGCACAAAATGGGAAATGACTGCCCAGGAAAGAGTACTGCAGAAAGGGATCTGGGGTTCATAATGGATCACAAGCTAAATATCAGTCAACAGTGTAACACTGTTGCAGAAAAAGCAAACATCATTCTGGGATGTATCAGCAGGAGCATTGTAAGCAAGACACGAGAAGTGATTCTTCCGCTCTACTCTGCGCTGATTAGGCCTCAGCTGGAGTCTTGTGTCCAGTTCTGGGTGCCACATTTCAGGAAAGATGTGGATAAATTGGAGAAAGTCCAGAGAAGGAGAAAGTAGTTAAGGACCTTGAGGTCAATGGCAATTGGGACAAATTACAACATGGTTTTACAAAAGGTAGATCGTGCCAAACCAACTTGATCTCCTTCTTTGAGAAAGTAACAGATTTTTTAGATAAAGGAAACGCAGTGGATCTAATCTACCTTGATTTCAGTAAGGCATTTGATACAGTACCACATGAGGAATTATCGGTTAAATTGGAAAAGATGGGGATCAATATGAAAATTGAGAGGTGGATAAGGAACTGGTTAAAGGGGAGACTACAGCGGGTCATACTGAAAGGTGAACTGCCAGGTTGGAGGGAGGTTACTAGTGGAGTTCCTCAAGGTTCAGTTTTGGGACCAATTTTATTTAATCTGTTTATTACTGACCTCGGCACCAAGAGTGGGAGTGTGCTAATAAAGTTTGCAGATGACACAAAGTTGGGAGGTATTGCCAATTCAGAAAAGGATCGGGATATCCTACAGGAAGATCTGGATGACCTTGTAAACTGGAGTAATAGTAATAGGATGAAATTTAATAGTGAGAAGTGTAAGGTTATGCATTTAGGGATTAATAACAAGAATTTTAGTTATAAGCTGGGGACGCATCAGTTGGAAGTAACGGAAGAGGAGAAGGACCTCGGAGTCCTGGTTGATCACAGGATGACTATGAGTCGCCAATGTGATGTGGCCGTGAAAAACGCTAATGCGGTCTTGGGATGCATTAGGCGAGGTATTTCTAGTAGAGATAAGGAGGTGTTAGTACCGTTATACAAGGCATTGGTGAGACCTCATTTGGAATACTGTGTGCAGTTCTGGTCTCCCATGTTTAAGAAGGATGAATTCAAACTGGAACAGGTACAAAGAAGGGCCACTAGGATGATCCGAGGAATGGAAAACCTGTCGTATGAAAGGAGACTCAAGGAGCTTGGTTTGTTTACCTTAACCAAAAGAAGGCTGAGGGGAGATATGATTGCTCTCTTTAAATATATCAGAGGGATAAATACCAGGGAGGGAGAGGAATTATTTCAGCTCAGTACCAATGTGGACACAAGAACAAATGGATATAAACTGGCCATCAGGAAGTTTAGACTGGAAATTAGACGAAGGTTTCTAACCATCAGAGGAGTGAAGTTCTGGAACAGCCTTCCAAGGGAAGCAGTGGGGGCAAAAGACCTAACTGGCTTCAAGATTAAGCTAGATACGTTTATGGAGGGGATGGTTTGATGGGATAACATGATCTTAGTCAAAGGTCAATTAATTGCCATCAGTGGTAAATAGGACCAATGGTCAATGATGGGATGTTAGAAGTTACTACAGAGAACTTTTTCCTGGGTGTCTGGCTGGTGAGTCTTGCCCACATGCTCGGGGTTCAGCTGATCGCCATATTTGGGGTCGGGAAGGAATTTTCCTCCAGGGTAGATTGGCAGAGGCCCTGGAGGTTTTTTTGCCTTCCTCTGCAGCATGGGGCACGGGTCACTTGCCGGAGGATTCTCTGCATCTTGGAGTCTTTAAACCATGATTTGAGGACTTCAATAGCTGAGACATAGGTGAAAGGATTATTCCAGGAGTGGGTGGGTGAGATTCTGTGGCCTGCATTGTGCAGGAGGTCAGACTAGATGATCATAATGGTCCCTTCTGACCTAAAAGTCTATGAGTCTATGAGTCTATGAGAAGAGCAACAAAAATGATTAAAGATCTAGAAAATATGACCTATGAGGGAAAATTTAAAAAATTGGGTTTGTTTAGTCTGGAGAAGAGAAGACTGAGAAGGAGATATGATAACAGTTTTCAAGCACATAAAAGGTTGTTACAAGGAGGAGAGAGAAAAATTGTTCTTCTTAACCTCTTAGGATAGGACAAGAAGCAATGGGCTTAAATTGCAGCAAGTGTGGTTTACGTTGGACATTAGGAAAAACTTCCTAACTGCCAGGGTGGTTAAGCACTGGAATAAATTGCCTAGGGAGATTGTGGAATCTCCATCATTGGGGATTTTTAAGAGCAGGTTGGACAAACACCTGTCAGGGATGGTCTAGATAATTACTTAGTCCTGCCTTGAGTGCAGGGGACTGGACTAGATGACCTCTCGAGGTCCCTTCCAGTTCTATGATTCTATGACTCTATGACTCTAAGTCGTTCCCTTCCGGCATCCAGCCCTGAATGATCTCGGTTTCCTCCCTTTATACTGCTGCAGCATCTGGAGCATGCCCAGTCCAGCCTAGGGGGTGGGACTTCCGCTGTCCATAATGTGGGTTTAACCCTGTCTTGGCTAGTGCGGGGTATGCACACCCTGTCACACCATGCATGCAGATGTGGTCGCCCCATCTCAAAAAAAGATATATTGGAATTGGAAAAGGTTCAAAAAAGTGTAACAAAAATGATTAGAGTTATGGAACAGCTTCTGTAGGAGGAGAGATTAATAAGATTGGGACTTTTCATCTTGGAAAAGAGATGACCAAGGGGGGATATGATAGAGGTCTATAATCATGAGGGGTTTGGAGAAAGTAAATAAGGAAGTGTTATTTGCTCCTTCTCATAACAGAAGAACTAGGGGTCACCAAATGAAATTAATAGGCAGAAGGTTTAAAACAAAGTATTTCTTCACACAGTGCAGTCAACCTGTGGAACTTGTTGCCAGAGGATGTTGTGAAGGCCAAGACTATAACAGGGTTAAAAAAAGAACTAGATACATTCATGGTGGATAGGTCCATCAATGGCTATTAGCCAGGATGGGCAGGAATGGTGTCCCTTGCCTCTGTTTACCAGAAGCTGGGAAAGGGCACAGGGGATGGATCATTTGATGATTACCTGTTCTGTTCATTCCCTTTGGGGCATCTGGCACTGGTCACTGTCAGATGACAAGATACTGGGCTAGATGGACCTTTGGTCTGACAGTTACCTTTGGTCTGGTAAGGCAGTTCTTATATTCTTATTCAGTGGACTTCAAGGGAGGCAGGATGATTCAGTAGTTAGGGCACTGGTTTAGTGAGATCTGCATTCCATTCCTGATTCTCCCATACATTTCCTGTGTGACCTCAGCCTCACTGCCTCAGTTCCCCATCTGTAAAATGGGGATAATATCATAGTAAGCTGCTGGGACATGAGTGGCTTACCTGGTGGGTGGAGCAGGCCCTTGTTTAGTGGTTGTGGTGGCAGTTTGGAGTAGTGGCGAGCATAGATCCAGTAATCAGTTTCTAGGCTGAGGTTGGAGCTGGAGTCAGGGTTGAGAAGCCGAGCCACAGGTTGGAACCAGCTCCAGGACCAGGATCAGAGCAGGGAGGCAAAGACTAAACCAGAGCAGGGAGGAGGCACTCAGACACTGTGATGAGGAGGACTGTATGAGTACCTAAGACAGATAGATAGAAGTAGTATTTGGTCCTAAAGGCTCATGCCGTATAGTGTTAAATAGTCTGACCCTTATCCAGCATAGCATTTACGTACATGCTTACCTTAAAGCATGTCTTTAGTCCCACTAGTTTCAGTGAAGGTAACCATGTGTAAGTACTTTGCTGGATGGGGGCCAGGGTGCTCAGTACATTACCGGACTAAGCCCTAAATAAACAAGTTAGCACCAGAGGATAATACATTTGAACATGTGGATCTGATTTGGGCCATTTTTTTGGCTCGGGCCCATTGTTTTCTAAATTGTGCTGGCAGTAGTTGGCCTATTTAAAATGCTGAGAATTGCTTGCCTGTTGTGTTAAAATTGACTGCTTCCAGTGAATGGTCTAATCAGGACGGCTTTACATCACTCATGATTTCTGTGGCACTCAACACCATGTGGAACAGAGCATAGCACTGTTTGATTCCACCCCACTTTCCTGTTCGTGTTCTTGAAATGCTATTAACATTTGTCTCATAAATGCAAAACCTACAGTAATGTGCTGCATGTTTAATAGGAAAACCACAAGCACTAAACACTTTGCCTATAATCTATAAATAAATCAATTCAAAGAAAATGGTTTACAGGAGAAGTTTGGTCATAAATTAGTGAGGAACGTGGAACCATTGGCCTTTTCCTATATCCTGGTATTGCAGATATTTTGAAAGAAGGCTTGTATTTTGTGATGGCTTTTTGCAAACATTGTAAAACTGAACGCTATGTAAACAAAACAACTCCCCCCACCCCATTGTATTTAATTTAAAATATTTGCAGACATGAACTTTCACAAATGTTGACCACTTTCAAAAATATGTAACTTAGAGAATTCTGTGCAGTAATTAAGAACTGAGACAATTGTGGAAACTGTATATCAGTGGTTTGCAACCAGCGGTCCGAGGCCCCCTGAGGGGCCACAAGCAGGTTTCAGGGGGTCCGCCAAGCAGGGCCGGTATTAGACTTGCTGGATCCCAGAGCAGAAAGCCGCAGCCGCACCGCATGGGGCTGAAGCCTGGGGCCCTGAGCTCCGCCACCCAGGGCTGAAGCTGAAGCCTGAACAACTTAGCTTTGCGGGGCCCCCTGTGGCGTGGGACCCTGGGCAGTTGCCATGCTTGCTACCTCATAATGGCAGCCTTGGCTTTTAGATGCAAAAAAACAGTTGTTGTGGCACAAGTGGGCCGTGGAGTTTTTATAGCATGTTGCGGGGGCTTCAGAAAGAGAAAGGTTGAGAACCCCCAGTTTATACTATATAGTTACTGGGCCCATTTCTGCGGCTGCTCTGAGTGAAATCTAGACCACAAATAAAGTCAGTAGGAGTTTTGGTATTCTTCCAGGATTTAGGGTTGCCAGGCGTCCAGTTTTCTACAGGAACACCCAATTGAAAAGGGACCCTGGCAACTCTGGTCAGCATAGCCGATGGGGCCGTTAAAAGTCCGGTTGGTGCAGGGCTGGCAGGCTCCCTACCTGGCTCCACGTGGCTCCCCAGAAGCAGAGACATGTCGCTCGGCTCCTAGGTGGAGGGATGGCCAGGGGGGCTCTGCACGTTGCCCCAACCTGAATGCCAGCTCTGCAGCTCCCATTGGCAGCGGTTCCCGGCCAATAGGAGCTGCAGAGCCGACACTCGGGGTGGGGCAGTGCGCAGAGCCCCCCTGGCTGTCCCTCCACCTAGGAGCTGAGGGACATGTTGCTGCTTCTGGGGAGCTGCCCAAGGTAAACGCCACCCGGAGCCCGCACCCCCTCCGCCACTCCAACCCCCTGCCTCTCCCGCATGCAAACTCCCTCCAGCACGCCCGACCCTCTGCACCAGCCCTGAGCCGTCTCTTGCACCTAACCCTCTCCTGGAGCCCACACCATACACCCCTCCTGCAACCCAACCCCCTGCCCCAGGCCTGAGTCCCCTCCTGAACCCAAACTATCTCCCAGAACCCACACCCTGAACCCCCTCCCACACCCCAACCCCCTGCCCCAGCTTACAGCCCCCTCCTGCACCCCAAACCCCTCATCCCCAGCCCCACCACAGAGCCTGCACCCCCAGCCAGGGCCCTCATCCCTCCTGCACCCCAAACTTCTGCCCCAGCCTGGTGAAAATGAGCAAGTGAGAGAGCGAGTGACAGAGGGGGGTGTGTGTGTAGTGAGTGGAGGGCGGGGCCTTGGGGAAGGGGTGGGGCCAAGGTGTTCGGTTTTGTGCAATTAGGAAGTTGGCAGCCCTACCAAGATTTCGCCCTCCATGTTTATGGCCTGATCTTGTGAAATGCTGAGCACCCTAAACTCCCTTTGAAGTCAATGAGAGTTGAGGTTACTCAGCACTTCGCAGGATTAGGTCATAGGCTTCAGTGGGAGAGGCTGCCGAATCAACCCCAGAAAATGACAAATGGCAAGGAATTGAGGGCCAAATCTGGTTCATGAGCCCCAAGTGTGGATTAGAGGCACAATTGCACTCATGTATGTCTGGACTCATACTTCCATTTAGAAGTACTGTAGTAGTATTATGCTGTGAATATCATTTGCTTTATTTGATTTTTTTTCTATAGTCTGCGGTTTCCGATGGGTCAGATGGATCCGTATTATGTGATGAACACAATAAGGAAGATCAGTCTTTTGAAAATCATTCTGTAGACACGACGACAAAGGTAAGAGCTGTGGTTATTTTTATTGCATGATGAAATATATTGGTGACCTTTGTATACTGTTTCTTTGGAGGTGAAACGTATAGAGATGAATTGTATAGAGTATAAATTTATAGAGATGAAATGTATAGAGTAGATTGAGTTTTCAGTTCCTGTAATAATCTCTTGCTTTTTAATGAATGTAGGTTGTTGGGAAGGTTCGAATCAAGTTTATAACAGCAATTTATTGATATATTGCTAGTACTATGGATTTAATACCATTCCATACAGGCTCTTAAGTCTTTATCATGGTCAAATGCCACTGATGGTAGGGAGCAGTTGACGCCTCAGGGCTTTTGTGTTGATCTTGTGATACCTTTATTTTTAAAGTTTAAGCAATGTTCATTGTGCAGGGTATTCCTTTTTCCTTAGTTAGATTTATTTAAGGCTTCTCAGTGTAGACTGTAACCTAGTTTCTTGGTAGCCAAATAAAAAGTTGGTAAGGCAGAATGTGAATATGTCAGCAGATGAGATGATTTTTGTATTGACAAACTAATGATAGTTCTAGTAGTATAAGTGTACACTGACTGGTAAATGAAGCAGCATGACTACAAGGTTACAGTGTAGGGATTTTTGTTACAGTACTACTTACAATAGTCACACCGTTTGCAGTGATGGAGGAGTTAAGGGTGTTTGCGTGTTTGTGTTATAACATCTATGGTGTTTTCATATGCTCACAACTTGGATGTAATAGTTCTCTCTGGGCTCAATATTACCATGGAAGGTTTCAGCCATGAAGTCATTTGGTTTTTTTTCAAGTTAAATAAAAAGATTTGGACTTTTAATAGCTGCAAGTTGAAAATAAGAGGAAAACAAAATAGAAGTTAACTGGGTTGGGATAATTAGTTGATCTCTAAAGAGCTTTGTTTCTTTAACACTGAAGACATGTAGGTTATTTATTACCTCTTGTCTAAGACCTTCTCACCGCCATTATGTAAACTTCTATATTGGCTTTGTCATTCATTAACTCCTTAAAATCCATAACTAATGATCCAGCATATGTTTCTGATTTTCTCTTGCCACTGTGTTCCCACTCGATCTGCAGTCACACTCGTGCCGAGTGATATGTAAGTTCTACTCCGTGTGGTTAAGATTTGCAGAATTGTGTCCTGAGATCTGCTGATTATTAGCCTGGTTCTGGGAGGTTGCTGAACATCCTTAATTCTCATTGTAATCAATGGGAAATGAGGGCATTCAGCAACTTGAAGGATTTAGGACCTGTATACTGTGTCCCCAATATCAAGCTAAATAATCAAATAGCCCATTGATCTCAGTGGGCATTAAATGTGCTCAGCCCCTCATAGAGTTTGATCCATTATGTTTATGGCTGAAGTTCCAGCATTGGAAATTACCCCCCTCCCCCAGTCAAGAGACTATCTTGGGGGTTGGTATAAGCAGCAGGCATGGCCCAAATAGTTTTCTTGATGTCATAGGGCAGATTTACTAATTGGGGAACGCAGCATCAATTGTGCCAACTCTGTGTCCATGGTCAGAAAATGTCATTCCCAGTATCAACATCCAAAGGAAGAGCGCTACATCACACACCTCTTCACTTAAAGTCCCTGGTATCGTGACCTTCTTGACCCCCAGCAAGAAGCTATCTGCCCTACTCACAAATAAAAATCTGCGTAGAAATAATGATTACATTGACCTTGTCTTCACTGCAAACCCCCCCCCCCCCCCACACACACACAAAGTGCATAACTAACATGCATGAGCTATTACTGAGGTACAGTGAAGTTCAGGCACTTTAGTTTCACCATGAGGTAAAAAGCCCTATACCACCACCAGGGGTTGACCTTGGAGAGTTTACCTTGTAGTAAAACTAAAGTACCTGGTTTCCACTGTGTTTTTAGCTGGGGATAACTCATGCATGTTAGTTACCCTGAGGTGAAGATCCCAAGTAGGCTGAACACACTAGATTAGAATTCCATCGTGCTGGCTAGCATGCCCAAACAATGAGGTTCCTGAAACTCTGGGATTTTTCCACCGTGGCAGCAGTTTTATTTTAATTTTGGACATTTGCTAGTTGTGTCACTTTATGTGAAAGAGGGATTTTGTCTAATCCCCTTTTTTAAGTGACTGTGCTTGAATGTCAATAATGCACTGCTGTGATAGTGACATGCAGCTATTTAGGGCCGGCTATGTATTTAAACGTACGTATAGCACTTTTCACATGCTGATGATTGATTGGATGTTAATTTCACTAGTCGGAGTAGCTGGGAATTAAAATGAAATCTTGATAGCACCGAGTAACTTGAAAGCTGAGAGCCACTTTAGGAAGCATTGCCCTTGTGCTTTTACTGCCGGGTGTGCCACCCACGTAACCTAGTGTTGCATATTTAACTGAAGCACTTCTGTTTCATTCTGAATAAGAGATTTGTGGGTGTTGAGATAAAACAGTTATGTTATTGTATGAAAAATAATTGTTGAGTAAAACATTAAACAGGAGTTGTGAATTATAAAGGTACGGTGCTTTCTAAAGGCTTGATTATTCATGACTCTGTCAGGGCTATGGGGATAGCACAAAGACCCTTCCTCATCCTGTGCTCCACACCAAAGGCTAGGGGTGTACATCACTCTCTCCATATAAGCCTGCAAAACTGGCTGGGTATGCAGGGAGAAGCAACCAAATGCCAGAATCAGGCCCTAAATTTATAGTCCTCAAAAGTGTGCACTGTCCATTAGAAAATGGCTATTTAACTTGCTTCATGTGTAGGTGCTTGGGCTGTGTAAGTACTTGGATAGACTAGTGCAAAATGGAAGCCCCAGTGGGCATTCCGAGTAACTGATTGTATGTGTGGCTCTTCAGAGGGGCTGGAAGGGAAGGAATCCTCCCCCATAGATAGTGGAGCGGGAGAGGAGCCACGCTGCAGCTCCAGAGCTGCAGTAAACCTTGCAGATCCCGCCCCTCCATGCTGAGGTGCATAGTTCTGTACAATTGTGCTTGTACTGTGAGCTGTGGTGCAATGAGACTGCCAAGCCCTGAAGGGGTTAATGTGGACCTGAGAAGTCAATTATGTCACCTGGACAGAGAGTGAGGCTTAACTGAACATGAAGCCCAATTGGGCAGGAGCAGGCTGGTTATTCTGAAGAGAGGAAGTTTGTAGCAGAAGGCTGGCTGCAAGCAGAGAATCTGCAGTCACTTTCTGGGGGGGATAGAAGAGGTAGCAAGGAGTCTGAGGGAGCAGACTTGGGCCAGGTACAGGGTCCTTGACCTGAAAACCCGAGGTTAGGGTAGGTCTGGATTCTTCTACCAGCCACTGGGGAAGGTGAGGTGAAACTCCCTCAAGTAAGGGATGAAAGGACCACAGAGCCCAGAGACGGACAGAAAACCTGCTATAAGGTCATTGGACTATAGTTTGGTTGGATTATCTGTTACCCCAGAAGAGGTGGACTAAAGCCTGACCTGGCTGGAGGGCCAAGTTGCAGGAAGAGTGACCGCTGCAGCATTGGGGTGACCGTTGTCAGGAGTCACCATATCGGGAGACAGTTGCTACACCATATCTGGCCACAAGGAGGTGCTCCTGTGGTGAGTGAACCCCTTTACAGGTGCACAGTGGAAAAAATTATCCTTGCAGTAAAACCACAGGAGACCTACTACTGTCGGGGGCTGCTGCTGCAGCCATAAGGAGCAGAATAGCATTTGCATTGACCTCCACTTTTACTTTTTGACCCAAAGTCTCTTGAGCTATTGATTTAATTTTTCCCTGTTTTACATTTTGTTCTGGGCTTAGCCTTTAATTATAGAAACGATCAGGAGGGGTACCTGTAAGGTAGCTACTAAATTAGGAGTTCCCAAACTTTTCCATAGCACGGACCATATCTTAACAGAGAGATTGTTTCATAGCCATCTCCCCTCCCACACATGACTGCTGAGACCCCCTTCCTCCCAGTGGTAATCCAATAATAAACCAATCATAACCCACATTAACCTAGTGCTAATTGGGTGCCCACAGATGAACCCTGACCAGAAGGGTTGTCCCATTATGGCAACTACATCAATTGCTTTTGTTAAAAAGAAACATTGGGAAAGCAATTAAGCTATTTTTAACTACTTTGAATGCAGTTTAGCAACTGGAAACAAGGGGAAGGATCTAGCACTATGCGACCAGCCAGCAATTTTCATGTCACTGGCAGGTGCTCCCCAGTTCACAATTTGAGATCCACCAAATTAAATAAATCCCTCTCCACAATTGTAAAAATTATGTATTTACCTATGTATTCTATATATATGGTGCTTAGAGTGCTGGACAAGCACTTGGCAATTTGACAAATAAAATGTCAACTCTATTATGGTACAGACTGACAGATGTCATGAAATACAAGACTTAAGACCAAGATTTTCAAAAATGGGTGCTTGATGTTAGGTTTCTAAATAAGTGGTCTGATTTTCAAAATTGCTGAACTTCCAGTGCCTTTTGTTTACTTCTTGTTTTTCACTCAGATTTGATAATAATGCCTATTTCAGTTTTGTTTGTAGTCAATTTATCTTTGAAATTTTTAGCACTGCCAGGTTTCAAAATTTCCAGAAAATTCTTAAAAACAATGTTTTAATAGAATATTAATAAATAATCATGGAAACCTTCCTCTTGGTTTTGTGTTGTATTATATTTTGGTTTTTTTTACATATTAGGGCTCTCAATTGCGATTAATCGTGCTGCTAAACAATAATAGAATACCATTTATTTAAATGTTTTTGGATGTTTTCTACATTCTCAAATATATTAATTTCAATTACAACACAGAATACAAAGTGTACAGTGCTCACTTTATATTTATTTTTATTACAAATATTTGCACTGTAAAATACAAAAGAAATAATATTTTTCAATTCACCTAATACAAGTACTGTAGTGCAATCTCTTTATCATGAAAGTTCAACTTACAAATGTAGAATTATGTACAAAAAAACCTGCATTCAAAAATAAAACAATGTAAAACTTTAGAGCCTGCAAGTCCAATCAGTCCTACTTCTTGTTCAGCCAATTGCTCAGACAAACAAGTTTCTTTACATTTACGGGAGATAATGCTGCCCACTTTTTAATTATAATGTCACCTGAAAGTGAGAACAGGCATTCTCTTGGCACTGTTGTAGCTGGCATGGCAAGATATTTACATGTCAGATGCACTAAAGATTCATGTGCCTCTTCATGTTTCGGCCATCATTCCAGAAAATAATACATTAATTAAATTTGTGACTGAACTCCTTGGGGGAGAATTGTATGTCTCCTCCTTTGTTTTACCCGCATTCTGCCATATATTTCATGTTACAGCAGTCTCGGATGATGACCCAGCACATGTTGTTCATTCTAAGAACACTTTCATTGCAAATTTGACAATATGCAAAGAAGATACCAATGTGAAATTTGAAATGCCTTCCAAAATGTGAGAGGGATGAAGTGTGGAGCATTATTTCAGAAATCTTAAAAGAGCAACACTCCAATGCGGAAACTACAGAACCAAACCACCAAAAAAACCAAACCAACCTTCTGCTGGTGGCATCTGACTCAGATGATGAAAATGATATACATTGGTCCGCACTGTTTTGGATCGTTATCGAGCAGAACCTGTCATCAGCATGGACACATGTCCTCTGGAATGGTGGTTGAAGCATGAAGGGACATATGAATCTTTAGCACATCTGGACTAGCACAAGTAGGACTGAGTGGACTTGTAGTCTCTAAAGTTTTACATTGTTTTGTTTTTGAGTGCAGTTATGTAACAAAAAAACCCTACATTTGTAAGTTGCACTTTCATGATGAAAAGATTGCACTACAGTACTTGTAGGAGGTGAAAAAAAATACCATTTCTTTTGTTTATCATTTTTACAGTGCAAATATTTGTAATAAAAATAATATAAAGTGAACACTGTACACTTTGTATTCTGTATTGTAACTGAAATTGATATATTTGAAAATGTAGAAAAACATCCAAAAATATTTAATAAATTTCATTTGGTATTCTATTGTTTAACAGTGCAATTAATTGCGATTAATTTTTTTGAGTTAATCATGTGAGTTAACTGTGATTAATTGAGAGCCCTACCACAGGAACAACTTGAATAGTCTCTTTTCTCCGTAGGTGGCTGCTTCATAGCTAAATTTTGTCAGGTGTTTCTATATTGTAATTCAGTCATGATCATACTTATAGTTGACATGAAAACTGAAGAGGTGGAGAACATACAGGAGGATAGAACCACATTGCAAAATGACCTACAGAAAATGGAGTAGTGGGGGTGCTGGCAATGTAGGGAGAAATGGTGCTAATAAATGTAAAATCATACATTCAGAGAGAAGAAATAAACAGCAAAGGTCTACCTTTTGAAGGACATAATGAAGCAGCCGAACCCACCATGTTAAAGCAAGTGTGCTTTCATCTTGTCTCTTTAATATTGTTCCCCAATATTGCTTGTATGCCTAATGCATCTGAACAGGATAGTTGCTGGAGGGCACTTTTGGAATAGGGATTGAGAGGTTGCATGGAGAGGTGGTATGTGATTTACAGGTTTTAAAAAAATTTGAGAACCACTGAATCAATCAGCTTCCCTGCCAATGCAGCACTGGCTTTATCTAGCTTACTGTTCATGCATGTGGAACAAATGGTGATCTCATATATACAGACACCATGGTTATCAGGGAGGGTTCAAGCTGGGACCTTCAGGCCCAGAAGCACAAGTCTATTCCACTGTACACTAAAGGAGGAGAAAGGAGACATGAGCACACACTAAGCTTGGGTATTGTACAAGCAAACCGCACACTTTTGCATGCACACAGCAGCTGTTTTTACACATGGAGATGATGGTTTGTATGCAGGATTTGCACAAATTGGAGCGTAGATTAAATCTGTGGATCACTTTACTCATGTAAGCCCTGATCTACACTAGGGTGGGGATTGACCTAAAATACGCAACTTCAGCTATGTGAATAGCGTAGCTGAAGTTGACATATTTAGGTCGACTTACTGTGGCGTCTTCATGACGCTGAGTCGACTGCTGCCTCTCCCCCATCGACTCCGCCTGTGCCTCTTGTGGCGGTAGAGTTCCGGCGTCTACGGGAGAGCACTCAGGGATCGATTTATCGCGGCTAGACTAGACGCGATAAATCGATCCCCAATACATCGCTCACTACCCGCCGATTCGGCGGGTAGTGTAGACCTGGCCTAAGGGTATGTCTACACTACCCGCCAGACTGGCGGGTAGCGATCGTTCTATCAGGGGTCGATTTAGCGCGTCTAGACTAGACGCGCTAAATCGATCCCCGAGCGCTCTCCCGTCGACTCCTGTACTCCACCGCGGCAAGAGGCGCAGGCAGAGTCGACGGGGGAGCAGCAGCAGTCAACTCAGCGCTGTGAAGACGCCGCAGTAAGTCGATATAAGTACACCAACTACAGCTACGCTAGTCTCGTAGCTGAAGTTGCATATCTTAGATCGATCCCTCCCCCAGTGTAGACCAAGGCTAAGTAACCTCACTGAATTCCATTCCTCCAATTTTTATGTAATAATCTGTAAATAGGATCATGAGTCCAATCGGACTACTCACAGGAATAGAGTTATTCACATGTGTGTTTGCAGATCAGGCCTTTAGAGATATGTTTGGAAACTAATCCTGGTATCCTGAAGTAAATTTTTACAGCCAAGTCATTAAGTAATTTTTTCAAATGGAAGCAATTCACACAACCTTACTGTAATAGATTGAATGCAAAAGATAGAGGAGCACAAAGGAAATCAAATGAAGGTGTTGTAAATGTGGGTGTCAAATCCCTCCCTATTTTAGAGTTGATTGGATTCCCATTTACCCTGCCTTGCCCAGATTACAAACATGGTGAGACCATGCTAATGAGTTAATTGGTCCTTCAGTGGTATGTGGGCCAGGTGATGCAAGAAATGTTCAATGATTCTTTTAGCCAGTTTTTTAATAAAACTGTTTGTTGACTAATGGAATAAACCACAGCATGGGCTAAACATACAGGCTCCAATGTGTCACCTAAAAAAATCCAGTTTTCTGCACAAACAGTGCAGTTGTTCAGAAGACGTTAAAGTGTCTTAAAAGTCCTAAAAACTCTGGAGAGTCTACTTTTAAGATTTTATATCCTATAAAACTTTAATAGTTTGTGGGGGTTTTTCTTTTGGTTGCTATCTGATTCTGACCACATGTCTGATTCACTATGGATTTTTTAAAATCTTTGGTAGCAGTGACCTCATTTTGGCAAAATAATTGTGTGTCATTTCCTGAGCTTCTTGCTTCTTTAGCAATCACGAGTATATTATGGTTATAACCTTGATAATTTATGGAAGGGAGATGACTCTTAAATGTTCCTTTTTTTTCCTTGGAAAAGTTTTTTTTTAAATTGAAAACATACTTTAGCTGAGTGAGAATGAGAGATTCTCAGCATAGCACCCATGGGGAAAGTGTGCTGTCCGATAGGTTGAAAAGGTGAATTGTAATGTATGGGTGTCTAGACGTTTCCTCTTGTTGCTGTCAACGGTCCAGTTGGCTGTATTTTTTTTTCCAGTGAATAGGAGGCATTGATTTTTCCTCTCTCTTCAGCCAGAGCTTTCATTTTACATATCTTTCCCCTTCTCTCTCTCTGTCTCTCTCTATGAGAGGGAAGACTTTAAGAGCTGACAGAGAGCTTTCTTACTCAGCATGATTCATGTCAGACACCTCAAAGGCAAGCTCTACACCAGCATCGCTGCAAGAAAGGTAGGGGCTTTGTGGCTACCCCGTTTTCTATGGGAAATTGCAGGACTGTTAGCAACTCATAGAGGACATGAAATGAGCAGATTAAGCCTCTGATGCTGACAAGGATCCACGGAAAGTTTGGGAAAGAATTTGAGGGGTTTTTAAACTGTCCTTTGGGGTGTTCTTTTAATTAAAAACTTTGACGTTTTCTTCATAACTTAAAAAAAAGACCCGCTAGATTTAAGTAATGTATCGAGAGGGTTTTTTTCTGTGTGCAGTGAACTATAATTATACCAACCTTGGATCCCAGGGCATTGCGTGCCTGTGTAAATAGGCAGTTAACTTTTATACTGACCTGAAATTTTTTTTGTTATATGTTCTGATCGTTCTTATCATCCAGCTGTTATATTCACTTCCTGAATCAGAATCCTCCCTAGTAACTCTGATTGATTGTAGATGTGACGCATGAACCAGCGTGTACACCTTATTGTTTCAATCATGCACTTCAAGTGTTCATAGGAATCTTTACAGCCAAAAGCAGTTGTTTTGGCAGAGAAGTGACAGCACTTTGATAGATGGGCCCAGTACTTGTGTATGTTGTGCTTATTCAGAGTTAGAAGGGAAGAAGAGGAGAGAGAGAGAGAGAGAGAGTGTCTTGGCAAAGGAAATCTTATGGGTATACTGGAACAGCAGATCAGAACTGTGAAATCAGAGCCAGAGCTGAAATGTGATGCTTTTGCTCTTTTGTGCTTGTTGTGGTTTTCATATTCCCAGTTAGAATCCTGCATACTATTTAACAGAATATTTTGATCACAGATTGAACAATGCAGCAATCAAGCTTAATAAGACATCTGGAAGTTTTGCTTGAGATGATTTCTAGTGGATTTTCAGATCCCTGTGAGAATCATGACTGCCTTTAGCATTGTGGAGGAGGACTCGAGTTTCTTATGAGGGCCCCTATTGGAAAAGCAGGCTGTGCAGATTCAAGTCTCTGGTTCTGTTCATGCTGTTTCAAAAGCCTTTCCTCAACCTTGCTGATTTATGATTTACATACACTCCTGTGGAGATTTGCAGAATGGATTGTCTGTGCATTGTCACAACCAAGGTAGGACTGAAACATTACTGTTTTGGGTGCATATCTTTCTGCTATTATTCTGTTCCTGTAATTAAACAGAGTGGGTATGTAGTGTCTCAGGTTGCAAGATAAAATAACTAAGCCTTGTTTCAATGGGCATTTTATTCTCTTTATCTGAGGGTTACACTGTTTGTTTCTATACCTAAATGATGTGGTGGTGCTTTTTTTTTTACCTGTAAAAGGAAAATGATTTGAAATTTTACCTTAGACTTTGCTTGTGTCTATTAATATCTGTAGTACTGGAGCAGTTTCAAAACAGAGGTTAAAATGCACATATAGTCTCAACATATCATTTCAGTTTATTCTTTAAATGTGGGAACAGGCAATCAATCATGTTCTTTTTTTTTAAATCTGAGCATTGTATTATATGTCCTAACATTTTAGAGAAGCCAATCAGATGTAGTTTAGATAGCAACAACATTTCTGATTGGAGAGGAGCAAGTTTCTGTAGCTTATGTGGCTTTCTTGGGCAAAACATAGCTTTGATTTGTATCTCTAGGCCTTAAAAATCAAAATGCATTGTTCTGAATTCTGCTGTGTTACACCAGTGTCAGAGTCACCCTTAGCATTTTTGAATTGGCCTTCTAAACAATCCCATCCTCCCCCCAAATACGTACTTAAGTGACTCCTCACATCATCATGCCTCTATGTGTGTCACTGGCCTGAGGATTTGAGGGGAGGGCTAAGTAAAAGGATTTTTGTGGGACCTCCCCAGACTTAGTGGACTAATTTAATATAAAATGATGGGAGACATTTTTAGGTCACTGTTGGCGTTTTGTGGCAGAAGAGGCGGAACTGAAATGCTTATAATGGGGTTCACACTTGGTGCCAGTATTTGTAAAGGAGAGTAGTCTGAAAAAGCTGGGGTTCTGGGAATCCCCTATCTGACAGAGGGCTTGAGGTGAATTCTGGTGAATTTCAATGTTTGCATAGTATTTTACAGTGTGCTTTTGCTGTGTAAGGTGACTAGAACATTTTGAGTATTGTGTAAATAATATTTGTTTGTATCATGGTAACACCTACAAGTCCTAGACATAGGTCAGGGCCCCATCGTGGTAGTGCTGTAAAAACAATAGACCAAAGAGATAGTCCTTGATCTGAAGAGCATATAGTCTAAGGGCTGGTCTACACTAACCCCCCAATTCGAACTAAGGGCTTGTCTTCACTACCCGCCGGATCGGCGGGTAGCAATCGATCTTTCAGGGATCGATTTTTCGCGTCTCGTTTAGACGTGATTGATCGATCCCCGAAAGCGCTCCCCGTCGGCTCCGGAAATCCACCTCATCGAAAGGTGGAAGCGGAGTCGACGGGGGAGCGGCAGCGATCGACTCGCCACCGTCCTCATGGCCAGGTAAGCCGATTACGATACGCCGACTTCAGCTACTTTATTCACGTAGCTGAAGCTGCGTATCGTAGATCGACCCCCTCCCCTAGTGTAGCCCTGGGCTTAGATACGCAACTTCAGCTACGTGAATAACGTAGCTGAAGTCGAACTCTCTTAGTTCGAATGAATCTAAGGTACTTACCCGGGGTCCACACGCGGCGCGCAGGCTCCCCCGTCGACTCCGCCTACTCTGTTTGTCGAGCTGGATTACCAGCGTCAATGGGGGAGCACTTCCTGGTTCAATTTATCGCATCTAGACAAGACGCGATAAATCGAACCCAGAACATCGATCCGATGCCTCCGACGCGACGGGTAAGTGTAGACCTACCCTAAGTGTAAGAGAGACAGCAGGTGGATGCAGCAAAGAGACATGGCAGCACAAGGTAACAATACACAATACTGGCCAGCATGATGAGCAATGGTCTCAATACACCAGCAGCCTAGTAATAACAATATATCTAAGAACAACAGTTCACTAATGACCATCACCTTTGTGCAATAGGTAGGTGTTGTTCTCCATCTCTTGCAGATGGGGAAACTAAGACAGAATGATAGTGACTTTGAGTTAGGCCACAGAGGAGTTGGTCTCAGTGCTGGGATTAGAAAGCAGGAGTCCTTAGCTTTCAGACCATATCCTGTCTCATGCTATTTTCTCCTCCTTGTGGCCAGAGTCACACATTCAGCTTAGCTAATGAGACAGATTAGCTGCATTTAGCAGATGAGATGGTGCCAGTGCCACTCTCGTGTCATTAACAGGAGCCTGGGTAGGGCTGTCCTACAGTCACATAATTGAGGGACCTGTAGCTATTGATTTCATGGCACTCAAAGGCCAGCACTGGGCAACTGTAATAATTCCAGGTCTTTATAAAATATTCAGTGTCACACTTTCAGCCCTAACGTTCAGTTTACATTTTTGAGGCTGCCTTTGCAAGGAAAATGGTTAGATACTTCTTTAAGAGCTCAAATTAGCCCTGACATTTCTAGGTCTCCAGGTGGGGACTTGCAGCTGTAGGCTTTGACAGCCCCTAAGGTTGGTGCTGACACATGTAATAAATAACTTTGCTGACTGCAGTGGAGCTAGTCTGCATTCGATGTAACTGAGAGTGGAATCTGGCCTTCCTTTTATTAACAACAACAAGCTGCCGCTGACATAATTGCTCTAGGAACTGATGATGAACATGTGAACTGAGTCAACCCTGCATTCCGTGTGGCCCTGTGGAGAGTAACATACGTGGGGTCACAACCATTTCACTCCCTCAGTTATAAGCAGGTGCTCCACTTCCACATATCCATGATACCGTTCCTCTCATCGTATCTGCCTCCCGTACCTCTTACCTCACCGACTATACTGGTAGATACATGAACTAGCAAGTTAAGCGTTCAAGGTGAAGTGAGCAGGGGAAGGCAGATAGGATATTTAATCTCTGCAGCAAGTCACTAGTGGTAGAGTTGGATGGAACCATGGAGAACAACTGGGTGTCATTCCAAAGTGCATGTCTGCACCCTTTGGAACTCTGCATTACTCTATAAAAGTGGGCAGTGAGTGACTCCTGCAGCAATTAAAAGCTTCAAAGTATTAAAAAAGTTGCAATAATTGGGAATACATATTTTATAGGTGGTTCCCCTGTGTTTTTTCTGTACAGTATTAAAATAGCTAGGTCAGTGGCTTGTATTTACTATCTCTTCATATTAAGATCCACATCTCCGAAGATGGCCATGACAGTTACATGCACAAATCAGATTAATGGATGCCTAAATATGTGCAATTACCTGATTTTAGGCTAAAAATGACCATTTTGAGACATAAATGCAAGTTTTGTGGATATAATGTGTATGCAACAATATTAACAAATATCAGATGCACTGAGCCAAATTCTGTTCTCATGAATTCTGGAGTTATTGACTTCAGTGAGTTATTCCAGATACACACTGATGTAAACATTACCAGAATTTGGGGGAACATAAATTTACTTAAGGTGCAGACAGTGAGTGCTATTAAAAAGTCAACACACGGCACAGTTAAATTTACTGTGGTACTTGCAGCATTTCCAGTTTATAGAAAATAATGTACATAGAGTGGTCAAGTCAATAGCTGTGCAATAAATATGCTTTTAAAATCAGTGTGTAATATATGTGAAGATATTATTTAGACCCCTATAAATGCAACAACCCAATGGATCTGACTTGTTAAAGGCTTGCCCCAAATCTTGATTTCTATTTAAACAGGTTTTTTTTCCAGCAAAAAATTAACTCCCCCAAACAATTAGTTGAATGTTCTCAATACTACAAAATGTGCCTTCCTGATTTTATTTTGTTGATGTCCCCATGTACTTACTGAACACATGAGCCAGACAAATGCTGAATAGGGGCTTTTTTATGGGCTTCTTGTTTATTTTAATTGATCATGTCCTTAATTTAGCTTCTTTTTTGCTGATCCATAAGCCATATGGATTTGTGGTATTATTTTGTCAATAGAATTCAGTAAAAATAACAGGATAGGTCTGGAGTTCAGGTTTTCAAGCTCATCTATCCCCCTAGGCATGAGAGCCCAAGCCCCATCCCAAGCCACAATGTCCACACTGCTATTTTTAGTGCACTAGCTCAAGTTCCACTAGTATAAGTCAGTCTACCCGAGCTGTGAGGCTTGCTCCCAGCTGCAGTGTAGACATACCCTTGGGGGTTGCATGGAGCTGTTCCGCCCCAGCAGGAGCATCAAGAAGGTTCAGAGAGCACAGGAACAGGCCCACTCTGCAACCTCTTAGGAAAATGCAGCATGCACTCCTCTCCACTTCCTACCAGCTTTGCGTTCAGCCATTCTGCCTTTGGGAGACAGTTCATGCAGTAGCAGTTGCATTGGTGTCTGCTCAATGCACTGAGGGCAAGAAGGCAGGAAGGTTCCACCTTTTGCCCTCTCCCTCTTGTAAGCCAGACAAGGGGCTGCGGACAGGCCAGGCCAGATTATATAATATAGCTTGGCTTTTTCTCAGCTAAGAAAGTAACATTTGGGTTGAAAATAGTGAACGTTCCGTTAATACTACTCCTGCACTGAGGTCTGACTGTCAACTTCAACTGGAATACTGTGTTAATCCTGGAATGCAGAACACGTGGGCTGCACATTCATGTAAATACATGTTTACCTCAGAAATGGGGTTCACCTGTCACAGCAGAGCAGTTAAATCACTAAGGGGTTAGTTTAACATCCTTGACGTTAGGGGGAAAATGACTGCATCTTTGGTGATCTATGTGCAGTGAGTGTGAAGCTCTCAGTCCATTTCCTAATGGACAGATGTGCACATCACAAAAACCGCTATCACGCAACTTTGTTGACAGTCCCAGGACTGAGCCTAAGGGTCGAATCAGTCCTGTATATTTCCTGAGCAGGGCTATGTGGAGAATCTTGTATTGCTCCAGTCCAGTTCTGTAAATTAACAAGATTCCTCTCTCTAAGGCTGTCAGTCTAGCACCTTTTACAAGGGCTTAATTCATTCAAATGTTTACAAGGAAGAAGTGGGGGAAAGAATTGTATCTCTTAATGTTGCCAGGCAGCAGGGTCATATGCTTATTTACTGAGAGAATCAGTACCAAATGTTTATCACATGAAATCCAGCCTTGCAGAATCTGACTGGCCAAGAACTATCTTTCTCTCTTTTATTGTATTAGCTCCTGGTGCTCTGGCAATATATTTATATTCTAACAGGCAGCACCAATAAATATCATTAGGGCAAAACTCTGCCTTGCCTTGAGCAGGTGGTGTCAGAGTTCCAAGAGAGGAAGGCAGTGCGGGGTGCCTCTTCCACACTCAACACACTGACACAGGAACCAGGCACCAATATTCCACACAAAGATGGACTACAAGCCATCAGGAACAGTATCCCTGATAATGCCACGGCTAACCTGGTGGCTGAACTTTGTGATTTTTGTCCTCACCCACAACTATTTCACATTTGGGGACAATATATACCTTCAAGTCATGGTACCCGCATGGCCCCACAGTATGCCAACATTTTTATGGCTGACTTAGAACAACGCTTCCTTAGCTCTCGTCCCCTAATGCCCTACTCTACTTGCGCTACATTGATGACATCTTCATCATCTGGACCCATGGAAAAGAAACCCTTGAGGAATTCCACCACGATTTCAACAATTTCCATCCCACCATCAACCTCAGCCTAGACCACTCCACATGAGCGGTCCATTTCCTAGATACTACTGTGCTAATAAGTGATGGTCACATAAACACCACCCTACACCGGAAACCTACTGACCGCTGTACTTACCTACATGCCTCCAGCTTCCATCCAGGACACACCACATGATCCATTGTCTACAGCCAAGATCTAAGATACAACCACATTTGCTCCAGTCCCTCAGACAGAGACAAACACCTACAAGATCTCTATCAAGCATTCTTAAAACTACAATACCTACCTGCTGAAGTGAAAAAACAGATTGACAGAGCCAGAAGAGTACCCAGAAGTCACCTACTACAGGACAGGCCCAACAAAGAAAATAACAAAATCCCACTAGCCGTCACCTTCAGCCCCCAACTAAAACCTCTCCAGTGCATCATCAAAGATCTACAACCTATCCTGAAAGATGATCCCTCACTCTCACAGATCTTGGGAGACAGACCAGTCCTCACTTAGAGACAGCCCCCCAACCTGAAGCAAATACTCACCAGCAACCACACACCATACAACAAAAACACTAACCCAGGAACCCATCCTTGCAACAAAGCCCGATGCCAACTCTGTCCACATATCTATTCAAGTGACACCATCATAGGACCTAATCACATCAGCCACACCATCAGGGGCTCATTCACCTGCACATCTACCAATGTGATATATGCCATCATATGCCAGCAATGCCCCTCTGCCATGTAGATTGGCCAAACTGGACAGACTCTACGCAAAAGAGTAAATGGACACAAATCTGACATCAGGAATTATCACATTCAAAAGCCAGGAGGTGAACACGTCAACCTCTTTAATCACTCAGTGACAGACTTAAAGGTGGCAATTTTGCAACAGAAAAACTTCAAAAACAGACTCCAACGAGAAGCTGCTGAACTAGAATTAATATGCAAACTAGACACCATTACCTTAGGTTTGAATAGAGACTGGGAATGGCTCGGTCATTATGTTAGTTGAATCTATTTCCCCTAGTTTAATATCCTAGTTAAATACCCTTAACACCTTTGTGTCAACTGTCCGTAATGGGCCATGTTGATTATCACTTCAAATGTTTCTTTCCCCTGCTGATAACAGTTCCTTTCAATTAATTAGCCTTTTACAGTTGGCATGGTTACTTCCACCTTTTCATGTTTCTCTGAATGTATAAATATCCTCCTACTGTATTTTCCATTCTGTGCATCTGACGAAGCAGACTGTAGTCCACGAAAGCTTATGCTGAAATAAATTTGTTAGTCTCTAAGGTGCCACAAGTATTCCTTTTCTTATTTTCTTTTTGCTGACACAGACTAACACGGCTACTACACTGAAAGCTCTCTTGAGTGCCATCCTGAGGGTTAGCTTTTAGGTTGGATGCTCCATGACTTCACAGGGGCATAGCCCGTCATTTTGGAGGTCTGATCAGGTCTTTTCCACCACCAACGCTCGTACTAGCACTCTGCAGTAGGTGTTGGAGCGAGCAAATACAGTTCCTTTCTGAAGCAGAAATGAGGAGCGCTACAAAGCACACTGTTCCCAGGCACTTCATTCGTCAGCAACAGCTCTCCTTTCCCAACTAGTGCCGCTCGAAGATGGACAGCCAGAGTTTAGAACTCAACTTTCTATCGGCATCACTATAAGGGTGAGCAATAGATTCTGTGCCTGGGCTAGTACGTTTCAAGTTGCCAGCATACATCAATCATACTATTACTATATGTTGTTTCTATTGTGCCATACTTGGCAATGTACAGGCATGTAAGCCTGGATTCTTTACCTGCTGTCAGTTTGCTGGGGATTTCCCTGGTCATGGGGCCATGGTTGGTGTGCATCATGCTCTGACAATCGTCTGACATCAGAGTGGCCAGAGGAGACCATTTCAGCTGGCGTAACATACAGCAACCTCTTAGGCTGCTCTAAATTATAACAGGGGCTGGATGGGCTCAGGAGAGAAGAGAGGTGAGCTAGAGCCATCTCTCACCCTCTCTTTGAGTCATCTGTCAGAGCTGAATATCTGGCCCATAAAATACAGGCCAGATTCTGATCATACATCAGTGAATGATTAGTGAAAAGAGCCAGCCCCGCAGTTATTAACATGGTATAGTTACTCCATTCAAGAGAGTAACTTGATTTTTCTCTTCCTTACACTGGTGTAAATCTGGAGTAACTCCATACAGCGGTGTAAAGCTGGTGTAAGTCCAAGAGAGTTTAACCCATTCTCTTCAATGAGACTTTCTGAAGTACCACCTACATGCCTGTGAGTATTGTTTTCTTAATTTTGCATTTGATCCTGCAATGACAAGAGAAGGTAAAATCACATAGAATAATTAATATATACGTTTCAGAGTGGTAGCCATGTTACGAAAGCTTATGCCCAAATAAATTTGTTAATATATACACGTGAGTAATCCCATTGGGTCTCATAAAAATAAAGTTGATGTAAACAGGTGTAACCTTTCAGAACTCAATCTAGCAATGATCGCTTACATGATCTGAGGATCTGGCTCATTATTATTCATAATTTATAAATAACCCTAAATTTAGCTGGGTATCAAACAAATAATAACCATAGTTCTACTTACTCATGGGGAGACTTCATAACAGTGTTAACTTCCTCAGTCCAATGTTTATTGCTTTCTCTTTGCAGGAGTCCAGGTGAACATTCTATTGGATTGCACATGAATGTGCATCCTCTACTTTCACAACTGAGTTTCTGGGATAAACAAATGTACGTTCTCAGTTATAAACCAGAACGTGGTCTGCTGAGGATTTTTGTGCCAATCTTCAAATGTGTGAAAAACCCCCAAACAAAGCAAATGTCATGGTTTTTGTTCAGTTTCTCAAATATTCAAATTTAGATAAAATTGAACTCTTTTTCTAAAGCCATTATTAGGTCCTGATGAGCATTTCAAACTGGGGTGTTTTCCTGCCAGATCTTAAAAATTTAGTAGTGCGGATTCCATGCAATTTACATGTAATTTACTAAACTCTAAACTGAAGTGGTATTTGAGGGCAGCTTTAACTACTATTGGATGACTGTTGGCTACTCTATGCAATCTTAGAAAAAGAGGAAAACCCTTCTCATTGATTACCATTTATCTTAGCTAGAGAATATATTCATAGATGTGAGACAGATGGGGTGTATAATTGAGTATTTCTTTCAAATCTTTATTTACCAGTGTTAAGTTTTGATAGAATTATACCAGTTGTTGTTAGTCTTTAGCGCTTGAATTCTGAACATTACAAATGTAAACTGATGAAGCACATGTTGTATTTTCTAGAAAAAAAAATCTTTTTTTCTTTTGGGAACTTCAAGAAAATTACACAGAGCAAACCAGTGTGCATTGTATATGTCTTGTAATTATATCTTGTCAAAAGCTCAACTTTTTATCTTTTATTCTTTAGAAATATGGTAATTGTCCCTTTTCCCTTGTAGTTAATTATAAATTTCAGGAAGAATTAAGTCTGTTAAATCTCTTCATTTTTTCTTGGTCTCTATGGTAGCAGCAAGAATAGAAGTGAGTTACTTTGATCTACATTTCTGAGTGGCATTTTGTTTCTTCCAAGCATTGACCTTGTTTAGTGTAACTGAAATTTTAAATAGATATCATTAGCTTATAATTTGCTGATCTCAGGGAGACATCTTTACGAGATACTGATCTTCTTAGCGAAGAAAGAGGATAGTTCCAAAATAGCCTACTGACAAAATGAAGAGTCCCAGACCTGGCAAGTTATGATCACACACTTGCCAGAACTATTGACATAATGACTCACCCATAAATACCCACTTCCTTTTCCTTGACCAGAATACTCAGCTGTGGAATTCCACAGGTTCCAATCACTCCATTGTCCCACTAGGAGAATTAGTGAGACTTCATGGGCTCAGGTGCCATTCGTATGCCAGTGCTACTGCATCCGATGAAGTGGGTACTAACCCACGAAAGCTTATGCTGAAATAAATTTGTTATTCTCTAAGGTGCTACAAGTTTTTCTTTCTTATTTTCATTTTGCTGACACAGACTAACACGGCTACTACACTTAAACCTATAACTTTATCTGTCATTCTCCACCAGTGATAACACTGCTAAAACCTAGGTACTCCAGCATCTGACCAAGACCAGTGTATGGATGAGAAGTTTGTTAAAGCTAAATACGATCAACATGAAATTAATGCATGGAAGTCCTGTCTCATGCACACATGAGCTTCATCTTTGAGATAGACGGTTTTTAAGGGTGGCTCTGTGACGAAGAGCTCACTACTATGATGCGGTCTCCTCTAGTTGATGATCTCTGCCCATAAATTCTCAAGGCAGTCTACAGTTCAGGACTCTAATAGACTCATTGATTTGGGACTTGGGGTATGTCTACACTACGAGAGTAGTTCGATTTTACTTAAACCGAATTTGTGAAACCGATATTACAAATTCGAACGTGTGTATCCACACTAAGGACAGTAATTTGACTTTGTGAGTCCACAGTAACGGGGCAAGCGTCGACATTGCAAGTGGTGCACTGTGGGTAGCTATACCACAGTTCCTGCAGTCCCCGCTGCCCATTGGAATTCTGGGTCGAGCCCCCAATGCCCGCTGGGGCAAAAAATGTGTCGTGGGTGGTTTTGGGTAACTGTCGTCATTCAACCCTCACTCCCGCCCTCCCTCCGTGAAAGCGGCGGCAGGCAGTCATTTCGCACCCTTTTCTAGTGATTGACAGCGCGGACAGCACAGCACCGCAAGCATGGAGCCCGCTGCAATCATCACTGCAGTTATGGCCGTTGTCAACACCTCGCGCCTTATCGTCCACATTTTTCAGAGGCAGATGCTGAGAAATCATGTGAGGAGGCTACAGCAGCGCGGTGAGGACATTGACTCTGAGAGGGGCACAGACCTCTCACAAAGCACGGGACCCCACACCCTGGACATCATGGTGGCACTGGGTCATGTTGATGCAGTGCAACGGTGATTCTGGGCCTGGGAAACAAGCACGGACTGGTGGGACTGCATAGTACTGCAGGTCTGGGATGAATCCCAGTGGCTGCGAAACTTTCGGATGCGTAAGGGCACTTTCCTTGAACTTTGTGAGTTGCTGTCCCCTGCCCTGAAGTGCAAGGACCCCAGGATGCGAGCAGCCCTGACAGTCCCGAAGTGAGTAGCGATAGCCCTCTGGAAGCTTGCAATGCCAGACAGCTACCGGTCAGTCGCGAATCAATTTGGAGTGGGCAAATCTACCGTTGGGGTTGCTGTAATGCAAGTAGCCAACGCAATCGTTGAGCTGCTGCTCTCAAAGGTAGTGACCCTGGGAAACATGCAGGTGATCATAGATGGCTTTGCTGCGATGGGATTCCCAAACTACGGTGGGGCTATAGATGGAACTCACATCCCTATCCTGGGACCGGACCACCAGGGCAGCCAGTACATTAACCGAAAGGGCTACTTTTCAATGGTGCTGCAAGCACTCGTGGATCATAAGAGATGTTTTACCAACATCAGCGTTGGATGGCCAGGCAAGATTCATGATGCTCGCGTTTTCAAAAACTCTGGTCTGTTTAAACGGCTTCAGGAAGGTATTTACTTCCCGGACCGGAGGGGATGTGGAGATGCCTATAGTGATCCTCGGAGACCCAGCCTACCCACTAATGCCCTGGCTCATGAAGCCGTACACAGGCGCCCTGGACAGTGAAAAGGAGCTCTTCAACTGAGCAAGTGCAGAATGGTGGTGGAGTGTGCTTTTGGACGTCTGAAGGGGAGATGGAGAAGCTTACTGACTCGCTCAGATCTCAGCGAAACTAATATCTCCATTGTTATTGCAGCTTGCTGTGTACTCCACAATCTCTGTGAGAGCAAGGGGGAGACGTTTATGGCGGGGTGGGAGGTTGAGGCAAATCGCCTGGCCGCTGATTACACGCAGCCAGACACCTGGGCGATTAGAAGAGCCCAGCGGAATGCGCTGCGCATCCGGGAAGCTTTGAAAGCTAGCTTCCAGACTGACCAGGGTAACCAGTGACTATTAAGTTTGTTTAAACAGAAGCTGAATCTGCCCCCCATTTCTTCGTACCCAGTTAATGTTGACTATCCTTTCCAATTACCAACCCCTTCCCCCCTTCAAACATACCCTTAAAAAGAAAATAAAGGAAACATCGTTCATGAAAACTGTCTTTTTTATTAAGGATGTCACGGTAAAGGGTTGTCACTGGGATGCAGGCTAGGGTGGGGTGCGGGTGGAGTGATGGAAAGGACGCTTCTAAACTCGGGGAATGACAGCCTCCTGCTCCTAGAGCAGTCCGCAGTGGTGGACTGGTTGTTTCTACGGAGCCTGCCACCCCTCCTTTTTGGGACTCTGTGTGGGGGGGCTATGTGACTTTGTGGCGGGGGAGGGCGGTTACAGATCCCCTGCAGCGTGGCTCTGTCATCCTGGCTCCGGACCGCTGCAGAAGATCTGTAACCGCCCTCCCCTGCCACAGAGTCGCATAGCCCCCCACACACAGACCATGAAAACAACCTCCCAGACTGACCAGGGTACCTAGTGACTGCAATGTGTGTATAACCTTCTGGTGAACCTGCCCCGTGTCTGTACCCTGGTAAAGGTGCCTATCCTCTCCAATTACCAACCCCCTGCCCCCCCTTCAAACACACTGTCCTTTAAAAGAAAATGAAGGAAACAGTACTTAACAGAAACATATTTTTTATTAAAGACTACCCAGTTATGGGATGAAACTGGGATGGGGGCTAGGGTTGGGTGCGGTTGGAGGGAAGGAAAGGACGCATCAAATCTTGGGGAATGAGAGCCTTCTGCTACTTGAGCAGTCCGCAGGGGTGGAGTGAATGTTACCATGGCCCCTGCCTCCCCTCCTTCTTGGGACTTTGGGTGAGGGGGGAATGGGACTTTGTGGCGGAGGAGGGCGGTTAGAGATAGAATGGAGGGGTGCCCTGTCCTCCTGCCTCCGGTCTTGCAGAACATCTACAAGGCGCCGGAGCATGTCCGTTTGCTCCCGCATTAGCCCAAGCAGCGTTTGAGTCGCCTGCTGGTCTTCCTGTCGCCACCTGTCCTCCCACGCTTCTGTCCTCTCCTCCCGTTCGCTGGATGCTCGCGACATGTTCTCTCTCCACTGAGTCAGCTGTGCTGACTCAGTTCGGGAACAGAGCATAAGTTCAGAGAACATCTCATCCCGTGTTCTCTTTTTTCTCCGCCTGATCTGAGCCAGCCTCTAGGAGGGAGATGCCGGGGTAGGCCGAGAGACACTTGCAGCTGTGGGATGGACAAAAGGGAGTGAATTCCTCACAAGGATACATTTTCGCGAACAATGAATATAGTCTTTCCCTGCAGCACAGTACCTATCAGATGTGCACTCAGTACAAGGTCGAATTTTCTATCTTTATATTGAGTGCCTGTGGTCTTGGTGTACAGATCACACAAGCAGGGCTGGACAATGGAATTCGGCTAGCAGGCGGCCATGGTAAGCCGTAGACTTTTGCCTGCTGAAAACTTAATTTACAGCAGCGCCCTCCTTTCACATTCCAAACACAGCTCCTAGCATTGGCCAGTTCCTGCTGCCGGCGATCCGGCCAGCATGAACTCTCCCCCTGTCCACTCCACCGCGTGGCTGTTCCCGGGAACGGTCAGTGCATGCTGCCGGCGATCTGGCCAGCATGAACTCTCCCCCTGTCCGTCCCCCCTCCCCGGCTGTCCCAGGGAATGGTCCCTGCATGCTGCCAGCGATCCGGCCAGCACGAACTCTCCCCCTGTCCACCCCACCGCATGGCTGTTCCCAGGAACAGTCAGTGCATGCTGCTGGCGATCCGGCCAGCATGAACTCTCCCCCTGTCTACCCCACCGCGTGGCTGTTCCCAGGAACAGTCAGTGCATGCTGCTGGCGATCCGGCCAGCATGAACTCTCCCCCTGTCTACCCCACCGCGTGGCTGTTCCTGGGAACGATCACTGCATGCTGCCGGTGAACTGCCAAGCAGGAACGTTCCCCCTCCTCGCCCCCACCGCGTGGCTGGAAACCGCCGGGTACATTTCTTTAAAGGAACAGGCAACCAGTCCCCGTCCTAAAATTCCCCTAATTCAAACCAGGTCACCATGACTGATATCACTCTGATGAGGATTACAGAAACAGAGACAGACCGTATGCTGCGTGAATGCCAGCAAACACCGGGGCCGTATGCTGCCATGCTGTGCCAGGCAATGATACCGGAGTACCTGCTATTAGCCTGGCGCGGAAAAGTTTCCTACCATGGAGGACGCAATAAGGCCGCTCTCCCCAGAAACCTGATGCAAAGGCTTTCACTGTACCTCCAGGAGAGCTTCGTGGAGATGTCCCAGGAGGATTTCTGCTCTATCCCCAGACATGTTAACAGACTTTTCCAGTAGCTGCACTGGCCACGAATGCAGCTAAAGCACCTAGGGCAAAGTAATCATGAAAAACCCATTGCTAACGTAACATGCCTATTCTATTCAAAATAAATGTTTAAAATACTCACCTACTGATCCTTCCCCTGATTCACGGTCCGGGTTACCGCCTTGGGAGGGTTGGTAGGGGATCTCTGTCAGGGTGATGAAGAGATCCTGGCTGTTGGGGAAATCAGCGTTGAAAGCGCTGTCGACTGCCTCGTCCTCCTCATCTCCTTCCTCATCTTCCCCGTCTGCGAAAACCTCCAGGAAGCAGCCGTTGATAATACCCCATCGTCGGAGTCCATGGACACTGGTGGGGTAGTGGTGGCGGCCCCACCTAGAATTGCATGCAGTGCCTCGTAGAAACGGCATGTTTGGGGCTGGGATCTGGAGTGTCCGTTTGACTCTTTGGTCTTCTGGTACGCTTGTCGCAGCTCCTTGATTTTCACACGGCACTGCGTTGCATCCCGGCTGTATCCTCTCTCCGTCATGGCCTTGGATATTTTTTCATAAATTTTTGCATTCCGTCTTTTGGATCGGAGCTCGGATAGGACGGATTCATCTCCCCACACAGTGATCAGATCCAAGACTTCCCGATCAGTCCATGCTGGAGCCCTCTTTCTATTCTGGGATTGCATGATAACCTCTGGTGTAGAGCTCTGCATCGTTGCCAGTGCTGCTGAGCTCGCCACGATGTCCAAACAGGAAATGAGATTCAAACTGGCCAGACAGGAAAAGGAATTCAAATTTTCCCGGGGCTTTTCCTGTGCGGCTGGTCAGAGCATCCGAGCTCAGACTGCTGTCCAGAGTGTCCACAGAGTGGTGCACTGTGGGATAGCTCCCGGAGCTATTAGTGTCGAATTCCGTACACACTAACCCGAATTCGACATGGCCATGTCGAATTTAGCGTTACTCCCCTCGTTGGGGAGGAGTACAGAAATCGATTTAAAGAGCCCTTTATGTCGAAATAAATAGCTTCGATGTGTGGATGGGTGCAGGGTTAATTCTAGTCCGAACGCTGCTAAATTCGACATAAACTCCTAGTGTAGACCAGGCCTTGTATGCATCAGTACCTTCAGGAAAGGCATTCTACTGCCTCCAAGTGGCTAGGAATTTAGCGTTCCATTCTTGTTGATCACAGCCTGTGATCAACAAGAATGGAACGCTAAATTCCTAGCCACTTGATCATGCATGGTGTTCATTGCTTTCTGACTAGATTATTCCAATGCAATTTGCCTGAGCTTGAAAGAATCAGACCTAAAAAAACTGCAACTGGTGCAAAACGCAGCAGTTAGAGCAGATAACTCCTTATATGCTCCCCTTGTACAACATTAAGACAAGCTTAAGATACCATTCCATATTTGTAAGGCTCTAAATAGATGGGGACCAGGTCACCTAAAGGACTCTTCCTCTTCTGGGACCACAGCCACCCTTAAAAACTGTCTATCTCAAGGATGAAGCTCATGCGTACAGGAGACAGGACTTCCTTCCTTGGGGGCCAGCCAAAGATTATGAACTTCACTCCTGCACAAACTAAGGAGAAAAACAAACCTTGCCACTTTCCTGTCCAAATAGAAAGCTCACTTATTTGAACTTGCTTTCCCACATAGAAACATACAGCATATGAGTTTAATCTATATTAAAATTAATAATAAATATAGAAACTAAACCACACACAACTTTGCTCCCTCGGGCTAGATGGAATAGAGAAAATTCAACATGGTGGGTTTTCATCACCTTGTTTATGTTTACCTTTGGAAAGTGGTCAGAGGTCACCTGATACTGAAGTCCCTATGTTAGCAAAACTCCCACTGGTTTCTTTGGAAGTTCAAGTAATATCTGCTGTGGTTAATACTGCAGAAAAATTTCCATTATTTCCCTGTGCTTGCTGATGCAAACCACTTTCTGAAACATTTGCCTTTGGGGCTGAAATTTTTCTTAGTAGGACTTTTCCCAACAGGTATTTTTAAGTCTTGAGCTTCTAAAAACAAAGTTTTATAATAGAAGCTGTTTTGCAGCTTAACACCATGCAGCTGTTTTAGTTAAGAGTGTATAAAATAAAATACACTATTGTAAAGCATTCTGGTGATTTTTTTCTTTTTTTAAATGAAGGTACAAAAAATAGCAGAAGTTTGAAAGTTACATTTGGCATGGACGTAGTTCTCACTGGAGAGAAACATATGGTCTTGAGCCCTGATCCTACAAAGGGATCTGCCTCTGCAGTCCCACGGCAAAGAGTTGCTGTATGGATGTCTCCCTTTGCAGTATTAGAAACTTCAACTGGAAAAAATGGGTTTGATTTTTTCAAAGATAGGAGTATCTGAAAGTTGTGTGCTGAGCAAGTCGTCATTATTGTTCCTGCATTTGCCTCTGTAGGGACCAAAGAATCAAGACCTACAACTTTTAAAAAGAAACCCCCTCCCCGCTACAAAGCTTGACAATGTCTCTAATCAATCAGATCCATACAAGTCTATTTGTGGTTTTATTATTTTGATTAGGTTACATAATGTGCTACCACATTCACACCTCTACTTTTAGGAGATAAAAACACGTCCATAGAATATTACTGCTATAATACTGGTGACTTTTCAGCTTCTACTAAAGAACATTTTTCACAGCTTTTGTTTAATGGTAAATAGCCTCTTGCTGGCAATTTGTCCCTCTTTTTAATGTGCCTTGGAGGTATATATATGAAAATATAGAAACCGGTAATCACCAGGTTTGAGATTTGGGGAATACATATCTGAAACTGAGACTTGTACTTCTTTGCTTGAAAAGTATTTATCATTGTACCACTTTTATTATTTGTAGGTAAAGAACACAGTACAGTTCCTAATTTAGCACAATTAGTTAATGGGCTCACATCAGGCTCAAAGCTGAAAACCATGTGAAGTCTAAATCACTTATTGCCCACAGAGATTGTGTTCTTCTGTGTTCTCAGTGTGAAAAAAATTATGTTAGTTGCTTGCAGTATACCTGGCTTAAGTTGTAAATGAAAAGAAATTTCATCCTGCATTATATCTGCACCTCTGTGCTTCTGGAACACACATAATTACATGAGTCCTCCAATTTAAATAGAGAAATAATAGTTTGATTCCTATATGAAAGCAAAGAATAGAGGTGGGAGATCCCAAAATTATTCTGAACGTTTCTTCAGGGACTCTGACCCAAGCTTGTGTGTGATTAGTTTTAATTGGCTTGCCAGGGCGTGGAACCTTAGGTAAAATGTAACTGGATCCCAACAAATGCAAGAGAAAATACAGGGAGAGCTGTCCAATGTCCTAGTGGTAGTGGATTGGACTGCCATGTGGGAAAACAGAGTTTAAAGTAACTCCTTGTTCTTTTGTTCCTGCAGTCAGGTTTTAGGGAATTGTGGGAGTGACATATCATATGAATGCTGTGAGAGGGTTGCTTTGTTCTTTTTACATGGCATTGCCCCTCAGCCAGTTTGGACAGGAAGCCATGCTTTCTGCTGAGCCGCAAAACAAGCCTTTAGAGAAACTGGTATAGAGACACTTCTGCTGGGAAATAAGGTTGGTGATGGTGGTTCAGGCTGGAGTTATCATTGATAGAAAGAATATGGACTTACATGGGGAGACATGCAGCCTGTCGTGAAGATGAGAGTTAAAAGCCAAACCCTAACTACTGCCTAAGCCCTGTGTCCTTGTTCTTTGAAGGGTTTCAGAGCTAAGAGATGCCAAATGGCAGTTGTTTGGGTTCAGAGTGGATGAAACTTGTGTCCCCCTTCAAAACTGTGAAATACACAACAAAACTAATGTCAGTGCCCTGTTAATAATGGGACCTACATGCCCAATTTCTCACACATGGCCCTGGCAAATCACTCTGAAAGGTCTCATGTGTACTAGCAAATGCTAGGAAATGCAAATATGAGATTGATGCTCCATTTTTAACGGAGCTCCTTTTGCATAGGGTTGAAGCACATATTGTATTGTGTATAATGCCATTTTCACTTATTTGCAGCAGAGCCATGGCAGATGCCCTTCCCACAAATGCTCAATTGAAGCACCTGCCTGGATACCCATTCAACATTCTACCGTAAGTTTGAGACTTTTGATACAAAGATTTCAGAGACTGAAGGGTAAGTCTCTGTGCTTGGAGCAGTGCCAATGGTGTAAAATTCAGTGTTCAGTGAACTGCAGAAATAAATACATTTGTAAGGCCAGAATGAACTGCTTTTGAAGTTATATTGCTGAAACATTGGTGTGGTAGGGATTACTTATAATTCTTTTGATGTGTAGAACCATTAAGACTTTAATTTACTGCCTGGGCAGGATGGAAGCAAAATGGATACCTCTTACAAACGTTCTGTGGGTGATATTCAGGCTCTGAGGCAGGAGGGGTTATTCATTATGTTGCCACTGCTGTTCTCTCTGCGGGGTCATACTTGGTGTGCTGACAGGCATTGCATTAGTTCTACCTGGTCTAGAGGCATAGCTAATGGAGAATTAATTAGTATGCTCCGTTCATGGTCTGCCAGAAACTGATACGTTAGCCAGCAGGCGTACCCCAGAGTTGGTGCTTATGCTGGGCATGGGAGAAGGACCTCTTCCTTTCCTCAGTCCTGGAGAAGAGAGTGACTGAAGTGATTATTGCCCTCCAGCCCCTCTGTGGAGGAAAGGATTCTCCTAGGGCTTATATGGCCCCCATCACCATAATATCAGTGCGCCTCACAATCTTTTAATGTATTTATCCTCTCAACACCTCTGTGAGATAGGGAAGTGGTATATCCTCATTTTACAGATGGAAAACTGAAGCATGGAGAAGCTAAGTGACTTGTGTCAGGTCACACAGGAATTCTGTGGCAGAGCAGGGACTGGAACGCAAGTCTCCCAATTCTAGCTTAGTTCCGTAACCACCTGACCATCTTGTCTCTTTTTCAGGAGGAGCCTCCTTTGCCCTCTGTAGAACTTGAGGTGGTGGCAAAGCACGAGGGGTTTTCTCTATTTCTCCTCCAGATAGCCTTCCCTGCTTTTCTGTGTCGTGAATGAAAAGTGAGCTTGGCCTGGGTGAGAGAGTGAGACCAACCCAACACCTCACAGCTACTGTGCTGATTTACACCTACTAAGGATCTGGCCCAGTGTCTCATTAATACTGCTCTAAGTTATCTACATGAGATTCCCATCCAGCTCGTTCTCTAAAGCGTTGGAAAACAAATCGGCTTTGCAATGGGTCTGGAAGATTAACAGATCTGAGCTCTGGCAGACCAATGGAGTGAAGCAAATTTTAGAGTTGAGGAGCCTTCATGGAGAAGCTTTGCTGATTGCTCGTCTCTTTTTTTGGAGGAAGCACCAGCTTGAGCGCCACAAGTGTGGCAATGTGACAGAGGGAGAGAGATGATTAGTGTATTAGCCATTTGATATCAAAACTTGATGATTTGAGAACCAGTTGGACTTATTGTCCACTGGTGGTAGTGACTGGCTCTTTGGCTGTTGGTTTGCTGTTTCCTCAAACAGTAATATTTGTATGACTGTCTGGGTATTTGTTTAGTTATTTGCCTTTTGATCCATCAAAATATAAAGTTCAATTTGATTTTATTGAATTTTGCCTGTTTATCCCCTTCTTGCCTGTTATTAAGACAGAGGTATGTGTGAATAGCTTCTGTAGACCTACAATCTTGCAAAGATCTCATGTCTGCCTATTGTCAGAAAAAGTTAAACCGAGGGCCTGAATTCATTGCCTTTGTCTTAAATGTCTGCAGCTTAAGGTCTCTATGGCTCCAAGATATAGTATTGTTAGACTATTTGGGGATAAAATTACCATTATGATATAGTTTAACAAGTCAGATTTCACCTGCGTAATATGTATCTATATTATTTTTGGATATATAGTCCAAAGCATAGTTAATAAAATTATGGTGACCTAGTTAGATGCTACTTCAGGTGTGCTTTAGGCTGGTTACAAAGGTTGTACTTGAGTGCAATGAAATTAGCTAAGTACTACCATACATAAAACTTGTGTATAGTAAACCACAAGAAGTTCTTTCTCTTGTATAAGTATTTTGTCCCTCCATTCATCTATCTGGCCTATCAGATCTGTGTGTCTTATGAATGTCAGGCTCTCCTGCTGTTTAAGTTTCTGATCATTTTTTGTATTAATTAAACTAAATTAAATTTTATTTTTATTGGGAATCAAATGTAAACAACAGTTTAGAAAAACAAAAACAGGGGAAGCTTAACATGGTATTTATTGGCCAGCATTTTCTGTCCACGGGTTTGAGAGGTGCCAGTCACCACATTGCCCGTAGTAGAGAATAGTGTTTTTGAAATTGGGGATTGGTCTTGCTATTGGGGATTGGTCCTGCTTTGAGCAGGGGGTTGGACTAGATGACCTCCTAAGGTCCCTTCCAACCCTGATATTCTATGATTCTATGATTCTATGAAATGGCATCAGTTAGAAAGAAACCTGTTAAGAGAAAAGACTACAGAAGTGCAAGGTGTTCAACAAACTCTGTTAACTACTGTGTAGATTTGGAAGGGACAGATCAGAAAAGGAGAATACGCATTAGAATTGTTGATTGTGACCTTATACAAGAGATTCTCCAAGTAGATGCTGCTGTGTTGTTGGGTCTCAGCTGCGCATACCTTAGGGAAGAAGAAAAAATAAGGAATAGAGAAGTGGGGACAGAGGGGATGCCTCTTTCTCATTTTTGTTAGCCACATCTGTTTTGTGTTTGTTTTGTTTTTCTCAGCAGTTTTTATAAAAAACATGGAGTCTTCTTTTGGGAGCTGCTTCCCAATGTACTGTATCTTACAATCCGTCTGGCAGCATTACTGTTATGTAATATCCTGCCTTCTTTGCAGCACACAATTTCATATCCTTTTTGAATGTGCTGATAATTCTTGCAGTTAAGACTTTTGATTCTGTTTGGCAACTCACCATCTGCAGAGAAGGGGGCATAGCTGAACACTGGCTTTCTGTGACTTCCCGATGTCCTTAATAGACTCGTTTTAAAGCTGAGAATCTTAATCATGGGAATTACCTAAGGGTGGCTGTGGCTGCACTCTCATTTTGCCATTTCTTCCAAAGGAATTGCAGTGTTTGATTGTAAAATACTCCGAAAGGAGCTCCCTGTAGAAATGGAAAGTAATCCTTAGCATCACTGGGCTTATTTTCTAGCTATGTTCAGATGCAAGAATACCAAAGAATCACATACTGTTGGGCACCCTGCGTTGCAAAATTATTTGGGGATATCTCTCCCTCCCTGCAATGTCAACAGCTCTTCTTGAATTCACCTTTCCCAATCCTGAAGCTTTAGGAGAGGGGTTCTCAAACTGGGGGTTGGGACTCCTCAGGGGTCACGAGGTTATTACCTGGGGGGGTCGCGAGCTGTTAGCCTCCACCCCAAACCCCGCTTTGCCTCCTGCATTTATAATGATGTTAAATATATTACAAAGTGTTTTTAATTTATAAGGGGAGGTCACACTCAGAGGCTTGCTGTGTGAAAGGGGTCACCAGCACAAACGTTTGAGAACCACTGCTTTAGGAGAATCCCTTTGCTTTTTCCTGCCATGGAGTCCACAGTTCTCCTTGGCTTTCTCCTCTCATAGAAGAATTCCCTCTCTGTGGTCCCCTGCCATTAGGAAGTAGCAAGACAGAGGGGGAAGGGCATGTGGGCACAAAAGGAAGTGGGATTGGTGCATGCCCTTGCATACTGTGAGGCGTTGCACTGTGGGATCTCAATCTCTGCTATGGTCCTGGTTCAGGGAGAAGAAGGGCAGGTGTATGTCTCATGATTCTGAGAGAAGGGACTCTTCTCAGGGAGAGAAGGGACATAACTGATCAAAAGACTTTTTGCATAGGAGGAGTTGCAGCATCCACAGGCACTAGTATAGCCCATAGGCTGCAGTAGAGCTGCAGACCTGCAACAGAGATGCTCTTCCCCTTTTTAATTCAATGGGAGCTGGGGATTTTCAACATCTTTGAAAACCTTCCCTAAACCACTCTGCCTCTCAGTTTCCCCATGTGTGTAACACAAGGATAATAATGCTCACTCACCTTGGTAAAGCACTCTGAGATCTCTGTAGGGGCTCTGAATGTTATTATTGGGATAGGTAAACACTTTGGGGACACTGGGCTTCAAATTTGTCTCTTTTCAGTTCATCTGTAGGAGCTATAATTTGTAATGAAGTGGCAAATCCAGAGGAACACCCATTTTCAGAGATTTTAGTTTGCACTGGATAAAGAATCTGTGTGTTGGTAAAGAAAAACATTTCTGGCTGACAACTAATCCAGATGTTTGTGTTCAGATTTATCTCACTAGCAACAGTTTTAAAGAAGTATATACTACTGGAGACCGTGTCGCACATGTTTCAAGTGCCTGTGTTCTGTGAAAAGTATTTTGAAAATAGCATGTTGTACGGCGGAGCTGAAATGTACGTATTCTGGTTTGTCTAAAGCTGTAAGTCTAGTGCAATCATTTCTGAAATTAATCTTTCTCTTTAAACACAAATTAAATAAATGGCTCTGTTTAGAAGTACCCTCCCTCTTTTGGGGTTTCTTGCTTTGCTTAATAAGTATGTCCCTTTCTCTCTTGTGCAGACACACACCATAAAATAAAATAAATAGCTCTGCACACCATAAAATGAGTTCTGCAGCGTCTCTTTCTTTCTCTCTCTCTGAGCTTAAAGCCTTTTTCTATGAATAAAACCCCGTTGGCTAATAGATTCCATAGGCAATCCAGGTGGCAAGGAATGTTCCTTGTGGCTAATATGTGGTTCTGAAAACTAAGCCATTAAAATAATTCTCCCTCCCTTGTATCTTTCTTCTCTAGGATATTGTTAATGGTGATTTTTAAATACTCAACCCCAGCTATGTTTTTAAAGGTTGTTTTAATTTAATGTCATTTATTTTTTGCTGGGTCACTGTATTCCTGCAGTTCTTCATCATCCAAAGCTTCCTTTCCACTTGTTAAATTTATGACATGCATATTTCATTGCTCAGGAAGGAAAGACCATCATTCTAATGCAATCAGAGATTCTTCTCTTCCTCCCTATCCTATGATGCCCCATGAAAAAAACATGGTCTGGGGAATGTTTTCCCCAATTTTCTAGAAAATGGCTTATTAATTATTTTAATGTATGACCAACATGTTTAAGACCCTGATCATTCTCCAATTACAGCTGATATAACCAAATGGGAGCAAGGATAGGACCCTAAGACTACAAAGCAGTCTCAGAGACCTTTAAGCAAAGACAATAATTCAGGTGTTAGTTAGTAAGATATACGTTACATTATCCAAAAGCATTATCTACTGTTTGGTCTGTATAGTTATTTCACATCATTATCTTTCCAGAAAGTATTTCCCATGAGTTATTTAAACTGAAAAAGTTTATTAAGTACACATTAGAGAGCGAAAAATTGCTGTCTTTAGAGCTATGTTTACATTATCAAAAGCATCACTGTTGCTACAGCAGTACCAGTCTCATTGCTGTAGTTAAGGTTGTCTTGGCACTTTCATTAAGAACAAGAATTTATAACTTGGCTGTAGAAATTTGCTCTAGGCTGAAACTTGACATTCAAGATCTTTATCCAAGGGTAATTCTTTAAGGACAAGCTTTTCAGAATAAATATTGTTATGACCGCATAGGTTTGTTATGACTATTTGAGATTTGTTGGACAGTAGAAATAAATTAAACAGAATTTAGTATTCTTCTGATTACTGTTTTTTTAATGTGTAACCATTTATTCTCCATCAACAGTTGTATGATTCCTTTCAGTAATAAAAAACTAACTATATCAAAATTCAAATTCCATAGTAATAATTCTTATTTATTATTTCTGGATAAAAACTTTGTTAAACTGGAGTTAAGGTTGAGAACATATTAGTAATTAAGGGTTAAACATCACAGTGATGTTGAATTATCCCCCAAACAAGCATTACAAACCCGGGAAATTCTAAGTTAAGGTTAAACTTAGAGATTCAAACATTTCCAACCTATGAAAATGTACAGTTAAGCCATCCAAACAAACTAACTCCTCTCTCTCTGTAGTGACACTATGCAATAACCATACAATTATGATTTGTGCATGTTAGTGTTTATAGGCCCAGATTAGATTAAACTGATTTTTAAAGAGAATTTTTTCGATTATTTTCTTCAGACCCATTACTTCAGCATAAGAGTCAGTAGAGTTAATGATATAATCTGGGGGCAGAGATACCATGTGTTCTTCATATGTAACAAAGTGGTTGAATCCCAGCTCTAAAATGATTGCAAAAATTAACCATGGAACTGTGACTGGTGCTTCCATAACGAATATTAAAGTAATACCTAGAGGCTGCAACTGAGACTGGAGATTCATTGTGCTAGGCCCTGTACAAACATATTGAAAAATTCTATCTGTGCCTCTAACTAGACAAGACAAAAAGCAATATTGTCTCCATTTCACAGATGGAGAACCGAGGCACAGAGACACTAGTGACTTACCCAAGGTCACAAAGGAAGCATGTGGCCAATTTGGAAGAGAACCTTGCTCTCCTGAGTCCTACGCCATTGCCTTAGCCACAAGACCATCCTTCCTCTCTATAATATTTATTATTATTATCTACTAATATAAAGCATCTCAGATAAACTGTTCTAATACAAATGATTATCTGCCAATGATAAAATCACAAGGCCAGATTCTACCCTGGGATAGGTATGTACAGCTGCCACTGATTTTCATAGGGCTTGCAGATACATACACTAGTTCAGAGTTTGGCCCGTAGGTATTAAAATATGTTATATCCCACCACCCACCTTTTCCTAAATGCCCAGGAAGAACTTATTTGGCCATAATAGTTCATATTTTATTGTATATGGTGTTTTCATTCATACCTTTAGATTTCAAGTCCTGTTATTCATTCAGCACAGACCATACAATATCCTTTACACTTACAATGCCATAGAAATTATTAATAGCCTAAAGATCTCTAAACATCACATAAATGCCAGTGCATAACCTATTTGCAAAGTGCTGAGTGTCTCTCGTGATATATATGAGTACCCACCCTCACCTTGCAGGATGGGGAATGCTATGTGCAAGCGGGTGGTGAATAGAAATTTCTTAGTAAGTAAATATAAAAAATGTTTTCAAAGGCTGATGTAAATTATTTCCCCCTGTAGAGTACTTATATCTGTGTTATTTGGTTTTGGGTAATTGGGAACAATGAAAGTGCAAATTAGGGCTTGTTCTGTTTTTTTCTTCCACTAGAGAGGCAAATTACATAGGTTTAATTTTAAAAGGAATTATGTATTTAACCTATGCTCAGTAAACCCAAGGAAGGGTGAAGGACTAGACACACAGGGCCAAATTCTGTGCTTTGTTACTAGGATGTAAATCTGGATGTACACTGGCATAACAGGACAGAATCTGGCCTAGCACTTCCACCCAAATAGTCATTTGCAGAGTTTTAATAAGAAGCAATTAACAAAATTGTTTAAAAAAATCTCCCGTGTCTTTATATTCTCAGTAGCAGCTCGTTGACTAAATTCTGCAAACTCTAGGGGTGAAATCCTAGCTCCATTAAAGTCAATGGCAGTTTTGCTGTTAACTTCAATGACACCAGGATTTCATCCTTTCCCCTTCAGAGGCAATGATGGGGGAATTATACAATAGATATTCCTTGTGCCTGTCTAGTTTCTGGATAATACACATTTATAAGAATTGCTGATAAAAATACAGAATCAATCTGCCAGGTCCCAGACTATTTTAATTAGAATTGCAGTTTATAAAGAAGATGACTTTTTAATTGAAAAAAGCTAGAAAATTTAAATCCATTTTTAATTAATTGACTTGATCGGTTTTATTGTTTTGAATTTCTTCACAGACTTCCCTGCCCATCAGATTCCCCATGCAGACAGGAATGTGGGACCTGCATAACAAGAACAAAATGATCAGCACAGTTCTTAGGAGAAGGGAAGGGAATCATTGAGAGGGGTAGGGATGGCAGGCGGGGACAGAGAAGCATGTACAGAAAACCCTCTGCTCATGGTCTTCAAGGAGTTTGGCTGGCAAAGAACCACCCATGGTCTGCAGCCCTCTATGTGTTAGTAGAGCTAGCCTGAGCTGCAAAGTTTGAATGTGGTCCTAGATTTCAAACTTAATAGTTTCTTTTTTAAATAGTGGAAAAGTGATAAGAGAATAAAATACATAGAAAAATAAAATATCTTGGCACATACTTTCTTTTATCAGTTCTCCGCAGTAGAAATGTAAGTTTATACTTATCAGGTATACGCTTATCAGTTTTCCACTGTAGTGTATAAGCTTATACTTCCCATGTATAAGCTGATCAGGTATACATTCTTCTTCTTAGGATATGAACATGAATGATGCTGTTAGAGATTCCTGAAAACTGGTGATTTGAGCGGTTTTTAATCAGTGCATATATATATATACTTCTTGTATCTTTTTTGAAATTCAAATTGCAATTAACTTTCTAGAACACCATATCTATTAAAACTTAGGACCTGCTAAAATGAAAAATGTCTGAATAGATCATTCTCTTTTTTTATAGAGTGGTTCTCCTTTGCTCTTACTGTGTTATTTTGTTAGTTCTACATTTTTCAAGCATAGAACCTGATCCTAGGCTTAGGCCCAGATCTTCAAAGGTATTTTAAGGCATCTAACTCTCATTGATTTCAGTGGGAGTTAGGTGCCTAAATGCCTTTGAGGATCTGGGTCTAAGTGCCTTCATCTTCCAGTGGAAATAGTAAAGTGTTACTATTTAAAAAACCCTAATCCAGCTCCAAATGAAATGAATGGCAAAACTCCCATTGCTGAGGACACACAAATATAAACAAAGTCACTGTATGTTCTCAGCACCTCAGAAAATTAGGCCCCGCTTCAGAGACTTGAACAGGAATGGTGGAAGCTGAGCAGTTTACATGAGTCATTTCGCACCTTGCATGATTGGGCCCTAGGATGTACTAGTTTTAAACTGCTGCAGTGATCAGAAAACTGGCCCCTTCTTTACTAACCCAAACTAACACCTGTGTGTATTCCGAGTCCGATGTCTCTCAGAGTCTGATGATACCATGGAAGTTTGGTTTTGATGTACTGAGGGGGCAGGGGGTGTTTGTAATGTTGACTCTGGCCTGAGCAGTTAGCCAGTATTCAGGAGCCTGCATGGTTGTCCCTGTTAGGATAAGAAATTGGCAATAAGAGTCAGTGTATTCTAGCTGTAATCTTATTCAGTGGCATAGCCAGGTTTAGAGCACAGGGGGAGCGGAGCTAAAAAAAGGCGCCGGAAGCAAAAGGCGCCGGGAGCAAAGAAAAATGCTCTGCTCCGGCTGCAGCACAGGAGCAAAAGGCGTCGGAGCACAAAAAAGGCGCCGCTTCTGCTCAGTGGGGGAGCGGCCACTCCCCCTGCTCCCCCCCGGCTGCTGATCTTATTGATTTAAAAAAATGTACACAAAGACCTGTTTCCCTGCATACAGTAAAATCAATCAATAGCAGACAGCTTCCTTGTTCGGAAATCCCCAACTGTGTCATTCTAGTGAGTTCTGTGCCCAATAATTCTGTGCTATGTCCCTCTGCTTCCTCTCAGGATCACGCTCACACTTCTCCTGGCACTGTGCCTCCAATGTACACAGCCTGCAACTACATCCTAATCCCTGTGTTAGGATAACCAACTTTCTAATTGCTGACAACTGGACCCTGTGCTCCACCTTGTCCCTTGAGGCTCTGCCCCCTGCTCCGCCTCTTTCTCCAGGCCCTGCCCCTCCCCCCATCTCTCGCTGCTCCGGAGCTGCAGCCTGACACAGAGCCTGCCTGCCCATGAGATGCAGGTAAGAGGGGGCCCTGGCTGAGCAGGGGCTGGTGTGGGTTGATGACCCGGTGCCTCCACCACCCGTGGTAACCAGACTTGGTGGTGTCTGTACATTTCCTCTTTTTGACCAGACTTTCCAGTCAAAAACTGGGCACCTGGCAACCCTAGCCTGCTGTTAACCCCTCAATCCGCATAGTTTAGCTCAGGCCTGCCATGTGGCTTAGTACTTTGGGTGATAGCTCCATAGTCCCCAGCAGTTTTAATTATATAACTGGGCTTGATTGCTCATCCTGTTGAGCCCAAAAGAGTGTGTGGCATGCCCATTGGCTTTAACGAGGTCTGTGATTGTCTTTAGAACCAAGACATCTCTGGTGGCAGCCATTAACACCTTTTAGCATAATGGGAGCTTGTTTAGGGTTGAGATGGTTAGTTCTTTTCAGGGGGTTTGGGCATCTCCTTGACTAATGTGTTTTTGCCTTTCATACAGGTAGCAGGCCTGATCCTGCTACCTGCTGAGTGCCTCAGTTTCTGTTGACTTCATGACATAGTACACCAGAATAGGTGTAAATGGAAATAATAACAAGGAACTCAAAGTTCCATTATTGTAACTAGTCCTTTCATATATTAAGTCCTGGATGAAAAGGAAAAAAAACTGGTCTAGTTTTCTGTTAACATTAGGTTGTTTTGTTTAGTAAAATCCATTAAAAATGGTGAGAAAATCTAGATGGATTTAAACATATTTGGGGACTAAGCAGCACAATAGCAAATGAAATTTAACTGAGATAGACTTACGGTCATGCACATTGGCAAAAATAGTGTAAACTTCTCATATGCATTGATCATCTCTCAACTTGACAGATCTGCCAAGGGGAAAATTTTTACAAGTGATCGTGGGTAACTCATTATAAGTTAGACTTCTATCCCTAGTAAAATAATTGAACAAATATTGGAGAAGAAATTACTAAAAATCCAGACGGTAATAGAACCATAAAGAACAAGCAGCATGTTTTTTATAAAGAACAAATCATGCAAGACAAACTTGATTGCTCTTCTTGATAGAATTACAAAATTACTGGCATCTTACATTTTTAGGGGCAGACTTTCAAAGACACACAGGGCAATTAGGCAACCAACTTCCACTGACTTTTAGGAAAGTGTTTGCTAAGAGATCTCATGAAATTGTAATGACAAAATTAATTCAAATTGGCTTGGAGCTGAGTCCTGTTACATGGCTTTATAACTGGCTGAGTTACCATAACCAAAGATCATGATTAATGAGCATGCATCCAGTTGTAGGGAGATGTTTTGTGGTGTTTCCAGGGCCACCAGTTGTCCTGTCTTAATATCTTTATTAATGACGTAGAAGTTGGGGTATACAGTACACTAGTGAAATGTGAAGATGAGGCCAAACAATAGCAACTGAATCTGAATCCTTCCTACATCATCAAATGACACTTAGGGTAGTGGTCTCCAAAGTGGGGTGCGCACACCCCAGGGGGTGCGCCAGAGGATCCCAGGGGGTGCGCAGCAGGAGGAGCGCTGCCATACAGCACTCCACCATTTTTTTTCTTCGGCGGTAGCTCTGCACGCCTGTGGCGGGTCTTCCCACCTTCGTTCTTTGGGGCATGCCTGCGGCAGGTCTTTCCGTCTTCTTTCTTCAGCAGCACGCCTGTGGCAGGTCTTCCCGTCATCTTTCTTCGGCACCCTGGGGGTGCACAATCCAAAAAATTTGGAGACCACTGATGTAGGGCATGAACAGGGCTCCACCATCCCTGTCTATCCTGGGCTCATTTTACATATCTGTGTTGTTAAGTCCTGTAAGTTTTTTCCTCTCTAAGTTCTGTTTGTTAGAGTGATTCTTTAAGTCGCCCATTTTTGCATGTTTTTGCATTTTTGCATGTTCTTTCATCTGCCTAATGGCAAACCTGCCATGGCAGGTGTTCTGGCTTCATTCTTAACACATATCCCAGATATTTCCATCTTCTTTTCAGGATAACTTTGGAGGTGAGGGGTTGTCAAACTCTGACAAATCTCAACATTTGTTATAAATTCATTCCATAACACAAGTAATATATAATATACTTTTGAAGGCATTTAGATGTGTTTTGGTACCTTGATAGATTTCCAGCTTTCACATCCATGTGTTAAAATTGAAATAACTTTTGAGTTAGATCCATAGTTTGGTCTTTAAGTTCTAAATTTCTTATGACTCCAAATCTTGTTTAAGATGGTGAATGTGGCTACTGCTTTGCCTATTGTGATATTATTTCCTTCGGCATATTCCACTGGCTTATCTTTTACTATTACATAATAGTAGTGACTATTGGTGACCAAAAGACTTTAATATACAGAGATGTTCAAGACTAAGAATCTTCCTGAGTGATAGCAGTCTGCCTAGTTATTCCAACAGAGTGAAGTAAATTCAGGATCGACTAATAAAACTGGAGCAAATCAAGATGGGAATAGCAAATATGTCTGTCCTTCCTCCCTCTAACCTTACCCACCTCAAAAATAACCTTAATCGAGTTACAGGATGAAGAGCAGCCAGTTGTTGGGACTAGTAAACACAAGCTAGTTAGTTTTAGAGAATTATGGGAAATAAGACAAACTACGTGAAGTCACCTCTTTTGCCACAGTGTTATCAGAAAAACTCCAAAGATTGCATATCCTAATATATTTCAGCAAATCTGTAAGAGAGAAAGTGAAGGGTAGTCGAGTCAGTGTGGATACTTTTAGGAGGAGTCTGGATGGAAAGACACAATTCAACTAAGTGGGATGCCATGAGTTCGCTTTGGCATTGACTAATCCCATTTTGCTACAGTTAGAATGAATGAAAACATGAGGTATTAGGATGAGGAGAAAGGGAGGTACTTGAATGATGGAGGATAAGACGCTAAAGGTCACTAAGCCACTGTTTGAATGGGGGAAGCTGTGTATGTTAAGAAAGAGGTTTTTACTACCTGAAAAACAACAAGGATAGCATGAAAGTGCTGGGAGCATTGTAAGAAGGAGAACTTCAAATGTAAGGTGCAAGAGTGCAAAGACGCTTGAAAACCTAAAAAAAAGTTAGAAACCAGCCAATTAGTATAATCTTACAAATCACTGTTTTATACATGCACACAGCTCTTTCAGCTGACTCAGGATCCTAACTGTTACCCCACAGAGAAAAACAAAGGGTAAAATCAGGTCCTATTGAAGTCAGTGGGAGTTTTCCACAGAGGCATGTATATTTTTCAAGCAAAACCAGGCCTATTGTGTGAAAATTGGGCCAGCTTTTATGGGATGTTATTATTTTGCTTTAAAGAAAATAAACTTCATAACATTTCCCCTTAGTTTTTGATGTAAACTAAATATTTAGTCAAAATTATGAATAAAATTAAATGTGTAGTGCTAAACTACATGAAACAGCAAAAGATCGTCAATTTTGCACAGCCATGCTTAGCATGTAAAAATAAGAGAGACACTGGGTCAAATTCTCTGCTGGCTTAACTCTACTAAAGTCTGTGTGTAGCACTTGGCAAAGTAATGACTAAGGACCCAATTCTGAAGTCAGGTCCATGTGGACAGACCCTTATACAGGATAAGAAGTTTAGGGTGGCATTCAGTATTGTAGCTACAAGCAACAGGATTAGAGTTGGTCAAAAAAAATTTTTCCTGTGGAAATTTGAAAACTGAAAAAATTTGGCCAAAACCTGAAAAATGTTAACCAGGAAATGTAGTTGTGGTGCCTCATGGGAGTTGTAGTTGGGTGTCTCAAGCACCCATTTTCCTCTATAGGTTGGGTTCCCAGTGGAACTACATCTGCCATGACGCACTATGGTCTCCCCTTTTGGAGAGGGGAAGTGAGTGTACCTGGTCATGGTACCTCATGGGAGATATAGTCTGTCTGGAGAGCCCAGTCCATAAAGGGGAATGGGGACATGAGACAACTGAAATATAACTCCCATGAGGCACCCTAGCAGTATTTCCAAATAGAAATACTTAGATTTTCAACCAAATTATTTTGGGCCAATTTTCCATTAAAACTTTTTTTTAATTGAAAATATTTAACCAGCCCTAAACAGGATTAATTTAAGAAAGGTAATGTTTTGTTAAACATCCACAAGAAACTTCCTGACAGTGAAGTCTGTTAGACTGTGGAATAGGTTCCCCATGGAAGTCCTCCCATTTCTTGGGACACTTTAAAACTAGATAGGACAAATATCTAGAAAATGTAGAAAACAATCCTGAACTGACAGTGGTAGCACTAGATGACTTAGTGTATCTTTTACAACTCCAGCTTCTATTATTTCTTAGGTTTCCATGAAGACATTAACCCAGTGTATAGCAGTAGTTAAAAAATGTGCATAAGACACACTTGAGCACATTAAAAAGGGGATTGAAAACATGGACATTATAATGACATTTCTTCTACAAGATAGTCATCCTCCCTTGGGAGATGGTGTCTAATTATAGTTATATCACCCAAGAAAGACATAGTTGAGATTGAAAAGTTGCAGAAAAGGCATTGAAGTTTGTTAGAGACACGGCGGATCTGACATAAAATGAGAGATTGCAAGCGTTTGGCTTATGGAAAGTTAAAGGTTTAGAATGGTTTTTATTATGCTATTCAAAGTTATGGAGGACACAATGAAAAAAATATTATCCTATTGCATAAATGAAGAAGGAAAGGTCACTTGATCAAATTAAAGTACAAATAAAAAGAAACAGTGTATTGGCAACCTGTGGAATGAAATGCCATAGAAGGTCAAAAATGTGGCTAAATTTCATGATCACTAATAGGGTGACCAGATGGAAGGACCCCAAAATCAGGACTTGTCCGAGGGAACACCCCCCCCCCCGGAAAAAGCCCTGATATCGGTCGGGACGTGGGACAAAAGAGGAAAAATCGGGACAGTCTAGTCACCCTAATCACTAATGACATTTGTAGTTATATACACTTAAGACCAAATTCTGCCCTCTGATGCAAATGTGCAGGCCTTTTGGAAGTCAATGGGAGCCAAGTGCATTTATCCAGGGAGAGAATTTTGCCCGTTTTGAAAGTTATGCTTCATGGGATAAATTGGCTGCCTGTGAACATCGGGAAGCAATTTTATTTGGTAAACCATTGCCCAGTTGGCTCAGTACAGGTTTTTTCCGTCTTCCCCTCAAATTGGCCATTGTTCATAGGGTCAAACCTGGAAACCTTACTTTGACAACAGTCCCATTGATTTCAATTTGGTGTATAGATATTCTGGGCGAGATGTACCAGTAGTTTGGTCCAGAATGGCAAATTCTGATTGTGTCATAAGGGAAAAAAAATTATTTCTTCACTTCTTCAATGATTGCCACAATGTACCTGCCTTGTAAATACAGACTTTATGGCTTATAAATGCAGTTTCTTATTTATCATTTATCCATTCAGAAGTATTGTACTTGTCAAGTCATCACATTTACATGGTGATTTAATTACCCTATTGTTACAAGGTTCCTGGGGTTCATTGTGAGAGGCGCATGGCATGCTGTTGACAATAATGAAAATGTCATTATCTAGTCTATTGGGCTTGCCATTAAAATGCATCTCCGATTTTTTTTTGGTTCATGATCTCCCTTCCTCACCCCCGTTCCCATAAAAACCTACCCAAAATTCACAATGAAGATTCTTGTAAAGACCCTTCCTGTCCTGGATCTTAGTCTGCTGGACTTGTCACTTATTCAATATATTCAGTTCCCTATTTCCTGTGCAAGTTCAACCAGACAACACTAGTCATATTATCTGTGTCCAGTATTGATTTCTGTAGTGTCACCCTGCTGTGTTATGTAACCACGCCATTCATCTCTATCCTCTGATTATACCTTTGATTGAGGACCAACTTCTTCAGGGGAGGAAGCTCACCTTCTTATCCAGTCCATGTGTCTAGACAATCATCATAAACTCAAGTTCTTCAGTATAACAAGTGCTACACCGAAATCCATAAATTGTTTCAGCAGTGTAAGGCAATGTAACCACTTTCCATCACTTGCATGTACTAAGTACTTCATGCATACACAGCACCTGTATCACAGACATAATACTCTGTGTTCCAACTGAAGTGCTGACATTCTGTGAAACTCTGGCCTTCAAAAGTTACGGCTGCTGCTGCGCAGGTATCCTGGCAGAAGTAATTGGGGAAAGGGATTAAACTAAATACCCAGAGCCTGCAATTCTGCCTTTGAATATAGACAACTATTAAAGACACTCACTGGTAGAAGTTTGGTTCGAACATATATGGTACATCTACCCTTCAATAAAAGACCCATGGAATGGCCATGTCTGGCCCAGGTCAGCTGACTCATGGTTCTTAGGTGTCCCGCACGGAACAACTGGTTCTAAAATGGCTTCTAAATTTAACAGCTGGTTCCAGCGAACTGGTGAGAACCGGCTCCAGCTCACCACTGAGTGTAAGTGAGTTCTGCAGTAGAACCCACAGATCCTGGTTCATAGCCCTATGCTCTAAATACTTCCTTTTGAGAACAGCTAGCTCCTGTACTTCCCTGCTGTTGGCACAAGAGCTGTGCACATCCTTATGAAAGTAAACTAATTGAAGTTCTCAAAACTTTAGATTAGCCATTTAATGTACCATGACTCTTAAAAACCAAGCCAGTAAACATTGTGTCCCAGTCTTCCATGACTTATTACAAGAGCCACTCTGGGTTTCAGGGCCTCTTGAGGGACCACAGAGCACTACTTTGTGCCAGAGAAAACAAATTAAGAGAACTGAAGACTAGAGCATACTTACCAGTGGCCAGTAAGTATGGAATGAACTGCCAGAAGCACTTTTGCTATTGGAATAAAAGGAGAGAGGGAGCTTTCCCAAGCCATTTTACTCCAGCTCTCTGAAAAGATTCCTGGAAAATAGCCTTTTTAAAAATAAATAATAAATTGAATGTGGGTAACCATATTCATTTGAGTTTCCTGCATAGTCTGCTCGGGATTCTGGAAAAGGAGCTTTCTCTCTCTTCTCAGCCTTGCAAAGTTCTCTCTGATCTGCTGACACCACTGTTCCTCACTTACCCGAGAAGAGGGCAAAGCAGCCTCACAAACATAGGAATAATTTGAGTGCTTTTCACCATCAAAATGCTTCACAAACACTAACTGCTTGTTCATCACAACAGCAGGAAAATATTAGTATTGTCCCCATATTTTACAAAGGGGCCTATTGAGGCATAGAAGCTGAATGCCTTGCTCAAGGGCACAGAAAGGAGTCACTCTAAGCGATGGGATTCGAAATCAGGAATCTTTGGCTCCCAGTTCCGTGCTAAAACCACCATCGCCCTCTTTGCATTTGTGGTGGTAGTTATGAGTGAATTCAGAGTGCTGTTTGGGAAAGTGACATCATGGTTTCCCTTTCCCTATTCCATTCTGAATTGAGTGTCTGACAGTACCTGCCTACAGGTAGATAATGCACCAATCACCCTCCAGAACCTCTGACAAAGGCTATTTAGATTTTTCTCTCCCCAGAATTTCTAACACTTTGCGCTCTACCGTATCCCTAACACTGTCTGCCATTTTTTGAAAACTGCAAATCTCTGTTTCACATAATAGCTCTAAAACTGCAAATGTGTGGCCAGATTCAGTACCAGGCAATATTTTGATTTCATGATGATCAAATCCAGTTGGATGAATCAGCTTCCATGATTTTAAATTTTAGTGAGGAGTCAAGTTTTCAAACTTGGATGCTCAAAATTTACTTTTACCGGGCCAGGGGGAAAATGGGGGTAAATAGGTGTCTGAATGGGTATTTAGGTGCTATGACCTGATTTTCAAAAGTGCTGAGCACCTTTACCACCCATTGACTTTAGTGGGATTCATTAGTCGTCAGCAACTTGAAATCAGGCTATTAGTTGCCTATTTAGGTATTCAAATGGGTGTTTAGGTGCTTAACTTCAGAGAGTTTGAAAGTTGGGAAAACTGTAACTTTATAACCACCGACTTGTGCTAGTTTCCCCCTCTACATATTTAAAATCTGCTTTAACATGTTTCTGTATTTGTTGTTGCAGAGCCCTGTGTAATCTCGAAAGCTTGTCTCTTTCACTGACAGAAGTTGGTCCAGTAAAAGATATTATCTCACCCACCTTTTCTCTCTCTATTTCATTGTATTTATTTTGTGTTATATCAATTAACAGAGCTCCAACATCTTTTACAAAGATTTAAAAAACACACACTATTTAAAATAACACGAGCAATTGACAATGTAATTTAAACAGATTGTCTATCTAGATGTAATGATTATGCATCAATTAGTGACAATAAAAAACATCCCTTAATTATACTTTGAGTCCCACAGACCACCTCCTCCCCAAACATCTGGGGGAAAAGATGAGCACACAGTTTATTGGAAAGGTTAATAAATAAACAAGTAAATAAATAAATAAATATGTTGCTTGGCAGACCATAAGTGAGTTTCAAAGCCCAGGGGTCCCCCTGGAGAATGTTCTGCCAGCAATCCCTTCTCATGTAAACAGAGTGCTGCAATATGAGTGCTTCCTCTGATTGTTAGGTTCAAATCTGAAAGATTATGGGACACAAATGTAAATGGAGTTAAGGGATTACACTTCATTTCCTTCTATCTGAGATACTTGTATAGCCCCCATTTATCAGAATATATGAACACCTCACAATCTTTACAACACTCCTAAGCAGTATCTGCATTTTACACATGGGGAAGTGAGGCCCAGATCCTTAAAGATATTGGGGTGCCAAACTCCCATTAATTGATGTCAATGGAAATTAAGCATCTAACCATGGGCCAAGGAGACTATTAACTTTGCGAGGGTCCCACAGGGTGTCTGTGATAGAGCAGGGAATTAAACACTGGAGCATCCTTTTCTTTCCTGTATTTTTTTTTATATTAGCAATTTTTATATAGAAGTTCTTCTCATGATAAAAATAAATAGTTCACAAATTAAAAACAAAAGCGACCCAAGATAATTCAGTAATAGTATAAAGACTATGCATTATTAAGCTATTCTTGAATTTGAATAGAGGGATGCCATTTACTTATTACAGTTTAGAAAGCCAAAAATACCTACCTATCTTTGGGCTGTGTTCTATTCCATCTACAGAAATAGACAGAAGGTATATATACACTATAATAGACACTTCTTAGACAGAAGGTATATAAAATGCCAGTGTTTGCTATTATTTTTGCTACTGTTCCAAAAACTAACCTAGATAAGCAGTTGCTGTAAGATTTGACTTTGATCCAAAAAGAAGGTTCTTATTTGTAATGCTTTAGATTGTGTCATGCTGCAGTATGATGTAATGAGCTGTGACGTTGTATGACATGGTTGATGTGATGTTAAAAGTCTCAGACAATCAAAGTGGCTGAATACTGAATGCGAGAAAAAGTCTGAAGTGGGAAATGCTGCTATTTAAATGGGGGCTTACATGCTAATTACAAAACCCTGCCCTGTGATACATGAGCAAAGAGCTTCTTGACCCCCAGCTACACCCACTCATTAACTTTGTAGGATTTCAACTTGATTGTCGGGGTTGGAGTGCAGCTAAAGTGCCTGCCAAAGGACCATGGGTGAAATACTGGCCTCAGTGAGGTCAATGGCAAAACCACTGACTTCAGTGGGACAAGAATTTCACTTCATGGCCCTAAAAAAAGCATGTTGCTTCTTTTTAAGGTATCATACAGAATGAATCTCCTAGAACTCCAGGGCCAAGCAGCCCTGCACCACCGAGACAATTTTGTGATTTTCCATGGGGCTCACCTCCGCAATCTCATACAGTTTGTGGGTCAGTGGTTTATGCAATAAGCAATCTAAATGCAGTGGAGTTGTGCGAAGTGTGAATCGGGGCTGAATTTGTCAACTTATATGTGCCATTTTTAAAAACCGAAGAGCTCTATGAAAATAGTGTTGTGGTTGAAATAAGGCTGGACAGGGTTAGAGGATCCTCTTTTCTGCTTTACTTTAGAAGCAGAGGGCTCTGAGGGGGAAGGATTATATTTGAGACCTCTTTCATCGTCTCAGTGGAACATCACAGGAGCAGAGCAGGAATGACAATTTATATGTATCTTTTAAAATACAAAAGTATATGTGGGTGACGGCATAATGGTGAAGGGAATTCACAGGCTGCAAGCACATTCTAATCACTGGAATACACAAAGTATAAATTGCTTCTGAAATTGGAGTTTAAGGTATGTCTGTCTCCTAGTGTGTTTGACTGATGGGTAGAGGTATAGGCTTGTGCTTGGAATGCTTTTACTAGACCTGACTTCTTTTGACATAACCTATTATCTTATTTGAGGCGTCCAATTAAAATGTAACTAAAAAGGTAATTATTGCTACAAAGACAACCTAAAACTGAGGCGGGGATACCTAGTGCATCATTCCAGTGCTGGGGGGGGGAGGGGTTAGTCATGCAGCTCTAATATATACTGAAATAATGAAAGAAATTTAAAAGAGGGATTGGAAGAAAAGGGCAGGGTGATGGTGGAGGAAAAGAAAGCAAAAACCGTGAAGAAAGGAAAGAGGGGAGGGGGGGGAAGGGTTGTGCTGGAGAGAAGGGGAAGTGGAAAGAAGAGAAAGAATAGTGAAGACAGGCAAGTGGGACAGGGAGAGAGAAATTACTGTTAATAACCTATGTGTCTAGTGGGAGAAATACTTGTCATCTCCTTGCTATAGCCCTGTAAATTGACACCTGTACTACAAGTGCTATCATTGATGTTCTGTAAAGGTTCCTATTATAGAAAGATTCACTTTTTTAAGTGTAAACCTGAGATATAGGTTTTCAATTTTGAACTGTTTAAAAAAACCCGTGTACCCTAAATGTTTATTTTTAGGTGTTTTGAGTGCTTTTGGAAGCCACCTCCAAAAATGTCATTGTACTGTGCAGTGTTTTATTGAAGGCAAAGCTAGGAATGCCACATCTATTTAAGGTTGCGCCACACCTTCCATTATAAGACCCTGTATTCAATTGCTTATAACTTTGCCAAACTTTAACTGAAAATTTCCATGCCAGCTGTTTGCCTCAGGCTGATTAAAAAAAAAAAAAAAAGATTCAGCTAAAATGGTAGAGCCATTTCTGAGCATGAGATTAGGGGAAAATATGTTGTTTTGCTCATGTTAAAAAAATTACTGTCATTTCATAGAGACGCTCTAGTGCCTCCATGCTTTTGGAACAGAGACCGGAGATATGACATGGGTTGCCTTGGTGTCAGGAATGTATCTTGTGCCATCCCTGTGAAAATTCACCCATATTTTGCCAAGTTTTAAACCTCCAGAAAATGCCAACCACCCAGGAGTTTGCTCCCCTCACAGCTTCTATATGCCAGCCACACTGCACAAGCACCCTCACGTCAGAGTTATTGAGCTTATTTCCACGCAGGGTTGCAGGGACTGAGCAGGACATTTTCTGCTCCTCCTCCGTGGGGCCGCTGTGGTGCCTGGCATAGGAACTGAGAACAGGGAGACTTATGATCTCAATGCTCCCCCTGTTGGCTTTTAAATATTCAGAAAAATTAGGCTCTTGGTGTCTCAGATTGGCTACTGAAAATTAGTGGACACTTCTGACAATTTTGGCCACGATCTCTTTGTATCTCAGTTCCCCATGTGTAAAATGGGAATGATAATACCACCTCTCCTCACAGGGATGTTTTGAAGATACATTCATTAACATCTGCAAAGCGCCACAGAATAGCCCATGAGGAAATTAATAACTTTGAATTCAGTTTGGATAGTGTGGGTTAAATAAGACCTGGGGCCATACAGTGACTGAAGAGGATAAAAATAAATACTGAATAACTGCTCGCTCAGTGAATGAGGCAAGGGTCCTATAGAAACAATAGTATATGATTATGTAAATAAAGACTGTATCTTAATACATGCACACAAGAGGGCCGAATTAACGTTCCACGGGCAACCTGGATTCAGGCATTTCCTAACTTCTGAGTGCTTGACTTTACAACCTTAACATTCTTTTAATGTAATATTTTAGGTAATGTAGTTTTTATATCAGTCTAAAATGGCTGTTTCTTTGTTTCTTTCCTCCACTTTCTGAGACAAAAAGTTGTCCCCAGTACATTGCAAGAACTTATTGGACATTTTGTGTTTTACCATATTACTTTTCCAAGAGATATCTGGGTAGTTAAATTCCCCGATAACTATCAGGCCTTGTGTTTTGGATATTTCTGTTATTTGTTCTAGAAATGCCTCATCCACCTACTTTTCCTGATGCTTTTTCTAATCCTAACCCATGATGTAACTCTGAACATAGGCAGAAATATAGTGCTAGCTGGGTGCCTTTTTGAGTTCCCTACAGAATATGATGCCATTTTTCCAAGATGCAAAACAAGAATTGAAGGCACATAAAGTCAGAACTATGTTTAGTTTCAAATGGCACAAAATGGAAAGATGCCCTGTCAGTTGGTATCAGTGGTACTGAAAGCTCTAGCTATAACACTGAAACTGAGTGCTGTGACAGGGTTGTGTGGATCATCCATCTTTCACTTACACCGAGCTTGAATTCTACTGATAAATCATAATTTTGTGTGTACTGAAATCTCAGTCTACTGTATGTTTCAATAGCGTGACATACCAAACTGAGGGCAGGGTGGCTGCAGTCTTGGGGCACTTGCATTGAGAAGGGATTGCCAGAGGGAATGAGTCTAAATGGCACCAAAAGAGTAATTTTGTTAGGGACAATAGAACAGTGTTTCTCAACCATCTTGAGACCAGGGACCGGCTTGCTGCCTTTCTAAGCTGTGTCAAGGAGATCTCAGGGACCAGCATTGGTCCACGGACTGTTCGTTGAGAAACACTGGCATAAAAGACCAGTTATTTTGCACTCCACGCTGTGTCCTGATCACACGTATTATCAAGAAACTGGAAAAGGGTGAATATAAAAATTCAGGGAAAACCCAGCTATCATATATTAGGTAAAATAGAAAAATGTGGATTTATTTAATGACATGCTCTTAAGCTTTCTCAGTGGCTCAGAACCTGAGAAATGTGGTTCATTATTGTATGTGTCAAGAACTAGATTAAGTGCTCTAAAGTAGACTGCAAATCTAATTTTGAAATTTTAATTTCCATTGCAGAGGGAATAGGCTTGATTTGGTATGTTGTCAAACATTTAGTGGCAATTCACACAGTGCTCCAAGCCATGATTTTTAAGCACTAGCAACTTGGTTACTAATTCCAGGTAAGTTTTTTTCAAATGCCAGCAGCTCTTGTCCTCACTGAGGACCAAATCCAAGGCTAGTTTGAAATTTTAAAATCAAGTGTTTTAATTAACCAATCCCCCAAAAGTAAGAGCACCAATCTCTCAGAGCGGGAGCTCACCACCTTGTCTTCTGCTGCAGAGACCATTTGACTGTGGAACCAATGCAACTCTGCTGTGTAAGGGAAAGGCAGGATTTGGGTGTGATATGGATTTGCTACAGCAACCAGCTCAGAGCCTGACTCTTTAGCTCAGGTTGTAGAGGCTTATGCTTTCATTAAGCTTTGTGACAACACATCTTGCATGTGTTGTTTGTTATCTCAGCCTCTTCTCAGGAGAACTGTGTGCAGTGGAGTAGTCTTATTTTGTTTGTTTGTTTAATACACCTGGTCTAATAAATATTTGTTTGTTTAATACACCTGGTCAAATAAATGTACCTTTCACTTGGAGTGGAAGTTTGGGAGGGCTGTAATTGGTCCTCAGTTCCTGTTGAGAGTTCCATTGTGTCTGAGGAACGTAGTTGTCAATCACAGTTTTCATCCAGGAACTTTAGATAACTGTTTAGATATACTGGGCGTACTCTGAACATAAGGACTGAGACCTTGAACTTTATTTGAAATTCTATGGGAAACCAGTATAGACAGCGACAGACAGATATGTTTGTTGTTAGGTATGTTGATATTTGTTGCTGAGGAGACATGCTGCAGCATTCTGAACTAGTTGGAGTTTTCTAAATGTTAGAGGCTTCATACCCAGGTAATTGCTGTAATCGATCTGAGAGGTGACAAAAGTATGAATAATTGAGGCCAGGTTTCCCTCTGCTGGGATGGGATCGAGTTTCCTAGCCAAGCAGAGATGGTGGAAAGTGTTACTCACAGATCTGCTATGTGAGAGCTCAGTATCAGTGAGGAATCCAGAAGTACTGCTGAACTACAGACTGAATGGATTGATTGTGGGTGTATATCTTCAACCAACGGAGACTGCACTGTCACTGCAAGCTCTTCAAAATACTTTCCTTTGCCCACCTCTGTCTTACGCGGGTTCAGCTTTATCCAGCTGTTCTGCATCCAAGAACTGATCTCATTCAAGCACTGGGCCATCCTGGTTGTAGTGGCATGGTCATATGTGGTGAAGGATAGGTAGAGCTGAATATCATCCTGATATTTCTGGCATTTGAGTCCATTTCATATGATTAGTTCACCTAGGGGGTTGCATGTAGATATTGAAAAGGACCAGAGAGAGAGACTGAACCTTGTGGAACTCCACAAGTGAGGGTGTCTAATGGTGGAAGTGCAGTATCCTGTCACTGCTTGTTGGGTGCATCCCTCCAAGAAAGACTCAAACAATTTTAGCCATTACCTTGGACCCTGGACCCTGACCACCTCTCTCAGTCAAGAGAGCAGAATCTCATGGTCAACAGTGCTGAGTGTTGTGTACTGCAGAAAGGATGAGAATGGATGTCTGTCCTCTATCCATTGACAGGAGATCAATGCCACTAATTCAGTTTTAGTTCTGTGTCCTGAATCCAGATTTTGCAGAGTCTAGAATATTAACTTCAATTAAGTAAGATTGTAGTTGGCCTTTTGCTAGCTTCTCTCTGAGCTTGCTCAGGAATGGGAGGTTTGACACTGGGTGGTAGTTGAGTAGGATTGTATTGTGCAGGGTGGGTTTCTTCAGTGTTGGTTTCACTGTTTGTCTGAAGGAGGAAGGGAAGATGCTTTCTCTGAGTGAGACATTGGCTATTTCAGTCAGAAGTGGCACCAGTTGTTCATGGCTCTTTCACGAGCCAAAAAGATCATGGGTCAGATTCATAAGTCTTGGGTCAAAACTCCTTTAAAGCATACAAAACGTCTTGATGAGTGAATGTACTGAATTTTGGGAATGTAGGTCGGCTGTTGGATGGTGGGTAAAGATGGAGAGATCCATAGTTTATTTGGCCTTGTCTATGGCAGGGAAATGTTCTGTTCTAAGGGTATGTCTACACTACGAGACTAGTTCGATTTTTCTTAAACTGAACTTGTGAAACCGATATTGCAAAGTCGATTGTGCGAATCCACAGCAAGGACATTAAATCGAATTTGTCAGTCCACAGTAACGGGGCAAGCGTCGACATAGCAAGCGGTGCACTGTGGGTAGCTATCCCACAGTTCCCGCAGTTCCCGCTGCCCACTGGAATTCTGGGTGTAGCCCCCAGTGCCTTCTGGGGCCAAAAATGTGTCGAGGGTGGTTATAGGTAAATGTCGTCACTCGACCCACACTCCCGCCCTCCCTACACGAAAGCGCCGGCGGGCAATTAATTCGCGCCCTTTTCCAGTGATTGACAGCTCGGACGCCACAGGACAGCGAGCATGGAGCCCTCCGCGGTTATCGCTACTGTTCTGTCCATTGTCAACACCTCGCGCCTTATCGTCCACCTTTTCCAGAGGCAGATGCAGATAAATCGGGCGAGGAGGCAACGGAAGCTCCGGGAGGACATGAACTCTGAGAGGAGCACAGACCTCTCGCAAAGCACGGGACCCCGGCCCGTAGAAATCATGGTGGCAATGGGGCACGTTGATCCTGTGGAATGGCGATTCTGGGCCAGGGAAACAAGCACTGACTGGTGGGACCGCATAGTGCTGCAGGTCTGGCATGAATCCCAGTGGCTGTGAAACTTTCGGATGCGTAAGGGCACTTTCCTTGTACTTTGTGAGTTGCTGTCCCCTGCCCTGAAGCGCAAAGACACCCGGATGCGAGCAGCCCTGACTATCCAGAAGTGAGTGGCCATAGCCCTGTGAAAGCTTGCAACTCCTGACAGCTACCGGTCAGTCGCGAATCAATTTGGAGTGGGCAAGTCTACTGTGGGGGTTGCTGTGATGCAGGTAGCCCATGCAGTCGTTGACCTGCTGCTCTCAAAGGTAGTGACCCTTGGAGACGTGCAGGTGATCATAGATGGCTTTTCCGCTATGGGATTCCCAAACTGTGGCGGAGCTATTGATGGGACACACATCCCTATCCTGGGACCGGACCACCAGGGCAGCCAGTACATTAACTGAAAGGGCTATTTTTCTATGGTGCTGCAAGCACTAGTGGACCACAAAGGACGTTTTACCAACATCAATGTCGGATGGCTGGGCAAGGTTCATGATGCTCGTGTTTTCAAAAACTCTGGTCTGTTTAGACGGCTGCAAGAGGGTGTTTATTTCCCGGACCGCAAAATTACTGTTGGGGATGTGGAGATGCCTATAGTGATCCTCGGGGACCCAGCCTACCTGCTAATGCCCTGGCTCATGAAGCCATACACAGGAGCCCTGGACACTGAAAAGGAGCTCTTCAACTACCGGCTGAGCAAGTGCAGGATGGTGGTGGAGTGTGCCTTTGGCCGTCTCAAAGGGCGTTGGAGAAGCTTACTTACTCGCTCCGAGTCTCAGCCAAACAAATATCCCCATTGTGATTGCAGCGTGCTGTGTGCTCCACAATCTCTGTGAGAGCAAGGGGGAGACGTTTATGGCGGGGTGGGAGGTTGAGGCTAATCGCCTGGCTGCTGATTACTCACAGCCAGACACCCGGGCGATTAGAAGATCACAGTGGGACGCGCTGCACATCCGGGAAGCTTTGAAAGCTAGCTTCCAGAGCGAGCGGGGTAACCAGTGACTGTTACGCTTGTTTAAACAGAAGCTGAACCTGCCCCCGTTTCTTTACCCAGTTTCTGTTGCCTATCCTCTCCAATTACCAACCCCCTTCCCCCCCTTCATTCAATGCTTTAAAAGTATAATAAAGGAAACATTGTTTATTAAAACCATGTTTATTAATTATTTCTCGGTTAAGGGTTTAACCTGGGACGCATACCGCGGTTGGGGAGCGGGTGGAGTGTTGGAAAGTACGCTTCCAAACTCGGGGAATGACATGCTCCTGCTCCCAGAGCAGTCCGCAGTGCTGGACTGCTTGTTTCAAGGGAGCCAGCAACCCCTCCTATTCGCAACTGTGTGTGGTGGGGCCTTTCTGACTTTTTGGCCGTGGATTGCGGCCACAGATCCCCTGCTGCATGGATCTGTCATGCAGACTATCGCCGGCCGCAAAAGATCTGCAGCCACCCTCCCCCACCAGAAAGTCACAGAGCCCCCCCCGATAGAGAACATGAAAACCCCCTCCCAGAATGACAAGTGTGCCCAGTGCATGCAATGTGAGAGTGACTTTCTGTTGATCCTTTTCCTCTGTCTGTACCCTGGTTCAGGCGCCTGTCGTCTCTAATTACAAACCCCCTTACCCAATCCCCCCAAAACCAAACCGTCCTGTGAAAGAAAGTCAGGGAAACAGCACTGTACAAAACAAACATTTTTATTAAGGGGAGCATATTTTTTAGATGAAACCTGGGCAGGGAACTGTTGTGGGGTGCGGTTGGAGGGAAGGAAAGGACCCATCTAAAGTTTTGGGAATGAGAGCCTTCTGCTACTGGAGCAGTCTGCAGGGGTGGAGTGATTATTTCCACGGCCCCTGCCTCCCCTCGTTCTAGTGACTTTGGGTGAGGGGGGGATTGGACTTTGTGGCGGGGGAGGGCGTTTGGAAATAACATATAGAGGTGCTCTTTCCTCCTGTCTCCTGTCCTGGAGAATGTCTACCAGGCGCCGGAGCGTCTCAGTTTGTTCCCTCATTAGTCCCAGCAGCGTTTGAGTCGCCTGCTGGTCTTCCTGCCGCCACCTGTCCTCGCGAGCTTCAGCCCTCTGCTCCCGTTCGCTGACTGCTCGATCGGACCTTGAGACGTCCTCTCTCCGCTGTGCCGCCTCCTTTCGGGAACAGACCATCAATTCTGAGAACATGTCGTCCCGGGTTCTCTTTTTGCGCCGCCTGATCAGCGCAGCTGTGGGATGGGAGAAAGGGAGTGAATTCCTCAGAAAGATACTTTTCCCCGAACAATGCCTATACTCTTTCCCTGTGAATAAGACCAAGCACAGTACCTATCACATGTCCACTTACTACAAGGTCGAATATTATGTCTTTATCCTGAGTGCCTGGGGTCCCGGTGTACAGATCCCACAAGTGTTGCTGGACACTGGAAATCGGCTCTCTGGAGACCATGGTAAGCCGTTGCCTTTGGACTGCTGAGAGCTTACTTCACAGCAGTGCTCTACTCCCATGTTTCAATCACAGTTCCTGGCGGCGGCCAGTTCCTGCTGCTGCCCAAACCGCTCATCTACAGCGGGTCGCCAACCCTTTCCCCCACTCCCAACACTGCAGCAATTTAGAATGTGGCTATGGCTAGTGTGTCCACACGGAACTGATTGTATTTAAATTGGTTCTATCCAACTGGCATAATTAGCTTAGGGATGGTTCACATCTCTAATGTAGAGATTTTTCTAAGGCATAAATGAGTGCTTAGCATCTATTAATGCCTTTGAAAATCTCCCCCACTAACCCTTCATCCTTTCGATTGACCAAAGCAACAATAACAAAAATTCCAGGGCATTTTTAATTCAAAGATGCTCAGCCAAATTCTGGTTTATAATATTTATTTCTGTTTTACTGAGAGTTTTCATGCAGTTATCTCATCTATAATTTTTTTTTTCTATACGAGCTGTAAACTCCATGGACATGACCGTTGAATTCCAAAGTTTGCAGATTGTTGTCTACATAAGTTATGCATCTTTGGCCTTTTTCTTGGTCTTTTCTGAGTCCGGAACCTTTTTATCATCTTCCAGACACATTGATTTTCAGTCATGCAAGTAAACGTGCTAAATTTGTTCTTCCTGAGTTAACACAATGTGTCATTACTTGCAGACCAGTCTGTCACATTCTTTATTTGTTAAGTGTGTCCTCTCAGCTGACACTCAATATCCTGTTGTTATCCTGCCCTCACCTGTGATCATAATCCTATACCCACAACTGACCTTTTAGGACTGTCAAACTAGACATTAGTCCTGCCCTTGAATATTCTGACATCTCATCTGAATTGTCTCCTTTAGCAAAATTCTGTTTGCAACAAGGTAGTGGAGACACATCCTCACTTGACCCTGCTGCGATAGTTAAATCAAGTAATCTTCCAAGTAATTTAAACGAAATAGAAATGTATGTTAGTCGAGCAAGAGTTTATAGAAGGTGAAAGGCATGAAAAGTTTGAATACTGATTTGCATTCATCACTCTGTTTTCACATTTAATTAAATAATTATTGACAGGATAAAGGTGGCATTATTGGTTTGCTTGCAAGAGCTGGGAGATGATGGGAGTTTAAAATGTTTTAACTTGTTTAAAGCATGGATGGTTTGAGACTTTGACATTGAAAACTCCCACTGTTCTTCAAGGTGCAGTGGTGCTTGGCTGTTTTCCACTTAATCATTGTGGCATTAATGATGCTGCTGGGTGAAAGGCTTTAAACTGGTGTTTTGGCCATAAACCTATCAATATATAATATTTTAGAACCCCATATAAACCTATTCCCAGCTACATAAAATGCCAGGTTATTGCATCAATAGTTATTTAGGACTAGACTGAGACTTTACAACTAGCCCTGTGTAAGGGGCAGTGCATAGCTGCAGTGCTCCAGGGAGAGTCCATGAAAGAAATGTAACTGGGAGACTGCCCTGTTTCCCCCTTGCTCCAGGGAAAAGTAAGTTACTGTAGCCCCTTAATGGGTGCAATTTAATTCCCTCTTATCATGCTGGCTACATTCTATTAGTGAGCACATTGGGCGGAGGAGAGGTAAGTCAAGGCTCCGCCTACTCCCTTACCCACCTGTTGGTGGGGGGAATAGTGGCTCTTTGGAGTCGTAATACAGGTAAACCCTGTGCAATTGTGCAGGGGATTGGGGAATGGGCTCCTTTACTCTCCTCTGGCCAAATAGGGCTGTGTTATCATCGACAACCATTTCTACATTACCACTTATGTCGACAAAGCTTATGTTGCTCAGGGGTATGAAACTCTCCCCCTTTCTCGCCCCCCCCCCCCGCCCGAGCATCATAAGTTTCGCTGGCAAAAGTGGTAGTGTGCACAGCACTATGTCGGCAAGAGAGCTTCTCCCGCTGATATAACTACTGCCTCTCTTTGGGGTGTTTTAATTATGTCAGTGCGACAGCTCTCTCCCGTCAGCACGGAGTGGCTACATGAGAGATCTTACAGCAGCAAAGCTGCATCAGTACAGCTGTGCCTCTGTAAGGTCTCTAGTGTAAACATAGCCTAAGTCTTGAAAGGCTAGGGGCCTGTTCCACCACTGCCTTGCACCTGGTATAGTCAATTACACCTGTGCAAAGTGGGTGTAAAACAGTGGGGCCAGATTTGGAGTTCATTTTCACCAGTCTAAACCGTAGGATTTCAACAGAGTTATTCCAGATTTATGCCAGGGTAGCTGAGACATAAATCTGTCCATTCTGTTCTGGCAGTGCTTTATACTTGGCACTGGTGTAAATAAATTACATAGCATGCAAGAAAATGGAGAATCACTTCCTCCTAGTTCTCCTCCCCAAACCAAGACATCACAGCTTAACACTAAAATAAAGATACAGCACCAACTATTAGTGGAGGTGCTGTGTGAACTTATTACAACACCTTACATACCCACCATCCAGCCACCTTCCCCATTGTTCATGCAGTTTATCACCAAGCCTCTCTTTCTCTTTGAGATTCCTCCTATGGGGTCTCTGTCTGTCTTCCTTAATCAAGATCTTTCCCTCTGAATTCCTCCAAAAATGGCAAGTGCCATTTCTTGCCTTCTCATAGAATAGCAGTCTGAGAAGAAGGTTGTTCTTTACCCTTTCCTGTGCCTGCCCAGGAGCCGGAGATGGGCTCAGGTTCAGGGAGTGGTGGCGCAGTCTGTAGATCTTACAGGACTCAGTAGTGGCCTCTACAAGTGTGTCTATGCTAGGATCAGGACCTTCTAGCAGCATATAAGACATAGGCGGGCCTTTGGCAGTGGGGGAAACAAGCTGAGAAGACTGTGTTGGAGGAGCCACTCTGGCGCCACCTGCTGCTGCATACAAGAAAACAAAACTTTTAAGACTCAGCAGTGGACCCAAAGCCCCCAGCTGCCAGGTGAGGGAGAGTATTCTCCCCTGCCTCTAACCCCTAGTGGCAGCCCTGCTTCTGTGCACCTGGTGCTCCTCTCTGTAAAATAGTACAGGGAAGAGCAGAATGGCTGCAATGACTCAGACTGGTGGAGAGGGGGAATAGCCATGGTAATATGGTAAGAAGTTGAGGAACAACCACTCTTGGAAACATGTTCCCTTTTATGGGAATTAATTTCCATGTACAAGTAAAGGTACAGTTTTAATGGCACTCAGAACAGCATGGACATCTCCATGAGCTCAGGTGCTATTGTGATGGGGGCTATATAAGAACCTAAATAGATCCCCCCTAGACTCTGATCCCCATTGGAGGGGTCACAGAATGCAGCTCCCCTACTAGCTATAGTTAGCAAGTTAACCATGCTGTTATCCATGGAGCGAGGAGGGCTGAGCAAAACAAACCCCTGTGGACTCTTCCTGGCTATGTCTCCTACCTTTGTCACACTATTACTGGCCCTGCAGAGCAGGTGGTGCGGAGGATGCATTCTAACAGCTCTGCTGAGGGTTGATCAATTGTCTCCCGCTGCATGATTACACAGTAGGGAAACACAGGGCCCTGTGATTTTCTGATTGGAGATTATAAAAGGAAAGCATTGCTTCAAATGTTAATGGTTATTGCCATCAGGTCTGCTAGTCTGTTTGTTTTTTCCTCAGTAAGTGGAACATTTATAAGATCTTATTTTTATTAAGTGAATTGTGAACATTTCATAAAATATAATTTAAAATGAGGCTGGTATAGTCTGACTTGTTGATATATTACTCTGTCATATTTGAGGATGTGCAGTGTAGCCTCACATAACATCACATAGGATCTTTTAGCAAATAAATACAAAAAACTCAAAACCCAAACCAAGCCCCAACCTCTCAGCCTCTCCGATTTAAATAGTGTGAACATAATCTACAATTTATTGCATAGTTCATAGAAATCTGAAATATTGAATATAGCTCAGAGACAAGGTGGGTGATTTAGTATCTTTTATTGGACCAACTTCTGTTGGTGAGAGAGACCAGCTTTCGAGCCACACAGAGCTCTTCTTCAGGTCCGGGAAAGGTCACAGCTAAAGGCAAGATGGAACAGAATGTTTAGCATAAGTAAACCTTGAATGGTCACTTAGAATATGTGCTAACTACTTATGCTAAACAATCTGTTCCACCTTGTATTTAGCTGTGATGCTCTGAGTACCTTTCCTGGACCTGAAGAAGAGCTCTGTGTGGCTCAAAAGCTTGTCTCTCTCATCAGCGGAAGTTGGTCCAGTAAAAGTGTGACAGGATCCCTGGGGTACAAATGAACGGTGGGACTGCTGTGCCAGCTTAACTCTCCAGCCTGGGCTGTCTCACACAATGCCATGCCAGCAAACTCCTGCAGGCACTGTGATCAATCAGTCATCAGCATGTGGAGTCCCACACCCAACTACATTGCATGAATGCTTCCTGAGCCACTCGTGAATCGTACAGAGAGAGGCACCAGCCAATCACCCCAGCTCCCAGCCTTGCACCCCAGAAATATACCGTCTTATACTGCTCAAGACACCCTTGGACAGTGCAAGCTCATTAATTAATTTGCCACTTTGCCATAGAAAAGCGGACATGCACCAACCTTTGTAATTTGAGCTGAGATTCCCCAAGCACTTCAGCCAAGAGCACACTGTTTTAGGTAAAATATAAAACAGATGTATTAACTACAGAAAGATAGATTTTAAGTGATTATAAGTAGCAGGCATAGAAATCAGAGTTGGTTACCTAAGAAATAAGAATAAACTCACAGTCTAATTCTACAGACTAAGCAAGATTTGAATCAAGCAGTCTCTCACCCTAATAGATACTACAGGCAGCTCACAGTTCTCAATACACAGTCTGGATTCCCTTCCCAATCTCCCCAGTTCAAAGTCTGTGCCTTCCAGGTGTTGAGATGGGGAAGGAGAGAGGCCAAGTGATGATGTCACTGTTTCTCTTTTATACTTTCTTCCAGCTACTAGAAAGATCCTTGCTGTGCTGTAGGTTAGGCTGCCCTCATTGCGTATGTGCCCTCTCTGAGAAGTCTCTGGGATAGTGGATTCTTCTTGATGGGCCAACAACACCTGTCTGGCCAGTGATAGTTGCTCCTTTGTCATTACTGAAAGACCAGCTGTGGGTGTCTCCCAACATCAAAACATATTTCAGTAACACATATAGCAATACTTCATAACTTCACATACAATGATAGTACATACAATTTAACAGGATATTAAGGTTCAACAGATCAAGACTTTTAAAATGATACCTCACAAGGCATGCATTGTACCAAACATATCATAATCATATCACAGAATACAGCGAATATGGGGATTCCGGGCTGCTACTTTGAGGTACATCTTTGAGGTACAGAGTGTCACAAGATATTATCTCACCCACCTTGTCTCTTTAATATCCCGGGACCAACACAGCTAAGAGTATGCTGCATACAGTTCACACATTTACCAGCTAATTGTTCTTTATATTTGGTGTGCTCCCCTATAGTTTTGTTTTGTTTTGTAGCTTGATTTCTTGTTTTTTCTCAGACAAAGATACTTTACCTACAAGAGATTCTATCGGGATTCCAGCTGTCCATCTTATTTCACATTGACTCCATGCTAACAATGCAATTCCACTTTCACATTAGTGGTTTGGTAACACCTGCCTACCAGTGATTTTTCAATGAATATAACATGGGTGAAAACCTTCTAGCTACTCTTTCTTACAGTGCTTTTAGCTATATGTTGCATATATTTCTATTGAAAATAGCCAATTTGTTGAACTTTGAAGTGTTCATTATAGATGAAAAAGACCTTGATATGTCCACTGAAGAATTGTAGCTAGGCAGGAAACTAGCACTATGATCCTTGCTCCCCTAAAACTGATGGAGGCCTTTTACAGGCCTTCCCTACCTTGCCTCTCCCCCAATAGGGGTTTCACAGGCTCGAGCATAGGTGTATTCATTTGAACATGTATCCCTCTGTTCTAAAAACATGTGCAAAGCCCAGAATCTGTGAGTATAACTTTGACCATCTAAGTTACCACACACAAATTAAAGTGCAAAAATGTCTAAAAATTGGGAGTTGTCCCTGATAAAAACAATATCGCCAGAAGACCAGCGCTTCATATCCTGTGGTTGCACAGGTATTTACGATAGCCTCTGAGTGTCAGGATCCCTTCCCAGGCTGACCTGGACGTTAGATGGCAGCCTTAGCCGCTGCCTCCCGGTGATGCACTGAATCAGTCCCCCGCACCAACAACCTTAGTACTAAAGACCTACAGACCCAGAGCAGCCACACCCCAGGTCCCAGGTTGGATGGACTGGCAGCACTCTCATTGGACTATATAAAGTTCCCAGCAAGAAGAGGAAGCTGTCTGAGCAACAGAACATTGCCTGCTGGTTGCTCCCCAGACCACCTTGCCCTGCTGCGTCACCCAACCTCGCCTCCCCAACCCACTGACCTGGCCTCTTTGATTGGATCTTTTGGCTGTTGAGCCCTGTGAGGACTCTGACCATTGCCCTGGACTGCCTCTGATACAGATTGACCTGCTGACTATTTGACCACCCACGCACACTTGACTACTGCTCTGGGCCACCGAGGTTTACATTGAAGCACTGGCAGGTGCTCTGAGGCAGTCTGAAATAGTGACAGCACTGTCAGGATTGCAGGTGGTTCCTTAAGTATCCTGCACCAGATGTTGAGTTCCAGACCACACTGAACCAAAACAAGGAGCATCTTTTTGCTACCCCTGTTATGTGAACGTATGGTGCTACATGATCCATATCTGGCATAGTACCCTATGGGCCACCTTACTGGTGATGACCTGTACGGAGATTTGATTGTGGTTGGCCTTGGATGTTCAGAAGAAGCTTCCCCAGCTAGGGGGAGTTTGTAACCCACATACACCTTGTGTGGTGCTCTGTCCCCCTCCGGTGGTGGCTGGGCCATATATAGACATTGATGAGCCTGCTACAGACATGGATGACATATCTGGGTGTTTCAGCTCTAGCATATGTTGAGATCCAGAGGTCTCAGGCTCAATCCCCACTGCCAATGATCCGCCCAGGTGTGCAGCATTGGCTGTAGCAGGCTCATCATCCTCTCCGTGGCTCAGCCATCACTAGAGGGGGATAGAGCACCACACTGAATGGCTATGTGTGGGTTGCAAGCACACTGGGAAAGGCAGCTGCCTAACACTCAGCAGCTGAATTGAAAAATAAATTGTCTGTGTTTGTAAAGAAGGAATCCCTGGAATGGAGAACATCTCAAGCAGCAGCAGTTAGCCAGTTAAGTCTCAAGCAGAGCAAAATGCATCCCACTCTGCTAATCCCCCTTGTGATCTGAGTCTGGTCAGGCTCTGATCTACCATGGGCCATTGGGTGGTATTCTCCAGCTTACTTTTCCTACCCTCTCTTAGTTGGAGTTTGGCTGTACCACGAACATGTTGCTGCTGTGCTACCATGCTGCCAAGTGTTGCCTGCTTGTCTTTGGCTGCAATGTGTATGTAACAGGCTGGCAGTGTTTGCCTGAAACCTCCCAGCCTGTTTTAGCAGGTGTTAATCATGTTTGGAAAGAGTTAAGTGGATTTTACTGACTTCCTGGGGCAGGTGGCGCATTACTTTCACCTGTACAGAAGGACAGTGGGAGTGCTTTCTACGGAGAAGGTGTGAACTGGTCAGTGGTTAAGTAGGAGCCATCAGAGCAGCCAGGACAGGGAAGAAGATCTGAACTTTTCTGTTAGTCCTAGGAAGATGGTGAGTTGGGATTCTTCAGTGTGTGGACCTTTGGTTTAGAGTAGTTTGGAACATATAACTGTACATGGTGTAACACGCTTGTCTCATTTTGTCTCAAACCTTTGGTGTTGCAATTTCCACTTGTGCTCAGTTGTGTATCTTAAATATTCCACAGAGGGTGCATTCTCCAGAATATGCACCCTGTATGCCTGTCCTGCAAGATTAATCTTTTGGTAGGTACAACTCACTTGGGCAGCTGTTGTGTCTACCTTAGAAAATTCTCAGTGGCTGTAAATTTGAAATATCTGCCTTATTGTTGATGCAAAAGCCTGATTTAGTGGCTCAAGTACAGCCCAAAGTGACTGCAGTTACTACCTCGTATTTTCATAGATTTTCATATTGATTAATTCACTGCTAGTCTTTTCTTATAGGATCGCTCCATCAGCTTACTGTTGCTGAACAAATTGGAGAAATATCAAATGCTGGAACGTTTTTTAAGGGGGCTCTGACACAATCTTTCTGTATCTGATGGATGTACTCAAGGGATTTAGTTAAGTTTCTGCTTTCTAACAAAGAATGGCAAAATCCCTTCAGGGTAACTTAAACAAAGAATGGCTTAGAACTGTAAGCAAAAAGGAAAAAAATCAACCTATGAAAAACAAATTGGGAGGAAAACAACTTGAGAAAAAATGCATTTGTGAGATGGAATATTTGCATAAGCTCTTAACAGGGAATATGAGTTTTAAACGAATAACAAATGGGTTATATAGAAAGCATTCTGTTTTACTAAGAAAACTAGCTCTGTTTTTGACCGAACAATGTATTGTGGCAAGGCACCTCCTTTGCCTCATTGATCTCAGCATTTCTCCTTCTGACAGTGGAGGCCTGGAGTAAACCAGTCTTACTCCAGAGGGTTTTTATTCCTCACTTGGGTTTATTTTTCAATATTTAGAAAGAGGGCCTCAGGGTAGGCCCAAGCAGAACTCGTAAGCCAAACAAATTCATAACTCCCCTTCCCCTGCCCCCTCTCTGGGACGTGGTTTTATTATGCTGGCTTTTGGGTGCCAGTCCTTCCCCAAACAGCAGTTAGCTGGGTTGCTTCCCCATGTAGGGGGGAGACCAGCCTTCCACCCAGAAAAAGCCTTTTCTCCCTCCTGCAGCTTTTTTCACATTTCAGAACCAACATTTATCCACTGGGAATAAACAATTAAATAGTTATTGAGAGAGAGGAAGAGGGACTATGAATGACTCTGTAGCCTGGTGGCCAGAACACTCACCGGGGAGGTGGGAGACCCAGGGTCCAGTCCCCTTGCTCCGGTGACTATTTAATTATTCATCTACAGTGGAACACCTTCAACAGGAGAGAATGTGGGAGACCTTTCCCCTCAGAATATCCCTGAACTCACAAGCCAGAGCACTCTCCTGAGAGATAGGAGACCCCCTGTTCAAATCTTTTCCCCCCATTAGGCTGAGGAAGGAGGTGGCATTATAGGGAGGTGGCACCAACAGCCCCACCACTACCACCACCACCACCTCCTCCTCCATCATCATCCATTTTGTGTGGTGGGAGACAGGCACCTAACACATTCTCACAAGAAATGGCTTAGGCACCTAAATCATCGGACTCCAGAAGAGGGTTCCCAGCTGTGGATCACAAGTAGAGATTGGCACTGAACTTTGGGCTACAGGGAGGTACCTAACTCTCGGAAAGGGGAGGATTTAGGACACGCCTCTCATTGGCATCTCCCATTAGGTGGCTCCTCACCAAGTTTACTGTTTCCAGTGGATCTCATTCTTAGGTGCCTGTCTCAACCCATGAGTTGTATAGGGAGCTTAGGTGTCTAACTCAGACTTTGTGGCTCCTTTTGTTGTTCCAGTGACTTTTCTAGGAACCTAAAAGTTTGGAGTTTTAATGCTGAGCCTTGCAAAGCCTAACTTTCTTTGTAGATCCAGGCCTTAGGCACTCTTGAAAACTTTACCCACAGTCTTTTCAGTGAGAAAACTATCACCCTGCAAAGCAAAAGGGTCTCTAAAATACTTGGTAAAGTCCAACTGATAAAGCCAGGTACAATGGTGCGCTGTTAGGTTCTTTCCTTTGACTTTGTCACCAAATAATTTGAAGAAAGAAGTGTCATTGAATACAGATAGCCTTCTAAATAGAGACTAGGTGGTTGGGTTTATCTGGAGCCATAGCTTGCTGCCTCTTGGCCTTGTTCCTCACAATGCACCCAAGGGGTATGATTATGGCACCACGCAACACATCCTGTCATGCCTTTTAGTAGTGCAAACAGGTGTTTGGCAGAGTTATTTTTCCACAACTTTAATACCATTTTGCTAGACTTTTTTAGACCCATATAAATTGCTTATTCTCTTGCTTTTAAAAAAAACCCGTAGTTTCAATATTAAACCATAATGATGTGATCAACAGCAGGAGCGAAAAGCATTTAGTAGCTGAGCCCAAAAACAGGAAAGAAGCAGGTGGAAAATATCCAATGTAAGATCTTTAGAGCTTCAGTGGAAATTCTTTATAAATGATCCCACCTCATCATAGCATTTGTTATCCTACTTCCTAATTGATCATAATGATGAAGTCCTGGACACATGGAGAGCAATATGTATTGTCCAAATTCTGTCTTCTTCATACTCCAAAATTATGTAACTTGAAGCAGTGGTTTACATATTTTTGTTGCTATAACAAGAAAAAAGATTTTATATGTAACTTTAATGCATTTGTTTGTTTTAATTTTTTTTCTTTCCACATGTTGAACTATTTTCCTTTAGCTCTCTGAAGAGGGTAAATGTTATGGGTGAAAAAATAAGAAATAATTAGGAAAATCAGTGCTGTAAAATGCCAGACTGTGTATCAAAATGAAGAGCTGCCCTTGAATGCCAGTCATGTAGGGTCTGATCCAAAGCCAAAAAAACTTCCTCTGACTTCAGTGGACTTTGGATCAGCCTTTAGAGAGTCAATAATGGCTCTGGCTTTAGGGAAAATTCTATTAAAATCATTCTTGCTTGAGTCATTTTTTCTTGTGTATTACAAAAGAGCTGTGCATAAAAACCAAAGGATCTCAGCTGATTCTTTTCCCGAAGTCCGAATCTTTTCTTGCGTCACAACCATTTCCACAGCAACCCATTGGGATGTTACAAATGGAGAAACCAGCTTGCACAGCTGAGTGTGTTCCTAAGGACTAAAGATCCTGCTTTACGCAAACATTATTGCCAACCATTAGCATTCATAAACTGTGAGTCAGGCTCCAGAAATCATGAAACTGGCTTAAAAATCATAAGTTTTTTCCACCCAAATACATTTTGGGTTCTTTTGTTGGTCTTCTGGTTTCAGAGCCTTTCAGGTTCTTGGTCAGGTTTTTCACTTTTCTCTGCAAGCATGTGGGCTAGAAATTTGCTTTTTATTTTATTTTTTATTGAAAGCTGGGATGATTCTATATGATAGTTAGTCCTGCCATGAGTGCAGGGGACTGGACTAGATGACCTCTTGAGGTCCCTTCTGGTCCTTCAATTCTATGAGCCTCATGTAATCCCATGATTCCAGCATATGGAGCTCTAAGAAAAATACCCAATATCATGAGACTCATGATAAAATTGCAAGAGCTGACAACACCGTGCAAATGTCCTAAATCATAAAACTGAAGTCGCAACCAATTTTGACTTTAAATGAAATACATGCCAGTTCAGCTTGTGTGTGAAGATTTCTGGCAATCCACCAGGAAGATTCACTGGAATGCAGGAGGATGCAAAAAGCATGTTCTCACTCTCAAATGGGGATTTACACGTGACCAGAAACTTAAACAACACTTAAGCAGGGCTTGAGTAATGGTGGAATGCTCCGGAATGCCGTTCCAGCATTTTTTTTGGGAAGTGACGACAGCAGTCAAATATTGTCAGTACGGAAAGTACCAAAAGTGCATTCTGACACTGTCTTTTTTGAGGACTCAAGCACTGACCTTGAGCCTCGCAGGCCTCATAGATCCTACGCTGAAAAATAAAGTCCTACAAATAAAGCTCTTCTCTGGAAAGCATCACGTGTATCCATCAATCAAGTCCTGCTCTGTGTGGAGGTGTATTTCTTAGGTGAGTCGTGAAGGTTATCCCAGATGATTGCCTGTAAAAGCTTTAAACCACAGCCCACTCTCTTATGTGCTGTGTATAAGGCACTTTTTTCAGAAAGGAAAAAAAGTTCTCTAAAGGTACATCTACACTGTTAAAATTCCCGCACCTACCCCCCACCCCCACCCCCCGCCCGCAGCAGTGAGTCTCAGAGATTGGGTCATCTGACTTGGGCTTGTGCTATAAGGCTAAAAACTGTAGTGTAGATATTCCTACTTGGACTGGAAGCTAGGATCTGAGACCCTCCCCACTTGCTGGGCCTCAGAGCCTGGACTCCAGCCTGAGTGGGAACTGCTATTTTTACCCCCCCATACCGTGAGCCGGAGTCAGCTGGTATGATCTCTGAGATTTGCTGCTGAGGTTTTTTTCCCCATCATTTCAGATTTTTTTTATGGACTTTGTCAGATAGGAAACTTATAATTAATATATCTTACAAATCACTAAAATTATATATTTAGTCCCTAATGGTGTGATTATTTTTGAAGTCCGGTATCTTGGGCTCTTTCAGGGTTAGAAGCAAAGTCCATGTGTTCCACTGTAAAACTTGGAATCTCCCATTTCCAATATTACCTGCTGGGTTATGGTCGGACCATGGTAGATTGCAAACTATCAAATTAAGTTATCAAATGCTGACAATTTAAATGCCGTAACTTATTATTATTACATCACTGAAAAACAATGTCTGTACCCAGAAGACACATTACACTGTTTGTGCTTTGCTAACCATATGGTGAGTAGATAATTATTTGGAAATTTTCTATCAGGGTTCAGCATATTCCTGGTGGAGAATGCTTATTTACTTCATCTAGCCATTCCGCATGAATGTTACACAACCTCACTTACTGGTTACCACCTGGCTGCTTTATGTCAGGGGGAGATGGTATTGTATCCAAAATGTCAAGGGTGAATTTGTCCCTAAATCTTAAATGGGACTCTCTCTATTTAATCTACGGGGAAAAAAATTCAAAAAAGCTAAATCCCATTTTTCATAAGTGATTTAAGTACTTAGGAGCGAACGTTTCAATGGCTTTCTGTGGGATTTAGGCTTCTAAGTCACTTAGGCATTTTTAAAATGTTAGCTTGTATCTAAGTTTGTGCTGGTCACAGTTGATAATTCAAACTTTTTCTGATGCCTTAAATAGAGATGAGTGAATATTTCAAAATCGTGTTTATGAAAACTCCTGATTATGAGCAGCTGTTTGGTTTAATTATGATCATGTCCTTTTAAGTTATAGTGTAAATGCATGAACATTCATGCAAAAGTTTTTGTGTTCACATGAAGTTTGGGGAATGGCTTTCTTCATATGAATACCCAGATTTGTATGTAAACAAGGCTCTCTTGTTGTCTATTGGATATTCATCATTGAATGGCAGCCATTTTATGCAGAGGTCAGACTAGATCATTATAATGGTCCCTTCTGGCCTTAAAAACATACGAGTTTTCTGGTCTAAAATGTTTCTGGAATCGTGTCGTGGAGCTGAGAGCATACCGTGTGATTCTTGTGACCAGCCGCATGTACACCATGAATAGCAAATGTATAGTGAGTTATAAGGTTAGCAGTATGTACATAGCCCACAGGATGAAATCTGCAGATGCAATTAACAAATTATTCAGTAAAAAACCTAAGTCTGTTCTCTAGCAACTTGTCCAGAGAGAATAGGGCTAAATTCTCCAAAGAAATTATTGACCGTGAATAATTCTCTGATCCCTGCAAGTATTTTCAAAGAATGTCCCCCTATAATGAAAAGACTTGTGATCGTGCATATCCCATGATGTAGCCTCAGTCAAGTGACACTTAATGGCACCAAAGGTTTTGCAGATTTTGGAGCATGTGGCAAGTTTTTCAGAGAAGAAAAGACCTGCTTTTCAGCTGTGCTGTGCTAGCTGGTGGCATACCATTGAAAAACAGGTGTGTGACATGCCTTTTATGTCACATGTATGCATGCCATATACTACTACAGTGGTCCCCAAACTGTGGGAACACCCCCCCAGTGGGGCTTGGAGGAATGTTCGGGGGGGCATGGCAGGACCTGAGCCAGCCCCCATGGGAGGGGGGCAGGAGGAGCACCACCCAGCCCCACTTTGCCCAGTGGCACTGGAATGCTTTTATAGTGGGGGGGGGCTGAAAGCCAGCAAAACTATCCCCAAACTTTTTACCTTCTGCTCCCCTCCCCCCAGCCGAGGCTGGGAGCAGGACTGTGTCTCCAGGAGGGGGGCACGCAGACAGGGATAAGGAGGCTGAGGCTGGGGCCACAGCTTGGGGGCAGGCATGGGGCGAGTAGAGGAGCCCCACGTGCGGGACTGGCAGCCAGGACCCTGCGTGCGTGGCTGGGAGCAGGGCCAGCAGCCGGGACCCCACGTATGGGGCTCGGAGCGGGGCAGCCGGGACCCCGTGTGCGTGGCCGGGAGCAGGGCCGGCAGCTGGGACACCCTCCCCCTCCGCCCCCCGCAGCCCGGAGCGGGACCGGCAGCTGGGACCCTGTGTGCGCAGCAGGCAGCCGGGACCCCACATAAAACCTGCCACACCCCTACTTCCCACGCCTATGGCTCAGCCCCGCACCACCGCTGCGGCCCCAGCTCCCAATTGCAGCCCTGCTCCCAGCCCCAGCTCCCGACTGTGGATCCAGCCCTGCTCCCGACCCTGGCTCCCAACTGTGGCTCGGGGGAGGGGCTCACACAGATCCCATTACTGGTACGGGGTGGGGAGTGACAAAAAAAATTGGGGGACCACTGCGCTACTAGTTGTTGCAACCCTTTCTCACCTTTTGGTTACGCTGTTTCTGTTCACTCTTCTGCCAAATCCGGCTCTCACTTGACTCAGATGGAGCTACTTTTATTAGCATGTGTAATTGAGAGCAGTTTTTAGCCACATAGTGTCCAAACAGAGAAGAGTGAAAGGTCAGAGTGATGCCAAATCAATGTTCACTCTGTGTGTGTGTGTGTGTGTGTGTGTGTGTGTGTGTGTGTTCTGATTCCTATTTATATTGGGATTTACTTCTTAGGGTGATCCAGGCACTGTGTTAAGAAAAATTAGTACAGTGATGATCTACTTAATGAGTCTCTTAGCATGAACAGAGTGTGTTTCTTTAAAATCAAAACTACCACCCCCCCACACACACACAACCCCTGGCAGCTGTTCTTCCCCAGAAGTAGTTCCTCTCCCCGCCCCCCTTTTTTTTTTCTCTCTCTCTCTTCAGGACTGAGGTTGATTCTTAGTTTTCCATGATAGGTTGTAGATGGTTGATGATGCACTGGAGAAGTTTTAGCAGGGGGCTGTACGTGGTGGCCAGTGGTAAATTTCATTTGAAAACTTAACACCATCAATCTGGGCTTGAATAGGGACTGGGAGTGGCTGGCTCACTTCAAAAGCAATTTTCCCTCAGTTGGTATTGACACCTCCTCATCAATTATTGGGAGTGGACTACATCCACCCTGACTAAATTGGCCTTCAACATTGGCTCTTCACTTATGAAGAGAAGGGAGTTACCTTACGTGCCAATATATATTTATTCCTGTATCTTGAATTTTCACTCCGTGCATCTGAAGAAGTGGGTTTTTATTCACGAAAGCTTATGTCCAAATAAATCTGTTAGTCTTTAAGGTGCCACCGGACTCCTTGTTGTTTTTGTGGATACAGACTAACACGGCTACCCCTCTGATACTTGGCATTCTTAGTTTGTCATGTGAAGATATGACCCAGAATGGGCCCTAGTCTGATTTCCCATTGACAGCAGCTTTGCATATGAAGCCAGCAGCTTTTTAGACAGGTGAAATAGAATCATTAGGAGTATCAGCAGGAGGAGGCTTCTGAGACATACTTGGACTCATGGGGAAATGGGTGATAGTATCTTCTGCCCATTACTCCTTGGATGAGGCTGCCTCCTTCTGAGTGTGTCCATGACACATTTTTTTCCTTGTGCTGCATTTTCTTTGTATTCTATTTGTGCAAGACAATGACTTCTTATGATGGATTCTGGGGTGCTTAAAATAACATCCACCTCCTCACACATTGTTGGTACTGCTGGAAACAAATAATAAAAATAAAGGATTGGTTCTGATTTAAGCTAATAAATAGAGCAAATCCTGCCTGCCTATATTAGAATTTCATACTTCTTACAGAGCTGGGCAGTATTCTGAGATGCACCCATTACCTTTAATTGTCATAGTGAGATGTTTGGCATTATAATAATACATACACATTAAAAATAAGTAAATAAGGCGGTTCCTCATACTCACATTACATACTGTCTCCTGAACGTCTTGTAGCTGCTTATTTTGGTGTCACATGGGCAGTATTTTCTGAAGCCAACATCCTTGTGTTCTCTATACAGAATATTTTTCAGCAATTCTAGATTTTTAAAGAAATTAAAACAGTGAGTTATGTGGCATGTAATCAGTTTGCAAACTCATCCTCTTAGCATCATGTTTACTTTATCAATCACTCTCAATTTACACCTAAAAGAATGTATAAGAAAATATAAAGGAGATGTTTTATGCAGAAATGCAGTTGAAAATGTGTACTGGTTTTATATAGAATTCAGTCTGAGATTGGCTTAACTGCACAGGAATTCATATTTCTTAGGCATTACTATTATGAAATAATGGAGTTACAGCTTCAAGTAATTTAGATGACAAATCAAGATTGACTAAATTAAAAGCCTTTCCTAAATCAATACAAATTGCTCTAGAGATATTTTGCTCATAAAAGATAGTGGTTTAGAATAAAAAGTATTTGCATGAATTGCTTAGATATAAATCTTTTCTTAACTGTGTTCCCAGTGTAGTTTCTCCATTTTTAAGATTAGAACATAAAATAATCCCCAGAACCCAGACCTGAAGAAGAGCTCTGTGTAGCTCAAAAGCTGGTCTCCTTTTACCAACAAAAGTCAGTCCAATAAAAGATATTACCTCACCTTCCTTCTCTCTCTCTCTAATATCCTGGAACCAGCATGGCTACAACAATACTGTAGAATGCAAATAATCATTTAGGTGTTTATTAAGTGCCCATTTTGCATGATTCACCAGTGCTTTGAGCAACCACATGTGGAATTTGAACATTCAGTTTAAGGCACCCTTGTATATGAACTTTGCTCTGACACTCCAAATACAGTTTACCATGTACACTCGCAGATAATAGGCTTATCATAGAATATCAGGGTTGGAAGGGACCTTAGGAGGTCCTCTAGTCCAACCCCCTGCTCAAAGCAGGGCCAATCCCCAATTTTTGCCCCAGATCCCCAAATGGCCCCCTCAAGGATTGAACTCACAACCCTGGGTTTAGCAGGCCAATGCTCAAACCACTGAGCTATCCCTCCCCCCAAGAAAAGGGCTTGTCCGGGATTTGAACCCGGGACCTCTCGCACCCTAAGCGAGAATCATACCCCTAGACCAACAAGCCACTTACTTGTGTATAAGCCCACTCTCTGATTTACCAACTAAACAATACCAAAAATGAGGGACCTTCATCTTGCATATAACCCACATTTCTTGACTCTCCAACTCAGGATTTAAAAAGGGGACTTTATGAATGTGCGTGTATGGGAGCATGCTCAGGAGGCATAGCTGCTGAGGACAGGTTTGGCCTCTGTCACACTCACAGGCTGGCTTAAATTGCATCCCGTTTTAGTAATCCCTAGGGACCACTCTATGGGGCACAGCCCTGCTTTGGCCATCGCTCCATCCCCTTCTTTCCTTGACTGGGAATGTCCCCTGCACCCGGAGAGACTTTTGCAGAGGCCTATGCCTGTGATACATGGAACGGAAGATATTCCCCTCGATGGCAGCTTCTTGTCCACACCGATGCACGTTACTCTGCAACTGAATACCCCAGGGCCAAGGCCGATGTTCATAGCACCGGGGCAGTTGCTTTCCCAGCTTTTTCCTGCTGACTTTTGAATATCTCAGTCTGTATGCAAATATGTATGGTATGTACTCTTCTTAAAATTCTTCTTAACATGTTTATAGTCTGACTTTCCCTCTACATCCTATTGCAGCAGATAGATTTGGCTGTGGTGATTTTGCTGGTGGGTCCTGCTGTAAAACTTTCCAGGATCAGCAGGATGACATTCTCATATGAGAGCCCTCACCTACAAAAGGTTAATGTGCTGACAAAGGAAGAAATTTTATTTGGGTGAAGTGTTAAATTTACCTGTTCATTCAGCCCTTTGCTTACTAGCATTGCACGATGTTACATCTCAGGTTTGGGATAGTTCTTAAATTAAATCTTCATATGAGTGATGTCATATTTTGTAAAAAAAAATCTTAATTTACTGTAGGATCCCCTAAATGCAGCAACTATTAAAATAAGTGAATGAGATATTAGTATAAAAAAGGTTATTATTTTGTCTTATTAATTTAGTAGTATTCATTTAGTAGTAGAAAAATATACTTAATTTGTTTGTGCAGATTACATTTTAAAAGGAGGAGAGAGGCCCAGCCAAAGCATCTGGAATTCTCCACTTCAGGGCTAATTTCTCTGTGGGCAAGAGAACTTTGTAACATTTACAGATTTTTTTTGAAACATTTCAAGTAGTGTGGAAATATATTTGGGTATAATTTTGTGCAGGTATCCAAGGTATTGATTCCAGAGGCCATGAATCATTGACTGTGAAGTGTATATTAAGTTGTAAGTTTACTTTGATAGACAGTCCATGTCAAATGAAATTGACTAGCTTTGTATGTTACCACGATACTTGGAAATGGAAAACTAGTGTACAAAGTGCAGCCATGGACTCTGAATGTGCCTGTTTTTTTTCCAGTTGAGTTAATGAATATTAGTGATAGCATACCACTGTCTTAAGTCGATTACAAGTGTTCTGAAGCTGTCATTCACATGTCTCTGTTTCCTTGTCTCCAGATAATTCTTTTGTGAACTGACAGTTCTTCTTCGAGTGGTGTCCCTGTGGGTGCTCCACTCTAGGTGTCGGTGCATCCCTGCGCCGTAGATCAGAGATTTCTCGAAGCAGCACTCGGTCAGGGGAAGGGCGCACACAGGCGTCGTCTTGTGTAGCCGTTGGCACCTCCTGTAGTGCGCGCTCCCTCGAACATCCCCTCAGGTTCCTTCTCAAACGCCCTCGGCTGCAAACGGAGCTCCAGGGCAGAGCTCTCTTTGATACTTTCGGAGGAAAAAAAAGTTACATGTTATATACGAACTTCTTATTAGTCTATACTAGTTACATTGTTTAGTTAGTCTTAGTCTATACATAGTTACATAGTTTTGTTAGTTCCTCTTAGGGGTTTTTCTTAAGAAAAAGAAAAAAGGAAAAACAGAAGAAGACTTTTTCTCTGCTTAACTCCCCATTTAGGAACAGTTTCCCATTAAAATTAACTCCCACCCTTATCTCTCGAGAGGGGGGGAGAGGCTTAACTGCAGTCCTGCCGGGCTCAACAGGATTTAAAAAGTGTGACTCCTGCCGTGACCGGATACCCGGTCTGTGACGGCCACACATTCCTGCATTTGCTGGCTGGGAGAAACTCATATCTCCCAGAAATGCATACATTGCACCAATTTAACAACAAGGGCAAGACGTGACAGGGATCTCCGCTTGTAAATGCTTCTGCTGGAGAAATCCCTCCAACCTCTCCAAGAGACGTTCTCCGGGGAGTCTCATAAACTGAGATCCCTGAGCTCTGATAAGGCGCTGACTTCCAAAACTGTCAGGAAGTGAGCCTCGACCTCTCCAGCAAGCGTCTTTCAGAAAAAGAGAGCTTCCCCAGCGAGGTCTTTACCCTCAGTGCTCCACCCATCCAGAGTGAGCACTTAGGGGGCACCAGGCTCCTCCGGCACCGTCCCTCAGCCCCAACGTGCGGCACCAGAGTCGAGATGTCAAGTCTCCTCCACAGCACCGACTACCCCGGTGCAGAGCGCGGCACAAGCAGTATCGCCGCGATCAATGCTGCTGCCACCAGCACCAACCCAAGACTTGCTGCCGGCTAACAAGCCAAATCCGGCACTAGTCAGTGCTCAACGGTCGACCGCAACCCCAAGGACCAGAGCAACCCCTGTATCCTGCTGACATAGCAGTTTCTTCGGCACCGCAGTCACCACTGCTCGGCACCGAACACTCCCCGAGCTACATAGCACCTCTCCCATCTCCATCCAAGGAAGGAGACGTGCAGGACAACTGCTTCTCCTCTCAACGTTCATCCCCATCATAGATGAGACCTTCATGGAATGATGTGAAGCCTAAGCCTCATCCCTCCGAGCATTCACAACCCTGGTATGCACAGCGCTGGCCTTACCCATTACCACCTTACCCCATGCAATGGCCACAGTGAAGTCCTTGGCCCACATACCTGAACCCCTATTCTGGTACCCTTAACCCAGCAACGAGAGGTTCCAGAGTACGCCCATCATTATCACACAGAGAAACCTCTGAAAACTCTTCCCCCCCCCCCCCCGAGACAGAGACAGAAGAGGAAGAAATACTATCTCAGGCAGACCTGGATGATTCACCACCTACCCCACACTCATCTTCCGCACCAGACGAAGCGGTGACGCCATCTACCTTTACGGCTCCAGATGACCTGAAGCAGTTCCAAGAACTCTTCAAAAGTGTAGCAAACAGCCAAGAAATTGCCTTACATTAGGTGCAGGAGAAACAACATAAGTTGTTAAAAATCTTACAACCGGCATCATTGACCAAGATTGCCCTCCCCATGGATGAGGTTATAATGGAGCCTGTGGAGGTAATCTGGCAAACACCGGCATCGGCACCACCCACCAACAAAAGGGCTGACAAAAAATACTTCGTTCCAGCCAAAGGCATGGAATTTTTGTTTTCACACCCTCAAGCCTGTTCCCTGGTAGTAGAGGCTGCTAATCAGTACAGTAAACAGCCTCATTTCCATCCTCACTACAAGATAAAGAACACAAGAGACTGGACCTCTTTGGGTGGCAAGTTTACTCGTCAGCCACCCTTCTACTTAGAGTTGCCAACTATTCTGCTCTACTAGCAAATGATGACTACTCTAACTATAGTAAAATACAAGAGCTTTGTGGAGGACCTCCCCGAGCATAAACGTCCTTAACTCAACACCATTATCAATGAGGGTCAGTTAATAGCCCGCACAGCACTGCAAGCCTCAATGGATGTAGTGGACACAGCTGCCCAAACCACCACAACAGCTGTGGTTATGAGAAGAACATCATGTTTTCAGACTTCGGGAATTCCAAAAGAACTACAGCTAAAAATGGAGGACCTCCCCTTCGATAGGGATAAACTATTCTCGTCTCAAACAGATGTCCTCCATACCATGAAGGCCTCCCAAGCGATGCTGCATACACTAGGCATACACCCACCGCCTGACAAACACCCTCGCTTTACACCATACCAGAGGTCACGAGACACCTTGTTTAACCGTCAACAACCACGATACTTCGCTCAGAACAGACCCAAACAATGGGCTCAGGCGACGAGCTCCACAGAACCAGGCCTCATCCACCCATCCATCTATATCCAAGGCACAATTCTGAAGTCTTGGTCGAGGGTATGCAAAACCTCCCCACATCTCTAGCACCAACAGATACCCCATCCCACAATTTTGGTCACCACCTACGCCCATTTTACCATGCCTGGGCTGCGATAACCACAGATCAATGGGTTCTGGAGATCATACAATCTGGCTACACCATTCCTTTCACAGCCATTCCCCCCTACTCTCCCCCCTTCCCCGTCCCTCTTCATGGACCCTTCTCATGAGCACCTTCTGCAACAGGAAGTAGACCACCTACTACTCCTGGGTGCTGTAGAACCAGTAGCACATCAATACCAAGGGAGGGGTTTTTATTCCAAATATTTCCTGACAGAGAAGAAAGGAGGGGGATGGAGACCAATCTTAGACCTCCGAAAACTCAACAGGTTCATACGCAACCACAGGTTCAAAATGGTCACTCTGGCCACAATAATCCCAGGGCTAGATGGCGGGCGGGGGGAGGACTGGTTTGCAGCCCTCGACCTCCAAGATGCATACTTCCATATTACAATAAATCCTGCTCACAAATCCTGCTCACCTTACTCAAGGTGAGTAACTGAGGTTCACAGTAGGACCCAACCACTACCAATACAGGGTCCTTTTCTTCGGACTGTCTACTGCTCCCTGCATATTCTCAAAAATGCTCGCGGTAGTAGCAGCACATTTACAACGCAAAGGAGTCATAATCTTCCCCTATTTGGACGATTGCCTTCTCAAGGGTGCCAACCGACAAGAAACGGCAAGCATGCTGAAGACCACAATAGACCTGTTTTACCAGCTAGGTCTACAGATAAACAAAAAGAAATCCACGCTGGAACCAGCGATTAGAGTTTATCGGAGCCGACCTAGACTCCATACAAGCCAAGGCAATATTGCCAAACAACAGATTCACTACATTGACCAATCTTATTTACACGGTGACCATCAGCCCACAAACTTCAGTGAGGACATGCCTTCAGATTCTGGGACAAATGGCAGCTACGACGTTCATAGTAAAGTATGCCAGAGTCCATATGTGCTGTCTGCAGCACTGGTTGAGCATGCTCTATGCACCCAACAAACATTCTCTCACCAGATGTGTGACATTACCACCAAGGGTTATCCTCTCCCTACAATGGTGGACATAGCCAGGGAATGTGTGCTCCGGGATTCCCTTTCAACAAGACCCCCCATCAGTGACTATTACAACAGATGCCTCCCTGATAGGTTGGGGCGCCCATTTGGGTCATCACAATGTACAAGGCAAGTGGTCTGTGACGGAAACCCGACTACATATCAATCTCCTGGAACGCCACACGGTACACAATGCATGCTGACACGTCCTCCCACTCATACGGAAGCTCAATCTCAATTCTCACCGACAATGTGGCATGCATGTTTTACATGAATCGCCAAGGAGGAATCATCTCTCACTCGCTATGCGTAGAAGCCATGAATTTATGGAACTTCTGCATCTGCAACAATATAAACATCACAGCATCCTACCTACCAGGGTGCCAAAACACTACAGCTGACAACCTCAGCAGGCACTTCTCACAGGAACATGAGTGGAAAATCCACGACAGAGTTCTCGACACAGTATTCCAAAAATGGGGTCACCCAGTAATCGACCTTTTCACCTCAGCGACAAATCACAAATGTCCACTATTTTGCTCCAGGGCAGGCCTGGCACTGGGATCGTTAAGGGATGCCTTCCTCATCCTGTGGAACGCGTCACTCATGTACGCCTTCCTGCCGATACCACTGATCCCACGGGTCATCCGCAAGATACAACTCAACAGAGCATACATCATTCTCATTGTCCCCACATGGCCCAGACAGACTTGGTTTCCATACTTCTCACATCTAGCAGTCTGTGCCCCACAACCGCTGCCTTTCCGGATGGACCTCCTGTCCCAGAACAAAGGCCTCACACTCCATCCAGACCCAGCAAAACTCCATTTCAAAGCGTGACTCCTCTCTGGTTCCAACATGGGGAATTGAACTGTTTGGAGAAAGTAAAACAGGTATGACTAAATAGCCGTCGCCTCACCGCCAGAAATACTAACCGTCACAAGTGGAGAATATTCTCCCTTTGGTGTCAGCAAAAACAGCTGGACGCGACCAAGGCGCCTCGATCTATGATCCTAGACTACCTACTAGAACTGAAGGAAATGGGGTTAGCCATAAGCTCTATTAAAGTACACCTCACTGCCATCACGGCCCTCCACGAACAGATAGAAGGGGCTTCAATATTCACTCACCCGATGACATGGTGCTTTCTAGCAGGTATATAGAACATGTACCCAGAAGTATGCCAACCTGCACCACCATGGGATCTCAATCTTGTGCTCAAATGTCTCACAAGACCACCCTTTGAACCTCTAGCAACCTGCTCGCTCCTACATATGTTAATGAAGGTCGCATTCCTAGTGGTAATCACGTCTGCAAGACGTGTCAGCGAAATAGGAGCATTGATGGCTGAACCACAGTACACTGCATTTACCAAAGACAAAATCATGTTATGTCCTCACCCAAAATTCTTTCCCAAAGTGGCTACCAATTTTCATATTAACCAAACCATACACTAACCTACCTTCTATCCCAAGCCACGTAATGACTCTCAAGAAGCAACGTTGCACATATTAGATGTCAGAAGAGCTGTAGGCTTCTACTTGGACAGAACTAAACCATTTCACAAGTCACCAAGACTATTCGTCTCTACAGCAGAGCACTTCAAAGGTTCTACAATATCGACCCAGAGACTCTCCAAATGGGTCTCTACCTGTACTCAAACTTGCTACCACCTGCATCACAAAGAACCCCCCATGGGCATCCGATCCCACTCAACGTGAGCCATGGCGACATCGATTGCATTCTTGAACAATGTCACCTTAATAGATATTTGTAGAGCTGCAACCTGGACATCAGAGCACACTTTTGCAAAGCATTACACTATCACTCAAGGCCTAGTCTCAGACTCTATCTTTGGCCTCACAGTGCTCTCATCACACACTTATACATAACACCAAACCGCTACCACTCCTGGTGGGGTACTGCTCTACAAGCACCTAGAGTGGAGCACCCACAGGGACACCACTCGAAGAAGAAGTTACTCACCTTGTGCAGTAATTATGGTTCTTCGAGATGTGTGTCCCCGTGGGTGCTCCACTACCCACCCTGTTCCCCTCTACTTCAGAGTTCACACAGCTGAGCTCTGCGGTGGAGAAGGAATGGAGGGGACAGTTGGGGGAGCACGCGCTACAGGAGGTGCCAACGGCTGCACGAGACAACTCCTGTAGGTGCCCTTCCCCCGACCGAGTACTGCTGCGAGAAATCTCCGGCGCAGGGACGCACCAACACCTAAAGTGGAGCACCCAGAGGGACACACATCTGGAAGAACCATCGTTACTGCACAAGGTGAGTAACTTCTTTGTAAGCTTTTGTGGGGTAGTTTTATCTGTAATTTCCTGTGGCCTTTAAGTGTTATAAGTAGTACGTGGGTTTTAAAGTGATAGGCACTTTGAAAAATACATTAAGAAGTCCATTTATTCTGTCACTGAAGTCAGTGGAAGTTTTGCCATTGTTTTCAACAGAAGCAGGATTTGGCCCCAAAACACACACAACCTTCCATGTGTAGCCTTTTATTCTATTTAATGTTAATTATACTACAGAGGGTTCAGCTCTGGCAGCTACAGTCTCAAGTTCAACAGAGTTATCTCTGTTTTGTTCTAGATCTAGAGCCCATAGGAACACATGAAACCTTAAGCAAGTAACACATACAATCACAAGAACAAGGTCCACTATCTTTTTTAGTAGTTTTATTAAAGTTACCAACAAAGTTATAAATGTCACAGCATATACAATTCCTAAAGATAAGTATCATGTACCAGTGACAAAGAGTCCTGTGGCACCTTATAGACTAACAGATGTATTGGAGCATAAGCTTTCGTGGGTGAACACCCACTTTGTCGGATGCATGCAGTGGATCCGACAAAGTGGGTATTCAACCATGAAAGTTTATGCTCCAATACGTCTGTTAGTCTATAAGGTGCCACAGGACTCTTAGTCTGGATCTGTAGAAGCGACAAACATGGCTACCCCTCTGATACTTGATACCATGTACCAGTTATAACTACAGACATACTCACATCCACCTAGGTGGTGTTAGAGTCTATTGGCCCTCTCATGGATTGATGATGATCATATCGGAGTGGTTCCTGCTGGAGTTTCCCATAGGAAGTTCAATTTTCCTGTTCTGAGCACCCTTTTTAATACTGTGATTCTGTCTATACCTACATTCAGCTCATGTACATGAAAGTGTCAACCCTCTCTTTCTTATTGGTCTGTGTCCCCTAGAAATAGGAGGGTTGCCAGTTTTGGTTGGATGTGTTCCTGGAGATTTAATCACATGACAATCTTTAATTAAAGATTAATCTTTAATTTCTGGAGACTCCAGGTTAATCCTGGAGGGTTGGCAACCCTACCTAGAAACACAAAGGGGCCCTGAATTCTATAGGTTGTGTAGGTTCTCATTAACACTGACGTACTACCTTTATCTTGTGGTTCCTCTTGCGGAGGCGGAGTTATTAGGTTGGTGTAGTAGGGAACTTACACTGGCGGGAGTAAGGCTATAGTGTGTATACTGAGATAATTAGATTGACGTAAACTGGCTTACGTCAACCTAACTCTGCAGTGTAGAGCAAGCCTCAGTACTTTAAATTTTTCTTTGCTCATAAAACATTATTGCAGGACATCTGCGGCTAATTATGCAATGACCAAATGTTAAGCTTACACATATAAAGTTTGAAATGTAAATAGATTTGCAAACAAATAAAAGATACCAAAGGTACAGCTCGGCAATAGATACCGGTAATTCTTTACCTTTCTAAAGAGCTCACAGACTCAAAACGACCCCATAGTTTTAAAGGTGGACTAATAAAAGTACTTTTTCTGCATAGCTACACAACAATTTCTGATTTTATTTAGTTATTAAGGCAGACTCAGTATGTTACATGGTTCTAAACCTAGACTTCGAATGAAAAATTCAACAACATACACTGTTAATATTAAGTGCATTGTAAAATAATATCACACATTCAGATTGTATCCATCAGGCTTTACATCATTTCTGTTTTTACAGCACTTCAGTTTGCCTGATCAGGCTCACTTCTCTGATGGACACTGGTAAGCTATCATATCAATGTTCTGAGGAAAACGCTTTCTGAAATGTACAGATCAACAATAGTAAAGAGCTTGAATGGACTCCTGTTTTGTGGGGGATTTTAAGTTGTTTACATCGTAGGGCTGATGATAGCAAACATTTTAAAATACTTTCTTTACATTATTAAACACATGAGACTCAGTAGTAGTGAGTTTATGGTGTAGGCTTATAGATATTCGTTAACCAGTGAGTAGGCAGTATGGGGAAGGGCTTTAATGGCTTTGCTACATTGTAAGTTATGTTTCTTTCCATAGTTTTGCATTCAGGGTGCCTTTGATTATTTTTTCCATCACAATTATGGAAAACAAGTTACAATGCTTGAAATATAAATTGGATCATTTTGCTCGTAAGCGCCCACTAGTCTGTTAGTAGGTCTGTCTGCCATCATTAGAGGTTGCAGTGTGTATTTTAGTTACCCCATGCTGTCAGACTTACATACTGGTGGTAAGAACTTGGAAGATACTTTGAAACCTGTGAATATAATATGGGTTATAATGTTTGGCAGTGAATGAAAAGTTTGAAAGCTTAATTTCCATTTTATAGGAGGCTGAAAGGAAGATTTAAATACATGAAAATAATAGCTGTGAAACACTGAGAATACAAAATAATGCAAATGATGATTATTTATTTCTACTGTTTCTTTGTCCCCCCATTTCTATCCCTCTTTGTCTGTTTATTTGCCTATTGCCTGTTGTCCAGATGTTAGATTGTGAGCTCATCGGGGCAGAGACTATTTTTTTTTTGAACCAGTAGGGTTCCAATCCTTGTTTTAAGTCCTTAGGTGGTACCACAATAGCGATAATAAATTAAGCAACAATCAGGACATAAATGACAGCCTATAGAATTTACAATCAAACTGGGACAAATGTGGTATATTGAAATATAGTTCAGGTGTAAAACAACAGAGACTCTGCTTGTGAAGCGATCAATGTAAGAGGGCTCAGTGAAGGTAGTAGGTTTCAAGATAAATATTGATGATGCTAATGTTTAATGTACTGAATATGTCACTGTACTTTAAATAAAGTTATGATCAGAAAACAAATGGGTTTTTTACTTTAAATATATAAAATGTGTAAAATGGAGCAAGTTAAAAATTGTGAAAATAACTGATTTATTGTCAGCCTCACAGAAGAAATGAGTTTTCCAGAGAGACAAAAATAGAGAGGCAATCAGAATAGGGAAAGGAATTCCATGCATAGCAGGTATGGGAAAAAATGGATGAAAACGTTCTGGGAGAAACAAACCAACAAGATATTAAATCTGACACGGGGATTGGGCATTTGGGCAAAAGAACAAAAATGGGTTTGAATTTGTGTTTTTCAGTAAAATAGCATGTTTTAGCTGCTATGGACTTTTTGCCAAGTTCTGCTCTTGAGTAATGTTGAACATCAGTTATTGTTCATTCTTTCTCCCATTAGCTCCAACTGGTACTTTACTTGAAAAGTGAAATAAATATTTTAAGAAAAGCAGGCACAAACTGGAGCCATAATCAAAGGGGCTTTATCCTTTCCAATTTTTTCTTAGGTGAACTTTGATTAACTTTTAAAACAAAACAGAAGAGAACTAATGAGTTTGTCTAATGGATTTTATGAAGTTTTATTGTTGGATATATTGCTTGGAATGTTAATTATTATGTGTGATTAATTCCGCTCTTGCTTAAAAAGTTGTTACACCAGGCTATGTCTTTAAGCCTTTGTGTTCATTCATGTGTAATTTAATTTGACAAGAACTCCAGTTGTCCAAAACAAAATGAAGAGCCTGGTCTCAAGTTGTTTTGTTGGGTATATTTTTTTCTATGGAAAATTGAGGATTGATTGGATATGCTTTGATGGAGACATTAAATCTCACCACTCACTGAGTGAAAGTTGAGTTAATTAGCAAAGCGTAGTGCTAGAGGTTACAGGCACTCACCATGGTATACCTAATTCAGGGCTTATGGAGTGAGAACTTCAGTTATTTCTGCTTTCTTTACTTTGGAAGCATCCTGGCAATCTGTTTATCTTGTTATATATGTTCTGCATAATCTATACAACTGCCTTTGTGGGTTATTAATTGGGACTCCTGCAGTCACTTTGTAAAACTGTGTTTATACAGAGAAAGTAAAAGTTCAAGTGCTCATCATTGTGAATGTCATGTTGCTTTCAAGAGGATCAGCAATGGTCAGAACTTTTTAAAATGATGCTGTGATTGCAGTTCTGTGGTGCAAGGGTTAGAGGGAAGACAAGGCAGAAGAATCTCACTCACAGCTTCCACTTTCCCTAGTGACCAAAGTACAGTATTTCTATGCACAACTGCAGAGGAGGCTATAGGTGCAGAAAGAGGGGAGAGGCTGGAGGTGTGGCCTGCAATCTACAACAGTTGAGTGGATAGCTCAGCCACTGCTGCAGCCTGCTTACTGGGGCTGTGTGATGGGATACGGACATTCCCATTATTGCTCATGGTGACCTACAAACAGCTACTGTTGCTTGCAGAGCTAGATGAAACAGGCTGCTACTATAATTCCTGAGGCCTTTGGTTTGGAATGAGTGTTAAATGGATGCACCCTAAGCAGTTGGGCCAGTCATTCCATCAACTGTAGTGTGTTGACTTTGCTCTCTTGAGGGGAGCGGACACCCCATTCTAGTTCAGGCTGGTCACAAATCAGAATTTCCATTCGGCAGGGAATTCCAGCATTTTGAAATTGCCTTTCATCACACAACGGAATAAAAAGCTGAAATTTTGTAATTTCCTATGACACAAAATTTACCTAAATACTTCGTTTTGGAAATATTGAAATTACCGTAGAACTTCATTTTGATGTTCACAATATAGTAATATATAGGACTATTCTATTCCGCTATATTCAATTAGGTTATAGATTGACCTAAAAGTTGTAATGATAAAGTTGAAATAAGGCACTGTTGGAACGAAGCACTTCAATATTTTTTTGTCAAAAATGTTGATGAAATGATGTTCCCACTAAATGTTTTGATGTCAAATCAACATTTTCTGATGGAAGTGTGTGCTATTGGAAATTTTTTCCCCCGTTGCTGCAGCTGCACTCTTCTCAACCTTGCTTGAATATCTCCACGACTTAGGAGTTGGTTAATAGAACAGTATGTAAGGAGGTATTTTTGATATTACGTGGTATATTTGTGAAGTTACCATACCAGCATCTGGTAATGATTCCCCCAACTCCCACATGCTGTAAAGGTAATTGTCAAAATATACCAGCTAAAAGCAACTATCAGATATCAACATGTATGCGAAGCTGTTTCCGTGAGCTGCAGATCTGAGACTAGAATTGTGTTGAATGTGTGCATCTCTGGTGAGCTTCCTAATGGTCAGATGTTCATGTACCTACCTGGGCAGTTTGCAGGTGAGGAATGAGCAGTAGAGCTCTGGTTTCCTTTATTCTATAGGATTTTTCCTACATGCCGGAGTAAGTCCTGACATTGATGAAGAGCAGAGGATTGGGTCCCACATGCTGGATCATCTTGAAAATTCATTTGAAAAGTCAGTGGGTGTATGTTTATATAAATGTAATAACTGAGCGAGAAAAGATGTTTCATACTAGTACATCTTTGTGTGACGTGCCAAAGCACTTGTTTATTTAGGGCTAGATTGTGCGAATAGAAATTCACTTAAAGTGGTGGTGTGGAGTTGTAGTGCTCCAAGGGGAGCACAAAACGTGTAAATCTTCCACACCCTTTTAAAGGGGTGCAGAGTACACCCCACTGTCTGGCTGGCCAGATTTATTGGGGATAGGGAAGGAGATGAAGCCGTTATTGCACCTGCTCTGAGCCCCTTTTTCTGGCCAGGTTGAGGAGCATCTCAGCAGCAGGGTCTGCGCTCCCCTGCGCGCAAGGCTGCAGTTTGGCCAGCCCTTACACAGGAGTGGAGCAGAAGAGTGTCCTTACTCCCTCTCCCCATCCCACCGCTGAGCATTCACCAGGGTACATGTAAACAGGCCATAGCCGTGAGTACCCCAACCCGGATTAACAGACTGGGGCTTGCGCTACCACTCTAGAAGTAGCTGTATAGATAGCACTTTGAAGCTGCAGCTCTGACTAGAGCCCAGACTCTCCCTAGGCTTCAGAGCCAAGCTGCAGCCTGAGGCACAACTTCTAAGAGCTGTCTGCCCAGCTATTTTTAGAGCTCTAGCGTGAGCCCTACTACCCCAGGTCTGTCAGCCCTGGCTGGGAGACGCACTGCCATGGGCTGTGTAGACAGTCTCGTAGTGGCTAGCCATTACCTAACCCTCTGTCCTAACATTTCATCTTTTAAGAGCTGTCAAGCAGTTACAGGCATTTTTGAGGAGCGAAATAGTAGATTGAAAGGTGATTTGATTACCAGGCCTGAGTACCTTGATGGGGAGAAAATATCAGATACTAATGAGTTCTCTAAACTAATGGAGAAGGACACAGCAAAAACCAACAGCTGACCGTTAAAGCCAGACATTCAATTTAGAAATATGGCTTTTTTTTTAAAACAGTGAGGAAGATTAACCACTAGAACAAACTACCAAGAGAAATGCTGGATTCTCCATCTCTTGACATTTTCAGATTTTGGATCAAGACTGGATGCCTTTCTGGAAGCTAGGCTTTAGCGTAACACAAGTAATTGGGCTATGGGAAACAGAGTGAAATTCTATGGCCTGTGTTATACAGGAGGTCAGATTAGAAAATCATTAGGTTTCTTCTGGCCTTAAACTCATGACTCTATAAAAGAACCTTTTTTACATGCTCACACCGAGGCACCTTAATATACTAGCGTAGGAACTGATTTATTTGTGTTTTAACAGAAAATATTGATGTTACATAGGTGGGCTAGATGGGCCTTTGGTCTGACCCACTATGGCCGTTCTTATGTTCTTACTCTCCAAGAAGCCTGTGATGGTCTTTGGAGATGTCAGTATAATTTTATATTTTGAAAAATTAAATGGTACTTAAAAGATTTGATTAAAAACAAACAGTAAATAAGAGTGTGATATGAGTCAACACTGTAACACTGTTGCAAAAAAAGCAAACATTTCTGGGATGTATTAGCAGGAGTATTGTAAGACAGACACGAGAAGTAATTCTTCCGCTTTACTCTGCGCTGATTAGACTTCTAATCTATTGTGTCCAGTTCTGGGCGCCACATTTCAGGAAAGATGTGGAGAAATTGGAGAAAGTCCAGAGAAGAGCAACAAAAATTATTAAAAGTCTAGAAAACATGACCTATGAGGGAAGATTAAAAAAAATTGGGTTTGTTTAGTCTGGAGAAGAGAAGACTGACAGGGGACATCATAACCCCTTTCAAGTACATAAAAGCTTGTTACAAGGAGGAGGGAAAAAATGTCTTAACCTCTGAGGACAGAACAAGAAGCAATGGGCTTAAATTGCAGCAAGGGTGGTTTAGGTTGGACGTTAGGAAAAACTTCCTAACTGTCAGGGTGGTTAAGCACTGGAATAAATTGTGGAATCTCCATCATTGGGGATTTTTAAGAGCAGGTTGGACAAACACCTGTCAGGGATGGTCTAGATAATACTTAGTGCTGCCTTGAGTGCAGGGGACGGGACTAGATGACCTCTCAAGGTCCCTTCCAGTTCTATGATTCTGTGATGGGTAAGGATTTGCTAGTTACATTTCCCATATGATTAACCTATAGAACACTACATTTCTTAAGTGTTAGCCTTGACATCTGAAAACCTTCTGTTTGGGATGTAGTCCTTCTCAGCTGCTCTTCTTCCTGAGGCTAAGAATGAAATAAAGTTGAAGAAAAGCACGAGTGCATGTAAGTCCAAATTCTGCTCTCAGTTGCACTAGTATAAGTATTGTGTAATTCTATGAAAGTCAGTGGAGTTGCCCCAGATTTACAACCAGGTATTTCAGAGAGGATTCTGTCCCTTTTCCATAGCATCTAGCTTCTTGCTTGCTCGGATTGGAAATCGCTAGAAAAGGGATTGTTATATGGGATTGCACTGAGTTAAATCCTAAAGAGGCCCTGGATAATTATCTGATCTAATGAACAAGGCAAGTTTTTGAAAAATAGAATTTTTTCCCATTAATTTTTTAAAAATTCGTTTCATGCTGAACTAATCTTTTATTTTTTTAAAACTTTAAACATAATTGTGTTGGTATTTTTGTAATTCTTAGTGTAGATGAGTTGAACAGAGCTCAAATAATTCAGGCAGCAGTAGCCCATTGGTAGTTGTAAGTGACAAGTAATCCTGTTGTTCTTGGCTTAGAATCTCAAGCAGCTGTATTTTTTTTTCTCTTCTGTCTAATGCTGAAGGAACAAAAGAAACTCAATTACATATATCTCTTTGCTTCAGGTTGATATTCTTCTCTAGCATTTCAACGTTCAGCCTCTGAGTGTGTTTTTGTAACTGTGTGTACGTAACATGAAAAGCCAAATTATACAGTATGTCTTAAAACTGTGCTCTACGCATTTCCCCAGCTATGGCATCCCCACAGCCCTGTGTATAAAAAGCGTCATCTTGTGTTTGTGTTGAGTGGAAGTAATTAATGCACTGAACTATGAATGGCTGGGAGCTTATTTAAAATTAATTCTATCAAAATAGCATCTTGCTGCAGTGATGAGAGACTTTTATATCTCAGGAAAAATCTTCAGTTGAAGGAAAATAACTTTTATTAGCTGTTCTCTTTTACTTACAAAACAAAATGCTGCATTCTTTCTTTCATGGATTGTTACTCAAAACAGTCTGTCTAGCTGTAAGATTTTACAGATCTTGGTTTAGAAACACTGGGCTCCATCCAGCACCCATTGAAATAGAAAACTCCCGTTGACTTCAAAGATGCAGGATCAAACCTATTATGCATGATAAGGCCCAGGTAGGATGAAATTCATACCTATGCAGTGGGCCTGCACAAAACCGAATAGGGCTTTAATAGGACTAAACTGGTGCATAGGCTTAATGCCAGTCCTCTACACTGATGAATTTAACCCTTATTTGCAAATAGGAAAATATACATTAGGGGCTAGATGCTCAAAGGAGCTCAGCACACTGGGTGTGGAATTCTATCTGGCCATACATGTCACAGTCAAAGCTGCCGGATGATAAACACTTTTGAGAATCTGCTCCTAATTGTGGGAGCACTTGAAAAGTCTGGCTATAGGGGAGAAATGCAAGTGATGAGTAATTCCCATTGAAGTGTATGGGATTTGCTCCTATCATACAATGGGAGGATCAGACCCAGGGACGGGAAATCCTTTCAGATTCATGGGAACCATGCATTATATTAGGGGGGATGTTACAGCTGGTCCATCTCTGTCTCTTCCAGTGTGTCAGTTGGAGGAACAGAGTGAGATGGTTTATAAGAAAAGCAAAATCTGTCTGGCTTTTTACTATATTTGCAACAATGGGCAAAACATTTTACTTCATTATTCAGCTCTACCAACAGCAAAGCCTGCCAGCGATACTTCAGAGATCCACATCTTTATTGTGTTCTCCGTTGTGCCTGTTTCATTATTTTTTTGTCAACCCATATCTACTAAAGATATACTGTGTATATATACTGTTATTTACCCCTTCACATAACACAAGAACCACAGGTCACCCAATGAAATTAATAGGCAGTAGGTTTCAAATGAACACAAGTAAGCACTTCATCACAAAACGCACAGTCAACCTGTGGAACTTGTTGCCAGGGGATGTTGTGTATTGCTTTTATACTTCTGGCCTTCACAAGTTCATGGAAGATGATTCCATCAATGGCTATTAGCCAAGATGGTCAGGGACACAACCCCATGCTCTGAGTGTCCCTAAACTTCTGACTGCTAGAAGCTAGGACTAGACGACAGGAGATGGATCACTCAATAATTGCCTTGTTCTGTTCATTACCTCTGACATATCTGGCACTCGCCATTGTCGGAGGACTGGATACTGGGCTAGATAGACCAGTGGTCTGACTCAGTATGACCATTCTTGTGTTCTTATCCATCACAGGTTTAGAAAGGCTGGATGAGAGGTTCGATTCGTCATTATTTATTATTATTATTTTATTTATTACTACTGTACTATATAGTACCATGGAAGGGAATGGCACTTTTTTCAAACTTGCTCAATTCTACGGCTAAGATGGGGACTGGGAGTAGAGACAGAAGTACTCAAGATTTATTTCCTATTAAAAAAAAAGTGTGTCCCCTAGTGGGAAATATTAAGGATCTGATCCTGCTCAGGGCTGAGTAGCACCACCTTTGAGTCTGAGAGTCACTGACTTCAAAGATAAGTGAGGACATGAAGCATACTGAGAGATTGAGCCTTAAAATAGCTGACCATATTTATTTATTTATTCAAATATCTAGCAAGCAACTATAGGCCCATCCCGTGCCTATTAAAAATCACAAAAACAAACAAAGGGCTGCCCCTAAATATAGGACCACACATTTCAACCTTTCTCCCCCCTTTATTCATTTAATTAAGAGAACTTTGGGCCTGCTTTCTTTGCACACCCAAGACTTCCTCTGATGTCAGTGGCAGATTTGGATGAACAAGGATTTCCATGCTAGGCACCCTCACAAAGGTAGAAATGGGCACGTTCACCACCCACCCTCAAATATTTACTGCAATGAGACTCACCTGACCTCTTACTACTGTGAGCTATTTTCAGTATAGACCTTTTCTTTCTGGGCTTATCTTCACTGCAACTTGAGTATTGCCCCTGTCTCAACTCCTTTCATGCACACAAATCCTTGTGTATAGTGATGCTTTCAACCCAAGTTGTCTGGTCCAGCAGGGCATGGTGTAGTGAGTATTACAGACAAACACAGAAATACCATTAACGTGAGCGTGCCTCCACTCAGTGCCAGAGGCTCTGCATTTCTCCCTCTCCAAAGTATATTTCTTCTCCCCTGATTGGAAGGGGCATATAGCAGGCTGACTAGTACCCTCTCTTTGTCTCTCTTCCCTCCACCCTGGATCACAGTTTGGGGAGGCAGTAGGGAGGAAAGAATGAAGCTTCCTTCACCATCCTCTGTCTCTAGTTCTGCTGCTGGCTGAGCATCCACCCTACAATTGTTAGACAACCTTAGTAGGGTGAGCAAGGAGCAACTTTAAGTGCTAATGGCTTGAAGCCATGCTGGGCTGCTGTGTGCTCCTCCATTTTCCCTTCTCCCGCCCACATGCCAGAATTTCTGTGTGCCCCACATTCCCCTTTTCCCTCATGCCAGGGTTCCTCATTGTCCCCACTGCCAGCAGCTCTGTTTGCATCCCGTTCCCTGTTCCCCCTCTCCCTGTGCTCCCCTTCCTCATTCTCCTCCCCATTACAAACGCCCTGTGTGCACCCCCTACCATGGGGTAGATAAGTAAAAAGTTGACACTGAATAAAAGGCTATTGGGATTAGTGAGCAGAGCTGAGATGGGGGGGTAGTGTTGTGCTGGAAGGTGTTAATGATGAGCTGCCAAAATCCTAACAGCCGGTTCCCTCCTCACCCCAAGTGGGGGGGCGGTCGTGGCCCACCCTCTGGGGACTCCTGCCACATCCAACCCCCCGCATTCCTTAATGCCCCCCCTGGGACCCCTGCCCCATCCCCCCCCTTCCCTGTCCCCTGACTGCCCCCCGCCACCCCATCCAACCCCTCCTCACATTCCTGATGGCCCCCTGGGACCTCTGCCCCATCCAACCACCCCTTCTCCCTGTTCCCTGACTGTCCCTGGAGCCCCTGCCCCTGACTGCCTCCCACCACCCCATCCAATCCCTGCTCCTTCCTGACTGCCCCCACAGGACCCTTGCCCCCATTCAATCCCCCTGTTCCCCACTCTCTGACCGCCTCGACCCCTATCCACCCACCCCCACCCCTGACCACCACCCTGAACTCCCCTCGGCCAGAGACCTCCCCCACAGATCCCAATGCCCCCGGACCCGCTATGCCCAGCACCCTACGCCCAGAGACCCCTCCCACTGACCTCCCACCACAACTGCACAGCACCCTTCACACCATACCCCCTGCCAAGCTCCCCCACCCACAGATCCCCTACTGTCCAGCACCCCCTTCACAGTCCCACCATCACAGCTGTAGAGTGCCCCATATACCTGAGAGAATGCTGCATCACATTCTGGGCATCATATTTTAAAATTCTGATTTTTTTTTTTTTTTTACAATAAATAAATGTTGAAGCCTCACCATGGCAGTGGGGAGCCACAGGCCACTGGCTGCATGGAGGTGGGAGAATACCTGCAGCCTCCCCCGGCTCTGTGGGACAGGGACTTGACAATGAGGCTGAACCTGACCCTGGCACAGCACAAGGGCCATGCCTGCCACAGAAACACCCTAGGGCCTGTCCCTTTTGTGCCCGGTGCACCAGATGTGGGAAGGGAGGCTCAGCCTGGCAGCAGGATCCAAGTGCAGAGGGACTTAGTGTAGGGGTATCCAGATGGGGCTAAGAGGGTTCTGTGGGGGGCAGTGTGGGGGCAGGCAGCTCAGTGGGGGATCTGGATGCACAGGGAGGTTCCAGGTGCAGGGGCAATGGGAGTCTGCAGGGGGGACCAAGTGAAAGTGGTTTGAGCTCAGTGGAGGGAGGAGAGGGGGAGTCTGGGTGCAGGGGAGGTGGGGTTCATTTGGGTAGGGGTCCAGGTGGTTGGGGCTCAGTGGGGAGGGTGTCTGTCTGGGGGGGCTCATCGGGGTGGTTAAGATGCAGGGGAGGTGGGATTTGTCAGGGTGATGATTTGATGGGCCTGCTTAAGGGGGGAGCCCCAGCTGCTGCCAAGAGGATCTGCACGCTGGGTCCCCACTTCCCCTATCCCCTTCTCTTCCCCATCCCATGCCCCTTCCACACTGCTCCATCTCCTCCACATCCCACCCCCTTCCTTCCCAAACTGCCTCTTTCCCCCTGCCCCCGCTTCCCCTATCCCCTTCTCTTCCCCATCCCATGCCTCTTTCCCACTGCTCCATCTCCTCTCCATTCCACCCCCTAGAATGCCGGCGCCCCATGGCGCGTGCCTACTGTGCGTCATTGGAAATCTAAACCACTGATGCCCAGAACAGTCCCTGAAATTTCAGAATGGATTAGATGCAGCCTTCCGAAGGTGGTATGTTACATCCACACAGAGAAATGCCATCAAGTTGAGTGGAGAGGATCTTGCTTTGCTCAGCCAAAAATATTGTGGGCCAGAGTCAGCCCAACTTTATCCCATCTTGTGTTGGTGCTGGGCTACAGCAGCAGGAGACAACAGCAAGAGGAAGTGTCTGCAACCTTCCCTCTCTAGAGAGACTCAGCACAGCCTGCAAAGTGGGGCAGCAGTAGCCAGGGAGTGGGGGGACAATGATTCAGCTATCTCCCTCCCCCAAAGTCCCAGCCAGAACATGATGAAACACCCCAAGGGAGGCTGGTGGATGGCAAGAGCATATGGCCTCTCTTGGGGTGAATCCCCACTGGCATGCAGCAGGATTAGCTAGCACAGAGAAGTGTAATTTATAGCTGCTCACAAGCAGTTTGAGTCAATCTGGCCCACTATCTAGAAAATGAATTATAGCATGGCAAGTCATCTAGTGATGAGCCAGAAGACTCTGTTAGCATTTTAAGAGAACTAAAACCTCCTCTGACTATGCAGAGCCATCCCTTCTCTTATGCATTATTTAGAAAAAGCTTTAACTTGCCTTTTTAATTTGTTTCTGCTTTATCCTTTCCCCCAGCTTCACATGTATTTTTTTTAACTTATCAGGTGATCCAGTTTCAGCTCACAATTTAGTCTTTTGTTTTGCACAGTGATTTGGGATATGCATGCCATGAGCACAGCAGATCAAACCTTTCACCTCCTATTTTTGTGTATTTTTCAACAACTGGCATTTTTAGAGCAGTGTCATAATATATCAAGATATTCTTTTTTTTAAAAAAACCTAGGGATAAAGCCTAGCTTCCTGAATCGCTCTAAAATATGGATGTAATCCAGCTGCAGAAGACTTACTTCAGAAGTAACCACCTGCAGATTAATGTTGCTTATTTTAAAATGGAAAATAAATTTGGTAACTTGGGGTTATTCACAGTGGTAAAACTATTTCTGAAGGTGTCTGTATTCTGTATGTAAGATAGGATAAGTCTGCTGTGTTCCACAATAAAATGGCAGTTCCAAATGGGGTAAATTAGACGATCTAGCTATTGCATGTTCATATAAACCAGCCACTATCTTTACTTGCTTAAATCCTCATTAAATTGTAGGTTGAAATATGGCTTTCTGTGCTCTAGGGCTTTGTGTACTGAGTCCAGAAGCACACCAACATTTAAATTGGTGGCTGAGGAATCACAGGGGAAGGTCAGTCACATCTGCTGAGCCCCTCCCTGATTCCATCTCAAAGGTGGGGTCCAGCTGTGTCATCATCTGCTTCCCTTATTCAGTTTAGTGGTATTAAATTTCTTTACCAACTTATTGGTATTACACCAATTGTGTATTATTCATTTTTCAGAAGCACAAGATACTACTGTACTGCCAGCACTCCTAACCAAAATCTGGGGTGTGCATTCTTACTATTTCACTGAAGAAATTATTAGACACTCACATCACTGCCTCTGGAAAATGTACCAATTAGCAGAATTCCTTTCTCATGTTAGTTCAACATGTAATCAGTTTGCAAGAGTTTGCACCTTCTGGGAGACTATGAATGAGTAAGGCTAAGATTTTGTCATAGTTATTTTTAGTAAAAGTCACGGGCACGTCCTGGGCAATAAACAAAAATTCACGGAAGCCGTGACCTGTCTGTGATTTTTGCTGCTGCAGATCCCTGGTTTCTCCTGCCACCGTGGTGGTGGGGAGCTGTGGGAGTTCCCCCCCTCCCCCACCCCGCAAAGCTGTCGCGTGTCACTGGAACCCTGCAGGAGGCTGTCGCGGTCGCTGGAACCTTGCCGGGGCCCTGCTGGCTGCCAGCTCCAGTCCCACGGCCCCAGGGGCTGAAGCAGAAAATGTCATGGAGGTCTCTGGAAGTCACAGATTCCGTGACTTCTGTGACCTCCGTGACATAAACATAGCCTTACTAATAAGGGGAAAAAAAACACAACATGGGCCAGATTCAGAGAGTTACATACCACTGGTTCTTCAGGGAACTTACTTAGGTTCTGTACCAGTTTTAGTATATCATTTATGAATGAATAGATCATAGTTTTATTATTTACAAAAAGCCTTGTAAGCATGCCCAAAACAACTATGAGTAAAAGAAGCCTGGGTGGGGGGAATATTCCCAGGGCCGGTGCTTCCACTAGGTGACCCTAGGCGGTCGCCTAGGGCGGCAGGATTTGGGGGGCGACATTTCAGCGGCAAGAACGCAGCTCCAGAAGAGGAGCTGCCGCCGAAACGCCGCCGATTACGGCGGAGGAGCGCTGCTGCCTAAGGTGGCAAAAACCCTGGTGCCGCTACTGAATATTCCCCACTCTGGAAGAGTACACAGGGAGAATGCACCACTTGCTATATTTAACATGAGATCAGACAAGTCCTTGTTCCCCATAGTGTACTCCACAATCTGGCACTACCAAGTGGATGGGATAGATCGCTCAATATACATTTCCCATCTCTGAATTCTGTGATTTTGTTGAAATCAGTGACAAGATTTTAAAGTTTAAAGATGTTCAAAGGAGGATATATTTAAGGGCCAGATGCTCAAGCTGATTGATTAATTTTGTATAGCTCCCAATGTACTGGGTACTTTCCATACAGATGAGAGCAGCAGGCCCACACTTACTGAAGAGTTAACAATGTAAGGGCACACATGGCAGAGATTAGGACAATATGCAAGTACAGGGGTCCTGGTGCTACTTGACTGCATCTCGGCAAAATAACTATTTAAATATATATGACAATATTAGTCAGCTAGATTTCCCGTAGGCTGCAGAGCAGACGTGGACTTTCAAGGCAAGGATATAGACTGTGGCTGAGCTCAGGAAGAGTGTTGCATGCTGCAATGCAGTATGGAAGAAAGATGCTGACAAATGACTGTTCAAAACTGGCATCAAATGCAGAGCTAAGAGGTGAAATGAGATGGGCAGATAAGCAGGAATAGAACTATGTAGGGCTTTGAAAATGGTGACAAGAGGCTTGAATGTAATGTGATAGCAGAGGGGGGAGCCAGTAGAAAGCCTTAAGAGGTGTGTGTGACATGATCAGAACAATAGACAAACTGGAATAAATTGATGAATTAAACAGTAATAAGTCACCAGTAGCAGATGGTATTCACCTGAGAGCTCTGAAGAAACTCAAATATGCAACTGCAGAACTACTAACTATGGTATGTAACCAATTACCTAAATCAGGAAACATGTGGACAAGAGTGATCCACTGGATCTACAGTACTTGTACTTTCAGAAAGCCTTTGACAAGGCCCCTCACCAAAAGCTTGTAAGCAAAGTAGGCAGTCATGGGATCAGAGGGAAGGTCCTCTAATGGATCAGTAACTGGTTTAAAGACAGGGGGAAAAGGATAGGAATAAATAGTCAATTTTTACAGGGGAGGGAGGTAAATAGTGGGGTCGCCTAAGGATCTATACTGGGACCAATACTGTTCAACATATTAATAAATGATCTGGAAAAGGGGGTAAACAGGGAGATTGTGAAGTTTGCAATCTTGTGGATTTATACAAAACCACTCAAGATAGTTAAGTCCAAAGCTGACTGTGAAGAGTTACAAAGGGCTCTCACAAAACTGGGTGACTGGGCAACAAAATGGCCGATGAAATTCAGTGTTGATAAGTGCAAAGTCATACACATTGGAAAACATAAACCCAACTATACATACAAAATAAGAGTCTAAATTAGCTGTTTCCACCAAGAAAGAGATCTTGGAGTCATGGTGGATAGTTCTCTGAAAACATCTGCTTGATGTGCAGTTGTAGTAAAAAAAAGGTAATTATGTTAGAAACCATTAGGCAGGTAGATAGATAGATAGATAGATAAGGAAGAAAATGTCATAATGCCACTATATTACTTCAAAGTATGCCCACACCTTGAGTACTGCATGCAGTTCTGGTGACCTCATCTGAAAAATATTTATATATTAGAACTGGAAAAGATGGGGAGAAGGGCAACAAAAATGATTAGGGGTATGGAACAGCTTCTATATGAGGAGAGATTAAAAAAACTGGGACTGTTCAGTTTAGAAAAGAGATGACAAAGGGGGGATATGATAGAGGTCTAAAAATCATGAATGATGTGGAGAAAGTGACTAGAGAAGTGTTATTTACTTCTTCATATAACACAGGAACCAGCAATCACCCAGTGAAATTAGTGAAATTAATAGGCAGCAGGTTTAAAACAAACCGAAGGAAGTACTTTATCATACAACACACAGTCAACCTGTGGAACTTGTTGGCAGGGGATGTTGTGAAGGCCATAAGTTTATCTGGGTTCAGAAATAATTGCCCTGTTTTGTTCATTTCCTCTGAAGCATCTGGCACTGGCCACTGTCAACAGACAGGATACTGGGCTAAATGGACCATTGGTCTGACCCAGTATGGCCATTCTTATGTTCTTACAAGAAAGGTGCCATTAGCAGCTGTATTTTGCATGATTAGAAAAGGACATTGTGATAATTTGGGAGGCCAGAGAAGAGAATATTGCTGTAGTCAAGCCCTGAATAGAGATTTAGTGGTATATGTAGAAGGAGATGAAAAACAACAGATTTTTGGGGCTGACCTGGGTATGTGGGGCAATGAAGAGGAAAGAGTTGGGGAAGAGGGAGCTTCAGATTATGGGATTTGAAGTCAATGGGGAGTTCTATTTAAAAATGATGGCGTGATGTGGCACAAAGCTTTTACCCAAAAACTGTTATTTTTACTGAACCTTTTTTATGAATAGGGCAGTGTAATTCTGATACTGGCATAGGGAGCTGACTCCTGATTGTTTTATGCTCAGCTTCTGAGACCCAACTAATCCCTGGTGTAGCTCCATAATAAAATAATAATAATTGATACTTTGTATTTATATAGTGCCTTTCACTACAGCCTCTGAAGGCCCTTTATAAAGGAGAGTATTTTTATCCCTGCTTTACAGTTGGGGAAACTAAGGCACGGCGGGTGACTTGTTTATGGTCACACAGTGAGCCAGTTGTAGTGCCAGGCATTCTCACCGCTAAACGGGGGTGAAAGTAATTTAAGGGCCTTACCTGCACGCAAGGCCGGGGTCCAAAGTGGGGGGCGGGGCCCTCAGGTAGAAGGGGCGGGGCCTCAGGCAGAAGGGGCGGGGCCATTAAATCCCTGGGCCCTTTAAATTGCTGCTGGAGCCCCATGGTTGTGGTAGCTGCAGCGGTGGCCGGGAGCCCTGGGGCTCTGGCGGTGATTTAAAGGGTCAGAGGCTCCGACAGCGGGGCTCTAGTGGCGATTTAAAGGGCCCTGGGCTCTGACCGCCACCGCTACCCTGGGGCTCTGGCAGCGGTTTAAAGGGCTCAGGGATCCGGCTGCGGTAGCGGCAGCCAGGAGCCCCGGGACCTTTAAACCACCGCCGGAGCCCCATAGTAGCAGTAGCTGCGTCATCGTCCAGGAGCCCTGGGGCTCCAACGGTGATTTAAAGGGCCTGGGGCTCTGGCCGCTGCCCTCTGCCGGTACAGTCGGCTGTGTACTGGCTCTTGCTGGTACTCCCAACCGGACCAGACCGGCTTACTTTCACCTCTGCCTCTAAATCAAGCAATCTGTATATATACTATAGTGGCCAATGGAGCTAAACTTAGGATAAATTTGGCCTCCAGTGTTTTGGGGGAAAGTATTTTGGATGGTATAGAAATCACACATCTTTCCCCCAGTTTCACGTGGATTCTGAATAAATAAGCATTTGTTTTAAATTCTGAATCAGAACAGGAAAGAGGTAGAGCTAGAGGCATTCCAGGTGGATTCTAGTAGATGAGAAAGCTGAGATGTGGGTTTGATTATATTGTCTGAGTTGGTTCTCCCACCATCATGCTTAAGACATGGAGAGAATAGTGCTATTTATGTTTCCTTGTAACCATCAAAATACAGTTTCCATTCTTAGGATTTAGAAATAAAAAGGCAATAATTTTGCCTCTACTGTGCTAAGCTAGTTTTTCAATAGGAGTTTAAAAATACTACTAATTCTGCCTTGCTGCAAAAGAAAGAAAAGAAAGGCCCACTGTGTTTTTAAGATGCTAATGAGGCAAGGGCATAATGATTAATTTACTAGCTATTCATATTCCTACTACAAATAAAGTCCCAGTCATTGATTTATGGGGTTACCAATCTGTCCAGTTCAGGCAGATTATTAATCACAAACACATTTTAAAAAAATTCAAACTTTTAAAATAAATTTGAATTCCACGTATAGAAAAAAACATAGGTTAATTGAATAAATACCTCAACTAGCATGGATTTGGTTACCAAAGTATCATCTTCTCATCTTGTTTCAATGATTCTAAATCTCTGTACATGTTATTGGATTTCCCAGTAGGCCTTTAATGTTACTACAGAATTACAGTATTTTTATATTTAATTCTAGCTCTATTCTCTTTGGCAAAAAAGAAAATTCAGTTTCAAGTCCACACCACTGAGGACTATTGAAGACAAAACACATTTTTTTATGATAGCCTCTCTTTTAAAAATAAATAAATGTTATGAACCTCACTTCCTTCCCAATTTCTGGCTCCTTTTCCATCAGGAAAGTTATTTATTTATTATTTGTATTATGGTGGTGCCTAGAAGGCCTCAACCAATAACGGTGCCCTGTTTTGCTACCCACTGTACAAACGTACACAGTAAGAAATGGTTTGTATGCCGAAGAGCTGCTAATCTAAGAAAAAAAGACATACCAATGGTGGGAGAAAAGGATGCAACATATGAGCAGAGTGATCAGTGTGATGGGTAATGAACTCATGTTAGTTCAGTGTTGTTCGTCTGTGTGTTGTTTTGTGGTGGTTGTTTAAGTGTATTGAAGGAGCCACAGTGGGTTGGGGGGAAATGTAAGATGGGGTGAATTAATAGAAATGAGGGAGTGAGAAAGACAAAGGAAAGGAAAGGTGGTGAGAAGCATAGAGAGCTAGAAGTGGAGGGACTGTTAGGGCTGGGACAGGAAGAGATTAGAGCTAACACCCAGGGAGAAAATGGGTACATGTATTTACAACACTACTGTGTGTTGACCTTCTGGTTCTTTGATGTGGACACAGAGGTAAAATGAGGACAGACATATGTCTAAGCAGCAGGCTGTAACTTTTATTAAACTTTAACACAGAGAGAGGTGCTACCCGCCCATCACCTATACTCTCTCATATCAAGGCATTTATTTGGTTCCAATGTGGGGGTTACAGGACTCCTTGTAATATAACCTGTAACTAGTCCCAGGGTTTCAGGGCTCCTTACCATATAACCCACAGCGTGGGGTAGACTCTCCTCAGCCTACCCCCCAGGACTGAGCTCTCTCTGAGTCCTAGCACCCTCCCACCTGCAAGGGGGACAGAACGTGCAGCAGGGTAGGGACCTCAGCCCACAAGGACCACAAGATTTCATCCCATCCCATGAGCCCAAACCCCATCAACAAAATTCCAAGTCTTTTATCTCTGGGAACTGTTCATTTTATTCTCTTTACTGCACTGGAAACTGGCCCCACGGGCCTCAACTACTAGCTTGCTCACTTCCTCCTCACCCCCCACAACCACGCTGCCTGGTATCACAATTACTGTCCAGTGCATTCCCTCACACCGTGTAGTCATATATCAGCACCTTCACCTGACAAATGTAGCCCAGCATCCCTGAAAACTTCTGGCTGATTGTAATAAGTGTCCCTGTGCTGTATTGCTGAACCCACTGTGTCCAGGAATATCTTGTTGACTTCTCTATACACTTTCTAGCCTTGTCTGCATGGGCTGGGTCTGTGGCTCCCTGCCAGACCTGGCTTGCGAGTACTTCTGATGATACTAACTTCATCTCTGGCCATGATTGCCACGCTGAGACCTGTCGGCAGGATTAGTTCCGGTTCTGCAGCTGTGAGAGGGAGGCCATTTCCTGCCTTAAGGGCGAGTGACGTACGGGGTGGAGGGTGGAGAGGAGTGAGTGGAGGGGCCTTGGGACGGAGCATGGACAGGGCCACAGGGGTGGGACAGAGCGTGGGCAAGGCCTCAGGTAAGGGGGGCGGAGCGGGGGTGGAGTCACAGTCCGGACACCAGCGGCCACCCTACTTCTAGGGAGCTTCGGGCACTCCTGTAGCCTCCCCAAATGAAAAATGCACGTGCCTCTTATGGCTGGAATGAAGGCTAAAGAGGCTCCACATGGCCCCCATGCCAAGTTAAATCCTGGGAGCTGGGGAATGCTGGCCATCAGCACCCTTCTCTCCCAGCTGGCCAATGGGTGCCAGAGACTCAGAGGGGGAGGAACTACCTATTACCCTTGGTGAGTGTGTCTCTCCCTTGCCACTGAGATTGTCCCCTTTTCACTGCCAGCCTCATCAAGTCTCCCACCCGTTGATGCAGGCAGGTGGCGTTTCTGAATAACCCCTTATTTACAGCCACACAGTGACTTAACAGTCACGTGCTTGTCTCTTTTGCTTCAAGATAGGATAACCATTTGAATTGGCATGATGGTTTTTTTTCTAGCAATGAGCTCCACTGATGAACTGTATAATATTTTAGCTGTTGCCAGTGGCCTTGAGGCTCTTTCCAATTATGAACTACAATGTTTTAAGAAAATGGTTAACAATCAAGAACTACAAATGCTTGACAGCATTTAAGAATATGAGGATTTGCATGATAGGTTTTTTCTGCTTAGTTTGCACTCTAAAGCAGGCTAATTCTGCTTTTATGGTTGTGAAGGGGTCGTTGGTGTTGCTCAATGCCAGAACATGGAAGTGGGTGTTGATTCTCATGCTTATCACTTTCTAGTCACTCTTCAGCTACCATTAGGCAAAATGACATTTAGCCTGTATATTTTGTCTATCCTGTTTGGCGAGGCAGTGGTGTCACACTCTCAGGAAAGAGAGAAATCATGTTAAAAGAATGATTCTGTTTGAAAGCTCTCCCTGCCATGACGTTAATTAGTTAATGTTTATACAACACTTTAAAGAGATAAAGTAATATGGAAATGCGAAGGCTTATTAATATTGATGTATTATCATTTACCATGATGTAAGTGTTACTAGGATGGGGGATACCTTAACCGTCCTCCTTTATTTTTCTCAGATGTAGAACAAAGTTAAGAAACATATTGCAGTCAGGCTCAGACTTGTTTAACAATAAGATAAGCACACTCATCTCCAAGTACTTTTCCCTTTGAATTTGAGCAGGGGATTGAACAATGTTTTTTCCCCCTCTCTTCTCTTCCTCCTTTTGGAGAAAGCTTAGACAGCTATAATAATAGGAAAGGGTGGAGAAGACAGTCTTTCTGACTGCTTCTGTAATTTTACTGGTGCTCAGATACCGCAGTGATTAGAACCATCTAGATAGCAAGTAGATATTCACAACTAATAGATTAGATTAGAAACTTTAAACTACACAAAGGATAACTGAGTTTATTTTGTAATTCCCTCCCTCCCCCCATTCCTACTAAGATCCATCTCTGAAACGGAAGAAGTGATTCTTAGGATTGTGTATCTCACCATAGGAGACTCTTCCACAAAAACTGGATTCTTACAGAAAGAGAATTTTGCATCGAGGATTCCATGGGCAACTCTATAGAACACATGGCTGTTATGATCATGTAGGTTTTCATCTGTAGGTTCCGCAGATTAGGGAAGGAGGCCCCTTTTTAGGGTGTGTAGGGAAGGAGTTCAGATAGAGGATGTTCTCTTATCTCTCACAAAGTCATCCCTTCTAACAAGAGGCAGTCTACTGTAATATATTTCTAGCAGCCAGAGACTCATAACTGCTAACTCCTCACAGTCAATCTCCCACTGTAATCTCTTAGGTGAGAAGCCAGAAAGGATTTTAAAGCAGATTGTGGAAGCCTAGAAATCCAGTTATTCTTGTGGGACAATGAGAAACTTTTCTTTTTCTTCTTGTAAACTCCTTTCTATTCCAGCCTGTCCTACCTCCAGTTTAGCCTACTGCAATAAATGTGCTCCCAGCCCCCACAAAGCATGGAACTAACAAAACATATGCTTACCGTTACCCTTCAGTTGTTTTATAAGTTGTCTTGTTAGGTGCCTAAAGCAAGATCCCTGTAGAAACATTTCTGTATTTTAAGTTATCTCCTTTGGAATGTTAGTTGTTCCCTCCTGTATTATTCATAAATATGGCAGTCATCCCGATGAGTCTCACCTAAGGGGAATATTTTTATTCCTTTTTCAGGAGCATTACCTGTAGCTTGGCTGTACTAGAAGTGCTCCTGATGCAACCTGAAGCAGGGGCATAATTAGCTATCTTCAGCAAGGGACTAGGCAGATAATAAATTGCATTCAAGAGCTACCTCATTATTTACTTATGTTGACTTCTCTTAGAAACTTTTATTACAACTGGAAAGACTGTATACAACTGAAAGATCTAGACTGTTTTCAGTGGTAGAAGATGACAGAACAAGGAGTAATGGTCTCAAGTTGCAGAGCGGGAGGTTTAGGTTGGATATTAGGAAAAACTTTTTCACTAGTAGGGTGGTGAAGAACTGGAATGGGTTACCTAGGGAGGTGGTGGAATCTCCTTCCTTAGAGGTTTTTAAGGTCAGGCTTGACAAAGCCCTGGCTGGGATGATTTAGTTGGGGCTGGTCCTGCTTTGAGCAGAGGGTTGGACTAGATGACCTCCTGAGGTCCCTTCCAACCCTGAGATTCTATGAAAGAGTCTTTATCTCAGATGAACCTGAGAGTCTGGACACATACACAAAGACTGTACATCTAAGGCTGGCCCTTGCCAGCCAGTATTTTTTATTCTTTTAGGCCTCCTTTGATGACCTAAGAAGATGGGGTGTCTTGGGCAAAATTACCCATCCTCAGAACTACAATAGTAATAGAAACAATTCTTCTCTGCTACTTGTCACAGAGCTGAGTTTGCTTAACTATTATAGTAAAAATATGGGTGTATTTCAATTGTTTAACCAGCATTGGAACAGGGGCCAAATTGTGCTCACATGCCACGTGAAACAGGAGTAACTCTTTTCAAGTCAATGATGTTACACTAGTGTAATTGACAGAAGAATTAGGTGCCCCAGAGGATACTTTTAGACCAGAGCACCTAGTTTTGAAAACCTGCGCAGAGAGAGGCATTTAACTCAGTCATTCTGGAAGGGAGAGATAAAAGGAAAGAACAGCAAAGGAGAAAGGGAAAAAGCAAAGGCATCAGTAGAGGGGAGAGAACAGATACTGGGAAAGGAGGAGAGAACGCAAATCAGGAAAAAAGGAAATTATTCTGGCTTGAGGTAAAAAAATATTCGAATGAAAGAAATGAAGAAACTTGGGGATAGATAGAAAAAGGGAAGTAAAACAGATAGTGAAGAGAAGAAAGGGAAATTGAGTGAGAGATTGAAAAGCAAGTAAAACTGGAGAAGAAAAAGAAGACAGCTATTAGTTGGTAAGTGAAGTGTATTCTGTTCCTCTACTTTATACACTGTTTCATTTTAGCACTCTGGAAAATATCCCATTAATTTTAGAAAATATTGTCTGCACTGTTGGGCCATGTAATTGAATTAACAGGAAAGTCTTTTAAAAATCAGTATGAATCAGCAGGAGGTAAACATTTTTCCTGAATTTCAGGGAAACTGTCTTACGAGCTAACACTGGATTCCCAGAGTGGCAGTGTAACTGTCTGGCATTATTCTGACTGTCAACAGGAGGCTCATTACGAAAGCATCTATGTCCAGTTCCCAAAGTATGTATGGCAAGAAATATTTCTCACCATATCAACTGTCAGAGTTCTATGCTGAACAAAATGGGTTCAGTGTTCTATTAAAGACCACTCTTTCAGACCTTCATTGGTTCCTCTTTCTCATCTTTTAATTGCCATAGTGATTTTTCCTGATTGCCATTTATTTCCTCTGGATAAAATGAGATTTATATTTAAGTACTTCAGAGGTGTTCAGATACAGCGGTGATGGAGTCCATATAAATCCTACCTCTGTTTTATGCTCTTCTATTGCCATTATTTATTCATAAGAGAGAGTACTTCTCAGAACAGCTTTAAGTTTGATTTCAAAGGATAAGAGTTTCATGTGAATGTCTAGCTTGTGTCCAAAACCTCACAATAAATCAGAATATTTTCTATGGTCTTTGAATGTTCATACAGTCAGCATGATTTATTTATTTGGAACTGCAGACTTGCGGCATTCTGAAAGAGTTTTCATTTTGTCTGGGTTCCATAAAATGAACAAGATTGCTTTTAAGGGTTCCATTGGTAGGTGCATAAAAACATGTCTGGCGGAGATTGACACAGCTTCAAAAACAGATCCACTGTAGTTTACTAGAGTCTTCTCATAAACATGGTCTTGCTTCATTATGCACACCGAGCACTCACCAGTGCTAAACGGGGTTACACACATGCAATGAGGAGAGAACAACCCAACGAGTCTCACTGATAAATGTAACGCAGAGAAGGCAGAGGCATCCACAGGGGACTAGGTTGATTTGGGGGTTGGAGGGCAGAATTAATTACTGGGCAGAGAACGGGCAGATGTGGGTGTGAGAGCTCCTGCAGCAGGGGCCAGAATCATTATACCCAATACATTTGGGAGAGTGGGCAACATTAATTTACACACCCACATACTCACTCACACACATACACCCCTGACCAAAAGCACGCTATACTCTTTGCTTTTGATCTCTTGAGGTTGGCAATACAGCGAACTCCCCTAGAGAACCTGGAATTGAACCCATTATTCCTGAGTCTCGGCATTCCTTTGCTGTCTAGCTAACAACTGTAAAACCTACTGGCAAAATGTGTGTCTCCATCACCTTCTAGTAGCTGGTCCACATAGACAATAATAGTTTTCTACTGCTACCAATTACTCTGTTATGTGGCAAAGGACTGTCCTGTGGATTTAAAGATCCCAACCCTGCTGATGACCCATGGCGGGGGGTCAAAATGGTTCTATATGATGGAATTTTTTTTCAGTGTTAAAAGTTTTTTAAAGGACTCATGTGGATAAAATAGAATATGATTCTGTCATGAAAGACTATTTCTTAGGAAGGAAAACTCAAATTCATAACTGCAAAATGCAGAACAACTGTCTAGGTGGTAGTACAGTGGAAAACGATCTGGGGTTTATAATGGAACACAAATTGTATATGAGTCAATGATGTGATGCAATTGGGGAAAAGGCTAATGTAATTCTCGGGTGTATTAGCAAGGGTGTTGTATTTAAGATTTCGGAGGTAATTGTCCTTGTCTACTTGGCACTTGTGAGGCCTCAGCTGGAGTACCATGTCCAGTTTTGGATACCATATTATAAGAAATATGTGAGCAAATTGGAGAGAGTCCATCCAAAAGCAACAAAAATGATGAGATTTAGAAAAGATGACCTTTGAGGAAAATTTGAAAGAATTGGGCATGATTAGTCTAGAGACGATAAGGCTGCGGTGGGAGCAGGGATGGAAAGACATAATAATTATCTTCAGATATGTAAAAGGTTGTTCTAAAGAGAATGGTGATCAATTATTCTCTGTGTCTAGGGTGGCATAAGAAGTAATCGGTTTAGTTTGCAGCAAGGGAGAGTCAGGTTAGATATTAGAAAAATATTTTCTACTATAAGGATAGTTAACCACTGGAACAGGTTACTTGAGGACTTTACTGAATACCCTTCATTGGTGCTTTTTAAGAACATCTTAGACAAATGCCTGTAGTCCAGTTTTATTAACTTCCATTGATGGGCCTAAACCAGAATCTTAGTTCCAGAATCCCCACCTGGAACCTTAGGAAAACTCATATTCATGGTAAAGCTCCCATAGACTTTAGTGGGGCAGGATCAGGCCCTAATTCTCCAGTATCCCAAACCTGTGTAGTGAACCTTCAGCTCTGCCTTCGTGTGTTGCTATTACATCAATCTAATGTGAAATATAGGACAGAAGCCCGGTCAAAAAAGGGAAGAGAGCACAAAGAGATGTCCTCATCTTTACATGGATTAATTCTCAAGTCCAGGCAGGGTGATGTTCTTCTTGACTATTTAATAGGCATATGTTTCAATTTTTCCAGGAGAGGCAAAAGCCCTACTTTGTACTGCATAAATGATCAAGCTCCAGCATTGCAAAATAAATTCACAACTATCTATGGTAAAAAGGAAATGGTGTATGAGGCTTAATAGCTAGTCTCCTTACAGGAGTATACATCTTTTTTAATGTGCCTATTAGAATTTTGATTTTTGTTTAATGAATGAAAATAAGGAGTACTTTTGATTTTCTTTTAATGAAGGAAAAGCTAAAATACTGAAAGAAACTTTGAGAATTGTAAAAGTAAATTTCTCAGCATATTGGCTTAAAATACAAAATAAAAATGTTCTTTAGGCTGATTTCCTTAAAGGTTTAAGAAGAAAATTCTACCACTTCCATCAGCACAGCATTTGGAAATTTTACATGGTAAAAAGCTCTTTATGCCAGGAATAAATGTAAAATGTTCTCAGAAATACATTTTCAGAGGCTACTATAGTTGATGACTGTATACAGTCTATCATATGTTCCCAAACTCCCCTAGGAGCCAGAGTTTTGATGCTCAAACAATGCTGTAACAGATCCATATTTTGTGACACAATCAATATGCAATACCACTGCAACAGCGCACGTGTCTTCATGTGGAAGGGGGATGATTGTGCTGTGCTCTTCCAAGTAATAAGAGCAGCAGAAGGCTCCCACCCTCTTCAGCAGTAAAATGAGCTGACACACATGACTCCACCTCCTCCTCCCCCTAAAGGATAAAAACACTTTGTAGAGATAAATTGTGGAGCTACTTTGGAAGCAGACTCCTCAGGCTAAATTTTCTGCTCATGTAAACTCCACCAAAGTCAGTGGAGCTGCACCAATTTACACCAGTAGAGAATATGTTCCCGCTTCCTATGTTCCATAATTCTTAATTATTGGGATCTTCAGTGTCCTTGCCCATGGCCATAAACATAGCAGGAGACAATCTGATTGAGCTGATCATTCTTGTCAAGTATTAGTGTAGAATGCCCTTTTGCTCTTCCATGGATATAGAAGAGGGGAACGTTTCCCCCCTTAGAACAGGTGTTATCTTGCATCACTGCAGAGCCTAGAGATCTCAGCAAGTGTCATGGGCTGCTGAAACTAAAAAGAAGTTTATCTAGCTCAAGACCGTAATTGTGAAACATCAGGAGTGAAATCCTGGCTCTATTACAATCAAGGGGAGTTTTGCCATGAACTGCAGTGGGGCCAGGGTTTCACCCCAGAAATGTAATGTTTTCATTTTTAAAATAGTTATTAATGATGATGGCACCATGCTTTATTTGCAGGGTACCCATATCTGAAGGACTCTAGGTACTTATCAAAGCGTAAGTCCATGGTGACTTTTAAAAGCAAGGAGGCTATTATGAACTGGATCCTGAAATGAAGGAGTCACTGAAGGTGTTTGATGTGGCCATGCTTTTTTGTATGTGTTGGAAGGTGTACAGTGCAATATTGTATGTGCTGAGATCTAGAGACTTGAGAGAAGAGATAATGGCATGAATGAGGATTTCTGTGGGGGTAGCATAGAGGCATCAGCACATGCGGGAAGTGTTGGCATAGTGTTAACATGGTGTACACATATGGGAGGAGAAGAAAGAGGAGGAAAGCTCAGAGTCAAAACCAACAACAGCATACAGACCAAAGAGGCAAATGGGAAATCTATGTCACATGGGGAGATTTGGCCAAGTTACACTCATCCCCCTGAGACAAAAATCCCAGAGAAGTCAGATCGTACATTATACCAAGATTTTATTGTGTATCATTTCTAATATAGTACTACACTACTATGGGGTACTCCACTATTAGGTACCACCATTCAGGTGAAGTGTTTCACCAGAGCCCCTTGTTGTGCCCATGTTTGGTGGCTGTTGAAATGGGAGTCAAAGATCCTGTCTGTCTGTTGTTTCCATCTGTGGTCATAGATTGTAAATGCCCCAGGCAGGGACAGTCTTTTTATTATGTGTTTGTACAACACGTAGCAAAATGGCCCTGGTCTATGATTGGGGCTCTGTCAACAGGGGGGTCCCCTGCCTATTGGTTAGAGTCCATGGCAGCAGCCCAACCTAGTGTTTAATCCATGGTGGCAGCTCTGCCTAGCAGATAGAGCCCGCGCTGGTAGGAGTAGAGGTAGGGGAACCTGGTCCACCTCTTCACTGGGTTTTGACCAAGGGCCCTCTTGAGTACTGTAGGAACGGTGTTTGCCACATGTGATACGGCTAATAACCTCTCCTGGGTCTCTTCCTATCACCCTATTCCTCCTGGAAGAGTGTTAAAGCTTGTAGGCATCCCTTGCAGTCCAGCCCAGGGGTCTCTGTGGGGAGAGAGTCCCTGTTATGCACTGCAGTCCCCCTCTTGGTGATGCCCTCTCCTGTTGTAGTCCCTCTGTAGCAGTGAGCACAGGTCCATTCACCTCTACTAGCTGCCTGGCTGAGCTGCAGTGCCTCATTTTAAGCCCCTCCTCCAATTGGAGCATATCCAGAAGGCCCGCTGGGGTGGGGATCCCAGGGCCCACGGCTGTTCTTGTACCACTATCTCCATTAATGTAGGGTTTCTCCATCCCATCACAGGCCCCTAGGTGTTATCATAATGAAAACAACAAATAATAATCCCACAGAGTTTTTGAAAAGAAGTAAAGAATAAATTTTTCATCCTGGCCAACATTCCTACCCTAATTAACACAACTTCTAAAGTCCAACGTTGGATGGGAACTATTGAACACTTTGTAACTGCTAAGATTGTCTTGTTAATACGTAGGGTATGTTGGGCTACTTTGAGTGTGACAGGTGCCATAAAAATCAAATTCTTGTAGTAATAATACTAAAATGTATTGAAATAGGGTGACCAGATGTCCCGATTTTATAGGGACAGTCCCGATATTTGGGGCTTTTTCTTATATAGGCTCCTATTACCCCCCACCCCCGTCCCGATTTTTCGCACTTGCTGTCTGGTCACCCTATATTGAAACAACGTGTGAAATCTGTGTCACAATATTCAAGGGCCACACACAATGTCTGTAGTGGCTTTGTAAATCTGTTTATATGAAAAGATAGATGAATAAACCGTCAACATTGGAGCCATATGCTGATGTTAGGATTGTCATCTGCTGAAACCGAGATTCTGTTCTGCATGTGTTTAATGTTACACACTATGAGTACTTTCAATGAAACTACTCGCAGTGTGTGAAGTTAAGATGTGCGTAAAGTTTTTGCTGAATCAGGGCCTAAGGTGATGTCACTAACATCTATCAAACTAACTGGATTCCATTATCACAAGAGATAGTTATTAGGGTGTAAAATCACCTGAGATTTCACAAGCAGTTAGCATGAGTTACCTCTGTGATTACTATAGGCACTCTATTTTAGGCACTCTAACACATTTAAAGAGGAATGGAACATGTGATATTCATGGCATTTTTAGTAGATATAACCATCTTTGATAACCCTAATGGTCCAGAAGTATCATCATTACTAAATGTAATATGGCTAAAAATCATTTGTCTGGCAGGGAAAATAAAAAGCTTTTAAGAGATAATAATAGATATAATATATATCTATATCTATAATATATCTATATAATATTAGGTATTTCACCAGGTCTGTAGAATAAATATATGTAGTGCTCAGATTCATAGGAAGTTTGACTGATACAGGAATTATGAAGGCTTTCTTCATGATTGGGACAAACATGGCTTTATTTAATAAAAGCTTTTATCTGGCCAGGCCCACTGAGATATAAGCACTTTGTTCACATGAGTTTTTTGTCAGCAGCATCAAAGTTGTACGGCAAGGTCAAACACTATATGACAAAAAGAGTCAAGAGCAATTGCATGCTAAGCTTAAATACTCCAGTGTGGCCCATTTGGAAAGTGAAAATCTCTTAGGATGTCTAGGGCCAAATAGTATCTTTGTCCAACTACCTGAGGTGTCTGACTCCCACTAATTATGGATTCTACTTATTAAAAAAATTGGAGAGGGGGATGGTATGGGGCAAGGAGGATTACTTGTTTCATAAAAGGCATAAAAATAGTTCCAGACAGTTAATTTTGAACTGATGCACTGGAGCATTGTTAAAAAAGAATCTGATCTAATTGTAGCCAGGTATGTCCTCTGTTGATCAGTTCTCCTAGATGGGAGCTGCTTTCTAGAAGAAAGGGAAATTTACAGGGAAGAAGAGGAAGCTAGTACATATAATAAAATTTTAATGCAGTTACCTGTGGTACTGAAATGCCAAGGATTCTAAAGGCCTTTGTTCCCCCTTCCAAATCTTAAATGGATAAAATTACATTGTGAAAAAGATCAGGCAGTTTAATTAGTGTAACCCTTCTGCCAGTCAGAGTCGGCAGCAACAAGGGCCGGGTTCCGTATCTAGGGGTTCCATTCCAATAACACAATGCAAAACCGGCTCGAGCCCCCACCCAGTGACCTGGGACAAATATATATCACCCCCCCGGGCACCTCTAAGAGGCAGTACTTCCCCTCTCGCAAGCACAGAGTCTGAGTGTAGAAAAACCTTTTAATGACAAAGAGAAACAATGCGGCCTTTTGCTGGGGAAACACCACATCTAGGATTTGTAAACCAAACTGTGAGCAACGACCCACCCCAGCAAATTGGCCATGTCCTTTCCCTTTGGTTCTTGAGTCCAGCAACCCAAAAAATCACCCAAAGTCCCAAAAGTCCAACAACCCAAAAGTCCAGACCCAGAGTTCAAAAGTTCATCTGCAGTGTTACACCCCCTCCAGTCTGGGTAGAAATGGGGAGGGGAGAGGTAAGGGGCACCTTACGTGGCTCGAAGCTGACTGCCCCGTCCCTTCGTGGGGCTTCGCTCGGCTCTGCTCTGCTCAGCTCCGCCAGCCATCCCACGAGTCACTCTGCTCAGCCGTCCCGCAAGCCGCTCCGGCTGTCCCACCAACTGTCCCGCTCCGCCAGCAGCTCCGCTCCGTCAGCCAGCCTGCAAGCCGCTCCGGCTGTCCCGCCAACTGCTCCGCCAGCAGCTTCGCTCCGTCAGCCGGCCTGCAAGCCGCTCCGGCTGTCCCGCCAAGTGCTCTGCTCCATCAGCAGCTCCGCTCCACCAGCCGCTCAGCAATATATCTTCTGGCTCCCCCACTACTTAACACGGTGCTCAGTGATTTCAGCTCATAACAATTTCAGCTTTTTAGTGATTTCAGCTTGTAGTTAGGGGAGCCTTCGTGCTCATTTGCACACTTAGTCCAGAGTAATTCCAACTCAGCAGCCTGTGATTAGACTCCTAAGGAACTCAAAATTAGCTCTGATATTCCACAGTGGAGAGAGAGAAGGAGGTGTAATTGACATTTAGGACCCTCAGAAGAGGCCCATGCCACCAGATACAAATACCTATCCCCAGCCTCTCTCAATTCACTGGGTTTTGGAATCCATGTCCCTCGCCTAGCAAGTGCTGCTTAGCTAAGGGCGAGTCCCTTCATCATAACAAAAGCCCACTGTCCTTGATTCACATAATCAGGGTAACAACACTTTATTCTTCCTGCCCCAATAACAGAGAAACTGGGGCTCCCACAGCAGTCAAGGTGACCATTTGGGCAAGCGGTCCATCATGCTTTGCAGGGTGGGTGTGTCCATGCAAACAAGATTAGCCCCTGACATCCCTTTCCACAACTCACCACCAGATGTCAGGGTAGAGCTCATCCTGACTCTGCTTACATTAGTTAATGTTTGTAATGCACTTCCAAGATGAAAAGAGTTATGTAAGTGCCATGTATTATTAAATGATATTAATATTAGTTCAAAAATTAATGTGTTGAAACTAGTTCCACTGCTTATGTGCATAAATGAGACTTTATTATTATTGTTTTATTGTATTAATTAATTTATTTAGCCAAATTTTCATGAAAAAAACCACAGATGTATTTCCTGGAAGTTTCAACATTGCCTGTTGGAAGTGAAACTCTTGTAAAATGAGTGCACTTCCATGATAATTATGAGCATTTATAGAATGGTCATCAGCATGGTATCTAAATATACTTTGTGTGGCATAAGTAACATTTCCATATAATGTAGTAAAGAACATCAATGAAAGAAGTAAAGGGGTATAATTCCTGCAGTCACCAGTCTAGTCCCTTGCTCCAGGGGCAAACTGCAATCTGTTTTGGCCACTTCCCTCAGGGCTCTAGCACTTTATCTGCCCTTCCTCCAGGGCCTCAGTCTGGAAGTCCTCAGCCAGAAGCTCCTTCTGCTCTGCTACCCTGCCCAGCACTGCTCTAGCCATGGTGCTCCTAAGTAGCCAGTCCTTCTCCCTAACAGGCCAGGAAGAGACTCTCTCTGCTCTGTTGAGCAGCCCTTTATATATGGCCCCTGCTGGCCCTGATTGGCTGCTGCAACAAGCCACATCCCGATTGGCTTGCTTAGTGAGCCCTCCTCTAATTGGAGGGTTCTGCTCAGGCTCCCTTTGGCCTGCTTTAACCCTTCCTCTTCCTGGTGTGGGGCAACTGCCCCACTACATGCAGCCAGCTTATACTAGGTTCATCTAGGCTATATTTCCCTGGTTTGTTTATGAGAAGGTCAGATGAGACAATATCAAAATCCTCACTAAAGTCGAAATATATCATATCTACTGCTTCCCCCTATCCACGAGGCTTGTTACCCTGTCAAAGAAAGATATTGGGTTGGTTTGACATGATTTGTACTTGACAAATCTGTGATGACTGTTACTAATCACATCATTAGCTTCTAGATGCTTACTAATTGCTTGTTTGATTATTTGCTCCATTATCTTTCTGGATACCGAAGTTAAACTGACTGGTCTATAATTTCCTGGGTTGTCCTTGTTTCCCTTTTTAGAGATAGTTGTACTTTCTAGTCCTCTGGGATCTCTCCCATCCTCCACAAGTTTTCAAAGATAATCGCTAATGGCTCAGAGATCTCTTCAGCCAGTTCCTTCATTATTCTAGGGTGTATTCCATCAGGCTCTGCCAAATGGAGGACATCTAATTTGTCTAAGTAATTCTTAACTTGTTTTTTCCCTATTTTAGCCTCAGACTGTACCCTATTTACACTGATGTTCACTATTAAGTCGTCCAATCTTTCTGCTGAAACTAAAACAAAAAAGGCATTTAACACTTCTGTCCATGGGCTTCCTCTAATTTATTCTAATATATTTGCAAAATGTTTTCTTGTTACTCCTTGTGTCCGTAGGTATTTTAATCTTGTTTTGTGCCTTGCCCTTTCTAATTTTGTCCTATATGCTTGTGTTCTAGTAAAAGCTGATGGCAAATTGTGTAAAGCCACAATGACTGACTACTCCACGTCTACCATGAGAAAGCAAGTGGAAATCGGATACCCTCAGTCTCATGAAGATAATCTGCTAAAGATTATCTGGGAGCACTATGCTTTTAAAAATGGTAGTCCAAACCCAAATGTAAACATTATCGCAGAAATTTGTTTTAAAAATCCATTTGTTACATTAAAGAAAATGGGTGAAATCCTGGACCCATTGAAGTCAATGGGATTCCTTTGTCTGGGGGCATTCTCTTGACTCCAGGGACTCCAAGGGAGCCAGGATTTCACCCAATATATAGTATTTTATTTTTAGTGTGCTGAATACTGTAGACCAGATTGTGATCTCTTACACTGCTGGAGAACTGTAGTAACTCCAATAAAGTCAAAACAGTTACTCATGTTGTGACTGAGAATAGAGTTTGGCCCAATTTTCCTGCCTTCTTTTTGGCTACTATATGAAATGGGTATGCTATGACTTCTCTCAGTTAAAGAGAGAGTTATCAGTAAGGCTTAAATAAAGTATTAAGGGAACATAAACATTTTCCTCCCAGATCAGTATGACTGTAGTCAAGGTTTGTATTCTGCTCTCTGCATGCACACGTCCCACAATCTTGTCCTGCATGTAGGGAGAATAGGATACTAAACTTGAGTCCTACCTACAATATAGATCTCAGAGAAGAATTTTGACCACAGGGGTAATAAACTATTCACCTTGTAACCAAATAAGTTATCAATGTATTGAAGATTTGTTGGAGGTTAGGGAGACAGAGAGTTATTAAAGCTGGTCAGCTAGAGTAAAATGTCATTAGGGTATAGCAATAGTTTGCAGTTTAGAGGCTCTTTTAATTACAGATGTTCCTTGATATTGTTGGGTCCTCGTTCCATTTAATTCTAGATAATACTGAAGGGGAGAGAGAGCAACTCTGAGGATAAGAGTGCAGGCATTTATTGCTACTATAAATTTACTGTGCAGTGCTTGATATTTAAAAAGATACCATTTTAACCTGCTGCTAGAGGCTGATTATTAGAGCTGGTCAAAAAAAAAATTTTATGGAACAATTTTTCAATGCAAAATGCAGTTCAGTCTAAATCAAAATGTTTAATGGAAACGTGTCTATTATGATAGAAGTAAAGGGGTACAACTGCAATAGCTAGCACCAAGTGGCTGTACTCTGATTGCAGAACTGGTGGGGAAATTTTGAAAAATGTCGCTTTCTTGAATTGGATACAGCAGGAAAGTAGGAGACTGATGTTAAAAAAATTAGGTCTTCATTGAATAAGGAATCTCAATGAATTTCAACAGTTTCTTTTGCATTCTTCTGTTGGGGATGTAGAGTCAGATTGATGTAATTTGCCTGCTAGCAGAAACAACATTCACCCAAAGTTGTGAATCCATGAGGATTCTCTTCTATTGTGCATAGGTTCTTAGACTCACTGTAGTATCTGAACATCTTCCAGCAGTGCATTAAGAACATGACTAACATCTGTCATATGGATTCATTCTTTCTCACATCCTTCCCCAGAATTGTGTGTAGTGTAGTGATTTGTTTGTATAGACTTTTTTATGTACACATTGCTATTTGTTTATATTAGATAAAACAGGTCAAATAAGTTCACCTTGCTCTTGGAACAGAAGGTAGTGAGGTTTCTGACAGTCCTTCATTTCTGGGGGTGTTCTTTCCAGTGTATGAGACTAGCCCTGAGAAAGCTCTGTCTCCTGCATAGATGAGTTTCATGTTGCGTAGAAAGTCCAATGGGCCTGAGGAACAGAATTGTTGACCACGGTCCTCATCCTGGAGTTTTAGTAGGTGTTTTAGACAGCTTGGGCCCAGGCCACTGAGGGTACATCTGCACATAAATAACTTCAAGACCCATGGCATTGTTGTGGCTAGCCTGGGTCAGCTGACTCAGGCTTGTGGGGCTCAGGCTGTGGGGGCTAAAATTGCTGTGCAGACTTTTGGGCCCGGGTTGGAAGTGTGGGCTCTGAGACTCTCCCCCGTCTTGAGGTCCTAGAGCTCGGGCTCCAGCCCGAGCCCAAACATCTGCATAGCAGTTTTACAGGGCTGCAGCCTGAGTCCCACAAGCCTGAATCGAGCAGCGAGTGTTAATTGCTGTGTAGACGTATTTTGTGTGTCTGAAGATAAGGACCGAGATCTTGCACTTGATTCGATGTTCTATGGGAAGGCAGCGTAGAGAGTGGAAGATGGGTTTGACGTGCTTGTGATAACCCATGTAGCAGAGGACACGTGCCAAAATGCTGCATTGCTGTAGTCTAGACAAGAGGTGACAAAAGCATGTATACCTGAGGCCAGGTAGGTCATTGTCTGCCAGAATGGGCAACTGCCATTAGAACTCCCCGCTGGAGCCTCACCCTCTACAGCACAGAGGGAGAAGCAGGGTAAGGCACTGCACAGGCTTGTGCTGCTTTGGGCCATAGTTTAGTGTCTGGGTGAGAATCTGGTGATGACCCACTAGCCCCCTTGTTTCACCCTTTCCCACCCACCCACTCCAAATCTTCAAAGCCTGAATCCCATGGAGTCAGTATGTTGAGTAGGTGGCACTCCCATGTTCTGTGCCCCTGGTATCCATAGTAACAGGCCACCCTTCACTCACGGAAGAGGTGACAGGAGCCTTAGTCTGTCACAGAGTTTAAACTGTGTAATTCTCATTGTTTTTAATGGGAATTATGCTGCTAAAAAATCCTTTTAGCAGCAATGTAAAAATTAAGTCTCAAATTCTGTTCTTTGACACTTGTAGTGAGTACAGCCTCCTGCATTGCGCTCTCTTTCTCTACTAGGAATTCCATGCACACAAGTACAGCAGAATAGTGGAACAGACAGATGCTATATAGATCAAAAAGCATACTCTTGTCTTCAATTTTTACAGAATGTGAGGGGTAAAGAACCAAATTCTGCACTGACAGGTGACTATGCATGCCCAGAGACAGAAATGGCCCTTTAAACTTAGAGAGACCAAATGCTTTCTGTCCACCCTCCAACACACCAGTCTACATTCCTGGATGGAATAAGAAACACTGCTGCCATTTCTGCCATTCAGTCTTGCTCTTCAACAGCAGAAACTTTGTTGGTTGTGGGACTTGTAAATTCTGCCTCCTTTAACTACTTGACCTTATTTCCCCTTTGCTCCTTTTCTCATAGACTAAGATTTGATTCCCCTCCCCCTCTCCTCTGTAGACTTTGCCTCCTACCTTCACTCCCATAGTATCTCACCCACCTTTCTTCTAGGGTTGCCAACCCTCCAGGATTGGCCGGGAGTCTCCAGGAATCGGCATCAATCTCCCCGTGACTATTGAAAGGAATCCGTGAGATTGTAATAGGATATTTTAAGAAAATGACATTACGTCATGTTGGGGGGAAAAAATCTCCCGGAATAGCTTTAGTCAAAGTTGGCAATCCTACTTTCTTCACTGAGATAAAAGCTAACATAAATAGGAAAAATGTTCAGATGTATAGGCTACAATGCTAAATTTCTATTTAGTATTTTATTCTGCCACTTCATTTATTTATTGGTAATACTGAGAATGAAACAAATACTTGAGTACTTTTCCTAAGAATATTCACTGGACTAAAAACCAAATTCACGTAGGCTGTTTACACTTCCCTTTTATTTTATTGCTATCAGGAATCTTTGGGGAAACCAGCACATGAATAAGACTATTAACAGGATTTGTAATAGACAGCTGAGTCTAAGAATTATGCTCATCCAATCAGTAAACAGAAACTATACCATGTGAACTATGTGTTCAACCAGAGCTAACTAACACTTCTCGAATATCAAAGATTAGCAATAAACTGCTCATAACTCTCTGTAGACCAAGAATTATTAGTGCCATGTATGTTTCAAAAAAAAATCGTAGCAAATAAATTAGAGAAGAGCATCAGCTGCTAGTGGACACTTTGATAACAACAAAAAAGACTAATGAATCAAATGAGTTATTTGCTATGAACTGACCTTTCAGCTCTAGTAACACGTTATGATCTGCTTCCACCTGTCAAGGTCTTTCTTTTATCATAGGGAACTCTAGTGATATCATGGGTAGCAGATTGGAAGAGGTAGTGCACAAATGGGAGTTTTGCCATTGACTTCAGTGGATCCAGGATTTCATCCGATATTTTAGGTTTTACCTCTAAGTCCAGCTGCCATGTGGGATACAGGTGATAGTGGTAGGAAGCTAGAATCTTTTAAATAATTGCAATATTTGCCATATCTGTCCAGGTCCAAAGTTAATTTCTGTCCCATTACACAAATGATAGTAGCAAATTTTCATACTGTAGTTACAAATGGTTTCTAAAAGATAAGACGTAGGTAAAACCTGTATAAATTATCTTAATTGTTGCATATTGTACAGGGCAAATGCTCAAAACAACTTATTCATAACATTTGATTATACACAATGGGCTGGATTCTCCAATCTGCTAAGAATTTTTTGTGCTGCTTTTGCTGGGTAAAGTGGCCTTGAGCTGCCTGGAGATTCTCCAGGGAAGAATTCTCCTTGGTGTAGGGGGAATCTCGGCTAAACTAGAACCTCCCCACTCCTGCCTGCTGCTTCCACCTCTGATGGGACCTGTCAGGAGTCGGAGGAGGTGTGCAGCCAGCACATAATCATAATTTAGAGCAGGAGGCAGTTAGAGCGGAAAGAAGGTCTAGTGGTCAGGGCCCATAGCCTGGGATGCAGGCGATCTGCGTTCAAATCCCTGGTCTTCAGCTGACGTTATATGTGACCCTTGTCTAGTCACTTAGTCTGTCTGGCTGTCTCCTCTGTAAAATGAGATAATAACACTGCTCTGCCTCATGTTGTCAGGAGAAACACATGTTGTGAGACACTCCTCTGCCTCATGTTGTGAGGAGAAATACAGGTAATGGGGGCCAGATAGGTACCTCAGCAAGGACCCTTCCTGCTCTATTTACACTGGGACTGGGTGACTCTGAATCAGGGAGCTCTGACCTGCTCTCTCCAGCCACCACACACAACTATGCCCGAGTACAGCTTGTGTGTCGTGGAGAATCAGGGCCAATATATTTTAGTGTATGTGTGAGAGTGAAGACCCGTTTTTGACACTGCACTGGAATGGAAGTGGATGTATCAACGGGAGGAGAAATTGTGCTGGCAAACTGGCTCAAACTAACTCCAATCAAAGCCAGTATATGAGGTTGCAAGATACCTGTTCCATGCAGCTAGCTGTTGCCTTCAGTTGAGCCTGTCAGAATTGTAAGAAACTGTTGGCATATCAAGCATAATTGGATACAAGCAGCTGGCTCCCCTTGAATCTGGTAATATGAACTTGAGGAGACAGAGAGAGAGAGCGAAGAGAATATGTCGGGAGCTTGAGAAAACCAAACCACTGAAATCTTTAATTTGCTGCATGGTTTGACTCTGAGATGCAGGAACTGTTTTGTTTTGTTTGCATCCTGGCTGATGAAAACCTTAATTTTATCCTGGACTTCATCAAAAGAAAGGCTCAATTTTGTTAGGGCTAAAAGTGATCTTTTGGATTCCTTTTGTTTCCCAAGTTGGTATAAAAACACTAGTAGGCTCACAGCCATTTTTTAAAAAGAGCATTGAGTTTGTTCACCTGTGCCAAGACTTTTCTGATTCCTCAGGATATTTAAGCACATGTCTAACTTAAAGCATGTGAGTAGTGCCTTTATATTTTTGTGTATTCATTGGTTTACATAGCATCTATTGCAAGCACTTTCCATTAAATATCTGACTTATTGCTAGACTCATCTGCTGTGGCCTCAATGAGCTGTTAGTAGGTATTCCATGCATCATAGAGCGCATACTTGCCATAAATACTCTGAGCAGGATTCTTGGGCTGCTCTGGTGAGCAGGTCTGGCCAGGGGAATTCCCCCTGGGTGATGTGGAGCTGGTGTAGTGGCTCTACAACATTCCATCCCCAGGCCCCACAGAGGGCATGGCTGGTGAAAGAGGCTATGATCAGAGTGACTGTGTGCTCTGGCTATTTGCAGCCACCAGAACTGTCGGTTTGGCCAACCATGGGTAACCAGTTGTAAATTAGAGCAGTCTCAAGCTGCTGTTATGTTGGAGGTCAACCCAGCTCCTGGACAGCCTCATATTCGGGGAGCCACAGGGTGGTGTAAAGTCATCTTTGCTCTTCCCTCCAGACTTGCACTGGGCACAAATTGGCCAGACCCAAGAAACAAGGTGTCTGACTCTGGTGGGCCTTCAACTGTGAACACCTTAGAGAAACAAAATGCATAACGCTATCACTATGGAACATGAGGAAAGGGGTTTATCTCTTGGGTGACTAAGTCCTAAGTTAGAGGCAGTGTGATCTAGTGTTTAGGGACTGGGAGTTAGTAGTCCTGAATTCTAGCTGTGTTTCCTTGGGCAAATCACTTAAATGCCCTGTGCCTTAGTTTCACCATCTGTAAAATTTGGATAATGATACTCTCCCACCTTTGTGATCTGCTTTGAGATTAGCCAAAGAGAAGTAGTGTATAAGTGCCAAGTATTTCTATTATATAGAGGGCTTTAAAAATGACCAATGACACTTCAGTTTTCACTCAAAATAAAAGTGGTGCAAATTAAGGCGTGGAACCGAAAAGAGCAGTGCATGAAATAGGTAAAATTTGCTCTGCTTAACTTTCACCCATCACCATAGTATTTTGCCCTGCCATTTTATCTAAGTATTGGGAAGTAAGCCGCTGCGTTCTGCACTTAGTGAAATTTTTTAAAGTTTGCTAATTAGAGAGCATTACGGTAATCTTGTCTAAAATGCACTTTAGCTGACATGAACAAGAGTAATATTGTTAAACAATTGAAAAATTGCTGTATATACATTAATTTCAGACAATATGCACATTATTTTAAAAACCTCCCAGTTCCGGAAAAGAAGATTACATGGAAGATTATTCAGCACAGAGATGAATGATGTTTCCTTTCTGCTTTTGACATGTACAAAAAAAATTGACATTGGAAAAATATAAAGTCAACTGACATTTGAATGATATGCTGGGAAATCTCATTTAGGAAAGTTCCCCAAGTGGATAATACCTGGCTACAGACTAATTTCCAGGTTGTGGGTCTGATAATTGGGATATTGCCCTACCAAAGGGGACAGAGCATTTCTGGTGCTGGGAAGATAGAAAAGGCTGAGACTGTTAGAAATTCCCAGCTTGCCTTCCCCTTTTGAGGAGTGTTGCTTTCACCTACTTGCAGTTGGTGTCAGACAGAGTTCAAGTGGCAACTATTTCAGTCTTCCACAAATCCATGACTGTCTATTGCTGTTTGCCCTTCCAAGAGTTTATGATGGGCTGAAAGCTGATAAGATTTTAATTTTAGTGCTTAACATCCCTTTATTCAAGTCCATTCACAAGTGCCTATTAAAATTCTTGTCTTTCAAGACTGCATTCCTCATGGCTATCAGTTCTTTTCGGAGAATCAATGAGTTCTAAGCTTTGGCAGTTGATCATAAGGTTCTCTAGTTTCAGACTTTGCTATATACAGATTGATTTCCCTGCCGGTCTTTCCCCCTCACCTGCCTTATCTATCTGTCTTAGTTATTTACTTTCAAGGTTAGGCTATTTCAGATTACAGACTGACTATCAAGAGGTGACTCAGCTTCTGCATTGTGGGTATGAAGGAGTTCCTTAAAGCTTCCATCCTTTTTGTTGCTGTTAGAGATAAATGCAAAGGTAATGAACAGTATTTGTAGGTAGTTTGTGTACAAATGGACTGTAAGTAGGGTGACCAGATGTCCCGATTTTATAGAGACAGTCCCGATTTTGGGGTCTTTTTCTTATATAGGCTCCTATTACCCCCCACCCCCTGTCCTGATTTTTCACACTTGCTGTCTGGTCACCCTAACTGTAAGGCTTATTAACCTTCACTGTGAACATGAAAGTCTTGATTCTTTGGCGCCATACAACAGGAACTGTGGCTTCACGTACAGCCTATATTTGTCTAGTTCTCGTGAAGAAGATTTACTGAGCTGCTTTCTTCAGACTATCCAAAAACATTATTTGGGTTTGCAGTCTATACACATAGTAGTTGAGTAGTGCAGCTGTCTATGGTTTATACCATATAAATAAATATGAAACAATAATTCCATAACATAATTTCCATCAGTTGATCTCTATGGTGACATCTGAGTGCCTCATAATCTTTAATGTATTCACCATCAAAACACCCCTGTGAGGAAGTGCTGTTATCTCCATTTTACTTGTGGGCACTGAGGCACACAGTTGATTAATTGACTTGCTCCAGGTCTCACAGGAAGCCCGTGACAGAGCAGGGAATTGAATGCTGGTCTGCCAAGTCTCAAGCTTGTTCCCTACCCACTGGACCATCCTTCCTCTTTCCTATGTCACTCAGGTAGGCTCCCCAAGAGAAGGCTCATTAAATCAATTGCTTGTTGTGGATCCCGCCATCATTGAGTGGTCAAAGTGGACCCTATGCTTTTGACACCTAAAAGATATGCTGTAGTTCAAACAGGAATGGCCTGTGTTATTCAGGGGGGGTCAGACTAGATGATCACAGTGGTCCCTTCTGGCCTTAGAATCTATGAATCTCTGAATAATCCTGCACACAGCCCTGAGAGAGTTCTCGTAGAAGGAAACCTCTCTATCTACCCCAGCCTCACATTTGATCAGACATAAAACTCGTGAGTGCAGAGGGACTGGACTAGATGACTTCTTAAGGTCCCTTCCAGTCCTATGATTTTATGATTCATACACCTCATTTTTTGAGCATCTTCTGTTACTTTTCTGTTTCCTGTTTATGTGGTTCCTATTCTTTTGATATAATTGTTACAATGTGATGCCTGTTCTGTTCATTCTCTCACCTGACATTGGCTCCTGTTGATAGACAGGATACTGAGCTAGATGGACTATTGGTCTGACCCAGTATGGCTCTTAAGTTCTCAATAAACCATCTTTTGTTTTACATTAGGAGCATTGCCTATTGCTAAAGGGAAAAGTAGCATAATATTATCTGTCCCATAGATGCTACATGAAATACTAATAAACTACGAAGGGGGAAATTGTTTAAGCCTTTTTTTATTTTCTGAAGGAGAAGAGGTAAATTGGTGAAGACCTAGGACCTTTGGCTTATCTTGGTGTGAAAACATTTAATAATTGCTTTAAGAACTTTTGCATACTTGGCAATAAAAAAGTTAAGTCACGTTTCCTGAAACAAACCACAGAAACGCATGTCAAATATTGAGGCTTGATGAACTGTAGTACATCTTAATTATAAAAGAAATATTTAGGCCCCAGTCCCGCAAAGAGTTAAGCACATGCTTAACTATGCACTTAGTGGCTAGCCCCATTTTGGGATTACTCCCAGAACATTAAAGTTAAGTATGTGCTTAAGACTTTGCAGGACTGAAGCCTTATACTCCAAATTAAATCACTTATTCAGCATTGTCACAAAGCAAATGTGTTTGGCTAAGGTGCAACTGTGTTTGGCTGAGTCACCTTTTGCCATGCTGGCTGAGAATTTGTGCAACCCCCAGCCTCCTATGGAATTTAGCATTGCTGTCATCTTTGGTATTGTACCAGGATCATTAGAAGACTGAATTCCTATGATCTCTCTGGATCTTCACTACAATGTAACCTATGAATAGTCTCCAGATCTGTGTAAAGAACGTCTAACCTCTATTTTTTATATCCAAGTTTCTTCCATTATGGGATTTTCAGTTCTTTACCAATCAACCTTTGGAAAGAATTATGGTGGCAGCTCTGCACCACCCCATACGCAGAGTAAGTTATAAAGACTCTGTTGCCCAGAATTATTATTTGTATGTCTGGTTTTTGTTAGTAAGAGCTATCCTTCTCTGGATATTTGTTATTCCTTCTATGTCCTTTTTGAGATTGTCTGATCAAAACTAAACAGGGTATTCAAGTGAAGCATTATACTGTGATATGTTTGTTATTCTTTCTCTCTCACATATGTGTTAAGAGACAGAGTATAAGGGAGTATAATGGAGTTGAGACAGGTTGGATTGTGACTTACAATAGGAACGACTATTGACTTTTAGGTGATGTCCACTGGAAATAGTTATTATAATTATACCCAGTTTCCATAGGGGTAACCTGCGTCACAGAGAAATTGTGAGTTGCTTTAGATCACAGAGCAAGTGAAAAGGCAGAGTGTGGGAAAAAGCATCCAGTAGTCTTGGCTCCCAGTCCCCACCTCTAGCTGCTACCAATGATAGTACTATTATGGGAATAAATTTCTAATTCACACAAAAGCTGCGTTAAAATGATTTAACAACAAAACAAAAACCTGGAAATGAAAAGTAAAATGTAAAACTCTTCATTTCCAATCTCTCTGTCTCAAGTGTTTCATGGTTCTCATAATAAGAGATAATTGTACATACCTGAACTGTATATTGCAGTGTGTAGGCACAACATGCAGTTTACAAGAGCTTCAATCTTTGCTCTGATTTTAAAATAAAGCACTCACTTTTTTGTTAGTTTTGTGACTAAATGTTCAGATATGAGCGTGGGTGTTAGAGGTTCCCAATAATAGGAATATGTTGCCATAGACACATCTTTTAAGTATGCCAGCAGAATATTCTTTGGTATTGTTGAAGAACCTCAGTAAAGTTGTATTTCACCAAGGCCTGAGATTATCCAGTTGCAAAAAATTAATTACAAATTTGGCTTTCAGCGAGTAAGAGGTCCTATGATGTTGATTTTAAAATATTTGGAACATGATAGGAATGATTTAGTGCCGAGGGCTATCAGAAGGTAGAGATTTTGTATTTATTTATGGGTCAGAGTCATCAAAGGGATAATGAGCAATTAAAAAAAAAATCTTAATTTTAGCAAATGGCTAACATTTCTAATAATTACTTATCTACTTTTGAATTTTAGCACGTTAGTCATAATTGCAGAATTTCTATATTCAGAAAAAGTTGGCACCAAATTCCTCTATTTATAGAGAAGCGTAGAGCAAGAAGTAGACAATAACATAAATCAAGATTTATGTAGTGGTGGTTTTCTATAAAAATTAGTAAGAGCTAATTAATTGCAGGCATATCCAGCATGTTTCACTGCTATGATTTGTCATTTGGTTTGGCAGAAGACTCATATATATTTTTCAGGGCTGATGCCCAATTCTTTAGTGGTCACTAATTAAACTGGTAATTAATTGGAAACCAATAATAGGAAGAGCTGGGGATGGTAGGGTTCTAGTAGCAGAATCAGACACAAGAGAATCAAGATTATCAAGTTCAATATCTGGTTAGGAATCCCAGGGTGCACAATGATGACACTCTCACTGGATGCACAGCAAAGCTTTAACCACTTTTATTAGCACAATTAGTAAAGACACAAAAGCTCCAAACCACATAAAAAGATAGCAAAAATATAGAGTTAAAGTTGTAGCTTGTATCCTTCCTCATATATACTCACACCCTTTTTTGAGGATCTCGTGGAAAGAGACAATGAATGAACCCGGTAGTCCAGAACACTCTTTACATGGTGATTTGGCCTATTATAGAGCCATGGGACTGCATGAATATTCATATAAATCCCCAACCTCCCTTGCCCATATTTAACTAAGGTCCTTATCCTATAGGTTAGTGTATTAATGAATTTAGCTCATTACCATATACATCAATATGTTGCCAAGGCAAGTTCATGTTCATCATCTTCCAGCATATTATCCTAGAATATTCCAGCCTAGTATCAGTTCAATGTTCCTGCAGTTACCTGATACCATTTTTTACAGACTCCCCCATTAAACACACTATTCCCAGTTCCCCAAAACTCAGGGTGATTGTTGGGCCATTTATTTGTGCTGAAGTTCATAGGCCTCAAAGCCTTATGCTAACTGCTTAAGCTAATGCCTTATAGGCTACAGGCCTGTAGGTTCCTTGCATTACTGCTAAGTAAAGTAAAATGCTAAAGATAGCCCTATGGGCTACAAAGCAGAAGGGACCATTATGATTATCTATTCTGAACTCCTGCACAACAGAAGCCATAGAATTTCATCCAGTGATTTCGACGTCTAGCCCAATAACTTCTGGTTGAACGAGACAGTATCCTTTAGAAAGTTATTCACTCTTAATGTAAGGACTATTGACCTACGGTGGCAACCTAGTGATTACAACACTAAAAGGCTATCCGTGCCATGCAATTTTCTTTATGGATAAAAAACAGTAGTTGCAATTATTGGACAAAGGATCACAGGCTAGGTCCTGATCCTACAATGGGTAGTGTGCTGGCAGACCTAAATATAGGCCTATTGAAACCAGCAGGGAGTGGTCTACCTACGCATTAAATATTGTGGGAACGAGTCTAATTCTGTTTGGACAAAGTTTTTCAGGAGCATTGTATAAAACAGTATTTATTAACAAGTACATTTTGGAACCATAATTTAGGAAAACGTGTGCATGCATATACAGACAATCTCCATTAACCATTTAATTGAATACTCTGCTACATCGTGTGTTTTTGTGGAAGGCCAAGGGTCAAAAGTAGGAAGATGAACTCCTCTTCTGTCTTGGTTAGGAGGAAAATATTTCCCCCCCAGGGTGTGTGTGTATGTATGTATTTATTTATTTTATTTAACTTATTTTGGTCTCTTATGACTCAGAATCAAAATGATCACGGTTCAGAATTACCAGCTGTATTCTGTCTTTTCCAGAGCAGAGAGAGGCTAATGCAAATTTACTCCTCTGTTTTCTAGACATGATTCATCTCTCACAACAGATCCTACAAACCTCCCTCTTTCTGAAAGGAAAGAAACCTTTTTATAGTCCCAATGGGCATTGCTTGCTGAGTCACTAACAAACTATTCTCAGTGTCCTTTCCCCAATTCTTTTAGCTAAACATAAGTGGGAAGATCTCCTGCCCTCCAACTCTTCAGCTGTTCCTTTACCACACAATCTAGCTATCATCTAGATCAGGATCAAACTCTCTGGGAGGAGAAGCTGGTTTTCTGGGCAGCCACCAATAGCCTGTATATTAAGTTTATGTATAGAAATCAGGGATGTGATGAATCTCTTAGTTGGATTAGATTTGTACAGGAATCCACATTCAGTACAATTAGTTGGAATTGTTCAGATAGCATTCTGAAAAAATACCATTATCTGATAATTATGTGATGCTCTGATGAAATAACATGTCCAATGAACCTGCTCCTGTGATTGGACAGCCATCATTCACAAGCAGCTAGTAAGGCATATTTTGACATGTGGATTCAGTTTGAATCAGTTTGGGAAGCAATGAGTGATAAAAAGCATAGAATCATAGAAATGTAGGACTGGAAAATACCTTGATAGGGCCTCTAGTCCAGTCCCTGAACATAGGCAGGACTAAGTTTTTTCTAAACTATCCCTGACAGGTGTTTGTCTACCTTTTAGAAAAAATCTCCAATGACAGGGATTCCACAATCTCCCTAGGTAAATTGTGTCAGTGCTTAACTACCCTGACAGTTAGGAAGTGTTTCCTAATGTCTAACCTAAATGCCCCTTACTGCAATTTAAGCCCATTCCTTCTTGTCCTGTCCTCAGCAGATAAGGAGAATAATTTATCACTCTCTTCTTTATAACAACCTTTTACGTACTTGAAGACTCTTATCATGTCCTCAGTCTTCTCTTCTCCAGACTAAACCCAGTTTTTTCAACCTTTCCTCATAGGTCATGTTGTCTAGACCTTTAATTATTTTGTTGCTCTGCTCTGGACATTCTTCAACTTGTCCACATATTTCCTGAAGTGCAGTGCCTAGAACTGGACACTGTACTCTAGCTGAGGCCTTATCAGTGCCGAGTAGAGTGGATAAATTACTTCTCGTATCTCGGTTACAATACTACTGCTAATATAGCTCAAAATTATGTTCACATTTTTGGCAACAGTTTTACATTGTTGACTCGTATTTAGCTTGTGATCCACTATAACCCCCAGATCCCTTTCCACAGTACTCCTTCGTAGGCAGTCATTTCCCATTTTTTATTTGTGCAATTGGTTATTCCTTCCTAAGTGTAGTACTTTGCATTCATCCTTATTGACTTTCATCCTATTTATTTCAGATCACTTTTCCAATTTGTCAAGATCATTTTGAATTCTAATTCTGTCCTTCAAAGCGCTTGCAACCCCTCCCAGTCTGATATCATCCACAAACTTTATAAGTGTACCCTCTATGCCATTATCCAAATGACTTATGAAGATATTGAATAGAGCTGAACCCAGGACAGATCCCTGTGGGACCCAACTCAATATGCTCTTCCATCTTGATTGTGAACCATTGATAACTGGCTAGAAAAGCACACTCAGAGAGTAGTTGTGCACTGTAGCGGTGCAGATACCACTGTGGTGCCTCCTGCTGGCCATTCTGGAATTAGCTCAAGTCCTTCCGGAGGGTGCCCTCCTCCGGTGGTGTCTCGCTCGGCGTTACTCCCGCTTTGCTGTCTCCACCAGTCTGTGACCAGTGTCGCTTTCTGGACCACGGCGTCCTCTTTTGGGCAAAGCCCTCCGGCTGTGCCTCCTTTCGGGGGAACTGCAGTCTATAGTCCAGCCACTCACCTCAGTGGCCTGCTGCAGTCACCAGTCTAGTCCCTTTCTCCAGGGGCAAACTTCAGTCTGTGTTGGCCACTTCCGTCAGGGCAAGTGGAGGCAGCCCTAGCACCGTATCTGCCCTTCCTCCAGGGCCTCAGCCTGGCAGTGGTCAGCCAGAAGCTAATTCTGCTCTGCCACCCTGCCCAGCACTGCTCTAGCCAGGGGGCTGCTAGGCAGCCAGTCCTTCTCCCTAGCAGGCCAGGGAGAGACTCTCCTCTGCTCTGTTGAGCAGCCCTTTATATATGGGCCCTACTGGCCATGATTGGCCACTGCAACAAGCCACCTCCCAATTGGCTTGCTTAGTGAGTCCTCCTCTAATTGGAGGGTTCTGCGCAGGCTCCCTCAGGCCTGTTTTAACCCTTTCTTTTCCCGGTGTGCTGGCAACCTCCCCACTACATGCACCCAGCTTATAGTAGGTTCATCTAGGCTATATTTCCCTGGTTTGTTTATGAGGTCAGATGAGACAATATCAAAATCCTCACTAAAGTCGAAATCTATCATATCTACTCCTTCCCCCTATCCACGAGGCTTGTTACCCTGTCAAAGAAAGATATTAGGTTGGTTTGACAGGATTTGTTCTTGACAAATCCATGTTGACTGTTACTAATCACATCATTATCTCCTAGATGGTTACAAATTGCTTGTTTGATTATTTGCTCCATTATCTTTCTGGATACCGAAGTTAAGATGACTGGTCTGTAATTTTCTGGGTTGTCCTTGTTTCCTTTTTTAGAGATAGTTGCCCTTTCCAGTCCTTTGGGATCTCTCTCATCCTCCACAAGTTTTCAAAGATAATCGCTATAATGGCTCAGAGATCTCTTCAGCCAGTTCCTTCATTATTCTAGGGTGTATTCCATCATGCTCTGCCAATTTGAAGACATCTAATTTGTCTAAGTAATTCTTAACTTGTTCTTTCCCTATTTTAGCCTCAGACCGTTCCCTATTTACACTGATGTTCACTGTGTCAGTCGTCCAACCACCGATAACCTCTCTGGTGAAAACTGAAACAAAAAAGGCATTTAACACTTCAGCTATTGCTGCATTTTCTGTTATTGTCTTTCCCTGCTCATTTGTAATGGGCCTACCTTGTCCTTGGGCTTCCTCTAATGTATTCCAATATATTTGCAAAATGTTTTCTTGTTACTCTTTGTGTCCGTAGGTAGTTTAATCTTGTTTTGTGCCTTGTCCTTTCTAATTTTGTCCCTATATGGTTGTTCTGTAGTAAAAGCTGATGGCAAATTGTGTAAAGCCACAATGACTGACTACTCCACGTCTACCATGAGAAAGCAAGTGGAAATCGGATACCCTCAGTCTCATGAAGATAATCTGCTAAAGATTATCTGGGAGCACTGTGCTTTTAAAAATGGTAGTCCAAACCCAAATGTAAACATTATCACAGAAATTTGTTTTAAAAATCTATTGTTTACATTAAAGAAAATGGGTGAAATCCTGGACCCATTGAAGTCAATGGGATTTTTTGTCATTGACTCCAGGGACTCCAGGGGAGCCAGGATTTCACCCAATATACAGTATTTTATTTTTAGTTTGCTGAATACTGTAGGCCAGATTGTGATCTCTTACATTGCTGGAGAACTGTAGTAACTCCACTGAAGTCAAAAGGTGTTACTCATGTTGTGACTGAGAATAGAGTTTGGCCCAGTTTTCCTGGAGTTTTTATTTTTTTGGCTACTATATGAAATGGGTATGCTGTGACTTCTCTCAGTCAAAGAGAGAGTTATCAGCAAGACTTAAATAAAGTATTAAGGGAACGGAAACATTTTCCTCTCAGATCAGTATGGCTGTACTCAAGGTTTGTATTCTGCTCTCTGCATGCACACGTGCCCCAATCTTGTCCTGCATGTAGGGAGAGTAGGATACTAAACTTGAGTCCAACAGTAGATCTCAGAGAAGAATTTTGACCACAGGGGTAATAAACTGTTCACTTTGTAACCAAATAAGTTACCAAATGTATTGAGGATTTGTTGGAGGTTAGGGAGACAGAGTTATTAAAGCTGGTCAGCTAGAGTAAAATGTCATTAGGGTATTTTGATACAGTCTCGCACAGCGTTCTTGCCAGCAAGTTAAAGAAGTATGGGCTGGATGAATGGACGGTAAGGTGGATAGAAAACTGGCTGGATGGTCGTGCTCAACGGGTAGTGATCAATGGCTCCATGTCTAGTTGGCAGCCGGTATCAAGTGGAGTGCCCCAAGGGTCGGTGCTGGGGCCGGTTTTGTTCAATATCTTCATCAACGACCTGGAGGATGGTGTGGACTGCACCCTTAGCAAGTTTGCAGATGACACTAAACTGGGAGGAGTGGTTGATACGCTGGAGGGTAGGGATAGGATACAGAGGGACCTAGACAAATTAGAGGATTGGGGCCAAAAGAAATCTGATGAGGTTCAACAAGGACAAGTGCAGAGTCCTGCACTTAGGACGGAAGAATCCCATGCACTGCTACAGACTAGGGACCGAATGGCTGGGCAGCAGTTCTGCAGAAAAGGACCTAGGGGTTACAGTGGACGAAAAGCTGAATATGAGTCAACAGTGTGCCCTTGTTGCCAAGAAGGCTAACGGCATTTTGGGCTGTATAAGTAGGGGCATTTCCAGCAGATCGAGGGACGTGATTATTCCCCTCTATTCGGCACTGGTGAGGCCTCATTTGGAGTACTGTGTCCAGTTTTGGGCCCCACACTACAAGAAGGATGTGGATAAATTGGAAAGAGTCCAACGGAGGGCAACAAAAATGATTAGGGGGCTGGAGCACATGACTTATGAGGAGAGGCTGAGGGAACTGAGATTGTTTAGCCTGCAGAAGAGAAGAGTGAGGGGGGATTTGATAGCTGCTTTCAACTACCTAAAAGGGGGTTCCAAAGAGGATGGATCTAGACTGTTCTCAGTGGTAGAAGATGACAGAACAAGGAGTAATGGTCTCAAGTTGCAGAGGGGGAGGTTTAGGTTGGATATTAGGAAAAACTTTTTCACTAGTAGGGTGGTGAAGCACTGGAATGGGTTACCTAGGGAGGTGGTGGAGTCTCCTTCCTTGGAGGTTTTTAAGGTCAGGCTTGACAAAGCCCTGGCTGGGATGATCTAGTTGGGGTTGGTCCTGCTTTGAGCAGGGGGTTGGACTAGATGACCTCCTGAGGTCCCTTCCAACCCTGAGATTCTATGATTCTATGATTCTATAGCAATAATGTGCAGTTTAGAGACTCTTTTAATTCCAGATGTTCCTTGATATTGTCAGGTCCTCGTTCCATTTAATACTAGGGAATACTGAAGGGGAGAGAGAGCAACTCTGAGGATAAACGTGCAGGCATTTATTGCTACTAGAAGTTTACTGTGCGGTGCTTGATATTTAAAAATATACTATTTTAACCTGCTGCTAGAGGCTGATTATTAGAGCTGATCAAAAATTTTTTGCTGGAACAATTTTCCAATGGAAAATGAAGTTCAGTCTAAATCAAAATGTTTCACGGAAATGTGTCAATTTCAATGAAATTTTAGATGTGAAAACGTGAAAATGAATGATTTCATCTTTCTTGATTCTTTTCGATAATGTTGAAATGCTTCATTTTGATAAAGTAAAAATGTTTCATTTTGACTTTTTTAAAAATAATTTCATTTAAACTTGTATAATATATTAAAATAACACTTTACTATACCATAATTATATAAATTATAGATCTTATATATAATATTTTAATGTAATGTCTTGGTCTAGGCTTTCTTTTTGGAATTTGGATTGTTCTGGACTGATAGTTTTTGAAAAAAAATCCAGTTTTGCCAGGATATTAATAGCTTAAAGACACTATAATTTATACTGAACTTTTCAAATTCGGCAACTGATCTCCTTGGTCTTGGTAATAAGAATGACAGATTGTGGTGTGGAGCTTCATAGAGTCATAGATTTTAAGGTCAGAAGGGGCCATTGTGATCATCTAGTCTGACCTCCTGTGTAGCACAGGCCATAGAACTCCCCCAAAATAATTCCTAGAGCAGATCTTTTAGAAAAACATCCCATCTTGATTTTAAAATGATCAGTGATGGAGAATCGACCATGACCTTTGGTAAATTGTTCCAGTGATTAATTACATTCACTGTTAAAAATGTACGCCTTATTTCAAATCTGGATTTGTCTAGCTTCAGAGTCCAGCCGTTGGATCATGTTATACCGTTCTCTGCTAGATTGAAGAGTCGATTATTAAAAATTTGTTCCCCATGTAGGTACATATAGACTGTAATCAAGTAATTCCTTAATCTTCTCTTTGTTAAGCTAAATACATTAAGCGCCTCTCGTCTATCACTATAAGTCCACTTTCTTATCTATATTGAGAATTTTAAAAAATTAAACAAAAAAATTAGCTAAGTTTCATAGGTTTAAGGCTAGAAGGGACCATTAGACCATCGAATCTCCTGTATATCACAGACCATTAAATTTCATTCAGTTACGCTTGTATTGAACCCAATAGCTTGTGTTTTTCTGAAACATATCTTCCAGAAAGGTATCCAATCTTGATTTGAGGACTTCAAGAGATAGAAAATCCACCACTTCTCTTTGTAGTTTGTTCCAGTTGTTAATCATCCAAAAGTTTAAATGTTATACAGCTTTGATTTAGTTTTTCAAGTATTGATACAATTTAGAAAACTGTAGTTTCAGAATAATTTGCTACATGTCTTGTTACCTAGATTTGTGGTTGGTATTCACTGACATTTAAGGCTGATAATTGGTGTCCAATGAATCCAAAGATATGTCACATCCAAAACAGAAACTGGGGCAAAGTATTTCTTGGTTTGTGGATGTTTATCCATTGCACTCTCCACAGCTTGTACAACCTGTCGCAGCTTTGCTTCTTAGGGGAAAATATCGGGTACACTTTTAAAAAACACGACCCTGTTTGTACATGAAAGCATAGTGCACACATAGAACAGATGTTACACAACTTTATCTCATGTTTTTCACTTTGACATAAACTCCTTTTTTAATTGTTTCCTCCCCTACAATTATTGTAGAAGAAATAAAATACTAGCTCTTTGACATATACAGTGTTTGATCAAATACAGTACAAAATAAAACAAGTTCTTTATGCAGCTTTAGGATTACAATGGTTTGATTTTTTAAAAATGTATTTATTGGAATCATTCTTAAAATAGAATTGTTGTAATTAAAAAATCAATGCAGTAGAACAGCGGAGGTCTACTCCTCTTTCATTCACACTGTTACCATGGAAATATGGATGTTATGCTTAAATGCACTAGTTTAGCTATAGTTCATAAACTAAAAGAGTAAAATGTTAATTCACAATTGTTGTATCAATGGCAAATCATAAAAAAAATTATACAAAATGTCTCCAGTATTTTGAAACAACCATGGAAAATTCAAATTTTATTTTTGGCTAAATAATCATAGGTTTCTAACCATTAAGGTTTTCTGATGTCTCTACCTCTTTCATTGGATTGACTCACAGAAGGCCTGAATTCCTTAAGGGCCAAATTCTACAATTTAGCAGACATGCATATTATAGTGAGTGCACAATATAAAGATTAGACTGTCTCGTTATATTGAGTTATACAAATAAATCTTGTAAATTCCTCTGTGCTCAGAAAAGCAACAACCCCTCTGCGCACCATGCTGGATGGAGGAGCTTGTAACTTTTGGGAGTTGTGCTGATGGAGTTTATAATAGCCCATGCAGCTTCAAATGTTTTAGTGCTCTCTGAGGATGTTGGGCTTTGAATCTTTACCATGGATTTCCTTATGGTTATGGCCCCATATTGTAGTACAGGTTGGAAATCACTTAGGAAAGTTGATAGCTGAAGTGGACTGTAGCCCACGAAAGCTTATGCTGAAATAAATTTGTTAGACTCTAAGGTGCCACAAGTACTCCTGTTCTTATTACCAACACTGTTAGTGTTTTGCTAAATTCACCTAATTTGTGTAATTGACCTGCACAGTGAACTTTCATTGTTGAGAACAGGAACTTCAAAAGCAAGAGTGTTATATGGCATTGACATAATTTGTGAATCTGGGGATACTAGAAGGATATTGTCAGATCATAAATTCAGTGGGGAGGTTGCTATTGTCCCTTAGTCACTGAACACAATATGGACATGTGACGGCTGCCATAATGGGGATTAAATGGATGACCTCCAAAGCGAGAAACAGGAGTCACCATCATATGAACTGAAGAGCCAGGCTTTGTAAATACTTGCTGACAAATGGATTGTAGATAGAGCTGGGAAAATGTTTTCAACCAAAACTTTTTCTCAGTGAAACAGTAGATTTTGCAATGCCAAAACATTTCATCAATTTGGGGTGATTTTGGCAGATTGTTTTGGTTAAGAAGAAGAAAATTAAATTAAATTTAAAAAATCTCTGAAAAAATCAAAATGTTTTATTTCAACATTTTCTTTTTTTGTTCAAAACAATTTTTATTAAAAATGTCCTTTAATTTTATTTTAAAAACAATAAAAATGTTTTTAAATGGTCAAAATCAAAACTGAACCTAAGCCATTTTTTGAGTTCTTGATTTACTGAACACTTTGAAAAAAATTGTTTTCAATTTTACCAAAAACTAATTTTTGTATGATTATTATTTTGAATTGCCAGCAAACCAAAAAATCCAGATTTGCTCAGCTCTAGCTACTAGTGCACACTGAGGGCCAAATGGGGCTGTAAGTTAGCTATAGAAGCCTTATTCAGGTGCCTTCTGAAGCCTTCTGCTACCTCTTTCATTCTGGGTCTCTGTTCCTTCTTTTTCACTAAGTTTTATAGCCTGCTGACACAAAGAGAAGCCCATTTCTGTGAAGTGAGTTGAAGACATATTGCTCAAGACCAGGACTACTGTTTAAGACCAGGACATTGTTTATTTAAAACTTGGTTTTTGCTGCCATTTGCTTTCTTTAGATCTACCTATAAATGGATTTATGGCATTATTTTGAAATTCTAACCACAAAGGCTTGGTTCATAAAAATACATATATTTTATATGGAGAAGAAACTGTTTCCAAGTAGATTATACGTTTTTCTCAAATATCCCATCAAACCCTTTCCTTTATACAACCACAGAGGACAGAAACCAGTAAAATGATGATCTAATCAAGAATGGGGTATTAAGTACTTGACAATCAGACAATTGTGTATTTATCAGATTCCAGAGGGAAAAAAAGAGCCAAAGCACTATCAGGGAAGGCTGTTGCTTAAGTTAAACCTGCCCAGGGAAAAGTCTTCATTATTTACTGGCCTGAAATGCAAGAAGATATTTGCCATAGCAACCTTTACATAATAATGGCAAGGTGTCAGGAATGCCTTTATATTACTGAAGAGGGGTAACCTGTGAATAATTTATTCAGCCTCTCTCACTCACTCTCTGGAAATTTCAAGATCCACTCAGTTCAAAACACTATTTTAGCACCTCTGCTTGTCACAGTTTCCCTTGCTTCACTATGGATTCATAACGGAGAATCTAAATGCCCTGTCCTGCAAACACTTACTGTCACTGTCACAAGTAGTTCCAAGTGCTCAATAACAAATTTGTACAGAATCAGGCCCCAGCCTAGTAGTTCCTGCAGCAAGATATGTTTTTTCCATAAAAGCCCTGTGAATCCATGCTGTTCTAGACCTGAAATCTGTAGCAAAACACAGTGTTTTCTGCAACTCCTGCCCACTGACAAGGACATGTTCAGCATGTTGAAGTTTCTGGCAAAACAATGTACAAATTGAAAATATATACTGCATGAATTATATAATCTTCTTTAGGTTTTAGTCTTAATTTTAAATTAATTGTATGCTTTTACCAGTTCAGTCACAGCCAGCATGTGATCTTGCACTATCATATCTCTAAAATACTAACACAGAGCTTGTTTCCCTGCTGGGTTACTCCAGATTTACAAGGGTAGGCTTCCATTGAAATCAATCGTGTTGCACTGGTCAGGGCCGGCGTGCCCACTAGGCGACCCGAGGCGGTCGCCTAGGGCGCGCCGGGACCTGGGGGGGGGCTCCTGCTCTCCCGGCTCCACGGGTGAGCCGGGAGCTGGAGGGGTGCCATGGGTGGGGGGAGGCTGCCGCGGGCAGGGGGCTGAGCTGCTGGCCCGCGGGGGGGAAGGGGAGCCGCCAAGGGGGGAGGACTGGCTGCTGCGGGGGGGGTGGGGCGGTGTTAGCTGGGGGGGAAGGGGGTGCAGGGCTGGTGCAAGGAAGTTTTGCCTAGGGTACAAAACTTCCTTGCACCGGCCCTGGCACTGGTGTAAAACTGGAGTCAGGCAGGGGAGTTGTTACAGTACTCTAAAGTAGGTATGTTGCAGTAGAGTTGATACTCTAGTGTGAAACAGGAGTTACATAGGTGAAGCAGTGCTCTGAAAGTAGAATTGATCCAAGGAATGGAAACCCCTACCTTATGAGAGGAGACTCAACGAGCTTGGCTTTTTTAGCCTAACCAAAAGAAGGCTGAGGAGAGATATGATTGATTTCTATAAATACATCAGAGGGATAAATACCAGGGAGGGAGAGGAGTTATTAAGTTAAGCGCCAATGTCGACACAAGAACAAATGGATATAAACTGGCCATCAACAAATTACAGCTCGAAATTAGGCAAAGGTTTCTAACTATCAGTAACTTCTGGAACAGCCTTCTAAGGGGAGCAGTGGTGGCAAAAAACCTAACTGGCTTCAAGACTGAGCTTGATAATTTTATGGAGGGGATGGTATGATGAGAAGGCCTACATTGGCATGTGGCCCATTGGTGACTGCCAGTAGCAAAACTCCCCTATGGCCAGAGACAGGACACTAGATGGGACAGCTCTGCATTACCACAGAAAATTCTTTCCCAGATACCTGCGCAGGGTCTAACTGATCGCCATATTTGGGGTCGGGAAGGAATTTTCCCCTGGGTCAGATGGGCAGAGAACCTGAGGGGTTTTCGCCTTCTTCTGCAGCATGGGGCACTGGTCACTTGCAGGTTTAAACTAGTGTAAATGGTGAATTCTCTGTAACTTGAAGTCTTTAAACCATGAATTGAGGACTTCAGTAATTCAGCCAGAGGTTAGGGGTCTGTTTCAAGAGTGGGTGGGTGAGGTTCTGTGGTCTGCAATATGCAGGAGGTCATACGAGATGATCATGATAGTCCCTTCTGACCTTAAAGTTGATGAGTTTAAAAGACAGAAAACATCAAAAAAGTACCTGGGGACATAGGCGCCGACTCTGTGGGTGCTCCGGGGCTGGAGCACCCACGGGGAAAAATTGGAGGGTGCAAAGCACCCACCGGCAGCTCCCCGCCATTCCTGGGGCCCGCGCACAGCTCCCCGCCAGTCCCGGGACCATACCTCAGCACCAGGAGATGTTGCGGGGCCCCGCCCCCGATGCTGGGCGACGTTGCGTCGGCATCAGGGGCGGGGCCCCGCAACGTGACCCGGTGTCGGGGGGGGGGCCCCGCAATGTCGCCCGGCATCGGGGGCGGGGCCCTGCCCCCGACGCCGGGAGTCAGCCCCCACCGGCGCCACAGGAAGTCGGCGCCTATGCCTGGGGAAGGATGATTGGCACATGCACACATACAATTATTGCAATTGTCACGGCTGATACTCAGAGATAAGGCTACAATTTAGTCATAGGTATTTTTAGTAAAACTCATGGACGGGTCACGGGCAATAAACAAAAATTCACCGACTGTGACCTGTTCATGACTTATACTAAAGATACTTGTATTTAAATCTTGGGGTGGGAGCATGCGGGGGCGGGGGAGGCTGCTGCTCTGGGGGTAGGGTGACCAGATGTCCCGATTTTATAGGGACAGTCCCGATTTTTGAGTCTTTTTCTTATATAGGCTCCTATTACCCCTCCATCCCCTGTCCCGATTTTTCACATTTGCTGTCTGGTCACCCTATCTGGGGGTGTCCTGTGGGGACTGCTGCTGCTGCGGGAGGCATATGGGGCCAGCAGCACCAGCTGCCAGGGGCCACAGACTGTGTCTGGACGTCCAGGGACTGCTGACCGGGGCCATGGATGCTCTGTCTGTCCGGGGACCACTGCCTGGGGGCTGGAGCAGCAGCTGGTGTGGCTGTCTCTGGGGCCGCTTGAGCAGCGGCTGGTGTAGCTGTCCCGGGCCCCACCTGAGCAGCTGGCCCCCTAACCAGCTGATTGGGCGACCCGGGGTCAGCCACACTGGCTCCTGCAGACGTCACTGAAGTAGTGGAACATCACGGAATCCGTGACTTTTGTGACCTCCGTGACAGACACGGGGCCCTACTCATAGGAGTTGTGTGGCTAAATCTACTGAAAAACAACGAGGAGTCCGGTGTCACCTTAAGAAGTGCATCTGAAGAAGTGGGTTTTTTACCCACGAAAGCTTATGCCCAAATAAATCTGTTAGTCTTTAAGGTGCCACCCAACTCCTCGTTGTTTTTGTGGATACAGACTAACACGGCTAAACCCTAATACTTAAATCTCCTGGTTGATCTTGAAAAATCTCCACCATTATGTCTAACTCTCTGCTTACATCATAGCACAGAGCATCTCCTTGCCCATGCTCTGCTCCCTTTGGCGAAGGACGCTATTACTTTTTCTCTCCTGTTGTTGACGAGAAGGGTGAGGACATCTCGTTTCAGTTTACTTCTTTCTTTCTCTCATCTGGGTTTCCATGTTGCTGTTTCTTGGACTTGGTGGGTCCTAAACTGCTTGTGTCTATTTGATGGTGTTCCCAAATCTTGGGTGAAATTCACCCCATTCCAGAGAACTCTTTTGAAAGACCTTCATGATGCTTAAACCAGGGATTGGTACTTAAGTGGTGTGGAGGATATTGCAGGGGCCCCCTATAGTAGGTTTCACCCTTCTTTTTCTTGTTGGGGTATGCCTCTACCATTGCCATGTTCCTCCTATGCTATTATTATATACTGCTTTACTATGCAATTCAGTCTCCCTGATCCCAAGGAGAACAGGCATATCACCTGTTACAGCAGTGTTGTCTCCAATTCATCTAATGGAAGCGGAGCATGCTCAGTACCTCACAGGGTCGAGCACTCACTTAGAGGGCATTTTGCTTCTTCTGCCTGAACCCACACAGAGCAAGTACAGTATCAATCAGAGTGCCTCCTTTTTCCTTTCTGAGAGGTGTATGATCATAAAGTAATGGCAACATTCCACAGCCAAAGATAATTCCACCGTAGCCTCAGACTATGCAGGTCCCTGCATGTTGAGCCTCTGTTTAAAAGGGGTCTATAGCTATCAGATACAGATACTTCTCTGGCTTTTTGGACTCCTAGCTTCCAGTGGGGCTCTTTCCTGTGGTCTTGTGTTTAAAGAAGCCCTGAAGGCTTCAGTGAATTTTGGCAGTTCTGGCAGCAGCTCTGCATGTAGAGATTTCCCCCTTTGCGGATTTCCTATTATCAGCTTTGTGCTAAGGGCAGTCATTATAACCACCATTAGAGGCTCAAGACAGGGGCCTAGGCATTATAAAATACATTCATTTCTTGAAGAGAGCAGTGCCTAAAAAATTAGATTATTGGACTAAGAAATGTACATGACAGGTGCAAAAATCCTACAGGGATCAGTTTGTGCAGCTTGCATGATCCAGCCTCCGCCAAATTAACCTCATGTTGATTTGCTTGGAGGTTTTGATTCTCTAGCTACCACTCAAATGCCTCAGTCTTCATGTACCAGCTGGCTATCTCAGGAACAGGAGTCTGCTCTGTATGAAGGTCAGGGCCTTGCCATTTCCTGGAAGACTTCCTTTCCCCAAACCTCTGAAGGCAACATGCATTTTCCTTTTGTAAAGACTTGGGGATGGGACATTGTATTATTTGCCATTGCCCTAAGTATCTCTTATGCAGGTGATAATTTATGTAGTCATACAAGATGCATTTTTATGTCTACACTGTTCTGGTTTTTTTTTGGTAAGATTGCTATTTTCCTGTTGGTTTTTAATTTTGAAATGTTAACTTTTTAAGACCATGCAGTATAAGGGTGATTCAAAGACTTTCCCAAATGAAGTCTTCAGTAATGCATTTGGCAGAAAAGAGGCATCTGTCCTGGCCTAAACTTGATTTTCATATGCATCTACATGCTTGCCTGATCCTTGCCTAAGAGCAGCTTCAGGTCTGTACATCTATTCATCTTTGCTTTTTTGAGTCAGATTCCTCTGGTGGATAACAATTCCCCAAGATCTGTGAATTTTTTCAGTGAATTAGATGCTTAATTGTAATTGTTAATGTACTGTACTGAGAAATATACCACAATTTCTTTCCCTCTTTAGTCACTTGAAAAGTGAAGGAGAAAACATCAATTAAATATCCAGTATTTTTTGCTGAGCAACATGTTACTATGTTGTGGCTCATTTATTGGGAATTGCTGCAGCAGAAGTCTGTTAGCTATTGTAACTTTGAGATGGGATAGCAATATTGACCAGGGTAGCTAGACTCCTAGTAAAAGTTGTAGAATAAGAGTTTTGTTCTGGAAGTCATTGCTTATGCTTGTGGTTGTGATTAGTAATTACCTATATTTGTATGACAGACATAAATGGGAATCAAATTAAGTAGCTGTTTTAGGATACAGTATAGAGTAATATCTAGCTTTAAACACCATTGCCTTTTTCATTCCTAATAAAAAGCACAAACAATGATAGACTAAAAATAGCTGTTCACTCGGAATTGATGACAGTTTCCTAGTGCCTGTCATTAGGGAGAAGCTGAAAAACCTGCTGTCTTTCCCCTTCCCCTAATTGTTCTTCTTTAAATGCATGTCTTTCTGTTTAAGCTTCTTCACCTCATTGCCCACAAAAAATACTCCCTGACTTTGGCAGGGTTTCAGCATCTCTGCAGATTTCTGGAGGGTTTATGTAAAGCATTATTTTTAAAAATCCTAAAAGTCACTGAAGATTTTTCTATTAAGTTATGCTTATCCTACACAAATTGCTCTGTGCTGATAGGGAAGGAGGTAGTAAAGCCTTTACCACTCTTTTCCTCCCACAGTTATCTGCTGCAGTGGGGAGGGCGGTGGGAGGGAAGTCTTTTCCGGTTTTATTTCTGAAGACAGCTTCTTAATCCAGTGTGAATGTTAGTGGTTTCCAGTGCTGGAAATGAAGAGTTGGATCCTTGCTTTGGACTTCATGTCCTTTCAGCCCAGTAAACAATCAGTTAATTGGTAGCATCCTGTGGCTGACAGGAGTGACAGGAGTGATTTCATCTTATTTTTGTGCTTGTGAATTAAGGTTTAGCCTTCTGGCTAGGTTCTGGGTTTCATCTTTCTGGAAGATATCTGAACATTATACATTCAGAGTTAGTAGTTGCAAAATGTGAGGTACAATCTTCACTAGGATTCTCTGCTTTCATTTTAATTTTTCTCTGTCTGTAATCCCAATCAGACAAGAAAACATAGCTTTTAAAGCTGATGGTCCGTGTTCTTAGCTAGGAGCACAAGGAGATTCATGATTTTTATAACTAGTTCATTGCATTTTTATTAAATGAGGGTGAAGGAGTAGGTGGGACTTTTTAGCCATTTAAAAATAGATTAGCACAGTGGACTGAACTTGCATTTGAGGAAACATTAATAAGCCAGCCAGCCATTGTCCCTAATCAGAGACTGTATTTGTAAACAGAACGTGTTGAATCTCTAATAGTTAATGACGTTGTCTTTGTTAAAAGAGATGCTGCATCTTTAACAAGACTAGACAGAAACATTGCAGTCTACAGTAAATCTCAGAACAGAGAGAGACTCCTTTCCTCATTTCCCACATGTAAAATTTATTCCATTGGTAAAATATTGAAAAAAAAAACATCAAAGCCATATAGAAATATTAGTAACTGATTAAATTTTAATTCATCACCTTTCCCCTCTGGGTGAGTCTTTGCCCCCTCCTCCCTTTTATATTCTCCCCAAATTTAAAATGCTGGAAGGAAAAGCAACTGAGGTCTAAGTTTCAGATGCAGAATTATCTGCTAATTGAAATTACTGGGCATAATGCTATATATAGCCCATGAAGAGATATATAGCTTTCACTCAGTGCCTTCAAGACATGTCTTTTTGTAGTCAGAAAAACAGAGATCAATGCATTTTCAAACTGACAGAGAGAACGGATGCTCCTTAGTAGCACATGCTCAGGATCGTGTGTGTTCCGTTTGTGCAGAGCAGAGAAGCTGAATACTGGTCCATATGCTCCTTGTTTACTGCAATGTTTTTTGCATGTTACTGTGCACTCCGGACTAACGTGAAGGTAAGAAGAGATGAGACAACAATTTGGCAGAAATGTACATGTAAAAGCAGCTGCAGAAAATGTCTACCTTGTATTGCTCAGTACTTTGGAATTGCTGGCTGAACAGGCATATTATTACAGGTGGTTGTGAAGGCTTTGTTTTATTGTGTCTCTGTAGCTGAACTAGAGAAGCATGTTTTAATTTTGCAGTATAGTGACCTTCAGTTTTAACTGTTTGCAATTCGGGTCCTACCTTTGTCTGCTGTGACAAAAATGTTTTGGTAATGTCCAGGTAGGCCAGAAACAAGCATCTAAAGGCTGTTTGTGGAAAGCTACATAGAATTCAAATACTCTCCCCTCTACTCCCTCCTCCTTACCCTTATCCCCAAAGTGATAAATCTGCATGTTTTCTTGTTGATTACTTGTCTGAGAGCCAGGGGTATTGTTGTAGCTGTATTTTCATTCAGATTTTTTTTTAACTTGTCACCAAATCCATACAAACAAATGATAAGAAATGTCCTGAGAATTAAAAAATATATTATTACTCTGTAAAATGCTTACGAAAATAGTCTGCTGGCGGCATCAATCTCATGGTCACTGTTAACCAGCTTTTGTCACTCATGTTAGCATTTCTTTTGCTCTGTTAATTAGCCTTAAAACTTCAATATAAGTTGCTAGATTTATTCCCTTGTCAGCAGCTAGGACAATATTAGCAGAAAGGATCACTGACACTGTATTCAGCTCTGAGCCAAGCAAGTGGGCCAGCTGTGGGAATCCAATTGCATAATTTAAATGAATTACAGTCTTCTGTCAGCATATTGGGGAGGTGCTATTGGCATTCTGATTGTGTCAGGCACAGTGGAGTGTTTCTTTCTGGGAAGGAAAGCATTATAAAAGAAAAGTAATAAAAATATTTAACTGAATCAATAATTGTAAAGAACATTTGGGATTTAGACTGCTTTTTAATGTCCCTGTGAATAAAAGTAAGATTTCTGTGTGTAGGTTTGGTATGAACAACAGATTTGATAGTCGAATGATGATCTTGATATTGTTTATTAAGTCAAAAGGAATTTTTGGTCATTAGACTTCTTTTTAAAAAGGTATCATTTCGTCAACAACTTGCATTCTGAGAACATAAACCTGTAAATGTAATCAAAGTGTGTGCTGCAGATAGTTTTATTGAATTGTCAAGACTTTGCTTTTTATTACTTTTTCATTAACTTTTGTAATCCACTTTCTTCCCCACGTCTGATAGGGAAGATGAAAAAGTACAAATTATCTTTGACTACTTGGACAGCAAGCCAACATGTACAGCTAATAATTTTGAATGCCACTGTTTGTCTTATTAAAAATACAGTTACTTTTTTTCATATGGTTTTTCGGAAAATGTTTCTGGCAGCAAATTATGCCCACTTTATGTGCTCTGTATTCTATGCAGCAAATTGTCAATAAACAATAAAAATGTTGAGACCATTATTCTCTATTGTTTAAGATCGTCACATTTCTCTCACTGTGTAGAACTATATTGAAGGTATTCTGCTAACATGGTACTGATATTGAGAAATGACATTTCGGTCTAAACAACAATGGATATAGGAGACGTTGCAGTAAAGTTTGTAACTGTAAGTTTCACGAGGTAGGTACCTTAAAAGTAAGTACTATGGTAACTGTTAGTCTCATGGGTTTAATTTTAGAAATGCCTTTGCTTGGATTCACAGATGGGAAAATAAGGGTTACTACACAAAAACTCTGACCAAATCTTGATGTGCGTTTGGATAAGTACTGCTTAACTTATGGGAATTTCTTTAGCTGCTAAGTAGCTAGGTTTATTCATTTGCTGTACAATACCAGCATACTGAATATTATTTATATTTATTCTGAATGGATTAACTTCAGATGTTTCTATTTTTCATGTAACACATCAGTTTTCAAGTTATCCTTTCATGGGAATAGCAGTATAAAAAGCCGCATAAAGTTCCCAGATCACTGAGGTAGCTGATCAAGTGGCAGTGATTACCACTTACGTGTGCAGTAATTCCTATTTTATTAAATTGGTTGGCACTAACATGATCCGCAGCTTTATGGGTGGCCAAAATAAATGCAATACGTTATAAAACATCTGTTTCCGGTTTTGTATTTTTTTCCCCTTTAAAGGGATGGAAAAATCCTAGTGGTTCTCAAATATTTTAGTCTTTAAGTCACAATATAGAATTAAATTGTAAGTACAGACTGTTACAGCAACCAGGCTAGCTTTAACTAAAAAGTGAAAAAGAAAAGAGATTGGGTCTGTTTCTGGTGGCAGATGCAGTTTATTGTGCTAGAAGGATCAGGTTTTTAAGTTCAAGGCAGGACTCATGGTTCTTGATTGCAAGTCTGGCTGAGACCACCAGCATGAACTTATTTGACATATGTAAGCTAGTAAAAGGAAAAGTAGGCTCCCCCTGGCATTGTCATTCAAAGCACATTTTTGCAGGTGACTAAGGAATAGTATTGACCATGATCATCTATCTTCTTGTATGAATAACTATTTCTTTTTGCCTGTGCAGCAGTGAAGCAGCAATGCTTACTATGTATGGGAGAAAGATGTGTGAACAGCTGTGAGCAAAAAGTCTTTCTTTTTTAGAAAATTTTCAGAAAATTTTACTGCACGTAAAAACATAAAACTTCACACAGTTTCAATTTTAAAATGAAAAGAAACAAAATTATGTTTTGAATTTAAACTTTGTGCTATTAAAATATAAACTCTTGTGGGATGGTGTATAAATTATAAGATATTTTGTACCTCGGCAGGAGATGTCATCGGAGGCTATGTAAGAGAGCGGGTTTAAATTAAAGTTTAGGAACAATATCTCCAAAGACAGAAACTTAAAGTGGTCATTGTAAAAAGACCGGATATTTACCACATGCAGTAGTTACACTTCTTGTTGTAGCTGCAACATTTCCCATCCAAAATACAGCATAATGAACACCACAAGTGTTGCTTGATCATAAATGTTTATGGTTAGAATTGTGCCCATTGTATAATAGTCACCCTTAAAATCTTTCCATTCTTGACTTAGATAATTAGTGTACATTTTCACAGTATTCTCTGTATAAGTGTAGGGAGTGTTGTGGATACTGAGGTCACATTGTGTAAGGCAAGACTGAAATGTTTTTACAGGTGATGTCTGTCAGTGTCTTAAGTTATTTTGCTGAAGTTTGGGGCTAGAATCCTGGCCCTGTGGAAGTCAGTGAGAGTTTTTGTAATGGTGCTCTTGGCCTCTCACTGAAATTTAGTGGGTTGTTTTGGTATTATTTTTAGTTAGCCCTCTCCCAATACCAGGAAACAGGGGAAGGGTTGAAAAAGAGTCAGGATCCTGAGACTGACAGGTCACCAGGGCCAATGGGAAGAGGCCAGCTCTCCAAGTCAGTTGAATTGACAGGGCAGGCAGGCCAATAGGGAATCAAGAGCCCAGGGCCCAATCTCTGTGTGAGCTGGGGCTGCCAGGAGACAATAAGGCAGAGCCAGAGAGAGTGCAACAGCCTCGAGCTGAGAAGAGGAGCTGGAGCGGCATCCCGGAGGCAGAGCTGAGCTGGAGGCCAACCTGATCTCTTTCTTTGAGAAGATAACAGATTTTTTTAGAGAAAGGAAATGCAGCAGATCTAATCTACCTGGATTTCAGTAAAGCATATGATACAGTTCCACATGGAAAATTGTTAGTTAAATTGGAGAAGATGGGGATTAATGTGAGAATTGAAGGGTGGATAAGGAACTGGTTAAAGGGGAGAGTACAACGAGTCATATGAAAGGTGTACTTTCAGGCTGGAAGGAGGTTACTGCTGAAATTCCTCAGGGTTTGGTTTTGGGACCAATTTTATTTAACATTTTTATTAACGACGTTGGCACAAAAAGTGGGAGTGTGCTAATAAAATTTTTGAATGACACAAAGTTGGGAGGTATTACCAATATGGAGGAAGACCAGAATATTATACAGGAAGATCTGGATGACCTTGAAAACTGGAGTAATAGAAGTGGGATGAACTTTAATAGAGCAAAGTGCAAGATCACACATTTAGGGACTAACAACAAGAATTTTTTCTATAAGCTGTGGACGTATCTATTGGAAGCGACAGAGGAGAAAGACCTGGGTGTATTGTTTGATCACAGGATGACTATGAGATGCCAATGTGATGTGGCTCTCTCAAGTAACAAGGCAGGACCATGATATCTTCAGTCATTTGTACTTATCACAATTGATATGGGCGGGGAGACCATCAACATGACTTTCTCCATTTGAGGCACTTCACGTTCAGAATTCACTTATCACAGTAGTGAGCCATGATGTGAACTTCAGGGTCTGATGTAACACACATTATTTTGTTGTGTATTCAGAGACATATCCTACAAGGTAGCCAGTACGCCTAAGAGATGTTGAACGCCCTTAATTCTCGTTTAGGTTGGTGGGAGTTGAGTCCCTTTGGTGGTTCACTCCTCTGTGTCAGCAACTCTTGTTAGACCTGACATGCTACACCTAATGCACTGTAGGTATGAAATACACCCAAAAGATGGCATGTAATATACAACTGGAAATCTACTAACTCAACTGATCATTAATATAATTGTGTGATGTATATACGGGGTGTGTAAAAAGAGTTATAAATATGTGCTAGAATTATGTTCTTAAGAGGGTTTTGGCAAGCAATGCATAAAACCAGCCTGCCTTAGACAAAGGAATGTGTATTTGCTTGTCTGACCAGCCTGCTTGTCAGGCAGAGACAATGAACATACATTTATATGAAAGGTAAACAAAACCATCAACCTAACGAGCGGGGGAGACAGCCACTTAACTGTAAAGACGGGCATCTGAACCTCAAATGGTAAGCAATTGAAACAACTGATAGTATACAATATTACTGTATTATAAAAGTACATCAAGTAAAATCTTGCAAAATCCTGTGACCCGCTGGTGATTAATATCATTGTGAAATGTATGCATTAACTCTGTATGAGGAATTATGGATACTCACTGATGTTATGCTTTTAAGTCTGTGGCCAAAATACAGGAAGAAACAGATTTCTTAGAACAGGGTCAATGAACTTTGGGAAGACAGCATGTTATCTACAAACGCAGCAGGAGAGAGAAGCTTTGTCTGGGCTTACTTTTCAAGAAATACTTTTCAGAAGTTTACTGGACTATAAAAAAAAAGGGGGAGAGACACCTAGTTATCCATCACTTAGGGGATTAAAAGGGCTAGAGATCGTGAAATCACAGAACATTGGATCCTTCAACCAAACGGGTTGAAGTCTCTGGGACCAGAGTTTAGGTGAGAAACCTGCTTAGGCAAAGGCTGTAACTTGCTGAAATGAAGTTTTAGTCTTAGAAGCACATTGTTACTTTTGTTTGTTTGTAACCCTTCCCATCTTTATTCCTTATCCTTATTCCTTGGTATCACTTAATCGTATGTCCTCTTGTTAAATAAACTTGTTTTGCTTTCACTATAAACCAATTCACTGCCCTGATTGAAGGGAAGGGTGTATGAAACCCAGTTAATCTAGCAGGTTGCAATGTATTGTCTCTTTAAAGGAGCAATGAATTTAATAACATCTGTAAGTGTTTCAGTAAGGGGGCTGGATTCTGCAAGAGACATCTCTGAGGAACTCAGGAGTTGGGGCTGACTCTTTGTTACCTGCAAGGCAAGGTTTGGACTGTCAGAGTCCTGAAGCGTTTGCTGGCAAGGCAAACAAGTTGGTGTGTCAGGGAGTTGTCACACAAGTTTAACAGTTGCAAAGCTCTCACTTGCTGAGGTTGAGAGGGGTAACACGGCAATTCACGATTCTGGGAACCTCCACAGATGTCACATTGGAGGATGGATTGGTGGAAATTCGGGACTGAGAAGGTGTTGTGAAAAGTAACTGGGTGGTGAAAGACAGGGTGTGACCTGTATGGTTGTAGGCTGTCTGTTGGTGTCAGGGCTGTGAGTCACAGTAGCATAGCATTGAAGGCACTCCGCATTGGAGGGCAGGCCTCACTGGTCTGGGCTGAACCCCTAAGTGTCAGAGAGGACACTCAGCATCTTACTGGAGGTGCTATGAACCTGGCAGGACTGGGCTTTCGTTGATCATTACTAAGTACTTTCTTTGTTTATGGGTGTTAACAGGGGTGGTGATGGTGACTGTTTTTCATGTTTAACATTTGACTACCTAGGCCTGCTGGCATCAAGTATGGGATCATTACATGTAATTTATGGGTCACATTCTGATATGACAGCTACGAGCTGCTTCAGTGGGGCAAAAGGTCTGTAAAGTTGTTCTAAATGGGCAGCTGGAGATTCTCCAAATGTAAAGGAATCCCTGGCTGGGTATGAGTGCCTAGCCCCCATGGCAAGAGCAGGAGGCTGCTAAAAGCTGGTGTAATTTGACTTCTTTTGCTTGCTTTCCTCTCCGTCCCATAGCACTTATGTTTTTAAAATATAATTTAGTAAATTAATTTACTAAATTTGCAATTTAAGCACAGAGTGGTTAAGGTAATAAACACAACATTATTTCTTTATTGCCAACAGCTATATAACATCATAGTCAGTATAAAACCCTTGTGAAACACCACTTTGTGGCGTGTGTGTGTGTGTGTGTGTGTGTGTGTGTGTGTGTGTGTGTACATAACCCACTCCTCACAAATGTGTGATGATGGTATCCATAACATTTAATTACATGATCACATACTTTGGACTATCTTTCCTCCAGGCTGCTCACTAATTCATCTGTGACAGGAATTAGGGATTAAGCCTACGATTTTAAGTGCGCCAAAGGGAGTTAGGCTCCAGATCCCATAAAAATCCCAGTCTTAATCTGTGATTGTAAAACAGAATGCCAGATTCATTCTACCCACCCCATGACATACTGCATCATATCTCTTTTCCCCAAATGCCACAGGGAAATAGATTCGATGACCGAGTAGGGTATAGGTGTTTAGTTCCATTGGTTAACAGTTTTTTGAAATAATTAATGGGAGTTACCCACCTATACCTTTGTGAAGGGATGAGAATATAGCAGAATAAAAAGAATAACCTATACAATAGAAAAGGGTAATAATTCAAAAATCTCACTTGTAGATCTTCAAAATAAAAAGATAAAAATAGGGTAAAAATAGAAAATAGACCAGTAGCTTTCAGTTAGTTTGCTCTTGTGCACGCAACTGAGAATAGAATGAGTACTGTATTAATGGATATTTTTTCGTTAAAGCACTTTAGTTTTTTTTCTAGTGACTATGAGGTAGTAACTATTATGTCAGTCATTACTGTAAGGTAAATGGCAGTCCAAAATATTATTACATTAGTACTGTATTACATTACAAGATAATACAGGTTATTACTGGAAGGTATGTAAATATCCAGGTCAAGGAAATTAATCTGAGGTTTCCATGTCAAGACCTTAGGAGAAGAAGAATAACATTGTATAAATTGTAAATATCCACTAATATTTCTCAAAAACTTGTATTTTGTTTGAAAATGGAGTGCCTGGATTGTGAAATAAATAGGGCTGTAATTTTAATGACTGTTCAGAGATGAATACATTCATAGATTCCAGTGCCAGAAGGGTCCATTGTGATCATGTAGTCTGACCTCCTGCATAACACAGACCATAAAGCTTTTCCCAAATAATACCTAGGGCATACATTTTAGAAATACATCCAATCTAAATTCAAAAATTGTCAGTGATGGAGAATCCACCACAACCCTTGGTAAATTGTTCCAAACGTTAATTACTCTCACCATTAAAAATGTATGCCTTATTTCCAGGTTGAATTTGTCTAGCTTCAACTTTCAGCAATTGGATTGTGGCTTACTTTATCTGCTAGATTGAAGAACCTATTCTTAAATATTTGTTCCCCATGTAGGTACTTATATACTCTAATCAAATCACCTCTTAGCCTTCTCTTTGTCAAGATAAATAGTGTGATATCTTTGAGACTGTCATTCTCAGGCATGTTTCCTAATCCTTTAATCATTCTTATGGCTCTTCTCTCAACCCTCTCGAATTTATCAACATCCTTCTTGAGTTGTGGACACCAGAACTGCACACAGTACTCCAGCTGTGGTGGCACCTTTGCCAAATATGGAGGAATATTCCTCCCCCTCCTCTATATTCAAGGCTCACATTAGTCCTTTTGGCTACAGTGTCACACTGGAAGTTCATATTCAGCTGATTATCCACCATGACCCCCAAATCCTTTTCAAGTCATTGCTTCCCAGGATAGAGTGGTGTAAGTATGGCCTACCTTCTTTGTGCCTAAATGTATACATTTACATTTAGCTATATTAAAACATTTTTTCTCCATTCAGAATTTTCTGGATAGAAAGCTAATAACAAGAACGGTACCAGCATTTCAGTTCTATTTTGTATCGCCTGATTTAATATGGACTCATTAGAGCTTATCTGATGTGCTTTTCTTATCAGAGATATATAATTGGCCTTTTTGCAAGAGGAAAATTAAAAAGATCTGAGATTTTAAAAGTATTTTAATTAGTTGGATTTTTTAAAATATATGTGAGTAACTAGGATATAGTATCACATATTTATTGGGCAGCTCATGTATATTGTGTTTACACAAAAATGATGAAAGGTAAAGTATTGTTAATTCACTATATATATTAATAGGTTTTACAAATATATTTAGGAGATGCAAGTACTTTTGTGTTATCTTTAGTCTTCTCATATTGTAAAGGAAATCAGTTGATCAATGATGCCGATAACTACTTCATACAGTATTGAATAATATCCACTTTGGTATATTAATTATTTTTATTTAAATATCCATAGCACCTAATTTTGAATCTGACGCTGTAAATGTAGAGCACTTTAAAGCCCAAATATTGCAAACACTTCCATGCATGAGTAACTTTATGCACATGAGTAGTCTCAATTGAAATCAGTGTGACTACTAACACGCATAAAGCTACTCATGTTATGTAAATGTTTTCAGAATCTGGTCTTCAGTGTTTGCAGGATTGGCCCATAGTTGGGAATACAACAAAATGTTCTATTTAAAACAGTTAGGTATTGGAACAAGTGAAGAACCTGATTCTAACATTCATGTCGTTGCATAACACTTTATTCCATAGGTGTCCCAGTTCACCTCAGTGGTGTTACTCAAGTAGTAAAGCCCTGTATACAGGAGTGAGGTGTTATGATGCTGAGCATCAGAGGCCACCTGCTGGATTGAGCCCCACACGCAATTTAGGCAACCAAACACCAATCTCTCGTCTTGGGGCTTAGGTGAGAGAGAGGTATCTGGGCACCTAGAGGGAGACAGTTGTGCGCATGCCCAGAGGCAGAAACATAGGTGCCTAGTCAATGTAGGCACTGTGTGAGTTTAGGCACCTACAGGGTTCAGTGGGAGTCCTTTTTCATTGCCGTAGAGACTAAAACTGGGACTTAAGGGCTTAACTCCTCTTGTGCATCCAGGTATGAGGTACTACTGTTCAACATAAGTACAGGGCAGGCCCGCCGACAGCAATTCTGGGCAGAAAAGTCAATGGGCACCGAGTCCACTTGGACACCGTCCGCCTGACATTTCGGCGGTGCTGTGCCTGTGCTGGCTGGTGCCCAGCGAGCTGCCGGCCCCGCTTCTGGGCGCTCTCTTCCAGCATGGCCAGGGCTTCCACATGCCTGCCTGGCTGCCGCCACCAGTACCACCCCGCACGCATCTAGGGGCCCTGCCAGAGGCGACTAGTGGGAGGGACAGAAAGGGGGGCACCAGCTAAAGGGGGGACACGTTACACTCCCACGTCACCTCCCACGTGACTCCTCCCCACCCCGCCCCCAGCCCGAGGCCCCGCTCTCTCCTCGTCCCCTCCTCCGCATCCCACATTGCCGGGGCGGGGGGGGGGGGGAGGGGGTGGCTCTGTCCTCCTGCTGCGCCGGCCGGGCTCCCCCTGGCTGTTCGGCTGCTCTTCTGGCAGCCAGGCTCTGGAGCCACTCCCGGATGCTGCCTGGTGCAGCACAGCAGCTGCCTGGGAGAGTGTGACATTCCTCTCTGGTGTTATGTGGACCGGTGATCTGCTAGGCCTCTCCAATCCTTGACTCTGAGAACCAGTCTTACCCTGCTCCGCGGTGAGAACCCCCACTCCTGGCTATTCACGCACAGCCTCTGGCATGTAAGCTGCTCCCACCTACTTGCAAGCGAATGACACTAGCCAATATCTCCAGTCCCAGAAACAACCCCCGGAACCTCCGTTTTGCAGTGTCCAGTTATCCCTGCTGGACACTGCAAGCTTATATGAGTTTGTCAAGGGGAGCCTCTCACACTCTTCAAACCAAACACACTGCTTTAGGTAGAGTAAACAAATTTATTAACTACAAAGATAGATTTTAAGTGATTATAAGTCAAAGCATAACAAGTCAGATTTGTTTGAACGAAATAAAAGCAAAACGCATTCTAAGCTGATCTTAACACTTTCAATGTCCTTACAAACTTAGATGTTTTTCACCACATGCTGGCTGGTTACTTTTCAGTCAGGCTCTTCCCTTTGATCAGAGCTTCAGTCGTTTGGTGTTGGTGCTCTCTCATGTCCTTTCTTTCCTCTTGGCTTTACCCCCGCCCCCTTCAGAGTCAGGTGAGCATTACCTCATCACAGTTCCGGACTGACCAAAGGAAGGGGGTGACTCCCTCGAGGGTGTAACAGATTCTTTGTTGCTGCCTAAGCCAGTGTCCATTGTTCCCGTGAGGCTGGGCTGGGTTTGTCCCATCCATGCCCTGATGAGGTGTGAACTGCCTCTCTGCTCTTGGAGAGTTTTTGTATGGGCTTGCTTTAAACCATGAGGATACATTTTCAGTCTCATAACTATACACATGAAATTATAACCTATAACATTACTATAACCTTACTATAACCATAGGGGGGAGGGATAGCTCAGTGGTTTGAGCATTGGCCTGCTAAACCCAGGGTTGTGAGTTCAATCCTTGAGGGGGCCATTTAGGGATCTGGGGCAAAAATTGGGGATTGGTCCTGCTTTGAGCAGGGGGTTGGACTAGATGACCTCCTAAGGTCCCTTCCAACCCGGATATTCTATGATTACTATAACATCACTATAACAACCATGCTCAGTGCATTATGAGCCTTCTGAAGACACCCAACATGACAAACTTTCCATTGGATACCACACAATCATTGTATAAAGATGAACATGGGGGTGTAGGGTGTTCCCCCAAGGTACAGAGCATCACAGAGAGTGCCTGGCTGCTGAAGCAGAAGGCTGCATCCCCAGGCTCAGCGTCTGGTGACAGTGGCCGAGCAACCCAGAGCGCCCCCTCCCACCCGCCCTCCCGGCATGCTCAGAGTTGGTTCCTGTGTCCAGAAGTTGAGCCTGGGCAGGGAGAGGGCTGCCGTTGTCGCCACTCCCTGCCTTGCCCAGGCTCAGCTTCTGGGGACAGGAGCTGACTCTGAGTATGCTGAGGCGGGCTCTGGTTCCCTCAGCTACTGTCCGTAGAGAAGCTGAGACCCAGGGCAGCCACTGCGCTGCACCGGGCAGCGTGGCCAGAGGAGGAGAGGCTCTGGCCCCGCCCCTTCCTCTTCCCAGGTGGGGCTGGCTCCTGGGTCAAGTGCCCCGAGCAGTCGTCTGGGGAGTGAGGGCAGCCAACCCTTCCTGCCCTCTCCCCCCGGTGTTGCCTCTGAGCCCTGCGGCCCACCCAGGGCTCCCGGCTGCCACCGCTGCTACAGCGGCGGTGGCCAGGGGGCCCCGGGCCCTTTTAAATTGCCTGGGTCCCTGGGCAATTGGCCCCTTTACTCCCCTGCATCGGCGGGCCTGATACAAGGTATTAGAATCCATCCCGAATACTAGTTAAATCATTTGCAATGTAAACATTTGTAGCTATTTTATTTTGTAAGGTGTTCAGCCAAAACTTGGCTTTAAGTCTGCAGTGCTTCCTTGGTGTTTTAAAGTTTTCTGCCCAATACCAAGGTATTTAGGCATCTAAACATGCAGATATGTGCCTAGTTGGGTTTTCAAAAGTGTGTAAGCAGGCTAGTCTCCTAACTCCAGGTCTAGGCACTTAAATAATGCAATACTCATCATTACAATAGCTTTGTAAATCTGACCCTTCATCTAGAACTTTGGGTTGTTTTAAAAGAAATAAATTGTCAGTCAGCCAGCTTTTACATTGTTGGCCTCCAAACTCTTGCAAGCTTTACCTAAGATGAATAGATATATTTGCTCCTGTATTTGCAGTATTTCTTTGTACTTTTCTGTACCTTCTAGAGTGAATACAGTGGTTATCTAACCACCTATGCCTATTTGATTATCTAAGACAATTTGCACGTTTTTGAGAGTCACCACTTATGAAAACCAATGCTCACAATAGGGATTTCCTTCTCTTTGAGAAAATGAGAGACACAACCAATTTGCCACCCAGGGGGGATGCCCTAGCATTGTAATGATGAATAGCATTTATATTCCATAGGTTGAAAATCATAATGACACCCCTGTGAGGTGGTAAGTATTATTACTCCTATTTTGTAGATGGGGAAATTGAAATAGAAGGGTGAACTTGCAGGCAAACCTTTGAGTTTTGACGAAGCTAAGCAAAGAGATGGTAGCTAGGACTTGCTCAGGATCACACAATGAGTCCATGGCATTAAAGCACCGTGCATTCTGACTCCCAGCGCTGTTCACATTACTCCAGATCATACTGCTTTCCAAATCATATTGACTGCCTACTGAAAATATCGATGTTTCCAACTGTAGTTTCCAGTACTTCATTTACAGAATTAGGGCTAGATTCTGTAACCCTTTACTCCCTTTTGTGAGAACTTATTCACATGAGCAGTGCCATTGACTTCAAAGCAATAGTGATCAGGATTCCTGATCTATTGATTTCTTCGGTGACACTATTTATCTGAAAAGTGCTCTCCAAGGTGCATATCGCTTAAGATTTTAGAGAAGAAAAATTTAAGATTTTGTTAAAATGTGTCTGTTTTTAGGGTTTTCTATAGCACGTGTCACGCTGGTATCCGAACATTGCATGGGTAAGTTAGATAAACATAGCAAGCTCCTTAGTGTTCTTCTGCTCTTGTCCTTTCCAAGCACAGCTTTCTATAACCAGGAAAGGGAGAAGAGCATACAGCTCCATGAAGTACACGATCCATGTTATACATGAAGCTGGTAGTGATGCCGATCACTTATTAAAGCTGCCTAGCATGTTCCATTATAAGACCCTGGTTTCAGTTGCTTATAACTTTGCTAAACTTTAACCATGTGGGCTGAAATTTTCCATGTCAGGTGTCTGCCTCAGGCTGTTTTTGTAAAGGGGATGGTGGCAGGAACCAGTTCATCCATTTCCAAGTACAAGATTTGGGAATTTTTTTGTTTTGAGTGTCCTGGCTAATTCTACAATATGTTCCTTCCGTCTCGCCTGCACTACTTCGAAATTGTCTGGGTTAAGTTGGATGCAAATGATCTATATCTATGGACTGTTGCATTTTCCAGGGAGGCTTTTCCTATGTGCTTCATTAATCATTCATATTGTGGTAGCATCTAAAAGACTCCATCATATGGGGGCCCCATTGTGCCTGGTTCTGTGCAAACGTGCAATAAACGACAGTCCCTGCCCCAGATTGCTGACACTCTGTTTTTCCAGTGAACAAATGGCAGTCTCCTTAGAGGCAGCAAGGTTCAAGAGAAGAGGCATTAGGAAATAGAGAAACAGAAGTCCAAAAGAAGATTTAATACCATCCCATTGTGACCATGTGTTAAAGGGAATCACTGTCTGTTTTGTATATAGATAATGGAGCAACTAATTAACTGAGTCATTTTGAATTCCCAGCATGAGGTTAGATTGCCCCCCAGCACCAGAGAACTGACAGTGCTGGAAGGGGTGGATGTACATTAGGAAGGACTTTATCTAAGAGAGCAAAGTTCAATCTCATGTTTTAACTGGATAACAAAGGACCATCAGTATCCGCTTCAGAGGTAAATGAAAACATTGTTCAGACTTTTCAAAGAAGGTTTTGCTCTTGCTCCCATTGAAGTCAGTAGGATTTTTGCAATTGAGTGTGGGAGCTGGCTCAGGTTCTAAGTGCTTGTAGACATTATATCTAATGAGGTCTTTAACCCAGTGTATATTATCCTGGGGAACGAAACTACTGCACTGCTCTGGACAGGGTTTTGATTCATCGACACACATTTATGGACAACCCAGAATTATGATCTAAAAACTTAGTCATCCCCTTTATTTTTTCTTTGGAGGAAGAGAGAGCTGATTTTGCCCTTTCTATCTCCAGAGGGAGATCTGAGCATGAGAAGCCCTATAAATCCTCCTGTGAGATGCACAGCTTCCAGACTTCTTCTGGAAAAGTGAAAGGAAATAAATCCAAGTCTTATAAAAAACAAATCAAAGAATCCTAGGCACAAGCATTCTTCCTCTTAGTCTCTCTTTCTCAAAATAAATAAAGCTCTCTGATTCCAAATTGGAAGTCTCTGAAGAGGAGACCTAGGAGGTTTTAGTTTGGGGGAATAATATGACAATATGGTTAAGAGGATAATTAATACCCCAGGAAGGGGGTGAAAAATGTCATGTCACTTTACACTTATTGACAGACATTATGTGCCAGGTTTTCAGAAACGCTCAGCAGCCGTAATCTAGTCTAGATTTTCAAATGATCTCAGTTCTTATTTAGGCACAAAAATAAGGGGCCAGATTTTCAAAAGTGCTCAGCATATTGGAGGCTGATCTCTTTTGAAAATCTCTTTACCTAGTGGGAGTTGCTGGGTGCTGAGCTCCTCTGAACACCTGGTCCAATTTGTGAGTATGGAGCGCTTATAATCTGCCTGTGAGCTCTTTTGAAAATGTGTCCCTATTAGGGCAAAATAGGAAATTGCTAGTTAAAGCAGAAAGCTGAACAGACAAACTATGAAAACTTCATTCAACCAAAAATAAAACGAGATTATATCACTCAGTTAGCAAGGACACAGTAAATCCTTTGAAAGAGGAATTTTTTACTCTAAGCACCTGCAAGACAGGAAAACTGAGTCCTTCTTAAGAAGAAATTAAAGGGTCTCATCAGCACTTTCAAAATGTGATAGTCTTCCTCCAATACCTTTTTCTGGATGTTATTAATATGCTTCAGTAAAAATCTTCATAACGGCCCCAAGGTGCATGTGCATATCCCAGTGCATCTGTTATGGTCCTTGGGCCATTTAAAACTGGGAGCTGTAGGTCACATGCCTGCTCCTAATCATATGCCCTACAGGAAATTGCATATAAGTCTTCCTGCCTCTTCAGAAGCAAAACAGTTAGGAGGTATCTAGGGTCAGGGAAGGACAAACCAGAAGGGGGGTGGGAGCTAGTTGGGGGGAAGATTCAGCTAGGGAGGGCTATAAAGCCCTGAAAGGACTGTGACGCTCTGGAGACAAGGCCTAGACAAGATCCTGGCAGGCTGTGAGACTGTTTGTTTGGGTTGCTTTTACTTTGGTTTGTTTTGATCTTTGCTTCTCCAATTAATGTAAATAAAAAGGCCCTGCAATGAGGAATTGGAATTGAGCTGTTGTTTGCAGCATGTTTCCCCCTTCCACAGCTGATGGATTGACCCACCGGTTTACATTCTTCAATTGTCTTATTCTATTTTTATCCCTTTAAAAATTATTTTAGATACATTTTAAGGAACACAGAGTTCATCTGGCTCTGCTTTGAAGGGGGCTGAGGCCTACACAACATCCAACAGGTGAGTGCTGAAAGCCAGAAGAAAAAAATTGTCAGAGTGCACGAACATCTCCAGACTAATCCTTATTCAGTTGCAAGCTTTGCGAAATATTCAAAGCTACAAAGACTTCTTAGAGGCAAGCTTGCATCTCCTAGAAATGCAATTAGAAAGGCAGTGTGGTCTATCTGAATGTGGGACTAGAAGCCAGGAAAACCTGGTTTTTATACCCAGTTTTGATACTTAAGTGTGTGACTTTAACCTCTCTGTCTCAACTGCCTCATCTGTAAAATGGGAATAAGAATATTGTAAATAATTAACTGCAGATTTATTTGCTGATCCATGAGCAGTGACTCTGTAACAAGTGGTAAAATTGGCTGCCAATTCAAGTGTCAGTCAGTTTTATAGGATAATTACAACCCTTATAAAAGTTGTTAGAGGCTAGTTACAAGGAGACAGGTGAAGTTTTAATTATCGCTAGCCATCTGACCAAGGATAGGTAATTTGATTCTCAGATTCTCTTAATTTTAAAAACAGAAAGGATCAAAATTCACAGATTTTAACAGTTAAGAGTTACTGTCTATCTTAGGAAACAACATGCTCTTTTTCTTTTAGGAAAAATATGATCCTTAGTGTTAATTTCTTAATCTCAACATTTGATTTTATAAATGAAGCACGTAGTTGCTATACCTCAAGTTTTTATGCCATTAAACAATTGGAAAATATTTACCCTTTTAGTCTTTCACAGGATTAATATATTTAGTACACACAACATTATCTAAAATTATTCCTGGGACTTGACAATTTACTGATTTGTGAATTGTTATCTGTCATTACATTTTATTTAACTAACTCCTAGTATTTAAGAAAAGGTAGTTGCAATAACTCTTCCAAACGAATGAACATGAAAATTCCTTCGTAACCCCTAACGAACAAAACCCTTAGGTCTCAGTCCTGCAGCTGACCAGGGCCGGTGCAAGGATACTTTGCACCCTAGGTGAATCTTCTGCCTTTGCAGGGCTGCTGCCCCCCTGCGCGCGCTGCACCGGCTCCTCCACGGCTGGGGCTCACCGCTGCCGCAAGCGCGATGCTCCAGCTCTCGGCGCCCCAGACAGGGGGCAGGGAGGCTGGGACCAGCCCCCCGGGCAGGGCGCCTTTTTGGGCGGCCCCCAAATCTTGGTGCCCTAGGTAACCAAGGTCGCCTAGTGGTTGCACTGGCCCTGCAACTGACTCTGCACAGAACCACTTACAGCACTGAAGTCATAGTCACCATCCTTCCAATATAAATGGCACTTTGTGTCTCGTTTGTGATGGCTGACAATACTAGTGACAACTAAAAGGACTCTGGTATTATTTGATTTATCGTGATTTCACCTTTCATCTGTTTGGGTTTCATTGTGCCTAAATTACACTCCCAAGTCTCTTCTTCTGCTTTATACATGTATAATCTCTTCACCAATGACATCTGCATCATGCTTACCTCCACCCTTCAAAACACCTCCTGACATCATGTTACCTCCAGTGACTGGCTAGTGTCTGGTTTGCTTAGATCTCTTTCAGTTAAAATGCTGTTAGAAGTTTCTCTTAGCAGTGCATAGCAATCTGGGCATCACGTGGAATGTTTCCACTGGTAGGCTTAGATGTCAAGGTGTCCCTCTACCTTTCTCCCAGAATTTCTTCAAAAGTTTTATCTTTTCCTATCCTTTCCTTGCTCTGGAGCTCATATATGCTATGAAGCTTACTACCTACACGATGGCTTCCTGCACTAAACTGCTGCACACTGTGGGCCTGATCCATGCTTCATCTCTAACCATCAGATAGGAGTGCCCCATTATTGATGGTACCACCACTACCAACAGAATCATCCTCAGAATCGGAGGAGTCGTAGGAAATAGCTGCACCAGTATCTCCAAGAAGGCACAGGAGCCCCAGTAGACAGTCGAGAGGCTATGCTTACCAACCCTTTGGATATGAACCCCCTGGGAAAACTGGTACCAACTCCCTTGTAGGCGACCAAGAGTGGTGGATCCCTTCTTCTGGCCCTATTGAGGCCCTTGGGACCCCTATGAAGGGCTCCCATACCCTTCTCAGGAGTCCTACTGCTCCTCCCTCTCTTGTCGGCCGGTTCCGTCGGTGTATGAGGAGGAAGAGCCAGAACCAGTACTGACGGTTCTGACAGGGGCTTACTTATTACCTCCGGATGATGTCGTTACTTCGTCGTCACCTTCTCTGCCAGATGACCACCTTCAGTATCAGGAGCTGATGCAAAAGGTTGCTAATGATTTACAGATCTGACTGGAAGAGATCCAGGACCCTCAGCACTGGTTCTTGGACATTTTATAGCCACAAGGACTGACCACCAAAATATCCCCTTCTGATTAATGAGAATATAATGGAGCTGGCCAGAGCAGTTTGACACACACCACCATCATGTGCCCCTACACCAAAGACTGCCAAGAGGCATTATTTTGTTTTTGCCAAAGGAGCTGACTTCCTATTTTCCCACCCTGCCCCTAAGTTGGTGATACCGGCAGCTACAGAAAGAACTTAGTCGCGCTACCAAAAATCTGCCCCAGCAGAAAAGGGCGCAAAGAGACTGAACCTCCTAGATAGGAAAGTCTTCTCCTTATCAGGTCTCCAATTTCATTTAGCTAATTACCAAGCTTTCATTTAGCTAAATATGATTCAATACCTATGCCAGGTTGTGGACTTCAAAGACAAACTCCCCATCAAAGACCGAGCCCAATTCTAATCATTCCTGGATGAGGGAAGATTAGTAGTGAAGGTAGCTCTCCAGGCAGCGGTAGACACTGCAGCTACAGCATCCAGAAGTTTGGTCACAGGACTAGTCATGTGAAGGGACTCATGGCCCCAGTCGTCACGCTTTCCTAGAGAGATCCAAAACACCATTCAAGACCTTCCCTTCAACGAGTTCAACCTTTTTAATGAAAAGATGGATGAGTCCCTTCACTCTCTGAAGGACTCAAGAGTGACTCTGAGATCCCTGGGGATTTACACTCCAGCCCCCAGGAGAATATACCAGAGATAGCCCTTTCGACTATGGCCACCCCCCTTCACATGCTCCATATTACCAGCACCCACCTGACCCACCATGTAAATGTCAGAGGATTCAGAGGTCCCATTTTTTGGCTCCCTCTGCTGCTCCAACCTCTGCTTACTCCCAATGTAGGCCAAGGACCATTTTTGACATGCAGGATGAGACCTGCACACCACCACTTATGCTATCTATGCCTTTCCCTGTTAACTTTGGCGGGTGTCCCCCTCTCTCTTCACCCACACCTGGAGCAAGATCACCATGGACAGTAGGGTCCTGGAGATTATCCATCAGGGATACTCAGTAAAATTTATTTCCTTTCCTCCTCACAAACCACCTCACCGATTCCCCCCTCCAGGGACCATTCTCATCAAGTGATTCTTCAACAAGAGGCAGAATCCTTCTTTCACCGGGGGTGGGGGGAGGGCAATAGAACACCTCCTGCCTTAATACCAAAGGAGTGGGTTCTACTCCCCAAAAACACAGACGGTGGAGATCCAACCTGGAGCTTCGGCAACTCACCATCTTTTTTCCAAATTGAAATTCAGGATGATTATGATGACGTCTATAGTCCCCTTCCTTCGGGGAGAATTCCTGCACTTCATAGTTAGCCAAGAGCGCTACCAGTTTGTGTCCTCCTATTTGGGCCTGCAGTGGCACCAGGGTATTCATGAACGTTTTTGCTGTGGTAGCAGCCCTGATGCAACACCAGGTCTATCCGGTTTTTCCATATCTGGATGACTGGCTACTTGTAGGCCACTCTTGCCAGGAAGTCAAGTCAGCAACAGGATTTCTTTATCACCTTCTGACAACCTTAGATGTTTGCATAAATGAAGAAAAATCTGTTGTGTCCCCCACAAATACAATAATATTTATAGGGGCACAGCTGGACTCAGTGTCTGCAAGAGCATTTCTCCCTGCAGACAGGTTTTATGCAATGAGCAACTTGATATCTGACATTACATGCAGACCATCAAGCACAATGTGCATGTGTCTTTCTCTGTTAGGGCACATGGCTGCATGCATCTATGTGATGCCATTCACCAGACTCCACTTGAGGTGCCTGCAAGCTTGGGTCCACTCATGCTGTTGAACAAACAGATGTCATCGATTCCAATGTCACTGTTCCCTCTCCCCCATACAGAAGGCCACTGTCCTGACAGATGCCTCCCTTACAGGGTGGGCCTCACCTGGACCACCACACTGCTCAGGATACCTGGACTCCAAGGGAGGCCAGGCTACACATAAATTTACTGGAACTAAGAGCAGTCTGCCTTGTGTGCGAGGCCTTCCTTCCACTCATATGCTCACTCCATGTGCAGGTAATATCAGATAATATCAACACAGTGGTTTATATAAACAAACAGGGAGGAGCAAGATCTCATCCTCTCTGCCTGGAAGCAAGCAAACTTTGGAACTGGTGTCTCAGAAATCACATTACGATACAAGCCGCATACCTCCCGGGTATTCACATCTGCCTGGCAGACAGGCTGAGCAGATGTTTCTCTACAGACCACAAATGGGAGATACACAACACAGCTCTAGCTGACATATTTTCACAGTTGGGCATTCCTCTATGGGACATCCTCGCATCCCAGGTGAACAGAAATCTCCTCATCTGTTGTTTCAGAGGAGCCATGGGCCGCGATTCCCAGGTCAACGCCCTCCTGGACAGATGGCCTCAAATACACCTTTCCTCCCAGTCCCCTATTACCACAAGTTGTCCAGAAGATCCATTGCAACAGATCCATTGTCATCCCCCAGCACCCTACTGGCCCAGACAGTTCTGGTTCATGGAACTCCTGACGTTGTCTGCATGCCCACCTATCAGAATCTGTCCCAACTCAGGATGGAGGAAAGATCAAGCACTTCATCTCATGCCCTGCTGTTTGGAGGGGCATCAGCCGCAGAAAGCTCATGATCCACCCCATACAGGAAATTCTTAATCAAAGTAGGAAAGATTCCACTAGAGCCTACCGGGCTAAATGCCAGTGCTTCACAGCCTGGGCACCACACCACCAGCATCTGCTTCATACAGTCAGCATTCTGATTATCCTAGACTATCTCCTCTCCTTAAAGACCTAGCAGTGATTAGTGCCTGCCTCCCTCTGGTGGAGGGATGTTCTGTCTTTATACACCTGGCTACTGTGCAGTTTATGAGGACTTGATCAGGACCTTTCTACTGGTCATTAAACCTACACCTCAGCATGACCGTAACCTTGTTCCGTCAGCACCCGAAGGTCCACCCTTTGAGCGTATGGCAACATGTGCCATGACCCATCTGTCTATGAAGGTGGCATTCTTAGAGGCTATATTTTTGGCTAGGAGTGTCAGTGAGCTAGGAGCCATGATGGCAGATCTTCTGTATACCATATTCCACAAAGAGAAGGTCTAACTTAGGTTACACCCCAAATTCCTACCCAAACCTTTTTCTGAGTTCTGTATCAATCAATTGACATACTTACCTGTATTTTTCCTGAAACCCTATTCCTCTTCCACACACAAGAGACTTCACTCGCTTGACTTCAGATGTGCCCTGACATTCTACCTACAAAGAACCAAACCCATTACAAAATCTCCGAAATTCTTTGTTGCCATAGCAGAGCGATCGGATGGGCAGACCATATCCTCTCAAAGAGAGGCTCTACGTGGGCTTCAGGATGCATATGAGAATGCTACAAAACAGCAAGGCTTCCCCCTCCTGGGGGGTATTACTGCTCACTCCACATGAGCACAAGCGGTCTCCACTGCATCCTTATCAGACGTTCTGCTACAGGACATTTGCAGACTAGCAGCTTGGTGCTCCATCCACATATTCGCTTCACGCTATGCTCTCACTCAAGCTGCAACTGTGGATGCAGCTGCAGGAGTGGCAGTACTATAGGCATCTCTGCTACCAGCTTCCTTGCACTCTGAACACCGCTTGCTAGTCACCCACATGTGGAATACACATATAGGGATCAGCACTTGAGTAAGAAATGGAGGTTACTTACTGTAACTGGAGGTTCGTCAAGATGTGTGGGCCATATCTGTATTCCACTACTCTCCCTCCTTCCCCTCTGCTCCGGATCCTGTTGGATTGCGGTAAGAAGGGGAACAGGAGAGGCATTGATCCACACCGCCTCCTATACCCTCAGTCAAGAACACATGTGTGGGTCAACAGACAGTGCTTTGAAGAATTTCCGGACTCAGGTGCACAATGCGCATGCATGCCCACATGTGGAATACATATAGGAACCACACATCTCAAAGAATTACCCGTTACAGTAAATATCCTCCATTTTCTGTGTGCTCAAACTTTGTATTAATTTTTATCATGTGTTCTTGAAATGTGTCCTCTATTGGGAGGTGCCTTTTGGAAACCTTAATAAACACAGACATGTAGCATATGAATTGAATGCTATAGATTCTCATAGCTACTTTCTTCAATCTTTTAAAATCAATTTCTTCATTTTTTTAAGTAGGGGTAATATCTACAAGGAGGGTATTGGAATTAGGATCCTAATCAATTCAAGAATAACTCTGAACATTCCACCCCAAGTTTTGAGAGCTACTCAGAGTTTATCTCAAAGTTGGACTTCATTTCCCATAGATTCCAGTATCCTGTACTACCCTCATATTTAAAAAGAAGGAGAGAGGCTTTGGCATAATGATAATTGAGGCCTGAGGTACTTGAGCAACCATCTGTCTCCCTGCTTCCTCCAAGGCACTTGAGATCAGATGGTTTGTCCTTTCTCTCTGTCCTGAGGTTCCATCTGGACCCGGCTGGAGGGTGAGGGGACAAGTTGCTCATCTCAGTGACCCGATATGTGGAATTCCCTCCCTGAGGATGTCTTTCAGAATCCCATGGCAAATATGTCTGATATTCAGTACAAGGACTTTGTCTTTGGGCTGGTCTATCCTTGATAATTTTGGCCTTCTTTACACCAACTTTTTAATTCTTTTTAATTTTCTTTCCCCTCTACTTTTGTTTTGTTACAGTGTGTCATAAATATAAAGGGAAGGGGTTAAGAAGCTCTGATACAGTACTATAAAATCCTCTTACCTGTAACTCCAGTAACCTGGCTGGCACCTGACCAAAAAAAACCAATAAGGGGACAAGATACTTTCAAATCTGAGGGGCGGGGGCGGGGGGGCAGGGAAAGGCTTTTGTCTGTCTGTGTGATGTCTCTGCGGGAGACAGATCAAGGAAGCAAACAATCCAACTCCTATAGAGTTAGTTAATAATTTAGCTAGAAAATGTGTTAGATTTTCTTTTGTTTTGGCTTGAGAAATTCACTGTGCTGGAGGGAATGTGTATTCCTGTGGGTTTTTTTTCTTTTTGTAATTTAAGATTTTGCCTAGAGGGATTCTCTATGTTTTGAATCTGATTGCCTGTGAGATTATCTTCCATTCTAATCTTTCAGAGTGGGTCTTTTGCTTTTTTTTGTCTTCTAATAAAGTTCTGTTTTTTTAAGAATCTGATTGGGTTTTTAGGGTCCTAAAAACCCAAGGCTGGTCTGTGCTCATCTTGTTTATTCTCAAGCCTCCTCAGGAAAGGGTGTAAGGCTTGGGGGGATGTTTTAGGGGAAGACGTCTCCAATGGTCTCTTCCCTGATTCTTTGTTAAATCGCTTGGTGTTGGCAGCATACCTGTCCCAAGACACAAGAAAAGAATTTGTGCTTGGGGAAGTTTTAACCTAAGCTGGTAGAAATAAGCTTAGGGGGTCTTTTTGTGCGGGTCCCTACATCTGTACCCCAGAGTTCAGAATGAGGAAGGAACCCCTGACACAGTGGCTGGCTTTTGTGAGCTCCTGGATCTGGTACTAGTTTTGTTATTGTTTTAAATTTCAATACAGCATCCTAGAATATAGCGAAATAAATAAACTGGATGTGAGAAGATTATTAAAATTGCTACATCAAAAGACCTATGAATGTGGAAAAATCATTTTCTTTTGTCATACTCTTTCATCCCCCCCAAAAAAGCCCACAACCTTCAAAAGCATTGATTGCAAAATTGCTAAAAGCATTCATACTGAACTCTCAGATGTCAAAAGGACTAAATCCGCACACAAAGGTACAAAGACTCTCTCAACAGTATGAGAAACAGCTGCTTGGACGGAAAGGTATTACATTCCATGTGAGAAAATATGCTAGTCAAATGTATATTCACCAGCAGCCACAAATTGCATGTAGAGGTGTCTTCAGGCTCAACTTGTAGACATGATCTTCTAAACTGCTTCACCTCAATAAAAACTATTTGGAAATGTTTGAAACTCTTGTATGTAACATGTGTGCGTAACATATGCGTGCACACATACGAACACACACAAAAAGCCTGTGATGATATTGTGGCTAAAACATTAGACTGGGACTCAGACGATCTATTCCCAGCTATGTCACTGATTCATTGTGTATCCTTAGGAAAGTCATGTAAGGTTTCTATGCCTTAGTTTCCATATCTTTAAATGTCTTTCATCTGAACATGACCAGGAGAGAACAGAGTCCTATAAATCCTCCAAAATCTTTAATGGTCAACTAAAATAAGAGCCCTACGCCAGGATCTGGTAAAGTATTTACTTCATTGATTTCAGTGGGAGTTAGGCACCTAAGTACCTTTGTGGATCTGGGCCCTAGTTCTTAACTAAATATTGATGGTAGCTGCTATAATGTCATTTCCATCAACAGAGAATCAATCAATAATCAAGCAAATACCATAGAGATACTGGATAAACAGAAATCTTCCAACTAGGGAGCGATTCCATGCACTTTATAGGTCTTCTGGTATCTTCCCAGGAACTGATTCCCTGGGCTAGAATCTTTACATAGCTCAGCAGTAATTATTTCTTTTTTTCTGTGTGACCTAATCCCAAGACAGCCTACATCACCTTTTATCCGTGAACGTCCTTTCAAATGGTAGCCAACCAGAAAGAATGTACTATGCAAAAAAACAACCCGAGTGGTGAATACAGACAGCAGCTGTGAGTTTTTTCAGTTGAGGAGTTTATTTGGAGACAGAGTCTATCCATACAGATGGTTGAGACGGGCCAAGAAATGCATTAATGCACACAAGGTGAGAAATAGTTGTATTAGGAAGTGCTTACAGTCCCTCACGAAAGGGCAGAAACAACTCGACCACAATGTAGAACCTAACCTGTTATGGTGAACGATGCAGTCACACAGAACAACTCTAATTAATGGCCTATAGCGAGAGGTATCAAGCTGGCTTCAAAGCAAGCACCAGTACATTGCAAGGGGCCTTCAATAGAAACAGGCTGGGGACCTTAAAGGTTGGATACATGATGTTTGGTATTCAATAGAAATGATGAACCCCCATTGTTTCTCAGGGCTGGACCCTAAATTGTCATACTACAGAAAGGAAATTAACATGCAAATAAAAGGAAATGTTAACCAGATTTTTCAAGACTTATATTTGTCCAAAGCAGTGGTTTTCAACCTGTGGTCTGTAGACCTCGGGGGGGGGGGGGGTGGGGTCCACAGACTATGTCTAAGATTTCCAAAGGGGTCCACACATCCATTTGAAATTTTTTAGGAGTCCACAAATGAAAAGAGGTTGAAAACCACTGGTCTAATGGTAACAGTTAAAAATACTGTAATGTACCTCTTAAGAGTGAACACATTGAGTGAGATCCTTATCCCAGCTCTGGCCCCTTTGTGTCACATAAAAGGGGCTCTAAAATCTTTGTATCTGGCTGGAGGAAGATTCCCCAGCTCGGGCACTGCATAGAACAGCTGTAACGTTACTTCCTGAAGATTCCCTTGCAAGTGCTGAGGGTGCTGTGGGTAGGTCTATAGCACACAGCACTGCAGAGATTCTGGACAGCCCAGGGAGTCTGCCAGGGCTAAGTCTCACCATGGCTGCACCAAACCCCAGAAAGGCACAAAGGTAATCTAATGGTACCTTAAGCCCCTCCCTCTCCCTCCCTCTTCCCCCTCCTCCCTCTCCCCCGCTGTCCTGGGCATCAAGTTCTGTGCTGCATCTTACTATTATGCCAATACAACCATATCATTACATAATTTGTAATACTTTTCAACAGGTCTCTGCCTCACATTCTCATATACAATGTGAGACAGACCCAAGTACTGAGTATTTTAATAGCTTAGAATTTTACTGCAACACACCTTCTCATTTGTTTCCTAACTTGGGTTGAAATTTGTTACACCATGAAATACAGAAATATTCTATGTTTCTGGGGCTCCCAGAATTACCTTCGCAAATGACCATAACAGACCCCAGCAACTCTCTACTGTAATTACAATGAATCTTGTTCTCTTTCTTTACAAAGATTTGTTCAAGTTCTGTTTATTCCAAATATTTGTGATTTTAAGGTTCAAGAAACAGCTCCAAATACCATTGTGACTGGGTATTCATGTCAATGCACATTCTTGTTATCCGAAGGCTCCCTCTATCCTTTCTAACCCCAGTTAACAAGAAAAGTGAAATTCTACTCAGAAAGTTGACTGTGTAAAAGTTGTACCTTCTAACTCAACAGATGTGTTACTTTTATGTGTATTCTGAGTCTCATGTGTTCACTTCAATGGCAAAGATGTTTTTTACTACCTCACGCTCCTGTTAGCCCTACTGAGTCAGCGCAGCTGAAGAGGAGTGGGGTGAGTCTTCAGTTCCATTTTGTGCATCATCAATAGAATTGTTTCCTATGATAAGTTCCAATCAGTAACAACTTTGCAAACCTATTGAAGACAATGGGGTTTGCAGAGGTGTCACTGAAAACATAATTTGAACTCTGTGGACTTGCACAGGTATCACTGACCTAATTTAGCCTGCAGAACATTTATTATTGTGTGAGGGAAAGAAGTCAGCTTGATTCTCAGAGTCCTGCCTGAGTTAGCGAGGCAGACTGGCTGAAAACACATCTTTCCCCTTGCAAATGGAATATGTGATGTGGAGTTACTGAAAGACAATAAACATGGAACCCAGCAATGGCATTTTTATACAGTCACTTTTATTTTTTTCTGCCTAAAACATTAATCTCTTCCTGTTTGAAAACAATGTATCAAAGTTCTCCAGTTTTGTAGCTGATATTATGTTGTAAAATTTACATAATTTGGTTTCTAGCATAGTTTATACAAGATGTGTTAGCCAGCTGAGTCAACTGATGGGGATAACCATCAATAGGTAGAGGGCAGAATTAGAAGTGTGACTGTTAGTGATAAAGCACACACAATTCCATTTATCCAGTATTTATGCCAGATCAAGTCTTCTTCAGAGTTACAGAGTGGTAGCCATGTTAGTCTGTATCAGCAAAAACAACAAGGAGTCCTTGTGGAACTTTAGAGACTAACAAATGTATTTGGGCATAAGCTTTCGTGGGCTAAAACCCACTTCATCAGATGCATGGAGTGGAAAATACAGTAGCAGGTATAGATATACATAATACATGAAAAGATGGGAGTTGCCTTACCAAGTGGAGGGTCAGTCTAACGAGACACTTCAATTAACAGTAGAATACCAAGGGAGGACCATCCAAAGTTTCTGAGAATTACAGTGAAGAAATAATCTCTCTCTTACATTCACATGTACCATTTTAACTTAAAAGGTTGACTACCAAAAGCATGTGTGTTCTAATAATAATGGCAATTAAAATATTCAGAGCGACTCAACCGTAACATGTAGTGTTATATTTATTAAAAACTAATCCAATTTGTATCTTAATATCTCAACTCCTTACCATATCTTTTTTGATTTAGGATTTTCCCTGGATTATTTTCAACCTTAAAATCTGGATGTATTGAAAACAGTTAGCTCAATAATGGACAAATTCTGCTACTCAAATCATGCTGAGAAATCTTACACTGCAACAAGTCCCATTAAACACAGAGGAGTTATTCATAGAATAAGTCACTACTCAACCCGAGGGTGATAAAATGAGTGCTCCCACTCCCAGTTTAGTTAAAAGTGCAATTCTTATTGGAGGACTATAAAACTTTTATTGTGGATTCATTTCTTTCTCTGTTTCTCCATATTGTAGTTACTCAGTTTACAAGTACAAGGATAATTTTTTAACAGCCAACAAACTTGCAAACTTAACCTGGAATCTGAAAATCAAGTTGGGTTGTTTCTGTCTTGTGCATCACCAATGAAAAAAGGATTCTTTGTATGGAACCTACATAGTTAACAATTCTGTCTGATGAGATGTAAGGAAAGAAAATCCAACTCATTCTCCCATACCTATGTAGACTCTGGAGTGCAAAGAAGAGCAAAATCTTAGCATTAGTCAGTCATGTCAGAATGTTGAACTTCGAGCAGATCTGTTGATAAAAATGTGTCATTGTCACATAATCAGCTTTTTGATTTTACCCTAACCGTACTTTCCACCTAAACACAGAACTTGTATTTAGTCTCTTGTTTTTTTAAAAATTCAATAGAAAATGTTAGTGTTCAAGATAGGCTTAGCTTGCTGACACTATGCAACTCACAAATTTCAGTGTGTGTATATATATGTATTTTTTATTGGAAGATGTCGTAAGATTTTCACTCCTGGGTCTCAAGCCTTCAGAGTGAGGCAAAGTCAGGAACTCCCATAGTTAAAGAATTTGGAGGGGATGTACCCCTACACAAATCAGCAGGTGGCACGTTCTGCCTTGCAGTCTGAGTGGAATGGCCCACTATTGCCTTCAACTGTCTGGGTTTTTTGTCCCATGAAAGGATGGAGCCTCAACCTATATTCCCTACTATGTGTCAGAGGGTTAAGATGATGAGCCACAAGTGACCATCTTGTGAGGTGATCTCTTCAGAGAAGCAGAATGACAAGGTTAGTAACTTTAGAAATATAAGAACGGCCATACTGGGTCAAACCAAAGGTCTATCTAGCCCAGTATCCTGTCTTCTGACAGTGGCCAATGCCAGGTGCCCCAAAGGGAATGAACAGAACGGGCAATCATCAAGTGATCCATCCCCTGTTGCCCATTCCTAGCTTCTGGCAAACAGAGGCTAAGGACACCATATCTGCCCATCCTGGCTAATAGCCATTGATGGACCTATCTTCCATGACTTTCCCTTCTGTTAGATGTTGTATTTGCTACCATAGACTAAATCTAAAACATTCTTCGTTTATTAAATGACTTGGTTAAAAAAATCATGTTAGTTCAGTACAAATAAGAACTTTTGTGGCTCTCAACAGGTAAATGACTATTCCTGCCTCTTCACATTTCTACAGCTCTGTAGCATGTTACAGCCTTTAAAAAGTGTACTGTCTTTTGATGCACTCTCTCTGTCTACAGAAACTTCTTCGCAGATAGTTTGATAATAAATTATCTGCGTGCTGTCTTAAATAAGATTGTAAAATGGGATAGCTAGGAATAGCATTCCTGACTTTCAAAGGCTAAAGATAAGTCTTTTTTCCCTCTCCTTTGTTTTGTATACAGATGAGGTCTTAACACATTGAAAAAAGCCTAATTTCTACAAATTATTGGAATTTAATAAAACTGTTGAAAAATCTACAGCATTCCAGAAAGCAAACACATTTTTTAATCGTCTTGATCTTTTAGCAAAAGTCACTTAGGTTTAATGGAAAGTAACATTTTAAGAATGACATTTAGGTAATGCAACTCTTAATTGGCTTGTCATTAGTATGACTGTTATAAGATTTTAGGATGCTTCCTTGTGTCTGCATATATTAGGTATGCACGTGAATACAAATAATGAATTATGAATAGTTTGGTAACCTGAACTTTGCTTCAGAACGAGAATATCATAGTGATTTATTAACATACAAACCTGGAAATGGATGGATATGAATGATAATTGACAGATAATGACTATGGGCAAACTGTGAAAAGGAGTGTGAACTTAATGCTGGTTGCCATTTCAATTTGGAGTGTGTGTACAAGAGAAAGGCATGCGCAAACACTCAGCAGACAAAAGTCACCTGGCTCCTCCATTCGTGGAAATATAGCTACTTTCATTTGATGCCTTCCTGGGCCTTGGTGTTGAGTAGCTGCTGTAAGTTGGGAAAATAGATTTTAAAATAAAGGAGGATACAGCAAGAGGATGATAGAGGCAAAGTAAGGGAGCAATGACTGCACTATAAGGACTGCACAGCACTGACAACTAGTGCTCTGTCTGTTTCACGGCAGCAAGTAGCCCATTAAAAAGTTTGATCTTCTTTTCCAAGGTGAATTTAATTTTTGTACAGCAGTTGTGAGATGCAGGGCATAGATGGACTTCCAACACAGGTGTATGGAAGGCATAGAGGAGAGCATTCCTGAGATTGGACTTTTATCATCAGTGTTGAAATTGGACCATGGCATCAGTAGTACCGGGGTCAAACAATTATCATGGTCAGATAACCAGCTTAGTTCGGTTCCTTTCTTTCTAAAGAGGCAACAACAATTAAATGAAATGCATTCATAAGGCATAGTAAGTGAAGTGGTGTATTTCTCATGAAGTGTGTATTTAGTGTGCTGGTCATGTTGACAAAGAGGATTAATAGAAGGGATTTGCACTTGAACATATTTTTTATGCATTATAAAAGCCATATTCTGCCATCAGGTCCACAAGCATGGATTTCAGATAAGCAGCTTAACAGAAGGCTTCTTTTGGCTAAAGTGTGTAATTGGAGATCCACTGACTCTTCCATACGCCAAAGTGTTTCAACCAAAGCTGTGCTGCTTCCCACTCTATCAGCCCCAGTATTGAAGGGTCCAACCTTTTGAGCCTGAGGGCCAACCATATTCTTTCAAAAAGGCCAAGTAGCGCTTTGGGACAGATTTGCTACTCTCTTCTGTTCGCTTTACACTAGTCAGGCTGAGGAGCTGCAGGGAAGGGACAGCAGCTATTCAGAGAATTTCCAGCTCACATCCATGCAGATTATAGGGCTGCAGAGGAGGCATTTCTTCCTTCCTGCCACGATGGGCTGATTCAAACAATTCCGTGTAAAAGTTGCAGAGAGCACATTTTCAATTCATAATCAAATACACATTTTCTAACACAGTCACCTTTGAGGGCCACAGTTTAGAGCTTGAGGGGCCACAGGTTGGACATCCTAAGGCTAATTGGTTGGAAGAGGGGGGGCATGGGTTAGCCAATAAAGGGTAGGGATTTTTTTAGTAGAATGGACCATGAAGTCAGATTCTACCAATCTGATACCTGGGAAAACAGGTGAAAAAGTTACTCCAAACTTTAGGTGGAGTAAATAATGTCTGGCAGCTTTCTCCAAGGTGCAGCCTCTAGGAAGAAGAGCTCTCTTTTCACAGAATGTCTGCAGATTGAAATACAAGCATTCCAGAACATTATGTGGATTTGAGAAATTCCCTGGAAAATTTTAATTTCATAGAAAAAAATTGGCAAACATTAGGTGGAATCAATCCATCATAAAACAATCTTCCAAATAAATCTGCTGCAATCCTGATCTTCCAGCATAAACACAAACATCTGTGTTTTGCATACCAGTTAATGGTATAGTTATTTGGGGTGATAGTCTCTGTGGGTTCAGACAAAAGCCAAGGAGGCTTTTCTCTGCTTAGCAGCCAGAACAAAGCACCTTGAGCCAATGCTTAACTTTTGGGCTTGCTGTTGTTTGAACACTGAACAGGTTCTTGAGCAGTGCATATCTTGAAATCATCCTGAAAACTAGTAAGGAGAGTGTGAGCTTGGTTATAGACAGGGGAGGATTTGGGTTGATATTGACATTAAGATCACCAGATGATCAAGACTTTCTACCTGCAGCTACCAAACATTAGACTATTGCCCCATAAAAGTTTTTTTTTTAAAGACACTTTTCAATTGGAAACAATCCTTTTTGGCTGGATAAACTGTTAAGAAGCATATGAAGTTCAGGGAATTACAACAGAAGAGTCTGCATAGTTTGGCAAGATATCTAGCTAATGTAGTGTTCTGTCCATAGACTAGTCCTGTAATCGCTTGCTGGTAACCGTGAGATTCCCACATCTTTCATAATTAATTAAATGGGAAAACTGCATTGCTATTGCAGTTTTGCATCAGAGGTTCATAGGATTCTTCTCTGTCTGTAAATTTTCTCTGCTCTCCCTGTCCTTTTATTTTGTGCTGTTCCTTTCATCTCATATTTTAATCAAACACTCTTTCTATGAACATAGCTATTTTCCAACATGAGTGAAAATGCTTTCTGAAGCTAAAAGCTTTCGTAAAGCACAAGCTGAACCAGGCAGGAAGTTGAATTAGCTGGAGAACATACCATGGTAAAAGTGGAACTGATAAGGTGAGGAACAGGATGAAGGAGATTGGTGCTTTAGTTCCAGAGTTAATCTGAGTAGCTAACTGGAGGTGAACTTAGAAAGGTGGAATACAACCTTTAATACTGTGGCATTGCTTGAAGGTACTGATCAGTGTACTGGGCTATCAGTATGCTCAGCATAGTTGATGTGGCTACTGTTGTGTTATTGGGGAATGGGAGAATATTATGGGCCAAATCTTCAGGTGACCTCAGTTTAGCAAGTTGAGGGTCTGGTCATATGGTATCTGGACCATATGTTGTCCTGTCCCAGAAGCAGGCAATCAGGTAATGTAGGAGAATGAAACACAGCCACGGGGATGGATTTTTAAATTGAAGGTTGCAACATTATTAACTTTCAATTTGAATGGGGAAAGGAAGGAAAATCAAAGACTAGGCACTAATTTGGGTCCAGTGTGATGTTAAATGGCCTCCATGCCAATAACCAATATCCAAGGCTGTCCCTGTTCAGTCTAACCTCTCGGATTCAGCCCATCTCTGAGGGGGAATGAGAGTACACATGAAAGGTACCTCAGTGTATGATGACTTAGTCTTTCGTTCTCCCTCTAGGTTAATAGGGTCTGCTAGTTCTCTCATCGTCTCATGTTCACCTGTGGGAGCTGGCCCCTTTGAACCTCTCACCTGTGCTGGACACAGGAGCAAATTGTGACATTATAAGTTCCCTACCAACTTACTCTCTTTTAACCTACGAGCCTCCAGGATGCTGTAAGGAAGGCGAACAACACGCTGGATGCCCTGTCAGTCTTGCTCCAAGGGAAAAATTATTTCCTGTTCCCAAAAGCCAGTGATCTGGTCAGACCCACAGCATTTAGGAACACAATTCATGTTGTACCTCCACTGTAGGGCAAGGCAGCAAACACAGCAGAATAGCTGCTGCACCCCATCAGGGCTTCACATAGAGAAAAGGAGGAGCACAAGAGACAATCAACTCTTTCCCCAACTCCGTCTCCAGCCTCGCCAATGGTGGTAGGGAGAGACAGAGAATTCTCTTCTTCTCCCCTTCCCCAGCCAGGTGTGATTTCTGTTAGGGTTCTGGACAGAGGGAGGGGAGAGAGCCTAAGGGTAGCTAAGTTTTCCCTTGGTTCTCCTGTCTCTCAGGACCTCAGGGCTTTCCCTTTACCTTCTGGTCCATTCAAACACTCCCCTACTGACATGGGGGAGGGGGCATTTTGGTTATAGCTTTAGCTTAAAATGTTTTCTAGTTTCCAAGCTATTTATCTGCACATCTATTTCTTTCCCCACTACAATAACTTCTCTCATTTTTCTGTCAGCTGACATCCTGGCAATTCTTTCCTGGCTGGCCATAGATTAGCATTGGACATACTCATCATTCTCACTTGAAAAATAAAAATATTATCTGTGTGGACAATACTCCCATATGTTCATGGATTCCAAGGCCAGAAGGGCCCATTGTGCACATCTAGTCTAACCTCCTGTATAACGTGGGTCTTAGAACTTCCCCAGAAGCTAATTCCCCAATTTGCACATTATGCCACCAGGGCAGTTTAAAATGTTATGTTTTATTCAGAACTATCCCGAGGAAACTGGATTAATTACTCTGGTGAGAAAAGAAGTGTATGTTCACTGATAAGTATGTTTAGACTGAGAAGTCTAAACACACGTTTGGCTGGCTCATTGTAATTTTTATGAATTAACACCCATTCTTTAAAAATGAGACACACAATCCCTTTGAACAAAAGCCTCCATTTTGTTGATGTGGAGACCGGGGCCTAATTCTCTACTACCCTTTTATCCTGTTTGGCTGTTCATACTAGTGCATACAACTGGAGGGGCTATCGGGAGTTAGGTGCCAGTATAGGTCCTCTGCTGATCTCCTGGCATTGGCTGGTTTTGTTGACTGAATCCCCTGTTGCTTGTGGCAAGGGTCAGCTCATATGCTCAGCAGCTGTAAAGTCACTGATCTCAATTCTCGGTTGTCCCTGCATCTTGCATAGTCATTCACCCCAGTGCAAAGAGGGTGTAAACCATTCATTTTAATTTGGCAGTGTTTTACAACCAGCTGGCACTCTCTTTGCAGTGAGGTAAATGACTACACAAGGTGCAGGACTAAGAGAAACTAGGCAGCTGACCTTCCTTTATTGGAATAATAACCTGCTCAGGGGGTGATATGACTCATATCTGGTGAATTTGCTAGTGTTGGTCACCTCCTAATTTGAGGATAGATTGGATTTTACACCTGCACATAAGGAAATGTGGTAAAATGATTGCTGAGGAAATGTAACCGAAAGGTGCAATGAAAATCTTACTCTTAAAAGGAATCTTACCTCTTTTTCTTCAATTTAAATTTGTTTTGTTTACAGTGTTCTGTATATAGAAAGAGAAAAAGAGAAGGTTTGGGTTTGCTTTGTTTTTAAATACAGTTAGCTAGGTTTCCCAGGTCAGAGTTTTAACGTCAGCCTCTCACTGGTGTCATTGGTAGGAGATAAGTGAAGTCATTGCAAATGCTGATACTAAGGTCATTCCCATTGTATAGGTATTCATTTCTAATTAATTAGTGTTTCTTAGCCCCACCTGTCTTCAGCTATCTTATGCCTGCATTATTCTGCTTCTTGCCTGAGATTCTGTATGACAGTCTGGGTTTGCTGTGTCTCAGGCATACATAGCAGATGACTGTTTAATACAGTTCTAACCATCTCCTATCTTTTATTTTGCTGAAGTATGTTCATAGCTTTCGTTAGTTAAGATTAAATCTAACGTTCATATACCGTACAGATTTTTTAAAAGTGTCGTGATCTGATCAGGGTTTTATCATTTTTGATGAGCAAAAGCTTTCTGAGCCAGTGCTATTGGCATTTTCCATCACATGCCAATCAGTTGCTGTATGACTTTGCTCTAAAACTTACCATGATGTACTGCTGAGCTGCTGTGATGACCCTAGATTTTTAATCATTATGGGTTATGTTCAAACTGGTGTTCGTGAATTGTAATGTTACTTTTTTCACATTTCTCTCCTTTGTAGGACACCTATATATCATACCCCCCTTTCACTGTATATTAGGATCACCTGCATATACATATCTCACCTATCTGAATACCTTTATCCTTCCCATTTTAGCAGAACCGTTGAAAGAAAACCTATTGCAAGAGAGAGCAATCCTACTGAATTCTGTTTCCAACCCTAAATCAGTGTATCATTTCATTTGTAGCGCAGACTGCTGACTGTTGACTGCTATACAGGTTCTGAAATAATCCATTTAGATGACCTGGGATTTTGATGTCTTCATGTTCCATCAATGCTTTGCTATCCACCACCTTGGTGACATCACAGTTGGGAGTGACTGATGTTTTTGGTGAGTTCTTGTACAAGTTGAAAACAAACAAATCTCTTTGCATTCTCTCTCTTGCAGTGATGCTCAAATTCTGCCCTCTATTGACATATTCCTACTTATTGTCTCCTGTTGTATCTCTTGATCAGGATTCTGGTGTGCCTCTTGTGCAGTCTCATTGTGATGTCTTCTTAATGTAAGTACTTGTACTCTCTCTAATTAGTTGCTTCCTCATCCACCTGAATCTGCTACTGCTTATCTGTGTGTCATCTCTTTGTTCCAAACCATCCATACTGTGTTTTTATGGGGTGGCATCTTTTGAACATTACAAAATATATATTTGGTCTTGTTTTCTACTCAGGAGCTAATAGCACCAGAGGCTGGTTGGTTTTCTGTAATCGTCCGTGATTCTTGATATTTCTGTATTGTATCAGTTTGAACAAATTATTTCAGGTTTCACATTTTCTTCAGTAGAGTACGAGATGTAACTACCCCATCAGAGCAGAATTTGGCAATCATTACTTGTAGTGGAGTGGTTAAGGCAGCTAATGGACTTCTGGTATCTGCAGAATATAGTGACTTCTGAGGTCCCTGATAAGTTAGTTAGATCCTCTTTGTTATTTCAATCTCCATATTAGATAAGCATGCTGGTAATAATTTTGCCAGGTTCTGCAGTGAATTTTATTATTATAGTGGTTACTGATTAATTGAATCAGTCTCAAAGCTTAACTTTAGCAATAAGTAAAGAACAGCATTAAAACCATTGACCTAAAAATCATGGCCTTTGGAGTTGCTACTGAACTTTCTATTTGTGATGGACCTCCTGACTATTACAGTGCATTCTGTGCTAAGAGGCACCTTATCTCTTCATTTACACTTACCATTTTTTCTTGTATTCTTTACCCTCATTTACACTCCTTAGTAGTGAATGCTGATCTGAGATCAGGACACCCACCCTATTCAACAGTGCTTTTAGGATTAACTGACCATTTATGTAAGAGGACTGCATCAGTTTCCAGACTTGACTGTGTCAGCTCACTGGAACTACCAGTTTTATACAAAATCAGTAAGAGCTGATGTAGCTGGAGGGGCCACATTTATTTTGTGTACACTTAATGGTAATGTAAGTCTTTCTTGACACTTATTGTTTTGCACATAATAAATTGTACACATCTTGAATTTACTGTGTGAAATTCTGCTCTTGTGTAAACCATTGCAACCCTAGTGAAGATCGTGGAGTAACAGGAGTTTAAATGAAAGCAAAATGTGACCCATTAATGCAGATACTCAGCTGGAGTACATTGCCTTAGCTTCTCTGACTTCAACGGAGATCTGCCCATAGTAAATAGCACCTTTCATCTCAAAGGATCTCAGAAGTATTTAAACTTTTGTTGTGTATATATTTGTGTGTGTGAGAGAGAGAGAGGGAAAGAGGGAAAAATCATACAAAATTAAATATCTACCTCTGTGATGCCTTTGGCTATAGAGTCACCCGGGGCTTTTTGAGGTATCACCTGCAGCTGTCCTGGAGTATGTGTATCTGATTGCAGCTCATCGTGTGCCTGGTTTTAGGTTGAGTGAGTACAGTGCATATCATATAAATGCTCCCTATGATGCCTGAAAATGTGAGATAAATTCAAGGCTTCCTAGGGAATGCTCAGGGAATATACCAACACTGCCAGCCAGGATCCTTTCCCATCCCTCGTAGAAACTCCCTTCCTCTCAGCAGTCAGGAATGGGACTCAAAGGGAGAGACACTCTCTCCCTGCACCCAGGAAAGGGACAGAGGAGAAACCCTGTCCTCCTGCCTATCAGCTGGGAAAAAAGAAATGGGAAAAATAACAGAGTGAAATGGAAACTGAGCCCTGGTCTACACTATGGGGGGGATCAATCTAAGATGCACAACTTCAGCTACGAGAATAGCGTAAGCTGAAGTCGACGTACTTAGATCGACTTACTGCGGCGTCTTCACAGCGGTGAGTCGACTGCTGCTGCTCCCCTGTCGACTCTGCCTGCGCCTTTTATGGCAGTGGAGTACAGGAGTCAATGAGAGAGCGCTCAGGGATCGATTTAGAGCGATCTGGCAGGTAGTGTAGACATACCCTGAGAGAGGTAGGGACAGTAATCACTACTTGATGACCTGACATTACTTTGCAATCATTTCATCATGATGAAGCATTAATGCGCAATGACATTGGGTCATGAAAATGCGGTGTAATACACAACAAATGTTGTGATATAATATAAGGACATTCAATTAGTCTATAATTCTGCATTTCCATCCCATTAACATGAATGTCTCTAAGGTTTAGTGCTGACGACTAACATCATGCAGCATATTAGTGTTCAGAAAGGTAAATACAAAACCAATCAATACAGATACTACAAATGTATAGATATTATAAACTGAAACAGGTTTTATTTCCAACTGCTAACTGTACCAGGGATATTTACAATATAGTCAAAATATATTGACATGAGCCATGATCATATTACTGCAGGAATTTGCAATTCTAGTAAAAAGATAAAGGGAAGTGGGGAACATAAATATGAATAATATTTGTCCTTTCATTAATCTTTTTACGGACACTTTAATCTCTACATGATTTCTCTTTGGGGCCGCGTGAACCAAATCATACTAGTCAACATGAAGTGCACAAACTCAGCAATAACAACAACAGGGTGATTTTTGGACAACTGTGAACTTCAGATATTAATGGAGATAATTCCCTTCTTTTTACTAATTAAAATAACGTAAGTTAGAACCATCTTACCCTTTCTGGCCAAACACATCTGTGTAGTTCAGCACTGTTACTTTAAATAGTTTATCATATAACAACTTTGTATATGTGTACAAAAGAATGTTACAATAAAAAAGCAAACCAAGCAAAAAACAAAAACCCTAAGCATTTTCAAGTAAGTAAATATAAAATAAGGGAAAGCTGAGAATATTCTGATCTCTTTACTGTCCATACAATCTATTAAATGTACATGAGTAAATGCACACACATTGCATTGCACATCCTCAAAATAGCTTTGACTCTGTCCATATGTTCTTGTCCAGCCTCAGTCTTTAGACTAGGAACATTCTTAAACCACATATGGACTCAAAGCCCAACCACAGACAATTCTCATCTTCTCATTATGAGCAAGATAAAGCAATATCCTCTTCAACATCTTGTTAATTTCAATGGATTCACTCATGCTCAGGAGGAGTAAGTACATCAAATATGGCCCTAAATGATTAGTCTTCACAAGACCTTTGTGAGTGATTTAAGAATTTCTGTTATTGCCATTTTACAGGCAATAACAGAACTGAGCCAGGGTGATTGTGACCTGCCTAAACTTATACAGAAAGTAACTGGCCGAGTCAGGAATAAAACTTGGCAGTAGAGCGAGGCAAAATCATTCAGAGGAATAATTTATTTGCCCAGAAATGCAGTTTCATTCAACCTGAATCTATTGACAAATTTGATCTGATTAGTTTCGATTGGGAAAAAGTTTTTCAGGGACAGCTTCAGAAAATTTCATGTGAGTGCCCCTTTATTACCTTTGGTGCAGTGCTTAGGGCAGTTGCTGGGGTGTGTGAGACCCAAGTTTAAATACCCATTCTAGACCAGGGACTTGAACTCATATCTTCCCTCAGTTTAAGCCATTCTTGTCCTACCTTCAGTGGACATGGAGAACAATTGATCCCGGTCCTCTTTAACATATTTAAAGAGACTGATCACATCTGCCCTCAGGCTTCCTTTCTCAAGGCTAAACATGCCCAGTTTTTTAAACTTTTCCTCATACATCAGGTTTTCTAAACCGTTTATCGTTTTTGTTGCTCTCCTCTGGACTGTCTCCAATTTGTCCACATATTTCCTAAAGTGTGGCACCCAGAACTGGACACAGTACTCCAGCTGAGGCTTTACCAGTGCTGAGCAGAGCGGGACAATTGCCTCCCATGTCTTACATGTGACATTCCTGTTAAGAAACCCCACTATGATATTAGCCTTTTTCACAATTGCATCACATTGTTGTGTCTTATTCAATTTTTCATCACTATCCAGATCCTTTTCAGCATTACTACTATCCACCCAGTTGTTCCCCATGTTGTAGTTATGCATTTGATTTTTTCATTCCCAATTGTAGTACTTAGCACTTGTCTTTATTGAGTTTCATCTTGTTGATTTCAGGCCAATTCTCCAATTTGTCAAGGTCATTTTGGATTCTAATTATGACCTCCAAAGTGCTTCAAACCCCTCCAAGCTTGGTATCTGCAAATTTTATAAGCATAATCTCCACTCCATTATCCAAGTCATTAATTAATATATTGAATAGTACCACATCCAGCACAGACCCCACTAGATATGTCCACCCAGTCTGATAGCAAACCACTGATAACTATTCTTTGAATACGGTCTTTCAACCAGTTGTGCACTCACCTTGTAGTAATTTCATTTAGATCACATTTCCCTAGCTTGCCTATGAGAATGTCATGTGGGATTGTATCAAAAGCCTTACTAAAATCAAGATATATTATGTCTGCTGCTTTCCCCATCCACTAGTCAGAAACTCCATCAAAGAATGAAATTAGGTTGGCTTGGCATGATTTGTTCTTGACAAATCCATGTTAGCTATAACTTGTTATCGTATTAATCTCTAAGAATTTACAGTTTGATTGTTGAATAGTTTATTCCAGTATCTTTCCAGGTATCAAAGTTGTTAGGCTGACTGGTCTATAATTCCCTCGGTCCTCTTTGTCCCCCTTTTTAAAGATAGGTACTCCTTCTGCATTTTTCCATGACCTCACCATGAGGACACCATGAGACCTCAAAGATAATCACTAATGGTTCTAAGATTGCTTCAGCTAGTTCCTTAGGTACTTAAGATGAATTTTGTCATGCCTTGCTGACTTGAATACATTTAATTTATCTAAATATTATTTAACCTGTTCTTTTCCTATTTTGTCTTGTGTTCCTTCACCTTGTTGTTAATATTAATTGCATTACATATCTGGTCATCATTAATCTTTCTGGTGAAGACTGAGACAAAATAGGCATTAAACACCTAAGCCTTCTTGATGTCATCCATTGTTAGCTCTCCTTTCCCACTAAGCAGAGGGACCTACACTTTCCTTCATCTTTCTCTTGTGCCTAATGTATTTGTAGAGCCTTTTCTTATTGCCTTTTATGTTCCTTGCTAGGTGTAACTCATTTTGTGCCTTAGTCTCTGTGATTTTGTCCCTACATGCTTGAGATATTCTTTTGTAATCATTCTTAGCAATATGTTCATGTTTCCACTTTTTGTAGGATTCCTTTTTGATTTACAGGTCACTAAATAGCTCCTGATAGAGCTATATTGGCCTCTTACTATTCTTTCTATCTTTCCTTTGCATTGAGATAGTTTTCTGTTGTGCCTTTAATATTGCCTCTTTGAGAAACTGTCAGCTCTCCAGAATTCCTTTTTCCCTTAGATTTTCTTACCTACCAGTTCTCTGAGTTAATCACTGATGAATATTCATGAAAACTGGTATCTTTAATAAATTGTTTTATCCTGTTTAATCATGCTTTAAAGTTTGTGATCCTCTTTCCTGTTGATAATGCTGAGAGAGTGGGCAAGTTGCTGCCTTAAAGTGTGTGTCAAGCAGAGATTACTCCTTAGGTGACTGGAAAGGAAGGTTTAATAGTAAATTGATATCTTCTCATCTCTATTGAAAGCAGATGCCTATTAGAAGCTTGGTGTTGTCTCTGTATAATTTATAACCCCTACTACTCAGTGATGTGGGGCAGATGCAATACACCATATGCCATGAATACTATGATAAACAAATCTTTTTCTCTGCTGTCAGAAGGCAAGACTCCTGCAGTTCTAGAAAAATGTCACCTTCATCAGCCACTTTACTTGTCACTCAAGTCTCTTACAAAAACTGAGATTCCATCTATTCTCCAGCTTCAGGAATTAATCATATGTTCAGGGGGATGGGAAGGAATGAAACCAGTGGTGCAGACATAAAGAAGGCCAAATTATGGCTTCCTCATCCCAGTTGTGCAGAGTAGAGAGGGTGGAAAAGGCATAGAGAACCCCTATGTTTTCCCCACCCCATAGTTCTCCCACATGGGATCAGCAACAGTGTAGCTAATTGCACTCTGACTATAAGAGGAAGTTCCACTAATGCCTCTAGCATTGGTCAGTGTCCTTGAGGGCTGAGTCTGGGTGGAATAGGGGTGAAGCTAAACCTCTTACACACACACGTTTGTGACTAGGGTGCTTTACTGGGTGTTGTACAAAGCATGGTCACCAGAGGAGTAGCTAGGGTGGCCACTAGCATAATTATAACTTCTCCTGGTCTTGCTGGCATAATCACTGCCGCCTGCTACCACTTGGAGAGTGCATCTCTTCTAGCCTTATCCTATGTGGCAACTGAGTGCTAGATATGTGGGCTGCCACCCTCCTCTGCCTCCCATCCAAAGGTATCAGTCTTGGTTTTAAAGATAATTGCAACTGTTAAAGACGATCTCCTAACGCTGGTGTTGTGGATATGGTTCAGCTTTTGGAAAAGAGGACAAGATGCCCTTTTCCTTTTGGCTGTGCTATTGAATAGAACTGATAATATAAGATGAAGGTCACCTTGTTTGCTTGGTGCATTCTGGCTCTTTTATCTTAATGGTTTCTGGTGTGCGTGCGTGCGCGTACGCATGCACAGGATGTTACAGCACATAAAACTGAACATGAAGGGCCGTAGCCTGCTTTTCTCCTTCAAGTTACTCAGCTTACTCTCCGTGAGCTTCCCATTGATTCCAGTGCTTCTGGGTGCTACCCCAATGCTAATAACAATAACACACATTCTTCTGATTGCTGTTTGCCAATGGTCAGTGGTGGGGCGATTCTTTATAAGTGTGAAAGCAGCACATAGTCTCAGACTTATAGGCTTTAAGGCCAGAAGAGACCATCGCGATCATCTAATCTAACCTCCTGCACATTGCAGACCACAAAACTCTGCCTACCTACTCCATAGATAGACCCATAACTACAGCGGTGCAAGTACGGTGGTATGGTCCGGTAAGATATTTATAGCTGGTACGGTGTACCAGAAAGACAGAGGAGGAGCCCACCCCCAGCCCTTCCATGCAGCTACATTTCCTGAGTCCTGCCTGGGGTCTGTACAGCAGAATCTCTGGCATAGCAGAGGAGGATAGAGCCCCTCCTTTAGGTAATGTGAAATGGATGTGGATCATGGGGAGGGAACTGGGAGAGTGCGAGGCCCCCGGTCTGGGGGCAGGGGAGGGAGGAGTCACGTGGCTAGGTCATGTGCCCCCCCTTTGTGTCTCTCCCATGAGTTCAGTGCACCGGCAAGAAATTATTTCTACTTGCACCACTGCATAACCATGAGGGGACAGGAGGAGGGTCCCAGAGCTTGGGCTCCAGCCTGAACCTGGACATCTACTCTGCAGTTTTATAGCCCCCCACCCCCAACCCAAGCTGTTCAAGCCTGTGTCAGCTGACATGGGCCAGCTGTGGGTGTTTAATTGCAGGGTAGACGTAATACCCTTAGCCCTGGTCTACACTGGGGGGTGGGAATCGACCTTAGATACGCAACTTCAGCTGAAGTCGATGTATCTTACGTCGACTTACCTCACGTCCTCACAGTGCGGGGTCGACTGCCGCCGCTCCCCCGTCGACTCCGCTTCCGCCTCTCGCCACGGTGGAGTACAGGAGTCGACAGCAGAGCGATCGGGGATCAAATGTATCACGTCTACACTAGACGCGATAAATCGATCCCCAATAGATCAATCACTACCGCCCATCCGGCGGGTAGTGTAGACGTACCCTTAGTGGCTCATGACAACGTAAAACAGGAACAGAAAGTTGTCAGCACCCAAGAACCATAAAGTGCTCCTCCAGATCATAGATCTAACATTTCCTGCCTTTTAAAAGTCTGTTGCAATGTTACGTTTCCCCTCAAAAATTTTTATATTTCCATACAAACATTAAAAAAACAAACAAACAGGTGATATACCTTCTATAGACTTTACCTTAGTCTCATTGTCCACATGCTTGAGCAATCTGCTTGAACAATCTCCACTTTGCTTCAGGCCGTTGCATCCTTTCTGGTTTATCCTGAAGTCATGTTACAGGGTTAGAGGTTTCTAAACCCTATTGGAATCTTGTCTTTACCACTGGACATATTTTAACTTGCCTGAAAGACAAACACTCTGCCCTTTGACAAACGCTCTGCCCTCATTGAAGTGGTTACAAGCCTAGGTGCAATGACTAGTAATCCCAGATAACTGATCCCTATACATTGTATAGCTTGGTAAGACAAGAGTTTTGGTTCTACCCTGACCATGGTAACAGGTAGCCACCCTATTGCTGTTTCTATCCTCATAGTCTTTTGCTCTCACACAGCCTTACCACAATGCTTATCTTGATTGGAATTGTCATATTCTGGGGTGCAAACAGACCAGCGAGGGGTTGTGTCACCACTTGCCCGGTTCCCTACGCCTTCTCCACCCTCTCCATTCTGCACAACCTGACCGGCAGCCTTGGGTGTCTCACAATGCTTTGCTGCAGTAACTCCCACCTGGGCTGCTCACAAACAGCCTTCCAGCATCCAGGAAACACCCTGAGTGTCTGCATATAGCTACAGCCTGCCAGCCACTCATCAGTCACACTCTGGCTTCCACTAGCCTTGATTACTACTTGCAACGTGACCCCCAATACACTCCCAGTCCTAGATTTTTCCCAAAAAACGTGTGTTCTTCACTCTAAGGGGTCAGTGTACACAGTTCAGTTTAAACACAACACTGGATTAGTTTTGATTAAAGAATAAAATAAGTTTATTAACTAGAAAGAGAGAGATGTTAAGTCAGTACGAGGCGTTAGTCAGAAATCTTTACAAGAGAAAATTAAAACACATCCTAGTGCTAAAGCTTAGCAAACTAGACTTGGTTCAAGGAAAAATTCTTACCAATGCTTCCAGCAATAGGGCTGAGTAAACTAAGTAAATTTTACAAGAATAATGTCATCCAACTTGATTTAAAATCTGGAGGTAATCAAATTCATTGTAAAAAAAAAGTCATCCTGTACCAACTAAAGGAATAAGGAAGCAAAAATATACCTGACTATGGCAACTTTTTCTTCAAGTAGATCAGGGGTCAGCAACCTTTCAGAAGTTGTGTGCCGAGTCTTCATTTATTCACTCTAATTTAAGGTTTTGGATGCCAGTAATACATTTTAATGTTTTTAGAAGGTCTCTTTCTACAAGTCTATAATATATAACTAAAGTATTGTTGTATGTAAAGTAAATACAGTTTTTAAAATGTTTAAGACGCTTCATTTAAAATTAAATTAAAATGCAGAGCCCCCCAGACCGGTGGCCAGGACCTGGGCAGTGTGAGTGTCACTGAAAATCAGCTCGTGTGCCGCCTTTGGCACCCATGCCATAGGTTGCCTACCCCTGAGGTAGATGCAGCCATATATTCCACTTAGTGTGTCCTCAACCAGTGCACCAAAACTGGAGACATTTGCCTAACAGTACCTTTAGAGGGGTGGTGCTTGCGCCCATGGCTGTGGCCGTAGCCTCTTCCCTAGCTACATGAGGCAGCACTGCCCTGACCCTCCCTCAGTTACTTCTTACCCCCTGTGTCTGGTGTTGGAGTTCTGTGTGGTCTTAAACCCACAACCTCTCAACTAGTGTCGTTTTCTCTTGTTGTATATTGTTAGTTGTACCCTTAGTGTTAGTTAGTTAGATTAGTGTTAGTTGTATTGGTTTAGTTTTCCTAGGTGATGCCCTCACCGGGGTTTAAACATTATCTTTTATGTGGGGGAGTGATCCCCCCACACACGGTGCTTTCTCTGTTGCGTCAAGACCCACATGTAAGAGCGTTGTGCAATCTGCCAATCATTCAAGAAATGGGCTTAAGTGGCTCCAGACCCTTGCCCGAAGCAGCACGTGCCCGAACAGGCTGTGTGACCTGCTTCAGTACTGAGGCCCTTGTCGGGTTGGAGATCGCCTTTGGGTTCCAAGAGTGTGGAATGCACATTTGCATCACATCTTGAAGAACCACAGTTCCAATAAGTAACTGTTTTTTCATTACATGTAAAGTTAGATATGGACTCTGGTTTCATATATATTGGAGTCGTTTAGAAATACAGAAGTAGAAAGACAAGCCACTATTTCTTGTTCTTAGCTCCTAGCCATGGCTTTTTCTGTTCTGTTCAGCAATTCATGAAAGGAAACTGAATAATTCCTCTTCTAAATGTTGGTAGCTAAAGATATGATCCAAAGCTCATGGAGGTCAATGGGAGTCATTGCATCAACTTCAGGAGGCTTGATCAGACTGCAACACTCTGTACCCCTATGTTCACCGCTTTTAAAGGATTATGGTAAAACTTGTACAAAAGTATGCCTTGTGAGGTATCATTTGAAAACTCATGATTTGCTGATCATTATTGTCTTGGTAAATTATGTGTGGCAACATTGTATATAAAGTTATAAGATTCCACTGTGTGATATTACTGAGACATGTTCCAACATGTTCTGGAGGGCAGTCACAAACCAGTTCCACAGAGCAAAGGCTAGTCAATGCCTCAGTCAGGTGTCAATGAGATCAACTGGACCATCACCTGATTGAGTGGCCACTCTTTGGCAGGAGAGAGGGTGTGGGCAAAAAAAAAAAATCTATATTTTGACAAAGAAGTAGCTTAAGGTTCCTGCCCACACAGACTTTGTCTCCTGAACCTCAGCTGGAGATCATTCTTGCACAAAATCAGGGCGGGTGCAACCACTAGGTGAACTAGGCGGGCGCCTAGGGCGCCTAGTGGTTGGGGGCGCCAAAAAGCATGGGCTGGGGGTGGTGGCAGCCCCAGCCATGGAGGAGCTGGTGCAGCGCAAGGAGGGCTACAGGAGATGCATGCGGGCTCCAGCCCCCTTTCCCCCCCCCCCCCGGGTTCCCTCCTCGCCGTGCTTGGGCTCTGCGGCTCCCAGGCAGTTAGGGGACAAGTAACAGGGAGGCTTAGGTAGGGGGTGGGGTTCTGGGGGGCAGTTAGGGGCAGGGGTCCCAGGAGGGGGCAGTCAGGGGACAAGGAGTAGGGGGGTTGGGAATTCTGAGGGGGGAAGTCAAGGGGTGGGAAGTGGGAGGGCCCCGCACTTCCTAAAGCCGGCCCTGGCCTGAGCAGCCTAGGACCGGGAGCTAGGAATTCTTGAGTCCCCCTGCTTTATCATTGGACTTTTGCCTTGGGCAAGTCACTTAAGCTCTCTGTCTCTGTTTTCCACCTCCTTAAAATTGAGAGTTATACCTCCTTACCTCTCAGGAGTGTAAATTGGTTAATGTTAGAGAAGGGCTAGGAAGATACTGGCTACTCTGTGTGTGTGATAATTTTTTTAATGAACAAACAAAACTGAGTAAAAAAAACAAAACCTGACGCCTAAAATTTTGCATGTGTCTAGACCTTGTGTGAACTAAGGAGCACACTTTGAGCTCTGTAGTTCTGCTAGAAAATGTGTAATTATTTTGCCAGCATGAATATGTTTCATGGAGAAGGCTTGGCACACACTCTAGCCAATTTACATGAAAGTTTTTGCTTTCGCTATGATGAAGACTCTATGTAGCCTAGTGGATGAAATTACTGACTTTGGTATTAAAAAACTGTGACCTAAATTAATCTTTCCATTATATCAGTGCAAACCCCACTGATTTGCCTGGAATTGCGTAAGTATAACAGAGCAGATCATGGACCTGCGCATTATAAATCTGATTCGATTGTTGTGATAGTCTCGTTCAAAAACTCTATTAATAGCTGTGTTCTCTGTATGCTATGGATGAATACTCCCTCATTAATTACAATCCTAAACAAAATAATTATCTGATCAACAACGTGTATAGAGCAGCTCATAGAAAGCCATGTTATTTAAAAACAACTTATGCCATCATTGGCTCATTCGAAGGATTCTCTATTGTGGCTTTTGAAGCCAGAGCTGTGTGCAGCAGCTGGGGCAGCAGAGTGTCTGGAATGAGTGGCTGCCTGAGGTGTCCTTACACCACCTTTTTAGGTCTTTGTTTCAGATCTGGCCTTTGTACGCTCGTTGGTTCCGGAGTATAAATGGGGCACTGGCCCCATTCTCAATGTACACAGCCACGGGAGTACCCTCCCACCATTCCCTCTTTTGTGCTTGCAGGGTGAAAATCACTTCACATGCATGAAACCTGCACATTTGTCTCTGTGTGGGTGGAGCACAGGGAGGATGAGGAGGTAAAATTCACTCCCCCCACCGAACCCAGGACAAGCCTGTGGATCTACCACACAGCGCCTCCTCCCTCTCCACCCCCTCCCCAGTGCCTGCTATTCAGCCTAGGGTCTGGATCAGCAGCCCATTACATGAAGCACAGGATCTGCAGATATGCAAATCTTGGACACCTCCATTCCCTTGGATCACCTCTGACCTGCCCCTACAGTGAAGTTCCATGCCAGCCCCACCTAGGACCAATTACACTCACGGGGTTAAAGTACAAGACTGGGAATGATAAGAGCTGGAGGTTTCTGATGCTGCCACCAATTTCCTGTGTGACCTTAAGCAAGTCACCTAGACACTGTCTGCTTTAATTTACCCATCTGCTAAATGGAGAATGATACCTGCCTATCTCACTGGGTTGCTGAGAATAATATTTTTAGATCATGATGCAGCAATGCTTACTTACATTCTGTGGAACTTCTCAAGTGTATATAGTGCTTGGATTCTCAGAAGCAGGCCCTTAATAAAGAGCTATGAGCTCTTTGGATGGAAGTCACAATAGAAGAGCAAAACATTATTATTTATAGGCTCGCCTTTCTCTAGTTTGCGCTACCCTAAGTTACTCCTTTCCTCAGTTTTTCCTCTTGGATATTTGGCTTTCCAAGGAGCCAATACTGATCCTGCGAGGCTGCTGCTCATTCCCCCCCCCACTAGGTCCTGTGGATGATCAGCTTGTTTTCTGCTCTTCTCTGTTCTCCAGGGTAACAGACCAGAAGCATTAGAAAGCCACCTTCAGTCTTTCTATGATAGTTTGTAAACTCTTCCATCTGAGGATCTCAAGGCACTTTATGCACATTAATTCATGAAGTCAGGGATCACACACTGACATTGCAGAGAGGTCTTTTTCTCATCAGTGCTTCCAAGTCGGGAATGCTGACTTTCTCCATCCTTCTTAGGGAGGTTGGCGGCAGCAGCAGCAAGATATTGGGCTTTGTAGGATGATTTAACTCTTACTGCGCAAATCAAATGGAAAGCCCTTGCAGAGAAGGACTGATATCATATTCTTGTTGCGCAGAAGATCCAACCTTTATTGATCACGTTTATCTGGATTTCTTTATCACATTGGTTATTTGCATCAAAACAGAATCTTTGTCCCTTCAAAGTTTGTGTCATCTTGTTACTTTATTCCACAGCTGGGGTTACCCCCCTTGATTTTGATGACTGTCATTTCCACAACAAGCAATTGTGATCTCACAAAAGAGAATCTCACAAAAGAGGATTGGGCCAAAAGAAATAGGACGAGGTTCAACAAGGAGAAGTGAAGAGTCCTGCATGTAGGATGGAAGAATCCCATGCGCTGCTACAGACTAGGGATCAAATGTCTGGGCAGCAGTTCTGCAGAAAAGGACCTATGGGTTACAGTGGATGAGAAGTTGGATATGAGTCAACAGTGTGCCCTTGTTTCCAAGAAGGCTAACGGCATTTTGGGCTGTATAAGTAGGGGTATTGCAAGTAGATCGAGAGACGCGATCATTCCCCTCTATTCTGCATTGGTGAGGCCTCATCTGGAGTACTGTGTCCAATTTTGGGCCCCACACTACAAGAAGGATGTGGAAAAATTGGAAAGAGTCCAGCAGTGGGCAACAAAAATGATTAGAGGGCTGGAGCACATGACTTATGAGGAGAGGCTGAGGGGACTGGGATTTTTTAGTCTACAGAAGAGAAGAACGAGGGGGGATTTGATAGCTACTTTCAACTACGTGAAAGGGGGTTCCAAAGAGGATGGATCTAGACTGTTGTCAGTGGTACCAGATGACAGAACAAGAAGCAGTGGTCTCAAGTTGCAGTGGGGGAGGTCTAGGTTTGATATTAGGAAAAACTATTTCACTAGGAGGGTGGTGAAGCACTGGAATGGGTTGCCTAGGGAGGTGATGGAATCTCCATCCTTAGAGGTTTTTAAGGTCAGGCTTGACAAAGCCCTGGCTGGGGTGATTTAGTTGGGGATTGGTCCTGCTTTAAGCAGAGGGTTGGACTAGATGACCTCCTGAGTTCTCTTCCAACCCTGATATTCTATGATTCTATAATAGATAGGAGTAGAAGATGAACTAATAAAAGAAAAGGATGTTGGGCAAGATTACGTATACACAGTTGCTCATATACATTAGCATATGCCTAACATATGTGCGTGCGTATAGCAGTCATTTGTACACGCATATGGCCATTTAGGATTTCAGTGCACTTTAGTTAGGTGCCTCAGTGGCTGTGCAGTTGTGTCTGTGTTTCCAATTACTGCTCATGCCCTTGGTAATAAAGAGTCAGGAAACAAAAACACAGACTATAGATGAGAAAAGGCAGAACAGCTTCTCATTAGCACATTTTACAAAAGATTGCCATGATGCATGAGTTGCTCTCTCTTAGCTACAGCAGCAGCTAAGCTAGGAAAAGTAAAGGTCAGCTTGAAAAATGGTGGGATATCCAATGTGCCAAGGTAGCCATTTACGTGGCCAAGTTAAATAAGACACAGACTAACCTGACTCCCCTGGAAGCACAGGTAAATACTGGGGAGGAGGGGAAAATGTACCCCAAATTGTGTCTTTAGTTTGTCTTTTTAAATGGCTGACTTGTTTTTACTATATAAATAATAAAAGCAACATGAAAAACAGAGACTTTTCCAATTATTTCTTAGTTGGCTGTTTATGTAGAAAGCTACAATCCTGCCCTGGCTAGTGCACTGTGGCGGAACACAGGTGTTGGGTCAATGTCTGGAGAGCACAGACCAAACCAGGGGAAAGCACTGTGGAGTGGATATCACTGATCCTTGGAATAGGAGCATTGTATGCGACCACCCCCTTACTGACTGCTGTTGATGACCATTTAAGTGCCAGACAACTGCAGGGCTAGATATATCCCTTTAATCCACATACCCAGCCTTCAGGTTTCAGAGTGGTAGCTGTGTTAGTCTGTATCAGCAAAAACAACGAGGAGTCCTTATGGCGCTTTAGAGACTAACACATTTATTTGGGCATAAGCTTTCGTGGGCTAAAACCCACTTCATCAGATACATGGAGTGGAACATACAGTAGGGAGGTATAAATACACAGCATATGAAAAAAGGAGAGTTGCCTTAGCTTATGCCCAAAGGACTCCTCGTTGTTTTTACCCAGCCTTCAGTGCATCATGGTGTACAGGCTGGGGAATGAGTTGATGGCACTTGACATGCTGATGGCTGGCAGCTTGTGTGGAGAGAGAAGAGACCCTTGCCCCATGTCTTCAACCAGGCATGCCAGTCAATGATTCTGATCAGATAGTAAAATTTCTAAGCAGTCAAAATTCTGTGGCCTCGGAGCTATGAAAAGTCCTCAGGTTTTCCACGATTGGAGAGGGATGAAGAAAACTTCACACTGCTCTTTTCACACAAGACATCATTGGCAATGATACTGGGTTATCCTTAAAGTAACTGTTTAGACAGATGTCTAATGTCATCAGGTCAGTTATATGTTATCACATCACCAGTCCAACTGGCAGCGCAAAGTAAAGTAGAAATAGAGAGTGTGCCCTTAATAGCATTTATTTAACACTTTTAGAAAACTAGTTTTTAGGTCCTTAGTACTTGCTTTGTTCTATAGTAGCAGCCCCAGTGATGACATGATATCCTGTAAATTGGCTATGTGACATTGCCTGTAATGCTGATCTCGTATGCCAGTGCAAATACTGGTGGCCTTGGAACTGTGTAGATCAGGCAGCCTTAGAATATGTCAGCTGGCAGTATATTCTGCCAGTATGGACAAATGGTGCTTTGAAGTGATCGCGGTAACAGAAGTGATGCAGAATTCTTTGCAGAGAAACTGACTCTGAAGCACAGCAGTGTTTCTGGAACATGGGATATAACTCCTGCCTGCTAACTGAAAAGAATGTACTCTATTGGAAAAAATAAAATCATAAACATCACGGTAGGCTGTATCATCAGACCCTTGCATGAGGAATCACACAAACAAATCCTGTTATGGCTTACTAGCCTTGTGTATGTGTGTGTGGCGGGGTTCGCACTCCATCGCCCCTCCAAGATGCAGGGGGGCTAGGAGGTACCCTGCCTGTCTAGTTCCCAGTCCGATTTTTATGCCACTCCTGGCAGCCCGTCCAGCGGGACTCAATGGCCAGAGTCCCCCTTAGTCTCTTCCCCTGAAGGGACAGCACGGCCTAGGGGCCTGAGTTACTTCAGTGTGCCTTCCCAGTCAGGTAAGGCAGTCTTGAGTTCTGAGCTTGGGGCCCGTCCCCCCAAGGGCGGCGGTCCTTGGTAGGGGACCTGGGGCCCAACCCAGGGCCTTAACAGCGGGTAACACAGCCCGCCAGGGTCAGCGGGGAATCCCACCGAAACACGCTGCCCTCACTGGGGTGGGAGGTACCACTCCCGCACCCCCCCTGGGTCACTTCCTACCGGCTCTTTTGATGCAGTAGTCCATGTGCTTTCTGAGCCCCCAGGCTCCTCAGTTCCCTGAACTTCCTGGGGTTCCAGTAGCAGCTGGCCTCCAGTCCCGGTCCTGGGCTCTTTAGCTCTCCCTGGTAAGGGTGGCCCTAGCTCCTGGGCTGGAGCCTCTGCTGGGCATCCTTCCTCCTCAGCAGCCAGCCCTGACTGAGCAGCTCTGCAGGCTTTTATACCTGGCCCCCTGCTGGAGCATGCCCAGCAGGGCCTCAGGGGCGTGGCTTCCTCTGCCAGCAGAGAAGGGTTAACTCTCTCATGGCCAGTGCGGGGCCAGTCTTCCCCGTCACAATGTGTAACTGACCAGACAGGGCTTTGAACATGGTTTGAGTTGTTATTAACACTTAACAAAAGTTCTCAGCAGGTGGCAAGATATGTCCTTCTTGTTACTCTCTGGACCTTTCATTATACTAGCGTTTCTGCAGTCAATGATACTGCTTAGCAGGACTTCACTTAACATTTTATGTTACAGCATATTTGATTAGAAAGTTCCTGGAGGGTAGTAGCTAGCTAGCTAGTCTCTCCCCTACATGCTCCCTGTTAAATCTCACCCAAACATTGTCCTTCTTAATATTTAATAACATATTAATATATGTAAATTACAATTAGCTGATTAGTTCTCTCTACTGCCTTCAGCAATGTCAATACCCCAAGAGACAGATATTTAACTATCTTAATTTGTCTCTTTGAGTAGGGTTAAAGTGTTAACAGAAGCTTTAATTTATTTAGCTGTCATTTCATTAAACAAGCATTTTAGTAATCATTTGAAAGGTGATTATCATGTAAAACCTGTTTACTTTTCTCTTATTTCAGCCACAAAGCCATTGAAATGTTGATGTCAGGTCAGCCCTAAATTCAACCTACCAGTATTAGTGGGTTATTTTGATTCTTGGCTATATATGCACACATAATATTGTTCCCTTTTCTCTCTGTTCTTCTTTTGAGCCAGCAGTACATCTGCTTCTGCATATGTAATAAATACATTGTTTTAATGTGTGTGATTGTCTAGCTCTTCTTGCTGGATCCAGCAACTAGAGCAGGCTACTGCTTGCTAATAAAAATAATGGAGTTACTCCATTAGCTCATGTGTAACGTGTTTGGTGCTGAAGGTCCTGGGTTCAGTCCTGCTGATGACCCATGCTCCACAGTGATTGGCATTGGCATGGAGACAGGGTGTTCCAGCAGCTGAGTGGTGTGCACAAAAAAGTATACCTACAGCCCGGTAGTTACAAGTAAAAGTGGGCAGATTTTAATCAGTAACTGATTTGCTGATAAAAAGTGCAAATTGTGCCCGCAAAATAGAGGCTGCCTGTTATGAAAAATTTGCTCCTTTATGTATGCAAAGATAGTTGAAGCACTTCACAATTGGATATTGCAATGTGTTGCTGGTTTTTCAAGCATGTGACATGGTGGTTAAAATGGTGACAGTTTTGCCTACACTAATCCTGCTACCAGAACCGAGTCGGTCCTGAAAATGCCATCACGTGATCGAGGCTTCACTGTCTGTGTTCTGTTGAGGACGGGGCGGGACTCAGTTCATCGACACTGGCCAGGCAAAGTGTGTCAAAGCAACTTCAAGCTGTGCTTGGTCATTTGGAATAGAAGTTTTGAGAGAATTAATTTGAGGTCATTTACTCTAAGTAATCTTAAAATGAAAATCCTCATTAGCACTTAGTGCTAACTCTCACTCTAATCAACCTCTTCATTAGGACACCTTCCGTTTCTTCTTTCTGATGCTGCTAGAGTGACCAGATGTCCCAATTTTATAGGGACAGTCCCTATATTTGGGGCTTTGCCTTATATAGGCGCCTATTACCCCCCACCCCGTCCCGATTTTTCACACTTACTATCTGGTCACACTAGATGCTGCCTGAACTTCATTGGGCCTCTCACAGCTAAGTAATTACAATTTATAAATTATACATCTAACATATTTCAGAACTGTAATATACTCTTCAATTTTCTTTATGTACAGTAAATTTATTGGCTAGATCAGATTTTTTTTACCCTAAATTTAAACAATAGACAATTACTTCCCATCCTGTTCTGTCATATATATCCTCCCAGGAAGGCACAATATAATATCTTAGAGTAGACAGGTAGGCTGCATGTCCTCCCTTTCTGAGTGAATGAAAGTTGGCAGAGAACGGTGGTGATCTCTACAATGAGGTTGATAGGTGATATCTCTATAGAAGAAGGGAGGTTAAATAAATAGACGGTACGTACTGGGATGAAAATAATCCATAGTAAATACTTAACAGTTTCATAGCATAATGTGATATTTTAAGTCAATATAAAGACATTGGTTTATGTCCTCTTTTCACTTGTGATTTCTCACTGGTTTTCAAGGCCGTGTTATTTTTAGCGTTACACATTTTAGCGGGCTATTTTGTCAATCCCAGTTCCAGTTCAACCTGCCATCCTAGATATAATGAATTTAGTGGTTACACTGTAGCCTCAAGTGAACGGTAGTCTGCTGAATAAACCAGCACACACAATTCTGCTAAATTTGGACTGTAAGGGAGCCCTTTCACTGAGTTACTATGGAAACTGAATTCTTCTTGTCTTTAGAAAGATATTCCCTCTAGGTTTAGTAGTGTGAAAAAATCCCCACTATTGGAGCTGAGCAACATTTTCCTCGCCCCTGCCCTCCTCTATGCCCCTACCTCCCAGATAAGGGTGTAAAGACAATATTTTGACTTTTTCACGTAATATTCAATTTTTCCCTGAAGAATTTTTGTGCTATTTTACATTAGTGAAAAAGCAGTATATTTACCCCAAACTTGTTTGTATGGTTGTATGCATCATTGCTGATTAGTTCTAGAGCTGAGTGTGTACATGACATAGAAAGCATTTGCACCTAACTTGGTATAAAGATAAGAGACAACCTCTCTCTAGCAGCCTGTATCTAAAACATGAAAACGATAAGGCATGAAATCCTTCCGCCATTGAAATCAATAGGAGTTTTGCCATTGACTTAAAGGAAATGGGATTTCATCCAAGGTCCCCGACTCAAAGATTTTACCATATAATCCAGACAAATATGATTCATGGAAGGTGAATGTAAGTGCTCAGACTTTGGCAATGATCACTATATTCAAATCTTATGCAGATTAGCTAGAGGTATGAGAAGGACTGTATTTTTTGAGATGAGATCAGCACAGAGTTGGAGGAGCAATTTTGAGGTAGAAGGAGATAGTTGGCACAGTGGGAGCGGGCTACTTTAAATATGAAAGAAGGCATGAATCAGGGAGTGGAAGGAAGCAGAGGATGCAGTTAGAAGAAAGTATGCAGTTAGAAGGAAAGTAAGTGAGAGGCCAGGTGGGAGGACTTGAGAGCAGAGAAGTTAACAAGAGAAAGTGGCACAGAGTCTTGAAGGAGAAACCATGGAGCTTGAATTTCATGTGAGGAGAAAACAGAGTGGGAAGATTAGTTCCCAGGGGCTGGGAAGTTTAGTTGCATTTGCAAACAGACAGCCAGCGGGCTGGAAAGGTAGTGTAAAACACTCTTAATATCAACCCCTGAAGGGGATGTCAAAAGCTGGTACGTGGGAAGATCCAGAAACCTCCCCTTGAAAAGCTTGCTAAAAGGGAAGTTTCCCCTCTTCAAATATCTCAATTTTATCACTGATTGAACTAGCCATTGCTTCTGAAAGCTACCAGGCAGGGCAGGCAGCTACCAAGCAGGGCACAACTGTAAATTCATATTTAAATATAAATCCATTAACTCTTTGCATGCCCTTTCAAAATTATCTCTGTTCACTGAAGAGATTTATATTTTAAAGAAAGGGTTTTCTGCAAGTAATGATGAAAATGCAGATGAAAAGCATTTAAATGCTCTGTATATAGTCCAAGTAGTATTTAACAACAATTCATTACTCCTGTCTTAAAATGCTAGATTTGTAAGGTCATGCAGAGAAAAAAGGAATTGAGATAATTGCAGACTTATACTCCATGAATAATTTCTATTCATTTCTGCAGCTACAACGCAAATTTAGAATGCCTCCACAACACTTCAAGTCCTTAGTAGCACAGAGCTATGCTGCAGCGTTGGCAGAATATTTGCTTATGTTTTTGAATGGGGGGGAAGCATAGGGGTTCCCCCGTTTATATTTCATAAAGGAATGGAGGAACATAAAAGGCCATATTCTGTGGTTCACCACATACCTCCCCACAGTCCCAGATTTCGTAGAACTGTCTTGCTTTGACCCCCAAAACCTCTATCCCGGTTGGCAAGTATTTCCCGCATTCAGGGTTGGCCATCCCATCCCTCCGTCTCCATGTGCGGAGGGGGCCTAATTTGAGTGGTGTTCCCACCACATGTGCTAGTTACTTTACACAAGTAGCAGAAATCAGAGCAGGCCCCTGGGACTGGGTTGCCAAGGCTTAGGGAGCTGCCATTGGCTCCCTGTGCCCACTGTTCTTCACCACATCCAAACACAGCCTCAGACATAATGGAGAGGTTTGGCGTATTCTCTAAAAGTCCACTTTGAGGGGTTACATTTCCTTAACCAAAGTGTGTATTCAGTATGGTAGCCTCGAGTTCTCATTTCACACCTTTTTTTGGTAGTCTGCTTGTGGTTGACTTCTATGATTAAGCTAGAAGATTGCATTCTTCCTCAGTTTTGACAAGAAAATGTATTGTGTTACGTTGAGTGAACGCTGCCCCCCCACACACCCCCACACCCCAGCTCAACAATTTGGAACATGGGCAAATCTACCATTTAAAACCTTTGGGGAAGATTTTAAAAGTCACAAATGTCAGGTAGATGCCAAACTCCCATTTTCTTTCATTACCAAAGTAAATGAGAGTTAGGCAGTTACCTTCTTCCACATGTGCCTTTTAAAATATGCCCCTTTGGTTATTGAATAACTGTGTGCCAGCATCAGGACTGTCCTTTGTGGGCCTCCTTAAGTCTCTCCAGTTGGGGGATCAAAATGAAAGTCACAAACCCCCACATATTCTAGGATACTCCCTCCCTGTGGTCTCAGCAAAGTAGGGGGTGGCAAGTTTACAGTGCTGCCAATGATCCAGTCCCAGTGTAAGGAGCTTGAGGAAATCTCTGTGGCTGGGTCTCTTGAAACAGGCTCAGCCGTCTTACCCTGGGAGTCAGCTGTACTCTCCTCTGGGTCAGCATGAAGGTCTCCTGCCTAGGAGTTCCCGTTCCCTTCACAGGTTCAGAAGTCACTCCTGCAGTCGGCTGCTAAGGGGAATCCTACTCTCCATCTCCCCCGGCTGACTGCAGTTTCCTCCCTTTAAAAGGCGTCCTCCCTATCATGCATGGTTGGCAGGGCCAGAGAAGTGGGGCTTCCCCTAACACAACGGCCTCTCTGGCCCCTTCTTCATCCATGTGGCCGGGGCTATACACCCCATCACAGTAGATCTTGTGGGTTGTGAAACTAGAAAAACAAAGCAGTAGTAGATTTGCTTACATTAATAATAACATTTCTATGGTTGTTTGAGATACCATGTACACTAAATTGACTTTTGAAATTGATTTCAGGGATGTTAGCTTCCACTAAGCACTTAATTTAATTTTGATTCAAGAGAATGTTGATATCACCAGGAAAAACCTGAGAGAAGGTTGTAGCATGATTTTATAAGATAGCATGAAGCTTTTCAAAGCTTTCAGAAGTCTGCAGAATTCAGGACATAATTCCAACTTTGCAGTTACACTGTTACATAAGTAACACTTGAGATACCTTATCTCCTGTTCATATGATTTGAAAAGAATGTTTTTCTCTCACTGGAAAAAATGGAGCCTGGAGCTACAGTCCTTTTCCATTACAATTGTTACTCATGTGCTTAGGCCTGGGCAATGGGACTGCTCCTGTGGATAAAAATTACTGTCCTGCAAAAGTCTTTTGGGATGGGGCCTATATCTTCGCTCAAGTAACTTAGTTAAATTAATCACTGCATAATTTCTACTAGCTGTTAAAACAATATTGCTGTGTGCAGTCCTTAGCAATATACACTGCTTAGTATGCTTAACTACGGAGCTGAAATGGGTAGATATGCAAAAGGAAGAGATTTTGAATATAAACTGCATGTGTGATGTAGCAATTAGAGTACAAGACAATCTATTAGGACACAGCCTATCCTTCTGGAGGACAGTACAGGAATGTTACCAACAGTCTAGTACACAGGGTGAAACAACTTCCTCGAGGTAGTTCAGGAAGTCTGTGGCAGAGAAGGGACTAGAGCCCAGATCCTAAGGGCCTGATCCAAAGACCACTGAAGTCAATGGAAAGACTCCTACTGACTGCAGGATGCTGTGGATCAGTTCCTGAATCCTATTCCAGTGCCTTAACTACAAAATCATTCTTCTTCCTAAACCATCCTTCCCTTCTTCTAAGGGCTGGTCCACACTAACCCCCCGGTTCGAACTAAGATATGCAACTTCAGCTACGTGAATAACGTAGCTGAAGTCGAAGTATTTTAGTTCGAACTAAATGGTACTTACTGCGGGTCCAGACGCAGCAGGCAGGCTCCCCCGTCGACTCCGCGTACTCCTCTCGCGGAGCAAGAGTACTGGTGTCAACGGCGAGCACTTCCGGGATCGATTTATCGCGCCTAGACAAGACGCGATAAATCGATCCCAGAAGATCGATTGCTTCCCGCCGAACCAGGAAGTAAGTATAGACGTACCCTAAAGACACCTGACAATCTGGTTTACAAATGTCTTTAGTTTGTTTCGCAGCTGTTTCTGGCCTTTTGTGAACACTGTCTTTGGGCTAGACATACCAAAATCAAGTAAAACTTGCTCAGCAAAACTGAAGCTTAGTGGTTTGATCATTTATGCTTCATATTGTGGGCCTGATTCACCAATGCATTATTCCAGTTTTATGTTGATGTGACTCCAGCATGGCTGCCGCTACACTTTTAGAAAGGATGTAGGATAGTCTTCCCCTACCAGGAGTCAGGATTGGGGGTGTAGTATAGGTCCACTTAAAAAAAAAAAAAAAAGTAAGTCTGTGCACACAGTAAAAACCCAATCATAAGAGTTTATTATTTACCTGCACTTGATTCATTCATTTCTTTGACAGCCTATGTAAGTTCCAAACTTAACATCTGTGGTTCTGCAAAGCGAAAATAAAATCTAGTTTTGTACAGTTCTTAATGTTATTCCATGCATTTTTTGGCTCTGAGCCTTTACCTGTCCTTTGCTGTTTAAATGAAGTTGTTGTTCATTGTTTTATCCTTGGAGATTAGCTGGGCAGGTATGTAAAAGCAACAAAAGTGGAGAGTGACCCAAACCAGAGCTATTTATTATTCTGGTCAACATTCACTTGGAGGCTTGGGAAAAATGACACTCAAATCTGGAAAGTTTTTCTAACCATCACTAACTTTACCCCATTCCAAACAGTAACTTAACATCAATGTGTATCTCCTAAAGCTGATGCATTTTGTGTCTAAAGAAAGGTGTTCTCTTTACATTATATGAGGTATTACTGATTACTGCATTTGTGTTCTCATGCCTGAGAAGAAAGGGCGGAATCTGACCTTTCTTTGACATAAGGCTGAGCATTTTTGTTGGGCAAAGTTTCATGAACACTGATTGGAAAGCTTTGTCGAAATACTCCAATTCAAAAAATGAAAGGGCTACAAATTAAAAATGAGGCTGATAAAGGAGCACTGAATGTTTTGAAGGACAATGTTTTAGACACCAAAAACGTCCACTTTACATAATCTCAGAAGTAAGAGCCAACCATGTAATATGTATTAACCATTCTCAAGGACACTGGTGTTTAGTTCCCCCCCACCTCTCCACTGTTTGAGAAGCTATTAAATTGTGGTTACAACTGTACTGTTCTTTTGATGAGGAAAATTCATTACACTGTCTGCAAAGGTTTTTGTTTCATTAAAGAGAACATTTTTGGTGGTGGAACTTGGCTAAAAATGACCGGTTTAAAAAAATTAAGTAAATCATAAAAACCCGTAATTGTTCTTTCTAGAGTTTACCTAAACTCTTCCAGGCATGGATTATGGGCTTATCTACACACAAAAGTTGTGCATACTGGTGCTTATAGTAGAATGACTTACTCCTCTGAGAGGGAAGGGATATAACTGCGTTGACACTAGGGGTTGTACCAGTATAGTTGTTTTAGTAAAACAAACACCCTGAACAGTATAGTCATCCTGATAGAAGAACAGTGTATATAACCAGTCCTGACTTTAACTCTTAAGTATTGGCCTCCTTTGAGTGCTGAAAAAAATAACTATAACACTCTATCAGTTCATTCTCCAGTTACTCTCATTTTCACAAAGGGTATGCACAATTTCCTGCATTTGTATTTGTGTTTCAAGTATTTGTATTTGTTGTTTTTCTCCACAAGATTTTTGCATGCTTCAAAGAGCCCATAATGGTGCCCTACCAACACAAGATATGGTCTAGATTGTGATACTACCATGAAAAGACCAGATCTCATTTTGGTTTTGCTTCATGAAAATTACAAACACCAAGATACTCGGAATCCAAGTGCTTAGTCCTAATCCTTCCTTATGCCTCCACCTTCATCACTGTATAATGGGAGAGACTGTGACAGTAGTTTCACATCCGTGTTGCAAGTGTAATGCTGATAGACCCCGGTTGTCAGCAGGCGGGATCGAATCTGGGACCTCCGGAGCTTAGTATATGAGCCTCTACCGCATGAGCTGAAAGCCAACTGGCTGTTAGCTAAGGCTGTAGAGCAGACTCATTTTATCTCTCTCTCTCTGAGTAGTCTCAGTGCCACTAGCTGGGACAGAACACCACACCCAGAAGGTGTGTGGGTTACACAAGCACAAAACATTTTGGTGTGATGTAAGGTACATGTGCAGACTTTGCTTTTGTGAGCTGTTTATTGTGTTAATGTTCTATTTGAAAAGTAAGTAGGACAGTTTTGTTGCTTTTCCACTCCACTCTCCTAACTCCCAGCAATAGCTAGCACTTTTGAGAGGCATATTTCCTGGCCCAGATTTCAGAAATGAGTTAGGCTACTGAATTCTTATTTAAGCAGCAAAATACGTGGCCTGACCATCAAAAGATCTGAGTACTGAGCTACTCAAGCTGACCCCTTGTCCCTTGTATTTCCCCATCAATCGGCCTCAAAACAACATAAAATAGACTGGAATATGGAAACCTTAAAAGGTTGAGCGTTTTCTCTGGATAAATATCTGAAAGTTTGGGTCTTTATCTCAACTGTCCAAATCTATACAAGGCCCCACACCCTTCTATTCCAGTGCCCACCCTCTACCCTCCCCCCAAGAAAAAAACGTATTTGTTTAAATGATCACTACAGACCATTTTCTGAAAACCACCGATACCTGCTACCAGGGCTGGCTCCAGGCACCAGTGTTCCCATCTGGTGCTTGGGGCAGCAACGTGGAAGGGGCGGCAGTCCGGCCAGCCGCGGCGGCAATTCAGCGGCAGGTCCGCCCTCAAGCCGGCCACAGCGGCAATTCGGCGGCAGGCCCGCCCTCAAGCCAGCCATGGCGGCAATTCGGCATCAGGCCCGCCTTTAAACCGGCCGCGGCGGCAATTCGTCAGCAGGCCCGCCCTTAAGCCGGCTGCGGCAGCAATTCGCAGCAGGCCCGCCTTCAAGCCGGCTGCGGCGGCAATTTGACGCGCTGCATTGGGCGGTACAAATACTAGAGCCAGCCCTGCCTGCTACACAAAATTATTCTGTATATTAAAATAGTTACTAGAAGCCCCTCTCAAGATCTGAGCCTCTTGTGCTAGACACTGTACAAAGACTTAGTAAGAGACCATCCATGTCCCAAAGAGTTTATAGTCTCACAGAAAAAGGGTTGGAGGGGAAGTAGGCGCAGAGAGGTGAAATGACTCACCCAAAGTCACAGAACACATCAGTAGCAGAGCCAGGAATAGAACGCAGGTGTCCTAAGTCCCAGTCTAGTGCCTACCCACAGGATCACACAAAACAATGTATTTTTGCAGAAGCTCTGTGAACTCAAACAATGTAAACATTGCATGCTTTAATCCCAGCACAAATACCATCATTTGCACAGCTTCAGACTGAGTGCAGATGAGTCACATTGTTTCGTCAGGAAAGGATGTGCTACAAAGTCCCCTTTTTAGTGCAGAAAATCTCTTTTCCCTGAGGATGAAATCCTCCCACAAAGCAGCCAGCACGTTTTAGAAATTCTTATCAGCTGGCAATTGTGATGCTTATTTTGTCACTTAATTTCAACATGCCTATTTAGGGATAATACAAAACACTAACACAGTTAGTCAATATTTTTGAGTGACAAATAGAATTTATTGCTCCATTTTTCTCTTTTGAGTTACAAACAGTTTATATTATGTGTTTAGTATGACTTACTAGAATGGAACTGAACTATGATAAATGTTTCCCATTCCCTTCCGACTGTAAGCTCTTTCAGGCATAAACTGTGGCTTTGTATGTGTTTATACAGCACCTAGCATAATGGGGTCCAGATTTACAAAAGACGATTCCTGTCTACCCATTGCACCAGGGTTTTAAAAAAGGAAAGGAGACAGGGTGGGAGTTTTAAACACACAAAGAGCCCTGCCTAACATAGCGGATCAAATTCTGATATGGTATAAACAAACTGGTGTAACTTCAGTGAAGTCCTTGCATCAACTCATGCTCTGGCAGTAAAGCCTCCTCCTCCTCAATCCCAGCTCATGTGTTCGGGGCTTCTGTAGCATTCTCCTCTTATACAGATTGTTTGGGCAAAGAGAGAGAGGATAGATCACACAGAAACTGAGAACAGATACAAACAGGGAGAGAGAGGCAAGAAAACAAAACAGGAGCCTGTGAGCACAGTGTGACCCTGGAAAAAGCTAGAGAGAGAGAGAGCGTTTCGGTCTGGTGTTGGCTAAAGAGGCTTTGGGGATGGAAGCTAAGAAATTGCTCCTTTTGTTCTCGATTCTGTCTGTGTTCAGTGCAGAGGCGCCGACCCCGTGGGTAATTCGGGGCTGGGGATTAGAAACTTTACACAGAGGGGCTTGGGCTTGGCAAGGGGGAGGTTCTTGTTTAAACTGCCCATAATCCAACAAGAGCTTGGTTCTCTTCTTAACGAGTCTTTGTTTCTGGCCCTCAGGCCAGTATTAGTTCACTTTTAATTTTTTTATTGTAAAAACTAAATTAGAAGCCTGATTCACTTTTTCACTAGAAAGCAACAGTCAAGAGCAGCCCATGGGCCAAAACAACAGTGTTGAAATGGCAGCCAGGCTTATGGGGCTAGTCACAGTGGAAAGGACAAAGGGCCCAGCGAGTGCAAGGAATCTTAAAAAGAAATGGGAGAGAAAAAAATCAGACTAATAATTAGTCAAAATAGTAAAAAAAAAAATTCTCTGTTGTTCTCCTGGTCTGAGCTGTTAATGGTGGAGGGATGTGTTGCTAAAATCCCAGAAAAATTGTTTTTAATGTCCTTTTAGAAAGACATTTAGAATTAAGATGCTGTATTCTAGCAGCCGTATTCTAATATGCCACACCAGAAATGCATTAGTAGGATACTAGTGCATGTCTCAAATAGTTAAAGGAAGTACCACAAAGCATGTATCACAAGCACAGCCTGTCCACCCCATTGGCAGTGCGGCACTGCTGAGGTGATTCTCTAGTATCATATATCCTATACAATATAACTTGATGATTGACCTCAGCACTCATGAGAATACTGTAGGGAGAGGTAAAGAGTAGAGGGCTGGAGAGAGAAGAGCGTGAAAGGCCAGTTAATATGACTGATATTCAAACTGTGGTTGTGGTCAGGAAAATGAGTATATAAAACCAGCATCCTCCTTTACTCAACATATCTACTGCGTGTGCATTTAGTATCATATCTGTTACTCATCCAACAGAAATGTGTTTTATTATAATCCCTCCTACAAACTCACCTCTGGTATGTTGCCAAAAAAACACCCACTCAACAGCGAGGAAGCAGCTGATGTGCTGAGACTCCATCTTATTACAAAAACAACAAGGAGTCTGGTGGCACCTTAAAGACTTACATTTATTTGGGCATAAGCTTTCGTGGGTAAAAAACCCACCTCTCCAGATGCATGGAGTGAAAATTACAGATGCAGGCATTGTTATACTGACACAGGAAGAGAAGGGCGTTACCTCACAAGTGGAGAACCAGTTTTGACAGGGCCAATTCAATCAGGGTGGATGTGGTCCACTCCCAATAATTGATGAGGAGGTGTCAATTCCAGGAGAGGCAACGTTGCTTTTGTAGTGAGCCAGCCACTCCCAGTCCCCATTCAAGCCCAAATTAATGGTGTTAAATTTGCAAATGAATTTTAGTTCTGCAGTTTCTCTTTGAAGTCTGTTTTTGAGGTTTTTTTGTTCAATATGGCTACTTTTAAATCTGTTATAGAATGTCGAGGAAGATTGAAGTGTTCTCCTACTGGCTTTTGTATGTTACCATTCCTGATGTCCGATTTGTGTCCATATATTCTTTTACGTAGAGACTGTCCGGTTTGGCCATTGCACATGGCAGAGGGGCATTGCTGGCACATGATGGCATATGTAACATTAGTAGATGTGCAAGTGAATGAGTCCCTGATGGTGTGGCTGATGTGGTTGGGTCCTCTGATGGTGTCGCTAGAGTAGATATGGGGACAGAATAGGCAACAAGGTTTGTTACAGGGATTGGTTCCTGGATTAGTGTTTCTGTTGATGTCGTGTGTAGTTGCAGGTGAGTATTTGCTTCAGGTTGGGGGCTGTCTGTAAGTGAGGACTGGCCTGTCTCCCAAGGTCTGTGAGAGTGAGGGATCATTTTCCAGGATAGGTTGTAGATCGCTGGTGATATGCTGGAGAGGTTTTAGCTTGGGGCTGTATGTGATGGCCAATGATATTCTGTTATTTTCCTTGTTGGGCCTGTCCTGTAGTAGGTGACTTCTGGGTACCCGTCTCGCTTTGTCAATCTGTTTTCCACTTCCTCAGGTCTTGTCCACTAGCGCCCCTCCTCTACTTGCGCTACATTGATGACATCTTCATCATATGGACCCATGGAAAGGAGGCCCTTGAAGAATTCCATGTGGATTTCAACAATTTCCACCCCATCATCAACCTCAGCCTGGACCAGTCCACACAAGAGATCCACTTCCTGGACACTACAGTGCAAATAAGTGATGGTCACATAAACACCACCCTATACTGGAAACCTACTGACCACTATACTTACCTACATGCCTCAAGCTTCCATCCAGCACACATCACACGATCCATTGTCTACAGCCAAGTCCGAAGATACAACTGAATTTGGTCCAATCCCTCGGACAGAGACAAACACCTACAAGATCTTTATCAAGCATTCTTAAAACTACAGTACCCACCTGGGGAAGTGAGGAAATGGATTGACAGATCAAGATGGGTACCCAGAAGTCACCTACCTCAGGATAGGTCCAACAAGGAAACTTACAGCACACCACTGGCCATCACATACAGCCTCCAGCTAAAACCTCTCCAGCACATCATCAAAGATCTGCAACCTATCCTGGAAAATGATCCCTCACTCTCACAGACCTTGGGAGGCAGGCCAGTCCTCACTTACAGACAGCCCCCCAACCTGAAGCAAATTCTCACCAGCAACTACACACCACACAACAAAAACACCAACCCAGGAACAAATCCCTGCAACAAACCTCATTGCCTACTTTGCCTGCATCTGTAATTTTCACTCCATGAATCTGAAGAAGTGGGGTTTTTACCTACGAAAGCTTATGCCCAAATAAATGTAAGTCTTTAAGGTGCCACCAGACTCCTTGTTGTTTTTGTGGATACAGACTAACACGGCTACCCCCTTATACTTGATATCTTATTACACTAATCACAGTTGTCTCTCTTGTGCTCTCTCTCTGCCTCTGTTTTTGTGTCCAGCTCTTGGCATATATATGGTAAGATCTTTGGGGAACAGACTATGTTTTCAGGCTTCCAGCTGTTACTACAATACAAATAATTAATAACTGGGACTTTGATCCTGTTATCACTAATATATCTCTGCCAGAGTGAACTTGATTCTTCTCTTCCTTCTGCATCATCAACATTCTGATCACCATCATCTGACTGCAGAAACTTTAATACTGGTGATATAACATGAACTCAAAAGAACAAAGTTTGGATTCTGGATCCCAGGCTTAGTTCACAGAAGAAACATCTTTTTACTTTTAATAGGCAAGTCACTGAGAGGCAGCAAAAATGGAAGCTCCCAATGTCAGACTTTCTTTTCAGAGTAAAGCCATGCTTTAAGATTGTGTAGAAACATTGGCTTAAAATGCAATGCAAAATAATATTATCATGGTTGTCCTAAAATGTAAAACAGTTCTTTTGGCGAGACTTGTTATTAATAATTATAGCACTCAGGGACAAAGGTGTTAGGTAGAAGAGAAATCAAAGGACAAATGCCTATACTGTCTGTGAACCAATATTTATCACAATTCATTGACTGAAATTGTTTTTGTGCGCTCAGTGCATTTCTCATATCCAATTGTTTCTTTAAATGAGAAGAAAGTGTGTAACCAATGATCTTCAATTAATTTCCTGCATAATAAGATCAGGACACAGTAATACTTTTGAATTTTGAACAGTATTGGGTGTGCTTATAATTTAGTTTAATAAACTGGATCTTATCTATTAAAATAAACCCATTACTAAAATGTGGTAAGAAGGATATGCATATTCAAATACAAAGCCATTATAGACAGGGGTTTGGGTTTTTTTTATTGCAAACTGTTTATTTTGGAGATCAAGGCTTTGAGAAGATTAAACAATGTCGAAGAGATGATTCAGTTTGAAAACAAATAGGCTCAGGCTTAACAAAATACCAGTATGATAAAGAAATATCAGAAACATTCTATGTTGCTTTAAATGATCACATACGGCCAGATTGTCCTTGGCCATTGAGTGAGCTACAGGGGAAGAGACTCCTTATGGCGCTCATCTCTTCACCTTTAGACCATTCGAGGGCTAGGAGTGTCAGGTTTTTACATATGACAGAGCTGGCACCTTTAGCTAGGGCTTAGAGGGGTTCCTATGTTTAGGGGAGCATAGGGACTGTTTCTTCTGTGCATCCTAAGGAGTGCAAACTGTTGTGCTGGCTCCCAGAGCTGGCCAGGAGTGACAAGGAGACAGTTCCAAGGAATGGCAGGATGTAAGAGGGTGGTCAGCCAGAGGTCTAGAACCAGGCAGCCCTGTTTATTAATCAGGTGCAGGGGGCAGATGCTCCCTATAAAAAGCTGGGCTGTCAGTAAGGATCAGGGCCAGTGCAAGGAAGTTTCGGGCCCTAGGCGAAACTTCCTTGCACCAGCCCTGCGCCGCCCCCCAGCTAACGCCGCCCCCCTCTGCCCATGGGAGTTCAGCCCCCCCGCCCGCGGGTCGCAGGAGCTGAGCTGGGAGGCAGGGAGGCAGCTCGCTGCGGCTGCCTCTCAGCTCCCCACTCAGCGGCTGAGCGGGGAGGCAGGGGGGCGGCTCGACACAGCTGCCTCCTGGCCTCCCGGCTGAGCGGGGAGGTAGGGAGGTGGCTCGCCACGGCTGCCTCCCGGCCTCCCAGCTCAGCGGCTGAGCGGGGAGGTAGGGGGGCGGCTCGCCACGGCTGCCTCCTGGCCTCCCGGCTCAGCAGCTAAGCGGGGAGCCGGGAGGCAGCCGTGTCGAGTCGCCCCCCAAATCCTGGCGCCCTAGGCAACCGCCTAGGGTCGCCTAGTGATAGCACCAGCCCTGGTAAGGATGAGTGAGCAGGAGCAGCAGGGACTTCCCTGAAGAAGGCAATGGGAACCTGCTGAGAACACAAGGTCTCCAGGGAGGCAGTGCTCAGCTAAAACAGAAAAATCCTATAGTGAACCCTGAAGCAGGAGGGAGTGAGAGAGGCAAAGGAGAAAAATCCCCTGGGAGCTGTAGCCCAGGGAGAACTGAGAGACAGATTTTGCCTATCGTTGGGAAATAAAATAGCCTGGAAAGAGTCTCTGGTTGTGGCAGTGGGTGCTTCATAGCCTGGGGATAAACCAGCACTTCATGTGGAACTGGCGCACTCCTCCTACATGATGGGGAGAAGAGGGAGGGAATGTGCTTCCTTGGGATTCTCTCCTTCCCAGAGCTCCCTCTGGGCTGGTGTTGCACAGTGCTACCCCCAGTGTGGGTCTGGGGCTCAACAGCACAGTCTGGGCCTTGATAAATATCAGTTAATAGGAATCAGAGAGAAAATGCCAAGTGGCTCTTTATAGCCTCTGCCTTTGATACACCCACACTTCGAGCTAAAGGAGACATATTCTCTGGGCATATCACCAATAACGTGTGTCCCTTTTGTGTTCTGGTCTTCATTGGTAGCAAAAATATTTGTATTTGTTATGCATAAAGATATATGGCAGTTTATCCTTATGCATGTCAGCCAATACACCAAGTAATAGTTGGCAGTCATTTTGTTCCTTGGAATGTTTGAGCATTTCTTTTCCTCCGTTCAACCAATGCCAGGGTTCTAGTTAACAATCCTTTGATTTTGTTTTCATAAATTGCTTGTAAAGTGGCGTGATCAGCTTTAAACATGCTAGAAACATATAAAGATGTACTTACTGCTATACCTGTAATACAGTAACTCCTGTGGATATTGAAAATTAGGGAAAAAATAGTAAAAATTGCTTCATCTATTTATTTGTTTATTTTGTGCATTCAACAAATCTGTATGTATTGTCAGTTTTCAATATTGCCCATCACAAGCATTTGAAAATTGTCTAACCCCTAAATCATAAGACTTTAAAAATAATAGCTTTTTAGATTCTATTTCCTTCTGGTTTGTGAGCCTGTAGGATACACTTAGATCACGCCTACAAGCTTTTCTCTGCAATCATGAGAACTGAAAACTTTTTTCTTTTTTTTTTTTTTTTTGGTTTAATGAAAGGTTTTTTTGGATAACGAAATCAGTTATCTCCAGGAGATGGAGTTTTAAGTAAAGTGCCACATCCTGCTAGACTAGTGATAAAATTGCCCAAGTTGATGGGGACACTGAGTTGTTGCAGAATCCAGAATCAGATTGCTACAGAACTGTGGGGCACTGCTACAGCATTTAGGGTCAGTGTGCTGTATACTTCCCTTCTGGATGCTAGGAGCCAGAAAAGAGATGTGGTTGATGCACGAGAGAGGACAGAGGGGTCATGTGCAGATGAATGAGTGAAATGGAGGGAAGAGGGCTGGATAATCAAAGAGGCTCAAAAAGGATGAGGAGGGTATGTAGACCAGAACTAGTTGAATAACTGATATTTCAGTTTAGTAGATGAAATGAAAAAAAACCACATTTATTTTAGATCAACCGAAATGGAAATGTTTCTGTTTTTCTCACCTTGGGTAGAATGTTTCACCCGACCTGAAACAAAAGTCTTTTCAGTTTTTGTGTCTCATTTTTGGGTGATTTTTTTACCCATTTTTATCCAGGTAAATGTATAAATGAAACATCATTTTGAAGTGAAAAGTTGTAATACTTAATTTGTTTTTATTTTTATTTTTTACTTTTTTGAATGTTTTTTCCATTTTACTCAGCTGAAACTATTCACCAAATTGGATCTGCATTTGTCAATAATTTCAGGTAATCTGACACTGAATGGGAGCTGTAGAGCCGGTGCTTGGGGCGGGGGCAGCATGCGCAGCCCCCTGGCTGCCCCTACCGGTAGGAGCCGGAGGGGGGACATGCCGCTGCTTCTGGGAGCCGCACGGAGCCACAGCAGGCAGGGCCCCTGCCTTAGCCCTGCTGTACCACTGAATGGACTTTTAACGGCCCGGTCAGTGGTGCTGACTGGAGCTGCCAGGGTCCCCTTTCGACCAGGCGTTCTGGTCGAAAACCGGACACCTGGCAACCCTCTATCTTGAGTATGGCAGTGGCTGCGGAATTTCTGATTTCAAGCTAGGAGGCAAACAGTTCTTTAGACAAAGCAAGAAGGAAATAGCTTCTTCTTTTGTATGAGTGTGACTCAGCAGTGGGTGAATGCCAAGGGCTTCAGCAGAACCATGGACTTATTAACTTTCTCACTCATCTCTTTAGTCAATCACCATCAGTGAGCCATGGTGCAGTGTTTTAGTTTGAATTCTTTGTGTAGGCTGTCTTCCCCTTCCCCATTCTTGACCATTTGTCTGCTTAGCATGATGGTGGACAGCAGTGCAAATAGCACAGGACAACAGGGAAGTTTGACTTCTATGTAAAATATTTACCATATTTGATCTGAAACTGCAGTGGTCAACAAACATTCAGTCTGCTGAGGCTACAGCATCAAGAATATTACCAGAATATTAGAATATTATCAGTATCATTAGGGAGGAGTATCAGAGGGGTAGCCGTGTTAGTCTGGATTTGTAGAAGCGACAAAGGGTCCTGTGGCACCTTATAGACTAACAGAGGTATTGGAGCATAAGCTTTCGTGGGTGAATACCCACTTCTTCGGATGCAAGCAGTGGCAATTAGGGGAGAGGGATAGCACAGTGGTTTGAGCATTGGCCTTCTAAACCCAGGGTTGTGAGTTCAATCCTTGAGGGGGCCGTTTAGGAATCTGGGCAAAAATCTGTCAGGGGACAGTACTTGGTCCTGCTAGTGAAGGCAGGGGACTGGATTCAATGACCTTTCAGGGTCCTTCCAGTTCTATGAGATAGGCATCTCTCCATTTTAGAATAAGAAACCAGAAAAGCACATGAGAAACAACTGCACTTTATCACAGCACCCAGGCCAGGCAACAGCTTTTTATTGTGAGTGATGCATACGCCTGTTGAGGCTCATAGATATGCCTAAGTGTTCCAACTCCTCTTGCCTTATCCATACCTCCACACCCCATTAATTTAGAGATGCTCAATTTCTCATTGGCGATCCCATAAGTTCCTCTTATTTTCATTAACATCTATGTCAATGAGTTACCATAGCAATTTGATATTATTACAGAATCCCCCAAAATGTTACTATAGGGCATCGTGCAATATTAACTGGCAGCTTATTTGCAGCTTATTGTCCACTCTATTGCTGCATAGTTTCCAGAATATCAGCACTTAACACATCTTTTACTGCAATCACACACTTTAATGCTACTTGGCTATCTTTCGGTCAACTAGTCAAAAAACATCTTTCAGGCCTAAGGCCGTGTGTGGCTAAGCTGAAGATTTTACAGGACTAACGCCTATAGATCTTTCATTACAACCTTGTCTTACTTGTGTACCAAACACATTGTTATCAGTAATACATGTTTATCAATCCTGTACCCATGTAATACTATCCCACAGATTCTTATACGTATGCCTTCAACTTATAATCTATTCATCACATATTGATTACACATGGGTTAACCACAACAGTAGATAACAATTAAATGATTATATAAGGTGATTAGTTATGGAGGGATACACTGATTTATCATTCAAGTCATCTGTTACGGACTTGGGTTTACATTGTAACTTACTCGTACTATCTAGATATATTTTTCTTTTTTTCCCAAAGCATGCCATAGGATTTGAGGGCATTTTCCTAGCCATACAGCAGTATAATCCTAAAAGTTGTATAACAGTCGAAGCACTGTCAAGTTAGGAAGTTACCCTGAAGGTGTTTCTTTAGCTCATATTCCAGAAAAAGAAGCCAAGTTGTATTGAAATGTGACGTTTCTGGCCTTTCACAGATAACTTCTCCATAGCAGAGTATCCTGTATTCCAGAGCTTTCCAAACTGTGTGTCGTGACACGTTAGTGTGTCGGCGGCAGTGTGTAGGTGTGTCGCGGGGCGGCAGGCGTGCTCCACTCCCGGGCGTGCTCCGCTCCCTGGCCGGGGCAGCGGGGCGGCAGGCGTTCCGCGCTCCTCTCCGGCAGGGGGAGCGGGGCGGCAGGCATGCCGCCCTCCCCCCCGGCGTTTTGGCGGGGCGGCGTTGTTGGGTGGGGGAGTGTTTCGGCCGGCGTTGGGGGGGGACGGCACTTGGGGGGGGGGGGGGGGGTTTGGTTTTTTTTTGCTTGGGGCAGCCGGCCCTGGGTACTGCGCATGCGGAATTGATTCCGCGTCACTTCCGGTGTGTCGCAAAATGATGCATGTCTAAAAAGTGTGCCACCAACATGAAAAGTTTGGAAAGCTCTGCTGTATTCTATGGAGTCACAAAGTAGTAGCAGGGGTGGTGAAAAATGAAACATTTTGCAACCAGCATTCATTTTAGTCTTTTCTTGGGCCGTCATTCTGTAACATGTATTCTCCTTTGTAAATTGCTTATGGTTGAGCAATAGCTAAACTAGGATTTATTAATTTTAACTTTGGTAACTACTGATTAATTAAATGCAGAATTTAGTAAATTAATAAAGTAGATGATCCTAATTAGACATGGATGAATACTGTGAAGTAGTATTATTAAGCAAACATTAATTTGAATAAAATATGCTTCTCTGTTTACCAACCTTTCTATTCTGAAAATACTTCATATGGTCGATTTCTGTCATTTGCTACAAGTGAACGTTTCATAAATATAATGCAAATCTGTGTTTGTGTAAGTGAAGGTTGGTGTTAGAAGAGTTCTTATGGTCCTCATACGACAGTGGGCAAAAAAGGAAACAAAAAGTTGGGATCCCTAAAAAATGGGATGGAATATAATATGGAAAATAGTATCAAGCTATTATATAAATCAGTGGGATAGTACTTCTTACAATATTGGGATTCATTTTGGTCACCTCCTCTAGAGAATTAGAGGATATTCAAAGACAGTGATAAGAATAATTAGGGGCTTGGAAAAACTGTTGTATAATGACAGATTGAATAGATTTGGATTGTTTATTTTAGAGGGAAGACAAATAAGAAGAGACATAATAAAAGTATACAAAATAATTACTGGTTTAATGAACGTGGATTGGAACTTTATTCGCCTTGTCTCATAATGCAAGAGCTAGGGGACATCCAATGAAATAGAAAGATGGCAAATTCAACACTGATAAAAGAAAATACTTTTTCACACAGTATTCAGTTGGTCCATAGAACTCATTGCCAGAAGACATCAGCGAGGTCAAAAGTTCAGTAAGATTCATAACTCTATACTTATCTGTATAATAAGAGTATCCAAAATTATAATAGTAAATGGAAAAGTCTGAAGAGTTTTGGAAATGATACAGTCACTCACACTTCAGGGCATAAAGCAACCTTTAACTTCTGGAGGCTAGGAGGAACTTTCATGAAGAGCAGGTTATCCCATAACTGCAGGATTTTTCACCTTCTTCTGAAGCATTTGGTACTGGCCACTGTCAGAGAGAGGATACTGGGCTAGATGGACCATTGATTGGTATCATCCAATATGGCATTCCTATGTTTCCTATAGAAAGATTTTTCAGTCAGCCAGTCAGGGAATAGGAAAAATATGAATAAATTCATGAATAATGAATAGTTGAAGATAGTATCAGAGGGGTAATCGTGTTAGTCTGGATCTGTAAAAGCAGCAGAGTCCTGTGGCACCTAATAGCCTACCAGACGTATTGGAGCATAAGCTTTCGTGGGTGAATACCCACTTCTTCATGCATCACCCACGAAAGCTTATGCTGCAATACGTCTGTTAGTCTGTAAGGTGCCACAGGACTCTTTGCTGCTTTTGAAGATAGCAGTTAGTGTATGAACTGTTGTCTGATCTATTGATTGCGCATTAATTATACTGATTACTTTAGAATTCCCAATTGACACTCTGAAGTTTGGTGAGATCTAGTCCTGAGATTAGGCCCAGAGTTATTAGAATGGTTATTAATTTGAGAACCCCAACATGCACAGTAGCAATGCTCAACCCTAGGAAAAACCTCTGATATTTGCAATAGTTTTTTTAACACAATTAGTAGACACACAAACATTCCAACTGAAACAAGAACGTAGCAATAATAAAGTGTTGTTTTAACATCCAGAGTCTTAACAAATGTATACTCACACTATCCTTGTGGAGACTAGAAGTGGTGAGACAGGTGGTGATCCACAAGGGTCCTATCCGATCTCCGGCATGGTAAGAAGATCCCAATGATCTAGATTGTGGTTAGCCTTGTTATAGGGTTTGATGGCCCCCATGAATATTCATAAGACTGTCCGGCCTCCTCTATCCATATCTAAAATTCTTCCCACTAAAAATTGTGGGGTGTCCTTATCCTATAGGTTAGTATATTACTTGCCTCAAACTCATTAGCATATATGTCAATTGGTTACTCTCACAATCTTGCGGTTGAATATCTGCTGATGTTCCTATCCTAAAATACCCAAATTGATGTCAATATTTCTTGTATTACATTGTAGCTTAAGATCACTTCTGGTTAACTTACTTACGGTAAGGCTGGTAGACCTCATAGCTTTATGCTAAGGTTAAGCTAATATCTTACAGGTTTGGGCCTGTAGGTCTCTTGCATTACTGCCTTACACATATATCTTGTATCAGTAGGCTACAGAACAACCCAGGGGTTGGAATACATTTTGCCAATTTTGAATAATGAAGACATTTGTAAAAATAGAGATCTGTGCACAGAAGATTTTCAAAAAGGGCTGACTTTGTTCAATAAACAATTGGCTCTGAATAGTTTGCCGAACACTAAACCTCAGAAAACCCTATATTAGGCAAAGTGTGAATGCCAGGTACGGTATTAAATATGCCCATGCACATTCTCATTAATTATATTTAATTAGGAATTTATTGAAAGAGAACTGTGCTACACTTTTAAAACATGGTGATAAAACAGTAGGATATTAATTTGGTAAGAGCCCATGGGGAAGATTTCAGTAATCTCTAGTTTAATTCTTAATTATTTCCAAGAGTTTGTAAATTCTTTGTGTACGACAGATCCTTTGCCATTGTTAAGGAACTTTTCAAAGCCAATTTGTATTTTTCTAGAGGCTATAATCAGTCAGTTTGGGCCTCTACCTACTACGTATGTGCAAAATATGAGTGTTGCCCTGATAGGTGCAGGAACTAGGAGTGTGAGGGGTGCTGCAGCACCCCCAGGTTTCACTCCTGGCCTTGCATGAGGGGTCCCAGCTGCCAGCCCCACACCCAGGCTCTGCTCCTGGCCCTGCATGCAGGCTCTTGGCCCCGTGCCCAGGGCTCTACTTTTGGACCCCCACCTGGGGCTCCTCTGCTGGCCCCACACCCAGGGTCCCAGCTGCTGGGCCCAGCCTCGGCTCCCTTATCCCTGTTCCTGTCCAGGTCCCCCCTCCCGGAGACACGGCCCTGCTCCCAGCCCCAACTCTGGGGGGAGGGGTGCAGACAGGGGTAAGGGGGCTGGCTTTCAGCACCTCCACTATTAAAAATGTTCCAGCGCTACTGGTTGCCCTTATCTGTAAGGTTGTTTAATCATCCATCCTCTTCTACTGGTCAATCAGAAAATTATTCCACTATTTAGCATTCGAATGGAATTGCCTAAAATGTTCCTAAATGACCTGCTACAAATGCCGCAAATACAGCACATTCAGAAATTAATCACAGCTCCTCAGGAAACCTCTTATAAGTCTATTTTACAGATGTTCTGGAAATCATTAAGAATTGCATGAACGACTCCTGAAGTCTTCAGTTTGGGCTTTCCCATTAAATTAGCACTCTGCTGTTTTAACACTTATCATACTGTGTTGTAATAGTAGGTAGATGCACGATTCACAGCTGAAATGGAAAAAGCAGGCTCTACAGTAACAGGTCTGTTTCAAATTCTTCATTAGGTGGATAATCAACAAAGCAGGAACCAAAAACTTTGATTTAATTCCCTGTTTGCACATTACTTCCTATAAAATGAAACTTTGATTTGTACATAGCACCAACCCTACTGGTAGTTGAAGGATTTATTTTTATTGCTGTCTGAAAGATAAAAAACAGAGATGAAAGCGCTGGGAATCTTGCTTGGATCAGCCCTCTGGATCAATTACAGACAGTATTATCTGAGCTGTGCCCTGGTGAGCAGTTCAATTCCACTTTTACTGACAGAAATGGTTGCTTCTGCCAGGGCCGTCCTTAGGATTTATGGGGCCCTACACAGTATTATTAAACTGGTGCCCCACTGACCCGTGTGTTGAGACCCCTGTTCCAGTCACCACCCCCACCTGCGGACCCGCAGAAGACCTCTCCCCCCCCGCAATTGCTGATGTCCCTGGAGCTGAGTGGCAAATCTCGCCCCCGCAGGACGGTGAGGACGGCCAGAGAAGTTGTGGGAACTTTGCCCAACTCACCCTTGGAGTTGGCCGTGTCATAGGGGTACGTGGGGCCCCGCGCCCCGTGCAGCTCACTGTAGTCCACCTCTGTTCCGCCCTTCCAGGCTGTGTCGTAGCCCCCCCCCCCCCGGCCCTCTGCTTGTCCGCCACCGCCCCTGGCACCATGGTGAAGTGCTGCATCTCAGGGACAGGGGACCTGTGGGGCTGCGGCAGCTCCTCCTGCCCCGCGCGGCTCCCCCCGGATCGGATGGATTGCTACCATGCTGCCGCTGGGCAAGAAATGTGCTCCTCAGCCCAGCCAGCTGTGCGCATTCCAGCCCATGCAGTCACTTGGAGCGGAGGTGCGGCCTGGCTTTCTCGGCACACAGCCAGCCAGCCCAAGCACCTGCACCCCACCCAGTCCCGCTGGGGAGCAGGGGAGGGTGGCTGCTCCACAGTGGGGCTGCACTCAGTGCTGGGGGGGTGGGGACTCCAGGCTCTATGACCCAAATCCGCTCTTACTGGCTTGCTGTCCCGTCCCGGCGGTGGTGCCCCAATGTAGTGGTGCCCAGCTGCATATGCTGCATATGCCTAAGGACGGCCCTGGCTGCTGCTATTGTGAAGACTCACCCTAATTTGATTACTTCAGAAGCTGCAAAGTATTCAGCAGACACAGTCTGAAGTGCAAATGACTGTTTAACACTGAAAATGGAACTTGGCAATATATCTGCATTCTCTCACTGTGTCTTACATCTGTGGTAAGTTTATGATTAAGATGGCATGGGCCATCTATGACATTTATCTGCCAACAGGATGGCCAAAATGTGGCTTGTGGTTCTTATCTTTCACATACAGAATTATTAGAGAACATCAGTGTTCTATTTAGGGGTTTTATTCCCATGTCTAAAACTTCAGATTATGACAGCAGGTCGATATCCCAGTAGAACAAATGAACCGTAGCAATTATCTGATCTTTGTTGAATAGTAACCGGAACAGATTTTAGAGATCCAAAGACAATGGCTGTGACTCAAAAAATTGTGCCATTGTGGTGAATATGGCGGAGACATGCACAAGGAATTCTATTGCTATTAATATTCTTCATAAGCATTCAAAAGTTGCAAAAGTTTATAATCTAAGTATTTGTATCTATAATAATAATAATAATCAATAATACGAAAAAGACTATTTATTTCATTACTGAAGTGTGAGAGAATTCAAATTTCAAAGTAGCCTGAAACAAGTCTGAGTGCTCAATCATCTTCATCATCATCACCGCAGTTTCTGTCCATGAGGATCATCTTGAGAGACTAAGAAAATTGTGTGTGTATAATGAGATACTGTCCAACAAAGTAAATGTGCAGTAAATTTGCATCAAACAGATCCTTATAGGACAGAGTTTTTCAGGAGGATACACTAATATTTTTAGGATTTTTGCTTCATATTTTTAAATGGATAATTTTATAGTTAGAGTGACATATAAATATAGTTACTTCCAATGTGTCTGACAAAGAGTGAAAGCTGGTTAGGAATCTATGAAAGAAAGACTATATGGGTTTACAGTTTTCCTTGCAACTTTCATGTAGCCCACAGTGCATGTAGAAGAAATGGTTTACTTTAAACGGAAATACTTGTTACGCCAACTTAAGGATATCTTGGGGAAGATTGCAGGTTCAGGAGAAATCCAAATACAGGTGTGTGGATCATTCCTTGGTCCTAATGTTCATAATGGTGCCTTTTTGCAAAGGGACTCTTTTCAAACCACCATTTGATTTTTGTCATTTCGGCTTCTGGGCTTTCCTGGCCAGGCTTATTATCCATGGAGCTTAGTCCTGCATGCAAAGGTTATTTGGCACTGCCCCAAGGATTTCTTTCTCTGGGCTTTGCCAAAACCACAACGGCTCCAGAGGAAGAACTCTTAGCTTTCCACATACACATAGCTGGCAGGTTGCCCACATTGAGTGTGCACTCTCAGAATGGTCAGCCTCACACAGAGAAGATTGACATTTTTATGAGAGAGTTCTCATTGACTAGCACACGACAGCATTAGAGAGTAGCCTTAAAAGGAAACAGTAATAGCTCCGGTTTTCTGATTGATAGCTATGGGTAGCCTTTTAGTAAAATCCAGTTCATCTTAGTATCTGATCATCTAAATCTATTATTCTAAGCATGCACTGTCAGAGTCTGGATGTTTTTGTATCTATTTATTTGTATCAATGGTAAGAGTAAAAGGAATTTAAGTTGCGTAAATAGAATACTGATTTACAAATATTTTCGTGACTAAGAGGTTTGAGTTTGGTTTGCTAAGATTTGCAGAATCATGTTTGTTCCACATGAGTATTCAGAAACCTGCTGGCTGCACGTGATAATGTGTACTTCTCCTGAAAGCTCCAGATTTTAGCACAAATTCATCCAGTAATTCATACTGGAAGTACATTATTAGCGATTTGTCTGGTAGTGCCCTCCTGGTGGTGAGATTGGGAACTACACCTGCTAGCTCTGTCTCCCTTATGTCACCACACCCAGTTCTGCATTAGTTAAGTCCTTGTTATGACTCGACTCCTCCTAGCCGGTTCCTCAGTTGTATCTGTCCCCTTCAGGATGATGGGGAGTTGAAACTTCTGTGGTTCTAGCAGGGGCTAATCAGCCCTAAGTCTCCTGCAGTTAGAACCTTTGTCTCGAAAAGCCACTTGCTGGAGTAGGTAAAGGGGACCCAGGCCCATTTCACCGATTTCCAGCTCAGGGCCCTTGTTTGGAATAGCCAGAGCCAGTCCTTCCCAGTCCCTTGCTGCATCAGGAGGTACTTCCTATCTCTCCCCCTCCGTAGGCTTCCCCAGCTGCTTGTCACAAGTCTGCCGGAGGGATCCCCTCTCTGCAATCCCTGCGCAACTCTAGCAGACAGTCTGCCCTCCTACCTTGCAGCCCTTTTATCCTCACAGCTGCAGTGGGGCTGCCAATCTGCACTGGCTGAGCAGGCAGACGGTTGCTTCATTTCCCCCCCCCCCCCCCCCCCACACACACACAATGTGGATAATGAATAGTGCTGGGTGTGTTTTATTTTACTGAATAGTTTATTCACCAAAAAACTGCAGTTTTGGTCGACCAGAAACTATTCATGGATTTGTGTCAAGTTTGCCAAATAGTTTTGATCTAGCAGAAAAATGTAAATGTTTTGATAATGTTGAAATGAAACATTTCATTTCGACTCAACCCCAAAAATTTCATTTCAATTTCAGGCATTTTTACAAAAGCGAAGGACTAGGGTGACAAAACTGAGAGACGATCAACCTCCCTTATAACCTTTAGCTTAGGGGATTTAGCTTCACTAGTGGCAGGTTCATCCTGCTGAATCCCAGGTAATGGGACTGAGGGTACATCTAGAGTGCAATTGAAATCCTGCGGCTGGTCTGTGCCAGCTGTCTCAGGCTCGCGAGGCTCGGGCTGTGGAGCTGGTTAATTGCAGTGTAGATGTTCAGGCTTGGGCTGGAACCCGGGCTCTGGGACCTCTTCGAGGTGGGAGGGTCCCAGAGCTCAGGCTACAGCCTAAGTCCAAAGTTAACATCTACCCCACAATCAAACAGCCCTTAGCCTGAGCCCAAGTCACCTGTCACGGGACAACCATGGGTTTTTAATTGCAGTATAAACAATACACCCAGAGTCCAGGTGTCAGGTGGTAGACCATGTGACCTGCAAGTCTCCTTGACTCTGCTACTTGCCTGCCTTTTTATATCATAGCCCTGCAGGTAACTTGGTCTCTCACCTGATCCCTGAATTGTCAGTCCCATCACCTGGGAAGCAGGCACAGGTGAGGCTAAACACAACTCCTCTTAAAAAACCGACTCACCCTGTGACAATCAGTTATCAAGTTATTGTTAGCTATTTCACTGCTGATCATAACATCCAACTCCTGTGTTATTCCCATACATTCAAACTGTTTCCCTCAAATCCCCAGGCGCCAAAAGCCCCAACTGTCTCCCACCTAATTGCCAAAGCCTCCAACTTCCCCCTGACAAGTTCTAATTGTGTTATGCATTTTTAATTGAAAAAACAATTCTGTAGCCTACTGCAATTTAAAAATTTAGGGGAATTTAATATCAGATTAAAGAAGAGAGATGATACTGTACTGCCTATGTTGTTTATATTTAATGAAAGAAAAGCACATTTTCTTAATTTATCTGAAGCTGACCCAGAATCTCCCATCTGCTGCAGTGGAGTGTTGCACAATTTATGTCAAGCATGCCAAGGAGTAAACAAGGCCTTGCAAGTAATCACATTAAATAGTTCATGATGAACAATCCATAATCTGTACATTAGTCAACCAGATTATAAATATTGTTCATTTGTATTGCAGAAGTAACTGTGGGCCCCAGTGAGGAACTGGGTTCCCTGTGTGCTGGCACTTTATGCATGCATGTATAACAAGAAGAAAGCTCCTGCCCCCAAAATGTTACAATCTATGAATATGTCAAGAGACAACATGTGGATGCAACAAACATATGGGAAAGTCACAAGGTGGAAAATGTTCAGAGAAAATCAGATTAGTTCACAGCCCGTTCACCCAGTTCAAGTTATGTGTCTTCCTCTGAACTCTAAAAGGTGTTTCTATGGAAGAATAAATGTGAGTAAAATCCTGTCTGTATTCTGTACCAAAATCTTGCTCATCCTGTTGTTGACTAGCCAAGAATTCTTGTTTCTGGAAACAAATGCAAAACTGATGTCCTTGCAGCTGTTACTTTTGCACCTTTATAACTGAGTTTTCCACTGAAGTTTATAATATGTCCTATGGGATGATGATCACATACAAGCAGGGACAGTCGATTGCCTATGATTTGTTGCATAGGTTTTGACACCCTTAAATTATCTTAATGACACCAGCTTCTGCAAGGAGTTGGATTAGATGGTGCACAAAAAAACACTTCCAGCTCATTTAGCACGTTTACCATTCATCCCCTGCAGTGCAGCATGCTACTCTTAGGTTCCACTAGAAACTATTCAAGACATTGTTTCCACCTTCCATTGAAGGCATATGGTCCTGTTTAACTTCTCTCTAGACCTGGACGACAAGATACCATTAGATTGTAAAATTCCTTCTTTCACCTCCTGATTACTAGGAAATGTTGTCCCTTCCTCCAGAGTGAAACCCTGGACACAGTAATCCATTCATCTGTCAGCCCCAGACTGGATTACTCTAATTCACTGAATGTGAAGACAGAACACAGGTCCAGCTAGTACAGAATATGTCTGCCTGCTTTCTCCATGGTTTATGCCTCACATCAGGCCTGTGATCAAGTCCCTCCCAGTCAGCTTCTAATGCCAGTTTAAGGCTTTCGTCATTATTTTCAAAGTAATAAGAAGCTCAAGCCCCAGCTACATCAAGGACCAAATTTTGATTATGAACCACTTCAAGCGCTGTGCTCCTCTGGGACAATGCAGATCAGAAATCCCAGGACAAAGCATTGTGATCATCTAGTTTGACTTCCCGTGTAACACAATCATAGAACTTTCCCCAAATAATTCCTAGAGCAGATCTTTTAGAAAAACATCAAACCTTGATTTGAAAATTGCCTGCAGTGAAGAACGCGTCAACTCTTGGTAAATTGTTCCAGTGATTAATTACTGTCACTGTTAAAAATGTACACCTTTATTTCCAGTCTGAACATATCTACTAACTTTACTATTGCTGTAGTGTGTGGCAGTGTAAAACCCTAAGAGAGAGAGGTATGATCAAGGTATGTGTTGGTAAAGCTTCAGTGCTGACACAGATATAGGTACTATCCTCTGAGGTTGTAACACTGAACTAAATCCCTGTAAAGAAGCATCAGAGTTCCAAATCCTTCCCATGCAAAATTAGTGGCCCTCTTTCTCCCACCCTGTCTCTGTTTTGTTACCTGTTCTGATGGTTGTGCCCTGTAATTGGGCTCCCTGATATTTCTTTCCCCCACCGACTTTGGGAAAGGGGTCCCTGGCTGTGCTCATCATCATAGGAGGGAAATCACCAAAGTCTGCCTCTCTTTTTACCAGGATCCAGGATTAGGCAAGAGAGGAGAACCGTCTCCACCTTCTATTTTGGCACAGTCAGCTGCTGAACTTCTCACTATGCCTTACTGGTGATCACACTGTTACTTCCAAGTACCTTCCAGGATAGCAGAATGCTTTTGTACCCATTCACGTTGCTCCATTTCACAAACAGTGGAGCAGGGACTCTCTGTAGCCTCTCTCCTCTGCTCTACAGAATGAGATTGGTTCAGTTAATTCTCAAAGCCTGCTTGGCTAGTTTTCTAGCCAGGAACATGCTGACCTGCTTGCAATGAAGAGGACCTCCTGAAGAAGTGCTGCCTCTTGCAGTATCACACTTTTTGGACCTTATGCCCTAAGGCAAGGGTCTGGCCAGCTTGAAAGCACTCACCCCTGTCGTATTAACGGGATGGGCAGTGGAGCGTTTATACCAATTGTGAATGCTGAAGGCATTACTCACAGCTGACTATCTCTAAACAGCTGTGCTTGTGGTTAAAAGAGATGTGCCCCACTAGTTCATTTCTAAGCTCAATTAACTTTCAAAAATAAAAGAATAGCTTCCATGGCTGCCTGAGGTGAAGTTTTTGGCTGAGACAGAATGCTAAGCAGGAAGAGAGATTGAATTTCGCCCTCTTGTCTCCTTCTTTCTATACTGAAATAGGTCAACAGACTGTGGAGACAGTTCATATAGCTTTCTGTGGGGGAACATGTGCGGAAGGGTGCAGCAATCTCTTTCTTGAATTGCACCCTAGGAGGAAGTGGTGACATGATTTACCTTCCTGGTGCCCCTAAGGTACTGCCAATGCATTGATGTGTAATGTGATAAATTGTCACTTCTGCTTTGCTAAGGTTGGTGCTTTGTCTGAGTGAGGCAGGAGGCTGAAAGCTGTGCGGTAGCAGTCTTATGGTACACGCCTCAGCTGCATTGTAAACAGGACAGTTCCTGATGCCTGGTGGTCCAGTTTCAACCCTACGCATGATTCCACTGAAATAAATCGATTCGGATATGTCACCGGCGGGCTGGCCCCGTGACTGAAGTAAGTCCAGCTGCCCTGTGTCAGATCTTTCAGTTGAGCCAGTTGAGGGGGCGGGGCTGCACCCGGGCTATAAAGGGTCAAAGGGAGCTCAGTGAGGACAGTACTAGAAGGGGAGATTGCAGAGTGAAGATACGGAGAGAGAGGGTCTCCTGCAATGGTCCCTGCAGAAGGGAGCTGACTGCTCAGATGGCAGAATGAAACAATATCTCAGGGAGGAGTGGCTGTGCCCAGCTTAAGGCTGGGCGGAAGATTTGTTTTTGTGTATGGTTTTTTGGAATTTTGTTTAATAAAGAAAATGGATTCCAAGGAGGGCTGTGAGTGAATGAGCAAGACTGTGTGGAGCTCTGTAAGGAGCCCTGAAGTAGGGGGAAACAGGGGCAGGGCACTGCATAGTTCACCCTGGCCATGAGTGTGCACTTAGGTGGCAGCCAACTCTGTTTTCGGTGAATTTGGGCTGTTAGGTTAAGCCAGGAGGGGAAAAGAGGGCGAATATATAGTCCCACTCCTTTTTTTCTTCTTATCCATTTAACTTCATCAGCCATAATGATGAAGATTCCTCTGATTTCCTGGGATGAGGTCCACATGTGGGCTGTAGCAAGTTGATGCACAGCTTTGACATCACCAGAGAAACCCACCCAGGAAGGAGAATGTGGCTTTGGACAATCACACTCAGATTTTCAAGTTTGGATGCTTCAAACTTATTACTTAATGTACCATATTTAGACACCTTGCTTTTCAGAGATGCTGAGCCCCTGTAGGCCTCATTGACTTGACTGGAAGCTGTGGGTGCTTAATACCTCCAAAATTTAGACCACTTATTTAGGTGCTTAAATATGAATTTAAATGTTTAACTATAGGGAACACAATCGTGAAAATATTGTCCTTAGCAAGATGGTGGTAGTAGTAGTTTTAAAACTCTTATTTAAAATTGCTTAAATGTTTTAGGGAAGCATGCAGGCATTTAGATTTTTATATCATTGTGTATGCATATTTAAAAATACATTCCCTCTCTCTCTAAGGTGGCTTATGCAATTTCTGATGCATGGGTTGCTATGGTTAGTATATACTTTGGGTGAATGCTATGGTAACTAGTCACATATGGCATTATGTCAGAACTGTGCACAAGAGTTGCATATCTAATTACAGATCTAAGTGCAGAATGCGTTCTTTGAATAATGGTTGTACCATTAACTGAGCATACGAGTGATTTGGATTAATTTGCATATTCAGTAAAAGCTGTGCTATCCGGCCCTTTACCAACCAGGAAGCTCTATAAACCAGCATTTCTGATTGTCATTGAAAGTCCGGTTTAGAGTCCGTTTGGCTCAGGGCCAGCAGGCTTCCTACTTGGCACTGCGTGGCTCCCCAGAAGCGGCGACATGTCCTTGCTGCTCCTAGGCAGAGGAACAGCCACAAGGGGTTTGGCGCGAGAGAGGGGATGCGGGGTGCGGGCTTTGGGAGGGAGTTTGGGTGCAGGAGGGGGCTTGGGGTAGGAGTGCGGGGTGACGGATCCGTGCGGCGCTCACCTCGGGCGGCTCCCTATAAGTGACGAACTGTCCCTGCTGCTCCTAGGCAGAGGCACAGCTAGATGGCTCTGCACGCTGCCCCCACCCCGCCCTGAGCGCTGGCTCCGCAGCTTCCATTGGCCAGGAACCGCGGCCAGTGGGAGCTGCGGGGGCAGTGCCTGTGGGCAGAGGAAGCACTCAGAGCCACCTAGCTGAGCCTCTGCCTAGGAGCAGCAGGGACATGTCACTGCATGTGGGAGCTACCCGGGGTGAGCACCGCTCAGATCCGGTACCCATTCCTGTGCCCAACCCCCTACCCCGAGACCCCTCCCACACTCAAACTCCCTCCCAGAGCCTGTGCCCTGTACCCCCTCACACCATTATACATTTTCAATTATTTGATTACAGATTTAGTCACATGACCACCCAGCGATGGTGATGGGGCACAGAGCCAAATTGCCTTACTTTAAAGCGAAGGAAAAATGGGTGCCCAGATATGATTTGAGGATGTCCTAATGTGCCATCCATTTTTTACAAAGTAGGGCAGTGGAGAATCCTTGTAGGTATCCGCATTTTTAGTGACACTTCTGTAATGAATACAAGGACGAACATAAGTGTAGCTCCTCTACTTTCTGGGGAAGCAGAACTAATAATGGATGACATTGAGATGCCTAGTTTACTTCAGTCTTCACTTAAAAGTTTCGTGGTGACACCTTAACAACAAGGAGGAAGGAATGCAAGCCAAAGTAGGGAAAGAACAGAGTAAAGAATATTTAGAAAATTAGATGCATTCACGTCGGCAGGGCCTGATGAAATTCATTCTAGGGTACTTAAGGAACTAGCTGAAGCAATGTCAGAAATGTTAGTAATTATCTTTGAGAACTCACAGAGAATGGATGAAGTCGGGGTGCTGGAAGAGTTTTTATAGTGACGGTGCTGAGAGCTATTGAACCAAACTGTAAACCCTGTATATAATGGAAACCACTTCAAGCCAGGGGGTGCAGCAGCACCACTAGTTCCAGCATCTATGGATGAAGTCCCAGAGACCAGAAAAGGGCAAATTGAGTACCTATCTTTAAAAAGGGTAACAGAGAGGACATGGTTTATTATTAAACAATGATTATTAAACAATCAGTATGCAAGCACCTGGAGGATAAAAGGGTTATAGGGAATAGCCAGCATGGAATGGTCAAGAACAAATCATGTCAAGCCAACCTAGTTTCCTTCTTTTATAGGGTTACTGGCCTAATGGATGGTGGGAAGCACTAGATGTGATATATCTTGATTTCAGTAAGGCTTTTGACACAGGCCTACGTGACATTCTCATAAGTAAATTAGGGAAATGTGGTCTAGATGAAATTACTAGATGTAGTTATCAATGGTTCTCTGTCCAACTGGGAGGGCTTATCTAGTGAGGTCCTGCAGGGGTCAGACCTGAGTCTGATACTTTGCAATATTTTCATTAATGACTGGGATAAAGGAGTGGAGAGTATGCTTATAAAATTTGTGGATGACACCAAGTTGGGAGGCAATCAAAGCACTTTGGAGGACAGAATTAGAATTCAAAACAACCTTGACAAATTAGAGGTTTGGTCTGAAATCAACAAGATTACATCCAATAAAGACAAGTTCAAAGTACTACACTTAAGAAGGAAAAAATCAAATGTACAACTACAGAATGGGGGATAACTGATTAGGTGGGAGTACTACTGCAAAAGATCTGGGGCTGTTAAAGATGAGTCAACAATGCGATGCAGTTGCAAAAAAGACTCATATAATTCTGGGGTGTATTAACAGGAATGTTTCATGTAAAATATGGGCGGTAACTCTTCCTCTCTACTCAGCACCGGCGAGGCCTCAGCTGGAGTATTGTGTTCAGTTCTGCATGTCACACTTTGAGAAGGATGTGGACAAATTGGAGAGAGTCCAGAAGAGGGTAACAAAAAGTTTGTCAGATTTTCTATGTGGAAAGGTTAAAAAACTGGTCACATTTATGTGACACAAGAACCTCTTAATTCCAACTGCCAAGGGGATATAGGAAGATTACAGGAGTCTCCTGATTCTGGTATGAACATACTGGTCCACTGGGCATTGGCACTCTCACTGAAGAACTGTCCGGATATGTGGACTCTCTACTCAGACCCTTTGCCACCAGCACTCCCAGCTATCTCCGTGACACCACTGATTTCCTGAGAAAACTACAATGCATTGGTAATCTTCCAGAACACACCATCCTAGCCACCATGGATGTAGAGGCTCTCTACACAAACATCCCACACACAGATGGAATACAAGCTGTCAGGAACAGTATCCCTGATGATGCCACAGCACAACTGGTTGCTGAACTCTGTGATTTTATTCTCACGCACAATTATTTCAAATTTGGTGACAATATATACCTCCAGACCAGTGGTACCGCTATGGGCACCCGCATGGCCCCACAATATGCCAACATCTTTATGGCTGACCTGGAACAATGCTTCCTCAGTTCTCGTCCACTCACACCCCTTCTCTATCTATGCTACATTGATGACATCTTCATCATCTGGACCCATGGGAAAGAAACTCTGGAAGAATTCAACCACGATTTCAACAGCTTCCACCCCACCATCAACCTCAGCCTGGACCAGTCTACACGGGAAGTCCACTTCCTAGACACCATGGTGCAAATAAACGATGGTCACATTAACACCACCCTATACCGAAAACCCACTGACCGCTATGCCTACCTACATGCCTCCAGCTTCCATCCCGGACACACCACACGATCCATTGTCTACAGCCAAGCACTGAGGTACAACCGTATTTGCGCCAACCCCTCTGACAGAGACCAACACCTACAAGATCTTCACCAAGCATTCTCAAAACTACGCTACCCACATGACGAAATAAGAAAACAGATCAACAGGGCCAGACATGTACCCCGAAGCCTCCTGCTGCAAGACAAACCAAAGAAAGTAACCAACAGAACTCCTCTGGCCATCACTTACAGTCCTCAGCTAAAACCTCTCCAACGGATCATCAGTGATCTACAACCCATCCTGAACAACGATCCCACACTTTCACAGGCCTTGGGAGGCAGGCCAGTCCTCGCCCACAGACAACCCGCCAACCTGAAGCATATTCTCACCAGCAACTACACACAACACCATAATAACTCTAACTCAGGAACCAATCCATGCAACAAACCTCGATGCCAACTTTGCCCACATATCTACACCAGGAACACCATCACAGGACCTAACCAGATCAGCCACACCAGCACCGGTTCATTCACCTGCACATCCACCAATGTAATATATGCCATAATATGCCAGCAATGCCCCTCTGCTATGTACATCGGTCAACCTGGACAGTCCTTACGCAAAAGGATAAATGGACACAAATCAGATATAAGGAATGGCAATATACAAAAGCCTGTAGGAGAACACTTCAACCTCCCTGGACACACAATTGCAGACCTAAAGGTAGCCATCGTGCAGCAAAAAAACTTCAGGACCAGACTCCAAAGAGAAACTGTAGAGCTTCAGTTCATTTGCAAATTTGACACCATCAGCTCAGGACTAAACAAAGACTATGAATGGCTAGCCAACTACAAAAGCAGTTTCTCCTCCCTTGGTGTTCACACCTCAGCTGCTAGAAGAGGGCCTCACCCTCCCTGATTAAGCTTACCTCGTTATCTGTAGCCTGAATCTTCCCTGCACTTTTATATCTGCCTCTGGACATTTCCACTGCTTGCATCCGAAGAAGTGGGTATTCACCCACGAAAGCTTATGCTTCAATACCTCTGTTAGTCTATAAGGTGCCACAGGACCCTTTGTCGCTTCTACAGAGCCAGACTAACACGGCTACCCCTCTGATACTGGTCCACCAAAGAATGTCATGTAAGGTCTCAAATGAAAGCTGATGTCACAATAGACATCAATATCACTGTGACATGTATGTACAGATACTATGTAAGGAGGCATGTATATATATATACATATATACCAACAATATGTTGTTAAATTCTGGATCAAGGTATTGGTTATCAGCAAAGGTGAAAAACAGTTTTTCTGTCAGACAAGAGAGATTTAAGCCATCTATGAGTGTTGGGTTGTTCACCATGGGTGTCCTATCACCAGCCTGAACTGAATGCAAACGAAGGGTTGTAAGAAAGAACTTCAGAAAGAAACAGGAAGAGAAACACAGCAGGAGGGGAGAACCTTGTCTTGAGGTGCACTGCAGAGGTTTGTTTTACTGTATTTGGGGGGCAGAGAAGATACCTGGACACTTTCAATGAGGAAGTAAAAGGACAGTGATTTTGCTTCATGAAAAATGGATCTTAACCAGGCTGGAGAGAACTTTGGATGAGATAAGCTTCTTTAGACAAGGGAATAACTTGTTAGTTTAGTTTCTAGAATGCATGTTATGCTTTTGCTTTATATGTAACCATTTGTTCCGATATTCTCGAATCTCTGTTCTGTGGTAATAAACTTAGTCTTGTTTTCACTATAAATATATCTAAGTGCTGTGGTGTCAAACAAAGAGGTGATCCTGAGTTGCATCTTACAAGCTGGTGCTTACTGTTCCCTTAGGAACAGTAGGCCTGGTAATTCTGTGAGTGTTCAGTGAATAAAAGGCTGGATACGGCAGGGAATGTTTGGGGGTTTGTGTGTGTCTGTTGCTACCTGCACAGAGAGATCAAGGCCTGCAGGGGCGTGGAAGGTACTGCTTGTGCCGCCAGAGGCCTTTGGGTTCAGGGAACTAATCCACAGCAGGAACAGACAAGAGTGGTGCCTGCTCAGGGAAGGTAGTGGTGAGGTGCCCCATAAATCCTGGGTACCCTTGGGGAGCATCACATGTTAGACTTCAGAAAGAAGACTGAGGTGATTTGATAGCAGTCTTCAAATATGTTAAGGGTTGTTACTTATTTATTTTATTTAGCGTGCGCATAGTCATCTAGCCAAGCGATGGCATCTTCAGTGGCATGATGCAGTTCTTGTAGGCCGCCACTGAACCTAGTCAGCAGCATTCATCGACAATGCGCGTCATCGTCTGTGTTGTGCCGCAGCTGCACAAAGGGCTGTCACGAAGGCCTCAGCGATACTGGTTAGGTGCACAGAGACCTTGCCTGGTCCAGAACCTGTTCAACAGGGACCATTGGTGATGGGTCAGGTCAAAACCAGGTGGGCAAATTGTGGGGTTGGTGACAAGGGTCTGGTTGGGGATTAGTGCAGATATCCATTCCTCTCGCCAGAGTGTTTATGCCTTTCGCCAGAATGTTTATGCTGTTACATAGAGGATGGTGAACAGTTGTTCTCAATGTCCACTGAAGGTAGGAGAAGTAATGGACTTAATCTGGACCAAGGGAGATTTAGGTTAGATATTACGGAAAACTTTCACACTGTAAAGGTAGCTAAGCTTTGGAATAGGCTTCCAAGCGAGGTTGTGGAATCCCCATCATTGGAGGTTTATAAGAACAGGTTAGATCAGGGGTTCTCAAACTGGGGGTTGTGACCCCTCAGAGGGTCATGAGGTTATTACATGGGAATCACGAGCGGTCAGCCTCCATCCCCAAACCCAGTTTTGTCCTCAGCATTTATAATAGTGTTAAATATTAAAAAAAGGTTTTTGATGTATAAGGGGGGGTCACACTCAGAGGTTTGCTGTGTGAAAGGGGTCACCAGTACAAAAGTTTGAGAACCACTGGGTTAGACAAACACCTGTCAGGGATGCTCTAAGTTTACTTGGCCCTGCCTCAGTTCAAGGGTCTGGACTTGATTACCTTTCTAGGTCCCTTCCAACTCTATATTTGTATGATTCTATAATTCTATGATAATTAATAGTACAGTTAAAGAAGTGGACACTTCATAGAGAGATTAGCAGGGTACTTATAAGAAATATACCTGTGCCCTTTAGAGGTGTGATTTATTCATGTTTCTTCTTTACAAAAATCCTAGGAAGCCAAATATATTAAACTCTATTAATGTATGTTAAGTTTTTTCCTATTACCATTTTTCTTGTGAAATGGATACTGTAATACTATCTTAGATGTCCTGTGACCCATGGACTGCAAGCAGCAAGTCAAAGTGCTTCTTTAAGATCTTAAATCATTTTCAGAATTTAAGCTGTATTAATATATTTATTTTTAAGAAGAAAACATTCCAGAAGAAAACTAATGTAGTGTCATCTTTCTTGGGTCAGCACACAGACAATCTGAGAACCTGGGAAAAATTGTAAAAAGCTCGAAGACAAACATGTATTGTAATACCGCACAATGATTTATAGGAAAAGACTTGAACAAGGACACTATGTGCCACTAAAACTACCATTATCATTTCTAAGGACCCTATGGCAGCAATGGTTGGGAAACTCTGCTCTGTGTGAAACAACTACTGTAATTAAAATCACAGTAGCTTTTAAAAATGTCACCAATAGAAATCCTGCATGTTAATTGCACAGACCATACCTAATGTAGCCTATGAACAATACTGGAGAAATTCTATCCACATTTTTATGCATTTGACTCAAACCCATATTAGAAACCTCCATTTTACCATAGTTTCTCTCTCTCTCTCTCTCTCTCTCTCTCTCTTTCAGTAGCATTAAATCTGTAAGAACCCAAAAAAATGTTTTGAAAAGGTTCAGTGATTTAAAAGTACTGAAAGTTATTTTATTTCAGTGGCTTCTGCAGCTATTGCCACAATAGATCTCCTCTGTGAGAAGAATGCAAGATAATTGACCTTGGCTCCTGCTGTTTGCTTTTGAATGGGGACACATAACTCATATCATGGTCAATTATCTCACAGTAGAGCCTGAAGCAAAGGGGACTGTTTCTTAACAAAACAATCTTCTTATCACCTGTGTGTGTGTGTGTAAATGGAATTAACTTCACTTATATTGGTGAAAATGGGTGGAGAACCCACCTGACTCCAAATAAAAGTACATTGAGTAAAAATAAAAATTACCACTGCTGGAGTCTTAACAAAAATGTAACTCTAAAATAATGTGACATGAAACACCAGCCATGTGTCCGGCTTGGCTACCCTCATGGTTACTCTGCTAGCCTCTACACTGAGGGGGCGGGATCAATCTAAGTTACACAACTTCAGCTACATGAATAACGTAGCTGAAGTCGACGTACTTAGATCTACTCACCGCGGCGTCTTCACTGCGGTGAGTCAACTGTTGCCACTCCCCTGTCAACTCTGCCTGCGCCTCTCGCGGCCGTGGAGTACAGGAGTCGATGGGAGACCTCTCAGGGGTCAATTTATCACGTCTAGACTAGACGCGATAAATCGACCCCTGCTGGATTGATTGCTACCTGCCGATCCGGTGGGTAGTATAGACATGCCCCTAGGGTTGCCAACTTTCTAATCACACAAAACTGAACACCCTAGCCTCACCCCTTCCCCAAGGCCCTGCCCCCCACTCACTACATTCCCTCTCCCTCAGTGGCTCTCTCTCCCCCACCCTCACTCACTTTCACTGGGCTGGGGCAGGGGGTTGGGTTGCAGGAAGGGTGCCGGCTCTAACTGGGGTTTGGGCTCTGGGGTGGGGCCAGAAATGAGGGGTTCAGGGTGTGGGAAGGAGCTCTGGGCTGGGGGAGGGAGTTGGGGTATGGCAGGGGTTGAGGGCTCCAGCTGGGGGTGCGGACTCTGTGGTGGGGCTGGGGATGAGGGGTTTGGGTGCAGGAGGGAGATCTAGGCTTGAGAGGGCGAGGGATTCAGAGTGTGGGAGAGGCTGTGGTTTGAAGCAGGGGGCTGGGCTGGGCATGTGGGCTCTGAGGTGGGGCTGGGGGCAAGGGGTTTGGGGTGCAGGAGGGAGCTCCAGGCTGGGGGGTGGGTCCAAGGGATTTGGAGTGCGGGAGAGGACTTGGGGTTGAGGCAGGAGGTTTGGGTGCAGGAGTGGGTATGGGCTCTGGGCTGGGGCAGGAGGTTGGGGTGAAGGGGGGTGAGGGCTCCAGCTGGGGGTGCAGGGTATGAGAGGTTTGGGGTGCAGGAGTGGGCTCTGGGTTTGAGCTGGGAGCTCAGGGCTCAGGTGGGGGGCTGGGGCTCGGGGTTGGGGCTTAGGCTTACCTTGAGCGGCTCTCGGTCAGCGGCACAGCGGGGCTAAGGCAGGCTCCCTGCCTGTCCTGGCTCCGCACTGCACCCCGGAAGCGGCCAGCAGCAGGTCCGGCTCCTAGGCGAGCGGGGGGAGCAGGAGGCTCTGCGTGCTGCTCTCACCCACAGGCATCACCCCCCAGCTCCCATTGGCTGTGGTTCCCGGCCAATGGGAGTGCGGAGCCAGTGCTCAGGGTGGGACAGCACGCGGAGCCCCATGACTCCCCCACCTAGGAGCTGAACCTGCTGACCGGAACTGCCAGGGTCCCTTTTCGACCGGACATTCCCATATACTGTATATACTGTACCCCAACCTAATCCTTCTCCCCAGGCTCACTGCCTGCTACAAGGTGAGGTGCTTCAGGGAACATGTGGTTATATGCGATCAGCCATAGGATAAAAGCCCTGATTCAGGAAAGCATATTGCCATAGGTTGGGCTGGCCCTTTAAGAGTAGTTGGCCTCAGCTCCACCTCTGCCTAATTATCTGCCTCCCAGATGATGGGTTTAGGCTGGTAGTTGGGTCAGATAATCAGACACCAAGTGAGGGTAGCTGGGAGTGGGGCTTCCTATCAGAGGGAGCTGGAGAAGGCATAGAGGAGACCTCACAGAGAGATATGGGGCCTGATACAAGGGTAGGGAGGGCTGAGATCTGCAGAGGTATCCAGAAGGGATTCTGCATTAGAGTCAGGGGTGAAAGTAGGCCGGTACGGTGAACCAGTAAGAAGTGGTTACCGGTACCGGCCCGTATGCAGACGACGTTAAAGTGCTACCGTGGCAGTGCTTTAACGTCATTGCCCCTTTTGTCCCCCATCCCCCTCCGGGCCACCGACAGGGAGGGGGCAAAAGGTGCAGCTGCCTCGGGGCCGGTGATTTAAAAGGGCCCTGGGCTCCTGGCTGCTGCCGCTGCTAGTGTGGCAGCGGCCAGACCTCCGGGCCCCTTAAATCACTGCCGGAGCCTCAGGCAGTGCAGGCCAGGTAGAACGGATGGGCTGGCTGGGAGAGACTGACCCCCCCCAGCCACGCCCCTTCTGCCCGAGGCCCCGCCCCTTCCACCTGAGGCCCCGTACTGGTAAGTGCTTAATGTTACTTTCACCCCTGATTAAAGTGGACTGGGAAAGAAGCTCTCTCACAACCAGCTGGGGGAAAGTCAGTGACAGGCAGGAGCAAAAACCTTAAGAGGCAATGAGGGGTGTCTGTAGGACATAATAGACTCTGAGCATAGGAAGGATATAATGGACTGGTGAAGCTAGAGAAGAAGCCCGGGAGAGTCTAGCTTTGAGTTAAACTGTTATTTTGTGTTAATAAACCAGAGCCCCTAAAGGGGAGTGTTGATTAGCATACATATATTATGCTGTTAACACTACCCGCAATACATATTCCAAGCATTTAAGCACATGTTTTATTAAGCATTAGCATAGCAATTATGTAGGCCCGTACCTTTGTTATAATTCTGTTCTGTTATGCTAAGTATTCCATAACACCTTGCATTAGCTGAAGTAAGCCTTAGATTGAGTAGACAGGAAAACTCTCAGTATCAGGACATATGATTATTTCCTCACGGGAACAGAAAAGAGGTTACACACAGACCTAGGCGGTGTTTTCACATCCCTTCGTACCTGGAATGCATATACCCAGGACAAGGATAAAGCTGCATCATGACCTGGAATGCATGAGTTCAGAACAAAAGACAAAGGGGTACGCCATGTGTCATAAATATAAAGGGAAGGGAGAGAGGGTCTGATGCAGTGCTATAAGATCCTCTGACCAGTAAAGGGTTAAGAAATGCAGGTAGCCAGACTGACACCTGACCTGGCTGGCATCTGACCAATAAGGGGACAAGATACTTTCAAATCTTGGGAGGGGGAAAAAGCTTGGTGTGTGGCTTTGTCTGAGTCAGAGTGATCTTGGAAGACAGAAAGAACCTACAGAAAACCAGTCTCCTCACCAAACCTCACTTTTCTTAAGTAAGTGTAGTCAGCACTGCGAGTAGATTTCTGTTTATTTTGCTTGGTGATACATTCCCTGTGGGAGAGGGAAGGGTTATTCCTGTTTTTCTGTAACTTTAAGGTTTTGTCCAGAGGGGGGCAATCTCTCTGAGTTTGGAAATTGAGTGCCCTGTAATTAGTTACCATCCTGATTTTACAGAGATGATTTTACCTTCTTTGTTTTAATAAAATCCTTCTTTTAAGAAGCTGACTGTTTTCTATGGTGTTAAAACCCAGGGGGTGGGTTTTTAGATCACTGTGTAACCAATTGGTTGGGAGATTGTTCTCAAGCTTCCCAGGAAAGGGGGTGTACGGCTTGAGGGGGTATTTTGTGGGGGGAGGGAAGTTCAAGTGATTCCTTTCCTGGATTCCTGTTAGACACTTGATGGTGGCAGTGAAAGAAGCATTTCTCAGGGTGCAGGGAATTTTGTACCTTGGGGGTTTTAACCTAAGCTGGTAAAAATAAGCTTAGGAGCTCTTAATGCGGGTCCCCACGTCGTTACCCTAGAGTTTAGAGTGGGGAGGGAACCCTGACACCATGGTACCAGAAACAAACATGGTAAAAAACTGATTAATTTAATCCAGTTTCAGGTGATATATATAGTATCTTGTAGCGGTAAACAAATAGGGCATAAAAAGATGGCTTTTGGGGCGTAACTTTGGGAAGCACACTTTCTGCGTAAGGTGAATGTAACATCGCTGCATAGGGCTGCTCTTTGAACCTTTTTCCTGTTTCATATTAATACAGCTGACTGACATTGGTTATTTGGTGTCTTGAGTATATTTTATAATGAACCAAAGTGTAATCAAGCAATTGACTATACAATGTATGAACAGGAGAGTTCTTCTGAAGCCCCACTTGTGGAGGTTTGTTTCTTAGAAAGGGGTCAAATGAGGCAGAGTTGGACAGCGGATGAGATGAGTCCCTGATACACATACCTATCCAGGAAAGCACCTAGGCACATGTTTTAGTTGGTTTGAAGTCAATGGGACTTAAGCACATGCTCCAACTTCAATGTTGCCAACTCTTGTGATTCCCCCCCCCCCCCACACACACACACATAAGTAATAGGATTTTGTCTAGACTGGATAGTGATGATGCAAGAATCTCCATCTTGCTAGTGAATTTGAGTCCTACCTGGGGGGGGGGGAAGTCCCCTCTGATTGGCTGCTTTGCCCGCCTCCTGGAGTAGACCAACCAATCATAGCTGCTGTAGGAAGACTTCTGTCACTCTCCTGCCTGCCCTCAGCAACCTGAAGCCATTCTCGCTGGAGAGGTGGGAGCTACAGAGTCCAGTAGCTCAGGGCAGCTCTCACCCCTCCTACTCTGAGCAATAGGGATGGGACCGTGATTCCGCTCTTTCTGCCTCCCTCCCTCCTGTAAGCAAAGGGACGAGGACAGTTCCTCTGCTTCTGGCCCCGAGCAACACCTACTCTTGAAAGGGGGGCGAGAACCCTGCTACAGCCCCCTTCCAAGATAAGCAGAGGTGAGGCTGTGAAGCGGGGCTGAAGTGGTGGGGGGTAAGGGCTGAAATGATGGGGGAAGAACTGATGTGAAGACTAGGGGCACAGGATTGATTTGGAGGTTGGGGGCAGGATTAATTGCTGAGCAGGGGAGGCAGAATCACCTTACACAACACATTTGGAAGAGTGGGCAACACTAATCATCACACACACACACCGGGGATGGACAGGGGCAGTGAAAAAACACAATTTTTTTTAATCTCACGATATTTTGGGCCAAACTCTTTTTTTTTTTTAGGTCTGAACCATGGTTTTTGATATCTTGCGGTTGGGAATACTGCAAATTAAGCACATGTCTAAGTGCTTTCCTGAACAGGGATGGACTTAAGCCCATGTGTCACAGAACGGATTGATCTTCCCTTGCTGTGTTGGATCCTGCAAGCCTGGAGCAACATTCAGGCACTGGATCTGACCTCTCAGGCTCACGCCTGGTATGTAGACTCCCTCTCTGGTATCCCTTCTTGCAAATGGGACTCTACCGTTCAGCTGTCCCCAAACCAGTGCAAAGCCCCTAAGTCTCTCTGTTAGCTTAATCACATTTTCCAGAGCTCCCACCTCAGGAGTACTCTGGGTTACAGTTTAATCTTTTGGGGACCAGTGACAGCAACCAAGTTGGAGGCTTTGCAAAGTACCTTCTTAAACACACACTTTATTCATAAAGAAAATGGTCTTACAGATCCATGCAAAAAATACAAACTCCTCCCTCCTCACCACATGAAGAGCCATTTGGATTTTGGTTCTGAGGGTCCCCCTTCATCTCGTGCTCTGCTTTTAGGTTCTCTCTATCTATCCCTGCAATAAACTCTCCTTATCGGGGAGCATAGTGTACTAAAATTTCATTCTATGGGCAGGTTAGTGATAGAAGGATAAGAGGTGTCATCTGATGTGTAAAAATCTACAGAATCATAATTTCAATGGTGTCACCCTCTGTGGCATGGCAGGGGGACTCGCTGCCCCCCACTCCTGCCTCTCAACTCCAGGTTGGTGGAAATTTTGATAATATAGTGTTGTCGGAAATGGTTCGAGTTCAGTATCATTTGAAAGCTCTTTCTCTCATAAACACACTGGTACCAAATGTGACAAACCTAGAACAATTATGTGGCTATATATTCGAGAAAATGTTTAAAAATCAACTTTTTAAAATTATACTTAACACAGGGATGCATTGCTTACATAAAAAATACATTGATCAGTGGTAATGCCAGGGAAGTTAGCCTTGACATATAGGACAGAAAACATTTATTGAACCAAGTCATCATCAGTGTCGTCTCCATGTAGGGTACTACCACTTCATGCGTTGTCACCCTGAGCCTCATCCGCACATCTCTGTACAAGGCAGGCTGCTGGCCAAACATTTGCAGGGTGATGAGCATCTGGTCTTTGCACACCAGCTTTTGATTAACTGAAGGATTGATTGGGAGCGCACAGTATTTCACACACAACTGGTGTAATCAGTCCATCCTGCAAGACCCATCCATGCTCATTAGGAGAGAATAGTTCTGGGTGCACTTGATCATCTCAGAGCCATTCCATTGCTTGATAATTTGCCCTGTTGATAGCAAGTACAAATGCACCCCTTGTCAGTGGCAATTTTTCTCTGTTTGCTTCTTGGAAAACATCCACCAATGTAGCTCTGCAAGTGTCATAATGTTGGTCTTCAAATGGTTAATTTGGCATATGAATGTCTTCAGTGCGTTTATGACCTTATCCGGGCCTGTCTCAGCTGTTCTGAGCCCCTTCAGAGTGAGTAGAATCTTCGGAGGCTGAATCAAATGTCTTCCAATAAGGTCTTTCCAGCCAATCTTCCAGTAATGTCACATCCTGAAAGGTCCTGGCAGTGTGGCAGCTTTAAATGGGCCAAGAGAGAGGAACACATTTATGAGGAATATACAGTGATTCTGTTCTCAATAGCAGGCACAAAACAGACTCTTATGGAAGTTTAAGTAGCATCGCACAGAGAGTGTCTCGTGCAAAAATCCAGTGTTGAATAGCTCTTCTCTGTGTGGCATTGATGGCATGCAAGGTAGCTTCTTCGTTGTGTCAGTGGAGATATTTGTACTGAATTAAATTAAACTAGGAATTTGGGGGAGACGGTTGGGAGATGTCCAGGTAATCTCCACGCCGGATTTTAACATTGAGAGGGAAGACAACCAAGTAAGAGAGGATATAGCCGGGGGTAGGAGAATGGACATAAGGAGGAAGGGCAGAGTGGATACTAGTCAAATAGGGCATACTGGCAGTACAATGTCCATACCAAATTGGGTAAAGAATGTGAGTGAGGCCAAACAGCAAAAATTAAGATGTTTGTACACCAATGCGAGGAGCCTAGGTAACAAAATGGAGGAATTAGAGCTACTGGTCCAGGAAGTGAAACCAGATATCATAGGAATAACCGAAACATGGTGGAATAGTAGTCATGACTGGAGTACAGGTATTGAAGGGTATGTGCTGTTTAGGAAAGATAGAAATAAAGGTAAAGGTGGGGGAGTAGCATTATATATCAATGATGAGGTAGACTGTAAAGAAATAAAAAGTGATGGAATGGATAAGACAGAGTCTGTCTGGGCAAAAATCACATTGGGGAAGAAAACTACTAGAGCCTCCCCTGAGATAGTGCTTGGGGTGTGCTATAGACCACCGGGATCTAATCTGGATATGGATAGAGACCTCTTTAATGTTTTTAAGGAAGTAAATACTAATGGGAACTGTGTGATCATGGGAGACTTCAACTTCCCAGATATAGATTGGAGAACAAGTGCTAGTAATAATAATAGGGCTCAGATTTTCTTAGATGTGATTGCTGATGAATTCCTTCATCAAGTAGTTGCTGAACCAACAAGGGGGGATGCCATTTTAGATTTGGTTTTGGTGAGTAGTGAGGACCTCATTGAAGAAATGGTTGTAGGGGACAATCTTGGCTCGAGTGATCATGAGCTAATTCAGTTCAAACTAAATGGAAGGATAAACAAAAATAAATCTGAGACTAGAGTTTTTGATTTCAAAAGGGCTAACTTTAATAAATTAAGGAAATTAGTGAGGGAAGTGGATTGGACTAAAGAATTTATGGACCTAAAGGTGGAGGAGGCCTGGGATTATTTCAAGTTAAAGTTGCAGAAGCTATCAGAAGCCTGTATCCCAAGAAAGGGGAAACAATTCATAGGCAGGGGTTTTAGACCAAGCTGGATGAGCAAGCATCTCAGAGAGGTGATTAAGAAAAAACAGAAAGCATACAAGGAGTGGAAGATGGGAGGGATCAGCAAAGAAACCTACCTTATTGAGGTCCGAGCATGTAGGGATAAAGTGAGACAGGCTACAAGGCATGTAGAATTGGACCTTGCAAAGGGAATTAAAACCAATATTAAAAGGTTTTATAGCCATATAAATAGGAAGAAAACAAAGAAAGAAGAAGTGGGACCGCTAAACACTGAGGATGGAGTGGAGGTTAAGGATAATCTAGGCATGGCCCAATATCTAAACAAATACTTTGCCTCAGTCTTTAATGAGGCTAATGAGGAGTTTAGGAATAGTGGCAGCATGACAAATGGGAATAAGGATGTGGGGGTAGATATTACCATATCCGAGCTGGAAGCCAAACTTGAACAGCTTAATGAGAGTAAATCAGGCGGCCCAGATAATCTTCATCCAAGAATATTAAAGGAACTGGCACATGAAATTGCAAGCCCATTAGCAAAAATTTTTAATGAATCTCTAAACTCAGGGGTTGTACCGTTTGACTGGAGAATAGCTAATATAGTTCCTATTTTTAAGAAAGGGAAAAAAAGTGACCCAGGTAACTACAGGCCTGTTAGTTTGACATCTGTAGTATGCAAGGTCTTGGAAAATTTTTTGAAGGAGAAAGTAGTTAAGGACCTTGAGGTCAATGGCAATTGGGACAAATTACAACATGGTTTTACAAAAGGTAGATCGTGCCAAACCAACTTGATCTCCTTCTTTGAGAAAGTAACAGATTTTTTAGATAAAGGAAACGCAGTGGATCTAATCTACCTCGATTTCAGTAAGGCATTTGATACAGTACCACATGAGGAATTATTGGTTAAATTGGAAAAGATGGGGATCAATATGAAAATTGAGAGGTGGATAAGGAATTGGTTAAAGGGGAGACTACAGCGGGTCATACTGAAAGGTGAACTGTCAGGTTGGAGGGAGGTTACTAGTGGAGTTCCTCAAGGTTCAGTTTTGGGGCCAATTTTATTTAATCTTTTTATTACTGACCTCAGCACCAAAAGTGGGAGTGTGCTAATAAAGTTTGCGGATGACACAAAGTTGGGAGGTATTGCCAATTCAGAAAAGGATCGGGATATCCTACAGGAAGATCTGGATGACCTTGTAAACTGGAGTAATAGTAATAGGATGAAATTTAATAGTGAGAAGTGTACGGTTATGCATTTAGGGATTAATAACAAGAATTTTAGTTATAAGCTGGGGACACATCAGTTGGAAGTAACGGAAGAGGAGAAGGACCTCGGAGTCCTGGTTGATTACAGGATGACTATGAGTCGCCAATGTGATGTGGCCGTGAAAAAAGCTAATGCGGTCTTGGGATGCATTAGGCGAGGTATTTCTAGTAGAAATAAGGAGGTGTTAGTACCGTTATACAAGGCATTGGTGAGACCTCATTTGGAATACTGTGTGCAGTTCTGGTCTCCCATGTTTAAGAAGGATGAATTCAAACTGGAACAGGTACAAAGAAGGGCCACTAGGATGATCCGAGGAATGGAAAACCTGTCGTATGAAAGGAGACTCAAGGAGCTTGGTTTGTTTACCTTAACCAAAAGAAGGCTGAGGGGAGATATGATTGCTCTCTTTAAATATATCAGAGGGATAAATACCAGGGAGGGAGAGGAATTATTTAAGCTCAGTACCAATGTGGACACAAGAACAAATGGATATAAACTGGCCATCAGGAAGTTTAGACTTGAAATTAGACGAAGGTTTCTAACCATCAGAGGAGTGAAGTTCTGGAACAGCCTTCCAAGGGAAGCAGTGGGGGCAAAAGACCTATCTGGCTTCAAAATTAAGCTAGATATGTTTATGGAGGGGATGGTTTGATGGGATAACATGATCTTAGTCAAAGGTCAATTAATTGCCATCAGTGGTAAATAGGACCAATGGTCAATGATGGGATGTTAGAAGTTACTACAGAGAACTTTTTCCTGGGTATCTGGCTGGTGAGTCTTGCCCACATGCTCGGGGTTCAGCTGATTGCCATATTTGGGGTCGGGAAGGAATTTTCCTCCAGGGTAGATTGGCAGAGGCCCTGGAGGTTTTTTGCCTTCCTCTGCAGCATGGGGCACGGGTCACTTACCGGAGGAGTCTCTGCATCTTGAAGTCTTTAAACCATGATTTGAGGACTTCAATAGCTGAGACATAGGTGAGAGGATTATTCCAGGAGTCGGTGGGTGAGATTCTGTGGCCTGCATTGTGCAGGAGGTCAGACTAGATGATCATAATGGTCCCTTCTGACCTTAAAGTCTGTGAGTCTATGAGTCCATGATTTTGTATTGGACAGGTGCAATTCCTTGGAATCTCTTCTTCCTGAGAATATTTTTAATTGATTCCTCTGCATACATGTTAAACACAAGGTGGACTTCGTCATAGATCCAGTATTTTCTCTGTAGCTTCATAATAAAGTGTTCAGCCAAATCTTAGAAGCATGGAATCATAGAATATTAGGGTTGAAAGAGACCTCAGGAAGTCATCTAGTCCGACCCCCTACTCAAAGCAGGACCAACACCAACTAAATCATCCCAGCTAAGGCTTTGTCAAACCGGGCCTTAAAAACCTCTAAGGATGGAGATACCACCACCTCCCTAGGTAACCTATTCCAGTGCTTCACCACCCTCCTAGTGAAATAGTGTTTCCTAATATCCAACCTAGACCTCCCCCACTGCAATTTGAGATCATTGCTTCTTGTTCTGTCATCTGCCACCACTGAGAACAGCCGAGCTCCAGCCTTTTTGAAACCCCCATTCAGGTAGTTGAAGGCTGCTATCAAATCCCCCACCCCCACTCTTCTCTTCAGCAGCCTAAATAACCCCAGTTCCCTCAGCCTCTCCTCGTAAGTCATGTGCCCCAGCCCACTGGCGCCGACTTCCTGTGGCGCCGGTGGGAGCTCACGCCCAGCGTCGGGGGCGGGGCCCCGCAACGTCTCCCGGTGCTACGGTAAGATGGCGGTGGGCCCCAGGGTTGGCGGGGAGCTGGCCGCGGGTCCCGGTGTGGGCGGGGAGCTGCCGGTGGGTGCGGAGCACCCACCAATTTTCCCCCGTGGGTGCTCCAGCCCCGGAGCACCCACGAAGTCGGCGCCTATGCCCCAGCCCCCTAATCATTTTCGTTGCCCTCCGCTGGACTCTCTCCAATTTGTCCACATCCCTTCTGTAGTGGGGGGACCAAAACATATGTTAGCACATTAACAGTTTCTGGTTTGTCAAGGAGCTTGTACCTCAGCCATAATTACCATCTATTATTGCTACACTGAAAGGCCTTTGTTGGGATAAGGGACTGGTCATATTGTCAGTAAGTGGTGACTTAGGAAGACAATGCAAGATGGGCTTTAGTTTGCATTTTACTTTTTTGTGAACTGCAGCTGAGTTGCACAGTTTACACTAGTAAAATCAGTATTTGTTTGTGTTGCTTTTATCTTTTGATACAACACGTTACATATGTTCTTGGTATAGTACTCAATGTGATGTACAATGTCTTACGCATGGGTGTCTTTTGGTTCAGTGCACCCACTTTACTTTACTTTCCATTGCATGTTTTTCCTAAGAGTGACTGCTTCATACAGTTTCTTACCTGTCTCACATGTTGAAACTATGCTTAATGGATGACTTTGGGCTTCTGGCTTACCGCAGAAGAAGCAGGTGTTCTTCTTGAAACACATGCCATGGTTTAAGGTGAGTCTCTCCCACAGCCGGCACTTGTCCCAGCATCTTCAACTTTTTCCTGATGCTCAATGTACTTCCTCTCTAACCTTGCCAAATTCAGTTTATGAGTGTACTTCTCATAGCATATAAAGTGCCCACTGAGCTTTGTGTTTAACCAGGCTCTCCACAGTGGTATTCTCCAAAGATTCAACTACTAGTGAGTAGTCTTCATCTCCCCATGGATGCCTAAAAATGATCAAGATCAAAGTAAAAAGAAGGATTTCAGAGAGTGACACCATTGAAATTTATGATTCTGTAGATTTTTACAAATCAAAGGATACCTCCCTTACCTTTCTATCATTAATTTTTCCACAGAATTACACTTGCTCCCAGACTGCGAGTTTGTTCAGGTATGGCAGTCAACAGCTTTCCCCTAGCTGAGTGTGCATACCCCTTTTTAACAATGGCGTCTAACGTTTCTTTCTTTCTTCTCCTTTTCTGCTGGGCACTTCTCATTGCTTCAGCCCCCCTCCCTGTAGACAACCTGGGGAGAAACCAGTTTCCCTTAACTTGGACAATCTTTTTAACATATTCATTGTTCTACAGGGCAGACTCATTCAGTGTTAAATAATCTTTTGATTGTTCTGTAGCTGCTTTCAAAGAGAGGTATGATATATGATGTTGTCCTTATCAGCAAATGGATGATTCTATAGACACTAAGACACTAAGGGTTAGAGTTATACACAGAGTTCATAAAATGAATCAGAATTCATAAACTGTACATAGGGAGAGTCCTCAAACTGTCACACCATATTTGTGTGCTTTACTAAACCAGGACCAAAATTTGCACATGGCATCATGTTCTGTGAAGTGCATTCCCCACACTCATGCAGAAATTTGAACTGCAAAAAAAGAGAGCGAGAATATAACCATCATACATTTAAATAAACATGGGAGGATCAAATTAAAAGATGGACAAATGACCAGGGTGCAGGAAGAATCAACACCAAAATTTACATTGGCTTGTCAGATATTCCTAATTGGTTTCTTTTGAATGTAATGTATCTAGAATTGCACCCTCTTGTGGCTGTTAAAAAGAATGAATGGAAATTCCAGTGTGTGAGTTTTTTTCTGACTTTGTTATTCCAAAACCACATTTCTCAACCCATGCCAAAAGCACCAGTCTACATTTTAAATTCATGGCAAGTCTGAAATTTTAAACAGAAGCCGAAAAGTGTGTCTGAAAAAATTAAAATAAAAACACAGCCCTTTTAAGGATGACATTCCAGAAGCTCAGAAAGAGCCAAACAGAATTTCACCATACTTTCTATGCAAAATTGAACTTTGGGCTAAGAATAAAGCATAAGAAATTTCAGTGCAAGGTCTGCAGTTCTGTGCAGCGGGAAATAAAGTGTTGAGATGAGAACATGTTCTCAGCCATATAATTGTGGTGTTAACATTGTATTTAATAAGCACAAGAAGATCAAAATTTTAGTATATTTCTGAGCATTGAAATATTTTAGGAAATTCACTGGTGAACATCCAAAATTCAATTATCAGATTGTCCATGTGGACAATTTGCTTACATGACAGAATTATAAAAATAAAGGCACACAGATCTGAACATGTTAGAGTTGACATTGTTTTCTTATAAGGAAGCAGTGTCATAGAGGTTTTGGCAAGAATACAATATAAGATAGTTGTTAACAGGTGCCTTCCTCTGAAGTATGTGCTAGTTTTTCAGCATCTTGAAACTTTGAATGTAAAAGATGAACTTTCACACCAAGGAAAACTTGGACAAAGTTATACTGATGCAAACATTAATTTGGTCAGTATTTTTGTTTCCTTTATTATTAATGAAGAAATCTGTATATGAATAAAGCTCTCTCCACCTCACACAAATGTCCCCTTCTGCAGCAGCCCCCAGAGGAGGGGGGAAAGGGGCAGTTTTCCCTGAGCCCTCTGTTTGAGTGGGCCCCCAAACCGACTGGCATTCTCACCTGGTGCACATGGTTGCAATGTCACTCATGTTTGGCCAGGCCACCCCTCCATCGTGACCAAACAGTGAGACCCCATGTACCAAGTTGCAATGCCCACAGCAGGGAGCCAGGCCCAGGCCCTGCCCGGTGGGACATGAGTCGTCACTGTGGGATGAGTACAGGGCTGGTTTGCTCGCTCTCTAAACCCTCTCCCCACCCCCTCGCTGAACTCCCCTCAGAATTTTTCACACTTGATTTTTTTGTAGAGGTTGGGGGCCTCAGTTTCATATTTTGCCCCAGGTTCCCAGAAACCTCTGTGAAACCCTTCACTTTAACCCTGTAGTAAAGACGTAGGGAGAAATTCTGCCACATGCAATAAAAGCTGTGCGCTTTATATATGCAGTAAAGTTCATGCAGCTCCCAGTGACTTTACTTGGAGTCGTGGGTCCGTAACCAAGTGTAGAGTTTGGTGGATACCAATCTGTTACTGAAATAATTCTGATGTCAGAGAATCCAGAACAACTTTATTTCAGGAGTGAGTGGGGGAGAAGGTACTATATAGCAGGCGGGGAAAATTTTAGCTGTCGTTTAAACACTTGGTAATTAAGCAGCATGATAGGAAAAGTTATTAAATCTGTTTTCCTTTCATCTGCTTCTATCTTTTCAATTAGGTTTAGTTGATGGTATTCCCCTGTATCAAAGCCCTTCTTGAAAGGATTGTCTGCAACCAGTTGAAAAAATACACAATTGCCCTTTAATGCTTCCGATGGTTACATAATCTGAAATAATTTAAATTAACTAGTTTGAACTGTCATTGTTGTATATATTTAAAAATCATCAGATTCAGCTTGTTTCGTTATCACAGAGTCACAGAAATTAGAGATGGAAATTACTTAGACATTATACCTGTGTTTCAAATGATTTCCTTCCATTAGTCTGCCTTTTTTCTAAATTAAATATTATCTTATTTCCAATGTGTCTAGAACCCTTTTTGTTATGTGCTAGTTTCACAGCATCTCCCACTTATTCATTTAATTAATATACATTAAACTCCTTTTCAAGATAATTAAGAAAGGGGTTTAAGAAGACTGAAACTAATGCCAATCCAGCCATACCCCACCACCTTTTTCAGCCCCAATCTGGTACACTGTCATTTATCATGATTGTAAATTTGTGATCCATTAGCCAGTTTGAATTTTATGGAATACCGCTCACTTAAAGGCCCCTTTAAATTAATTTTGAAGGAAAGTTTCCATGAGATACTGAATCAAGCGGTTTTCTAAAACCCAGATTGCACCCTGTCAGTCTAAAATTGATTTAACAGGGCGTCACTGAGAAACATAGGTTCATGCTTCTCCATATTTGTAATGTTACTATTACAGACTGTGTTGTTTACTATGAAACAGAAGAGAAATATTAAAAAGAAATAAAAAAGGATGTATTGGAACCTGTCAGGCTGTAGTAGCTATATCCTCTATTCCAGCTCTAATCAGAGTCTGAAATGGTGGGTTGAAAAGATAGAGGTGGATGGAGAGGGAGAGAAAATGAAAACCTTCAATCAGTAATAATAAAATGTAGCAAATAGCAAAACAATGACTCCTCATAAAACCCTCACATCAGTATCACAGCATTACCACTCCAAAGGTACAATAAACCTGAAATTGCTTCCCGCTTTAAAATCACCTCTACTCCAGCCAACACCAAGACAGCTGCCAAGAAGAGAGAAAAACAGCATTTTCATATGACAACATAAAGAATCTTTTATAGAAGAACAGGAGTGGGAGAGCACAGGCAGTAAGCTAGGCAGAGAGGTGACTTTGTCCATGGATCTGATTACCTCCCAAGAGATAATTTCTTAAATCCCAATAGGCCAGTTATCTAAATTTTCCTCCTCACATGCTCTGAGGAACTTTGGGCTGTTATTAAAAATAAAATCCTTCTCTTCGCCCTCTCTTCCTCCTCTCTCCTGTCTTTTTTTGTCTTTGTTTGTTCCTCCTCCTCTTCCTCCGCTCTTCTTTATAATTATAAACATTACACTGTGGAACTGAGTTTTAATCTTTAGGCTTGTGCCCATTTGTGTCTCCTCAACTAATTAGTTCCAAACTGTTGGCCTGGTGCCAAGATATTCCTGTCCCCCACTGTAAGGCCCACCTTTGAGGTTGACAACTTCGTAGTTCTTACAGCACTTCGCTGTCGAGAATGGTCAGTGTCAATGATAGAGACACCCACTGAGGTATCTTGGAGGTACCATGGAGGGCATTGAAGATTAACATCCAGACCTTGAATCTGACTCAGTATTCTGTGGGGATTCAGAGTAATGAGCAAGAGCACCATGCTGAAGTCCTCTGGGGAGTTAGGTGTTGCTGAGGAGGAGAGGTAGAATGATCACATCTGGATACAGTGAGCTGCAATAGCCCAGACTGGAAGTCACAAAGAGCTGGATCACTCCACCCAGGTGTGTATGATGATGTGGGGCACATTATTCTGGCTAGCTGTAGATGAGCAGTAGATCACCTTGCAGGGCAGGGGGGAGGGATGAGGGGCACCTATCCATGTGTCCAGCAGCAGGAAGGACTCCTGGAGGAGCCCTTAGGTGCAGACCATTTTGACAGTCTGTATCTAGATCCCTTCAGTGGACAACGGGCCGATGGTGGTTGCTAAGGGCAGGTCTATGGTATTGGCTAAATTGATCTAACTTACGTTGCTCAGGGTGTGAAAGACCCTCCCCCCCGAACGACGCAAGTTTCGTGCTGTCCACTCTGGTGCTCTGTCGGCGGGAGATGCTCTCCTGCTGCCACGGCTTACGCTTCTTGCTGAGGTGGAGTAATTATGTCTTCACCAGACACGCTACAGCAGCGCAGCTGCGCCAATGCAGTTGCGCTAATGTAGCACTGTAGTGTAGACTTGCCCTAAGTTTTTCAAGTGTTTCCCTTTTCCCACCAAAATCACCTCCAACGTGTGTTATGAGCTCTCTCATCTCCAGGCAGGAGGATAGGCTCCAGTGGCAGGGCAGCAGAGCACAGGAAGTGGGTTAGAAAAAGAGTTAGTGTTATGAGCCCTGTCCTTTCCAAGCAAGGAGGGGATTGCCTCAATATCATGAAGCTGCAGGAGAGCACAGGAAAGCCAACTAGTGGGAAAGCTTGCCCTTCCTGGGCATCCTTTTCCCAGGTAGCAAGTGACTGGTCCTGGTATCAGGGCAATAGCAAGAGAATGCAGCATGATTTTATCTTTATAAATCCTTTCTACTTCTTTCTCATCATTCTGTTATCGCCTAGAGATTTACAAACATTCTCTGAATATTTGTTCCATTACTTTAGTAGGGATTGCAGTAAAATTTACTGGATAGTAATTCCCAGGTGTCCAGTATTTTGTGTGAATATCTGTGCTAAGTTTGCTTTCCCCCCCCCCCCCCCATCTTTTTCTTGCATTATGATCATTCCTCATGAAACTTATAAAGGAAAGAGAAATATTTTCAAATAACTTTACTCTTTTTCAGATCAGAATAAACTTGTCCAATAAGCAAAATTGTAACTCAATTTTTAAAAGGAACAGATGGCTATTATGAGACATTGAAGAAATAAAATCTTGCATGGTAGTTTGTGTCATTACCTCTAATAATGCTTTTATAGGGTGTATTACAATTTATTGACTAATTACTTATTTTAATTGGTTGTGCTCAGTTATTACAGATATTGAATGCTTTTATATAGAAATACAATAAAGTTCCTACAGACATCATTAAAGTGATCACATTGTAGGTTTTGTGATTGTACTATTTTATTGTATTACAGTAAGTTCTGACTAGAGATGCAGTACCTGAGTTCAGTAAAACAGATGCTTGGCTCAAATGTTTTTACTTCCCATTTACACTGTTCTGTTCGTCGAAAGGACTACCTCTAGACTAATATGCTCTTCATACAATTCTATCCTTCGTGCTGCTTCTTTGGCCCTCACCGTTTAGAGAAGCAAAGGAGAAAACAGAAAGACTAAGAGTAAAAATGCCTAAGTCCTATTTTCAAAAGTGACCTAGGCACTTAAATCTCATTGAAAGTCAGTGGAGCTTAGGCTGCTAGGCCTGGATGGAGAAAAGGAGTGTGGCATCCAAGTCTGTGTTTTAGGCGCCAGTTACAGGCCACTGTGATGCACAAAACTCCTGCTGAATGTTGTAGGCATCTAAACTCAGTGCCTAAATTTTAAGAGTGAAAGTTCCCTCGCCACCTCAGTGTTTGCCACTGGGCATGCATAGTGCTGCCTTGCTCTAGGTGTCTCGACACCTACCTCCCACTTCAGCCCCAGAGTGATTCACAAACCAGGGGAAGACAGGCATCCATCTGCTGAAGTCACAAGTGGGGCCTGATCCATAGGAATGTTCAGAGGCCACCTACCAGATTGGGACCCATTCAAACTGATTGGGACCCATTCAGGGGGCAGCAGCAGGGGCGCCGACTCCGTGGGTGCTCCGGTGCTGGAGCACCCACGGAGAAAAATTGGTGGGTGCTCCGCACCCACCGGCAACTCCCCGCCCGCCCCGGACCCGCAGCAAACTTACCGGGCACCGGGAGATGTTGCGGGGCCCCACCCCCGACGTTGGGCAACGTGGCGTCGGGGGCGGGGCCCGGCGTCGGGCAGGGCCCCGCCCCCGACGCCGGGTGACAGCACCCACGGGCGGGGCCGGAAGTCAGCCCCTGTGGGCAGCAGTGATTGTCTTGTAACTGTTAGCCCTGTGACTAGAGCACTCACCTGGGAGGTAGGAGACGCTACTTCACTTCCCCTCTCTGCCTAAGAAACTGAAAGGATAGAACAGGTGGTCTCCCCCTCTAAGGCTAGTGCACTAGCCACTGAGCTATGGGATAGTCTAGAGTGACCAGATGTCCCGATTTTATAGGGACAGTCCCGATATTTGGATCTTTTTCTTATATAGGCTCCTATTACCCTCCACTCCCGTCCCGATTTTTCACATTTGCTGTCTGGTCACCTTAGGATAGTCTGATGTGAGGTTTCCTTAATCTCTCCTGTGGAAGCTGTGGCTAAATAATGAAAGAGTGATTGGAGTAGGGGGAATGGGCCCAGGGTCTTCCTCCTCTGTCGTGAGTGCCCTAACCACTGGACTATTGGAGCTGTTCTCACACTCTGTGTTTGTGTCTCTCCCTCTTTCTTTCTCACTACACGGGTAGTGTAGACGTAGCCTTAGATGCCTTTTTCTCCCCATTCATTGTATAGGGAGTCTAGGCACCTAACTCAGGCTTTGTGAATCCCAATGATATTCTAGGCACTGAAATGTTAGGGGCTGTGACACTAGCGTTTTAATGCCTAACTGCTTTTGTGCAACCAGCCCCCAAGAACTTAAGTCACTTTTGAAAATGGCATGCAGGTTCCTAGGTCACTTTGGCATTCTTGAAAATTGTATTCAACCTAATCTAACCTTGTCCTGGATACGAAGGTTGTGCTGGTACTTGATGGATTGTGCTTCACAATAAGAGGATAATCAAAAATGAAACAAGGTGCGGAAAAATTAGCTTGGTTCTCCTTTTTGTCTACAAAAAGTAAATATTGTACTTTGTACCTAGTATCAGTCTGACACTGCATGTAATTGTTAGAAAAAGCCCTAATTTTCAGATAAGTCTCAACTTGGCCACTGATCTTGCACCTCCAATATGCATTTTATAACACATGGATATCTCACTACCTGATTTGTTGATGCAGTCTGGTAGTTAGACATCTAAATGATATTGGAGGAGCCATCACACCCTGGTCTTTCACTGGCCTCCCCTAAAGTAGCCCAAATCTGACACAAAGAAGTGGAGGAAGGAGTTCTTGAAGATACTTTGAACCAATTGGGAGTTGAGACTCTGCATCAGTGTCACCCACTTTAGCACAGGTGTGATTTAATAGTTCCAAAGCAGCCCATTGATAGCACCAAAGCAATGTGTAAATTCCTATAGGTCAGGACTGAGGGGCTATGATAATGGTACCACAGCAACATGCATTGATGTGTCAGGGCTAATTCCTGCCATGGTGTCCTCCTTGCCCTTGGGTGTGCCGAATGTGCTGTTTTCATCCGCCGTGTGTGAATTCATAGGGTCATATAAAAGTATTTGGCATTCGTGGTGTGGACTAATGTACATCTAGGAAGTTAATGTTAAGCTGCTTTAACTATATTCATGCATTCTCCAACTCTGACTTCTTAGCTGCCTGAGGAAGGTGAGGAGAAATAAGAGTAACTAGAAGTCTGAACTCTGGAGGACACTGAGAAGTCAAAGATTCTCTACACATCTCTATGGACTAAGACAACTGACTCACCCCCAGAAGATGGTTCCCACTCTGGAAAAGATACTAGCCAAGCCTCTTTTACTCTCAAGATCACCACCAAATCCAGCATTGATATTATGGAGTTTCTTGAAATGATGCCCCGTGTGGAACTAGTGGTTTTTGCTGTTCCAACTAATCTCAATCACATGGTTGTACCATTATTCCACTCTGGCACTGGAGCAAAGATTACTATTGCCTATTTTACCCAGTCTCCTGCACGAGGACCTGCTGATTAAGGCTACAATGCCTAAAATTTGGTGTTGCAGTATTGCGATTATCTGACAAGAGAGTGCATCCGTTATCGATGGTTGCTACATGCATATCTGATTACCAGTCCTCCTTGGGCAATTATCAGTGAGAAGGTACAGGAAACTGTGGGGGAAGTTTGTCAGTTGGCATCCTTGAGGGCAAAAGACTTAAAATCTTATTAATCAGAGTCCAGAGATGGTTCAGCAGAAAGTGAGGACAATTTAGCTTTTTTTTCCCCCTGCGGTGTAGCAGAGACAGCATGTATATCCAATGCAGAAGCAGCTGCTATCTGTTGGGAAAGGCATCCCTGAAGAAACAAACTTAGATGTGCTTCAGGGAGGCCCATTGCATCTAGCAGAATTGTAGGCTCCAAATAATCAGTCTTCAGAGCCCTACATCCTTCCTAAAAAGAGGAAAAAGCATAGATCTTCGGGGGAGGGGGAAATCCCAGTAAGACGGAGATTTTCAAAGCTGAACTCACCCATTCATTTCAAAAGTGATGAATGGCTAAATCCACTAGTCATCTTTGAAAATGTTAACCTTGATCAGACAGCTTGTTAAGTAGTTTCCAACCCAAAGGATCTTCCTATGAAGTTAGATTACTCCAATAGTCTTTAATCTTTTCAGACACGTGTCCTTAGCATTGCTCCAAAGTCCAATTCTGGGAAAGTTCAGCAAATTTCCCCCTCCAGCAGTCACTCAAATATTGCAGTATCAGGAAGACTAGAGCTGGAATTCCTGTGTCTTACAGAAAAACAAAAAACAAAACAGCCATTAAACCTACATCACCAATAAAGAGTGAATGGATTTTATTCCAAGTACTTTGTGGTGTGTTAGATCACCACAACCAGGAGGACTACAGTTCATTTCAGTCTCACAGTATTTGGCTCAAGAAAAGTTGAACATAATAGGCCTGATTCTAATCTTCCTTACAACAGCATAACTCCACCACGGTTAGTGGATTTACTCCTGAATAACACTAGTATAAGTGAAGGTAGAACTAGGTTCACTGGCCCAGATCCTCAGGGTGATTAGGTGTCTGTCACAGGGGTCACTCACCACACTGGCGCCTCCTGCTGGGCGTTTCGGGAATTAGCTCAGTCCCAGCAGGTGCTGGCTCTCCTGTCCTCGCCCACGCCTGCAGACTCATTTCGGCTCCTTTGTCTCGGCATCTGCTTTGTGGCACAGCCCTCCGGCTGTGTCACTGGCCAGTTTCCCCCCCTTCCAGGGAACTCCTCTGACAAAAGTCTAGCCACTCCTTGCAGCGGCTTGGCAGTCCCCAGCCAGGCCACTCCTTTAGCAGCTAGTGGGGGTGGGGGAGGCCCACCCACTACTCTAGGCCCCGGCCCAGGGACCCTGCAAACAGCAGCTTCCTGCTGCCTCTTCCTTCCAGCCCACTGTCTGTATTCCCTGACCTACTTCCCCGCAGGCTCAGTTCCTTCTGCTCCTGCCTCTGGCTCCAGCTCCTTTGCCCTCTTCCCAGGGCCTTGAGCCTGTAAGTCCTGGTAGCCTGTCAGGAGCTCTCCCTAGCCCCCGGTCCCTGCTAGCACCTGCTCTTCCCCAGGTGCTCGTCCCTCTGTAGCCCTCTAGGAAGCCAGTCTTCTCCCTAGGGCTTCCTGCAGCAGACTACTCACTTCATTGGTCTGCAGCTTCCTTTTATATGGGCCAGCTGGGCCCTGATTGGCTGGTCCAGTCGCCACCCTAATTGTCTGTAACCGCTGCCCTAATTGGCTGTTTCCCCTGCATCCACGCCTTTGGCTGGTTTTAACCCTCTCAGGGTCAGTGCGAGGCGGGTGTCCCATCACAGTGCCTAAAGCCTAATGGGAGTTAGAGGCCTAAGTCCCCTTGGGGATCTAGGCCTCCGTCTCTAGGATCATTTTCCTTTCTCAAATAGGAACTGTGGAGGGGACTCAGTCTCAGGCAGGATGTGTCTCAAGTTTCTGATAGGGAATCAGGCCTTTTGAAGGTATGTTGGTGTTGTGTGCTTTTACCACATATTGTCACAGCATATTTACACAGAGTGGGGGTTGGGGTTCATGTTTTACTACCTCAGTGCTGTCCCACCTGTAGGAAAAGAAGGGGACATGCTCTATGGTGAGGGAATCCCCTGGAGTAGACTTGTAGATATTTTCTGATCCCTGTGCACCACCTGAGCACCGTGAAAGGAGTGAAACCAGATGGAAAAACTGCCCCAAAAATATAGATTGTGGCCCCTTGATTTTTTCGTAATACGTTGGGATGTCAGGCTGAAAAGGTTATGTATGTACTACTGGCCTACTTGTGTGATTTGTTAGAATGATTTAGTTCCTGGATTTAAACTGTGTGCTGTATTTTAGCAAGTTTTTCTGTGCTAATATCATCATGAGTTGAGCCAAGTATCAGCCAGCTTTTAGATAAATTTAGAAAAGAAATATTATGAAACTATGCCAGTGCAATCTGGTTAGAAAAGACTCGTGGGACTTGCTTTTTGTATATTTTCTACAATGCTGTCAGAGAGTTAAGTAGTTGCCATCTAGTGGTAGAAAAGTAAAATTTAACAATAAAAACCTCTATACCTTTTATCTGCTGTTGCTGCTACTGATCCAGTCACAGGGAAGCTAACGCTGTAAATAAAATAGCATAACAAAGTAACATTATTATTTAATGCTTGGTCTGGAATTTAAAGTCTAAACTGCATGGGATTTTTATCCAGGAACAGTATATAGTTGGTATTGTACTCTGAAACATTAAATGTGCATGTATATTCAATATGTATGATTTTAATACATTAATAGAGGCTTTTATTATAAATAAATGGACACATGTCTTTTTGACTCTTTCATAGATGCCAAGGCCAGATCATCTAGTCTGACCTTCTATATAACACAGGCCATAAAACCTCCCCACTATGATTCCTGTTGAATGAGAGCATAGATTTTAAAACAACAACATTAATTCCTGATTTTAAAATTGTCAGTGATGGAGAATCCACCACAACCCTTGTTAAATTGTTCCAATGGTTAATTACCCTCTCTGTGAAAAATTTAGGCTGCATTTCCAGTCTGAATTTGTCTAGTTTCAACTTCCAGCCATTGGATCTTGTTATACTTTTCTCTGCTAGATTGAAGAGCCCATTATCAAATATTTGTTCTCCATGTACATATTTATAAATGGTGATCAAGTCACCCCTTAACCTTCTCTTTGTTAAACTAAATCGATTGAACTCCATGCGTCTATCACTATAAGGCATGTTTTCTAATCCTCCGATCATTCTCGTGGCTCTTCTCTGAAACCTCTTCAATTTATCGACATCCTTCTTGAATTGTGGACACCAGAACCTGACACACTATTCCAGCAGCAGTGGCACCAGTGCCAAATACAGAGGTAAAATTACCTCCCTACTCCTACTTGAGATTCTTATCCAAGCATCTAAGGATTATATTATCCCTTTTGGCAATAGAGTCACACTGGAAGCTCTGTTCAGCTGATTATCCACCATGACCTCCAAATCTTTTTTAGAGTCACTGCTTCCCAAGATACAGTCCCCCATCTTGTAAGTATGGCCTACATTCTTTGTTCCTAGATATATACATTTGCATTTAGCCATATTAAAATCCATATGGTTTGCTTACACCCAGTTTACCAAGCAATCCAGATAGTTCTGTCCTCTTTATTATTCCACCCCCCCTTATTTTGGCGTCATCCGCAAACTTTATCAGTAATGATTTTATGTTTTTTTTCAGGTCATTGGTAAAGATGTTAAATAGCGTAGGGCCAAAACCTGATCCCTGCAGGATTCCGTCAGCAACACACCTCTTCGATGGTGATTCCCTGTTTATAATTACATTTTAAGACCTATCAGTTAGCCAGCTTTTAATCCATTTAACGTGTGCCATGTTAATTTTGTATTCTATAGTTTCTTAGTCAAATTGTCATGTGGTACCAAGTCAAAAGCCTTATAGAAGTCTAAATATATTACATCAACACCATTACCTTTATCAATCAAACTTGTAATCTCACCCCAAAACAATGTATCAAATTAGTTTGACAGGATCTATTTTCTGTAAACCCATGTTGACTGGCATTATATATATTATCCTCCTTTAATTCTTTATTAATCACACCTTACCAACAAGAACTTTACCCTTTTTAAAAGAATGTTTGCTGTAGATATAGAGAGATCAATATCCCTTTAAATAGATTGTGAGTACCTTGCATTCACTAGCTGTTTAAAGGGATTCTACCCTGTTCCCATACACCTACGTGTGTCAATGATCTCTGCACCTTTGGATTCACCATTACAGGACTGATCGGTTATACTCTGACTTCCTTTATGTATACCAGTTGTAATGCCAGTGACGTGCTTCTTTCGTCACTTGCTCTAAAAACACAGTTCGCTCTCTGTAAAGGTCTAACTTTCCCCTTTCCTGGAGTTTGGCTTTATTAACAAAGAAAAGAAACAGTAATAATGGAGTAATGTAAACTTTCCCTCTCTAGGCTTGGCTGTTCCTAGAGTTCCTCCCTGAGGAGTGCTGCATCCACACACTAGCTATATCCTGTCTCTCATCCGGTGAGGTTGAGTTACCTGTCTCACTCAGCAAAATCGATAAAACCTTTTTCTGGTAGGGTCAACATTTGCTGTTGAAGTGGGTTGTTTCAGGAAAACACTGCTAGTCTGTTGCACTCTTCTTGATTTTTGTCCCTGCTTTCTCCACCTTCACAGCCAGAGGCCTATACCTGCTCCAGGAAGTGTACATAAAGCAATAGCTGCTCTTACCCCGGGTTTTTCTGTGATAAAAAGAAAAGAGGGAGAAAAAGGCAGAAACTATTCATATTTTGCCCCTCTTACAGGGCCCAGTTTGATTGGAAACATGGGCTGAGATTATTCTCTCTCCAAAAGGGCCCCAAGGTGAAACCAGTGACATTTCCCATCCTCTGGTCACTTGGTTGGAAGGGAAGGTGAATACCAAACCAGAGTGAACATCAAAACAGAGCATCTATTCCAATGGATACTTGATAGCCACAGTATGGGTAGCTGCAACAGCCGCTGTTTCTGAAGAAGCCATATTCTCCTGGTTGTTGCTTGAGTTTGTGGGACTAGTTTCCAATATTTTCTCCAGTTCTGGAGTGTTACGTGCTTTGTGATTCAGCATTCTTACACACACACTATTGACAGGAAGTCTTTATGGGACCAGCCATGAATGGTAGAGACATGTCCACCAAGATGACACTGATATTACCCCTCTCCCTACTCTTTTTTTGTATGTCTAATTTGTTACCTGCTATCATCTCTAGGTCTCGTTCAGGATCAATACTTCTCAGGTTTTTCCCTCCCATTGACTATAGGTGTGTTTGATTTTTTTCCTGAGGTATTAGCTTTCATATTTCCAAGGTGAATGCCCATTGTTTGCAGTCTAAGTCAGTTTGTATTAGCTTTCTGTTCTAACTGGTGTTTTCAGTTCTTCCAAACTTAGGAGCGACTGTGAAACTATGCTGTTTCACTCCCTCATCTAGGTTCATTCATTAGGATGTTAAATAAGACCAGTCCAAACAACTACCCCTGCAGCACACCTCCACCCAACTCTATACCTTGCTGTTTATCATTACCTGTTGTTTATGATCTTTTAGCCAGTTTTCAGTTTACATGATGACAATGTGGTCTGATGCTTAGAGTGGGAATCAGGAGACCTGAGTTCCATTTCTGACTCTCCTACTGACCTACTGTGTGACCTTACACAAGTTACTTCACCTACCTGTGCTTCTGTTTTATCTATTTGTGGGAGAACTGCCTAGTACAGGGGTGGCCAAACTTACTGACCCTCTGAGCCGCAAATGGCAATCTTCAGAAGTTGGAGAGCCAGGGCGCGCCTGCCATGGCTTGGGGCTTCAGCCCTGGGGGAGGTTCCTGCCAAGGCTCAGGGCTGAAGCCCCGTTCCTGCTGAAGCCCTGAGACCTCCGTCCCCATTGGGAAGAAGCCAGAAGCGACGCATGGTGGGGGCTGCTGAGGGTAAGAAGGGGGCATGCCTGGGGGGCATGACTCAACCTGTTGTGGGGCAAACCTTTAAATTGTGTCCCCCCCACTCTCAGCAGGTACCAGTCATCTTTGGTGGGAGTCCCTAAACCCACCACTCTGCTGCAGGGAAGATGCCTTGAGCTCTCCCCCCGCTGTCTAATAGGCAGAGAATGGGGGGAGAATGTGGGGAGCTCCGTGAGCCGCACTTTAACTGCAAAAGAGCTGCATGCGCTCGTGAGCCACAGTTTGATCACCCCGGTCTAGAGCGTCTTGCACAGTGGGTCCCCAAATTTCAGCTGGGAGCTCTAAGTGCTACAGCAATGCATATACCACAACACTATTCTCTCTAAGCCTATTCAAATAATTGTTTCAATTCAAGTGCAGGTACTGAGGAGTTCTATGTTTCTTTCTCACAGTATTTCATATCAAATACCCTTAGTTTACAAGTAAACCAGTGTAATTTCTAATATGTATTTTCAGCCCTGCAAAGTCAGTCTGAACACTGAGTGTCAATATGGGTTCTTTCCTTCTCACAGATCATCAATAATTATAGAGGTTCCTCAGTGGCACTTGTGCAACCCCATTTCTTGCAGTGGGATTGAATATGTGAACTGAGTGGGAATTGGTAAATATTTCTGATGGTGGACAAGAAGGAATAGATTCCAGCTCACTCCCTCTTAATCATGTTGTCTCTGCAAGGCCAATGGGAATAAGATGGAATAAAACGTTATTTTTGTCACTAAAGCGACCAGATATGACTCTAAATACACACAAAGGGCGGATTTGCTGAGTAAGTAGGTGCCACAAGTACATAGCCACTTTTTAGAGCTGAATCACCCTTTACGATTTTGCAACATGTATCAAATGTTCTAAAGTCCAAGTGTATCTACTTTGTTCCTCTTGTTCACTAAAGACCCAATTGCTCCTTTAAAGCATTACCCTGAATTGTGCCTCGGGAGGAGCACAATTTGTTCCACTCCCTTTCTCCCCAAACTGTCTGGAGTACGGGTGGGAGTGCACCCTGTCTTTTCTCTTTCACGGGTGTAATATGCTGCTGGGGACACCCAGAACTGTGATCCGTGGTGTTACCTCTCTGCCTCAGCAAGAGTGAGTGTTGCTAGAGATTAGACTGTGTCTCTGCTCCCAGCCACCCCACTCTGTCTTCCTCACCAGCAAACTCCTTAAGGCTCTCCCAACCCATACCTTACCTAGCAGGTAACCACCAGTGAACTCCAGTCCCCAAACTCCTCAGAGATGTTCTTCTGCAATGCACGGCCCCCATCACTGAACATTCACAGAAGATACTAAGTTTGCTGCTCTTTTAAAGAGTCAGTTCATTGCAGCTTATTAACTTAGCTGGGGTAAACACACCCTTTCAAACACAGCACTGAGTTGGTTTATCGTAAAAATAAAACAAGTTTATTAACAACATGCCATAGGTTAAGTGATACCAAGTAGATGGAATAAAGATAGAAACAGGTACAAACAAGCAAAAGTAAAAATATGTTTTCTAATGACTGAGACCTAACTTAACAAGCTACAGTCTTTGCTGGAGGTAGTTTCCTTACTTTCCCAGCAATAGCTGGCTAACTCTTTGCCAGGATCCCCAAAGAGTCCAAGGCACAGGTTTTCCTTATCTCCTCAGGTGAAGGATACCTTTGTCTTTCTGTGTGCCTTTATTTTTCCAAGTCTGCCTTTGTTTCAAGGGTCAAATTGATCCCTGGGGGTTCATTCTCCTGTCTCCTCTTGGAGGCAACTCCATCTGGATTAAGGTGTCCCCTGGTATGTGTTCTTATGTAATGCTTCCTGCTGCAATTTGTATGTTTTCTTTCTGCAACCTCTGATGCAAATGAATAACCCACTGAATTTGGCCGCACCTGGTTTGAGGTGTTGGCCTCTTCCCTTTATCTGGAGAAAGGCTGTTTATCAACTTCCCCTGGCATGCCTGGTTTAAACACCTTGTAGTCACAGACTTTAAAGCATAATATCAGCAAGTATCCATAACTCCATATACTTCATTGTCATACATTCACAATGATATTATTGACCAATGTATTATTAGCTTTCAAATGAACCCCACAAGGCATATTTTACATACATATTATTGTAACAGTGTGTAGGGTGTGAATACGGGGTTACCTAGGGTTACAGTGGGGTGCAGTATATTCCCCTATTTGTGCTGGTCCTGTTCCATAGGCTAGTGTTGAAGAGGGGAAAGGAAGCCATGGCCCCACCTTATCATATCTCCCTTCCCCCTTGGGGCCTAGTATGCACCTAGGGTGTACAGTACCTGTAATCCCTGTGTACCAAAACTATATTGTGCTGGTCCTTATAAAGGAGGCACATGAGAAAATAAGTCTTCTTGAACCCTCCTCCACAGCACTCTCAAGTAGGGACCAGGTACAATACGACCTTGAATCTGTAATCCTATCAAAAAAGTAATCCATTTTTTTCAGGCAGCAGTGAACCTCTATAAACCTTTGCTGTTTATTGCTCCCATTTCTATTACCATCTTGATGCTTAGTGATATTTTCCTCTTAATTTTTGTTCCACTCTTTTCCTGTGGATAGATGTTCCATACTTCCCCACATTGCCCTGAAACCTGAGAAGGAGAAGCCCAAAAGGGACTTTAGATAGCTTCCTGAATATAAGAGCAGTTACTTCATTTTCCTGAAAGGAAAGATTATCTGGTGTTTACTCTTTAAACTTTAGGTTTAAGTGTAGTAGCCGTGTTAGTCTGTGTCAGCAAAATGAAAATAAGAAAGAAAAACTTGTAGCACCTTAGAGACTAACAAATTTATTTCAGCATAAGCTTTCGTGGGTTAATACCCACTTCATCGGATGCATGGAATGAAATACACTGTAGACAGATATTTATACAGTCAGAGAAACATGATAAGGTCCAAGTGTATAGACCAATCTTAAGAAGCTAATTAGTTGAGAGGAAACATGACAGCAGGGGAAGAAAAAACTTTTGAAGTGATAAACAAGATGGTCACACAGGTGTGAATGAGGATCGTTAACTTAAGGGAAATAGATTCAATTAACATAATGGCCGAGCCATTCCAAATCTCGATTTAATCCGGAGGCAACGCAATCTAGTTTGCATATCAATTCGAGTTCAATAGTTTCTCTTTGAAGTCTGCTTTTGGAGTTAATCTGTCGCAACACTGCTATCCTCAAGTCTGTCACTGAGTGATCAGGGAGGTTGAAGTGTTCTCCTACTGGTTTTTGAATGTTATGATTCCTGATGTCAGATTTAAAACAAAGTCTTTAAACTTTGTTTTAAGAACAGAGAGACTGTCCTATATCTCCCCTAAAAGGACTCAGAACATTCAGGGTGCTTGTCTAGTGTTTATTGTCCTTCAAAATGCATTGTAACTATAGCTCACTGTCCAAAGGAATCTGATTCCTTCTAGGAGACAATTGCTGTTTGGTCTTGCTTTGGTCTCCCGTCATTAAAATGATGGCAGTACCTTTGAGAAGAAATGTAGGAGTAGTTTGTAGTTGGAGTAGCTGATTATAAGGAATTCTTTCCAGTCACACACTGAATGGTGTGGGAGATAATGGACATGTCTGAGACTCATGGCTCAGTTGTGAACATTCCAAAAGGCATGCCAGAGGAAGGGTCTTTTTATTCAAAAAAGTCTACAAAATCTTAACTTTTGTTACTTTCTATGGGTGAGCTGTTTCAGGAGCTGGATGATTTACATCTACCTAATTTATCATTATTCTACACAATCCCTTCCAGTCTCTCCTTCTTCTGTGCCATTCAATTTCCTATCATCCAGGCTTATTTCCCTTTTGCAGTACTAAGTATACTTAAGGCTTCTCTTTCAGAATGGATGGGTCTGAATTATTTGAAGTCACACTCCATCCAGGCTAGTAGATCCAAAGCTGATAAATGTCTAAAATACATTTTAGACATTGCAAACTCTGGTTGCATTACTTTGTGTTAATAACCATTCACACTTTTCACTAAACAGGTACATTATTTCATTTTCATTCCTTTAATACATGCCAAATCTTTATCACTCGAGAAACAATCTCAGTGGGTGTCTCCCAGCTGGGATAGACAGACTGGCAGTAGCACTGCTCCAACTGGCACAGTAAAAATAGTCCAAGCCCACCCAACGTCCTGGGTCCGAGCTCAGAGGGCTAACCTGAGCAATGTCCACACTGCTGTTTTTAATGTGCTAGTTAGAGGAAAGCTAACATGAGTCTGTCTACCTGGGCTGGGAGGTATGCTTCCAACTGCCGTGTAGACATACCCCAAAGGAGAAAATTGAAGTCAGATGATGCTTTGGTTCTTTGTTCTGTTGCTTTTGAGTATTATACATGAGAGTTCAGCAAAGCACAGCCACTACTATTTGTAATGGTAAAGACTTTTGCAAAATCCGCATATAACCATGAGGTTAGTCTTGGACAAAAAACGAGAAGAGTTACATGTGACTGTGCAGTTATCAGGTTAATGATCCTACAAGGTGCTGATCACCTCCTGCTAAGAGATGAGTGCCCTCAACTTCTATTGATTGTAATGGAAATTGAGGGCATTCATCCCCCGGATAGTACCTGGGCCTTAGAGATTAATGGTACTGTGCGAAGATATTACTAAACAATATACAACATAGAAAGTGTTTCAAAATCCTGCAGAAATGTAGCCACATTTTAAGACTCTCGTTACAGTCACATAGGACAGATGGAAGTGATAGTAAAGTTTAAGATAACACATATTATACTAAAAAAAATCCTATGCCAACTGTAACTTCTGAAGGAAAGTTTGTGGTGGATTCACAGGAACTAGGCTAAAAAATTGGCAAGCATTGCAAAAGACTGTATCAAAAGAAAGAGACAGAATTATGATCTAAGAAAGGGCATGCTCTGGAAATGTCAGAGAAATGGGAAAAATGTTTTACTGCTGCTTTAATAGAAGAGTGAAACAGAAGGCTAGATATAAAATACAAAATGAGGAGCAGGTATAATTGTGGAAGGAATAAGAAACACTAGGAACTATGACTGAGATTTTCAATGTGGTAAGAGCTTTGGAGGCACAATTTCCATTAGTAAATTACAGTAAATTGCATCCACTTTCAGACTCCATCCTACTACTAAAGCAATGTGTCTCTTAGTGTAAATGAGAATCATCTTCACTATGTATAGTGACCATTGGCAAATGTATTTATGGACACTTTAATTGGGTCATATCCATAGGCAGACAATCCAATTGTGTGATCTTAAGCTTCCATTCTCTTTTTATTGTCTGCATGCCTACATAGAGATAGTGATACAAATGACAAATTTTCCAACTTAACTGTGTAAAGCTGTGTCTACACTATGGAGTCTCTGGTGGCATAGCTGTCTTGTATATAAACATACCAGCATAGCTATGTCAGGATAACCTCATAGTGTAGATTCAGCCTACACTGAAGGAAGGGATTTTTCTGTCAGCGTAGGAACAGCACCTCCCTGAAAAATGTTAGCTATTTCAGTGGAGACATTTTTCCTTCTACATCGATGCATCTGGTTTTTCACACCCCAACCAACATAGCTATTTTAACCAATTTTTTCAGAGCAGACCAAGCCTGAGATTAGGTGACGACGGCTCTGATCCTGCAAACAATCACGGACACGCATATTTATATTTAAACCAATAGTGCCATTGAAGTCAGGGAGCAGGTGCCTAAATTTAGGTTCCCCAGTTTAAAAACCGAACCCTTAGTTGCCACGTTAATTGATTTACTCATAAACCAAAAAACTTTCTTGTTTTATACAGAGGTTGCTGAGTTTTTGTTTTATGGGGGATTAATATCTTTGAAACATCCTTATAAACTTGTTATATTGTGATACCAATATTAGGCATACATCTTTAAATCTGCTAGGTCCACATCACTTAGGAGTTCAAGACTCATTTGAAATTAAAGCTTCCTACGAGTTGTGTGCTTGTACTGAAGTACCAAAGAACTCACTTAAGTTGTATGAAACTCTGGGCCCGACTTCAAGAGTTCTACATTCAGGAAATGAAAAAAACCACCAATTATTGTAATTCGGTCCCCTTTTAGGGCTACTTGCTTTAAGATTCCCACAAGGCTCCAGGTAAGCTATGTAGCTAGTGGAGGATGCCTGAACTTATTCTCGGTGCTTCTAGCTGCTGCCCCATATCCACTATGCTTGCGCTTTTCTTTGATGTTTAATGTTGGCAGCTGACCAGTCACTGGCTGAGCTGAAAAGCAACAAGAGTTATCAACAGTCTAGCAAGCATGCCCTTTTTGATTGCTAGTTGTGTGGGAGCAACTAGTGTAGGTGGCGGGGCGGAGAGGTTGCTAGTGAGAGAATGGAGAGCGGAGTTAGGAGGCAAAGCTCTCAGGAGGCAGTAGGATCAGTATGGGGAAGGAAGCTTTGTTGGTGGCAGAGAATGTGGGAAGCATAAGCAGTAGCTGGAGGCAGAAGGCAGGGCTAACAAGTGTCTCACCTTAGAGCAATAATCTAGGATCTCTAACCATGTCTTTCTAATTTATCTTTTCATTTAGCTCATGGACTCAATTCAGGGACCATTCCATCTCAAGGAGCTCTCAAAAATCCCTAACAAGTAGACTGTGTGGCCTTGAAGACAGGTGATGGGATTTGGGCTTCTCATTGGTCCAAACCTGGTGCACATCAGTAGTAACAAAGTCATGATTCACAATTAGCATTTAACACAGTAGTTCTCAAACTAGTCCTTTGACCTCAGTGCTCTGTGGAGAGCCTTTGGTGAGTTGCCATCACAATGGTGGAGTGAATGTGCAAATGAAACCAGGGAGCTCCAGCTGACCTTAAAAGTTTAAATAGCATGATGCAATAGGCTTTCGATGGTGACACTGGCTGCTAGCTGTAGCTCAGTCTGAGATATGGTAAGGAAGGGCATTTAATAGCATTTTTGACCAGCTAAACAAAAGACAAGCCCCTCTCTATGCTGCTGTTTGGGGTCATGGCATGGGATACCAGTGGGGGGGAGTGGTTGTAACACCATCCTCTCCTTTTCCAGTAGTGACGGTGTTAGTAGTATTGCACTCAGAGCGTGGTTCGGTTTTGTCCACTACAGCTGGCCCTTATGAAAAACTGGCATATATGGAGTTTTAGGAGATCTTTTTTATTTTTAAATGCTATAATTTCTGAATGGTAGTTTTCCCATTTACTACAAGCTCCCATCATAGGGCAAGGTGTGGACTCACTGCTGGGAAGTTGTGAGAGGTGATAGAATTGCATTGAATAAGAGGTTTGGGTTACTGAATCTATAGAATTTGCCTCAGATTTTACTATTCTTCTCATCTGGTGCAAAAAGGCCCATTTTTTAATATGTGATTGTGGACTCTCAGCAGTGAAACTCTCTCCCCACAAAATCCTCACAGGTAGTGGAATTAACATATATTCTCAGCTAAGGAACTGATTCTACTCCCCCTGAAATTTTGCCTCCCATGAGAGTTTTGCCCTTGACTTCAATGATAGCAGGGTTGGGCATAAAAGGTTAAAATTATCCATTTTTACTGCTGCTGTGATAAAAGCAGCAAGAATACAACAAATGTCCACGGCAGAGCTGCCATCCTAGCTATGTTCCTGCCTCCTTTTATTTTGTTTAGGTCTTATTTATAGAGTGTTTTCCTTTATCTTCTGCCCACAAGTGTTCTTTATGGGATTTCTTTTATATTTTCTATTTGAATTTAAATGTTAACCTTTCTGGCTTTTAAGTGTTTTCATTTTCCTGGAGGTAATCGTTTTTCTTTCTCTCGGGGCCCACTGGTTTTTCCCATTGTATTCTGCCTTTGCTCAGACCAATGAATAGGCTGCAGAAAGGTGTCAATGACATCTCAGATTCCAGAAGTGAGGAGACAAAAGAGCCTTTTTGCAGTTTTGTCACCTTGATTATAAAATGAGAATGGCAGTTCTCTGTAGGCAGTGCACACCAAGCAGGATTCCTCTGCAAATATTTAGGTTTCTCTGTATTGGTAATGTTACATTTTGAGATTATTTTTCTTCTTTAAATCCATGTGTTGTAGAATGATTTTGCAATCAGTTGACACTTCCACAAGTCCTAGAATTCCCTGCAGAATTTGGCATCAGTCTTCTTGTGGAAACAGTAGGACTTGCTATATAGAATTTCAACCCCATGTGTTCTGGAATGCCTGTCTATACAATTAGTGGTTCCTACTAAAACCCTATTTTAGTCTCCCTATAAGTTTGTATTGGAAAATTAATTTGGCCTGAAAAGTGCTTCAAATTTCTGAGAAAACAAAAGAAAATCTTCCTGCAAAGTTTTTGAAGAAACTTTGTCAATTTGTTTGAAGTGCAGGTGATTTAAAAACCACCCCAGTTTGTAATTATGACTTTTAATGTTTGTTTCTCTTTCTAGCTCAATAATAGCTTCTTACAATCTTCTTTGTAGTTAAATACCTTTGAAATATTGGGCTCTGGCTGAATGTAGATATAATGTTTAATTATCAATTTTTTAAATTATTATTTAAATGTATTATCTAAATCATTAGTTTGTGACTAAAACTATTTCCCCATGCTAATTTTTCCCCCTATTGTTACTCACACCTTCTTGTCAACTGTTTGAAATGGGCCATCCTGATTATCACGACAAAAGTTTTTTTTCTCCTGCTGATAATAGCCCGTGTGTATATCTATCTATATCTTCCTACTGTATTTTCCACTCCATGCATCTGATGAAGTGGGTTTTAGCCCATGAAAGTTTATGCCCAAATACATTTGTTAGTCTCTAGGGTACCTCTTAGCACAGGCTCAAGGAGGTACTACAGTGGGAGAAGAGGTGTCACCTCTCTGAGGTCCTGAACTTCTCTGTTCTTCCTTCCAGCTTCCCTCTCTCTCTTTTTCCACCTTCATGTCTCCCATTTAACAGTCCCCCATCTTATGAACTGAATCCCCTCATTAACTGGTTAATCAGTCAGTCCTAACCAATGATGTCCCACTTGGGCCTGCACAGGGGCATTTACAAAGTGCACAGAGTGGTGAGCCAGCCCTAGGCTATTTCCACTGTGTCACAGCAGTGTAAAGGTGGCTTAGAGCCAGCCACTTTCACTTCCTCCCACAAGCACTGTTGAGTGTGCAGCTCAGGCCTGAGCCCTGTAACAGGTTAAAGCATGTCATCTTCCATGGCGGGTTGCAGATTAAAAAGATCATACAGGAATTTCTATGCCTAACTACTAATGGAGAACTTCCTCTAGCTCCACGATAGAAGCTTGTGTTCTTGGAGCTAGGAGACGGGGTTTTCAGTGCTGTCTGCGCAGGTGTGTTCAGTTTCATTAGGGAGACCATAATTAAGGTCATAGAAACAGCTCTGTTACGGGGCTGATGGTAGTCAATTATACAGCGCACATGGGAGACAGAAACCAGAATCTTTGCTTCAAACCGTTCCAGGCATCACTTGAGCTAAAAGAGAATAAAATGAAGCTTTCAGTGGTAGTAAGGCTTTTAATGTCTGCACCAAAGTACACATACACAGTAGGCATTCAGATAACAATGCAAGTTAATGGGATTTAGACTCCTATGTAATGGACCTCATGCTTCAGGGTTTAAAACAGTCTCTAACATTCAGAGATTAGGATGAGACCTAATCTGGGGAGCAGATTCTCCCTCATCTGCCTACTGCAGAATTCTTACCCTCTTCCTCTGAAGCTGGCCAATGTTGGAGTACATGTTCCTCAGGTCTGATCCAGTATGGCAATTCCTATGTACCTAAATCACTTAGGCACAGTGTTAGTCTGTACATTACTTTGGCAATCACAGCAAAGGTCAAGAATGGATTCAAGCAGTGACACTGAATTTGCATGCCTGAACTCTCTAGGAAATTAATATCCTTCTCATCACCACAGCATCTGAGCTAACCCCTAAAGTTGGTCTATCAAGGGCTATTCTTGAGGCAGTTTGCCAGCATGTGGCGTAAGTAGGTGGACATAGTACAGCATCTAGTGGACAAGTGTCCAGATCACAGAAAGCCTTTGGTACTGACTGTCTCCACTGTTGGCAGGCTCAGCCAAGGGACAATGGAGCAAATGGGCAAGATGCATGAATTACTGCTAATAATCAAACCTCGCCTCCACCAGTGAGCACTGAGGCACATTGGTGGGGTAAGGAAGCTTGCACTGCTGCTGCTGCCCATTCTGTAACTGTGATGTAGGTAAATAGAGCACTTCATTTTTCCCGAACTGTTGTGTTAATCCCACACCCTTTGCGGTGATTCAAATGCATTTTAAAAATGGCATTAGAATGGCTCATTTATTCAGTAACATTCTGGGGGAAGAAGAAGAAAAATGACCCAGTATCGCTTTTATCAATCCAGCTTCTAAGTCATAACTGTATGTTATAATGGGACAGTTCAAACAGGCAAATATACCTATGACATTTAGAACTCAGTGACAACTTTAAATGTAGCAAATGGATTCTGTCAGGCTCTGGAAACATCTCTGAATATCTCCAGGTTTTTATTTTTTTTAAATGGGTCAGAGTTCGAATTATATTTGACATATCAGATATGGTAATGGTTGCCATAAATGACTTCATTCCAAGGAAGTTAGTGGCACAGTAGCTATTTCATATTTTAGCAGTTACAATGCATTAGTCAAATATGTTTTTACCCTTCTGTAAAGAAAAATAATGTTTTAGCACTCTCAGATTTTCTTAACACAAGCAAACTATATTTCCACTATAATATTACAATATTGTCTCTGATGCCAGGTAGCTCTTAGAAACATTTGCCGCTGAAGCTAGAGACAGCCTTTTTGTAAGGGATACATTCAGTAGCGCAGCCGGGGGGGGGGGAGCAGGGGGTGCGGCCGCTCCCCCACTGAGCAGAAGTGGCGCCTTTTTTGTGCTCCGACGCCTTTTGCTCCTGCGCTGCAGCCGGAACGGAGCATTTTTTTTTGCTCCTGGCGCCCTTTTTTGCTCCCGACTCTTTTTGCTCCTGGTGCCTTTTTTTAGCTCCGCTCCCCCTGTGCTCTAAACCTGGCTATGCCACTGGATACATTCCGTCATGGGGGAGTTTATTCAGCACTCTCTCCTCTAGATCAGGGCAGTAGAAGTCAGTATTAAATCCTCCTTTGCCTGCAGGCTGGATCTCACTGTGGGGAACTGGGTCTGGGTGAAGTTGCCACATTTGCAACACTTAGGGTGACCAGATGTCCCGATTTTATAGGGACAGTCCCGATTTTGGGGTCTTTTTCTTATATAGGCTCCTATTACCCCTCATCCCCCCCTCCTGATTTTTCACACTTGCTGTCTGGTCACCCTAGCAAACACTCATCTATAGAGTAAACTTTTAACCTGTCAGGGGCCAGATTGGAGCATTTGGAGTGGAACCCAGGAGGCTAGTCCTGGCTGCTAAAGACATATTGGATTAGTAGTTATTATATTAAACCTGATTCTCCAGTAGCTACAGAATTCTGTTCGGTTTCGTCACTGTAAATGAAATGTTCCTATTAGTAGATGTCCAGTGTGGCTCCACATCACACAAGCTTCATGGTACCCATGGCAGAGTTGGGGTTTGCCAGCATGGAGGGCAATGTTGAAGGTAGGCATATGGAGGCTTCCTGTGGCAAGGAATCTTGTACTGAGGGTACAGAAGAACTATGGTCATTAGCCCAGTGTATAGGTGTTAGGGAAGTGGCCATGGAAGGGCCCTGCAACCTTCCCCCTGGTTGTGGGTTGATTTTCCTCCTTTCAATACTTGCTTAGTTCCCAACAAAGCCTGTCTCTGTACTTGGTGGAGGTAGAAGAGCTGAATGTCACCCATGATGACTACATACCATTTATTTTTTAATCTCTCATTGATGACTGGGGTATATACACAGGTAACTCCCCTTAAAGCTAAAAGGTGTTAAGTGCATAAATCTCTTGTGCATTGATGGAATATTTGACTCCATGAACATTTTTAAACTCTGAGGCACTGCACAAAAGCTCTTTGTCGACATTGATTCTGGTGTGCTAAATTATTTGAATATGTTGGCAGACATAAAGATGCAGTGAGTGGTCTAAAGCTGAAGGTAGATATTCCTTTTAATCACCTGTAGTACTGCATGCAAAATATATTTGACTCGCTAGGTATTTATAAATGAAGAAGGTTGTGAATTGTGGACTAATGTTTCAAAAATGTATTTGCTTATTCTTTGCTCAAACTGTAAAATAATATGTAAACTGACTTAACTTGAGAAAACAGTATAATTTTCAGGTAAACAGCTATTCAAGTACATCTCTGACAAATTTATGTAACCGTAGCTTCTTCCTATGTCTGGAAATGGAGTAGTCTAAGCGGACACTGTGGTTTTATGTGCTTAGTAAAATAGGCATGAACAGATGTTTGTGGCTATCATTTCACATTCAGCTTGTTCAGAAAAGAGGTTTCTTATTGAGGGAATAAGATCTAACAGTTTTATTAACTATCTGGAAGGGGAATTAAACAAAATGCTGATTAAATTCAGAGCTGAATTTTATTATCTGTCCAATTCTTCATGGGATGTAAGTTTCAAAGATAAATAAAGAAATGCCATTTAATTTTTTTAATTATATCTATGGCTCTTGTCTGTCCTAAGTCTTTTTTTTAATGTCCAACTTTTATTATAAGCTCCTTGTAGCAGGAATTGTCTTTTTATTTATTGTACAGTGCAGAACACACTAATGGCACTCAGTAAAGAAGTTAGAAATAATATTAAGGGATATCGTATAGAAATATAGGTAGAAAATAAAGCAAGAGTCATCTTTGAGAAATGCACGTTTGGGGGAATAAGATGAAATAGATATTTAATGGAAGGGAGAAATCTGAAAAGCAATAATGTTGAAAGAGATGTATGAATAAAACCAGACAAAATGAAAACCACAATCCTAGAAATACCTATGCATGTGCATAAGTGTTTGCATGATCAGTGCCTTCAGTGGTGGCTATAAAAAGAGAATCAGTGTGTTCTAGTGCAGGGTTTCTCAATCCATGGGTCGGGACCCAAAATTGCATTGCCAGAATGTTTCAGAGGGTCATATGGCAGCTCCTGTGGCTCCTCCCACAGGGCTGACTGAGCTCACCTCCTTGCTTCAAGCACTGTAACCTCTGGGGTCCCAGCACCCCTCAGGTTTAGCCCAGCCATCATGATGACAGGAGTCTGGATAGGTCAAATCTGAGTGAGTGGTACTGCAACTGCACGAGCCAGGTCACAACTCCACTCACACAAATTTGGTCCAGTCAGGGCAGTGCAGCCAAACCTGAGCAGCGCTGCATCGCCAAAGGTTGCAACGCCCAGAAAGGAGAACCAAGCCCAGCCTGCCCCACCTCACAGAAGCTGAGGGCCTCCACCCCCAGACTATTTACTGGGTCGTGACAGACCATAAACATTTACAAATGGGTCCTGCACCCAAAATGGTCGAGAACCACAGGACTAGTGTATCAAGCACTAGACTGTGACTCTGTAAATGTGTGTTCTGTCCACTGCTTGCATCCGAAGAAGTGGGTATTCACCCACGAAAGCTTATGCTTCAATACCTCTGTTAGTCTATAAGGTGCCACAGGACCCTTTGTCGCTTCTACAGAGCCAGACTAACACGGCTACCCCTCTGATACTTGTTCTATTCTTGGCTCTTTTACTGGCTTGTAGGGTGACCTTGGGAATGTCACTTCACCTCTCTTTGCCTCAGTTTCTCCATCTATAAAATGGGGTGTGACAGGGACAGACTGGTCAATTTAGGTATGACCCATAACAACTTAACAAGACGCATTGAAATGTGATCGAGATAATCTACTTGTATGTAAATTTCAAAGAGATGTACTAGACCAGCAATCGACCCATTTATTTGTAGTAATAGAAATCAAGGGTAGACGCTAAGTGTATTTGTCTGCAATTATCTATATCTTGTTCCAAGTTTAACAATGTAACCAGATTTGTTTGTAAATGCTAATTCGCTTTCATGTCTTAATTGCCCTACATTATGCATGCGGATGGTTCCGTTAACCTTAAAATCAAAGATGTAAGATAATGCAGGAAACTCATAATGTTACAGTATTTACATTGTCTTCAGCTTAACTATCTATGCTATAATGAAGTACTGGCTAATTGCCTTCTGGGAATGAATGCAATCAGTTTACCTGTGTATGCCTAGGAAATAGAAGATTAGCTTTAAAGCAAGAATCTGCACTGCCTCTGCTTCCTCAGGGGAGGTCCTGCTGTGACAAGAGGCTTGGCAGCTTGCTAGGGAGCTCGAAAGGAAAACCCTGGGCCAGATCCTGCCATCTCAGGTCTGCTTAAACTCTGAACAGGGAAAGTATAAGTCGTAAAATGGAGATTTTTCCAAATAATGATTTGGAATAACCAGGGAAATGCATGGGCTGCCTGTTGGACTATAACCCTTTCAATTGATTCCAGAAAGACTTTTATAAATCATCAGCCTCACCATCTCTGCTATGAAACTGACCTACGGATTTTACACATATTTGTATGTATATTGATCTTTTAATCTTTTGCAACTCTTTTCTTTCTTTTCCTTATATTATTAAAACCTTTAGTTCCAGTGTGATAACTGGGTAAGATCTGAGACTCATATTGACCTGGGGATCAGTGTCCAGTCCTTTGGGACTGGTGAACCTCATATAAGGTGAATCATATTTTCAGTAACCCCTTACTATATTAGACTTGGCTGTCTGGATGGAAGTCAAGGGCTGGAATGCTTAAAGGAGACTGCATTTGGCTTCTTGGTGACCAGGGTGTAGGGTGACCAGACAGCAAGTGTGAAAAATCGGGATGGGGGTGGGGGAGGTGTAATAGGATCCTATATAAGAAAAAGACCCAAAAATCGGGACTGTGCCTATAAAATCAGGACATCTGGTCACCCTACCAGGGTGGTATTACAGAAGCTATTTTATTGTTGTCTTGGTGAATCTAATTATAGAATAAACTACCAGTTTTGGGGAATTGTCTGCCCTATTCCTTGCATTGTGCCCTAAGTGTAGCATGTTCAATGTAGTCCATCCAGGCACTCTGTCACATGGGGATGACGATCCTGACCTTTGCAAAACACTTTGAGATCTATGGATGGAAAAATGATATTTAAGAGCTTAGTGGGGATAGTACCGCTGTGATGCTGAGTCTCATGATTTTATCATGAGTCTTGCAAAATTTGGTGCTTTTCTTAAAGCCCCATCTATTAGAATTAAGATATTTAATGAAAATCTCTCTCTTTTAAGTAAGTTTCTAGCCCTCAGGATTGCAGAAAAAAAACCCTTGAAACTGTCACTCAGTTTCACCTTAGAGGCTCATTAATCAGAAGGCAAATAGAAAGAACCCAAAATTCATTATTAAAAAAAAATTCTCACGGTTTTAGGGGCCTGTCTTGTGATTTTTGAATGTTGGGGGTTGGCAGTTCTGAGATGATAGCGTCCTGTCACCGAGCAGGCAGGTGAATAGGCTTGCTTACTGCTCTGGCGAGATCATAAACAGACGTTACTAAACTGGAGAGAATTCAAAGAAGGGCAGCAATAATAATGAAGTGGTTGCCTGGACTGAATTACAGGAGGAAAGAGTTGACGAATGTGTAGTTAAACAAACCAGTAACCCTCTGTTAGTACTCAAACACCATCAAAAAGGGAGATATTTTATAGAGTTGTAATTCAAACAGTGGATTAAGCCCCAATCTTGCAATGAGCTACTCCACCTGGACACAGGGGTCTGTCCCTGTGGAATAGTTCTGTAGTGAACTGGAAGAAGCCTCATAGCTTGAATAATTGGAAGAGTTTAAGTCTGCTTTTGTTAACATCTATTTAATAACCAGATGGGACATTCCTGATATTTCTAAGGGCTTATCTACATGAGGTGTTATTTGGGAATAATTCCAGGAGTGGTCGACACTTAAATTGTACAATATGAGTGTTCACACATGTAGTTATTCTGGAAGAGCTAGCTGCCCTGAATAACCCCATGTGCAAACAAACCCTAATGTAAAAAACAAATAGATTTGTAAAAAATCCTTGCAAGTCTTCTTTCTGACTCCCTTTTTGGCCTTGATCCAATGCACACTGAAGTCTGTGGGATTTGTGGATGCTGGATTAGACTCTTTCTGAGTAGTAGTGGGGTTAGGGCATTGGAGGAACTTAAAAAAAATGAAAGCTAAGATTCTCAGATTCCAGGAGTCAGCGCCTTAAGAAAAACACTAAATTATCACAAGACTCATGATAAAAGAAATCCCAAGAGTTGATCACACTGTGTTTAGATTATGTCTAGGACTCACAATGCAACTACACGGTAGTGAAGAGTCAGGTTCATATCATTTACCTTGATTTAGCTAGTTGAGGGTGACCCTAGACTAGTTAACATGTTAGCTAATCTTGATTTAACCTCAACCACTTTTCATAATCTAAACAAATTCTGTCAGTCTCCATCCAGACAAACCCACTATTCAATGTATAGTATGCATCCCTCTCTGTGCCTAATGCACAAAAGGATATGGGTCTGTTAGTGGTAGCTTGAGAACTTGAGATGTTAACACAAGTGGTATAGACATATGCTTTCAGTTCTGATGGTCCCTGGTGTCAGCCATCACACTTACCACTTGTAGCTCCTGTAACATCCTTGTGGGTACAGATGCACTAGGGACTACGTTGGATAAAGCCTTTTATTTTGAATCCCTTCAACGTTTCATTCAAAATTATTCATAAAATTCATTTAATAATCTTTGCCATAATAATACAGCAAAAAGAGGGCACAAAAATCCTGAAAATATATCAATAAAGGAGAACTATGCTTAATTGTATACAAATATTTTCCTGTTTGAGACCTTAAAGCATTTTCATCCTTGAGTGTCTGGCCCAGTCTCCACCGCAAAGTCATAATCGGATGCTAAAGGCTAAGCAGATTATCACAGAGAGCTTTCCCTGACAGCCATTTAACAGCTAATTAATTGTTAAGGGATAAATTATGAGTTTTTGCTGGGCAAGGAGCAGGCATTCATAGAATCATAGAATCTCAGGTTTGGAAGGGACCTCAGGAGGTCATCTAGTCCAACCCCCTGCTCAAAGCAGGACCAACCCCAACTAAATCATCCCAGCCAGGACTTTGTCAAGCCTGACCTTAAAAACCTCTAAGGAAGGAGATTCCACCACCTCCCTAGGCAACCCATTCCAGTTCTTCACCACCCTACTAGTGAAAAAGTTTTTCCTAATATCCAACCTAAACCTCCCCCTCTGCAACTTGAGACCATTCCTCCTTGTTCTGTCATCTTCTACCACTGAGAACAGTCTAGATCCATCCTCTTTGGAACTCCCTTTCAGGTAGTTGAAAGCAGCTATCAAATCCCCCCTCATTCTTCTCTTCTGCAGGCTAAACAATCCCAGTTCCCTCAGCCTCTCCTCATAAGTCATGTGCTCCAGCCCCCTAATCATTTTTGTTGCCCTCCGCTGGACTCTTTCCAATTTATCCACATCCTTCTTGTAGTGTGGGGCCCAAAACTGGACACAGTACTCCAGATGAGGCCTCACCAGTGCCGAATAGAGGGGAATGATCACGTTCTGCCTGGTCACTCCATTGTGACAGGAGGAAAAGGTGCCAGGACCAGAGCACTGGTGAGAGTCCCTTGGGAGTTTGACCTCTTCTCCCACAATTTTCCCGGTCCCCACATTATCAGCAAATAGGTTGGGCCAGTAATAGCCCCAAGGGCAGTGGAGGCTCCATAAAAATGTCCTGCTGCGTCAGGTATCTCTTCACTATGGAAACTATACCGACATAGCTATTTCGCCATGTCTACGCCAACAATATTCCATAGTGTAGACTCAGCCTACAATGACAGAAGGGGTTTTTCATCACTGTAGAAATCCCTGAACAATGGTAGCTATGTTGAGAGAAGCATTGTTCTGTCCACATAGCTGCAGCTTTGGGGGTTAGGTTGACATAGCTACATCATTTAGGGGGTGTGGTTTTTTGCATGTATAACTGATGTAATTATATCAATCCAACTTTACATGTAGACCATGCCTATATTTGAGAGGGTGGGAGAGAAAAAGCAGCCCCTTATCTCTGGGGGCCAGGAAAGGAAGAGGCTATCTGGTAGCCTAAGCAGAAGGAGAAGCATCTCCATTGCCTGAAAACTAGTTGGTGGTTTGGCCAAGAAGTGAAAGGGTGACAGTGCAGAGCAAGGATGTACTTCTGGGGCACTCAGATCCCTGGCAGCTATGCTTATTCATGCTTCCTTGCTCAGCTACTGGCTGACTATCCAGCTCTAATTTCCCCCTAGGAAGCTCTCAACCTGCCTCTGGAAAGAAGTCTGGTTTCCCAGCCCCTGTTTAGGGAAGGGGATTTGGTCACTCACACAACACGTCATTCTGTTTTCAACCTATTCTGGTTTCTTCCCAATGGTAGATGAAGGACCAGGTCAGATAAAGACAGGCCAGAAACTCTGCAGAGCAGCAAAAGAACAACTAGTGCTCTATTATTATGTATTTATTTGTATTATAATACCTACAAGCCGGGGGTTAGGGGAGGGGAGGGTTTGATATCCAGCCCCCTGCGTGGTCAAGGTGCCTTAGTCTTCAAGGGGTGGGGGGACCCAGGCCCTCCCACTCCACCAGGTCCCAGCCCCTGTGCCTGTGTGAATCACCCCCTGAGTAGGGAACCTCCCAGTGGGGAGTCTACGTCCACTGCCTTGGGCTGCTACTTACCATTACTTACCTTCAATTTGGGGCATGGCCCCTATAGACCAAGTTGCTGTGGTGGCTCATTTCTAGTAGACCCTGGGTAGTATCCTGTTGCAGTCACAGGTTCTTCTGGGAAGGGCAGCTGTAAGTTTGGCGGGGCTGAAGATCCACAAGGTCTCTGTGTGTCAATCACCTGCTTACCTCTTAGGCCAGGGGCTCCTAAGTCTCGTCTCCAGTATCCTTTAGCCAGAGAGATGGTGCTTACTTCCTGGTGGCTGCCTTGACTAGCAGGCTAGTGACCCTTCCCCTCACGGAGGGAGGCAGGTAACTCCTGCCTCTTTGCCAGTCAGCCCCAAACTGAGCCAGGTGCTCTTTTACTCTCCCCTCCAGGCCTGGCATTAGCTGCAGAGATTACGGGGTGCAGCTAGCTAGGCCCAAAAGTTTTCTTTAACCCCTTTTGTGCCAACAGGCAGTTTCTTCACTTCATCCTACCCAGTTGTGCATCAGAACCCCATTGTGCTAGGTGCTGTACAAACACTGGCTGCCACCCCCGTCACTTCACTGGTGGTGGGAGCTGCGCTTCCTCCTCTGTCTATTTAGCTCTCTAGCTATCTATCTAAGAGTTTATGGGCAGAGTCTCCTCCCTCCCCCATTCCCTCCACACACTACTAGAAGCCGTGGTAGTCAATGTTGGCCCAACTCTGGCTGACAAAGGAAACTCCTCAAAGCGGGACACATGGGGCTTTCTCCTAGGAACAAGAAGGAAAAGGTAATATTTGCCAAAGTTCCAAAGTGAGCCAAGTTAGAATCAATTTAAAAACAACTGATTAATAATAATTATTTGGTCTAAAAATAAAGGCCTGATGACAATCCCGATCCTACAACAAGCTCTGCATGGGTGGGCCCTCATCTCAGTCAATGACACTTTCAGGGGATGCTGGTGTAACGCCAACAGACCACAGTCATCAGCGGGCGGGATTGAACCTGGAACCTCTGAAGCTAAATGCATGAGCTTACCGCCACATGGCCCTTACTTAAGGCTGTAGAAGACTCATTAATTTCTAAGTGGGCTCAGTGCCACTAGAGCGGACAGACCATACCCAGGAGGTGTGTGGATCACACTGGCATGGCATTTTAAAACACAAAAATGGCCATACTGGGTCAGCCCAATGATCCATCTAGTCCGGTATCCTGTCTTCTGACAGTGGCCAGTGCGAGGTGCTTCAGAGGGTATGAGTAGAACATGGCAATGAGTAGAACATGGCAACGATCCATTCCCTATGGTCCAGTCCCAGCTTTTGGCAATCAGAAGTTAAGGACACCCAGATCATGGGATTACATCCCTGACCATCTTGACTAATAGCCATTGATGGATCTGTCCTCCAAGAACTTATCTAATTATTTTTTGAACCGTTATACTTTTGACCTTCACAACATCCCCTGGCAATGAGTTACACAAGTTGACTGTGTGTTGTGTGAAGAAGTACTTCCTTCTGTTTGTTTTAAAGCTGCTGCCTAGTAATTTAATTGAGTGACTCCTGATTCTCGTGTTACATGAAGGGGTAAATAACTCTTCCTTATTCACTTTCTCTAGAGTGTTCCTGATTTTATAGACCTCTATCATAGCCCTTCTGAGTCATCTCTTTTCTAAGCTGCACAGTCGCAGTCTTTTTAAATCTCTCCTCATATGGAAGCTGTTTCATACCCCAAATCATTTTTGTTGCCCTTGACAGCACCTTTTCCAGTGCTAATATATCTTTTTTGAGATGGGGCAGTATTCAAGGTATGGGCATACCATGGATTTATATAGTGGCATTTTTATATTTTCTGTCATCTTATCTATTCCTTTCCTAATGATTACTAACATTCTGTTAATTTTTTGACTGCAGCTGCACATTGAGTAGGTGTTTGCAGAGAGCAATCCACAATGATTCCAAGATCTCTTTCTTGAGTGGTATCAGCTAATTCTGACCCCATCATTTTTTATCAATGTTGAATTTCATCTGCCATTTTGTTGCCCTGTCACCCAGTTTTGTGAGATCCCTTTGTAACTCTTTGCAGTCTGCTTTGGACTTAACTATCTTGAGTAATTTTGTATCTTTGCAAACTTTGCCACTGCGCTGTTTACCCCTTTTTCCAGATCATTTATGAATCATCGTTTTGATACAGGATCACTTTTCCACACAGAGTCCAGCTATGGGCATGCCTCAAAGGATTCAACTTTCATGGCAAGGCACTGAGCCCTATAACAGGGTGTGACTGTTATATATATTTAATATAAATTTAAGACCTATTTTTTTTCTTCCAGTGAATGAAAGAGCTTTCCCCCCAGACTGAACAGGAGCATATGGAAATAGGCAAGATGATGACTCACAGGTGTAAATTACTCACATGCATAATGTTCATGGGATCCTACGTCTAGTTAGCACTGATCCATCCCACCCATTTCCCCATTCCCACACACATTTGATAGATGTTTTGGTCCAAACAATGTGCAGGTGGGATAAGAAAGAAAGAGAACTTACTTCCTGCAGTGTGTAGAGCCGGCGACAGTAAGTGCTCCAACCTTTAACGTTAAATGATAGGTTCCCTGCCCCTCACTGTGAGAAGGGGTGGGACTTTTACTGTTAAAAAAAAGGCAGCTTTTCAAGTGACACATTTAATAGACATTGTGACCTCTGAAATCCAGATGAAAGCACTGAGCTTTGTATCAGAGTTAAGGTGGAGGAAGAGGCTAGCGGAGCCTGCCAGTGCTACTGTAGCTCAAATGAGCCAATCCAGCCAGCAAAATTGCTTTCTGAAACATACATAAAATAATGCAGGCTCCTTTGTCACACAGCAAAGCCAGGCTGGGCTAGGATGTCTGTTTATTTATTTTTTTTCAATTTACAAAATACTCTGGTCAGCAGACTCCCGCAGGGCTTGAATAATAAAAACAATACATCAATTACATTGCAGTGTTTACATTATTGATACAGTACTTCTTGAAGGACTCAAACTCTCCCTCCCTCCCTGCTCAGAGTACTGAGCTTGTAACTCTCACACAGCCAGTAGCCCTGGAGGACAAAAGCCTGTGTGATTAAGTGGGTGAGACTGGTAGCGTGGCTTGAAGGACAACTGGGCTCAGACTCTGCTCCAGCAGCAAGTGAAGTGAATTCCTGCCTCAGGAGCCCCTCTGTGAGAAAACTCTGCCACCAGACCTTTCTGTTTACCCCTGGGGTCCGTGGGCTAGATTGCTAAAACTAGGCAGGCACCTAGGCCCAGAGCCACAAAGGTACTTAGATGCCTAAACCCCAGACTTAGGTGCCTAAATCCCAGTTTTGGATCCGCTGTGATCCACAGAATTTCCACCAAACCCCATAGGCACCTAAACTCACTCGGCATCAAAGTTTCCAGGGTACAAGTTCCTTGGGTGCCCAATGTTTCTGCGTCTGGACACGTGCCCTCTAGGTGTACAAGTACTTTAGGCAATTCACAAACTGGGGTGTGCTCAGAAGACACCTACTGGATCGGGTCCTATTCAAAAATCTGTCTAGAGATGCTGGTGGGGTTGTCCATTGCCTAGTGGTTAGAGCACTTATCAGGGATCTGAGAGACCAGGTTCAATTCTCACCTTTGCCAAAGCAAGAGAGAGGATTTTCAGGGAGGTGTGCTGGCTTTTGTGGATCACTTCTAAGGTACCCTTGTCGCCTCATTGGATAGGGAGCGTAGGCACCTAACTCTGCTCTGTGGGTCACAGTGTTCTGTGATTTTCTAGGCACCTAAAAGTTAGGCACTGGGATGTTCAGCATTACACACCCTAAGTCCCTTTGTGCATCCCACGCCTACAGATGGTGATAAGCACCTAGTGGGATTTTCAGTAGTGCTTAATTAGGTGCTTGTCATTAATTCCAACGGGGGTGAGGTGCTCAGGCCCTTTTGTAAATCCTACTAGGCACCTAGCTGCATATTTAGGTGCCTAACTAGCTTTAAAGATCTGGCCTTTCTACCTCAAGTGCCTCGGTTGATTGCAATTGCAGCAGTGTCATGTAAGGAGGGAGGCAAACTCTGAGGTCTGTTTTATGTGCACCTGATGGATTGACCACACTCAGAGTTAATAACGTTGGGTTTAGATCTACAAAATAGCAGAAATATTCACTGAGAAAAATAGAGAGTACATTAAATATACATAGAAAACCTTTCCTAACTATGTTATACAGCCAGAATGGAGGCCCAATCCTGTAGTGGGTTCCCCATGGATGAACCCCCTGTACCCACATGGAGCTTATGCAAGTCAATGGAGCTTCATCCAGGTACAGGGGGCTGCCTATGCAGCACTTATTGCGCTATTAAAGCCACGTTATCAAACCTGTACTATTCTCTTTGGTGGTATTATATGAGATACAATTAAACCAACTGATATATGCTTGTAACCAGCCTTTCAGTACTTGCAGTTTAACCAAGGAATGTGCCCTTGGAGAATAGAAGCTGGATGTAAAGGCTCTCAGCTCTGCCTTCTTCAAGGCCTGCTAACAGTCCCCTAGCTGTTAATAGAGAAGCTAGTGGGAGGTGGCATTGTCTAATGGATTGAGCAGGGGACTGAGAGTTAGGTACCGATCATAGCTTTTGACCTGATTCACTGTGTGGCCTTGAACACGTCACTAGGCCAAAAAATTTCACATGTGACCAATGATTTTGGGTGCCTCAATTTTAGGCTCTCCAGCTTGAAATACCATGGGCGTGACTCACCCAGGGCATCAATTGCAGTTATGAGTGCTCTGTTCAGCTGAAGTCAGTTGGAGCTGAGGCTCGTCTGTACCCATGACAATCAGCCCCCGAGGTGTTTTTGTTCATTTGGGCACCCAGGAATCCCTGGGCATTTTTTAAAATGTCAGCACTCGCTCTGTTTCCCCAGCTGTAAAATGGGGGTAATGATACATAACTGCCTAGCCCAGGGGGGGTTTTGTGAGGATTAATTAGTTAATACAGTAAAGGGCTTTGCACCCATATGACGCTATATTAGAGCAGCAGTATTATTGCTCGCCATGCTCAGTAGAAGCACTGTTGCTTTAAAAAGGGAGCTTGTCCAAGATCTCTTCCTCCACTGGATCTAAGATGGATGCTCCTGCTGCAGCACAGTCTCTGAGCAGACTTTGCACTGCCTGCTTTTTTTGTTTTTCCTGGAAGCTTGCTCCAGAGAGGTCAGCAGCACTGCAGATTCAGCAGAAGCATGAGGGTAGCTCTCCTCAGGTAAGTTACTACTAACACAATGCTGCTCTTTCACACACCTGTATGGTGATCGCATCAAGGATTCTGGCATGCTGAGAATTATGGTCCTCTCCTTATTTGTCTCTAGCTGACTCTGAGAACCCAGCTCTCAGCAAGGGAATAGTCTTGACAACTTCAGGTCTCTGGTCTCTTAAAAAATGGTCTTCTAGCTAACTGATTTTCATGTAGTTGTTATGAGGGTAGGGGGACACCTGGTGCAGGGCCTGATTCTGATTTCACTCACCTTGGTTTTACTCAGGCATAACTTCCAGGGTGGTACTCCACACTTACTCCAGTGTAAATCAGATCAGAATGTGCCCTGACATTTCCAAGAGCCTGATTGCCATGTGTAGTAGGGTAGCATTCCCATCTCCCCTCAGGAAGGAGGTGGTATTCTGTTGCTAGTGAGGGAAGAGGACGACTAGCCCAAGAGAGCCTTCTGAACTTTCTGAGCCAGAAACCACAGAGGCTACTTCTAGCTACGTTGGTTTCCTTTCCTTCTTCCCCAAGAATTCCCCTCCTTTTAAGCATTAATAGCATTGTCTTTGCTGGGATGTAGCAAATGGAGCACTCCAGTAACTTTCCAGAGTCTTAATTCGTTTCATTTTGTTAGCCTAATAGACACTTTGGGAATGTGGATTCCTCTTGTGTATTAGTTTTGCAAAGGGTTTTTTTTGGGGGGGTGGGTGGCAGCTTTAATGAAATAGAGATGAAATTAACACTTTTTTAAACACCATCATCACTGACTAATACCATCATTGCTCTGGGAACAGTGCATGTTGCTTAACTGTGGCTGCCGAGCCAGCAGGGAGGATAAAGCACTTTGGGAGAGATTCTCCTCTCTGCCATTGTGCGCTGCTCTGGAAGCATAAAGGTGCCAGGAGGGGCATGTGGACAATTCCCCAATGCAGGAGTAGAGTAGGGCTGCTTTAATCAACCTGATGATTCTCCCGTCTCAAGCCCAAGGGTAGGAAGTATGAGGAACAAGTGTGTGTGTGTCAGGATCAGAAGTGGTGCAAGCGAGCCCTTAGGCATCCCTAGGGGGGCTACCATAATTTAGAGCAGTTACTGTAATTTACACTGAAGCTTCAGCACCCCAGAAATACACTTTGCACCCCCCTTCACCTGGACTGCACCTTGTTGATTTGCGCTTCTCAGCACAGAATCTAGTCTTGTTCTTGGTGCTCACTTTTTAACTTCTTGGTCTTGGAGCGATCAACTCATGGGTGTAGGAGGGGCTGTGTTTAGAGTATGGAAAAGCTGCCCCATTACATTATGTGTTAAAGCCCCGAAGCTTAGCCAATTAGCTTTTACTGAGTAACATGACCCATTTTTCCTTCCAAAACTAGGCAAGCTACAGTGGGGCACATGCAAGGATGGCTTTGGTGGGGAGGAGTGGTGCACATGGGAATGCTTTGGCAGCTGGAACTGGGGCAAGAAGACAGATTGGCCATGTCTCTGCCAAGCTGCACCCTCCTATTTTCTTCTCTTCAGACTGTGTGCAGGTGACCACTGACTTGAGGACTCACTGAGATAGTGATTGGTCTAGTGGGAGTGGGCCCTTCAGGTGCATTTTTGCTCAGCTTGCCTTTTGTCAGTTTTACTGGTCAGCTGGCTGGTGGCATCTCCCTGTGGCTGGAGGAGTTTACAAAAAAACTTTTTGTCTTGTTTTTTTGCAAAAGTTGACAGGGACGCTGGGCCAGGCCCTGAAAAGATGAACACTTTTCAGACCAATAGCTAGTGCCTCATTAGCAAGCTTTTGAAGCTTCATTCAATTAGCTTTTCTCTCTAGAAATTTCCTCGCTGTTAAAGGAACAGCAGAGGCTAGAAGAATCTGCTACTACAGTCGGTAGCAGCTGCTTTCATGTAAAGCTTTCTCGCGGGGGGGGGGGGGGGGGGGTTAGTTGTGTTTGTTGGAAAACTTTCCAAAGAATTTAGATTCAGCCATTCCCACATCCTTCTATATTTGCTTTCTACTGACATTTGTGTGAGTGACGTTCTGTTGGTTCGTGGAAAATGAATTTTGGAACCATAGCTGAGAAGTCATTAAAAAGTAGAAGTTGTTTTCGGGAAAAAAAAAAAAAAAAAGGCAACATTTGCCAAAAGAAGCGTAGAATTTCCTGTTTTTAATATAAGGAAAACCTCTCAGTCTGTTGGCATATAATTTCTGGAAAAGGCTGGTTTGAATAGCAACCTTAGGAAATGGGAACTTTTTTATCTGTAGACAGCTATAATTGTGCCTTAGAAATCCAAACTCACTCTTTTCTCTCCCCCTCCCCCCCAGTCTATAGATCTCAATGAGAACCTGTCAGTGAAAAATGTCACTGGGAAAACCAATAATTTTATCCTTCTCTGTGAAGCGACCTGGAGGATGGTGTGGACTGCACCCTTAGCAAGTTTGCAGATGACACTAAACTGGGAGGAGTGGTTGATACGCTGGAGGGTAGGGATAGGATACAGAGGGACCTAGACAAATTAGAGGATTGGGCCAAAAGAAATCTGATGAGGTTCAACAAGGACAAGTGCAGAGTCCTGCACTTAGGACGGAAGAATCCCATGCACTGCTACAGACTAGGGACCGAATGGCTGGGCAGCAGTTCTGCAGAAAAGGACCTAGGGGTTACAGTGGACGAAAAGCTGAATATGAGTCAACAGTGTGCCCTTGTTGCCAAGAAGGCTAATGGCATTTTGGGCTGTATAAGTAGGGGCATTTCCAGCAGATCGAGGGACGTGATTATTCCCCTCTATTCGGCACTGGTGAGGCCTCATTTGGAGTACTGTGTCCAGTTTTGGGCCCCACACTATAAAAAGGATGTGGATAAATTGGAAAGAGTCCAATGGAGGGCAACAAAAATGATTAGGGGACTGGAGCACATGACGTATGAGGAGAGGCTGAGGGAACTGGGATTGTTTAGCCTGCAGAAGAGAAGAGTGAGGGGGATTTGATAGCTGCTTTCAACTACCTAAAAGGGAGTTCCAAAGAGGATGGATCTAGACTGTTCTCAGTGGTAGAAGATGACAGAACAAGGAGTAATGGTCTCAAGTTGCAGAGGGGGAGGTTTAGGTTGGATATTAGGAAAACCTTTGTCACTAGTAGGGTGGTGAAGCACTGGAATGGGTTACCTAGGGAGGTGGTGGAATCTCCTTCCTTAGAGGTTTTTAAGGTCAGGCTTGACAAAGCCCTGGCTGGGATGATCTAGTTGGGGTTGGTCCTGCTTTGAGCAGGGGGTTGGACTAGATGACCTCCTGAGGTCCCTTCCAACCCTGAGATTCTATGATTCTAAGCTCGCATAGCACATGTCATAAAAGATCTGGGTTCAACTAAGAAATGGTTGTGTGTGTATATGATTATTGCTGAGCTACTGCTTCTGCACTTCAACTGGATTACATTAAATCAAATGAGATTAGACACTATAAAGCAAAATTTAGGTTCAACTTCCAAACCTCTTCCCCCCCCCCCCCTGGTATCTTTCGATTTATTGCTTTAATGATATTTTGGAATAAAAATTTTAGGGTTTCAAGTTTAAAAATAAATGAATTATGTAAAAGTTTGACTTCTCCAAGAATCCAAGAAAATAGAAGTTTCCAATGAATTGACATGTATCATTTTATTTTCACTTCTGCTTGCATGATGTACTTTCCCCCAGAGCCTTCATTAATATTTAAATAATGGTTGCACACAACATGAAAGGTGAAGGGAGGTTCGTTGTGGGTCTTCACTGGTGCCTGCAGCAGAAAGGCAAGCTTGCAGCATGGATGGCTGTGGATACTCTGTATCCATTCCCAAACCTGTCAGGACATCATCTGAGAGTGAGTCCCTGGCCTTTTGGGTGTCAGGTGTGGAATGCCATCCGCAAATGACCTTGGAAAAATAGTGGTTGGATGCATAGGAACAGTTTGTTCTGGTTTTGTTTTTCCTCCAGACTTCCAAATCTGAACTTGGATTGTAACAATATTTCAGACTTAACTCTCTAAAACTACAATTGTTAGTTTCTGTTACACTGTTGCAATCCTGGTTGAGTCTCCTAGGGGATAGTTATCAGACTGTTAATCGGATTCAACCTTTGGATCTCATGTGCTTCCAAACACAGCTGGGTCTGGGCAGAGTCCAGGTGCTGTCTCTAGCCCTGGGCCTCTCACGCACGCTCCCAAATACAGGATCCTTGTCTGTAACCCTTCCTTGGGACATGAGTCTGCAGTCCAACTACCCTAGGTCCCAGAACCAAATGCTGAACCTCCCAGTCCCTTACGCATGCTCCCACCCAGAGTCCACCTCAATTAAACTGTAATTCCAAGGCACCTACGCTTTGGGAACATGTGGCAGGTGAAGTAAGGAAGATGGGTTTTGCTCAGGAACTTCTTGAACACACACACGCTTTACTCTTAGCACAGGAGAGTTACAGATCTATGGAAAACAATAAACTCCTGGAGGTAATCTGCACTCAGAGTCCTCACTGCTCCTGAGAGCCTTTGTAGGGAGGCAAAGCCCCGCTGGTTCCCATTCCTCCAGCTGTCTTTTTCTGGCAATGGATTGTCCCCTTGCTTAGAGACCATGTTACTTTTAAAAGCAGTCTGAGACACCTTTCCTTTCTCTCTCTTTGCTGCCCCGCCCCTCGGGATTTTCCACGCTCCCAACCCCATTGTTGGTTGCTGGTCAGAGAGTCCTTAAAAGTCAATGGCTCTACTGGAGGTAACCCCGTTGTCCAACCAAAAATAAATCTATTCAGTTATTGATGGACCTTTTTCAACTTCCTCAATTAGTCTGTTCCTGATACAACATGAAAGTTCTAATCCACACTCAAGATTACCATTAAAAATGCCATTCATAAAACAGGAGGAATTCATAAGTTAACAGGCATATTCTCCAAACTGTCTCACACTCTGTTAATTGTGCTAATACTAGGCTGATTTTTAAAACGCCCACTACTGAATATAGTACTTGCTACTATGAGTAGTTCAATTACCTAGAAGGCAAAAGAACTACTCCCAGAACTAAGCTCTATTTGCAGGATCAAAGCCAGATTTTTCCACATGCTTTGCTTCAAGCTCATGAAGAGCCATACTGAATCAATGGGACTACACATGTGGTTAAAGTTAAAGTCTCGGCAGAATGAAGGCCTGTGCTCAGTTAGTCACGTAGGTTTGCAGGATAAGGCCTGTTGCTTGTGCTTAATTTGTTGTGAAAAATCTTAAACAAAAGCATAGCAGAACATCCCTTTTAATAAAGGTTTTTCAAAACAAATTGGGTTGTTCTATGGCTATGAAAACTCGCAGTAATGCTCTTGTTTATCCCTTTTGTGCTGAATGCTTAGTCTGAGTAAATGGGTTTCTTTTTTCTCCCTTGTTTCTCTTTTCATTTGCAGATGGCTGAAAGATATAAATAAACTCATTGCTTTGGGGTTTTTAATGATCCTCTGTATACAACAGCCCAGGTGGAAATCTAGTTTTCTCCCTCCATGTGTCTCTCTTGAGCTTCTATTATTTTTATTAATTTAATTTAACCTTTCAGATGTGTTTAGCATGTCAAAGAAAAGTGTTACCATCACATGCTTCTCTTTGGGCAGCATCAGTTTTCTGTGTAACTTTAGTAAGGGTAGGTCTATACTTACGCGTCGCGTCGAACGCGTCGGATCGATGTTCTGGGTTCGATTTATCGCGTCTTGTCAAGACGCGATAAATCGAACCAGGAAGTGCTCCGTCGTCGACGCTGGTACTCCAGCTCGACGAACGGAGTAGGCGGAGTCGACGGGGGAGCCTGCGCGCCGCGTGTGGACCCCGGGTAAGTGCTTTTTCATTCGAACTAAGGTACTTCGACTTCAGCTACGTTATTCACGTAGCTGAAGTTGCGTACCTTAGTTCGATAGGGGGGGGTAGTGTAGACCTAGCCTTAGACATTAAAACTTTTTTTTTTCTTGAAAGTTAAATTCTAACATACAAAGGGAGAGTATGGCAAATCCAGGTATTGTAAGCTAAATTTTGAAACTTTATTTTAAATACTGGTTGGAATTGCCTCAGCGAATTCCAATAACATGAGCAAATGATCGGTTACACAGAAATGTGAATGTTGACGTGGATGAGTGGTATATGCAAGAAAGACCTCTTGAGGAACGTGTATGTTTGAGACATGCATAAATGGAAAAAAATGGGGGCGTGTAGGCTTAGATGGTTTGATTTGGCTAAAGCACAGTCCTGAGAGTCCGATAGATCAAGATTGAAGGGAGAAGACCAAGAGGCCGACCTATGAAGTAGTGGTGGGATATCCTAAAGCAAGACATGTTAGCATAAGGTGTGTTGGAGGATATGGTATTGAAAAGAGCACTATAACTCCTAGGGTAGATCCCTTTGATGAGATTACAATTCCAGCAATTTATCATTCGCTCCAAAATCTGTTATGTGCTCACTTCTGTTAACCAACAAAATGCTACCTCCTACATACTGATTATGGGGTAGAAATGGTTATATGCTGTCCTCCCCAAAATTTAAATCCATGCCAGAAAAGTCACTCTTCTAATAGTTGAATCCTGCAAACACTTAAGCATGTACGTAATTTCACGAGTAATCCCAGTGACTGAAAGGTCATTATTTACACGTGTGAAGTTATGCACCTATGTGTTTGCAGAAATGGGCCCCTACGATGCACTGTAGCACACTTGCTTAAATACTTGGGAAATGGAAATGCTGTTTGGGGCTATGCAGTGCCACAGATACGGCACTGTATCTTTTCCTGCATGGGGTCTCTGTTTTCTTCCAGCTGTGCCATTTGAATGCTAGCCTGCATTTCCCTCCTGCTTACAGGATTAATATACAAATAATACATCTAGGCAATTCTATAGCACCTGCCACATGAGACAGACATAGGGCTTTACAAAAAATGGGTGAACTCCTGGCTTTACTGAACTCAATGGGAGAATTGCCATTGTTCTTTAACTGGGCCAGGAATTTAACACCATATGAACCCAATATTTCACCTACTAGGTAGGTGATGCTTCATTCAACAGATGGGAAAACAGAGAGAGACAAGACACTGTCAAAACTTGATTTGAGACACCTTGAATTTTCAGAGGTGTTGAGCACCACCCCCAGCTCTCATGACTTCAATGCTCTCTAGTAATTCTTTATTTCAGTGAGTGGGGGATGCTCAACAGCTCTGAAAATCTGTTTCTCCCAGAGTGGACTCACCCAAAGTTACTGGACAATTTTGATAGGTTACAGTGTAGTAGCCGTGTTAGTCTGTGTCAGCAAAAAGAAAATAAGAAAGAAATAAATACTTGTGGCACCTTAGAGACTAACAAATTTATTTCAGCATAAGCTTTCGTAGGTTAGAACCCACTTCATCAGATGCATGGAATGAAACATACAGTATATGTATGTTTCATTCCATGCACTGTATGTTTCATTCCATGCATCCGATGAAGTGGGTTCTAACCCACGAAAGCTTATACTGAACTAAATTTGTTAGTCTCTAAGGTGCCACAAGTATTTATTTATTTCTTATGGACAATTTTGAAAACATAAGCCCAGAGTAACATACCCAGAGTTCATGCTGTTAGACTGGGAAAGTTTTGCTCAGATTCTTGCTCTTAATGAACATAGGTCACAGTGCTGCACAATTTTCATTGTTAATAGGAGCTATTTCAACATTGTTTCCAGCTTCTTTAACATCTGTTGCCTTTGTCATAGGGGGAGCCGTTCTACATTGTTGTTTTTTCAAGCTATATGACTTTTTGAGGAGACTTAATCTTTTTAATCATCGTTAGAGCCAAGTTTAGTTTTTGGGAGGTCCCTTTGGCGAACAGGGAATTTAGAAAAGAGCAACAGACTGATATTCAAGCTTTGGTCAAGTTACACATTGTTATATTTTTAATCTTGTTACAATTCAAGATCACCAACCCTTTAATAATTTTTGTTGCTAACTGATGTGTGTAAGCAGCGAGGAGCTAGAAGAATTATTTAGGTTAGAGCAAGCAAGTAGAAGTACAAGAGATGCAATTTAGCAAGGGAAATTGTAAGGATTTATATTACAATATTGGTTGTTAAACAGAACTCCCCATTAAAATCAATAGGAGAATTTTTTTAATAAACTGATGTCCCAGTACAAATAAGGGTGAATACCTGGAAATGCTTTGTGAACTAGCCCTGGGTTTTTCTAGGGCTCTGTATGACATAGCATGGAAGCCCTCTTCCTAGGGATTAGGTACAGGCACTTGTCACTGGGGGCTGGGAGTGCAGGAGGACTTTACAATCTGGATGGACTGATACACAGGGCATGGATTACTATTCCTTGCAAATGCCCAAACTGGCATCATTTTTTCCAAATGTTACTGTAACACAAGCTCATGCATCCCTTTTCTCATAGGTACCAGATGGCCTCCACCTTCTCCACCCACTGTTAGCTCTCTCTGGCTGCCTCTTTTGCACTATCCTCCACAACTCTTTAAAAATATTGCATCCATGCTTTTCGCTATCTGTATTATCAGAATGCTGTTTGCTGTACAGTGCTAGGTAACACTAGCACCCATGGTCTTGTATACTGAATGGCCTCTTGTGTGGACACTATGTGGAGGACTGGGGATGTTTATTCTTTGCCAAGCTGGAGGTGGGGCAGGGAAAGTTCTAAACCAGGGGTCTCAAACACGCGGTCTGCGGGGCTCCCCGCACCCCCCGCCTCCCCCTTTAAAAAAAAAATATATATTTTTTTTAACCCCCAGGCAGTTCCCGCCGTCAGACAGTTGTTCTGGTGGCGGGAACTGCCTGGGGGTAAAAAATAAAATAAAAAAAAAATGGGCGGGGGGGTGCGGGGAGCCTGGCGGGCCGCAGGGAAGAGCTCCGCAGGCCGCATGGGAAGAGCTTCGCGCTTTCTGTGAGGGAGGGGGGAGGAGCGGGAAGCCGTGTGCACAGGGGAGGAGGCGGAGAAGGGGCGGGGCCTAATGGAAGGGGTGGAGTGGGGGCCGGAGGCAGCGAGGGGGCGGGGTCAGTGATGCGGCCCTCGGGCCAATGCACTAGTCCTCATGCGGCCCGCGTGGTAACTTGAGCTTGAGACCCCTGCTCTAAACAGAAGCTCTACAGTGACGCAGGAAAAGAGAGTAGCTTGATGGGTGGTGCTATTTTATCTACTCTAATAACATTCCTGATGGAGTGTTAGGCTCACAGGAAAAGTGACTTTCTCCTTTCTCGTAGTCCGATGATCTCATCTTTCAGTCTCCTGATCTTCTTTTCCAGTAGTGCTCTTAACCAGGACCGGCGCTATCACTAGGCGACCCTAGGTGGTCACCTAGGGTGCCAGGATTTGGGGGGGGGGCGGTGGGCGGCTGCCTCCCGGCTCCACGCTCAGGGGCTGAGCTCCCGCGGGCAGGGAGGCTGGTTGGGGGGGTGGGGGGGGGAGAGTGGGCGCTCAGGGCTGGTGCAAGGAAGTTTCGCCTAGGGCATGAAACTTCCTTGCACTGGCCCTTGCTCTTAACTGATGCTTAATGCGCAGTATATACACCCCATTTTCTGCATTGCTAGAATGAACATTTTGTCCTTGCCTTCTGTCACTGCTGGATCTGTTGACAATGAACAGAATGACAGCAAATAGTGACTTGGAAGGGAAAGATGGAAGCGGCAAGAAGAAACTCTCTTAATTATAAAATGTTATTGACGAGAAGAGATACATAACTCCATGGCAGTATGTGCACAAATCATAGTCTAGACTGTGCACATACAGCATGAGACAAATGATTTTTTGCTCTAAAATAGGTAAAGGAGAATCTCTGTTAGCTGTCTTCAGTAGTCCCCAGCTGCTAGCACAGCAGTGTACAGACCCAGAACAGGAAGAGGGGACTCTTTTCACCTCCACAAATAATATTTTGGGTTGACCTGCAGCAGAGAAGAATGACTGTCTTGGGGGAGAAGCTCAGACAGTGGTATTGGATGCTTATTCAGCAATCTGACAGCTGCTGTACATCCTGACTAGCTGGGAGTGATAATAGCAAATAAGAGAGGTGCACTTCATTGTGGCAGGAGTTGCAAGTAGGATATTTTGGGGGCGGGGGGGGGGGGGAGGAGGGTTGCAAAATATAGCAGATATGGGGAATTTATTAGTTGTATGATAAAATCTGCAATCTATGTTCCTCTATTAATCTTTTCAAAGAGAGTATATGGATGTACATTTTTTTTTTCTTCAAGTAACCTTGCTCCTGCAATCTGACTCTGTGATTTAAATTCCTTTCCCAGCAATTAGCAATTTATTTCTGTTTCACTGATGGCTACTACACAAAGTAAAAATAGAGAAGGAATTTTGGGTAAGCATGTTTGTATGGCAACTTGTTGTGGGTGGTTGTCACCTAATTGAAATACATTTCTTGGCCATTTGTGATGTGAATTATTATTCCAATTTGCCACTAGAATGAACCTCCTTCTAGTTAGGCTAGGGGATATTTCTCTGTGGATTTCCCAAATGACCATGCAGCAGATAACACTTCTTGTTTTTGTTTTGTTAGTTAAAGCAGCAATTAGATTGAGTGAAGGGCAATATTTCTTGTCTTGTGGGAGCCTGTGACGATTACTATTTGAAATATCTTAACATTAAATAAAATCACACATGTAACAGACTTCCAGCCAAAACAGATTTCATTTTTAGGATGAGGAACATTAAGCAAGAAGGGGGGGTTGAACAAATCCGTATATCCTATCTCCTGGAACTGCAAACCTAAGCAAGTAGATCCAAAATTCCCCCGAAAGACTAATAAATGGCCTCGTTCACCTCCCCACCTCTTCTGATTTGAAATTAAATGCAGGCAATTTTAACTAGGTTTTGTGCAAATTAATTGAAGATCTTGTTTGTGTGATTGTGGGTCTATTTTAAATGGAGGTGTCATGTTTAAAATACTTAATGGTGCAGATGCAATGTGTTCTTTCTAAATGGAAATAACGATTGGGAAGAATTGAGAGCATTACTGATCACTTAAATGTTTCAGCTGAGTGGGTATTAGAACTGTTAAAACAAATGCATCATATTCTGTAGTAGTATCTCCTCCTAAAAATATTGCCAGATTAGTGCTTATCAGGCCAGTAATGCCATGCTCACACCTTCAGGTAACAGTGTGATTCATTTTTTTTTATTTTTTTTTTAATGATAGTGGCTGCTAGCTGTAACTATGGAATGTATTGTCATGGAAACCACACTTTTCTAAATTTACACCGGTGCTGGTGATGAGAGAGACAGGACTTGAAAGAAAATCTGTTTAATAATGAGACAGCCAGGCTGGGAATAAACAGATCAAAGATTCAGATATTTTTGTCATAACATGTATTCTAAATAGGGTCAAGCAATATTTCATATGCTAATCATCAGGACAAGTTGGAAAAGTCCTGCTTTTGTGTTACTTTGGAATAATAGGTCAAACAGAGCATGGGTTATTGATGTTTGGTCAAATAGCATCTCTATAATAAGCTCCCATGTGATCTAATGTGGCGTATAAAACACATTTCAAGACTGTGTGAAATTAAACAATGGCCAGAGTGAATTGAGGACAGTGAACTTTTAGAATCTGTCACTTGCAAGAAAATCTTTAAAAAAATTAGGACTTACAATGGGTTGTAATTTTAACTATGGAGCAATTGATGCTGCTCCATAATACAGTCTCTCTGATCAATTTTGTATCTAAGCACTTTTAATACACACTACTGTAGTATCTAGGTTCCCTGTATGCAAACTGGGAAATCTCAGTTCTATCCTTAAGGAATCAAAACTAATAAACATAAAATATTATTGTATAAAATCATGATTAGTTTATAAGTGAAGAAAATTTCTAAAAGGAAAAGTTAATGATCCAGGATATTAAAACAAAACCAATACTGTTTAAGAAACTAAATCCTATTGTTCCCCGGGGTTTTGCTGAACCCTAAGCTCTTGGTAACTTTACTCTTTGCGAGATGGTGTTCAGGAAATAAATCAATGGGGACACTGCCATCCAGCTGATAGATAATTGATGCAAGCAGGCAAACAAAAGTGCTTTCACTCCAAGCTTCTACTTTATTTAGTCTCCAGCACTTGCACACATCTGCAACTGGTTAGCATAGCACCCCAAATCACCCCTCAGATTCATATTTACCCATAGTCTTGAAGAGGTCTAGAGTGGATAACAATAGATGTCCAGTGGCCAGCCTTCTGTCTGCAGGGGGAACTGGAGAGGTGTCCAAGCGTTCAAATATCCCCGAGCTCATATTTCTTCCTCTTTATATCCAATTTGTTAATATTGCATAGCTTGCTCATCAACCCTCCCCCCCCGCCCCCCAACCCTGCTGAATAGAAGCTACGTTAAGGGTGGGGATTTCTAGCCTGTCAGAGAATTTTCCATCAGTCGGGCAGGGGAACTTTCCATCAGTTGCCCAACTGTATAGCAATAGTTAACTATTGCCAGACTTTCCATCATGCAAAACCGCATGTTTCGGAGAAATAAGTCCAGTCAGGAGGGCATAGGGTCATGTTCACTCCTCAAGGTTACTCTCCTCTCCTGGTCTGTTAGTTGTGCTAAGACCTCCTTTTAGCTGCTTTTGACAATAAGCATAACTGGTATTTCAGCTGATGGCAGTGGTTTAAGCATGTTACTGGGCTCTGGGTTATCAAAAATCTGCACCTCTACTTTCAGATTTTTTTATTAGCCAGGATGGGTAAGGAATGGTGTCCCTAGCCTCTGTTTGTCAGAGGGTGGAGGTGGATGGCAGGAGATGGATGTTAGGTTCACTCCCTCTGGGGCACCTGGCATTGGCCACTGTCGGTAGACAGGATACTGGGCTGGATGGACCTTTGGTCTGACCCAGTATGGCTGTTCTTATGTTCTAAATTACATAGGAAAGATCCAGTTCTGTACTTATTTATTTTTAGTTATTGTACTGCTCCCTCTACATTGTGGCCTCCAGTCAGCATAAAGATCAAGAATTAAAATATAATCTAGTTACAAATTCTCTAATATTTACTCAGAGAATTCTTTGAAGCACATCCATATTTGTACTTTCATTTTGCCGTAAGTGTTTCTATAGTCTGTTGTGAAGCACATTCTGTGCTCACTTAAGCTCCGGTCCCTCACAGAAAATATTCCAATCATCTCTTCAGAATACACTGACAATTGTCAGGGAGACAAAGTGCTCTCATTTAATCAGAAAGAGCTCATAGTGTGATGAGCAGAGCCTCATAAGTTACAAATGGTAAGGTCAAGTCACTATTTAAACAACTGCTGGGACTATTTCACTGTCAGCTGTGAAAGTGCTTAAACTGCCCTTTCCCCCCCCTTTTTTCTCCTTCTTGCTTTTTGTATTTACACTTCTATTCAATTTTTAACACAAAGTTAAAAAATTACAGCTACCAGATTGACTATCCACATGCTTCATTATATATTTTGATCCGTTGCTACTGAAATTGTGGAAATACGACCACTGCTTTTACTGCAGCCAAAATATTATAGTTCCCCTAAACTCCTGTAATGGTTAAATTCCCGAAACACTGGAGGCTAATGTGTCGAATGTTTAAAGGTTACATTATTGAATTATCGCTGCCTCATCTGTAGGTACAGAACTTCAAGCAGAGTTTAAAGGGGTGTTTTGGTTTTTTAAGCTTCATACTCGCTTTCCATGTAGCTTCATGTATTTTTTTTTTTTCAGTGTCTCCTGCAATCCATCAGACTGTCTATTTGCAAATTTGTGCCTGGAGAAAGCTCCCATGTGGCAGGCGAGGATTGGGTAAATGCTACTTGTAACAGTGTTTTCTCCCATTGCAAACTCCAGCAGCTGAGATTTTCAGCTTTGAGTACAGTTTGTTTCATGCTGAGATTCATCTTTTTGGAGAAAGCAAAGGTCGTAGCTTCTATGGAGTTGCAATTCAATAGATCCTTTTTCTGGGGGTTGGAGGAGAGGGAATCCTTATTGGAATGCATATTGATAAAGGCTGAAGATTGTGTCTCGTTAGATAAGTAGTTTTTTTTTTTTTTTGTTATTTGTTTTTCCCCTCCCCACAATGACTATGTATTGCAGCAACTCACTGGCTTTTTACCAAATCAGGAGCTGCAGTATTTTTCTTCCGATGGAATAATTTCAGCCCACTTGAGCTAGCATGACAATCTTATGTGATTGTTATGAGTAGGCGTTTATATCCTTTTACATGCTAATGCTGCCACACCTGCTATTCCCCCTCATTTCCATTTTTTCCCTTCAATGTAAAAACTAATTTCCCAGTGGAAGGGAAACCCTGAGATTCATGATCAATGCTGCATCATTGATTCATCAACAAAGAAGGGGATGGCTGAATGGGACACAGGTAGAGATTCAAGCAGGCTGCTTCTGACTAGCAAGAGAAGATAGCTGTTGAGCAGCATATGTTGCCACTCCATGTGCCGTATCAGCTACTTGTTTTTATCTTTCAGTAGGCTGCTACTACTGCAGCACTAAAGGAATGTGCCCTATTGTTAAAAATCCTGACTGCTTTACACCAATGATTTGCCACTGCAAAGTTGCATGCACCAACAACACTTTATCGTTGATGTTTGGATGCAAGGTAGGACACGGTTAATGTATTTAAATGCATGCTGTAACTCCTTTGATTATCTGTGCTATTTTATTTAATGCCTGAATAGGGATATAGATAAGATTCAGAGCAAATTGGAATATGTTGGCTATATGGTAGGGTTTACAGTATTGATACATTTCAGATGTTCTAGGAAATCCAGAGTAAGAAAAGGTTTCCTTCATTTCTGTGATAGTACAAGTACAGATTTACATAGGAGAAACAATTGGACTATAGAATTTGTTTTAGACTTCATTATATACGGCTAACAAAGGTAACTAAATCATTAATCTCTCACTTGCCCAGCTTCATTGCATTTGAAATGTATACCCGTTATTCTGAAACCCTGAACTAAGTAGAAATGTATCTACTGTTTTCATTGATATTGGTGGTGGTGCTCCTAATGAGACTAGAAATGATGAAGTATGCAGCTCTGCACTTCTGTATAATAAATAAAGTAAGCTCATAAAACCTTTTAAAAAGTCTGCAGAAGGTGACAAATGCATATTTAAATGTTTTCTTTTGGGGGCTGGACAATCAATTAAATTTAAGAGAAATTCAGTCAAAAGGTGGCGTAGTAATCCAGAGAAGTTCATTTTTGGATCTATAAAGGAATCCCACCTCTAATTTTGCAAAGAAGGTGTTGGGTTGGGTTTTTAATTTTTTTCCTTAAAGAAAATTCTGATTTTACATTTTCTTGTACCCATTTTTGCTCATTATTCTTTTACTAAAATTTAATAGACATGTCTTGTTAACACAAGACTTATTAGCTTTGGAAAAAATAAGTTTGGTTCTTGGATCATTGGAGCATCCACCATGAAATTGTAGGGGGTGCAGAATTTTTTTGCCAGTTCCTATGCACAGCTGTCTGTGTTAATAATTACGCAAACCGTTTTAACGCTGTTCTGTTTACTAAAAAGTACAGTGATCAAATAACTCCTTGGTGCTACTAAAAAGAGTTAAGATGACTGTTCAGGGATGATTACACCTGCATGGATTTTTCAATTCTCATAAATGGCTGTGTCCATTGAAATATGCCAGTGCAACAAACCTCATTTAGAATAGCAACATAACATTACTTTGGAGTTACCATGAAATACCAAAAAATGTCCTGAAATACTAGATAGTAACTCCATAGAATATGGTCATAATATAGATGAGCTAGTATTTCTAAATGTAAACTAAAGGTTAATGACAGCTAGATTACCTAAAGATTAAGAATACTGTATCAAGCATAGTATAGTTTTTTAAAACTTAATAATAACCATTTACAAGTGTTGGTGTATCTACCTTTCTACCTCCATACGTGTTTTCTAGGTATTTAAGGTGTTGCCCAGCATGGGAAGAGCGTGATCACTCTGTTCATATTCCAGAACACAAAAGAACACAAATGAAAAGACACAAAGATGCTCTAATTTTAATTGCTGTGTCATGATGCCACTAATGATGTGAACAGTGTTGACAGTTTAACAATTTATAAGCCTCTTCAAATTTCTTCATAAAAGCAATTAATGTTTCTTTTTCATTTTAACTTCAAAACTGATTGTGAGTGTTAAATTATAATTTAATAAAGGTGAATTATTAGTCAGGGGAAATTAAATGCAAGCCACCAATCTAATAAGGTAGGCCAACGGCCTAGGGACCAGCATCCAATTTGTATTCCTGCCCGTAAGCATGATTTTCAAAGGATGTTCTTTGAGGCTCTTAAGCTCTTTCATGATTTTCAGATCCTGTTACGAAGCAGGAGAATAAGATTAATGTTATTTGTTTAGAGCTGCAGGCTTATTACGTTAGTCACAGTGTGGTGTTTTTACTTTAAGAAACCACATTATGAATGAAATAACTTGGGGGGAGGGAGAGAGAGAAGAGGATGGTGATGCTAAAGAATGATGCTAAAGAACCTAAGTGTAATGCCTTGTGTTGAACTCACCCTAGACAAGTCAAATTTGTACTTACTTGACACTGTCACCACACAGTGTGTAGTACAGTGGTAGACATACAGATATTTGACATATCACTGACTCCACCTTCTGTATCACAGCGAAGACCCCGTAAAATCCCAATGTACGAAACCAGACCACTTTGCTGCTCTCTGGGCATACTGTACCATTGTAATGGTGGCTCATATTTAATATTTGGAATGGTTGGATTATTTTGCAAGGGTCAGCTATTCCTGGCTTGCTGTATTTAAAATAATTTTCTGCCTATCTCACTGGGGCTGTAGGATAAGGATAGGAACATAGTAATCAGATGTGAGAACTTCTATTGGATCATAAGGTCACTTTCTTTGCCAATATCGGGTATTGTCTCTGACAGAGGATGTACCATGTCCATCCTTAAGAGCATGGCTAGACGTTTGTTGCATGTTCCTCAACTCTATGGTCTGCATTCTCTCCTAGATCTATTGGTTCAGGTCTAAAAGAGCAGGGGAACTAAAGGGGAACTAAAAGCCCAAGAGCCCCTTCTTCACTCCAACCCCTCATCCCCGGCCCACCTCAGAGCCTGCACCCCCAGCTGGAGTCCTCACCCTCTCCCATCAGCAAGGACTTACCTTGCTCTTTTTGCCCAAAGCTGCTGCTGCTCCTCCTTTTGTTCTCCGTCCCACCTCTATGCATAGACTATTTTTTTTCCAAGTCACTTTGCTTTGGGCTCATGGTTTAAAGACACAACTAGTTCTTTATATTTAAGGGTATGGATTGTTGCCATTCCCAACTGGAGATGGTTTTTGGAAAAGTATTCACTTATGCTGCATAAATCTGGAGTAGCTCCAGATGAGTCTAGCATTAGTGATGTAAAAGATGATCTCTTCTAGGAACACACGACTAATCAATTTACAACAAAAGGTAAAATCCCAGACTCTAGTTGTGTATGTGTGGTGAAAAAAATGGTTTTCCATTATCTCATCATAAAAAAAGTCAGTACTCCAGTATATACTGTTCTTTCAAGAAGGAATTCAAAGTTCAGACAAATATCTCCATGTTGGAAAATAAGCAAGTCAGATAACAAATCAGAGTATAGCAAATATATACTGAATAGAAACAAAGAAAAATCTCCTCTCTGAAAGACTGCAAGTTTTAAAACTGGAATGTTCCTAATACTTTTTATTTATAGCTTTGTGCCCTAATGTTAGCAGGGGCATGGTCTCACTTGTGGGGAACTTTCCTGGCTTATACACTACCCTGGTGGAATTGGCTAGTGAAAGGATCTGAGTCCTCACTCCCTTTACCCAGAGGCCTGCCTGACTTTGGGCTCCCCTTCTACTTTCCTGTGTGGCAGAGTCCTCGCAACCCCAACAAGGCCTTGCCCAGGATCCCTGGGCAGCGACGCCGACTTCCGTCGGCGCCGCTGGGTGCTGATGCCTGGCGTCGGGGGCGGGGCCCCGCCCCCGAAGCCCCGTCCCTGATGCCGGGCGACGTTGCGGGGCCCCGACACCCCGCAACATCTCCTGGTGCTGAGGTGAGCTGGGCGCAGGCCCCGGGGCTGGTGGGGAGCTGGGCGCAGGCCCCAGGGCTGGTGGGGAGCTGCCAGTGGGTGCTGAGCACCCACCAATTTTTCCCCGTGGGTGCTCCAGCCCCGGAGCACCCACAGAGTCGGCGCCTATGTCCCTGGAGAGCTCAACCCCCAGGGGATTAGGGTGTCCCCACTGCAGGGTACTCTCTCGGCTCTGGACACTTCCCTGACCCACTGATCATTGCATATAGGTCAACAAATATAATTTAATAAACAGCAATCAGTTTTTAAAAAATAAGGAAAAAATGAGAGAGGTTAAAGGAAAACACATAACCCTACTCTGTGGCATGGGGACATCACAAACAGCCATCTCTGGAATGTAAGGGAAGTTCAGTCTCTCGTATGTGCCAGGCCTCCCTCCTGGGCCCTGGCTGTACTGCAGGCATGCTGCTCTTGTGGTGGGCACGTCTTCAGGCTCTGGATGGCAGGATCCTTCTTCCCAGCATCAGCGCCCCCTGTCGGGGTTATGATCCCCCTCCAAGTCTGGCCTGCAAGGCCCCTTGGCTGATGGGATCTCCCTGCGCTGGGCCCTCTGCCCAGCCCCCCCTTCCCCATCATACTCCCCAGCTGTAGGGTTGCCAACTTTCTGATTGCATAAAACTGAACACCCTTGCCCTGCCCCTTCTCTGAGGCCCTGCCCCCAGCTCACTCCATTCCCCCCTCTTTCTGTCACTTGCTCTCCCCCACACGCGCTCATTTTCACTGGGCTGGGTATGGGTTGTGGGAGGGGGTATGGTCTCTGGGCTGGGGGTGAGGGCTATGGGCGGCGCTTACCCCAGGTGGCTCCCAGAAGCGGCGACATGTCCCTCCAGCTCCCGGCCAATGGGAGCCGTGGAGGTGACATTTGGGGCAATGCCTAGGAGCTGCAGGGACATGCAGGCCACTTCCAGGAGCCACACGGAGCTGGCCACTGCGGCCAACTGGACTTTTAGCAGCCCTGTCAGCAGCGCTGACAAGAACCGCCAGGCTCCCTTTTCAACTGAAAGTTCCAATAACAAAATGGACGCCTGGCATCTCTCCCAGCTGCTCACCACAGGTGGCTCTGGAGTGCCCCAGCTTCAGCTCCACACTGCCTCAGTGCTGCTGCTGCTGCTTTACCTCCAGCATAGTGTCCTGGGCTGCTTCTCTGGCCCCTCTGGTTCTGGTTGCTGCAGCTCTGCTCCCAGCATGGATCTGCTCCCTGGGCTGCTTCTTTGGCCCCTCTGCCTGCTGCTGCTGCTCTCTCCTTAGCTCAGCACCACTCTGGACTAGGCAGCCGCAGCTCACGTGGAGGATGGGACACCCAGCCTCTTGACTCCCTCATTAGCCTGCCCACCCTGTCAATCAGGCTGCCCTGGAGCATTGGCCTCTCCCTATTGCCCCTGGGGACTGTCTCAGGGTCCTGATTTCCCATCGGCCCTTCCCCTTTCTTTTGGTACTGGGAGCTAGCCAACCAACCCCGCAGGAAGCACTTTAGTAAGAGGCTAACAGTGCCTTTACACTAAGTTAGAACCAAATTTTGGGTCTGCACCATCATATCCCCTTTCTTGCTACCCTCAACACAGTGATTTTATAGTTTTCTGATTCCTGAGACGGGGAGCCGTGGGGAGTTTTCTGGAGAAAGGGTGGGGTGTGGCTGCAGGTACCTTTTTGAGAACACATGCACAGTGACCCAGCTATACCATATGCTGCATGGATATTCCTGAGAATGGAATAATCTGTGTGGCATGCTGGACAGCTTGACTTCTGGGCCTGTTTTCATGGAAATTGGTATGTGGCCTGTTTTTGGCCAGTCTTACGGACTCTTACTTTCAAAATGCAGAAGGGTTCAAAGTAATATAATTTGAAAGGCAGGACAGCATCTCTGTGTCTTAGGTACTTGTATTGTCCCCCGGGCCCTGAGTGCACCTTAGTCCTCAGTTTATTTATCCTCAGAATGCGTCTGTGAAGTAGGAAAGTCATTATACAGACAGGGAACTGAAGCACAGAGATGGTACCAGATTTTTAAAGGTATTTAGGTGCTAAAACAAGCATACAGGTACCTAAAGGGATTTTCAGAAATGGCTAAGTACTTAACTCCCATGGTCTCACACACACAATCGGCTGGAACAGGGGCTGATCCTCATAGATTCATAGACTTTAAGGTCAGAAGATACCATCATGATCATCTAGTCTGACATCCTGCACATTGCAGGCCACATAACTTCATCACCCACTCCTGTAATAGACCCCTAATCTCTGGCTGAATTACTGAAGTCCTCAAATCATGGTTTAAAGACTTCAAGTTGCAGAGAAGTCACCATTTGCACTAGTTTAAACCTGCAAATGCCCCATGTTGCAGAGGAAGGCAAATAACCTCCAGGGTCTCTGCCAGTCTGACCGTGGGGAAAATTCCTTCCTGACTCCAAATATGGTGACCAGTTAGACCCTGAGCATGTGAGCAAGACCCACCAGCCAGACACCTGGGAAGGAATTCTCTGTAGTAACTCAGAGCCCTCCCCATCTAGTATCCGATCCCTGGCTGTTGGATATATTTGCTGCTAGCAGTTGCAGATTGGCTAGATGCCATTGTAGGCAGTCTTGTCATACCATCCCCTCCATAAACTTACCTGTGTCTCCCAAGTCCTAGGGTAGCACCCTAACCAGGGGATCATAATTCCCCTACAGTTCAAGTCATGTTTATCACATAAGAGTAGATGGCTTAGGCCTCAATTCAGCAAAGCACTGAAGCACATGCCTAAGTCCCATTGAAGTCAAGGGGACTTAAGCACATGCTTAATTGTAAGTATAGGCTGCACTGAACTGGGGTCTTTAATAAGTAGTTTAATGTGGATGTACTGTTACCTCAGGCCTATTACCATCTGTTAACTTTGCTCTTCTGTGGAGTGCCAGAAAATATTTCTGTTTGAGATACTTCTTGTGCTGTCATTTCAGTTACATCTCTTGACTCTTATATAGAGGTGATGTTTTGCTTGTTCACTTTTTCCTGTGTACTTTGTAGGAAAATGTATTGGAAATTCCAGCAAAAGATGCACATGGGCCTCTTATTAGCTGAGTTTGATGGGAATTTTGAGGAATCATGCTTTCCTTTTTATTTAGGGCTAGTTTGTGTCTGGCCATAGCACAGTTGTGGATGGCAGAAACCTCTCCCCTTCTCCCTTGCCCATGCAAATTTATTACCTGCAGCTCTCTGGGAGAGCAGTTGAGTCCAGTCATAGACTGTGCATTTCTTTTTTAATCACTAAGCAGAAATGTTCAGCTAATCCCAAACTCTCTCACTCCTCCAAAGGTGCAAAAGCCCCAACTCCCCAACTGCCTGATGGGACATTAGGCCAGTTTATGTGCAAAGACTTACATTTGTGCCTAGACTAAAGCACATGAATAGGCAAATATAACTCAAATGAGGCCTTTGATTTCCCACAACATTGTACACTCAATATCCTCCTCCTGATCAGGAGGTTGGTAGTACGCCCCCTCCCGCCAAACTAATATATTTAAATACCTAAATAGTATCTAAAAATAAAACTAGTGGAGTAACACATGGCAGATTAATCTGTAAATCCCAAATTGAAGCTTCTCTTGGTAGAAGCCATTTTCTTTGTCAGCTCAACAAGCTGGTCAATTTGAGAGTTATAATAATGGGTAATAAAAGTAAACCTTTAAATAACTAAATAAAGGTTTGATTTGTTGAATCTGATGGAACTATCCAAGGTGGCTTATGAGTGTCAGTACTTACTTGTGAACATGTTTCAGTTCTGGTTTTGGGTTGCGACTGGAAACGAGGTGGTGTGAGAATAGATATTCCTGGTCACACCTGCTTCTATGGTCCACTATTGGAGACTGATAAATCATATTAGGTTCCAGAATGCTCTGAGGGAGTTTACTGCCTAGTCCTAGACTATCAGAGTGAGTCCAGTGGAACATAATTGTTATGCATAGCAGATAATACACAGAGTGGTACCTGGAAGCCTCCTTCCACATATCAACTTTGTTAGGTCAGCATGGTTTTTAAAAAACTGCTCAGCAACAGCTGTAGTTGCAGGGGAGAAAGCTGGATTGCCCATGGCAGGAGACTGATTATGATCAGCTATGTCACAGAGGATGTGTGCATTCTTATGCAGTAACAGTGGTAAAGGCAGAGTTTCCTCTCTAGCGTAGCATCCATGAAAGCTAACTTGGGTCATAAACCCACATAGTCTCAGCTGGCTATGCCTCTTGCTATGAGGTATTGTTGAATTTTCTTAGATAATGGCAGTCGGGTACAGACTGAGGTGGTATTAACTTACAGAAATGTAAAAAGGGATGCGTATTCCCTAACAACTTAAAAATACATCCTAAGTGCAGTGGTACAGTTTAAGGCAGATAAAGTGAGCCAGGCAGCGTAAACACTGGCGAACAAATAACTCCCACTTTCAAATGCCTGCAGGGAAAAGATGAGCTTTATGGGGCACTCGGAAGGTCAACAGGCTCAGGCTCTTTCAGACTGGGGGAGTGAATTCCAAAGTCAAGGGGCCCACATGGGAACACCCTGCCAGCAGCCCTCTTGTCATATCTATAGGGCTCCAGCTTGAGTGCCTCTGCTGATCTCAACCATAGGAGTGTGATATAAGCAGAGACAATTGTTCAGGTCCTAAACCATTAATGGCTTTAAAGAGCAAACCCAATACCTCATACTTCACTGAGAAACCCACATGAAGCCAATGTCTATCACGGCACACTGGTTTAATATGGTTGTGGGAAGACAAAGTGGGCAGATGTGTCTTTGTGCTTGCTTCAGTTTCCACGCAGTTTTAAGGTGTAGCACCATGTAGACTACTTTGCAGTTTCTAATCTTGAGGTGAGAAAAGCATGGCTGATGGTTGCAAGTTCTGCATCCAACAGCTGCAACCTCCTGGCTGTTCATAAGTGGTAAAAAGCTAACCTGACTTATCATTGCTGCTAGCTGCTCATCTTCTAGCAATCCCACTAGATACCCCCCCCCCCCGATCATGAACCTGACCAACAAATGGCAGAAAAGCTCCCTTAACCAAAGGGACAGATATAATTCATGCCATAGCATCTGGTTGCTTTCCTCAGCCATCTAACATTGCTTCAGTCTTGTCTGGATTGAGCTGAACCAGCTGGCTCTCAACCATGACCCAGTGTTGCCCAGACATTAAGTAAAATCATTGACTATTTTGGCTGGGTCAGGTGAAATGGAGGTGTAAAACTGTGTTATCAGCATACTGAAAATACTGCCGCCCATCTCTTCTCACTATTCTGGGTACATGTAAACAAGAGGGATGACTGGCTATAACCTTGTAGAATGCCATGTGAGAGCGCCCTCAGAGAGGAGAGTAGTGTCCAATTGCTACCTTCTTGAGAATGTTCACAAGGAAGGAATAGCCACTCTAAAGCCTCCCCATACACCCCTGCTGTGATCCACAGGCAAGTCAACGTGACCTCATGAATAATGGTGACATTTGGCCACTCGGGGGTGGCGGCCAGGGAGGCGGGTGATATTGAACTGGGAAGAAAGAATTGTACCATACACCAGAGTAGTACTATCAACGTCACCTATGGAGTAACTTGTGATTCTGAATGCTTGGAGTTGGCAATCTTGCCTTCTGCAAAATAATTCAAGCTCTTGTCACCCCCATGCTTAATTGACTTCAAAAGTAATATTTTAAGTAATCTGGCACCTCTATATAGTGCTGAATGGCACCTCCGGAGTGGCGTGGGCCACTGAGAACACACATCTGTGCATGAGTCTCAGCTTCTGGCTGTAACTCATTGCGTTGGTGATTACTTGGAGGTGTGGGGAAAATTCAAAATGGTTTGGAAGGTGGCTTCCTGATGGGCCATCTCACCATATATTCCATTACAGCAAACACAATTGGCTGTGAGGTTCATGAGGATGATTCTTAGGTTTGAACATGCTGTAGCCAGCAGCATTTTCAGCTAAAAATGTCTTTTTGCTTTTAGAAGTGACTCTTTGCCAGCCACTTGGTAGGGAGCTTAAGAGCACAATGAGGCCCATTGGTTTTGTTCTTACTAATTTGTGTTGTTTAATCTCCCTAACTAAATTCCTAGCTGCCACCGCACTAGGCACTATAGAAATTGTGACTGAAATGTCAACGATGTCGTAGGCTAAGAAGCTTGCATATTCCTTTAAAAATAAATACTGTGGAGCTAGTAGAATTTGCAATTACTACTAATTGATGGGAATGAGACAGAAACTTCTCCAATGGGAAGGTTATTCCATAAGTGTCTCCTTTGGGACTTTTTGCACCTTCATTTGAAGATAGTTGGTACTGGCCACTGTCAGAAACCAGAGACTGGAGTGGCTGAACCACAGGTCTGATCCCGTGTATAAATTCATATGTTCCTCCCATCACAGCTAGCACACTTGTTGGCAGTCTCAGTAATGGAATCTGATATTCCCCCCCCCCCCGCCCCCCCAAAAAAGTGCTGAGCACCCACAAATTCTGAGTCAATGGGAGCAGAGGACTTTGTACAGCACCTCTTAAATATAAATTTTCTACCTGATGCAGGAGTAGTTGTCAGGCAACTGCTCTTCTGTGTTTCCCTCGGGATGCAAAATGTTAGTGACTTGCTGTGATCTCTCACAGAGACTGATTTGTTCTTGTTTCCCTTAATTTTAAAATAATTCAGAAAATCCTGGCATTTAGACAGATCCTTTCACAAACGCAAACATTCAGTTGGGAGGTAGAAGTGGATTAATATATAGGCTCATGAGAAATGCTGTAGCATTCAACTAAATCTATTGTTGAGGTTCAGCAGAATTTTGTTTCCTTTCGCACCCATTATGTTAATACTGTGGAGGATTTACGCCTGTATCCTTCACTTACAGGAAGGGATAGATGGTCTTGTGGTTCAGGCACTTGACGGGGACTCAGGAAATCCTGGATTTTATGTCCCACTTAGTCACAGGTTTCCTGTGCGACTTTGGGAAAGTTGACTGTGCTACCTGCTTTCAGCTATCAGCGGATGTAGCAAGGCCAAATGGCTGTTCTCACACTACTTTCAGCCAAAGCAGAAACAAGAAGTTTCAGAAATTTCAAGGCAGTTTTTCACAAAATCACCAACTCAGTTCAGAGGAATCATCAATGTTTGAATAGGTCAGTTAATGATACGGTGAATGTGACACTGCTGTGTGCAGCGGCCACAGTCTATCATCCTGACCAATATTGTCTCCTTGTTCTCATACTTGTACTTTCTCACTTGTACTTTCCCTGTTTGTCTCTTGTTTTACACTTTGTAATCTCCCTTGGGCAGGAACTATCTATCTTTGTTATATGTTTGTACAGCACCTAGCACAGTGGGGTCATGGTCCATGATTAGGATTCCTAGACAGGGCTTTGGAGCCGAGCCTGGAGCGTGGAGCAGCTCCGGAGCAGTGGAGCTGCAGGCTTTTGCCTGGAGCTGGAACAGAGCCGGAGCACAACTCCAAAACACTGTTCCTAGGTGCTATGATAGTGAAAATAAATAATAATTTAAGAATATTGAGATGCAGTAACTTTGTGAACATTTTGTGACCTGGTTAGTAGATGGAGTTACTGTACTTTGGGCAATAAAACGTCCCCGTGTGAATGTATTGATTGGGATTGTGGGAAGAACAAGCCGGAAGGCAACAAAATAGTTTAGGTGGGAAACCTGCTTAGGCAAAGATGGCAATTTGCTGGAAGTGTATTTTTACTTTTGTTTGCTCACAACACTTTCTGTCTTTATTCTTTATACTTGGTATCACTTAATCCTACGTTCTCTTGTTAAATAAACTTGTTTTACTTTCACTATAAACCAGTTAAACACTTAGATTGAAGTAAGTGCGCTTTGTCAAACCTCAGTTAGATTAATGAGCGCAGTGTATTGCCCCTTTAAAGGAGCAACATGCTGGGAATGTTCCAGGAGAGGGCTGGGAGATGAGTCTGGAGAATTTGTCAGTTGGCACTCAGTTACCTGCAATTGTTACCTGCAATGCAACATTTAGACTGGCAGAGTCCTGAAGAGTTTGCTGGCAAGGCAGAAAAGCTGGTGTATCAGGGAGTTGTCACACAGCTTAGCAATAGCAAAACTCTCGCTGAGGCTGAGCGGTAACACAGTAATTTACACTTCTGGGAACCCCAGCAGATTATCACCATTCAGACGGTTTGGGGGAAATTCAGAACTAGGAGGGTGTTGGGGGTCATCCAGCAAAAAGTAGCTTGGACTGGTGAAAGGCAGGCTGTGACCTACAAGCTTGTATGCGTCTGTTGGTGTTGAGGCTGTGAGTCACAGCAGCATAGCATTGAAGGCACCCAAAACTGCAGGGCAGGTGGTGACACAGCCCCTTACTGGTCTGGGATGAACCCCACAACATCACAACTATTATACATCTCAAATGGGAATTTGCATGTTTTCTTGCTGTTGTCTCAGATCTTTAATTCTGCTTGAATAGGGTTTTTTAAACTTGTATGATGTGAAAATTACATCATAAGACAGAATTATGATACATAAATATATTTAAATGACAATGTCCGCAAAACAGAAAATTTTCATGGGATAATGTTCTTCTGACACTACAAAAGTAGTTTTTATACTCCCCAAAACAGTATTCAAAATACTTATTTGATGGTAGAGGACATTTTAAAAAATGTCTATTTTGTTGATTTTTATTATATCAATTTTCCTTTTCTAGATGTAAGTATTATATAAAATACTGGTGCGGTACCAAAGTATAATTAACATATTCATTATGGGCTCTATTTTGCAAAGAGACTTACAAGTACAGGCCCTTACTTCTGTTGATTCCAGTGGCACTCTTTATGTGAAAAGGGTCTTGCTTCCAGATCTCTTTGGAAAATTGCAGCCTGTGAGGGGGAGAGAGAATGGTCTTGTGGTTATGGTATTGGACTAGATTGCAAGAGTGTGCTTTTCCTGTCTGTACCTTAGATCTCTTGTGCGACCTTGAGCAACCATTTCATTTTTCTGTGATAGCGTGTCTGCACCACACAGAATTGGAAGGGGTCAAAGTGGCAGGGTAGGCCTATTAACTCCACAAGCTGCACCTGGAGGAAGAGCAAGGGAACAGGGAATTGATTTCAAGCAGACTCAGCTGGGCAGGAAAATGCAGGGCCTATAAAGCCAGGGAGCAGGCAACAGAGTCAGCAGTCACTCACTGGAAAGATCAAGTAGGATTTGGAGCTGGTACATCCCGAGAAGTGGGGCTAGAAGAGTAGGAAGCAGTCTAGGGAAGGAGCAATGAGGGCTGGGAAAAGAAAGCCCATAAGTGTTGGTTTGAAAGCCCCTGGACTGAAACCTGGCGTAGAGGGCAGCCAGGCTACCTGAAGTAGAGGCTGGTTTCCCTACCAGCAAATGAAGGAGTGGCACCTGAGGCAATTAATGGGAAGACTGCCTAGCATTGCTGAAGGAAAGACTTTTTGATATGCCCCAGAAGGGGGTGATGCTGAGTGATCTGGCTGGATGGCTGAGTAATGAAGAGGACACTGTGGTTCCAGGAGTGAGAGAGGGGCTGCAGACCTGAGAGAGAATGAGTAACAGTGTGTGACTGCAAGATAGGATCACCAGGTGTCCAGTTTTCAAAAAGAGACCCTGGTGGCTCCAGTCAGCACAGCCAACCGGTCCATTAAGTCTGGTCAGAAGTGCTACAGCAGGCTAGTACCTGCCTGTCCTGGCTCCGCGCTGCCCCCTGTAAGCAGCCATCAGGTCCGGCTCCTAGGCATGGCAGCCATGGGGCTCCGTGTGCTTCCCCCGCCGCAAGCACTGGCTCCGCACTCCAATTGGCTGGGAACTGGCATGGAGTCAAGATAGGCAAGAAGCCTGCCTAAGGGCCGTCCCCCGCCCCTGCACTGCTGACTGGGAGCTGCCAGAGGTAAGCCCATGCCGAAGCCCCCCTGCAAAACCTGGAGCCTCCCCAAAACCTGGAGCCCCCTCCTGCACCCCAAACCGCCTCATCCCTGGCCCCACTCCAGAGCCTGCACCCCTGATGGAGCCCTCACCCCCTGGCACTCCAACTCCCTGCCCTACCCCAGAGCTAATCCACAGAGTGGCCAGGAGGAGGCACCATATGTGCAGTGAGTGGAGTGCCCTTTTCCCCATCTGTAAAATGAAGATAACCATACTTCTGTCTCACTGAAGTGCTGTGAGGCTAAATTCCATACAGCAAAAGCCTGTAAAAACAAACGTCATAAACAGGTGGTTGCATTCTGACTTGATGAGAGAATGGCCATATTCTCTCCACTGAGCTCAATGAAATTGTACCTACTTAAATTATTAACTGGTTGAAGCATGTGGGGCCTGCCAATCACACATAGACTCGTTTAGAAAGATGGTTTAAGTTCAGTGAATTAGACTTTTTTTTATTTTTAAAAAAAAGGTAATGAGCAATTGTCCACCATATGATTTGACTTGTATATTCAATTTATTACAACAGATGCCTGGTATATATTGTAATTTTTTTTTTTGGTTTTTAATGTATAATTATGTCACATTCACTATTTCTGAGAGATGTTCATCTGGCAATAAAATGCCAGGAAATTTTGTAGAGAGGAATGCCGTGGCCCATGTTAAACATTGTTATAGAACAATCACCTTTTTATAAATGTTAAGGAAAGAGAGAGTGGGGGGAGGGAGGGGTGTTGCCTCAATACAGGACCAGAAGCCAGGAATTCCTGAATTCTGTTCCTGGCTCTTCTAGTGATTCCCTCTTGTGTCCTTGAGCAAATTTTGCCTTGCTTACCATCTCTATCTGGGAAATTGGGTTGTTAATACTTACCTCACAGGGTGTTGTAAGGATTAATAGTTGTTGCTTGTACAGCACTTTGACTGAGAACAACAATGTAAGCACTATGTGGTGCTGGTTTTAATTTTTAAAACCAAAATACAAACCTAGACTAGGGTGGGAAGTGTCAAGCACTAAGCATCTCCACCCTAACCTCCCTCCAAATAGTGTGTATAATTCAGATATAACTTGAAAGCTCTTGTTCTGGGGCTCTTGAAAAGCCCTTACTTCTAGGTCTGAGCCCTTGCATGCCAATTTTTGCCCACAGCTAATTGTCATGGTTGAATTTTATAAACCCTCGGAAAAAGAGTTTGAAATGAAAATGCTTGATGTGCTTTTATCTGCACCAGTGCAAGTAGTGCTGCTAGGTTCTAATATACTGTACAGCCTGGCTGAAGGGGAGAAATACACTCCACAACTCTGCTGCTTTGACATTTTTTTATTTTTAAGTTTGCTTAAAAATAATTATAGGGTGACAAATCAGACAGGCAGTTGACACACATGAACATCCACCTGTCTCAAGGAGCTAAACCAATAATTACGTTGCACAACTTCTGACTGGATCAGGGGCCTGCTCATTAGACGGAACCTTCAGTCCAGGGCAGAGGGCCACTTGAACTGCACATTAAGCTCCTGATCCTGCAATTTACAATAGGTAGGTGGACTGCTCCACCCGTGTGGACCCCCATCGGAGCCACTGGTCTGTCCAAGCGTAGTAAACTGCAGGATTGGTATCTCAGGGCTCTGCAGCATGGCACATTTTGCCTTATTATTGTTCACCACCTAGAAACAAAAACGCTACCCATGGCCATCTTTACACTATCCCCTCTACACTGCTTGTTGTTCCCAGTTTTCTTCTCATGGCTGAAATTGGACTGTAAGCTTATCAGAGCACTGTCCATGCCATTTTCTGTAAGGGGCTTAGCATGGTCATGGTCATTGGCAAAATAACTTATGGTAATAATATCTCCCATGTACAGTAGTTTGGAATAATAAACAACTGGGGAATTACTCTGACACAACTTGAACAGGTTTTTTTTTTTTAAATTTTTATGAAATATAGATTCCATTCCTGAGCAACCTAGGGCTTCTCTATACAGAGAACTAGTGTGTGGCAAGCTCTAGCATGTACGCACTAAGTCACCACTTGGATCTTGCTACCGTGCATTAAAAATTGCGTAGCGCTTTGATGTACTGCTGTTTGATACATACAAGAGTGTTCACAAGATAATATTAACGTATTTAATGTCCAACAATGCACTCAGCATTGTAGAAAACAAACTTTAAAAAGTGACATGGTCCCTGGCCTGATGAACTTTCAATCTACAATAGAAGAAAAATGAGTGCAGTCTAGTGGTTAGAGAAAGGGCATGGATGTTAAAAGTTCTAGGTGTTATTCCCAGGTCTGCCACTGATCCATTATGACATCTTGGGAGAGTCACAGTGAATGAAATCCTGGCCAGGCTGAAGTTAATGGGAGTTTTGCCAGTGAATTCCAAGGACCCAGGATTTCACCTTCATGCATTAGATTCTCAATCTATCAAATGGAGTTAAAGGCTCTGCCTAACTCTGCTAATCTTCCTCCAGTGCTCCCGCTACTCAGTTTGTGCTCTGCTTAACTACTCCCTTCATTTTCCTTCTCACACTAACCTTTATGCCTTCTTCCATGCTACTGCTTCCCATTTCGGCCTCACTCTTAGTCCCTGGGTGAGCGAGTGTGGGTGAATGCGGGTGGGAGACACACATGACACTCCCTGCTTGACCTGTACTGGCAATATTCCCATTTTTATCACTATGATAATTAGTGATTCTAGGCCCTGGAGAACTGCAAACTAGTACTATTACAAAGAGTGTGCATCTGATATTTCTTGGCTCAGTGTTGGCCCTGTTACTTACCTGAGGAAAATCATGGTGTAATTTTAAACAGAAAAGTTGATGAGGGGAAGTCAATAGAAGTGGTGGTTTGACATGGTATTTGGGAACGTCAGACAAGTTTGTGAGACTAGGTAACTGGGGTACTCTCTCTTATTGTACCAACTTAGTTTTCGAGCTACACAAAGCTCTTCAGGTCTGGAAAAGGTACTGAAAGCGTCACAACTAAATACAAAGTGGAACAAATTGTTTAACGTAAGCAGTTGACACACATTGTGAGTGACCCTTTCCAAGTGAAGTGGGCTATTTATCTTATTTATTTATTTAGCATTTGCATATTTGCCCAGCCATGCAATAGCATTCTCAATGGCCAAGTAGAGCTCTCGGAGCCCACCGCTGAATTTGGTTAGTGAGCGCTCCTTGACAATGTGTACCCTTGTTTGATCTGCGCTGCAGCAGCAATTTGGATTGTCTCGAAGGCCCCAAGGGTGCTGGTTGGCTGCACAAAGACTCTTGTCCAGTCCAGAATCTGAGAAGGACCACTCTCCATAGGTCAAAAAAGTAGGTTAGATTTTTAGTGTCTAACAAAGTTATGGATTTAAGCTCCCAGGCTTACCTTTTGAAGGTGTTGTGCAGGTTTGAGGATGAGCACCGAGAGGTCAGAGTGTTCCTTTGTGAAGTGTTCGCCCACAGGTGATATGGCATTTTTGTCTCTATCATTTTTCTGTGTAAGTACCTTCATGAGTGTAGTGATCGTCTGGTTTCACCCACATCAGCATTTAGTGCACTGGATGAGGTATACCACATATTGATAGGCATGTGTTGCACCCATGGATCTTGAAAGGTGTGTTGGGAATGGGTATTGATCATTGTAGCAGTGGAATGTGTCTGTAGGTTTTGCATCTATTGTTCTCAAGACCTGGTCTGTGGCGAGCTTGTTTCTGATGGTGAGTTTAGAGAGGCTGCAGGGTTGTTTGAAGGCCAGAAGCAGGAGTTCAAGAAAGATTTATTTCAGGAGTATGGGTTGTAATTGTTCCCCATATGGGTTTGTGGCAGAGATCTACCTACCTTTTTGGAGAAGATGCAAGCTTGAAAGTCTGAAATTTCTTTCTGGATAAAGATTGAGAAGGCAAATATCTTGAATGGTGTATGATGGAACAATAACATACTTTTTTTTTTTCTAGTCCCTTTATAACAAATCAGTCTTACTTGATTGTGGGATTGTTCGGGGTTTTTTGGGGTGGGGGGTTTGTTCTAGGAAGATCTAGAACTTGACTTAATTGATATCCACTGAAATGAAAATGAACAGAGTTGAAGAGTGGGAGGAGAGACTGCTTTTCATTGTCCTTAATCCTGTGAAACTCCTATTGATTTCTGTGGGAGTCTTGCTGGATTAAAGGACTGCAAAAACAGCACAAAACTTGCCAAGGAGAGAGTTTAATGATGGAGAATGACTGATGAAGAATAGTTCTCTTGTAGTCAAAAAGATCGGAGTATGTTATCAAACTAAATTGGAAAACACTTTTTTTTGTGTTTGGGTTTCATTAACTGAAAATCAGGAACCTGTTTTGTTTTTGTTTTTTAAATGCCTTTTTGTTACTTACAAAATGGATATACTTTCCATGTCTCTTAATGGAAGGCAAATATTATCCTATTTTCGCCCTAGGCGAAACTTCCTTGCACCAGCCCTGCGCCGCCCCCCCGCCCCGAGCCAGCTCCTCTGCCCGTGGGAGCTCAGCCTCCCCGGCCGCGGGCGCTGAGCGGCGGGGGGGGCAGCGGAGCGGCTTGCCACAGCTGCCCCCCCCGCTCAGGCGCTGAGCGTGGAACCGGGAGGCAGCCGCCTGCTGCCCTGCAAATCCTGGTGTGCTAGGCGACCGACTAAGGTTTGCCTTGTTATAGTGCTGGCCCTGTGTGACAGCACTTGATTGGTCCCCTCTGGAAAGTGTAGGTGGGTTGTCTTGTCTGGCATGTATAAGGCAGAGGCTGAATCCCTTTGAGATAGGGAGGCAAAATAGGAATTACTGACCTTCAGGTCCCAGCTGGGGTCTCCCCATTTTCCTCTCTACTCTCACTTCAGTGCAAACAAACCCTGAGGAGGGAAGCTCTAGTTAGGACCTTTTTATCCACAATTCTTCATTTGGTGACTGACTTTTAAATACAGACCACTAGGAAGCAGGGCTTCATTTACCAAGAGAGATTGGTTATGCCAGAAGCAAGATGTATATACTTGGTGTCGGTTCAAACTCCTCAGAATATCTCGCTTAAGTGGAAAAAAGGAGTCACATTCTTCCTTGCAGGTCTGGGATCTAAACCTGGGGAGGTAGGGGAGAACTTGGTTTACCTTACATTGTGTGACTTGTTTTTTTCCCCTTTCCACCTGAGAAACTATACATCTTTGTATCCCTTAAACTAGAAAGCTTGGAATGAAATAATCATAAGCGGAGGAGAAAGTGGAACAGGAGTTCTTTTTACTGAGGATTTGGTATGCCCTTTCCATACTAATTGGATCCTCTTCTGCAGAGAGCTGTAAATTTTGTTTAAATTCTGAAAAGTCAATGGTCTCCTATCTGCCTTCTGTGTCAGACAAAGAAGCCTGTCCCCATGTGCATGCACTCGATTTGTCAGGGACTCAATTGGAAACTCAAGAACAATATAGCTGCTGATTGTGGTGTTCAACCTATTATTAGTAAGGTCTTATTTGTTTTGTTTTACCTTCAAAAATGACTAAGTAATGATGTGTGACTCGTCTAATCTTTTCTGTATAAAATTCCAGATTAACCGTTTCTTCAAGAAGAGGTTAAAGCACGGGAACGGGGTTGGAGTTAGGAGATCTGTGTTTTATTCTTTGCTCTGCCACAGATTTTATTTTTGGCTTTGACCATATGGCCTGATGATATATACATGCAAAGTATTGTTTAATGCTACTATCTGGTCCAGTTTTCAGTATTGTGACTGATGCTTGCCAACAATTCAGTTTTCTATTGAGTTCAGAAAAAAGCATTAGCAGAACTGCCAGGGTGCAGGGATCCGGCTTTTGACAACTGCATTAACCAGGCTATCTACTAAAAGAGCAAAATATTATTACAGCCCAGTCAGTGACCAGAAGTGGGAATAGAACAAATGTAGGATTGCTCTAACAGTTCCAAAGAGCCCTTTTAAGATTCTTTCTCCCCCTCCCCCCAACCAGTTTGTAGCCTTCCTCTTCCCCACTACTAAAAATAAGAAGGCTGATTATCACTTTAAGGGAAATATGCTAATAGGCATGATTTAATTACTGTACCTCAGTCTAAGCTTCTACGCCCACAGCACCTCTTACATAACCCAAACAGTTGAGTTCTAATTATACAATTATAATTTAACATTTGTTAAATGGTGTCATTTTAGGGAGGGGTTCTTCTGTGCTGCATAGTGGAACACTTGGAATTAAGTCCCCTACCAGCACTGGCCTATCTGATAGGATGTCAGTTGCCTCAGAAAGCACACAGTATTGCTGCCAATATTGCAGACAGACAAATGCACACTATAATGCCCATCAGATAAAACTTAAAACTATCATGCTCAGCACTGTTACTGCAGTTGGATCAATGATACATACATTCTTTGGGGGGGAGGGAGGGGGGTGAAACGACGACTGTAAGTGGCATTTGTGAATGCAGAGTCCTTGACAAGGTCTGCATCTCTAGAGGAAACAAAGAACGTTTTCAAATGTGAAGGAAAGATTGCCATCTATTTTTTTACGTGTACTTTGCGCTAGGAAAAAGGTGCTAGGTTGACAGCACTGGAAACTAAAGTCACCTTTACCTGCTAAACTGCATTGACTCTGATAATGTTCCAGTATCCTTGCAAGGCCCATTAACCTTTGTGCATGAGAGGAGGCGATCCTCCATGCCCATTCATTATTAAAATCTATGGTATTTGTGGGTCGGCACTTCTGAAAATCATTTATGTTTAGATGCCTAAACCTGCATTTAGGAGTCTAACTGGAGGAACCCAGTCTTTGTAAAATTTGGCCTAACTTATTTTATTTGGGCCACACCATGAAGCTATCAAGTAGCATTTATTTAGGCATCATAAATCAGTTTAACACATTAATTTACTTTTAGCATATAATTAATTGTAACATTAGGTATGTGATATTTTAATTATACAAAACCAGAAAACTTGGAGTTAAGGTTTCCCTGGCTGGATCTTGTGTGCACTGTATATATAGGATCTTTTTATTAACATGATCATAGTCAGACTTAGGACCTGATGTACTAAATCAGACAATTAGTTCATTAGACCAGGAATTTTGTCTCCAGTAGTGACTTATATTGACTGTTTCCCCAGCCCAGTAACCCAGCTCTTGTATACTGCAGTGTGAATTGTGAATTTCTGTCCTGTGTGGTGGTGATAATCCTGAATTGTGAGCTCTGAATACCCCATGATTTTTGCAGCTAGATCAATTTTATGACCACTTGTGACACTGACACCCTGCAGTTATGAATTCCACAAGCTACCAATATGCTGACAAATGGCAATCATTTTTCAAACAAGCCCAATTGTTTTCAAACACAAGCTATTATTTTGTGTTATATTAAATTACACTATATCCTATTGGTGCTAGCAGTTAACCTGGCAAAGTTAATTTCACCCTGGACAGAGCTGAACAGTTAGTTGGGTTTTTTTGGTTTTTTAGTTTTGGGAGTGGATTGGATAACACTTGCACTTCTGCTGGGGATCACTGTGTGATTCCAGTAGCTAGGCAGTAGGGCAAACTTGTCTGGACTGAGTCCTTCCATAGTGCCTGAGGGACTTGCTTTTCCTAGCATGTGCTCCTCTTACTCCCCTGCCCAAAATACCCAGTGTGATGCTGAGAAACCAGGTGCCAGCTCTTGTCAAGGTTTTATGCCTCAACTGAGCAATTCATTGATGGAAACCCATCAGCTGTGTGTTTAGTATGGTTTAAGATGGATATTGGATTTATAGCCAAGTGTTTAGACTTTATGAAATACTTGTACATTGCTACATATATTAATACTATTTATAATGTCTGTGTTCCATGCTATAAGATAATACTCAAGTGTTTTGCAATACAGTTCTGAAGTGTATAACTTGACAAACAAGAAAAAAACTCTACCTAGGACAAAATCTAAATCCATATGAAAGATCTTACCTCTTGCCCATCAGGAAGGACCATCAAAAATAAATGGGCCTTTGTGGGACATCACAATACAAAGAGTTTGCCCCCTGTACACCCAGGAAGAGGCTACCCGCAAAAGGGCTTGTCCAATCTGCTTGAATTCTGAAATTTCATCTCTTTCCCTATTTGGATTCACAGGGCTGGAGCTACAAAACAGAAACAGGGATCCCAAGGGTCAACCCAAGTTGGCCCTAAAAGACATTCAGTGCGGACAGATGGCTACAATTCTTTCACCTCTGGGAACCATTTCTTTTTCCTAGTTAGTTTGCTTTAGGATTGGCTACAAACATTGTCTCTGGTGTGAGATCTGAGGTACAAATTGACCTGGGGTAAGTGACTGATCTCTTGGGACTGGAAGCAACCTTGAATCTTTTGATCTTTGGTGTATAGCAACCAACTATCACTACGTCCAGGTAGCCTGGGTAGTGACATGTTGACACTCAAAAAGCGATAGAATAGAAATCTCTATTGCATGTTCACACTTGCTCCCTCTGTCGGTAGAACGCATCCACAGTTGCCTGTGGCGTGACCTCACCATCATTGACAATGCCACACACTGATAGCTAAATCAGTGCAAGCGCTGCTGGTGAGGTCACGCACTGCTGACAGAAGGTGCTAGTGTGGCCATGCAAAACTGATTTACTTACTGCGGTGGCTATACGTCGATGTAACTTAAATCAACTTAATTTTGTAGTGTAGACTTAACACAGCCATTCTTTTTGGTATCCCATACAATGAATCTGGGTCAGTTCTACATACAGGCCAGACAGCTGCTTGCTATCCTGTGCCTTTGGGATCTCTACACTTATTTCAGTAACTCAGACCCATAGGTCATGAGTTGCTGAGGCTGCCTCAAATCTTAGAGCAAGTCTACACTACTGCTTAAGGTGATCTAACATACCTCACTCAAGGGTGTGAAAATCATCTCTCCTCCTAAGCAATGCAAGTTCCATGCTGTCCACGCTAGCACTATGTCGGCAGGAGATGCTCTCCTGCCGACATAGTTTAGGCTTGTCACCAAGCTGGAGTAATTATGCTGACCAGATGCGCTATAGTGAGGCCCCACAAAAGTCTTGTTTACCCAAGTGTGACTGGTTCCTCCTGGGGTGCCACCTGTAACTGGAGTACCACTGAGCCCTCTGACCCACCAACCTGGGCTCCCTCTCTCTCTGTGCTGCTGTGACCTGCTAAAGACCAACTCCTGGTCCTACACTTCCACCAGCATTCACACAGGTAGGGACACACCCCAGCCACTGCATGAGCAACAGTAGAAAGGCTACAGCCCAAAATAATCATCAGCTTCCCAGCCTAGGTCCCTGGGGCGGTACCATCCTGCCCTAGTCCAAATCCCAACCAGTATAAATGTATTGTCCATTTCGCCTCTCCCTCAACATGGAGAGGAATATGTAACGGCCCCTGCTTCTTGAGCTAAGATTTCCAGGCACTTCACTCCAAACTCACTGGTTTAGGTTAGAACATCAAATAAATGTATTAACTACAAAAGATAGATTTTAAGTGATATTAAACAGATCAAAGTCAATTACCTAGTACATAAACAAAAATGCAAACTAAGCTTAATATACTAGATAGGGTGAGACTCTGCTAATTCATCTCTAACCTGATGGTACAAGCAGGCTGCAGATTCTTAAGGGACAAGCTGCACTTGCTTTACAGCTTGGAATCCCCAGGTCTTTCATACACAGGCTAGAAATCCCTTTTGCCTGGGTCCAGCACTTCCCCCAGTTCAGTTTTTGTTCCTCGGGTGTTTCCAGGAGTCGTCTTGTGTGAGGAGTGAAGAACAGATGATGTCACTCCCTGCCTTACAAAGTTTTAGCATATGGCAGGAACCCTTTGTTTCAAAACTTGGTTCCCAGACCGGTTTGTGGAAAAATACTGACATCCCAAGATGGAGTCCAGAGACGTGTCCTGGTCATATGTCCTTGTATAGTCATAGCAGCCATTACTTACAGGCTGTCTGGAGTGTTCTCAGGAAGGCTCATCAGGTGGAAGATAAGCTTCTCCTAAGGCCTATTGTTTTCCCTAATGGCTCATTGCCTTGAATAGGCTCTTCCCCCACCAGCTGTCTAGACTGAAAGCATCTTGTCCAGTGGGCATTACCCAGGTATAACTACATCTGAAGTACAGATATAGTCAGTATTTATAACTTCAGATCTCATTGTTTTTGTATCATTTTTGGGAGTCTGTTGGCACCTTAAAGACTAACAGATTTATTTGGGCATAAACTTCCATGGGTCAAAAACCCACTTCTTCAGATGCCCTTTTTACCCATGAAAGTTTATGCCTAAATAAATCTGTTTGCCTTCAAGGTGCCACCTGACTCCTTGTTCGTTTTTGTGGATACAGACTAACACGGCTACCCCTCTGAAAAAATGATACATGCATACAAATAGGATAATCATATTCAGCAAATCATAACTTTTCCGATGACATCTTACATGACCCGTCTTGCGTGAAATATAATCATCTATCATATCACTATGAAGAATTTGGGGTACAGTGTCACACTGAGCATAATTACCCATTGCTGACAGTGGCTGTCAGCAACCAGTACAGCTGAACTGGTGACTTACCTGGAGGCATAGCCAAGAACCAATCCTGTTCAGGACTCTTTCAGAGACCCCGCTTAAACCTGCCTACTTGTTAAATTTGTGTCCAGCAGGGCTTTAATTGCACCCATTGCTGACACCCGCTGTCAGCAACAGGCAATTTTTCTGGTGCAAACATGACTAGAGTGTAGGATGCTTCAATGAGCAGACACTTGGAAGTGTTCACTTAGCTTGTATGTTTCTCAATTGGGGAAACTCTGTCTGTGGCTATTTATTGCTACATACAAAATGTTCTTGGAAACCATTCTGAATTTAACAGTAGCTGAACCCATCTGTTCTTCTGAATTTTTGTTCCATTCAGCCAATCTGTATCTTAAAGACCATAGTTGGACTTTACAACGCATTGTTGAATACATTTTTTTTAAAGCCGGTGATAAGAATGAAATAAATTCTAAAGGAAATAGATAGCGCCACGTACATTTTTTTAACCTAATAATTATGGGTTTTGTTGTTGTTGCCTGACACAATTAAAGAGCTTACATTGGGGTCTGGGTGGAAAACAGTAGCTTGTCAAAGTGGCTCATAATTTTGTATCACAGCTCATTTGATTAATTTACTAAAATGAGTAAAACAGATTACTCTGTGTGTGTGTGTGTGTGTGTGTAAGCAATAGAATGCAATTGCCTTCTGCAAAAATCAGTAGCACTTGTATATTATGGTGACTGGTACCAGTATAAAACTGTAAGATAAGTAGATAACTAGTCTAGAGTAAGTTTATAATGCTATTTATAAATAAGGCAGCCAAAACGTTGCACTTACAGGAACTGAAATATACAGTACAGTGTCTTGCAATCACACAAGTGAATTTGTTATGCAAGCAATGCGGTTGTTAATTGAAAAGTCCCCTTGTGGACTTAATGCAGTCTCTGGCTTTACTTCAGGATGTTTTTACTTTTATGTATCTTAACTTTCTTTGGGAGGGATGGGTGAGTTGATTGGTTTGTTGCAAGTGTGTGTCTGGGGCAGGGATTCTTGTTTGGGTAGTTCAGGGTGTTGTCATTCTTGCTGTGGTAGCAAGTCTTCTTTTTTTCAAAGAAGGTTGTGCAGCATTTCTAAAAGATGGTCAGACTCTGGGGTCACTTGTTTTCCTCTGAAAGCTTGTTCTATAGCTGAGATGGAGCAGAGTATATTCTCCGCTGGGAATGGTTTGTCCCCATCTCCTGCATTTTTGCTGAGTTTTTGTAATGTGCATTGTCTGGGTCCCAGAGAAGTGCAACTGTCTTGGTGGTTCATAGATCAAACTCCAGTTTTTGATGTAGCTGGAGTTTGGTCCTAATCTTCAAAATGGATCAAGAGCTTAAACTGGCATCTGAAACTGATTGGGAGCAATGTCAGTAACTGGGGGGCGGGGGGGACTTATAAAAAATGGGAACACTCTCATTCTGGTGATGCCATACTCGTTATTTATATATTATTGATGCCTACAAAGGATATTGCTTTTAAATTATTCCCCCCACACTTTTATTTTGAATAAACAGGCATAAGCATCACATTACATACTTTCCAAATAGCAACTGTGGAGTAGTGAATAAAAAAATGGATTTTCTCTTTTCCCTGTAGGTAGACAACCTGACTCTAAATATGTTGATGGGCACTACTGAGGTTAACAGAAAAATTTCCATTGTAGTGAGCCTAGCATATTTTTGGATACAAGGACATTATTTCACCTTAGGGTAGCACTTAAAGATCAAACCAAGATCACAGCCCCATTGTGCTGGGTACTATATAGACACAGTAAGAGAGTCCCTCCCCTAACAGACTACAGTTTTAAATGGACAAAACAGACAAATGGTGATGGGAGGGGAAACAAAGGCACACAGAGAAATGAATTGTTCATTGTCACAAAGTAAATCAGGTGTAGAGTTGGGAATAGAACCCAGGGCTCCTCCATCTAGTTCAGTGGAGTTGGGCTATCTCTGTGATATATGTGATGGGGGAGTGGAGGGTTTGTCAATGATCAGAGTGGGAAATTGATGAGTGTGGAAAAGAGGAGTCTTAGATCCAAACTTTGGCCTGATCTGGCAGGTATTTAATGAAATTCCTCACATACAGTACAGAATGGGCTTTTATGTGAGGAATATTGGGATGGGGACAAGAGAATTGCTGTGTGTGTGTTGTGGCAAATTGCCGGCACGACTATGATGGGTCCTGCACTTTCTTTTCTTATGGGGGGGTTTTAGGGTGCCATTTCTTGCCCCTGAACTGGGGTAACAGCTATCCTACTAGTATCCCAGGGAAGGGGAGTGGAGAGGGAGGGACCCGGGCCCGCCCTCTACTCCAGGTCCCAGCCCAGGGGCCCTATGATAGCAGGTGAACCACTTGTACCAGTGATTCTTTCCACTGGGCTACTTCCCTCTCCTGACCTTCAGCTTGTGGGGCTTCCTGCCTTCCCTCTGCACAAGCCAGGTGTCCCTTTACCTAGGATCTTGGTCTTCTTAGCCCACCGCAGCACTTCTCAAAACTCTCCTCTGCTTTCCTCCAAACTGCTCTCTGCTCCACCACCAAACCACTCTGATTCAACTCCTCCAAACTGCTCCAACTCCTCCTCACTCTGCTCCAACTCCTCCTCTGGCTGACTGAAGCAGGGGGATTTTATCAGGTGACTGGCTTCAGGTGCTCTAATTGGTTTCAGGTGCTTTTAATTAATCTACAGGGAATAAGGCTTCTCCTCATCCTAGATCACTCTCCTGCTGCCTTCTGGCCCTGCTGTATCAGTGTGTAATGCTATAGCAACTGATTTTCCGCACTGACTTCCACTTGTAGGTATTCACATTTATACAAAGGAGATGTAAAGTGCCACCTTTCTGATTAGGTCAGATTTTCCACCGACCTTGCGCTCACTCTGGGTTGTCCAGGTGTAGATGTGCTACCCAAGGGGTAAGGCCATGTAGAATCAGGCCCAATATTTTTGGGAACTAGCCTTTTTATCCTCTGGGTTTATCTAAACTGGGTAAACTACTTTTGTGTTTTGAACGTGACCCCGAGGAGCTGTGGTAACTCCCGTGATCTTAAACACAGCAATCACTGTCTCTGCTGAGTGAGAAGCCAGTGTTTAAGATCACAGAAGTTTCCACAGCTCCCAAATGCAACGTAATTCTGAAATGTAGCAAAGTCCTGGGTTCAGAACTGGATTTGACAGTCCTCCTTAGGGACCTGTAAAGATTATCCCAGTCTGGAATAGGATGCATTAGTAGAGCTGGGGTCTAGAGTGGCTGGAAGCTGGCACAGCACCTCCTCTTATTTTGTCTGTCTGACTTCAGTTTATTTTACTAGTTAAGCTTTATGATCATCAAACAATTTTGTTCACCGCTGAAACGCTGCACAAGCATTTAACAAAAATACAGTTAACATATCAGTCACTTAATAATGGGAAAAAAGCTTCTCCTGCATGGTTTAGACATTTCAAGGATCAGAAGAGGTGCTCCATGAACCATAAAGTACTTCTGTCCGTGCACACTGAACTGTAACACATACCAGAAATTCGTTCATTTTTCATAAATCTAGAAATAATATAGAAACTGATGCCAATGTAAGTACACGAGGAATTCTCATTAAAGTAAAATATCTTCCACGGAATAGAAAAGCTGTACAATTGGTTAATATGACCTAATGACTTATAATAGCTCTCACTGGCCCAGGTTCTGACCTCTGTTACATGGGTGCGAATCCAGACCAACTTCATTGCAATCAGCACCGTTACCCCCGTTTTTCGCTAGTGTTACAGGGATTAGATTCTGGCCTAAAATGCTTGATTAGTACACGTAGTTCCTCAACACTAATTTTTGACGGCAGTGATCTTGTCCTAGAGAATTAGACGCCAACCCCAAAGTCCAGTTTCCCCCATGTCTATTGTGATAGGATGTCCACCCCACATAGAATCATAGAGCCATAGGGTTAGAAGGGACTGCAAGAGTCACCTAAAGTCTAACCCCCTTCCAAGACACAGGATTTGTAGGCCAGGCGGTGCCAATTAACCGTAGATGTTGCACCAGGAGGGGAACCAGGGATTGATAGTCTAATGGCTGGTGAAGCCCAACAGGGGGAGGAGCTGGGCTAGGATTGTAAGACTAACAAGTGCAAAAAGGAGAGGGCTGCAGGAGGAGACCTGTTATTACTCCTTAGAGGGAAAGGGAGTTGGCCAGGGACAAAGAGGAGATCCAGGGGGGAGAGTAGGCCCTGCGGTCCTGCCCTGAACGAAGGAGTCTTATGAGAGACATAGAGGGATCAAGTAGCTACAGGGAGTGGAGGAAGCGCTGGTGGTAGACTTGGAGACAAAGGTGTAGTAGGAAGGAGCCCAGGGAAACAGCAACTGAGACTGAGCAGAACTGGATTTCTAGTCAGAAGGACCCTGGGCTTAAACTTGTGGGAGGGTTCAGTTTCCCCTACCAGTCACTGGGGAAAGTGGCACTGGACATAGACTTGGAAGGGAGGCACTCGGAACAGCTTGTCCAATGGGGCTTTGTTACCCCAGAAGTGCGGGGGAGCGGGGACTTTACAGTGATCTGGCTGGAGGGCCAAGACCGGAAGAGAGAGCATTTGGAGTCTCAAAGAGAAAGGGGGAGGGGTCACAGCATGAGTTACTGTTGGCAGAGGACATCAGACAGGGTGAGAGCTAAATCCCAGACCTAGCCACAAGGAGGCGCACTTTTGGTGAGTGGACCCCTTCACATCTATACCTAACACTGTAGGGATGACAAACATTTCTGAATGGATTAGCATGCATCAGTTTTTGTGCCATTAATGACACCTGTTGATACTGGCATAGTGTTATGAGATTTTTGTCTGACTTCCCATGAGGAAGAGGTGGTGGTTTTTTTTTGTTTTGTTTTTTGTCTTATTTTCCATTCCAAGTGTTAATTCTTTTGTAAAATGGAAACAGGAAAAATACATATTAAACTTATTGTCATAATTGATTTATTAGGTAATGTATCAGAAGATAAATATGAACTCAGTGCTCGTCATTACACTTCACATTAGTTAACAAGTTATTCCAAATATACAGAAAACTGTGGTATCTCAAATCCAACTCCCGCTTATTAAACTTTCAAACCAGTACCTTTAATTTTTTCTCCATGCTGCTTCTCCCGTTTGGGAGGTACTCCCCATAAACCTCCACAAAGCAGCTTCATCCTCCATATCACTCCTTAAAACTCTCCTTTTCCATGGACCAACAAAAAACATAAGATGTGCCATTGGTGTGGTAGGAATGCTGCTGGTGTGCTGACCACCATTGTCTCACTGTTTCCTTCCCCATTCTGTCTGTATCCATCTGTTTTCTCTTGGATTGTAAACTCCTTGGCAGTGTTTTCCCCAGAATTGAAATTGGGAGGGGGGGGGGGGGGGGAAGAGGTGTTCGAATTGACAGGGGAGTAAAGGCCAAGGGGTGAGACCCTGAGGATGAAGGTGGGCTGTATGACCCCTTAGTAAAAACTGAAAAATGTTTCATGACCATCCTATTAGATGTAACGAATGCTTTAAAATCATTACACAAATTAAAGTTGGCTACTCAAGTCTTCTCTGAAGCACTACATCTATATCCTTCTTGGTTTCTTGTTCTAATTCTGCACAACTCTGTTAATGAACTTCTTGAATTCAATGCGTTTATCTTTGGTGGCTTCTTGTATGTCCGGTACTTCCAGTCCTACAACTGAGATGTTCATTCACATTATTGGACAGAAGGTGACTTCTTTCAGAACACACAATTCTATTTCATGATGAAAAAGAATGTTCAACGGTAGCTATTGTGACTCGGAGTAGCAACAGATACATTCCTTCTTCTTTCATCCCAGAAAACATAGCACAAAGATCAGGTTGAACCACTACTGATGATAAAGAAGCTGAGGTCAAATTCATTCATTCATTCATTCATTCATTCATATATATGATATTCCACTCTGTGATCAAATGATCTATTTTGCTGGTAGTGCCTCACTCCACTCAGCTGTTGGTGTTTATATAAGACAGGCATCTGTAAAAGCTATGTAGAGGTTGAGTAGAATCCAGAAGTCATTGTAAATTTGTACGAATCAAGTATGTGTACTTACAGCTGGCTTACCAAACACTACTTGACCTGTTCGTTTAAGGATTCAATACAGTGCCTTCATTAGTAAATTTCTGGACTGAAGTCTTTTTGCTTCTTCCAGTACGTTTTCAATGAATATCTATCTTATCCAAGTGTAGCTTCTATTGTTGGACAAAAAACTATTACTGTTGTAGGAGGTGCCTGGATGGCATTGACCAACTGGTTTCAACAGTAGACATACGAGAGAGAATAATGATTGTCTTCTCTGAACATAGTAGCAAAAGTAGTTCACCAGCCTCACTACTTGGATCTGTCCGATCTTGGTAGACACTTTCCAAAGCCAGTAATAACAGTTGCAGTAATTTTAAGACAGCTGCCAAGGATCACTCCTGACGTTGGACTAATTTGAACTTCAGTCCCAGTGTATCTTCTATTTTTTCCAAAGCCATTCAATCTCTTTGGACTTTTGCTGGAAAAAAAAAGTATAATTAAGACCTTACATTTATGGCTTTTTAAATGTCTCTTGAAGAATCTGCAGCTTGTACTACTGCTAGTTGGAGTAGATGGCCTCTGCAGTGTGTATAGGAGAGATTAGGGTTACTCTTTTTTTCCCCCTTTGAGCTAAGCTAGTACTTCACATGTCTTCAGAGAAGTTTGCAGCTCCATTGAATGCATGAGCAGCCATCTATTTGGGGTCCAATTTACAAGCATTTAACTCTTCTAAGATGTGGGTTGTCACAGATGCAGCTGGTGTGTCTTCTATAAACTGAATATCTAGAAATGCATCTACTGGCCTACTACTGACATCAAGGTAACATACGCAGTGACTTTCCACCCATTTGCATTGGTGCATTCATCAGCCATGTGTAAAATATTTTTAATGTGGTGAGACAGTTCTTCTCTTTTTCAACTGCTGAGTCATTCACTGTTTTACCTCCATGCTTCTAACGAGTCAGTTGAGTTTCTTGCAATTTCTTCATGGCTAACCAGTGAAAAAGCAGTTACCACAAACCGGAGGCCAATGTTATCTCTTACTTAAATATGTTTGTTAGCATAAACTGTGTTTTGTGTCTCAAGCATTCTTAATAGCTTAATTAAGTTCTTCTAAAACTGGCTTGGACGGTGATTGGCTTATAAGGCTTTCTGTATGTCGATGCAGACCAGAGACTTGGCATTTTGCAGCCTTTTTCACATAGTTTGTCAGCATTAGCTTTGTTGATCGGTCTAGCAAACTAAGCTCCTCAACCTTTGCCAATTGTACAAGTGGGAAGTTTTCCTGCTTCATAAGCTTTTTCACAACAGGTGTACCAGTAGCTATCTTTTGTAACCGCACTCTGAACCTCACCGCCCCACCCCCACCACATGAATTTTATGTGCACCAATATGGTGGTGATGTGGCACATCACCTCCATATTGGTGCACATAAAATTTAATCTGTACATGAATAGGAAAAACTAGAGGGAAAACTGCAACACTAGTCAAAATTGATCACTTTGGCAACACAGCTCTGTCTGCTGGATATATAGACAAAGTGGATGTATTCATGTAAATACGACCTGGTTCTGAAGCCAAAAGTTTCGACCCCCCCAGGTCATCACTAGCTGTCAGTGAGAGCTCATTCAGACCTTGCTTACAAATCACAATTTGAAATTATTAGGTCAGCTAAAACTGCTGAAACAAATGTGCCGACATTGTCATAACAAACACAGTTGTGTGAGGAAGTTAGTCTTTGTTCATACTTTTTCAAACCTATTAGTTTTTCAGGTACAAGTATTTTATCATGTGTTTTTAAAGTGTGTATTAATGTTTCAATTTCAGTTCAAATTTACAACCAACAACTAAATTGAATTTTTTTCCTGCTAAATTTTTTAAAAAACTAGATCTAGCTGGAAAAAGATTAAATTGACAACATTGCATCTAACTAGGTGACCATTGGCAGGAAGGGGAGAGGTTGTTTTTTTGGGGGGGTAATAGCGAAATCCGTGCTAGGGATCACCACCTTTTTGCTCTGTGTCTATACACAGCACAATGGGATCTTGGTACTTGACTAGGGTTCCTAGATACTAAAGTAGTAATTCTAATGGTGGGCTGTTTGTTTGTAAATGCTAACATTGCAATGGAAATATGAGTGAGCACAGCTTGTGTAGATTTATTATTTGCGCAGGCCAAGGGATGTGCTGGCCGCCGCTTCCCGCAACCCAAATTGGGCTGGCACAGCGAACCATGGCTAGTGGAAGCTGCGATCGGCAGATCCTCCAGATGCTGCAGGTAAACAAACCGCCTGGCCCGCCAGTGGCTTTCACTGGCGGGCTGCGTGCCAAAGGTTGCCAATCCCTGGCATATTGTAAAGGCAAATTTGTGCTTGGAATATAACCAAAAATATAGGATCCGATTTGTAAATCTGAGAACAATCACTATTTCTCTCTTGCTCTGGATATAACCATTTGTTCTTTGTTTGAACAAATAATTTTAGTGTAGAATAATAAGGGGAAACCACACTCTACAGAGCACATTCTCTGTCCTTAAATGTTCTGTGCTCTCACAAATGAGCTTTTTTACATCAAACCCTCCATTTCCCATTCAGGACTGCCAGTTTATCCTCCTTTTCCTTTGTGATGCACGAACACATTGGTTCTAAATAAGGATCCCCACTAACCAATGCAACATGTACCTTCACTGTGAAATTTAATCACATTTAAGATTCCTGTTTTTCACTGTTATTCTTTCCTTGGACCCATTAATGATAGAAGAAGAAATTAAAATAGGAGAGGTACAGCACACATGTCAATTGAATGCTTCCTCTCAAGTCCCAAGAAAATTTAGTGTGATTAGTTTTACTTCTGAAGGGTCTCATATTGCTCCATCTTTTAGTCTCGGGTTCGTTTTAACTACCCAGCATACTGTCTTAATGCTCCTGCATGTTTTTTCCATTTATGTGCACACAGGAATGAGTTCTACTCCAGGTTACGCTGATGTGATTGAGTGTAACTCCACTGCAGTCAATGGCATTACTGCAGATTTGGTCTCTTCTGAGGTCAGAAATAGGTCCACATATGTTTTTTGTACAGCGCCTCATGGAAACCCATTTCATATATGGACACAACCTGTAGCACTTCCTGTCTGTGTTTTGTTCTGTTTGCATACTGTATTCCTCCGAGCATGCTACCCCTTGAACACCTCTAAAGCTTCTGGACACTGTTTCTTAATGCAAAATTCAAGTTTTGTGTAAAGTAACTGGCAGAGCTTGGCTATCATTACAATTTGCTTTGGGTTGTAGAAAATGAGAGAGCAACATTGTATTACTCCTGAATTTTCAGAACCTCTCACAGGGATGTTAACATATCACTAAAATAAAAGGGAGATATATAGCTAACACCCAGTGCAACTCTTTTCATATGTGCTATTTAGTATATAAAGCACTGTATGTGCTAAAAAGCTATAGACTGCAAAGCTACAGGCGTAGCATTTTAAGATCTCCCTATTCTGGCATAGCTCTTTCACCTCACTGCCTGACAAGGATTCATGAGTTTGCTGCAGTGACATTGACTCAGTCCCAGCAGGATCCTGAATTTAATTGCGCTGTGTAGCAAAGAGCCCAACACAATAAAGGCCGATGAGTACTAAATACAAATGAACTGTCTCCTATTTCTACAGCTTCACAGGTTGCAAGAGAAATTAGAGTACTTCTTACAAGTTGTGAAACAATATAGTTTGCCCCCTCCCCAAATAAATTAGAAATAAGCTATCTGAAGAATTTTTTTACTGCGTCTTTGTAGCTTGATTTATTAATTGTTACTTGGGATTGGCGAATCTTTTAGTCTGATACTGATTTTTGTCATCCGTTTTGCTTGGTTTTTTTCCCTAAAGGAAAAAAGATTATTTAGAATCAATATACTTTGAATATTGTATATCATTTTATATTTACTTTATAGGCACTCATATTGGAAGGCCTCTAGGTACCTTAATGTATATCCACATAATTTAAAGACTGTGTGCCCCGAATGAATTGCCCTGTGAGTCCCAGGGTAGTAACAAAATCTGAGAAGTGTCATAAGACCACACAACCAAGTACATGTAAACTAAGAAACAATGTCTGGACCAGAGCCATGGTGGAAGTTGCATATATACTCCTGGAAAAGTTAAAGGATAGAGAGAACTCCATGCAGAAGTCTTTGGCTGCTATCCTCTCAAGATTATGGGATAACTATAGATATGTTTGGCACGGTAAACTATGCTGAACCCTTCCCCTCCAGTGGAAGGGTTTGGAGCACACGTGAAAGCAGCGAGCACCAAACACTGACAAATAGGTAGGGAAATGAAGCAGCAACCCATCAGCTAAACAGCCTCTTCATGGTGCTGCCTTTCTCCCTTCCCCAAAAACTTTCCATGGCTTCATTTAAAACACCCACATTAGAGAAGAGGACTATAGATACAGAGGTGCATGAACGACAATATAACTGGGAACTAGATTCTACACCACACTAGGAATTCTGTGATGGCTTCATATTAACTAAAATAGTAGGGCTGGCTGGAAAACAACAATTCTCTTTCTCAAAACATTTCACTTTCAACATTGTTTTTTGTTTCCACATCTTTCTATCTCTGAGGATGGCAGCTCTTGACTTGAGAAACCTTCCCAATGAAAATGTTGAAATTGATATTTGATTGGTGGGGAAAAGGTTTTTTCATTTTTACCTGTTTTACTTTTTAATTTTAAAGTGGACTGAATGAATGATACAATCACTACAATAGCCTCTGATTTCATGTTGTTCATATATTAAAGTTTTTTTTAATGCTTCCACACTCTCAAGTTTTCAATGTAGATGTTTGGGTTGATAATGCTTAGCTACATTTTTAAAGTTGTTGAGTGGGGAAGAGCCAGAGGTCCTGCAAGGTGAGTAGTTGGTATTTTTGGTACATAAGGAGGCTGTTTGAGATTGCTGGATAATCATATTACATGTTTGTTACAGTGATCAATAGTGATGTAGTTAGCTGTGTTGATTATTTAACTTGTCATCCTTGTATTTCAGAGTTAATACGGACATTGAGATGGATAGGGCACTTAACACCTCTGAGTTATTGTTGCAGTGCTGTTTGCCTGAGTCTGTGTAGACAGCATGAATCAGCTTATGGTTTGTGGTTTCCAGGTCATCTTCACAACCATGAACATGCGGTGTTTTTGTAAATGAAAGCGCAGATTCAGCAGTTTAATGTTGCACCAAGGGAGGGATTGTATGGCAAATTTTTGTGGTCAAGAAATCCTAGAATAAATTACTTTCTCTGTAAAACGTCTGCTTAAGCAGCTTTCCAGAAAAGCTTTATGAAAGATTTCTCTTCTCTGGTGAAAACCATTTTCCTCTCTGATATGTTATCACACCTCTCTGTTTTACATGCACATAACCTAATACTTGTCATACCAACACATTTGAAAAATAAAATTAGCCAATCACTGCTATTCCATTCTTAGTCATTTATTCAGGTGAAGATGAACACAAATCACTAGCTTTGTTTATGTGGGATGACGCAAAGTAGCAGGGAGTCACTTCTCCAAAACATGCGTGTGTGGCACTGAGACCCAATGTCTCCAATATGTTGACAACACTCATTTTCCCTTTCTTTCATCTTATCCTGTGGGATCATTTGATTGGGTTAATCTGTGTTGTGATGGGATTAGGGCTTGGTTGATGGTGAGCTGAGTGAGACTCAACTCCTCCATGACTGAGGCACTTCAGCAGGACCCTATTCCCACCAAGCTGAATGAAATGGTGGAGTTGTATTACTCCCTCTGTTGAGAGTATACCTACCTTGTGTTTAATCCAGGTAGATGAATAGTGACCAAGACTCCTTTCATCACTTGTGCTGTACTCGTCCAGAAATTTTGCCAACTTGCTTTTCAGATGGTGATATACACTCTGTGATCTAAAACTGGATTCTCCAATGTGTTCTATATGGCACTATATTTTGTGAGACCACTTGCAGACTTCACTAGGTAGTGAATGTTGTGGCCCGCTTATTAATGGCTATTTCTCACAGGGATTGTGAGATACCAGTTAATTCTGAGTGCAATTAGAAAATGTTGGTCTTAACCTACGAAGTCCTCAAAGGGATTTTGTCTTGGTTGTGTCAGAGAGATGTTTCTGTGTGATACCCCCATCATTAGAGGTAGCTTGAACCCTTCCGATAAAGCATGGGACAATTAAACTATGAGGAGGCTGAAGGTAGAATGCTCCCAGGGACGAGGCCTGCTGGGTGACCTTGGGTAAGTCACTTCATTACTTTATGCCTCAGTTTCTCCTTCTGTAAAATGTGGATAATAATGCTTTCTTCCTTTTGTAAAGCACCTTTGAGATCATGAAAAGCACTATATAAGAGCTGGTATTTATTTTATTACATATGGAGTGACCTGATGGCAATGGGTGAGTTTTTATTTGTTGAACATTAGTCTCAGTTATTGCTTAACTATTATGTGTGCACCCAGAGCATTGGATGGGAGAACATTCATACTTCTAATTGTGATATCTCTACTCAGAGTGCTATTGGTAGCAGCCCACATGAGATGCTGGGCACAATGTGACATATTGTTAATAATCTGCCCCATTCAGAAGGCTTAATTTACATTAACCATGTCACCCCTGTCTACGTCCCTCCACTGGCTCCCCCTTCTCTATCATATTTTCACTTTCAAGGCCCTTCATGACCTATCCCCTCCCTATCTATTATCTCTGAAATGTTTACTCCACCTCTGATAGGCCAGTGTTGTCATCCTGCATACACTTGTTAAATAATATAATTAACTTTCTATGGCCCTGTGATGGGGTGGACGAGGCCCTGAGGCCCCCTCCTGGAGGCCTCCGTGTCCTGCCGCACTCATCCCAGGAAAGGAGTAGTAGAGGGGTCCAAGCAGCCAATCTGGCCCCAGGAGGGCCATATAAAAGAAGCTGCATTGCCAGAGAGAGTCGGCTCCTTACTGGAGCCAGAGGAGTGCAGGTGGTGGTCCTAGATGCCAAAGGGAACAGCAGTACCATGGACAGCTCAGTGATGGTAGGGCTGGGCGAGCGAGCGAGAGCTCCTAGTTGGCTGCTGGATCTGAACATAAAAAAGCCCTGAAGTAAGGGTGAAGCATCAGTGAAGGCTAGGGCTGCATGGAAGTGGCCCAGGGAATTTAAAGTTTAGGTGAAGGGACACAGTGGCGCATGGCTGCTATTCTTAGGGTCCCTGGGCTGGGACCCAGAGTAGTGGGCGGGCACAGGTCCCCCCCCATAGGCCACTGGGGACCTGGCCTACGCCTGGACAGTGATAAACCCTTTGAAGGGAAACTGAACTACTTAAGTGGCCCAGCTGGAATGCTGGGGCCAGAGTAGACCAAGAGGGCAAAACCATTGCCTCCAGGGAGGAAGCCCTGTGGGTACAGCCTGATATCAGGGTCAGGACTAGTTAAAGACCGCAGACACCCAACCAGAAGGGGTGCTCATGAGAGGTGGGTGTCATGCTGTTACAGGCCCTGTCCATACAAAGTAACTTTTTTAGATTTGGTTCTATTCCTCTATGTCAGTGGTTCCCAAACTGGGGTTCGTAAAATGTTATAGGGGGTCCTTGGGGGAAAAAAATTCCCTAATGGCGGACAGAGCTGTCCCAAGGGATCCCGGGCAGCCCGGGGCCAGCAGCCCGGAGCCCCTGGACTTCCAAGAGTTAAGCAGATCAAAGCAAGCATATCTATCACATTGAGGAGATTTAAACTTCAACATTCCTTATAAGAAATGAAAAGGGAGGTGGATATTTTTTGCTGTTTTTAAAATTAAATAGGCAGCTTTGTTGTAACATGTGTTTGCCTCGACTGCTCAAGACCTGAATGCTTGTGTAGAAGGAACTTTTTGAGTTGGCTTCTTAAATACTTTCATGCTGTTTCATATCTGATACTCCTTGATGAAACATAGGAGCTTTGTCTTTAACAGGCTTATTCAAAGTGATACAATCTACAAAAGTGAGATCTTGGAAGAGTGTTGCTGTTTTCATAATGTAATAAAAATACTGTAATGATAAATAATTAATAATAAATGGTGTGTAATAAGCATGTCATAAAACAAATTTTATTTTTCCAAGATCACTGCTTTTATAATTCATACTCAGGTAAAGGAGAAAATCCCTGGAAATATTAATTTTTAGGAGGGGGTTCGTGAGAATTGACATTTTAGTGAAAGGGGTTCACAGGTTGTTAAAGTTTGGGAACCACTGCTCTATGCAATGCCAAAATAAAGATTCTTCAAAAAGTCTGGGATTTTAGAATGAAAGTCAATAGTAGTTGGGTACCTAGCTCCTTTAACATCCTTTGAAATCTCCACCAGATAACTTAAGTGCAATTCTAGTCTTAAAAATTGACTACATATAAATGGCACCTTCTAAATCGACAGTTCCCACTGCTATAAATATCTGTCACCACTGTTTACTAACATAGTTTATCATGGTTTTTTACCCATTAGCACTGAGGAGACTGAGCTGCATTCTAGCCCGTATGTATCATCAACAGAATTGCCTACTAGCTAATTTAACAGTTGGTTACATATGTGCAAAACCGCTGTGGTGAATGTATTGCACAAGCATAAGAGGGTCTAATTTGGAAGTGGTAGAATTTTTTCAAAAGCAACAAACTACATTAAAAATAGTTAAACTTATGACTTTTTGGACTTTTACAACAATTATCAACACTTGTGTATCAATTATATCTTCATTCAAAAATGTGTGCGGCTTAAAAAAATATGTGTCCATTTCAAAATCTGAGAAATGAACACTTCAAAGCATTTTGAAACAAAAGAAATAAGACCAGCACTAGTGAAAAGTAAAGAACACAGCTGCTGTGGATTTTCTTTGTTTTTTAGTTTATAAACAAAAGGATCAAATACAGGTGAAAGAGGAAATCATTGATAGAACAAACATACATGAAATGCCACTATCGTTTTACTGAGTTGCTTTTCAGAATAGAAATCATAATTTAAAATATAATAGAACTACTGTATTTGCATGGAGTGAGGAGGAGAAGATTCAAATTTATTGAGAATCAAGAAAATACCCATGTGTAAAACAGCTCTGGTGTTTGTTATAAAAGCAATGATTAGTGGGTTGACCAATCCAGAGTAATTTTAAATGTTTATTAGTTTGACACACAATAAAGCATTCAGTGTTGCAACATTTTTATGGACCGTTTAACCTTTTGATAGCTGTGAATAGGGAAAAAGAACATCCATTATTTCTATTCCCATTTGTACATGACTTTTTTTCAATGCATTAAACTTTAACAGATCTATTTATTCTTTCTTCAGTTCATCAGGATGGATAAAGAGAGCCTATTGTTCACTCTCTTTATCATACCTTACAGAATTATCCCTGCCTGTGTTGCTAAACTGTTCTTGTCCTGTACTGTTGTGGTGTGGGGTGGTTGTTTGTTTCTTTTTTTGGGGGGGTGGCATTTGGGAGGTTTGTCCCCTAGTGTTTTGGTTCTAGTGGTGTCTGGGAGATATTGCTGAGGTCACCTGGTCTGTTAACTGTTATGCAGGTGAACCCACAGCTGCATATGGTGGGTGAAATCCTGGTCTCATTGCAAATCAGCTGCAAAACTCCCATTGACTTCAACGAGGCCAGGATTTTACCTACTAGTTCTAGATGTACAAACCTTTACAAGGATGTGCAGCAATTAAAGGATAGAATTACAAAAGCTTTAGACTGGATGAACTTAGCTCCTGACCTAAGTGCTACTGCCAACTTGATGTCTTTCACAAGGGACCTAAAGATACCGATGTAGAAATAGATCTTCGTTTGGTGGTGGATTTGTTTAAAGCTATTTTGAATGTAATCTTGAATGTTCCTCTAAAGCAGGCCTGCACAACTTGTAAAGCGGCGAGGGCCATATTTCTCCAAAGAAAACAGCTGAGGGCCGAACACCCCCGGCCCCACGGAAACACCCCACCCCCCCCAGTGCTGCCCACCCCGTGGAAACAACCCCTGCTTCCCCAGCGCTGGGGTGTGGAAGCCTGTAGAGGGGGAAAGAAACCAGCGCGCATAGGGTGATCAGAGCACAGCAGTAAAATAGGACCTGCCCCCTCCCCGCTCGGCCCCACCATAACCCCCCTCTTCATCCCCCCCCCCCCCAGGGGTCACTATATTACTGCACACAACAGTCAATCAATGCAGTTGTAGATAAGTCTCATCATTATGCATTTTTGTATGACTTTTACATGACTTTGTATTGAACCTTGGTAATATGTTATAGCGGGCCCCTAAGGTAGTATAATTAAGGTAAAAGAAAAATGTCTTTTTGCTAGAAGTAGAATAAGATCTTCCCCCCACTTTGTATACAATTGCCCTGTTGAATGAATGAGGTGTGAATGAGGAAGGCGTGGAAGGCAGCACCTCCAGACAGCTGCAACCCTTGGAGAGGGGATGGGAGCCAGACCAAGGACAATCAAACTTGTCAAGTGGGCTGACTAGAGAAGAGCAGACATACTGACGGCCTCGGGGGTTAGAAGCAAGCACCTTCCTTTGGGAACACCCTCTTTGCAGCATTGGGACAACCCCCAGCCCAGAGACAAGCAGCAAAAAGGACCAACGCTCACAGTCCCAGATTTTGAATCTGGGACTACCTACTCACCCACCCCCCCATGCGGGCCACACAGTGAGCCCACGCGGGCCGCATGTGGCCCCCGGGCCGCATGTTGTGCGGGCCTGCTCTAAAGTCTATGGTGGCCTCTATTAAAATCCTTGCAACTGCTATTCACAAGTAATACACTTACCATGGAATTGCCTATACCTTTGTAGGGTTAATTAAAAAAACAAACCAATGTACAGAGTTCAGATGTGCACATTTTGTTAAAATGACGATTTCTGCATGCCATTTCCCTAGCTGGAACACATGCATTAGAACTACCAGTTACTGTTTATTCCAAAATTGAGCCATGTGATGGGGTTTAAAAACATAGTTGTACCAACCTAACTCCCTATGAAGACAGCACTATGTCAACAGGAGCTTCCCCTGTAACATAGCTACCGCCTCTTGGGGAAGTTGACTGACTACACTGATGGGAGAAGTTCTCTTGTTAGCCTAGGAATGGCTTCACTTAAGCGCTAGATTGGCACAGCAGTGCCGATACAGCGTTTTAAGTGTAGATCTGCCTTGAGGAAAGGTAGGCCTGGTGTGGGTCTGTGTTCCATTCTCTGTCTGCAGAATTGTGTTTACTGGGGTATGTGTGTTCTACCTGGGACCTGTTTATGGTCTGTTGGACCATGGCAGTTGACTCCCTACATCCCTCTGGCCCCAGAAGCGGACAACTGCCCTTGATACACTTCTGTTGCTTTACCTCTTACTGGAGTTCATGTTGTGATATGTCACAAGCCCCAAAGCTACATGGTCACAAGCCATAAGTAACCCAGCAAGAAAGGTTGTCCCCAGTACAGTACTATTGGAAGCAAAGCTAACATGTATAATACGTAGCATAGTGGTTTTTAATCTTCAACTAATCCTCAGTTTTCCCATGTGCAGTGAAACATGGGGCCTGGTATAAGGCCTAAGGCCTGAACTAAAGTCCGGCCCTGCTGATCTAAAGCAAAGTCAGCAAGAGTCAGGCTACGAGCAAAAGTCAGCCCTTTTACAAAGCAGATGTCTGCTTGCAGGTTCGCTGTTCGGTCCATGAACTTGGCAAAAACAGGCCTGGCATTCCAAAAACACAAGCATTCCTAAGATGTACTGGGCACTAAGTATTCATATGAACACATTCCAGAAGGGTAGTACCAGAACCCCCGAATACAATCTTATGGTATAAACTTATTCCCCGAAGATAGTTCAATAACACATTGACCCCTCCCAAAAATAAGGTTCGGATAAGAGAATAATGGATTAAATGTTTTGATTAAACCAGGTACAAGGTATAGGGTGGTAACAAACCACTTCAGAAGGGTAATACATAACTTGTTTGTGTATAAGAGGAGTCACAAAAAGGACAAAAATACCCCGGCCTTGGGGGGCGGGGGAGAACGTCAGAAATTCTCGCCGCTCACTGAGTTGGTCCATTGTAACGACCATACATATGTTAGTGTATCTATAGCACATACAGGGCACTAGGACCGTGCTTCGTTAACCATAAACCTTGCCGAGTGCCTTTGCCATTGAACCGAGTCTGTGGTCGTCTTGGGCAGTTCGATCAAAGGCTGCTGTACTGGGTACTTGGCCAGAGAGAACACACGTAGCCAACAACAACCATATTTAATAGATGAGAAGAGTGAGGCAGAAAGATTGAAAGACTTGCCCAAGGAAGCCCAGAAAGGGCGATATCAATACTCATGGGTCTGTCCCTTTCTAGTTGGGGTAAAGTGAGCACTTGAGCTGCAGATGAGACTTTTAAATTCTATTTCTTGAATTCTGTACTTGTGACCATAATGCAGTTTGGGTTATATGCTCTATGTACAGCAATACAATGATCTGGGGTTAAACACTGAATGGAAATGAAAGAGGTTGCTCTGATTTTAATTGTTGCTGTGACCTATTCCTCTCCCACCCTGAAAGCCCCACAGACATTTGTCAGAAAAGACTCCTGTTAATTATAATTGTGCTTGCTAGTATTGGGTCAGTTGTCATTTTCCATTACAGAAACTCAAATTTAGGACTTTTTTAGTTCAGTTACTTTAAATAGCATTTCACTGAAAACTGCTGTTAAGACTAGTAGCTGAATGAAACTTAATTTTCTAGTCTCTGAATCTGTCTATAGAAATGTCTGTACTTTTATTTTTCTTTTTTGCGGGAGAGAGCATTTTGACTTCAGCCATTTAGCTCTTGGCAATGCATCTTTATCTGGTTCCACTTCCAGTCTCTGCTGTGATTTTCTTTTTTTCCTACACACATTTGTTTATCCATGGGGAAAATGGAATTTATCCTTCATAGAAGCCAAGAAAATTATCTAACAATTACTTTTCCTCCTTTGGCAAAGGAACAAATCTTGCTCCAATATACAGATGTAAATCCAGAGCTATAGCAGTAACTCTGGTTTGATGCAAGTGTAAATGAGAATAGAATTTGGCTCAAGGAGAATATAAAGAATCCCTGGATCCTAAATTGTGTTCAACATAGTACATTCAAGAGTAGAGATTTGCATTAGAACATTCCTTTTTTTATTAGGCTAAGGTGTCTGTTAATAGACAGTTTACCTCTTCCATCTTTGCTATGTCAATTAGCTTGTGCATTTGGGAAGCCTGCAAAACAAGCAGACTTTCCTTACACTGCTGGCTTCAAGGATCTCTCTGAGAGACCCAACCTTTAAACCGTGCTAATAGAGGCAGCTTCTCCTAAGCAGCTGCCAGATGTTTCCATTGGTGTTGAAAGCTGAACTGTTAATAAGTGGTTCATCTTTTTTTCTTTTTCTTCACATTTTAACAAGGCAATTGTATTCCTCCCCCATGTAAAATCTGGGTTACATACTAGATTTTCCAGCTAAATAATCCAAAGATTTATTTTTTTTCTGGGAATTGCCTGTTACCTCTCCTGACACAGTGGTTTAGTTTCTAGGCACAACTTATCAGTTTGTTCAATTCCAGATCAGCAGACCTTTTGAGAAGGAAGAAACATAACTTCACTCTTACCTGATTTTAAAGTTGGCCAATTACTGAGTCAGGTTTAATAATCCTGATGTCTTTAAAGAGGCTTTCCCCCCCCCAGTGCTAGATGCTGTTAGGTTTTTGGCATAAGCTTAAAAAATAAAAATAGTAATGAAAAACACTGACTGGTTGCTAGGCTGGATTAACACAATAGGAATTGTTGAAGGCATGACCTTTAATGTTGTACTTGATCTGTTTGCCTGCAAGTGCCCGAGTTTGTGAACTCTGCCAGCCTAAGGTCAAACCACCATGATCAGCTGTTGGCTGAGAGGTATTCCTTGGTTGTCTAACTGCTGCAGAAACTAGTGACTGTTCAGTAGGTGTCACCAAATGAGGATTGAACAGCCAATGCCCCACTATGGTGTGGAAGCTTTGTTGCTGGATGTGTCGTGCGTCGGATAAAAAGTAAAAATGCATTTCCGTATGGATGGAGTAGTATTGTACTATATATCATTTGTGTGTCTCACAGGGGGTTTAAGATTTGTATTATATATTTATGACCTTGGATGAAAGGTGATATTAATACTTTGCACTATTTTAAGTATGATGGATGATGAAGATGCTTGCTGTCTGCTGGACCTCTAAGGTCCACAAAGCATCAGTTTGTTTGTTTGTTTTCTTCATGTTGTTTATACTTAAACACAAGTCTGTGCTCAGGCATAGAATGTCCGACTATCTTTAATTTCCAGCTTTGCTCTTCTTGTTTGCAATAGACTCAAAATGTTTCACTTTTTTGGTGTGAAATTAACCCGGCATGGGAAAACTAAAGGGCGCTTTGTCTCCATTTTTGGAGTCCAAGTTAACATCTAGGATTTGTAGATCATGATTTCAGCAGGTGCTGAGCATTAATATCTCAGTGTAATGGAAGGTGTAATGGAAGGTGTAGGTGCTTGGTTCCTCTGACAATGAGGCCCAAGATGACTAAGTTGAGGAACCCCAAAATGGAGGCACCTAAAACCTTTTTCATGGAAAAGCTTTGAAATTCTTCTCCCCCCCCCCCCCCAAAAAAAAAAAATCATCATCATGAAATAGTTGAAGAGCTGGGACTAGAAGTCAGAAGTCTTAATTCACAATCCTGAGCTCTCACCTCTAACTAGCTCTTCTTTTCCTTCCATCTCTTCTCACCATCCATCCATCCATCCAAAATGCTGCTGCTAAAAATTATCTCCCTTAACTGGTCTGAAATAAGTGTCCTTATTACATCCCAGCACAAAATCCTGATCAAAATAAAATGGATGGAGCTGCCGCTACCCTCCAGGGCCCTTTAAATCGTCCCCGGAGCCCTGCTGCTGGAGCCCTGTGGTAGTGGCGGTGGGGATCTGATGGCCATTTAAAGGGGCTAGGACAGTAGAGGCAGAGGGAGCCCCGGACCTTTTAAATAGCTGCCGGAGCCGTGCCACTGCTACCCCAGGGCTCCGGCAGAGGGACTCTGGTGGCTGTTGCTAGGAGCCCCAGGCCCTTTTAAATTAACGCTTGGGGAAGCCGGTCCGCCCTGGTATGGTGCACCGGCTCTTGGTGGCAGGTTTGTAGAAATTTTGGTGGTGCCCAGAACCTGCCTCTGCCCAAATTCTTCACCCCCCCCAACTCTGCCCCCCACTTGCCCAAAGCTCTGGGAGTGAGTTTGGGTTGGGGAGGTCTGGGGTGTAGTCCCTGGGCTGGGGCAGGGGATTGAGGTGCAGGGTGCAGGCTCTGGGAGGGAATTTGTGGATGGGAGGGGGTGCAGGGGTGAGGGCTGTGGGGTGAGGCTGGAGATGAGGGGTTTGGGGTGTTGGAGAGGCTCAGGGCTAGGGCAGAGGGTTGGGGTGCAGGGGGGGTGAGGGCTCTGGCTGGGGGTGTGGGCTCTGGGGTGGGGCAGAGTTTGGGGTGCAGGGAGGCTGCCCCAGGACTGGATCCAGAGAGGAGGACTCCCCCCCCCCCCAGCCCTCTACCCGCTGGCAGCAACGAGCTCTGGGGTAGGGGCCCCCTTCTCCTCCCTGGCAGCACACTCACCCCCACCACTGTCACTGCATGTGCTCCTAGGGCCCCTCTCAGGTCCAGGAATCTCCCTCGCCTCCCCTGTGGTGGGTGCCGTGCGGGGGAGGGTGGGGGAGGCATCCATCACATGTGTGCCTCCTCCCCTGCTGCTGTCCCTTAGTGAGGAATAGGGCTGCCCCTTGCCCAGCGTGGGGCAGGAGCGATGACTGCAGGTGGGGGGGCAGCTGAACTGGTGGAGGATCCTGCTGGAAAATTAAAGGGTCTGAGGGGGAAGGGCAGGGTAAGGGCAGCCTGCCCTGCCACTACTGGATGGGGGGCACTAGGACCCTGCGGCGGCAGTTGATGCAGGGAGGCAGCATGGAGCTGCAGGGGAGAGACGACAGGGACGCTCTCCTCCCGGACCCAGGGAGGCAGGGCCGGCTCCAGGCACCAGCTTTCCAAGTTGGTGCTTGGGGCGGCAGGCAAGAATGGGGCGGCAGTCTGAGTCCCGCGGCAGCAATTCGGCGGCAGGTCCGCCGCCCTTCCCTTGTTGCCTCTGACTGGGACTGCCTGCGTTGGGGGCGGGGCCCCGGCCCCGATGCAAGCAGACGTGGCGGGGCCCCGGCCCCGATGCAAGCCGATGTGGCGGGGCCCCGCCCCCCCTACGTCTGCCTGCGTCAGGGGTGGGGCCGTCGCCCCTGCTTGGGGCGGCAAAATTGTAAGAGCCGCCCCTGCAGGGAGGTGCCCGGGGGCAGCAAGGGGAGGCTGGGGGACACTCAGGGGAGGCATGGGGGCCGGCCCCCTGGCCTCAATCATTCGTGGAGCCGGGCCCCTGAGCCCTCAATATTGCTGGAGCCACAAGCCCATATAACTCACCTCTGCTGCTTGCTGGTACGCCGTACCGGGGCGTACCGGCTTACTTTCACCTCGGCCTTTTTTCAGCTCTGAAAGCACAAGTATACTCATTCCATTTCCTGTTTAAGGTTGGTTAGTTTCTGCTTTTTCAAAATAATCTTCCCCTGGAGTATGTTGTTGCATGTAGAATACTTGTGCATCTCTTCTGTGTTAAACATGCTGCCCCTGTAAAACTATTCCATAGTATTTTTGCTTAATTCAGTCCCAGATTGTAAACTTTACTTATGACACTTCAGTTATCCTCTTTGCTTTGTGTGTTGTACATGGAAACCTTCATCACTTGAGAAGCACAAATAATGTGAATTTTGAGTTCTGTGACCTTTCTTTAATCTTATCAGAAATGTGCACTTCCCTGTGGATAGCCCAAGGCTCTTTATAACTGTTGGCACACAATTTATAGGAGATTACCAACTTCTAATAGAATTACTCTTTCAAACAACATACTAGAATATTTCCCATGGCAACAATGATCATGAGAAATGATACCTTTCCAATACAGCACTCATTTGAAAGAAACTCTCATTAAATGTTATGCTTTTTGTGCAGTAGAGGATTGTGGTGATTTTAATGTTTCATTAGTTAAGGCCATATTTTATCTGTATCTATATCCTCCCTTTTTTTTCTTTCCTGATCTATACTTAATATATAAAACTAGGACACATCATGGGGAATTTTCTAAGACAAATTAAATAGTGGAGAATAGATAGCTGTCCTGTCTAGAATGTTTGAATTCATACGTTGCACCCATCACTTTAGTATCTGAGTTGATGTGGCACATGGGCTTTTCTCTGTGGCCATTTTGGACCAATAAAAATAAATACTTGTGTTGGATGTGACTTGTGTGCTTGCTAAAACTTATATTATTCACATCACAAATGGGTAATGATTGCACCTAACTTTACTGAAATCTGTGCATAAAATTAGTTATTAATTTGAGACATTAAAGTACTGTTGAATCCTTCAGGCCACAAAATTAGCATACCTTTTCATGCTCAATTTGCTCTTTATTTCCACTCTGTGATTAAAACAAAAGCAGTTATTCTATGTCTAAGTTGAGGGGAAAAGGCACTTTTATTCTTTGTCCTATATATGATCTAAGTAATACACCTAGGAGTTACTTTAGGAGTAACTCCTAAAGTAACTAGGAGTGCATGACTTTATTTCTACATAAACCTTAAGTAATGCTTCAGGTTTTAATTAATCATCACTGGATGAATTGACTTAGAACTTCCCACACACATTAAGTTGTAATGTATTCTCTGTGTCTAAGGAAACTCTTCCCCCCCCCCCCTTTTTTTTTTCCGACCTAAGGGACTCAAAAGTTTTCTTTTAACCATGACAAAACATCCAAGGTTCTATATTCAGAAGATCGTAGATTCAAGATAAATGCAGTGCAATCTAGATTCATAGATTCCAAGGCCAGAAGATCATTTAGTGGCCAGAAGACCATTCCAAGACCATTGTGACCATTTAGTCTGACCTCTTGTATAACACAAGCCATAGAACTTCCCCAAAATAATTCCTAGTGGATCTTTTAGAAAAAACATCCTAGCTTGGTTTTAAAAATTATCAGTGATGGAGAATCCACTATGATCCTTGGTAAATTGTTCCAATGGCTAACTACTCTGTGTTATTTCCAGTCTCCATTTGTCTAGCTTCAACTTCTAGCCATTGGATCATGCTATACCTTTTTTCTGCTAGATTCAAGAGTCCATTATAAAATATTTTCCCCCACGTAGGTACTTAAATTAATCAAGTCACTTCTTGACCTTCTTTTTGTTAATCTGAACAGAATGAACTCCCTGAGTCTGTCATTACTATAGTGAAGGCATGTCTTCTAATCCTTTAATCATTCTTCTGGCTCCTTCTCTGAACCCTCTCTAATTTATCAACATCCATTGTGAATGGTGGACACCAGACCTGGACACATTATTCCAGGAGCAGTTGCACTGGTGCCAAACAGAGATAAAATAACCTCTCTACTCCTACTCAAGATTTCCCTGTTCCTCTTTTGACCATTGTCACTTTGAGAACTTTGTTTAGCTGATTATCCACCATGACCCCTAAATCTTTTTCAAAGTTGCTGCTTCCCAGGATTGTCCTGTTTGTGTAAGTATGGCCTACATACTTTGTTCCTAGATGTATACATTTACTTTTAGCCACTTACAAATGCATATTGTTTGCTTTTGTTTACGTTTAGTAAGTGATTCAGATCTCTGTGTCAGTGACTCCACTCCCCCCCCAGTTTTTGTTTCATTCTGAGGTGCTGTGCCCTGTTCAGTTTTAAATAATTCACATAGTTGGGTTTCTACCACTTAGTTCTCTTGGAAGCCTATTCTACTGTTTTGGAAGCTTCCAGTAGAGTTAAGAAGAGAGGATAACAATTTCTACTGACAATGAAAGCTAATAAACTATTTTCTCACTTTGTTTCCTGCTTTCTTTAGGTTGGTTTAGAAATTCTATAAAGGGATATCTTTCTTGGTTTGAGTTCTTAGGCCCCAAGTCTCAGATTAGTGTGCCTAAAATTAGGCTCCCAACTTCATATTAAGGAACCTAAATAAGTGGCCGTACTTTCAGAAGTTGTAAAACACCCTTAAATTCCATTGAAGTCAATGGGTGCAATAGTTGGTTGGGCCACTCCCTATTTAGGTGAGCAAAGCATAGATTTAGGACCTTAACTGTTTAGGAACTAAGACTTAAATTCCAGCCTTAGCTTCCTAAACACCACAGTTAAACATTTCTTCTTGTTGTTTAGTCTAGTTTTTCCTTTGCTCAGTTTCATCCCACACCTACTCCGATCACCCTAAACAACTCCTCTCTGTTCCCTCCAGCGCACCTTAAGCCAGGTCTACAGTAGAAGCGCTTGTCAGTATAGTAATGTTTGGACGGGGTATGACTTTTTTTGTCTAATCCTTTCTATACTAGCAAAAGCTCTAGTGTAGATGCAGTTAAAAGTGTGTTTGGGGAATGGTATAAACTGTAATAGCAAAAAGCATTCTTTTTGCCAGTATAAGCTGCATCTACGCCAGGAATGTTTTGGCTGATTGTAGCTATATCAGCAAGCCTTTTCTAGTCTAGATTAGGACTTTATCATAGTCTTCATCTAGTCACCAGATCTTGAAAAATCCATTCACTGACTTGCATGCAAAAGGGTGGGGGAGAATGCTTTCCCCCCTTCTAGCTCTTATGGTTGTAGAGAACCTTCCATGTGTAAACACTGTAAGCCTATACAAAGGTGGGTGGATAGGTGGCTGTATAACTATATCACTTAAGAGCATTAGTCATGGGCCAGGATCCCATTGTGCTAGCACTGTACAAACATAGAAGAAAAAGATACTCCTTGTCCCAAGGAGCTTACAATGTTAGTATAAGAAGAGAGACAACAGGTGGATACAGATAAATGGGGAGTAGTTTCAGTTTTCACCAAAAAGGTTAATAGCTATTGGATGGTTAACAAAGTGAATGCCAGTGAAAATGAGGTAGGATCAGAGGCTAAAATAGGGAAAGAAAGCTAGATGTCTTCAAGTCACTAGGGCCTGATGAAATACATCCTAGAATACTCAATGAGCTGACTGAGGAGATATCGGAGCCATTAGTGATTATCTTCGAAAAGTCATGGAAGATGGGAGAGATTCCAGATGATTGGAAAAGGACAAATAATAGTGCCCATCTTTAAAAAAGGGAAATAAGGACACCCGAGGAATTAGACCTGTTATCTTAACTTCAGTACCCAGAAAGACAATGGAACAAATAATTAAGCAATCAGTTTGTAAACATCTAGAAGATAATAAGGTGATAAGTAACAATCACCATGGATTTGTCAAGAATAGCTTTCTTTGACAGGATAATAAGCCTTGCGGATAGGGGGGAAGCAGTAGATGTGATATTTTTTTACTTTAGTAAGGCTTTTGGTATTGTCTCTCATGACCTTCTTATAAACAAACTAGGGAAATACAACCTAGATGGAGCTACTATAAGGTGGGTGCATAACTGGTTGGAAAACCATTTCCAGAGAGCAAGTTATCAGTGGTTCACAGTCAAGCTGGAAGGGTATATCGAGTGGGGTCCCGCAGAGATTGGTTCTGTGCAATACCTTCATCAGTGATTTAGATAATGGCATAAAGGGTACGCTTATAAAGTTTGCAGACGATACTAAGCTGGGAGGGATTGCAAGTGCTTTGGAGGATAGGATTAAAATTCAAAATGATCTGGACAAACTGGAGAAATGGTCTGAAGTAAATAGGATGAAATTTAATAAGGACAAATGCAAACTACTCCACTTAGGAAGGAACGATCAATTGCACACATACAAAATGGGTAATGACTGCCTAGGAAGGAGTACTGCAGAAAGGGATCTGGGGTTCATAGTGGATCACAAGCTAAATATGAGTCAACAGTGTAACACTGTTGCAACAAAAGCAAACCTCATTCTGGGATGTATTAGCAGGAGTGTAGTTCTGGGTGCCACATTTCAGGAAAGATGTGGACAAATTAGAGAGATTCCAGAGAAGAGCAACAAAAATGATTAAAGGTCTGGAAAACATGACCTATGAGGGAAGATTGAAAAACTTGGGCTTGTTTAGTCTGGAGACGAGAAGACTGAGGAGGGAGATAAGTTTTCAAATACATAAAAAGTTACAAGGAGGAAAAATAGTTTTTCCTTAACCACAGAGGATAGGACAAGAAGCAACAGGCTTTAAATTGCAGCAAAGGCAGTTTAGGTTGGACACTAGGAAAACTTCCTAACTGTCATGGTGGTTAAGCCCTGGAATAAATTGCCCAGGGAGGTTGTGGAATCTCCATTGGAGATGTTTAAGAGCAAGTTAAACAAACATCTGTCAGGGAGGGTCTAGATAATACTTAGTCCTGCCATGAGTGCTGGGGACTGGACTAGACCTCTCAAGGTCCCCTCCAATCCTATGATTCTGTTGCCCTATAGAAGGAAATTGTGAGACAATATAGTTCAGTAGGATGCCTAACTATTGAGTTTATTGTAGGCATCATGGCAAAGGAGAGTTTTTTAAGTTGGGGGTTGAAGGACAATAATGAGGTGCCTTTGTGGATGTTTACCAGAATACTGTCTCATCAATTCTCACTACTGCTATTGGGACTCCTATAGGGAGCGATGAAACTCACATAAAGCAGAATGAGATTGACCTGATTCTTAGGAAGCTCTGAGCAGCAGTAACAGAGGCAAGCACCGGGACTGTTAATTGCGAGGAAGAAATCAACCATGGAGGCTGGGGAAGACTAAGGAGGGCAGAGAGAACACATATGCTCTGTCTTCTGGGAGGCAAGAAGCTCTGGGGTGGAATGGGGGAACTTCCTTCTCAGTGTTAACTCTCATGAATTAAAGTAACCTAAGCTTTTCTCCAGCAGCAGGAACTTGTGCAATAATTTCCTGACTTCACACAATGGGGGGAAAGAGGGGTATAAAGAAATCCTCTCTTTCACAATGCCCTATAGGCTAGAAGAAGGTGCACTGAGCTGAAAGCCAGAAGACTGTGTTCCAATTCTTCAGCTGACCGCTGTTAATATTTAGGGCTTGTCTACACTACCCGCCGGATCGGCGGGCAGTGATCAATCCAGCGGGAGTCAATTGCTAAGAGCGCTCTCGTCGACCCTGGTACTCCACCAGGGCGAGAGGTGGAGTTGACAGGAGAGTGTCAGTTGTCAACTTACCGCAGTGAAGACACTGCGGTAAGTAGATCTAAGTACGTCGACTTCAGCTACGTGAATAACGTAGCTGAAGTTGCGTAACTTAGATCGATTTCCTCTTCCCCTCCCCCCGCCCCCCCACCCCCCCAGTGTTGACCAGGCCTCAGTGTCCTTCACAAATCCTATTGTAAACCAAGGTCTCATACTGAAACTTTTGGCAATAACTATATCATTCACTCGTATTACAAGGGAGAACAGTTTCCAAGTTCAGTGCCCGTCGCAGACAACCAAAATACGGGAGCACTGACAAAAGTAACTTGCAATCTGCAACCTTTGGAGCACATTCTGCTCCCAAAATTATAGGGAGGAGGTAGAGTGCCAGATATAGGGAAAGACATTGGGGCTGGGGGAGAGAAGCGGAAACAAACTGGCAAAACAAACTGGTAAAGGAGTATGTGTCTGGGGAGTAGAGAGTATGTAATGTTGGGTGGCTAAACTTTTCATTTCCTTGCCTTTTTTTGTCTTTTTTTTTTTTTTAAACAATTAAGTGGTATTGGACACACTCACTTTTGGACACAGAATAGGTTGCTGGTGAGTAGTTGCTTCAGGTTGGGGGGCTGTCTGTAAGCGAGGACTGGTCTGTCTCGCAAGATCTGTGAGAGTGAGGGATCGTTCTTCAGGATAGGTTGTAGATCTTTGATGATGCGCTGGAGAGGTTTTAGTTGGGGGCTGAAGGTGACGGCTAGTGGCGTTTTGTTACTTTCTTTGTTGGGCCTGTCCTGTAGTAGGTGACTTCTGGGTACTCTTATGGCTCTGTCAATCTGTTTCTTCACTTCAGCAGGTGGGTATTGTAGTTTTAAGAATGCTTGATAGAGATCTTGTAGGTGTTTGTCTCTGTCTGAGAGATTGGAGCAAATGCAGTTGTATCTTAGAGCTTGGCTGTAGACAATGGATCATGTGATGTGTCCTGGATGGAAGCTGGAGGCATGTAGGTAAGTATAGCGGTCAGTAGGTTTCTGGTATAGGGTAGTGTTTATGTGATCATCGCTTATTAGCACTGTAGTGTCCAGGAAGTGGATCGCTGGTGTGGATTGGTCCAGGCTGAGGTTGATGGTGGGATGGAAATTGTTGAAATCCTGGTGGAATTCCTCAAGGACCTCCTTCCCACGGGTCCAGTTGATGAAGATGTCATCAATGTAGCGCAAGTAGAGTAGGGGCGTTAGGGGACGAGAGCTTAGGAAGCGTCGTTCTAAGTCAGCCATAAAAATGTTGGCATACTGTGGGGCCATGCAGGTACTTGAAGCAGTCCTGCTGACTTGAAGGTATAAATTGTACAAATCAGGCATCAAGAATTATAACATTAAAAAACCAGTAGGAGGCACCAATGGGTAGCTAGTGGTAGGGTGAGGAAGTGAATGAAGGACAACTAGAATTGCCTTAATGGAAATATACAAGATACTTAGAGAAAATTATGTCAATTTCAGCCTTCGCAGGACACTGAAACAAAAAAGAAAGAGATCTGAGATCGCGCCCATACGTCCTAACAACATTTCAGGTGTTCAATTCAATTTCTAAATAGGGTGGAATGGAAATTTTTTACTTTCAAAGGCGGCACAGTAATTTCCCTAAATATCTAGTTTTCCCCTCCGATCTAATTGTGGTTTTGTCTATCAGGCTAATTGCTTTCCCTGTGATTCTTGCCTTGCTTTAGCAAAACTCGTTTGCCAAAAATAAGCTCTGATCATCATAACACATGTTCCCACAATGTTCTCCCTTATTTTAAAAAAAGGATAACAGCACAATGAATGGATGGATGTGATGCCCAAACTGCTTGCAGATCCTCATTGAAATGTTACGACATTTGGGCACGATCTCTGATCTCTGTTTTGCTTCAGTGTCCTGCGGAGGCTGAAATCGACACAATTTTCTCTAATGGTATGTGTATAATACCCGCTGGATTGGCGGGCAGAGATGGATCCAGCAGGGGTCAATTTATTGCGTCTAGTCTAGACACGATAAATTGACCCCCAAGCGCTCTCCCATCGACTCCTGTACTCCACCGCTGCGAGAGACGTAGGCAGAGTTGACGGGGGAGCGGCAGCAGTCGACTCCCCGCAGTGAGTAGATCTAAGTACGTCGACTTCAGCAACGTTATTCATGTAGCTGAAGTTGCGTAACTTAGATTGATTTCACCCCCCTGCCCCCGGGTAGACCAGGCCAAAATATCTTGTATATTTCATGAAGTCTATTCTAGCTGTCCTTCATTCACTTCTCCTTCACCCTTCCACTAGCCACCCATTGGTGCCCCCTGCACCCTTTTATGCGCCTGGGAGATTAAACAATCCTTGAGATCTGCTAACTTGCTAGGAAATAGGGAGGGTCTGGGCGGGGCAGTGGCAGATATGGTGCAGTGCAGCCCCTTGCCCCCCCTCCCGCTGGCTGGCTGTGGTTTTTGCCTCAGTTACTTACTCCTTGGTGGCCCCAGCCCAGCATCAGGCAAAGCGGAAGCTGCTGGCTCTCTGCAGGCAGCAGCTAGTGAGGGCCGGTTGCTGGGGTTGGTGACAGCTGCATTGTGACATACACATACATATTGTCCTTGTGCAAGCCAGCAGCCACCCATTCCAGTGGCCAGACGCATTCTCCAGGCGCGCAGCCCGGGACTCGGGAGTGGGGAGGGGGTCGGCCCTCTTTTGAGGGGTGGAGGGAGACCGTGTTTCTGCAGCTAACACCTTGGGAACTTCTGCCAGAGGCAAGGTCTGACTGGGCGCCGCCAATATGTCTGTGGGTGCCCAGCTTTCAGGTTGCTGCTTAATGGTGTCCCAAGGAAACTTCCAGCCTCGGCAGCTGCTGCTCTGTCAGGCTGCGGGAGGGAGCCGCACACAGGAGCCGCCTGGGAGGGAAGGGAGGAGACGGAGGTCCGGGGGCGGCATGTGGCAGCAACACACACACACACACAGAGCGATGTGGGGTGGGGACTGCAGCTCCTAGGGAAACCCACAGCAAAGCCGTCTCAGCCCCCAGTTTGGCACGTGGAATGAGTGAGTGGGGGCAAGAAAGGGGCATCCGTGGGAGGGACTGGAGCAACCTTCTAGAAACTCCAACATTGGCCAGCACAGCTGATCTCACTGCTCTTCTTGTTGTCGTGCCGTGCCTTGAGATGAATGTGCTGCACATTGGTCCTTTCCAAGCCACAATTTCACATATGGCATGGGACTCCACTGAGTACAAGTCCCACACATGAAATGAATAGCAAGTCTACCACATGACAAGTGGTAAGTGCAGTCTGTTTCTCTATAATGTTTATTGCACTGAATCCCCTTTCGCAATCAGCGATGCTTACAGCAAGTGTGTCCACTACAAGGATGAGGGTTTTTTAAAGTTTTCCAGGAATGTGTGTGCACTCCAGAAGCCTTGAATTCTGCAAATCCCAAGTGTGTTTCCTGTTTGATTCTCAGTTGATCAGACAATGCTCTTATTTCCTTTTCTCCAAAGTGGGGATTCGCTGGATTCTCTTGCCATTTTTCAGGATTCAAAACCGACAGATTTTTAATTTAAGTTCTTACAATCAGAAGCCCTTTCTTTGCGAGTGCCTTGATCAGCTTTGTTTGAGGCAGTTGTGAATAGTTTTGTCCTCATGTTGTCAACAACTGCTTGAATGAACTGACACTAGTTGATTCTGGGGCTTTTTCCAGCACAGTTTAGTTTGCTGTTTTTGAACATCATGGATTGTTCACTCTGAACAAGCTCAGAAGGCTGAACTCCTGGGTCTGTTTTTAGACTTTCAATTCTCTTGATATTTTCATTAGGTTGTCTGCTTTTTGGAATGGTCATGTCTCATTCTTGTAACATCTCAGACATGTTCTTCAGTTCTGTCAGCACATACAGCATTAAAGAAAGGTTTCTGATAAAATTTAGAGAACATAGCTTTGAGTGTAGTCCTTGAAATTTAAAACGTTCGCTTCCGACTCTCGACTGGTCTTGTGAGGCAGCCTCAAAGTGTTTTGCCAAAGCAGGGTATGTTTGCCACACTGCACTGACTGGTCTCCACGTTGACGCCACCCACTTTCAATTGAACAGTTTGCCTATTTTTTTGAAGTATAATGTGTAATTCATTGGCATGAGCACTCAGTTCACGAGAGGTTTTGGTGATTGACTGTACAAGGAATATAAGGCATCCAAAAAAGCCTGAGTCATTTGTACATCCAGTGACTTCTAAAGCTTCATCAACAGCAAGTTCCAGTCTATGGTTGAGGCAACATCACATTAGGAAAGTCCATTTGTAGTAGTTTTCCAACACCAGCTTTGACTCCTAACATCACATTTGCGCCATCACTACAAAAGCTGATCAACACTTCCAATAATAGTTCTTTAGTGAACCCACAGGGCAGCAAGCATTTTAAAATGTCCCCTTTAATGGCTGCTGCTGTTATGTTTCCTCTAGACTTGAATTGAGCCTCAAAGCATAAGTGACCTCATAATTCCATCTATACTGGCTTTCAAAAAAAGATGAGTCGAGTTTCCAGCGAGAGTACTCGATTCATCAACAAGTACTGTAATTTTTGACTTATTGTCAATTTTGTTCACAATTCTTTTTTCATTTCAGTGGTTATATGATAATGTCTACACAAACTGTTCTTCTATGCAACAAATTCCCCATTTCAATTCCGTTGATTTGCTATAGGTAAGTGAGGCTCTTGTGGTCACTGAGTGGTTGATTTGTTTTGGCAATGTAGTAGTCTGTTCGGAATACACGAGCAGTATTTTCAAATACCCCTTCTTTTCTTTTAGCATTCAGATTAAGAAGAGTTTCTTTTTTAGCCATGGCTTGAATTTTTTCAGCCGCCTTATGTTCATTTTTTTTTTTGCGAAGGGAGGACAGCTCTGTCTCTACTTTTTCCATACAAGGATATTTCACAAGAGGCCAAGTTTGTAACATCTCAGACATTTTGCAAAGGTGTAGAAGTGTCAGCATTTTTTTTTCCCCTGCGGGTGACTAGTTTCAGCTTCATTTGTTGCTGTTCTTTTTGACTGACAATCCCCCATTTCCTCACTTTTACGTTTAAACATACACGTTCAACAGACCCGGACGGGTATCTTCTTAGGCAGTATTTTTTCCCACTTACTGTCCTCCTACTGTAAATTGAGTTGACTAATAAGAAGCAAGCGCACACAGTTACCATGTGGCAGTATGGCACTCAAAAGCTAAGGTTCGGAACAACCACGTGAACGTCTTCCTGTGAAAACAAAATCATCTTGTCTTGCTTGACAGATCTATATCTCTCTGATCCGTATATGGGTGTGTGTGTGTGTGTGTGTGTACGTACAGTATGGCTGGATCTCTCAAAAAAGCTAGTTTTCACTGTAGGACCAGGACCTCCCCCCTGGGCAGGACACCATTAAGCAGCAACCCAAAAGCTGGGCCCTACAAGGTGCTGGCGGTGCCCAGCCACACCTTGCTTCTTGCAGAAGTTCCCAAGGTGTTAACTGCAGAGGTGTTTTCCACCCCTCAAAAGGGCACTGGCCCCCTCCCCATTCCAGAGTCCTGGGCTGTGCGCCTGGAGAATGCACCTGGCCACTGGAATGGGTGGCCGCTTGCTTGCACAAGGACAGTATGTATGTGTATGTGTCCCACTCAGGGCCGGCTCTAACTATTTAGCCGCCCCAAGCAAAAAAAAAAAAGCACCCCAAGTGCCGCCCCACGGAAACAATGCCCCCACCAGTGTTGCACCGCAACAATTCCCTCCTCCCTGCGCCTCGCCCTGCCGGAGCTCTGCGGGGCGGGCGGCCAGCCCAGCCCGTGCCCCGCTCTCCCAGCTGGCTGCAACTTAAAAAAAATAAATAAATAAGCACAACCGTGAGCGCCGCCACCCCTACGGTGCTGCCCCAAGCACATGCTTGGTACGCTAGTGCCTGGAGCCGGCCCTGGTCACACTGCAGCTGCCACTGACAAGTAGCTGCTGCTGTGCCCGGCGCTGGGCTGGGTCCGCCAAGGAGTGAGTAACCGAGGCAAAAGACCCAGCCAGCCAGAGGGGAGGGGGCAAGGGGCTGCGCTGTGCCATGCCCGCTGTATAGACCCTCCCTATTTCCTAGCAAGTTAACAAATCTCAAGGATTGTTTAATCTCCCAAGCGCATAAAAGGGTGCAGGGGGCACCAATGGGTGGCTAGTGGTAGCGTGAAGGAGAAGTGAATGAAGGAGAACTGGAATAGCCTTCATGAAATATACCAGATACTTAGAGAAAATGTTGTTGTCATTTTCAGGCTCTGCAGGACACTGAAACAAAACAGAAAACGATCTGAGATCATGCCCATATGTCCTAACAACATTTCAGGTGTTTAATTCAATATCTAAATAGGGTGGAATGGAAATGCTTTTCTTTCATAGGGGGGCACAATAATTTCCCTCAATATCCAGTTTTCCCCTCCGATTTAATTGTGGTTTTGTCTACCAGGCTAATTGGTTTCCCTGTGACTCTTGCCTTGCTTTAGCAAAATTACTTTGCCAAAAATAAGCCCTGATCATAACACATTTTCCCACCATGTTCTCCATTTTTTTTTTTTTAAGTAACATTTCAACGAGGATCTGCAAGCAGTTTGGGCCTCATGTCCATCCTCTGATGGGGAGGGATAGACTTGAACTCGGAAATGGTCCCTGATTCTGAGTGTAATTATTTATTGGATCCTGGGCAGAAAAAACTGCCCCTTGGTCACACCAACAACTGTGAAATAAACAAGGATGCCAGAAATAGCCTCTAATCCTGCGGGTTGAACCGCGGATGGAGCTGAGTTTAAGCTGTTTATGCAGGTGCTCTGGGCTTCTCCATCAGCCGGTCCCCCTCCTCCCCACCACAAGCTAGAGAGGAGCCGCGGTAGCAGCTGAGTGCAAGGCAGGGGTGAAGTGCTGAGCCTACCCACCTTCCGCAGCCTGGCCAGAGGAGGAGGGAGGAGAGAAATGTGACAGAGTTTTCAGTTTTCAGGCTTTTATTCCAATATTAAAATTTTTGTTATTAGAGAGGATATTGGTGGTGGTAGCTTTAATTTCTATATCCCTCAGGCAAAGGGATCCATGAAGTTAAGCTTCATGTAGGAGAGGTGGGTTGCTTGCGATACAACCCCTACCAGTAAGAAACGTAAATTACTTTCACCCTTGTATAGAATGCACAAAGACAGGGCTGCTGCCTTGAAGGACTAACAATGTAACACATGCTACTCCGTACAATAACTCTGAAGGGGGGAGTTAAGAGGACGAGACTTAAATCTCCATGAAAATCAGCCTGAGCAGGGTTCATGGAAAAAAATGGGTTGGGGGGGGGGAGAGGATGTTTGGGGGAATCATTTTTTTTTTAAGAGTACAGGGAGGCTGTGGGGCATGTGGGGACTCCCTTTAGTACAGGGGTGGGCAAACTACGGCCCATGGGCCACATCCGGCTTGCGGGACCATCCTGCCCAGTCCCTGAGATCCCCCCCCCCCCCCTCCCGGGGAGGCTAGCTCCTCCCCCGGAGCAATGCCGCCGTGCGGGCAGCGCTCTGGGAGGCGGGGCTGTGCGCTCCAACTGGGCTGTGCGGCTGCCAGACATGCTGCTCTGAGTGGCGTGGTAAAGGGGCTGGGGCCGGGGAGTTGGGTAAAGGGCAGAGGGTCCCGGAGGGGGGCAGTCAGGGGGGCAGTTGGATAAGTGTGGGAGTCCCGGGGAAGCCTGTCAGGGGTGTGGATAGGGGTCAGGGAGCAGAGGGGTTGGATAGTGGTTGGGGTCCTGGGGAGTGATTAGGGTTGGTGGGGTCTTGGGAGGGGGGTGGTCAGGGGACAAGGAACGGGGGGGTTGGATAGGTCAGGGATTCAGAGGGGGGCAATTAGGGGGCAGGAAGTGGGAGTGGGGCAGATAGGGGGTGGGGGCCAGGCTGTTTGGGGAGGCACAGCCTTCCCTACCCGGCCCTCCATACAGTTTTGCAACCCTGATGTGGCCCTCAGGCCAAAAAGTTTGCCCACCCCTGCTTTAGTATAATGTGCAGTGTGAAATAAGGGACAAAACTGAGTGATAGTGACCTAAATAGCTACTTAGGTACCCAACACCATGGGTGATGTGTGTTGGGATCAGAGCTATGCAAACAACTGATATTTTTTTAAGCACTGGTAATCCTAAAAAAAAGTTTAGATTTGAAGCATTTTTGTGTGTGTAACTTTTTTAAAATGAAAGGACATTTTAGAAACAAGTCATTTTTTATTATTTTTTTATTTAGAAAACTTTGAAACAAAATGTTTAGGGTTGTTGTTTTTTTTCTGCTGAATTTTTAGTTTGACCAAAGCATTTTTTGGAAAATTTGACTCAAATTCATGAAATGGTTCAGTGTTGCTAAATCTGCATTTTTCACAGAAAATATTGGCTGAAAAACTCTCTTGTTGGGATAGTACGAATGGAATATTTTGCCATGTCAAATCAGATCCATATGTATGGGGGAACAATAGATGGCACTGACAACTTCGGGCATTTTACTGATTTCCTGAGGCTTTAGATAAGTGACATCTCTTGCGGACAATGAGGATTTCAATTTTATTTTAATTTAACTTTAACCTGTTTTTAAAAATCAGACTGCCTAGATGCCCAGATGCAAAAATGATCCATAGATTAAAGCCATATTTTTTGTGTGCCCTTGAGTATTGTATGAGCAGAAGACTATAAATAACCAGGACATTTCTTTGGTAGTATAAGTGCAAATTTTACAAGGTGCACTAAATTGGAACCAGGGCAGTGTTGCTGAATGCTCCAGATGTTCCATTTTATCTGTAAACCCCTCACTTAAAATTAGTTGTCACTGTCACAAAGCTTAAAGATTTCATAATGTACTCTGTAGAAAAAAATTAAGGTCTTCCAATTGATGGCCAGTTCCAGTCTGGTCACTTGTTCTTACCTTGCATTAATACACTGACATTGTTCATTCCATAAACTTGCTTCACCATAGTATGGACTTCAATATTTAGCTGGTGCATACTGTACTTCTACTGCTCTCTGTTCAGTGAATATCCTTCTTTAAAGGATATTAAAGAAATAGTATAGCATTAAACACCCCAGGAATAATTAATTGTTTATACATGTCCAAAGCAGGTGTAAAACCCTACCATTCTGACTCTGGTATTATTGCTTTATACCATTTTGCACTAGTGCAAAGCAATGAAGAATCAGCTTTCTTGCCCTCCAAGTTCCATCACTACACCTAAAATAATTGAAATGTTACTTAACTCCAACTGAGACAAATTTGTTTTATGCAGCTTCTTTTGTATGTTTTTGTGCTTTACTGTCTCTTAATTAGCAGAAAGACATTAACAAGGGTACAGGGACTGGCCCTGTTAGACCTTTTACCCTGGAAGGGGTTCATTCATCCATTTTTAAATTGTGTGACTTTAGTCAGAGGGCTGATCCACTGAAGACCCACCTGATGAGGGCAACAGCTGATTGGGGGCACTGCGAGCAGAGAGTGAGTACAGGTTTGCACCCAGCTGACAAGAGGTACTCACGAGAGGTGAGTGTGCCTCATGTGTAACTGGAATGGGTTACCTAGGGAGGTGGTGGAATCTCCTTCCTTAGAGGTTTTTAAGGTCAGGCTTGACAAAGCCCTGGCTGGGATGATTTAGTTGGGTTTGGTCCTGCTTTGAGCAGGGGGTTGGACTAGATGACCTCCTGAGGTCCCTTCCAACCCTGAGATTCTATGATTACAGAGACACACACACACACTCCAATATATTAAATATATGAAAACTGTATTTCAGATTAATTACTTTCCTAATCAGGTCTCGCTTCTTAAATCATTCTGTTCATCAGAATAGTAGATGACTTCTCAGCCTTTTGCGTCTATCTTCCTTTTCCCCCATAAACTGTACTTTTGGAATTTAACGAGTACTAGCTCCCCAAACTAATTTATTTTGATTGCCCTTCTTGACATCTCATTTCAGCAATATCTTTCTCATTTTTTGGGTGTGTGCACGTGTGTGCATGCATGCACATTACAGCATTTGCTTGATGGGGAATACAGTTGTTATTGTATTGTAAAGTGTTGGACATTGATTATAATGACCCTTTGACTGAATCTTATGATACAGGGTTAGTTCTCATCCACTATTCAGGATCAAAATCCTGTCCTATCATCTGCATCCCCAATTCCACTAAGTTTGTGGTAAATTGAGTACATCAAACATAGTTCTATATTGGCAGTAGCCATATAGTTATCCAACAAATTACATGCTCTTTGATTTGACATCTCATATGGGAGAGAAGGCAGCGTCAAGCCTCCCCATGCACTGTCAGGTACAGATAATGCAGGTGTGCTTGTGTTCAGCACTGATGAGGAAATAACACCTGTATCAGTATCCATTAAAACATTGAAAGAGAATATTCATATGATCCACCAAACTGATGAGACATTGAAGAAGCACTGTAACTTCTTATAAGCCTCTAATTGGCCACTTCCACTTGCTATTTTTATGTCAGTCTTTCCTTTGAGTTGGATTAAAAGGGAAATTTCATCTGGTGTGATCATTTGGCTTTGCATAGTAGGAAATATTTTATAATTTTCACGACATAAACAGAATGAGTAAATCTTAATTTTGTTGGTGGATAGTAAAAAAATTCATAACCACATATGAACAGTTCCAAAGGTGACAAGGAAATTAGTAGATCTAACAGACTGTATGTAGAAGGAGCAATTTATGAAAAAAAATTAATAAATTGTCTTAATGTGAGGATTGAAGATTAAATGAACGATACAGCTTCACGGTCTGGTGTCTTGGACTACTCTATGGGCACTTCTGAATTTTAGTTTTTAATTCCCCTAAATGGTTAAAGTTTGAGACTAAACTTCATATTTCTTTTAAATATTTGGCCATTTTTTTTGTTTTGTTTTTTTTTACAGCAGGCCCCGACCAAGCTCAGGCCCTCACTGTGCCAACCAGTGTACACACAGGGTTGGGACCACCCTTTACTCTGAAGAGTCTATAATCTTGTTTTAGACCAGCAATGGGTGGCCAATGAGTGACACAAACAAATGGAAGGAATGTGGGAGAAGTAGGAAGAGGATAACAGTGATACCCTCACATGTAATCTGTTCAACAGGAAATACGGTTACTTAAAATAGCAATATGCACAGCAAGATGGATTAGAATGCGCTTTTAGTATAAATTAAGTTTTATGTAAATAATATATCTGAAGTTCTTTATTTCCACTCTTGGGAATAAGTAGCTATATAAAGTGGTCTTACTTTTATGGAAACACTTTACATAATCACAATACCTTAGTAGCAGCAAAGTTCAGTTTTTGTTCTGGCCACGCCAAAGGTCTTCCACACGATTGTGTGGTGGCCACAGAATCCCAAGCTTCTTTTTCTTGCGACTGCCAGATGGGCTGGCCTTGCTAAGCTAAAATCCTATATCCCAGGTAGTCATCCACTTGGAAAATATCTGTGGGAAGTGGTTGGAGGGAAGAAAACACAAATATCTCCTCCATAGAGCTCCTCCTAAATCATTCCACGGAATGGGGCTAGAATGAAACACAATTCTGACCCAAGAAGCTTGCAAGTATCAAACCAAATTTCTTTTCACTTGAATGGAACTTTTGATTTCAATGATGCATCAAAAGTTGGATTTTTTTTCTTCGTCCATTTTATGAATGGTCTTCTCTTATTTGGAAGAGTATTTTCTTCACATTCTATCCACCAAACGTGAAAGGCTTCGTTACAAAAAGAATCTGGGAAGGTTCCAAGTAACTGAAAGAGTAGGGAAGTTGAGATGAAATGGAAGTTGGCATTCAGCCTTAACTACAAGTCTCTCTACTGTGCCAGCTATATTATGTATAATACAGTGTAATTATAAAGATCCATTCCCTCAAGTCCTTGTTTGCCTTTCACTTCTGCTAAACATTCCCCAGATGGTACAGTGCATCATATACAATCACCCTTCTGTTTTCCATGATCTGTATCGGTTACAGTTCTTTCTTTTTTGGCTGTAGTTACTATTATGATGCTGGTAGACAAGATGCCGCTCAGGCCACGGCTCCTAGGCCTCTCTGAACACTGACAAATGCATAGCTGGAAACCAGTCTGTCTTACTGTGTTAGCATAGTGAAAATAGATCTTAAGTTTATAAGAATGTGTTTAGTGTTTGGACTTTGTGCTGTATGCATTAATCGCACTTATAATATCTATGTCCCATGTTATAAGGCGGTAATTTAAGTGTCCACTATGCCATTGATGGACCTATCCTTCATGAACTTATTTCATTCTTTTTTTGAGCCCAGTTTTGGCTTTCACAACATCTCCGGCAACCAGTTCCACAGGCTTACTGTGTGGTGTGTACAGAAGTATTTCCTTATGTTTTAAAGATGCTGCGTATTAATTTCATTGGGTGACCCCTGGTTCTTGTGTTATGTGAAGGGGTAAATAACACCTTTTTTTCCCCTCCCCACCATTCATGATTTATAGACCTCGATCATATCCACCTGTAATCATCTCTTTCCTAAAATGAATAGTCTGTCTTTTTAATCTCTCCTTATATGAAAGCTGTTACATACCCTTAATCATTTTGATTGCCCTTCTCTGTAATTTTTCCAATTTTAGTATCTTTTTAGAGATATTGTTACCCCAAAACCAGACTTGGGTATCTAAGGGCTGGTCTACACTAGCCCTGAAGTTCGAAGTAAGATACGTGACTTCAGCTACGTTATTTAAATAACGTAGCTGAAGTCGAAGTATCTTATTTCGAACTTCAAAGTACTCACCCCTGGTCCACACCGCGGCGCGCAGGCTCCTCCGTCGACTCTGCCTGTTCCGTTCGTGGAGCGGGATTACCAGCGTCGACGGGGGAGCACTTCCTGGTTCGATTTATCGCATCTAGACAAGACCCAGGGAGTGCCACTGAAAATCAGCTCGTGTGCCGTCTTTGGCACGCATGCCATAGGTTGCCTACTCCTGTCCTATGCTATAGCTAGCATGCTTACCCTCTATAGTTTTCTTTCCCTCTGTTCTGTCCTAGGAGCCTGTTCTGCTCTGTCCCAGCAGTGTTGCCGCTGCTGTCAGTCTGCGGTTGCTTCTGCTGCTTCTAATTTTCTTCTGGTTCTCCTTCTACTCCTTGACTGACTTTTTTGCTTGCTTGCTCTCTGCCTCTATGTACAGTTTTTGGCTGTTTTGATTGGCTTATTTTTTAATCCAATCATTAGCCTACCTATCATCCAATTATTTTCAGACCCTCTCTGATTGTTCCATACTTATAGACCAATCATAACTGCTAAATCTGGCTGTCAATGAAAGCTGTTGCACAAAAGGTTTTCTGTTCACTATTGTGGGATGGTGACTCTCACCTAGTTTTGGACTGAGCATGCCTGACTGACCCCTCCGAACAGAATTAGTGACACTTTTCCTGGCCTCAGTCCACACTGTGCCTACCAGCACACTGGCCATAGGTTAAACATCTTGAAACTGTCATTTCGCTGTTGGCTGTATGCCTACCTGATACGCACACTTAATTACTTTTACTTCCGTACTTTCCCTATTTTCAGTTAATGGTGCCAAAGCAATGTTCTCAGTGCTGTGCTTAAGAAACAAAATAGAGCAGCTCAAAATCCTTCATATCAATGCGGCAACCAGAACTGCATGCAGCAGTCAAGGAGTGGGTGTACCATGGATTTATACAGTGGCATTATGATATTTTTCTGGTTTATTATCTATCCCTCTCCTAATGGTCCCTAATAGTCTGTTAGCTTTTCTGACTGCAGCTGCAGACTGAGCAGGTGTTTTCAGACAACTATCATGCTGACTCCAAGATCACTTTCTTGAGTGGTAACAGCTAATTTAGACCCTATGATTTTGTATGTATAGTTGGGATTATATTTTCCAATGTGCATTACTATGCACTTATCAACGTACTTAATCTGCCATTTTGTTTCCCAGTCACCCAGTTTGAGGTCGCTTTGTAACTCTTAGTTAAGTCCAAAGCTGACTGCAATCTTGAGTAATTGGCATACACTTCTTTCTACTGGAGCTTCTTATTAGCCCATAAACTTAATTTGTCCAAATCTTTTTTTATTTGCTTTGTATTTGCTGATTCAGCTTTATGATCTAGCTGTTTACAAACAAAATTACTCTGAACTCTACTCATTTGCAGTTTGCTTTTGAGGTTGGGGTGTGTGTGTGTGTGTGTGTGTGTGTGTGCGCGCGCTCTCAACTTGTATAAGCTAGTGAATATTAGCACTGAGCTGAGAACTGCAGAGGTTTTACCTGGCACCCAGTTAAAAGAAGTGGTGTATGATGATCAGGAAAAGACCTCAAATAAGTGATTTGATACACTACAAATAAAAAGAAGTTGGTTTCTCTTGGTTAGCAATGGACAATAACTACTTAATTGAAGATTCATTTTGCCGATTAGCATAAAACTCTTAAATTCCTCCGGTTGAGCTGATTAAAAGTATCTTAAGTGATGTAGAAGACTATTTAAATATCAGATATGAGATTGATAATTTATGCTAGTGTGTTTGTTCAGAGTTTTTCTCTTCTGCTGTGTTGAATAGTTTGTCTTTGAAAGCACAGACACTGAATGGGATGAACCCTGTGATGTTTACAATGTATGTTGTCTTTACAGATTCAACTTTTCAGAAAACACAACATGTACAATAATTACAAAAGCTTTTAATACTCTATTTTTAGTCACTTGCCTAAAGTGGCCAGCGAAATGGTAATCATCCCGTCACAATATGGGAAAACTTGGTTCTAGCAATCCAATGGCCAAGTAAGGGATTAAAATCAGTGCAATCAACAAGACTACTAATATGATTACTGCATCGGAAGTATTGTTTCAGATTTAAAAGATCTGTACTTTCCAGCTACTTAAAAGCTTCGGAAATAAGTTTTCTAAGGAAAGCATAAGGGAAATTCTCTTTGGCTTTACATAGCGTGACTGTATACCTAATTCTGTGACTTTGCATCATTATATAATTTTCAAATGGGGTTTCAAAAAGGCTGCTGAAATAGGCGTAAGTAAACACTAATCCTATCAAAAGAATATTGGCACTGTGGGAGGGAAAAGCTCTGGGGAAAACAGTTTCTCATGGGAATAAACTGTACCTCCTAACTCATTCTGAAGCGTGTTTTTTTTTTCCTTTTCTTTCAATCAGAGAAAACCAAGAGGGCATAAAATTGGGGGCATATAGTGTTTTGTGAACACTTTCAATGCAATATACTGTTCAATAGAGAAGTGTCATGTGTACGCCAACAGGGACACTATGGATGGATTTGTCCCACTATAGCTCATGTGAATCCAATGGGATTTGTGAGCACTGAGCACTTCTGAATATGAAGCCACTTAAATGTGGATTGAAGTGCCTAACTTTTTGGGTGTAAATTGGCCCCAGCTTTTAAATAAATGCATAGTAAAAATCTACAGCTTCATTCTCCTTTCACTTACACTGAACACATTACTCCTTTCACTTACACTTACACTCTATTGACTTGAGTAATTATCTGATCTGCAGTAGCCTAAGTGAGAACAAAGTCGCAACCAGTGTGGTGGACTGCTTAAATTGCCATTAGAAACAACGTGTTCACTTCCCCATAAATTCCCTGAAGTTTCACAGAGTTGCATGGGATTTAGCCATATAACTCTTTAAAGCCCTATGGAGAGGCGCTCACTGCTGGCAGACGGCCTGTGTTGCCACCTTTTAAGATTTGGAACTCCTTTTACCCTTGGAAGGTAATTTGGGTGTAGCCAGTAGTAGTGCTGTCCGGGGTACCACAGCAGCAAGGTTGGAATAGGATGTGCGAAAGTGCAGAGGCAGAGATTTCCCCTTATCTTCCCCCACCCTTAGGGATGAGCCATTCATAGTGGTGGAACATTCGCGTCTTCACTGTGGGACACTCTGTAGCTTGCAACAAGAGAATCTAAAGGAAACAACTCAAAACTTGTGTAGTTTCCACTCTACTCCTTGAGTTATTCCCACACAGGGAGGAAATGGGGCCCTGAGGACAGTGTGGGGCCCAGGTCTAGAAGAGATCCGTGACACTCCTAGAACTTGACTTGCCAGAGGGATGTTCTAAAGAGGTCATAGTAACTACACTGCCACCTACCCCTTCACAGTTCAGATTGTTTCAAGGATGAATTCATAGGCGCCGACTCCGTGGGTGCTCCGGTGCTGGAGCACCCATGGAGCAAAATTGGTGGGTGCTCTGCACCCACCGGCAACTCCCCGCCCCGGACCCGCGGGAAACTTACCGGGAGATGTTGCGGGGGCCCCATCCCCGACGCTGGGCAACATGGCGTCGGCGTCGGGGGCGGGGCCCCGCACCGTCACCTGGCGTCGGGGGCGGGGCCCCGCCCCGTCACCCGGGGGCGGGGCCCTATGAAGTCGGCCCCTATGAATGGGTTCAGTGTATAAATCTGGACTGGGCAACATGAGACAAATGGAAGAAGCTGTGATTTTAAAAGGATTTTTTTCCTCTTCCATAACTTTTCTTAAAGCCCTGAGAAGTCATAACTGCATAGCCCATAAATTTAGCTGTCATCCTATTCACAGGTTGCTGTTCTTGTTAGTTTTTTTCCTACTATGGTATTTAATCTCTGTGTACAAAAGTTCCTTCCTAGTTGTGGATGATTGCTTCACTCTTAGTGATATCTGGAACATCCCTTAAATCCTCTTCTTTCCTCACAGTGAGTCTTTGAAGTGTGTTTGTTCTCTTAGCACTTTGCCATCTGTTACTGTGATGACATTTCATCAGGGAGTCTATTTAAGCAATTTTGGAAAAGAATAAGTACATGCCTAAATTCAGCTGTAGGCTGCAACTATATCTTGTAGCTGTAGTACAAACCAACCACCATACATGCATATTCTTCTCATCCTTACTCTCCATCTGGAGGAACACAGAGAAATCAAGCTTGTAGTTTCCTAGAGTTTAAGGCCAGAAGGAACTATTAAATTATCTAGTCTGAGCTCCTGTATATCACAAGCCATTGAGTTTCACCCAGCTACTACTCCCTGTAGTGAGCCCAATAAATTGTTTTTTGACTAAAGCATATTTTCCAGAAAGGCATCTGGTCTTGATTCAAAAACTTCAAGACATGGTTGTTCTAGTGCTTAATCATTCTCAGTTTTAAATTTTTTGTTAAATATATTTATAATAAAAATGTCTAATGTAAATTTGTCTGGCTTTAGCTGTAGCCATAGGTTCTTGTTATGCCTTTCTCCACTACATTAAAGAGCCCTTGAGTAGGCAGTATTTTTCCTCATGAACATACTTTGCCCTGTGATTGTCACCTCAGAATCTTCTTTTTGGTAAGCCAAACTCTTCATGTCTTTCCCTGTAAAGCATTTTTCTCTAGCCCTCAGACCATATTTTGTGGCTCTTTTCTGCACTGTCTCCAGTTTTTCCACATCCTCTGTGTGCACTATTCCCACATTAGTCTCACTGATGTATAGGGAGGTAAAATAATTTCCCTACTCCTACTCATTACTCTTCAAGAATTGCATTACCCTTTTGCCATAACATGACACTAGGAGCGCCATGTTCATTTGCTTGGCTTGTCCACCATAACCCCTAAATCCCTTTTCAGAGTTGCTGCTTTCCAGGATATGGTCCCCCTATTCTGTGGGTATGGCCTACTTTTTTCTATTAACTAGCTGCATAATTCTGCATTTTTTCTGGTAAAGTGGTCCTATTTGATTGTGGACAACACAGATCAAACTTTATCAACAGTGGTTTTATGTTTATGTCCAGATCATTGATGAAAATGTTGAGTAGCCTCAGTCCTTGTACCGATCCCTATGGAACCCCAGTAGAAAAAGACCCATTAGGTGAAAGTTACCTATTAACTAATTTTTTGAGATCTGTCAGTTAGCCAGTTCTTAAATAATTTAATGTGTGTTATTGATATTGTATAGTATTAATTTTTAATCACAATATCATGCAGTACTAAATCAATGCCTTTTAAGAGTAAATATGTTATATCTGTGCAGTTTCCTGTATTAACCAAACTTGTAGTTTCATCAAAGAATGAAATCCGGTTTGACAGATCTATTTGCTATAAAAAGCTAGGATAATTACTTATAACATCTTTTTCTTAATTTTTTATGTTCAAGTAGAAATCCATGTTTTCTAAAGATTCTCTTCTGTTTCCAAACTTGGGTCCCATGCACTGATATAGTTGATACATGACCTTTACAGAGCATATTGTGCCTTAAGTAAATTCTCAAGAGGTTCACTGGACTTCAGTTACAGCCTTTAGAGTTAGGGTGACCAGGTGTCCGGTTTTCAACCGGAACACCCAGTCGAAAAGGGACCTGGTGCCTCTGGTCAGCACCGCCAACCGGGCCGTTATAAGTCTGGTTGGTGGTGCTGCAGGGCCAAGGCAGGCTAGTCCCTACCTGTCCTGGCACTGTGCTGCGCCCTGGAAGTGGCCGGCTCCTAGGTAGGTGGGAGGGGCATGGGGATCCGCGCGCTGCCCCCACCTCGAGATATGGCTATGCATGCCCAGTGGCTGGTTCCTGGCCAATGCGAGCTCGGGGGGAGGAGAGAGCGGTGCCTGATGGCGAGAGCAGCATACAGAGCCTCCTGGCCCCTCTGCCTAGGACCCGGACCTGCTGGCCACTTCTGGGGCAGGGCGCAGCGCAGTACCTGGACAGGCAGGGAGCCTGCCTTAGCCCTGCTGCGCCGCTGACCGAGAGCCGCCCAAGGTAACCCTGAGCCCCAACCCCAAACCCAGATCTCCTTCCTGCACCCTCATCCCTGGCCCCACCCCAGAACGTGCACCCCCAGCCCAGAGCCCGCACCCCCCCCTGCACCCCAGACTCCTGCCCCAGCCCAGAGCCCCCTCCTGCATTCCGAATCCCTCAACCCCACCTTGCAGCCCGGAGCCTGCACCCCTAGCCCAGAGCTCTCACCCAGTAGCGTAGCCAGGGGGGGAGCAGGGGGCACTCTTTAAAGCACGCCCCCCCCAGCCCCGCTGCCGGAGCTCAGCTGGGCTGGGGGCGCTTTCAAAGGCCGGCGGCTCCTGCCGCTGTGGGGAGCTGCGGGCCCTTTAAAGCACCCCCCCAGCCCCGCTGCTGGAGCCGGGCTCAGGCAGGGATTTAAAAGGCCCGGGGGCTCCGCAGCGGCTGGAGCCCCGGGCCCTTTAAAGCGGCGCCGGGTGAGTACAGGGGGAGCGGGGAGGCGCCTTTTTATAGCGCTGCTACTCCCCCTGTGCTCTAAACCTGGCTACGCCACTGCCCTCACCCCCCCTGCACTCAACCCTCTGCCCGGGCCCAGAGCCCCTCCCACACCCTGAACCTCTCAGCCCCGGCCCCACCCCATGGAGGGGGAATGTAGTGAGCGGGGAAGGGAAGGGGCTAGGGTGCTCAGTTTTGTGCCATTAGAAAGGTGGCAAACCTATTTACAGTTAAGATCAGCTTGCAGATGTTAGCTAATGAGAAACGGTATTAATCTTTCAGTGGTATCTAAAAAGTATTATTCTTCACAGATTTAAAGGTGTCTGAATGCAGATTTAGAGGTGAAGCAGATTTTATTTTGCTTGAAAGACCGATTGAAGCATAATAATTGTAGTAAAGTTTTATTTTTGCTATTAAAAAAAAAAAAATCACCTGCTCAAATTTCTCCTTTGGATGAAAAGTTGAACCAAGGTTTCTACTGCCCATTTGAAACCTGGAGATTAGAGTAGAGGATAGCCTGGTCACTATGCCATCTGCTGTCCAGTAAAATGAATTACAATGCCTCTTTTGAAGCTGACACAGGAATAACTATCCGTAGACTACAAGCAGTAAATAGAGTCAATGCTTCCTTTTTGGAAATAATTGGTACTTAATGTGAGTCTGTCTTCTTCAGGCTTCAGAGATGTTCTCATTTTTGGTGACCACTTTTAGGTATCATCATTAAAGATTGACTTTGACACCTTTGAACAGTTTGTTTGTTTTGGAGAAAATGCTCAAAGCTTGATTGTCTTGCACATTTCTTTCATCACTCTTGATCTAGAATTGGCAATTTTAATTGCTGGGCATTTGATTTGTATTAAGTCCTAATTATGTTCCTTTGAAGCCTACAATGTCTTCAGTGAGCTAAGTTTTAGTTCCTGAATTTCATTACTGAGCTCCCAGTACAGTAGCTGACTGTTGTGATCTGCTCTTGAATTCATTCTGCCTGAATGGTTTAACATCTTTGGCAGTGAAATGTTTATTATGTCTGCAATAATTGACCTTTGTACTTACAAACTGCGGGTAGGTGCATATATATAAATATGCCTTGCAAATCAAACCGCATGCCCCTGGCAGTTAACACTCTGAACATCTCCTCCTTGTCCATCCTTTTCTCTATGTCTTGACCAGATAAAATTGCTGTTTTTGTCTAGCATTACTTGAGGTAAATGATTCATAAGAACGTAAGAATGGCTATAATGGATCAGATCGATGGCCCATCTAGCCCAGTATTGCGTCTTCTGACATTGGCTGTTGTCAGATGCTTCAGAGGGAATAAACAGAACAAGGCAATTACTAAGTGATCCATCCCCCATTGTCCAGTCCCAGCATCTAGCAGTCAGAGGCTTAGGGACGCCCAGAGCATGGGGTTGCATACCTGACTATCTTGGCTAATAGCCATTGATAGACCCATCCTCCATGAACTTATCTAGTGCTTTTTTTGAATGCAGTTGTGTTTTTGGCCTTCACAACAAATTCCACAAGTTGACTGTGTTGTGTAGAACAAGTACTTCCTTTTGTTGTTTTAAAGCTGCTGCCTATTAATTTAATTGGGTGCCCCCTGGTTCTTGTGTTATGTGACAGGGTAAAAAATATTTCCTTATTCGCATTCTCCACAACATTCATGGTTTTATAGGCCTCTACCATATCCTCCCTTAGTTATCTCTTTCCCAAGCTAAAAAGTCCCAGTCTTTTGAATCTCTCCATAAGGAAGCTGTTCCATACAATAATTTTTCCTGCTCCTTTTTTTTTTCTTTTTCTTTTTTTTTTTTGAGATGGCGCGACCAAACTGCATGCAGTATTCAAGGTGTGGGTGTACCATAGGTTTTTTGTAGTGACGTGATATTTTCTGTCTTACCTAATGGTTCCTAATATTCTGTTAGCTTTTTTGACACCCATAGCACATTGAGCAGATTTTTTTTTCCAGAGAACTAGTCAGTGACCCAAGATCTTTCTTGAGTGGTAACAGCTAATTGAGACCTCACCATTTCATATGTACCGTTGGGATTATGTTTTCCAATGTGCATTACTTTGCATTTATCAACAGTGAATTTCATCTGCCATTTTGTTGCCGAGCCACCCAGTTTTGTGAGATCTCCATGTAACTCTTCACAGTCATCTTTGGACTGCACAGTATCTTGAGTAATTTTGTATCATATGTAGACTTTGCCACCTCACTATATACCCCTTTTTCCAGGTTTAAAACACATGTACATATTTAAAAATTTAGAGCTGTCAAGCGATTACGAAAATTAATCATATCGCACTTTAAACAATATACCATTTATTTAAATATTTACATTTTCAATTGGAATTCTATTGTTTAACAGTGCGATTAATTGCGATTAATTTTTTTGAGTTAAACACGTGAGTTAACTGCGATTAATCGACAGCACTAAAAAGAATCAGGATCAATAGACTCAAACACATCTCTTCCGCCTCTTGGCTTGTCACTTGGTGTACTTTGAAACTGGACACTTCCCCTTCCGTATCTCAGTGTTGCCAACTCTTGTGATTTTTAGCACAAGTTCTGTGATATTTGCTGTTTTTAATTAAAGCTTCAACTCTTGGAAGCATTTGAAGACACCTAGAATATCAGTGTTCATTTCCAAAGAAGTGTCTAGTTTACATGGCTGCAGAGAAAAGCCTGAAAACACGAAGCAATATTTCCACTTGCTTTGACTCTTGCAACTTCCTTCCTTTTTGGGTTTTTTATGTTGCAGTTCGTAAGGGTCCAACAAGCCCAGAATATTCCTCTGAAGCCCTTAACACCATGTTGCTGGCTTTGTCGGTAGAACCTTCTTGTCTGAAGCTCTTGACATAGCTCTCTGCCTCAATCTCATTTTGCCGCCCCTCTCATTCTAGACCTCAGCTGAAAAACAGTCGTTGGGGAGAAGACCACATTCTGCTTGTTGTTTAGTAAAACTGGTCAGGAAAATGTCCAATTTTGAGATGTTTATGGAAAAACACTTTCTGAAAAAAATATTTCCCATTTTCTGATCAGCTGCAGTAGTTAATCCTCTAGCTGCATAATTTACTGTAACACAATAAAGCATTTTTAGTTCCAATTGTTTGAAATACTATGGCTTTCCATGGGTTAGTTAAAATAGCTTTGGGTCAAAAGGAGAGATTCTTGGTGGCTTATAAACGACAGTTTAATTGAAGAGAAAACATTGTTCTCAAATCAAATGTTGTATTTTAATGCCTTTAACTAGTTCTAGTGAACAGAAACTGAATTAATGACGTTTGGGTTGCAGGTAGAGTGCTGGTAGCCGGGGCTACAAGAAGCTATAACAGCATTTCCCAAACTGTGTTCCACGGAACACTGGTGTTCCACATGATGTTAGGTGTTCCGTGAAAGAATCGTAATTTAAAAAGTCTTTAAATTTGATTTTTGTACTTCTTTATACGCACTTTCCAGTTAGAAATTGTTCAAGTTATTTTAAATTTCTATTTTTGCTTTGTTTTATAAAATAAAATATATTTGAGCATAAAGAACGCAATTTTTGTATTTGAAAACCAAACGACTACAAAATTAACATTATAAGTGTTCCATAATAGGCTAAAAAGTGTTCCGTGGCCAAAAAAGTTTGGAAAATGCTGAGCTATAAGAATAGCTTTCATAGCATCGAAAGCCCTGCTCCACTGGTTGGGTTACAAGTGGACAGTGAGAGGGGGGGAATGGAAAGCAAGGATATGTCTACACTATTCTTAAAAACACCTGCAGCAGCGAGTCTCTTGGTCTGGATCTACTGACTTGGGTTTGCAGGACTCATGCTATGGCACTAAAAATGCTACCTCTTTTGCCAGGTTTTAGAACCTGGGCTGCAGCCTGAGTGGGAACATCTGTATTACTCTTTTTAACACTGTAACCTTAGCCTGTAGACCCAGGCTCCGAGAGTCACTGCCGGGTGGCGAGGGTTTGTGGTGTGGACAATACCCCAAGAGTCTTTGCTTTGGGTGCAGCTGCCTCTTGCCAGATCTTGAGGAGGCAGGTGCTACTGTGTTGGATCTGGCTGCATTAAAGTTGGCTGGAATTTCAGACAATGCGGTCTCACCTCATTCCCTCGGATATCCTTTGTTATACTGGTGTGAGCTGTGTGATGATGAAACAACCCCGCAAGCTTATTAAACCAACTTTTTTGCAGAAACTTGGGGTCTTTGCGCTGTGTTTTGCACATCCAAAGTATGTTTTGTTTGACATACCTTGAATCATAGGTGCCGACTCCGTGAGTGCTCCAGGGCTCAAGCATCATGGAAAAAAATAGTGGGTGCTCAGCACCCAGGAGTGTGGAATGTGATGTTCTGTGCTTAGGGTGACCAGATGTCCTGATTTTATAGGGACAGTCCCGATTTTGGGGTCTTTTTCTTATATAGGCTCCTATTACCCCCACCCCTTGTCCTGATTTTTCACATTTGCTGTCTGGTCACCCTATCTGTGCTGCTAACAACTTCTGCCCTTGGGACAGGGAGTTTGTTTATAAACAGAGGCAGGGTGATTAAGATACTGTAACAAAAGGCTTGCCATCAAATTAAGGAACCTTAAATGGTTCTGGAAGGCATTGCCAGGCACTCCAGTTAAAAGATAGGAAACAAAGGGTAGAAATAAATGGAGAGAGGTAAACAGCTGGGTCTCCCGGGGGTCTGTACTGGGACCAGTGCTGTTCAACATATTCATAAATGATCTACAAAATGGTGGCAAAGTTTCCAAATGATAGAAAATTACTCAAGATAGTTAAGTCCAAAGTAGGCTGCAAAGAGTTACAAAGGGATCTCACAAAACTGGGTGACTTGGTAACAAAATGGCAGAAGAAATTCAATGTTAAATGCAAAGTAATGCACATGGCAAAATATAATCCCAACTATACATACAAAATGATGGTGTCTAAATAAGCTATTACCCATTAAGAAAGATCTTGGAGTCATTTGCAGTACTCTGGAAGCACTGTTTCCAGAGTACTGCAAATTTATAAGACTCCTTCTCACTGTGCCTGTATCACCGTGTATCACCTATCATTCTCCAGCTTCAGAAGACTTGAAAATTATCTCCGGTCATCAATGGGACAGATGCTACTGAATAATGTAGCTGTCCTTAACGTGCATCAAGACAATACCAGGGAACTAGATGTAAATAAGGTTGCTGACAGTTTCCTCCAGAAAGCTACAGTGAGACATAATGTCTTTTAAACTGGAATGTTATGGTGAAGACAGCTTGTAGGTGATTAAAATTATTTTAATACACTGTAATTCATGATGATGTAATTATGTAGTTCATAACAATTTAATCGTTATTAAAATAGTAAAGATGCCAATGATAGACACACATTCAATAACTAGAATATGAAAGTGTATAAATATGCTGAAAATAGCCTCCCCACCCAAAACTGGCAGAGTGCCCCTCCCCCCTACAGACACCTTCGAAAACATCCACTGGCAAAAACAAAAGTCAGTGCCTATGCCTTGTACAATACTAGTTTAGTGGCCTTTGTAGTAGAGAATAGCACTCTGTTGTGAATACATTGCTGATGTTTTGAGACTAGTGGATACTGACCAGACTCTCTCTAGTTCTGGTGGGCTCTGTCTTCTGGGCAAACTGAACAGCTTTGCTGACTAATATCTCTAGACAGGGTGTCCCTAAATCCTGGTTTAGATGTTGGACTATGTTAGCCAATAGTGCGCTATAAACAAGCAGATAATCAATTTTTCTTTAAACAAGCGATCCTGAACATGTGGTTCATACAGCAGTTGGATTGGTCTGAGTGTTTAGGTATGTTAGCCAGATATGCTGCTTTTGATTTAATGTAATCAGTAGCTAAAGATAATTAGTACTTAATTTGTGTCCAAGTGAACAATATATTTGTGGTAATAACGAATCTATCTGAATTCTGTAACATCTGCATGTAGCCATTGTAGAGTTTTTATAGTACTAGATTTCAGGCATCATATTTTTTTAAAAATAAGTTAACTTTTAACTCTGTGAATATATTAGTATTCACCCTCCATATCTGTTAGTGCTGCTTCTTCTTCTACTAATCTTTTTTTATTTACATGGAAAGTGAAAGTGTAATGGTTGCCATAGTGGGAACTGAACCACAGATCCCCAGAGCTGTATGCAGCTTGCACTAAGGAACCAAGATCTCTAATGGGGCTGATACATAACCATATGCTATGTAGAGTGGACATATTGAGAGATATGTAGCACACACTGGCCAGGAGGCTACACAAGAACCTGGTGGGTCAAGCTAATTCACTTCATTCTACAAAATTTTGAACACGAAAGCTAATGTTTAAAATCAAATTTACACCAGTTAAGAAGGAAGGTACTGTACACCTGCGGTCAGGCTTGGCTTATGGGGGATTGCAAGTATCAGAAGGTTCACAAGGTACATACATATCACATAACCAACATAGATCGAGATTGGGGTGTGGGAGTTTGTAAAGCATCAGTGGATAAGTGGGCTCAGGGAAATCCTAATTCAAGTCATCCAAGAGGAAAGCACAGGATTTGCTTTAAAACTACTTGATATCTCACTGTTTCCCATAGGAGGTTTCATCTCAATTGAGAAGCAGTGGTGCAGAACCCTTGTGCTCATTAATTTGACTTTGTTTTGTCACGAACTAGTAAGAACACTAGGGTTGCCAGGCGTCCAGGTTTCGACAGGAATGCCCGGTTGAAAAGGGACCCTGGCAGCTCTGGTCAGCACCACTGACTGTGCCACTAAAAGTCCGGTCAGCGGCACAGCAGAGCTAAGGCAGGCTCCCTGGCTCTTCACGGCTCCTGTAAGCGGCCAGCATGTCCGGCTCCTAGGCGTAGGGGCGGCTATGGGGACTCCATGTGCTGCCCCTGCCCCAAGCGCCGGCTCTGCAGCTCCCATTGGCCAATGGGAACCGCGGCCAATGGGAGCTGCAGGGGTGGCACCTGCAGGCAAGAGCAGCACATGGAGCATCCCTGACCACCCCTGCGCCTAGGAGCCAGAGGACACATCGCCACTTACAGGAGCCACCTCAGGTAAGTGCTGCCCGGAGCTTGCCCCGCTCCCCAACCACTTGCACCAGCCCTGAGCCCCACTCCTACACCTCCTCCTGGAGCCCGTACCCCACACCCCCTCCTGCTCCCCAACCACCTGTGCCAGCCCTGAGACCCTTCTGCACCCAAACTCCCTCCCTGAGGCTGCACACCAACCCCCTGCCCCAGCCCTGAGCCCCCTCCCATAGTCCAAACCCCTCAGCCCTGGCTCCACCTCTAGCCAGAGTCCTCTCCCCCTCCTGCATGATGAACCCCTCATTTTTGGCCCCACCCCAAAGCCCACTCCCCCCTCTAACCTCCTGCTCCAGCCTGGAGTCTCCTCCTTAACACTCCAAATCCCTCAGCTTCCCCCCCAGCCCCAATCCCCCTCCTGCACCCCTAGACCCTGGTCCCACCCCAGAGCCTGCACTCCCAGCTGGAGCCCTCACCCCCCGTACGCAGCCCACCCATCTACCCCAACCCTGTGCCCCCTCCTGTACCCAGCCCAGTGAAAATGAGAGAGTGGGGGGAGAGCGAGAGACCGAGGGAAGGGGGATAGAGAGCAGGAGTGGGGCCTGATGCTGGGGGGTTGGGGGCGGGGGAGCCGAGAAGGGGCAGGGAAAAGGTGTTTGGTTTTCTGCAATCAGAAAGTTGGCAACCCTAAAGAACACTTTTTTTTAATAAAACTGTGTAGTCCATTTACATAATTCTTTCTGGGAGAGACTACCGCTTTTCCTGTTTCCCAGGTTCACATTTTGGATTATGCTACAGTGCTATAACTAATGTAAATACTTTTTAACAGGACTATTGAAAATTTAAAATACCAACATTTCAGGTAGCTTAGACTAATTGACTTCTAATTCATCTTTCCTGTGTAATCCTCCTTACCTACTAGTCCGTAAAGTTCACAATCTTGAGATATTGGCACTTCATAACTGCCTCTCTGGGCTGTGAAAGTATCTATCATTAGTGATGGCATCATTGTAGGATTATATTTTGAAGGAGTATAGACTGAGTGAATGCTAGAGACTTTTTTTTTTTTTTTTGAATCCTGTGTCATAGGAGCTAACACTCACCTAACACTTTCTGCAATGAAAAAATACTTGTACACTTCTATAAGAGGCAGTTCAGTTGATGTGGTGTTGTCTACCATTAACTGTCACCATAAATAAGAAAAAGAAGAAAGGGTGAGCGCAGCATTGCAGTAACATGAAAAGTTTTCAGGCTATGGTTGAATACACTAGCTTTATCATGTTGAGTTGTCCAACAGCTAGCCAATTAAGGGTGGGGGAGAAAAAAGTATTGTTTTGCAGAGTAAAAAGGAAGCATTTAAAATGCTTCCTCTCATTAAAATGTGAAATGGCACAAAGGAAGGGGGAAAAAAAGTACATACGCATTTTATGTAAGTTTATGAATTGGAGTCTAGAGTGGGCTTTAAGTGAAAAAACTATTGAATATAACTTCTCCCTTAGTAACTCTCCACTGCTGAAGAGGGTGCCAGAACTAGTAAAGTTGTTGGAAGCCTTTGATGGAAATCCTTCAAAGTAGATGTGAATGAACCCAATTGCTTGATGTAAAGCTGTTAAGCCTGAATAATGTTGTTGTTGCAGTTCCTGTTTGTTTTATTATGCAGGACCATAGCCATGTGTGGTGCTTCAGACAAAATGACAAATCCTTGCTCTGAGGAATATATTATTTTAACTTGCTGTATAGTACAGTATTTGTATTACAGGTGTTTTGAACCTCATTATGTAGGTGCTGCACAAACATAGTCCTTGCCCCCAAAGAGGGCTAATGAAAAGTGAGCATAAACTCCTTTGGGGTTTGTCTACACTAGAGTTTGTTTGGGGGCCTGATTTAACTCCAGATAATTTGTTTTTTTTTAAACACTACTCTAAAGAATCCATTAAACTTTTGTTTCAAGACTAAGTCCTGGGGGAACCACAAATGTTTGTTCTGGAATAACATTTGTGGAGGGTCTAGACTAGCATTTAAAATCCTATCGTTAATACCAATAATGGGCAAGTAATTAAAACACCACCCACAAACTAGTCTAGACATAACCTTAAACTTAGTAGATCAAATTCAGGGGTGATGTAACATGCTTCTCCACACTTATACATTTTTGGGTGTGAGCCCCTAGTTCGAAGGAATTGTAGGTGTATGTCAGCATGCCTTTTTGAAAGGGCTGGAAGAGGATCGAGGCTACTCCAACCGAGACATCCTTTAAACTCATTATCTTCTGAATTTGGTTACTAGTGTAAATTATTCCAGATGTATTTTGCCTGCATATAGGGCAACAATAGAATAAGATTATTTTAGTTTTGGAAACTAGCAAACAGGCACTTGCAGAGAAGGAAAGACCCCCACTGTGCATAGTGTCTACATCTTTTAGACTACGTTACAAGGGGTAAAGAAGTGGACCTTTTGTGAAAACAATGGAAATTATTTCAAACTCCTGAACTGACAATATTGGCTTTATACCCATGGATCCTGCGGTGTGAGTTCTCCCATTCTTTCATATTTAGTAGCAACTCATACTAGACGGAGACACAAGCACACCATCTTTTGCTAAAAAGGCACATTTTATCAACTCTTGTCCATTAACAATTTGGTGGGTCCATCATGTACCCCAGTAACAGATTTTGCAAAGTAGTGCTAATAGTGGCGCTCGTAAGACTGAGACATGAGTGAAAATTCATGGGACCTAGACAAATTAGAGGATTGGGCCCAAAGAAATCTGATGAGGTTCAACAAGGACAAGTGCAGAGTCCTGCACTTAGGACGGAAGAATCCCATGCACTGCTACAGACTAGGGAGCGAATGGCTGGGCAGCAGTTCTGCAGAAAAGGACCTAGGGGTTACAGTGGACGAAAAGCTGAATATGAGTCAACAGTGTGCCCTTGTTGCCAAGAAGGCTAATGGCATTTTGGGCTGTATAAGTAGGGGCATTTCCAGCAGATCGAGGGATGTGATCATTCCCCTCTATTCGGCACTGGTGAGGCCTCATTTGGAGTACTGTGTCCAGTTTTGGGCCCCACACTACAAGAAGGATGTGGATAAATTGGAAAGAGTCCAGCGGAGGGCAACAAAAATGATTAGGGGGCTGGAGCACATGACTTATGAGGAGAGGCTGAGGGGGGATTTGATAGCTGCTTTCAACTACCTGAAAGGGGGTTCCAAAGAGGATGGATCTAGACTGTTCTCAGTGGTAGAAGATGACAGAACAAGGAGTAATGGTCTCAAGTTGCAGAGGGGGAGGTTTAGGTTGGATATTAGGGAAAAACTTTTTCACTAGGAGGGTGGTGAAGCACTGGAATGGGTTTCCTAGGGAGGTGGTGGAATCTTCTTCCTTAGAGGTTTTTAAGGTCAGACTTGACAAAGCCCTGGCTGGGATGATTTAGTTGGGGTTGGTCCTGCTTTGAGCAGGGGGTTGGACTAGATGACCTCCTGAGGTCCCTTCCAACCCTGAGATTCTATGAACTTGGGGTTAGAAAATGAGGTGATCATACTGCACATCAATACCATAGCTCTGGAACCATCTGAAAGTTTAAAATCAAATTTTAAAAAAACCCCTCCCCTCTTTTGCTAACTGGGAGTCAAAAATTACTCTCTGCTGTTTGCACTCTAGCTATGTTTGTCTGAAGTGTATTTGATAATTCACAGTGCCTCTATTCAGAGTTGCTAAATATAACCAAGGAATAATAATTCCTGTATTTAACTACCTCTGCAAAACCTCAGATAGACTTAAGATTTTTGTTCTCCTTTTTGGTAGCAGTGGCCCAAGGATTTGATTATTTGTTTTAGTATTTATTTGTATTGCAATAGCATGTGAGCCCTAGTCACGGACCACTGCTGCACTGTGCTAGGTGCTGTACAAACACGGAACATAAATATGGTCCCTGCCCCAAAGGACTTGTACTCCGATTGTAAAACAAGAGACACCAGGTGGATACAGACTCGGGGAAGGTGCTTTCTGCTGCTCTCTTCCTGTTTATAACTATTCACATCCTAGGTGAGCTAGGACAAATTTGAGTGTTCAAATTAAGTCTTAAAAGACAACATTAATTTAAAAATTGCTCACTCCTAAGTAGGAAATCTAACCAGACCAGATACAGCAGCCCTGCCAAAATCCTAGTATCTGGCCTGCTGCCTAGTCCTGTCTGTGAAAATGGGGTTAGTGTCTGAATATTGTATTATTGCATATTTTCTATTTATGGTACCTTGACGACAACAAGTAGTCCTTACAAGAAATCAGTGGTTTATCCACACCAAGAAATCAAGGCAATACTGCCAGAGTAATCGTGATAAGTCTGTCTCTGTCCTCAAACTTGCTGATGTAACGAATCATAAGAAATGCTGCTGCTGTGCGAGAACCTGGAGCATATCTAGTACAGTTGCCAGCAATGAGCAATTCTGTTAGTAAACTCAGAGAGAATTAACTAATCTTGAATGACAAAGGAGCAGACTGCCTTGCTAGGTGTATTGCCAATAAATATACTTGCAAAAGCAGTAAACCGTTTTTACGTGCAGTTGAGATTAACTGAATGGGATTACACCACAAATAGTCAAAAACCATTGTAGTCTGTCTATGCTGATAGGGATAGTTTAATTTTTCAGACTTGGGAAACTAAATTGGAATACTTATTTCCATAGGGACTCCTGTCCTGGGCACTTATCTGCTTTGCATGGGGCCTTTAGTGCTGATTTGAGCACCAACATATATAGAAATGACTGCCTTAATTTAGATACCCAACTGTGAAATTTGGGTTGTACAATATTTATAATGTTGTTTTTTTGAGGTCGTATTTAAAAGTTACCAGTTTAATTTTTTATTAATTAAACAAATTGCACTTTTTTTTCACTTTATAAAACTTGCATAATTATGGTTAAAAAATTGGTGTTTGATAGTTCAATGGCCATTATTAACTTAAACCTCATTTTTATAAATAAGTGGCTTTTCCTATGCTCATTAATATTCTACCTTTTTATTTGAAGTGAGGGAATTCTACAAATAAAATGTTTCTAATCCAATTGTAAACCCTTTAAAAGAAAGGTTTGCTTCAGCACCTAATATAATGGAGCCCAATCTCAACTGGAGCCTTTGGGCATTTATTAATAGTAAACCATAACTGTTGATACTTTACCAAAGCCAAGATAAATGAAAAAAGTAATGAAAATCAGTGGGTCAGATATTACTTTCAGCTTTGTTGTGTTTCAGTCTTGGCTTCAAATGCCACAGGGGAAAGTTTCCTCTAAAAAGGGTTTTATTGGCATTTTTTAAAATGTGGAAATGTTTTTATTGCTCATAGTTTCCTAAAAGTTAGGATGTTTTTTTAGAATAAAAATAAAATTCTGGGCCATATGTAAGTAGACCGTGACATCTGTCAAAACTGACATTCAAAAAAACGTGAAATCTAAGCAAATTTCTGCTTAACGCTTGCTTTATGCAGTGTTGTAGATTTGTCGGTCACAGGATATTAGAGAGACAAGGTGGGTGAGGTAATACTTTTATTGGACCAACTTCTGTTGGTAAGAAAGACAAGCTTGTTATCTGTCCTTTTTAATTGTATCTGATTGCAGTCTCCATAATACCAGTTTTATTCTTTTAAATTGTTCTTGAAACATTTGAAAACTGTGAGAAGATTTTGGTATACCAACTATGATAATGTCGGTGACTGTTTCCTGTACAAAGAGAGGCTTTGTGATAAAGAGGAAGCATCCTTTTAAGCTAAGGATTTAGCTTTGCTTTCCATTACATACGCCATCCTACATTAACTTTTTCAGACCTTAAAAGTGATATTCAGCTTAATTTTAGTACTATACAACAGTATGCTTCATCAAGATGAGATTAATGGATATCTTTTTCATCTTAATACACAGTGACACTTAACATTTCGGACTTACAGGTTAGAAAGATGGTTTTGTGTTTAAGGCATTGGGCTCAGGACTTGGAAGACCTGGGTTCATATCTGGCTCTTCCACAACTTCCTGTATGACCTACGACAAGGCACGTAATCCCTTTGGCAATCAAGGGATGACATTATCATAGAAATGTAGGGCTGAAATGGACCTCAAGAGGTCATCTAGTGCAGGGGTCTCAAACTCAAATTACCACAAGGGCCGCATGAGGACTAGTGCATTGGCCCGAGGGCCGCATCACTGACCCCACCTCCTCGCTGCCCCCAGCCCCGCCCCCACTCCAACCCTTCCATTAGGCCCCGCACCTTCTCCCCTGTGCACATGGCTTCCCACTCCTCCCCCCCCACCCTCCCAGAAACCGCAAAGCTCTTCCCATGTGGCCTGCGGAGCTCTTCCCTGTGGCCCACCGGGCTCCCCGTGCCCCACCTCCCCATTTATTTTTTTTAAATCCCCAGGCAGTTCCCGCCACCAGAACAACTGTCTGGCGGCGGGAACTGCCTGGGGGTAAAAAAAAATAATTTTTTAAAAAAACCTTTTTTTAAAAAAATTAAAAGGGGGGGGACGCACGTGGGGAGCCCGGCGGGCCGTGTGTTTGAGACCCCTGATGTAGTGCATGCCCCCACCAGGGGGACCAGATAGCAAGTGTGAAAAATCAGGATGGGGGTGAGGGGTAATAGGCACCTATATAAGAAAAACCCTGAAATATCGGGACTGTCCCTATAAAATTGGGACATCTGGTCACCCTAATCCCCCCCACACTGAGGCAGGACCAAGTATATCTAGACCCCTGACAGATGCTTGTCTAACCAGTTCTTGTTCAACCTTCCTTGAACATCTATTCCACTCCTTACAGTTAGAAAATTTTCCTCATCGCTAACCTAAATCCCAAGAGTAAGACCAGGGCCAGCTTTAGCTTGGGCGTGGGGCCCGATTCCAGGGAATTGGAGGAATTGGCTTAAAGCCAGCCCTGATTATGACCATTACTTCTTGTCCTACTTTCACTGGACATGGGGAGCAATTGATCAGTGTCCTCTTTATAACAGCTTTAACATATTTGAAGACTGTTATCGGATCTTCCTTCATCTCCTTTTCTCAAGACTAAATAGGCCCAGGTTTTGTTTTCCTCATAGTTTAGGTCTTTCTGAAGTTCTGTCATTTTTGTTACTCTTCTGGATTTTCGTGAATATGTCCACATCTTTCTTAAAATGTGATGCCCAAAACTGGGCACCATAGTCCAGCTGGGGCCTCACCAGTGCCAAGTCCAGTGGAACACAGTTACCTCCCTTGTCTTATATAACAGTCCTGTTAATACACCCCAGAGTGACTCGTTAATTTTGTGATCCACTATGAGCTCCTGTGACAGACTGTTGGGCAGTAGTAGCTGAGCCAGCACTCTGGGCACTGTGAATCTAATTACTGTAGGGTAGACCTCATTAAGAAGGTATTTTTCCTGGGTGTCTGGCTGGTGAGTCTTGCCCACATGCTCAGGGTTCAGCTGATCACCATATTTGGGGTCGGGAAGGAATTTTCCTCCAGGGTAGATCGGCAGAGGCCCTGGAGGTTTTTCGTCTTCCTCTGCAGCATGGGGCACGGGTCACTTGCTGGAGGATTCACTGCATTTTGAAGTCTTTAAACCATGATTTGAAGACTTCAATAGCTGAGACATAGGTGAGAGGATTATTCCAGGAGTGGGTGGGTGAGATTTTTGTGGCCTGCGTTGTGCAGGAGGTCAGACTAGATGATCATAATAGTCCCTTCTGACCTTAAAGCCTGAGTCTATAAGAAGAGCTGTGCCTAACTGATGGGCTGAGAAAGCAACTAAGAGGCTAATTAGCCCCTTAGGTAGATCAGTGGTCCCCAACATGGTGCCCATGGGCGCCATGGCACCCACCGGGGCATTTATGTGTGCCCGCTGTCAGGGCTGGTGCCAAGGAAGGAAGAGGAGAGGAGCATTTGCCGGAGAAGCGTCGCCACTGAAATGCTGCCGTGCAGTGCTTCCGGCGGAGAAGCTTTTCCGAAATACTGCCGAGGAGCTCTTCCGGTGGAGAAGCTTTTGCCGAAATGCCGCCGAGGTGCGCTTCTGGCGGAGAACCATTGCCGCCGAGAAGTGTCGCTTCATTGACTTGAGCAGAGTTGCAGTAGCTTAAATTAGGACAAAAATGGCCCACGGAATTTAATACTACAAAAATTTTAGTACACTGTATCTTTGAATGCTCAGCTGTATCACATTTGACTAATACATATTTCTGACTAGTCTCCATTATTCCCAGTGTTTTTTTTAGAAAGATCAGTTCGTATCAAAAGACAATTTAGACTTCAAAGCAACCAATTTTCTTTCAGTCATTGCTCCTGAATAAGTAACTAGTTATAGAATCATAGAAATGTAGAACTGGAAGGGGCCTCATCTACTCTAGTCCCCTGCACTGTGGTAGGACTAAGGGCTTTTCTCCACTTACCGGGGAATCGACACACAGCGATCAATCCACCAGGGGTTGATTTAGCGGGTCTAGTCTAGTGAAGACCTGCTAAATTGACCACCGATCGCTCTCCCGTCGACTCTGGTACTCCGCTGGAATGAGAAACATAAGTTAAGTCGACAGGAGAGTTTCTCCTCTTGACCCAGCGCAGTGTAGACACCGCAATAAGTCGACCTAAGGTACGTTGACTCCAGCTACGTAACTTAGGTTGATTTAGCCCCATAGTGTAGACCTGCCCTAAATGTTATCTAGACCATCCCTGACAGGTGTTTGTCTAAGGTGTTCTTAAAAACCTTTAGTGACAAAGATTTCACAACCTCCCTAGGTAACTTGTTCCGTTACTTAATTACCCTGACAGTTAGGAAGTTTTTCCTAATCATAGAATATCAGGGTTGGAAGGGACCTCAGGAGGTCATCTAGTCCAACCCCCTGCTCAAAGCAGGACCAATCCCCAATTTTTTGCCCCAGATCCCTAAATGGTCTCCCCAAGGATTGAACTCACAACCCTGGGATTAGCAGGCCAATGCTCAAACCACTGAGCTATCCCTCCCCCCAATGTCTAACCTAAATCTCCCTTGCTGCAATTTAAGCCCATTACTACTACTACTACTACTACTTATACACTGAGAACAGGACAAAAAATTATAATCCTGTTATAGCATTTTTATACATACTTAAAAACTGTTATGTCCTCCCTTCTCTTCTCCAGACTAAACAAACCCAGTTTTTCAATCTTTCCATTTATGTCATGTTTTCTGAACCTTAATCAGTTTTTGTTTCTCTCCTCTGGACTTTCTCCAATTGTCCATATCTTTCCTGAAATGCAGTGCCCAGAACTGGACACACTACTCCAGTTGTGGCCTTAGCATGAAGTAGAGTAGAAAAATTACTTCTCATAAAAATTACTTCTCACTGGCTGGATAACCGTACTCAGAGAGTAGTTATAAATGGTTCCCAATCCTGCTGGAAAGGTATAACGAGTGGGGTTCTGCAAGGGTCTGTTTTGGGACCGGCTCTGTTCAATATCTTCATCAATGACTTGGATATTGGCATAGAAAGTACGCTTATTAAGTTTGCAGATGATACCAAACTGGGAGGGATTGCAACTGCTTTGGAGGATAGGGTCATAATTCAAAATGATCTGGACAAATTGGAGAAATGGTCAGAGGTAAACAGGATGAAGTTTTTAATAAGGACAAATGCAAAGTGCTCCACTTAGGTAGGAACAATCAGTTTCACACATACAGAATGGGAGGAGACTGTCTAGGAAGGAGTACAGCAGAAAGGGATCTAGGGGTTATAGTGGACCACAAGCTAAATATGAGTCAACAGTGTGATGCTGTTGCAAAAAAAGCAAACATGATTCTGGGCTGCATTAACAGGTGTGTGGTGAGCAAGACACGAGAAGTCATTCTTCCGCTCTACTCTGCGCTGGTTAGGCCTCAACTGGAGTATTGTGTCCAGTTCTGGGCACCGCATTTCAAGAAAGATGTGGAGAAATTGGAGAGGGTCCAGAAAAGAGCAACAAGAATGATTAAGGATCTAGAGAACATGACCTATGAAGGAAGGCTGAAGGAAATGGGTTTGTTTAGTTGGGAAAAGAGAAGACTGAGAGGGGACATGATAGCAGTCTTCAGGTATCTAAAAGGGTGTCATAAGGAGGAGGGAGAAAACTTGTTCATCTTAGCATCTGAGGATAGAACAAGAAGCAATAGGCTTAAACTGCAGCAAGGGAGGTTTAGGTTGGACATTAGGAAAAAGTTCTTAACTGTCAGGGTGGTTAAACACTGGAATAAACTGCCCAGGGCGGTTGTGGAATCTCCATCTCTGGAGATATTTAAGAGTAGGTTAGATAAATGTCTATCAGAGATGGTCTAGACAGTAATTGGTCCTGCTATGAGGGCAGGGGGCTGGACTCGATGACCTCTCGAGGTCCCTTCCAGCCCTAGAATCTATGAATCTATATCTTGTTTACAACACTCCTGCTAATACATCCCAGACTGATGTTTGCTTTTTTCCCACAGCAGTATTCCATTGTTGATTCATGGTTAGTTTATCCACTATAATCCCCAGATCCTTTTCAGTTATTGCTTTTGTTCAAGTGGTGATGGTCTGTGTTGTGGCATTTCCTAAATCTTGTGTTGTGATTTAGTAACCTTAATAATGTAATTTATCATAGTTTTTTGTGTGTAATATTGATGTACACTATTAGATACAGGTATTCAAATACCGTGGTGATGAGCACAGGACAAATACCTGGATAGAAATATGGAAGGCCACCAGTCTGCAGCAATCTCTACAAATCTATACTTCATGTGGCTTTTTAAAAATACCTTCTAACATCTCATTTACGTACGTGTGTGTGTGCATGCATGTTTAATAAGACTTTTTGTGCACTGTACCTCCCTATTTTTTATTTAAATCAGAAAATTACTGCTTTATCCTCTAGCACTTTCAATTTTCCCATCTGGCTTTCTTAATTGAGGATCTATCATATCAATATTTTCTTACAAAATTTCAAGATCTGCTCCAAGATGTTTCATAGACTACCACAATGAAATTCCTCACATAGAACTGGAGTTTCTATTGCTTATCTGCGGTAAAAAATAGAGACACGCCACTAATTTCATTTATTCTCTATTGTGTTGCTCCTTTTTGTGCCTTTTTACTGTGTAAAACCACCATACAATAAAACACTCAAGGTAATGTATTGGAAAAGTTACCTCAACAAGTGCAATTATATCCTACCACTCAGTGTTACGAGAAGAATTTAAATCAAACATCACCATTTCAAATACAGTGGACCAGATCTGAAGAGGTGGTAACTTCTCAAGGGCACTAAGCAACTTCTAATGGATTTGGTCCTACTGCAATATTTCCTCTACAATAAAACTTGCTTGTTGTTGATGCCATGAATTGGACTCATGGGAAGACCATGGTGGTGAGAGAGCGCGGCAGAAATAGGAACAGCAGTGGCTGGCCAACAGTTTTCTCATCATTGTGACGACACGGCTGGACTTTGTAGCCAGTGATTTCAGTTTATTGTTCATTTATTGTGTGATGTCAGGTCATATATAATCACTGTACGCTAAATAGAATTAAATTGTAGGATTATAGAAGTATAAGATCAGTAGTTAGAAGGGATAATTATGTATTGGGTATCTAAATAAGGATGGCTGAAAAGCAAGACTTGTAGGCTGAGGCCTGTAAGATTTTAGCTTAACTATTTTAGGCCTTAGAAACAAGAAATGCTGACATAAATAAGTGACCGAAGAATAACCGAATGTCATGGGATGGTGGGAAAAGATGTGCCAAGGGGTCAAATGGCAAAAAATTAGCCAGAAGATTTTTTTAAAACCACAAAAAAGCTCTAGAAGCATATTTGTCTCTAACATGCCTTAACCACAGGATATACAGATTGTGTGTTAATGCTAATGAGAATAAAAGGAACTATACACAATCTATAGAAATGGAGACCTCAAGTTTCTTGGGAACACCAGACCAATGAGGAAAAAGAGGGTTTCATGTACATGTGCAAAATGTAGGTATAGTAAAAAAATCACATTATAAAAAGAGGGTGCCCAGATTGGGAAACTGAGCTTCCTATGGGAAAAGTCCAACAGGAACCATCCCTATACTGGTGATCAATCCATGAGACTCCTCAGACCCTAAAAATTCAAGGAGGGTGTGAGTATGTCTGTAGCTATAACTGATGTATGGATATTTCTAGGATTGGTATATGCTGTAATATTAATAATTTTGCTGGTAACTTTTAATGAAGTTGATAAGAAGTTATTCTTGTGATTCTATGTGTTACTTCCCTATGGTTTCATGTGTCTGTGGCAGGGCCGGACTCACCCCTGCGGCGCCTCCTGCTGGTTTCTCCGGGAATTAGCTCGTCCAGCCCTGGAGCGCCCTCTGCAGGCCAGTGATCCGCCTGTCCACGCTGGGCCTGCGTCCCTCCCAGGACCCGGTGCCCCTTTAACTGGGGTGCTGCCCCCTGGCAGTACCCCTAGATCTGGGTCTCCCCTCCCCAGGGGAACCCCCAACCTACTATCCCCACCTCGCCTCAGTCGTAGGCTACTGCCAGTCACCAGCTAGCCCCCGCGCCCTGGGGCAGACTGCAGTATAAGCCACTCATCACAGGCAAAGAGGGTTTGGACCTGCTGCCTCAGCCTACCAGTGGTTGTCCCTGCAACCCCAGTACCTAGATGGGCCTAACCCTAGGCTGCAGCCTGGGGCTTTCCTAGCCGGAGCTCCTCAGGCCTTCCCCAGCCCTGCTCCACCCTAGGTACCTTACAGCCAGGCCCTCCTTCCTCTAAGGCAGAGGAAGGCTCTCTCCTGCTCCAGGCCCACTGCCCTCTTATAAGGGCCAGCTGGGCCCTGATTAACTGGCCACAGCTGTGGCTGCTTCGCCACTCCGCCCAGCTTCTCCTACTCAGCCCTCTTCTAGGGCTGTTTCCAGCCCCTCAGGGTAGGAGCGGGTTATTCACCCCGCTACAGTGTCCTATGAGCTCTATCTAGAACTAAACCAGGTAGAGGTAACTCTGTTGAACTTGAGACTGTAGCCTGCAGAGCTGAACCCACAGATGTTGTATTACGACATCATTAAATAGGAACTGCTGCAGTGGTGGCCCCAGTAGAACGGCCAGGAGCTGTTGGTAATGATTGGGCAGCAGACTTTGGCTTTGGGAAAGGAGACAGAGCCAACAGTCTCCACTAGGGAGCTAAAGTGATGGAGTGGCAAAGATCAGGAACAGGCAGGCCAAACTATTGGAGACTGGTGCTACAAATTGTCATGTGGACAGAGTCTTAGTCCTTAGTTGATTGCATACCAAATAAATGTGCTTCAGAGTAAAATTCTAGACTCATTGAATTCAATTCCCATTGACTTCAGTCAGTTCAGGATTTCACTGAATGACGTTTTTAAGTTTGGAGCCCAATTCTGCTCTCGGAAAAACCAGTGTGTAGTTATTCTGGATTATTACTGAGGGTATAACTGGTCCTACACTTTAAAAAATGTTGTAACAAGTAAGTTAATTTGTAAGAGACACCTCACATGAGTGGGGACTTTTCCAGCTGAAACTATGCTTTGTCACTTTTAGAAGAACTGCTGTTAAATAGGTGATTTAACGTAGAAAATTTGATGTGTTGGAAGGAGGAAGACATGTTAATTATGATCCTAGTGCAGGTTCCTCGCACTTGAATTCTTTTCTTGCACTGTAGAATATTTAATAGGCACTATTTTAAAGCTTCTAGAACATTTTTCTTTCCCTTATGAGAATTAAAAGAGACTCTGTTAAGTAGCTTAGACCAAAAAGATTTTGATTTTTATAAAACCTATTAGTAGAAATGTAGTTGTGAATATAATTTTTACAAAATGAATGTATTTATTTTAGGGGTTTTTACATTTAAACATTCTTGCAGCACTGTGAAAGTACTGGAAAATGGGAAATTCATTATTCAAACTGAGAAAAATGCCAAGAATTAAAAGAACAAAACACGTGGTGGAAAAATACATTTGACTTTGAGTTCTTAGCATCATGTGGAAAGAGCATGGCTTTAATGTCTACAATGCGTGTAATATGTCTGAGAGGTTGTATTGTTTATATATTCTCAGAAGGATACACAATTGTTATGGATAATCTGTGAAGTGTTCAGTAATTTGATTTGTATAGGCAGTCATTTTTGGAGGAGCTGGAGTTGTTTTAAAGTCCACATTTTATCCTCTGTTACACAAGCATACTTCCCACTGAAGTCAAATTCTCAGCAGTTCTAAAGCTTTGTTAATGAAATGCCATGACTTTTCCTTACACATTTTAGGAATATTCTGTACCATTCCAGCTCCTCCAAATTATTCTCTAGCCTACATAATGCTTTTTTCATAGAATGCTGTTATGGCCAGACAGATGAAAATTCTCTAGACAAGCCATCTTTATCTTTTCAGATCTGAAATATATCCCTTATTAAAAACAATTCAAATAGCAAGGCTTCCTGCTATCTGTCTTTTGGTGAGCATATAAATAATGCTTTTGCAGTTGTATAGTCCCTTAAAGCGTTTTTCAAATACTAAATCAGTCTCTTTTTCCATATAGTTTAGGATGTGAGCTGACCTCTTCAATGGAAGTTTAGAGAGGGTCTATTTTGTGATTTCCCCCCCCCCATCACCCCTTTATTTTTCATAGATATTAGGAACTGTATGGTCAAATCAATAAATCTAAACAGTTTTCATTCCAGTCTATTAAATGTAATTAAAATAACTTTTTTGTTTTTTGATAAGAGAAACAAAGCCTATGCATCAAACAAACAAAAAAATCCCATCAAGTCATGCTCGAAAATACTGTAATTTCTATAAAATATAATGCACAGGAAAGCAACTATAGATTGAGAATCAGTACAATGGAAAGCACAGTTTTTCTTTTGTATCACAGAATGTTGAGTAATTAAGTTTTATAAAAATCCCTTTCTTCCAAAGCCAAACTGTAAGCCGTGAATGGAGGTGCTGAATACTAGGGCCGGCTGGAAAACAAGCATTACGTTTTGTGAAAAATATTGAATTTTTTTAACATTTATTTTTGTTGTAAGGCTGAACAAAACAAAGACCTTTCACCTTTTTTGTGAGAGAAATTTGGGAAAGATGCCCAGGCATCCCCCTTAGAATAGCTCGAAGCCTGGTGGATGCTTGGGCATTCACCTGGAATATGGGAGACTTCCTCTGCAGGAGTTTTATTGAAAAAGTCCCGACCAACTCTGCGGAATACCCATTGTTGCCTCACAGAACTGGATAATTGTCTGACTATTTTCCCTACCTTTTAGCCATTCAAAAACTGTATTTTTAAAGCTTCTAAACAGATTCCACTAATATACACTTTGTAAACACTTTTTTGTTTATGCCTTTTCAGTGCCTGGTATGTGAAGTGTGTGGGTGGAATTTTATGTCACCACAAGAAAACTTGTCTCTTCAGTCTGAGGCAACTGGCTTGCATGAGTCAATCACTCTGTCTACGTGTCGGAGAACTGGGCAAAGTAATGTCAGTGTCACTTCCTGGCCAATTCAGGACACAATTAGTAATCCTCATTATCAAGTAAACTGTGGTAGACTACCCTGAAAGCAAGATCTCTCAACATCTGACTGACAAACTGGTTCTGATCTCATTTTTACACACTCAAGGGTGATTCTACTGTACTCAGTGGAGACAACTAGTGTAAAAGTGGCATAAGCGAAATCAGAATCTGGCTCAGACTCCAAACATTGTGTTACTAGCATTGTTTGGCGTTAGCCTGTCATCCTTTCTGTTAACTGTTGGCACTGTTAAGATAAGCCACCACTGTTCCCCCTATAAAATTGATAATGCTTGAAAAAATAGCATCAGAAGTGAATTTATAAAGGGAAATTTGCAAAAAATCATTCATTTAAGGATTATATACGATGTGGTCCAAAGGAATAAGGAGAAGGTGTACATTCTAGTTAAACACTTCTTGAAAAACTGGGAGCCACAATGTAGAACTTTGTCCCACATTCAGTTGTTTGACATGTTAATAACAGATCCCTGCTGGAGCCTTTGAGCCAGTTTTATAAGACCACTAAGTGGCTTATTTGGCAAAGTTTCATTTTCATATATTGTTATGATACCCTATGGGAGATAAAAATAGAAAATGTTGTAAATGGATGATAAAGGTTTTATTTGGTTAATAAAGCCACTTACCCTATTGTTCCCTAACACAGCTCTAATGGAATTCCATAAGTGACTTGATACTAGCAGCATAATGCAAATTCAGATGGTCTTTTTCCATAGCTCAAAGTTTGATAATAGTTTGAAAACTTCGGGGGAGCCAGGTGAGGGAGGAACGTTTTTTCGACCACAAAACCCGTTGACGCATGTCCGACTTTGGACTTCTCAATGTTAAGAATGACCTCTAAACAAACTGACTTTGCTCTTAATTTTGGAGTGGCATGTTTTCTGTTCTGTTTAGCCTGTAAGTGGTTATACACTTCACTGATGTGTGGTGTTGCTTTTCCATAGAAGGGAAAATTCTTTATGGTTACGTTGTTATACTTGTTCATGCTCCAAATTAATTTTTCACTAGCTTTCTCCTAACTCTCTGGCATAATTTAAAAAGGGAAAGCAGACTTCCCATTTTCCAGGGCAGGTTGGGTGAACCCCCTTCTCCCACCCCTCAGTCAGAGGACTAGCACAAGGTCCATGTCCCAATTACGGCCTTTTTTTTGAGAGGTGGATGGACTTCTGCATCCCTTTCCACAGCAGTGAGTTTTACCCAATACGAACTGCTACACTGGCTTCCTTTTTAAATGAAACATTGTCATATTGCAGAGAGTTAAAGCCAGTTCCTTTTTTCTGCACTGTCATTAAAGAACAGTGTGAAAATTCAGATATAGAATCAGAAATCTGATATAGCCTGAGAGAGAACAGACCCACTTATTAAATCTAGATTTGAACCTTGGCTCCCCCAAAGTTTTGGGGAGTAGTTGGATCTGGGGGTTTGGTTTGCTTCTGTTTCTGACCTTTGTTTTCTTTCAGAATATGAGCCTGTAGCACAGGGTGTATTTTTGGGGTCAATGAAGCTTGCAGAGTTGGTTGTGTACTTGGGTGTGTACTGATGGAGGCACCACTAAATAAATTCTTATGGGAAGAAAATAAGGAAGTTACACCTTGCTGAATGGAGGGCGGGATCCAGAAGAACCTAGACCTGGATAGTGGGTGCTATAAATATTGATCTCTCTAGATATTTAACTTTGATGGAAGCAATAATTATTTGGGAACTTAGTTTTGATACTAAATTAGAATAGCTCCTTTGAGTTAATGGAACTATATCAATTTACTGATGGCTAAGTATGTGGGGTGGAGGGAGAGAGATAGTGATGGGCTCTATAGTGAACAATTTGATGTCCGTGTTAACAGTCAAATTAGATCAAACCTAACACATTGTGTTAAATCAAATGAAGCTTCTTCTTCCAGTATATTTATTGCAATTCTGGTATCTCATGTTTTATGAAAGATTAATTCAAACTGGAACAAGTGCAGAGAAGAGGAACTATGATGATGAGAGAAATGGAGAACCTACCTTATGAGAGGAGACTTGGGGCGCATGGCTTGTTTAGCCTAACCAAACAAAGGGTGAGGGGAAATATAGAGAGCAATCATAAATACATGAAAGGGTTAAATAGCAGGGAGGGAGAGGAGTTATTTACTCGCCAGTGTTGGCCCAAGAGCCAATGAATATAAACTGTCCATTTTCATCTACTTTGAAGCCTCAACTTATGAGTGTCTAACCATCAGAGGGGTGAAGTTCTGGAACAGCTTCCTGAGGGGAGCAATGGGGGCAAAAAACCTAACTGGCTTCAAGATTAAGCTTGATAAATTGTATTACTCCTGAGGGCATTCTACACCAAAAAATTAAAAAAATTCTGCACACAATATTTTAAAATTCTGCCAATTTTATTTGTCAAATGTGCAAGCTTCAGCATGGCATTTTGGAGCACAGGCCACTAGTTGCACAGAGGTAGGAGATCACTGTGTAACTCCCTGTCCTCCCCACCCTCCCCCGGGATATGGACTCAGCAGGGAGGCTGCACCCAACCCTAACACAATGCAAGGACCGGGCCTTCCCCAGAAACATCCCACAGCCCTGTCCCTCTATGCCAGGTGCACCAGGTGTGGGCAGGCAGGATCCAAGTGTGGAGGGGTTTAGTGTGGGGGGATCCAGGTGTGGGTTGAGAGGGTTCTTTGTGGGGCAATCGGGATGCTGGCGGCTTAATGGGGGATCTGGGTGTGTGGAGGATCTGGATACACAGGGGCTTGTTGGAGGGTTCTGGGGCTGAGATGAGGCAAGGGGAGGGCCACCCCTCCCTCGGCTGCATAAAGTTAGGGGCCAGGCTAGGTTGGGGCAAGGGGAGGGGCGCCTCTTCCCCGGGTGTGGCAGGTCCCAGCCGAGTGGGTTCTCGGAGTGCCTGCGCGGCACTGAACAGGAAACTTAGGTCCACATGGTGGTTGAGTGGAGCTCAATGGGGTAGGGATCCAGGTGCAGCTGGTTGGGGCTCGGTAAGGTGGGGATCCGGGTGCAGGCGGCTCATTGGGGTGGTCCAGGAGCAGAGGGAGTGGGGCTCATCGGGGGGTCTGGGTGCTGGGGGGATGAGGCTTGGTGGGAGGGTCTGGGTATGAGGGGGTCTGGATGCACGGGAGTTGGGTGGATAGGGGAGAAGCTCCCTGTATGTTGATCCCTCTCCCTGAAGCTGAGGAGCTATGGGTGCGTGAAACACGGGTGGAGGAGGATTTGCAGAGTTTCTTACAGCTGGGGGAGAAATCTGGTGGGTGGGTCTGACATGGCCCTGGATGCTGTGCAGGGGAAGAGGAAGTCCTGTCCTCCCCAGCCCAGCTGAGCCTGGTGCAGGGTAGGAGCCACCAAGTTGGGTCTTCCTCAGTCCTGCCCTCTGCCACACAGTGATTACCTCTCTGCCGGCTACCCTGGGCACCCGAAACATATTGCTGCGGAGGGTCACATGACCACTCTTGTGGCTTCCCTTTGTTTCCTCATCAAAAAGTCACTTTTCTGCAGGAAAGCAAAGACACTTGCAGGGGACATAAATTCTGCGCATGCGCAGTGGCACCAAATTCCCTCTGGAGTAATTTTATGGAGGGGTGATAGGCAACATGCCATTGTAAGCAATCATATCTGCAACTGCTAGTAGCAAATATCGCCAATGGCTGGAGATGGGACACTAGATGGGGAGGGCTCTGAATTACTACAGTGAATTATTTCCCAGTTGTGTGTTTGGTGGGTCTCACCCACATTCTCAGGCTTTAAACTAGAGTAAATGGTGAAGTCTTTAATTCATGATTTGGGTGCTTCAGGAATTCAGCCAGAGGTTAGGAGTCTATTACAGGAGTCAGTGGGTGAGGTTCTGCGGCCTGTGATGTGCATTAGGTCAGACTAGATGATCATAATGGTCCCTTCTGGCCTTAAATGTCTGAGTTTATATGCTGTGGAGGACTTTACAGTGAACAATTGATATCAGGGTTAACATTCAAATTAGATCAAACCTAGCACACAGTGAGCTAAATGAAGAGAAGCTTCTTCACACCGCTTTCGATAGCTTCAGTGCAGATGAACTAAATTAAATCCTTGCCTTATTTTACGAACATAGGCATTAGAGCACTGGATCATCATTTCAGTCAGAAGTGACCTTTTTCAAGATTGCTTAAACCCTGCCCCATCATTGCTTAAACAGTCTTGGAAAAAAGTGGCCCTTGGCTGAATCGTTGATCCCTTTGTAGGAATGTCTGCATATGCAAGAAGTAAAATTAAAGTAAGAATTTAACTGATTAGTCCTGGAATGTACTTTGCACATAACATGAATTGTGCTGAATGAATGCAGTGAGGCACAGGGAACTAGGATTGAGCCAACTCCTTTTTGTAGAAAACTTTTTGGAAGAAATGTCTTTTTGCTGAAAGATTCCCTGCGAACCCTCAGCCAAAGGTAACATTTTTACAGGCAAGTTCTCAAACCTTGACAATTTTAAGCTTGAGTACTGACTTATGGAACTATTGGCATAGATTTATACAGCTAAACATAGGGCCCTATGAAATCCATGTTAACAAGAACACAGACTGAATTGTGGAATCAAAACCACACAGAATCCAGCGCTACACAAAACAATAAAGATGTCTCCCTGACTGTGGCCCTGGGGCTGGAGGAGATGGACATTTTTTTTTTTTAAATGGGGAAAAAACAAAATACTTGTTATAATGGAAAATATCAGTGGTCTCAATGATGCAATAAAGTTTCTAATTCTAGACCTAATTAGATCATTTCAAGGGGTGCAATGTTCCCCTTAGTAACCCTTCTAGTCATCTTAATTTTATATCACATGGCCTCCACCTGCTGAATTTTCATTGCTCAATGCTTTGGAAGATCAGGTATGTGTGCTGAACAACCTACTCAGAGCAAATATATCTTAATTATATTAAATGTAGCTTGCCACATCACAGCAATATTGCATGCAAAGCATACTTCAATTCTGTCACAATAACAGAAATATATACTCCATTACATCTGTTACTCTTCAGTTCTTAAATTATAAATATGAATTTTTAAAAAATATACTTTTTATTTCCAGTCTGAATTTGTCCAGCTTTAGCTTCAAGCCATTGGATCATGTTATACCTTTCTCTGCTAGATTGAGGAGTCCATTATTAAATATATGTTCCTCATGGAGGTACTTCTAGACTGTAATCAAGTCACTCCTTAACCTTCTCTTAGTTAAGCTAAATAGCTACGCTAAATCCTTGTCACTATAAGGCGTATTTTCTAGTCCTTTAATCATTCTTGTGGCTCTTCTCTGAACCCTCTCCAATTTACCAACATCCTACTTAATCTGTGGACTCCAGACCTGGACACAGTATTCCAGCAGTGTATTTGGCTGTCATGTGACCAGAGGAAAAATAACTACTCGAGAGCAATCCCTTACCTATATGTACTCTGCATTCAGCTAATCCATTGGCTTTGGGATAACTGGGACTACACCGGACCCTTGCTAGAACACGCGTCTATATAACGCGAATTTGGTTATAACGTGGTCGTGGCCAGGGATCCCAAATTTAACCCTAACCCCCCGCAACAGGGGACAGGGGAGAGATGCCTTTCACCCGCTGCGGCAGCTCTGGGGCCGGAAGGAAAAGCGCCTTTCACCCGGCTGCAGCAGCTCCGGGGCTGGGGGACAGGCGAGTTTTGATGCTAATTTTGACAAAGGGTCCTGTGGCACCTTATAGACTAACAGAGGTATTGTAGCATAAGCTTTCGTGGGTGAATACCCACTTCTTCGGATGCAAGCAGTGGGACATTTCCACTGCTTGCATCCGAAGAAGTGGGTATTCACCCACGAAAGCTTATGCTACAATACCTCTGTTAGTCTATAAGGTGCCACAGGACCCTTAGTCTGGATCTGTAGAAGCGACAAACACGGCTACCCCTCTGATACTTGATGCTAATTTTGTTAGTTTTGCTAATTTTGCTTGTTTTGATGCTAATTTCATTTTAACACGGTCCCCGCTATAACGCGGTACTTGGCATGGATCCCAAATCCCACGTTCTAGCGAGGGTCCGGTGTACTTGTTTTATGTGGAAAGTTGTACATTTTAGCAAAGTCCGGGATTCCCATGTTTTTGAACTGTGATCTGTTGTCAGCTATTACTGTTCTTCGAATTCCATGATGTACAAATGCAGATTTAATATGCTTGACAACTGTTGCTCCTATGGTATCTTCAAGTGTGACTACTTTTTGGAAAGTGGTAAAGTAGTCCATTATAACCAGGTGATATCTTCCCAAGTGGAACATGTCAAGTCTAACTTTGTCCCATGGAATTGCAAGTTCATGAGTTATCATTGGTTCTTTCAGCTCAGAATCTCTATTTTTGATGTATTCCACACCAGCTCACTATTTCTTCAATGTCACTATTCATCTGTGGCCAGAATACATCTTTTCTAGCTCTCCTTTTTGATTTGGCTATTCCCAGGTGCTCTTTATGTATTTGTTCAAAACTTTTCTTCTCATCACTGTGGGAACCACAATCTGTGATTCCTTTCAAGAGCACTCCTAAGATCACAGAAAGCTCTTTTTTATAGTGGCAATATGCAGGTGGGAAATGTTTGGTTTTTCCCCGCTTCCTTTATTTATTCCTTGTGTCACTTTGTTTGTAGCATTTCATCTTCAACTGTTTGTCTCCAATTCATCCCGTATGCCTAGAGATATGGCGTGTGGTGCTCTTCTTTTTTTTTTTCCACATTCACATGAAAGTTTACTGTTAGTTTCAGATCATCTGGCTGTGTAGTCAGGTGGAGTGTATGCTCTTGAGTGTGTCTGCCATTATGAGGTAGCTTTCATGGTAGAAGGTCACATCATACTTCTGTATTTTCAAAAGTAGTTGCTGTATTTTTGGTGGTGCTTCTCCAAGTCCCTTTTTGTGTAATGCACTCAGTGGTTTGTGATCAGTTTCTGCTTTGAAGCTACAACCATGAAAAAAGTCATGAAAACTTGTATATCCATACAGCAGACCTAGTGTCTTTCATTTTTCATGTACACCTTCTCTGCAGCTGTCATACTCTAGATCAGTGGTCTCCAAAGTGAGGTGCACACACCCCAGGGGGTGTGCCAGAGGATCCCAGGGGGTGCACGGCAGGAGGAGCGCCGCCAGACAGTATTACACCATTTTTTTCCTTCGGCGGCAGCTCTGCACGCCTACGGCGGGTCTTCCTACCTTTGTTCTTTGGTGGCACGCCTACGGCGTGTCTTCCCGCCTTTGTTCTTTGGTGGCATGCCTGCGGCAGGTCTTCCCGCCTTTGTTCTTTGGTGGCACGCCTGCGGCAGGTCTTTCCGTCTTCTTTCTTCGGCAGCACGCCTGCGGCAGATCTTCCCGTCGTCTTTCTTCGGCACCCTGGGGGTGCGCAGTCCAAAAACTTTGGAGACCACTGCCCTAGATGCATACAGGACTGGCAACCAATCAGTTCCACGACACTGTATCAGTACTACTTCCAGCCCCCCATTTGAGACATCTGTGCAGCGTTTGACTTTTAATGGGTCAAAATATTGCAGCATTGGAACTGATATCAGATTGTTTTTAAATCATTGAACTCCTTTCAAGCTCTGGTATCTATGGCCATTTGGTGACCATGTGGCAGAGATGCTTTAAGTGAGTTGTGCTAGCTGTACAGTTATGTATAAATTTCACATAATTCAGTATGTGTAGTAACCTTTGAATTCTATTTTTATCTTCCGGTTTCAGTAGGTTCAGTATTGTCTGACTATTTGATGCATCAGGCAAGATTCCCTTGGAGGTCAGTCTCTCTCCCCGTATGTTGTTTCTCTTGTTTGAAACTGACATTTGATCTTATTCTGTTTAAGATTTTTAGTTTTCAGTTTCCTGTACTCTCTGCAATCGATCCTGTTGTTCAGTGGCAATGTTGTCCCCAAATTATTATTTAATCAGTTTATACTTTCATGGCTGCTAAACTCCAGCACCTGGCTCACTGTGTGGTGAAATACATCCAGAGCTGGACATATTCTGAAAGGTAGCCTTAGAAAGTGATATCTGCCAAATGGCGTGTTTGAAAACATAGAATTGGAGTTCCCAGTGTCCCGGGGGATCTAGATTCAAAATCCAGCTGATTCATCTCTGCCACTGTTAAAAGCAGAGCAAACTGGAGAATGAGAAAAAGATTATCTGCTCCTGTGGCTCATTCTCCAGTTTATTTGCCCCAGCATTTCCCCTGAATCTCAGGGCTGGTGGGGAAGATGCTTGCGATTATTTCTATTTTAATTACTTTGATAATGTAAAGGACATTTTACTGTCGATTTTCAGTTTGCTTGTTCATTGGTGTAACTAAGTTTTAGTGGGTCATTTTTACAGTCCTCTGGGAGTTTGGGTGCTGAAAATAAAGGATTCTAATGGAATCAAGGATGGAGTGCAGAATATAAGAGGTCTGAATAATAGAAGAGACTATGATAATTCAAGGGAGAAGGTGAACAGTGTGCCCAGGGGTGAAAGTAACTTAAAGGACTTACTGGTACTCTGGAGTCCTGAGCAGGGGGCTGGGCCTCCCCTGGAAGGGGTGTGGCCTCAACCGGAAGGGGTGGGGCTTTTAGAGCCCCGGGCCCTTTAAATCGCTGCCTGAGCCCCGCTGCCACTTCCCCAGGGCTCCGGCAGCGGGGCTTTCTTCAGCTGCTGCTGGGAGCCTCAGGCCCTTTAAATTGGTGCCTGGGGAAGCCAGTCTGGTACGGTTCACTGGCTCTTGCTCTTTCACTTCTGGGTGTGCCACATCCTTTGGTTACTTCCCCCTGCCCTACCGACACTGCCTTGATCTTTCCTGAGGTCAGCTTGATACTCCAAACATTAAAGTGCAACTGCATCCTCTAAATGGGTGGGGGAGAAAAAGCATTTAGACATGTAAAAATGCTTGATGTGTTTGTCATTGATGGATCATAGCTCTAATTCCTGGTCCCAATTGCTTTGATTGTACAGAGTAGTTTCTCTATTGATTTCAATGAAGTTGTTATAAAAAATATTGGTGTATCCAAGAGCAGAACTGCACCTCCTAAATCCAGGAGGGGGCTTTGGATAGATTGCTTTATTCTTTCTTCTTTTGTTGCTAACATTTTGCTCAGTACATTGAAAATCAGCTATTAAATAGTTTTCAGACACTTCTACAATATCGTCTTATACATTTGAGCACTACAAAATATAGGAAACCACCTTGCATTGGTGGGAGGATGGACTAGATGACCCAGTAGGTCCTTTTCATCTCTAATTTACCTGATTAAGCCTCCAGATGTCTTTAACTAATCTCAACACATCAGGATGTGTTAGGGATGGAATTTTTGAGCCTTTAATTTGTTTGGTGGCTCTTGTTAACTTTTCATCAAGACCTATACACTATCTAAACAGTTTTATTTCTATTTAATTTCCTGTAAATTGCATATCTGTGGAAACAGTTCCCACCTAGCAATGACAAATTTGCATTGCAGAGGGTGAGGAAACGCTGTATAAATTAAGATTTGGTACAGTAAGTTTTAGCATGTCAGCTTCCACTGTAAAATCTCTAACAGAAGACTGCCTTCTGATTTCTTCAAATGCAAGGAAATTTTAAACCAAAATTTCACAGTCTTTGCATGGTCCTCAAAAATGATTATAGCAGGAAGATTGTGCATTTGTTCCTCTGATATTAATCATGTGCATACACAAATGTCCAGTGCCCTGTGCATATGATATGAAGTTCATGTCACTGAGGGTAAAAATCAGTGAGCCAAATTGTGCCCTTGGTTCCCATTGAACTCAGTGGCAGCTGTGCACACTCATCTAAGGACAATGTTTGGGCCATTGGCCATGTTGTTGTTAATTGAACTCTAGTTATAGTGATTCTGTAACTCCAGGAACATATTTTAGAGCTTCTTAACTCCATAAATTAAAACATATAATTTGCTCTTAAACCCAATGGATTTACTCATCATAGCTTGGCCACAGAAAGGGAGGAAAAGAATTGACACTAGACTGGAGTTTCCATTGTCTAATTAATATATCTGCAGAAGAATTTATTGCCTTGGTAAATTATTTATATTTCCTTCTCCCTCCATAAGAAATCCATGGTGTTGTGAAAATGCATTGCTGAGACTCCCAGTGTGACATGCCAACAGTAAACCATCCTAATTATCTCTAGGGCATGATGCATACTGATTACCTGTGTACAGCAATTATGTAAAATAACAGAGTAGTTAATCTGCCATCACTTAGTCACTAAATTCATGCAATAATTCATGTATGATAAAGTAGGGGGAAAGTTCTTCATTTTTTAATAAACTCAAATCTACAACATTCCCTGCCATTAAGTAAAGAGATTGTTCCCCTAAAAGGAGTTTGCTGTTCCTTGTTTCACTTAACTTTTGTAAACAGCTCTGTTCTTCCCAAGTACCTATCATTGTGATATCTGGTGCCTTCCAGTAGCGCATTAAACAATGTGACTAGCATCCATTTGTATTTCTGTCCTTCTTCCTGCTACTAGGGGAAACCTGCAGGTGGCTTTTTATATCTTTATTTCTGTTTGTTGCACTATATGTTTATATTCACGAGTGCAAGGTAGGAAGTGTGGAAAGATTTGAAGTAGATGTTAAATTCTGCAGGAGTTGGTTAATCAGGCTTTCCACCCTCGCCCCCCGAAAAGCTCTGTCTGCTGTGAAAATTGGCATGTGGTAGACCAATCCATTATGCCAAAGAACAGAGTTCTTGACCATAGGCGTTATCTCACAGGTTTAGGTGACCTTTTCAGTATCTCAGGCCCAGGCCATTAAGCATCTTGAAGATAAGCACTGATACCTTGAACTTGAGATGCTAATCTATCGGGAGCCAGTGTAGTTTAGTGGAAGATAACTATGGCATGTGCATGTAACTTGTGTTACTCGGTATACCCGCAGCTACATGTAGTACAGGATGCTTTCTGAGGGCTGATGGTTTCAAGACTAGATGACTGTTGCCATAGGCACTGAGAGATAAAAAAGCTGCTCTTCCCATTTTAACAGTGTTGTACAAGTAAATAATACGGGATTCCGGGTTTTTTTTTAAACTGCAATTTATGAGCCCAGTCCTGCACACCAGATGTGAGATCTGGATCTAAAGCCTAATGAAAAGTCTTGTATTCCACTGATTTCATTGGCTTGAGGGGAATTTGGTTCAGGTCAGAAGTGCTTATGTCTCGTTAACTTGAAAGGGAGATATGTCCAATAACAAGTCTCAGACAAACTGAGCTCTGACTTTGACTCAGCCTATGTTCCTTAGTAATCCTCTAAAATGGCCTGATCACACTTCTCAACATTAAGAGAAACCAGCACAATAAAAATAACTTTTTCTTGCAAGTTCAGATGCAAATACATTTCTAATTATGTTGGTGTCGTGCAGAAAAAGGTCACAGGACTCTAGTGTTCTCTAGCTACAGTAAGCTAGTGATCTACAATATCTGAAAAATAATTGATCTAATCTAAATTGGCGATAGTGGAAGAAAGTTCCCAGTTAAAGCTCAATGATTAATACTAAAAGTTAACAAAATTATGCTACAAAATAGAAATTTTGCATCCATTTTGTAATGTCAAGCCCTGAACACTAGCTGTAGACAAAAAAATGAAATCGATATCATTGTTACCGAGTAGTGCTGATTTATACTGAATCTGTAGTGAAAAAACAATCCATAAAAACCATTTTTTTGCCAACACTCAGTGTTCAAAAATCCACAAGATTGGCTTCAAAATCACAAGATATAGGATATAATCAATTTCAGATTCTTTTTATTTGCCATCTGGTCTCAGAGCATTTGGGATTCATGTTTCAAAGCTCTTTTCGGCAACCAGGAGGTGTAGAAATTTACTTTCATTTTTAACAAAAGTTGAGATTCTCAAGTAATAAGCTGAATCCAGAAGGTCAGGCTTTAAGTAAAACTCCAACTGTTTTGGTGAGACTCGCAGTAAAATCATGAGTATTGGCTATGCATGTGCATCAGCTGAAGTCTATTTCTAAATATAGGGTTGAATCGTGTATTCCTTTTCAAGCTCTTTGGTTCAGCATAGTTCATCAGCATTCCACAAGAGCAATAGATTTACAGTGCATGTATTCTATTGGTTTGTGGTTTTATTGTAAATTGTCTCTGGTTATACTGTGAAAATTGACAAAGGGTCCTGTGGCACCTTATAGACTAACACAGGTATTGAAGCATAAGCTTTCGTGGGTGAATATCCACTTCTTCAGATGCAAGCAGTGGAAATGTCCAGGGGCAGATATAAATGTGCAGGGAAGAGTCAGGCTAGAGATAACGAGGTAAGCTTAATCAGGGAGGATGAGGCCCTCTTCTAGCAGTTGAGGTGTGAACACCAAGGGAGGCGAAACTGCTTTTGTAGTTGGCTATCTATTCATAGTCTTTGTTTAGTCCTGAGCTGATGGTGTCAAATTTGAAAATGAACTGAAGCTCTACAGTTTCTCTTTGGAGTCTGGTCCTGAAGTTTTTTTGCTGCAGGATGGCTACCTTTAAATCTGCTATTGTGTGTCCAGGGAGATCCCCTTCCAAATTGTGTATTCCTGATTCCTACAAATGGCAGGGAGAAGAGGCTGGCTGAGTTTTATGGATTATTAAACTCCACTCTTGAGGCAGGTTTTTATGTCCAATGAAAAAGAAAATGTATCCAGGTATTGATTTTTTGTATTGCCTAGAGTTGATAGTCATGGTAGATTAAGCCCCCATTGTGCTAGGAGCTGTACGAACACTAAGCGAAAAGACAGTCCCTGACCCACAGAGAATCTTGTCGAAGTATAAAACAAGAGACGACAGACAGATATAGAGAGATGGGGGAGTACAAGGAAACAATGGGACAATATTAGTTGGGCTGATGGGCAGTGGTCTCTGCACACCAGGAGCCTAACCGTTGTCACTCTTTTTGCCTCCTTTTGTAGGCATCATGCAAAGGAGAATTTTAAGGAGGGTTCTGAAGGAGGTAATGAGGTATATGTACCAATGTTCAGAAGGAGCTCCTCCCAAGCATGAGAGGCAGCATGGGAGAAAGCACGGTATTACTTTTTACAAAAAATGTAACACGTTGTTGATGGAGCCTGGCATCATGGGCTGATCAGAAGTGTGAGTCAAAATCTTGAGTTATTGGAGATAACAGGCCATGAAGGGTGTTGAATGTGAGGACAAGTAAATGTCTGATCCATTGCTTGCAGAGTCAGTTATATGAAACGCATCCACTAGAGAACAGACTTTATTCTCTGGCAGGTACTTTAGGAACCTTAGTAGAAAAAAAATGTTTGGCTCTTATTTACTGTAGAGTTGACCTGAGTCTCATTTATACAAAGGCTTCTATAGGCAGGTCTGGCACTGTAAAGGGGTGTTAAATTGGATGTAAATGTAGCCACATGTTAAAATTCCTTTGCACTGTCAGAGTGGTATAAAGAGAATCAGGCCCAACACATTGAGACTTTTTTGCTCTCACTGTATTTTTTATTTTATATCCTTCACCCAATTTGAATTCAGTTTTTAATCATAAAGTCAGGTATATAAGATTGTTTTCTGGGGACAATATATATTTTAAACCAACAAGATAGGGTTGCCAGGTGTCTGTTTTTTGACTGGAACACCCAGTCAAAATGGACCCTGGTGGCTCCGGTCAGCACCGCTGAGCGGACTGTTAAAAGTCCAGTCGGCGGCACAGCGGGATAGGCTTCGTAAGGGCAGCCGGAGGCCTCCATGTTCTGCCCCCCACCCCAAGTGCCAGTTCCACAGCTTCCATTGGCTGGGAACCACGGCCAATGGGAGTTGCGGGGGCAGCCCCTGTGGATGGGGCAGAGCGCAGAGCTGCCTGGCCATGCCTCCGCATAGGAACTGGAGGCGGGGACATGCAGCTGCTTCTGGCAGCCGCCTGAGGTAAGCATCACCTGGAGCCTGGACTCCTCCCCAACCCCCTGCCCCAGCCCTGATCCCTCTCATCCTCTGAACCCCTCGATCCCAACGCAGAGCACCCTCCTGCACCCCAAACCCCTCATCCCAGGCCCACCCCAGATCCTGCACCCACAGCAGAGCTCTCACCCCTGCCGCACCCCTGTCCCAACCCAGAGCCCCCTCCTACATTCTGAACCATCAGCCCCAACCCAGAGCTCCCTCCCGCATCCTGAACCCCTCATTTCTGGCCCCACTCCAGAACCCGCAGCCCCAGCCCAGAGCCACCCCAACACCCGGCCTCAGCCCGGAATCCCCTCCCATAATCCAAACCCCTCAGCTCCACCCCCCCAGCCCAGAGCCTCCTCCTGTACCCCAAACTCCTCATCCCTGACCCCACCCCAGGGCCACACCTCCCAGCCAGAGCTCTCACGCCTTCCTGCACCCCAACCCCGTGAGCCGTCCTGGTGAAAATGAGTGAGTGAGGGCATAGGCGCCGACTTTTGTTGGCGCCGGTGGGGGGCTCGCGCCCCGGCCCTGCCCCAACTCCACCCTCGCCTCCTCCCCTGGGCGTGCTGCTTCCCCCCACCCTTGACTTTCAAGCGTGGGGGGAAGGAATGCAGCGGGGGAGGAGGCGGGGGCGGGGCTTGGGGCGCGAGCACCCCCCGGTAGCTCCCCACCAGCCCCAGCTCACTTCAGACTCTGCCTCTCAGAGGCTCAGCCTGAGCCAGACGCAAAGGAGCAGCCCGCTGCTTTTCATGGCTTCCTCTCCACCTGTTTGGGCGGGGGAGGGAAGTAAGGGTATGGAGACGAGGCAGACGGCAGCCCGGGGCCCGGCAGCTCCCTGCCAGCCCCGCCCCCGCGCCCAGCTCACCTCGCCTTCTCCAGGTGCCGCGGCAGCCAGAGCGGCTTTTTCTCTGCTCACGCAGCCGCAGGCGCCTCTGGCTCCAGCAGCTGATTGGCGGCGGTGGCATGCTCCCCCGAGACACCACCCTGCGCTTTCCCCCACCCCCACAGCGTGCCCCCACCGCTGATCAGCTGCTGGAGCCTGAGGATCCTGCGGCTGCCTGAGCGGAGAAAAAGCCGCAAGCGAGGTGAGTTGGGCGCAGGGCTGGCGGGGAGCTGCCGGTGGGTACTCAGCACCCACCAATTTTTCCCCGTGGGTGCTCCAGCCCCGGAGCACCCACGGGGTCAGCGCCTATGACTGAAGGTAGGGAGAGCAAGCGATGGGGAGCGGGATGGAGTGAGCGGGTGGTGAGGCCTTGGAGGAAGGTGGGGCAAGGGTGTTTGGTTTTGTGCGAGTAGAAAGTTTACAATCCTACAACAAGGGGATAACAAACCAGCTTCTCCAACATAATGATATAGTTTAAAAAAACCCAAAAACCTGAAATTTAAAACAATCCTTCGTCCCCCACATGCTGGTGCACACAATACACGGTTACTTTCACTAGAACTACCGAGCAGTTTATAACGATTAATGATGGACTTCAAACAGTGAAGCTATTTTCACCTAAGGATGAATGAGGACCCATTATGAGACTGCAAGTAAGTTTCTGATGAAAAATAAGTGCAGAACAAGTACTGTGTGCAACAGTGCAATCCTGGAGCCTTTAAAATTCCACTTCCTGCTGAAGGCTTCCAGCCCTGTAGGGTGATGTCCATTAAATGAAACAAAGTTCATGTAAATAAGGCTCTCTTCCCTTGGAATAGATAGGATATTGGGGCTTTAGGACCGTATATACAGAACATACTTGCATCAGCCGCTGTGGAATGTGGAGGATAGGGCCCATATAGAAAATAGTCCAGACAGAAGAGATGAATGTGATGCAGCTATTGTAAATGACTTAGAGGTGCAGAAGAGAGGATTTTTTCCCCCACTTATTTTTGAGGATGGGATACTATGGTACGCTTGAAAGTTGTGGGAAAGCAAGCAGGAAAGCGTACATGATGAGGACAGTAATGGTGAGTGGGATGTGTATGTGTGAATAAACATGTACTAGAAAATGCAGTAAAATCATTAAATACACAATACTTGTGTTCAAAGCAGATTGAACAGAAAACTTGAGTCTCGTGAAAACGAAGGGTAACCCTTTTGTGTGCCTGGAATAACGTGGGAGGAAAGGGGAAAGTAGCTTTACAACGGATCTACAGAGCTCTTCTCTAAAACTGTAATTATATTTTTAGTGTTGATTATAAACAGCACAGTGAGCTGTGAACAAAACTGTTCTCAAACCTACAATGCAACTCCGAGGGGTTCTCCAGTTGAAGATCATGTCGTCCCGTGATGGCAGGTGGCTACAGCAAAACTGCTAGAACTCAGCAGCTACTGGGATCTGGGAGACTGAACTAAGAAAAAGCTGCTGCTTCCTCCTCCAGCTCCTCTGCCTGCCCACCCCTCCACTCTGCTCTGCTTCTGGAGAGTACCACCTAAAGATGGTGCTGACAACACTCAGCCAGGTCATTTCCATGGGATATCCAAGGAAGAGGTGAAGAAGCACCTCTTCTGTAGCCTGTAGGTCCACGTTCCCCCCCCCCCCACTCCACTACCGTGTACCCTAAAACCAGCGTTGTTTGCCATGAGTCTTATTCCACAAGTCCTTATGGGCCCAAAATATTATGGGATATGATTGCAAAGGGATTTTTCCAATGGTGTGATCCCTCTGTTTATGGATTTCCCTATGGAATCAGTGGAGGCTCTGAGCAGATGTCTGCAACATTGGGCCCTTAAAGACCATTTCTAAAGCCCTCTCTTGGCTACTAATTTTTAAATAATGAAGCTACATTCCTTGTTGCCCAGGGCATACTATTTATTAGCATGAAAAGTATTTAATGGTGGAGAGTTGCACTATTTATATAGACCTTCAATACCTTTTCTCCACATTCCTTTTTACAATTTCATTTAAAGGCTTTTAAATAAACAGCAACCTACCCATGTTCTTTGCTAATACTTTCCTTGTTCACTTTTTAAATGGCAGCATAGTGGCTGTAATTACATCCCTACTACTACTCATGTCAAAGTTAAGTCTAACTAGACCTTGAAGAAAAGAAAATGCAGTGACCAGCATTTAAATTGTCAGTCAGCTTCACTTTCTGGGGAGGTTAACAAAAAACAAACCCTTGCTTGCTTCTTACTGGAAAAGCCATAGAGATGTGCAATTGGATGAACTAAAGTCTAGATGTGAACATACTGCACTGATGAAGCCATTGGAGTGTACAGACAGACAATTTTGTGCCTGTGGAATTTCTAGGGCACTCCTCACCATAGTATCTTCTGTTTCTTGCAATGCTCCTCTCTCTCTCTCTCTCTCTCCGCCCCCTCCCCCCCCAGCCCAATTGAGAAAGGGTATCTAGTGCAATGTGACTTCATTCATTTGTGTTCTGAAGGCTTGGGTCCCGGGCATCTGAGTGATGTGTGTCTTGACTACTTGAAGTGCCACCTCTCTCCTTATGTGGGCAAAAGACAAAAAGGAGGTTGCTCAGTGGTTAGAGCACTAGCCTAGGACTTGGGAAGACCCATGTTCAATTCCTTGCCCTGCCACAGGCTTCCTGTGTGACTTTGAGCAAGTCACTTAGTCTCTGCCTCGGTCCCCCATCTGTACAATGGGGATATAATACTTCTGTTGAGGATAAATACATGAAAATGGATTGTGAGGTGTTGAGATGCTAGGGCAATAATGTCCTTACTTAAGATAAATGCAGTAATCTGAGGTGATTGCATTATCTAGCATTGTTCCTGATATAATTAGGGGGATCTGACAGCAGACCTTCCTTAAAAGGAGGTCTGTGGCTTTAGAATCCACTTTCATTGGTTCACCAGAGCTAAGTTTTTACAACCTGCAGAATACCCCTATTCCCTGGGATTTTCCGAGAAGAAGGTGTGAGGGCAGCAGAATAACAGATGGGGAAGGTGGCCTGGAGAATGTAAATGGAGGCTGTGGGCCCATTTTGTGTAATGAAGATCATGCTACATAGGGAGGTTTTGTGAAGCCTGATGTCCTTTGGCAGTTTTGCTTTTAGATTTCATGCTTGTGGAACTTTGCTTTTCACATTTTGTTATGTGCTTACCATGGGAGAAAAGCTCCGTAAATTATATAAAGAAAATGTACAAAGTCACAAGTGGATTTTAATTATGGGAGACACTCAGTAGCGTAGCCAGGGGGCGAGCAGGGGGAGCAGCCGCTCCCCCACTGAGCAGAAGCGGCGCCTCTTTTGTGCTCCGACGCCTTTTGCTCCTACGCTGCAGCCAGAGTGGAGCATTTTTTTTTGCTCCCAGTGCCCTTTTTTTGCTCCCGACACTTTTTGCTCCCGGCACCTTTTTTTAGCTCTGCTCTCCCTGTGCTCTAAACCTGACTACGCCACTGGAGACACTTACCCATCCATGGCTAGTGACTGAGTGCTGGCTACAGACTAGGAAGCCATCACCAATGTATTTTACAGGTATGAGATTTCAAATGGCCACATATGAAAAATTCTCAGTCTCCCTTCCTCCAAATATTCCATTTAGTAGTAGTGCCTTTCTAAAAGTGAGAGGTATCATGAGAAGACCAGCCAAGAGAATGGCTTGAATTAAGGTCCAATTAATGATGATTTTTTTAGTTAAGCCAAAAATGTTTGTCTTGGCAAAGTTGATCTTTTTGTCAGATTGTACTCCTGGGGGAATTCTACACCACTGCGCAATGCAGAATTTTGCAGAAATTAATGTTGTGCATGCAGAATTTCCTTTCCCCCCACAGAAATGGGCTGCAGTGCTGCTGGCCACCAGTAGGGGCCACTGGACCCAGCAGAGCCCAGCTCGTACATAGAAGACACTGCGAAGGGGGAGGGAGCTGCAGTTCCCCCGCACGCCCTGAGGGAAGGAGACAGCGGCTTGCACGAAACTCCACACAAGCCTGGGATAGGGTTGTCAACTTTCTATTTGCAGGAAACCAAACACCCCTGCCCCGCTCCCCTCTCCAAGGCCCAACCCTCACTCACTCCATCCCCCCTCCCTCCGTTGCTTGCTTTCCCCCACCCTCACTCATTTTTACTGGGCTGGGTTAGGCGGTTGGGATGTGGGAGGGGGTATGGGCTCTGATTTGGGTGCAGGCTCCAGAGTGGGGAAAGAAATGAGGGGTTCAGGGTGTGGAAGGGTGCTCTGGACTGGGGCAGGGAGTTGGGTGGGGTGGTGGTGAAGGTTGGGCTCTGCGGGGGAGGGGGTTTGGGTGAATTGGCTGGCTGAGGGGCGGGGCACCGTGGCTGGTCTTTGGGGAAGCAGGGGCAGAGAAACAGGAACTGGGTTGTCCAAGGGGTTTCTTTAACTCTCTACTCCTGGGGGAATTTTTGCGTGTGTCTGTATCGTTACAGACATACTTGATAAGTATTTTGAAATAAATTATCAAAATAATTAAAACTGGCGTGATTATGTAGTATTATTTGGACAAATAAAATTTGCAGATTTTAAAATATTGTGCACAATTTTATTTTTATTTTTATTTTTTTTTAGCAGAATGCCCCCAGGAGTAAACAGCTTGATATAACTTGTGCAAACCAAGTAATTAGAATGTCTATCCTGTTGCAGTTTGTGACATCTATGGACATGTCCGCTCCATTCAAATATCTGTATCCTGGAGAACTGTTCAGTAAATTATGGAGGGTAGGTTTTAATACCAGAACTGTGGGTGCTGAGGTATAGTAAAGTAAAGATACAACCTAGTTTATAATATCTTCTTCCACATAAAGAGTTCTGTTTATTAAATTGCCAGTGTTTATGCTTTCAGTAATTCACAGTTTCATTACCAAACTGTCTCATATCAAAGAAATGAATTGTTCAGGGGATTTTTCATTGTAAAGTAAAATATACAGCTTTACCAGTAAAATGAGAGCATTGGGTCATTATCCTCGCACTCAGCTAGTTTGTAGCCAGTTATTGTGTGCATTAGGTTTTCAAATGCCAGTATTTCTCTTCATTATGAAGAACAGGAAAATGTCTTTTGAAACCTTTTTTTTTTTTTTTTGCTATGACAGTATATTATTTTGTGTTACCCAAGGAGACTATGAATTACTAAGAAAGATAGAAAAATTACAGCCGACATTCCCAATGACTTTTTTCTTTTCAGACTAATAGTTGCATTCACTGGCATAATTTTAAAGTCTTTTATGATGATGTGTATTGATATATTTTATATAGATCATATAAATAAAGTGCCTTTGGTTCTATTATAAACAACCATTAGTAAGATTTTGTAACTCATGGCTATAAAATTTTGCTCAGAGATGGGAGCGTAGTATGCTGCTAGATATACATGCCAGTATTATTTAACTTGATCAAATCCTATTTATGACACCTATCTGCCCACTCTGGGGTTGGATCCCAGCACCAAGAATTTTCAGTTGTAATGGCCTGGCTTTCTTGTCCTGTTTCTTGCTTCTGGGTGTGGGATTGAGATTTTTCCAATCCTGCAGTCCCCCCTCCTCCTCCTCCTCTTCCCCCATCCCTTTTAGGGTGTCTTTATAGCAGCAGACCCTTAAGTATTTTTGACCCTCACTGCAGGAACGCTCGCTGGCTGCCTGATGGTATGGCACTTTAAGTTTCTCCCTATGCCCCAAAATTCAAATGAGTGAATTTTGTGCCCCCTTTCTCTCCAGCACTTCTTCCCCTTTCTCTTCAGTGCAACTCTGACCCCCCTACAGCTCTAGTGGTTCTTGATCCTGCGCCCCCCAGGGCTGGGGGGCAGCTGCAGTGGGATTCTCATCTTCCGTGAGGTTTTGGGAAGGGGGAAGCTCAAGGGATTCTTCACAACTCACTTCCCCTTCCTTGGCTTGGTGTTGAAGGGATGAAGAGGGGTTGGGAAGCAGAGATCAGACTGACCCATTGTTCACCACAGAGGAAGAGGGAGTGGAGCCCCCTGAGCCATTAGACACTTTTCTTTTCCTCCTTCCTCTTGGGACAATACTGTTGGTTGCTCCTTCTCCTACCAAAAAATGTCTTGGCCCCTGAGGGATGGAGGCAGAATATAAGGTGGATAGAAAGCTGGCTAGATCGTCAGGCTCAAAAGTGATCAATGGTTCCATGTCTAGTTGGCAGCCGGTGTCAAGCTGAGCGCCCCAAGGGTCGGTCCTGGGGCCAGTTTTGTTCTATATCTTCATTAATGATCTGAAGGATGGCGTGGATTGCGCCCTCAGCAAGTCTGCAGATGATACTAAACTGGGAGGAGTGGTTGATACGCTGGAGGGTAGGGATAGGATTCAGAGGGACCTAGACAAATTAGAGGATTGGCCAAAAGAAATCTGATGAGGTTCAACAAGGACAAGTCCAGAGTCCTGCACTTAGGACGGAAGAATCCCATGCACTGCTACAGATTAGGGACCGAATGGCTAGGCAGCAGTTCTGCAGAAAAGGACCTAGGGGTTATGGTGGACAAGAAGCTGGATATGAGTCAACAGTGTACCCTTGTTGCCAAGAAGGCTAACGGCATTTTGGGCTGTATAAGTAGGAGCATTGCCAGCAGATCGAGGGACATGATCATTCCCCTCCATTCGGCATTGGTGAGGCCTCATCTGGAGTACTGTGTCCAGTTTTGGGCCCCACACTATAAGAAGGATGTGGAAAAATTGGAAAGAGTCCAGCGGAGGGCAACAAAAATGATTAAGGGGCTGGAGCACATGATTTATGAGGAGAGGCTGAGGGAACTGGGGTTATTTAGTCTGCAGAAGAGAAGAATGAAAGGGGATTTGATAGCTGCTTTCAACTACCTGAAAAGGGGTTCCAAAGAGGATGGATCTAGACTGTTCTCAGTGGTACCAGATGCTAGAACAAGAAGCAATGGTCTCAAGTTGCAGTGCAGGAGGTCTAGGTTGGATATTAGGAAAAACTATTTCCCTAGGAGGGTGGTGAAGCACTGGAATGGGTTACCTAGGGAGGTGGTGGAATCTCCTTCCTTAGAGGTTTTTAAGGTCAGGCTTGACAAAGCCCTGGCTGGGATAATTTAGTTGGGGATTGGTCCTGCTTTGAGCAGGGGGTTGAACTCCCTTTCAACCCTGATATTCTATGATTCTATTAATTCTGTAGAAGCGACAGAGGGTCCTGTGGCACCTTATAGACTAACCGAGGTATTGAAGCATAAGCTTTCGTGGGTGAATACCCACTTCTTCGGATGCAAGCAGTGGATGCAGTGACTGCTTGCATCCGAAGAAGTGGGTATTCACCCACGAAAGCTTATGCTTCAATACCTCCGTTAGTCTATAAGGTGCCACAAGACCCTTTGTCGCTTCTACAGATCTAGACTAACACGGCTACCCCTCTGATAGTATTAATTCTGTGTGCCTCTTACAACAGGCCGTCTCCACTTCCTGGGTGAGCACAGCCAATCAGAAGGGTATTTCCCTTGAGCTGGGTGGGATCTCTCTCATGAAGCTTCTTATCAGGAGACTGACTGGCTCCAACAGGGCCAGAATGGAGTAGCTGTCAATTTGCTAGTGTTGACAACGCTGATGTGAATATCTTTCACTCACAGCAAAAGCAAGTAACTTTTCTCCACTTGTGTTGACCATTTTTGCAAATAGTTAGTCTCATGTGTGTGTTGGTGTGGGCTCTAAGGGTGGAGTTTTCAAAAGTGCCTAAGTGGGTTCGGAGCATAAATTCTACTGAGAACCGAAGTCCAGCGTATTCAGTGATACTGTCCATTTTGAGGACAGTCTCATTCAGGGCTGGTGCAAGGAAGTTTTGCGCCCTAGGTGAAACTTCCTTGCACCAGCCCTGTGCCGCCCCCACCCCAATGCCGCCCCCTCCAGCCAGCTCCCCCGCCCGTGGGCGCTCAGCCCCCCACCATCACCCACGGGCCGCAGGAGCTGAGCGTGGAGCCGGGGGGGCGGCTCACTGCGGCTGCCTCCCTGCTCAGCCGCTGAGTGTGGATCCGGGAGGCAGCCGCCCGCTGCCCCCCAAATCCTAGCTCCCTAGGTGATCGCCTAGGGTCACCTAGTTATAGCGCCAGCCCTGGTCTCAGTCTTTGGGGGACATTATTCTCATTTGCATTTGATAAAATAACTTTGTTTGGGTCTTACTGGTGAATTGTACAAAGTGCCCTGTTTCTGGTGGCAGCCTATGTATCTACTTGGGCCATGAAAACAGGTTTCTATGAGATGCAAAACACCATTAGTTCTGAACAGCTTTCAGCTCTTTTTTGTTTGTTAGGCCCTTGTTCAACAGGCCTGTGAGATGGAATAAGAAGCTTTTTTATAACCCTTAGAGTATTTCATATTGCCCAATTACATTCTTACTGTGTTATCTCCTGCAAATCATCCTACAAAAGAATGAATGCCAACAGTTAATTTTTAAAGCTGTGCATCTCACCTTAGAATTAAGTGTTTTCAAAAATTTGACAGGAGGTTTTAAAGGTGAACAGAAGAGCGCCAAAAAAAAAAAAATCAGTATAGAAATCTGTTTTAAAATATCCCTACTCACCAATTTGTTGGGGAACACTTGGAAGTTTTAACTAACCTCGTAAAAAGATTTAGGCCCCCTGTAAAATCCTTTTTCCGTTCAGAAGATAGGAATTGGCATACTAGGTCAGACAAGTGTTCCATCTATCCCAGTAGCCTGTTATGGACAGTGACCAGTAACTGCTGCTTCCAAGGAAGGAACAAGAAATACTTGTTACTGGAACGTGCTCAGATATTACCACGATGAGCATAGTATATAGAACAGAATTCTGTTCTGAATGCTGGCTAAACTCTTGGCCAGCAATATGTTATAATAAAACACCTGTTGCTGAATGGCGTCAGTTGAGTTGGGCTTGGGCTTCAGGGCTATAAAACTGCAGTGTAGACATTAGGACTTGGGTTTGAGCCTAACCTCTGGGACCGTCTCCCTCATGAGGTATCCCAGAACGTGTCCTCAAATACCAGAGGTGGTGGTGTAATCTATGGAATCCATGGTGTTTCTGATGTAAAAGAATGATCCATTATGAGACACCTTCAGTAAACCAGAAGGGTATCAGGAGGTTTTCAGAGGGGATAGAATAAATTTTTAAAGGTTAGTTAAAACTTGATTCTGTGTTGAATTAACAAGGCTGTGGGGGACATTCAGTAGATAAATAGGGACATAATGTAGTTTTGTTCTTGGCTTTTAAAGGTTACAATTTATTTTAAAAAAAGCTCCCCTGCCCCCCACAGTTTTATTTCCCTAAGGGGGGGCGGATACAGGGGGGATACACATGCACGCGCGCGCACACACACACACACACACACACACACACTTTTATTTCCTTAGGACATCTTAGAATGACTCCTTCCCTTTTAAAGTGAATATTGAAACAATGTATTAAAATCTTTTGTGTATGTAAAATGAGAAGAAATATCTAGGTGAGCCACAAACAGAAACACAGATTCTACTATCCCAACTGTACTGTGGTTCTCTGGAATCTACCTTTAAGAGACTGGAAATTAGAGCTGTCCAAAACATTTATGATGAAAACAAAATCACGCAAAACCCACTTGCTTTTTTTTTAATTACAAATTCTAAACCAGGTTTATTTAATAGGGTCATTAACAGAACTCTTTCGCAAATTGGGCCGGTGTAGGCTCAACCTGATTTGTATGAAAATCATGTGAAGTCCACTGTTTCACGTGGTTTTGGTGTGAAATTGGTAGACACCCAGTGGCTTGGAGTGTGTTTCACATTGAGTTTTTGGAGTGCACCTGAACTAGAAACTCCAAAGTTGCAAACCCTATGTGGATCAATACCAGTTTCATATAGCTCAGTTGTCATCCTCTTTACTTTAATGGATGATCCAGTCATACTATCCCTTCCTCTAATAACCCCTGGCCAAATATACATATTATCTTTATCTAGGATTTCTGACCCCTAAACAGGATCTAGTTTGATTGAAAGTAGGTGGAATTAGAAAAAAGATGCAATATGCAAACATCTGAAATAAGTGGATTGGAGGAAATCTAAGTGAAAAGTTTTGTAATGTTAAGTGAAATTCCCAGCATTTCTACTTGGTCTTGTAAACAGCAAGAGAAGAAAAAAGGTATGTATACAGGTTGGGCATTTTTATGTAATTTTTAGAGTTGGTCGATAATTTAATTTTCCAGTAGAACAGTTAGTTCTCTCCTGGAAATTGCTGATTCAATGAAATCAAGGCATTTTGTGGGAATGTGTCAATTTTGCCATGATTTTATTTTGAATGGGGGGAAATCAAAATGATTTATCAATCAGGTGTCAACTATTTTTGTGTAGAAATTAGGTATTTGTTTTACTTTTTATTTTTATTATTGTAGAACGTAAAGTTGAAATTGAATGAAATATTTTGATAATGTTTTTTAAAAATTTCATTGTGTGAAATTACAAACTTTTACATTTCATTCCAATTCGAAATGGAAGCAAATTTCAAAATTGCAGACTTTTCCCACATAATTTTGTAATGACCTCTGATACCCTATGGTTGGCAACAGTATAAGTACATAGTGAGAACTTCAGGTGGAATAGCTTTTGCTCTTTAGCCTTCTCAGACATAATCAGTTGAATTTGTCTGACTACAGGTTTTTTTTTTTTTTTCTGGCTGTAGGCAAGTAATACAAATTCCAAGTCTAGCTCTTGGATGTGATGTGGATATGTGACCCATATAAATTGAATTAATATATTACAAGATATAAATATTGTGTTTTTTATCTGTTAGATAAAATCGTGCTTGAGTTTTCATGTTTTTAGGAAATATTATACCCATTTTCCTCAGATTGCAGTGTGAAATTTCAAAAGATAAGCTCCTTTCAAAATGAATAAACCAAGAAGTGTGTCTGAAAAGTGACTTGATGTTATCGCCTAAAACTGCGTGCTTGTGAGATATGGAAAATGGGTGCCCTGTTCTGTGGACACAGACTGTAAACATAGTTTACGTGGATTCTGTTCTCAGCTGAGAAGAGGATCAGTCACCATTTGACATAAAGGCATTTCTAGGTAATATGAAGTGTGTTAAAGCTAGAACAAGGTGCCTAAAATGAGTCCAGAATGCTTGATTAGTCACTTTTAGACATAGCTCTAGCTGTTGTACTCTGGCAATGTATTTCTGAGGCACAAATGTTCAAACTTGATAGCAAGCAGAGATCTGTCAAAATCTTTGCATAGGGGTATGAAAAGGCAAACATCTAGCCTTAATACTAGTGTGAATGGTGAACACTTGTGCATTAGCAGCATAGATGTATAAAAGATAGTGGGGACAGGGAAATTTGAGGATTGCAAATTTTCACACAACTAGTACAGTAATTAAAGCACTTCAGAATTTTGGTAAGCATTTATTAAAATGCTATTGACTTTGTCATAAATATAAAGGGAAGCGGGAGAGGGTCTGATGCAGATAAAATCCTCTTACCAGTAAAGGGTTAAGAAATGCAGGTAACCAGACCGACACCTGACCTGGCCGGCAGGTGACCAATAAGGGGACAAGATGCTTTCAAATCTTGGGAGGGGGAAAGCTTTGTGTGTGGGTCTTTGTCAGACTCAGAGTGATCTTGGAGTCAGAAGGAACCAGTCATCTTTTCATCAAATCCTCACTTTTCTAAAGTAAGTTTAGATAGCATAGCGAGTAGATTTCTGTTTATTTTTGCTTGGTACGTTCCCTGTGTGAGAGGGAGGGGTTATTCCTTTTTTTTTCTGTAACTTTAAGGGTTTGTCCAGAGGGGGAATCCCTCTGAGTTTGGAAATTGAGTACCCTGTAAGATAGTTACCATCCTGATTTTAGAGATGATTTTACCTTCTTTGTTTTAATAAAATATTTCTTTTAAGAAGCTGACTGTTTTCTATGGTGTTAAAACCCCGGGGGTGGGGTTTTTGAGATCACTGTGTAACCAATTGGTTAGGAGATTATTCTCAAGCTTCCCAGGAAAGGGGGGTACGGGCTTGAGAGGGTATTTTGGGGTGGGGGAAGGGAACTTCAAGTGGTCTCCTTTCCTGGATTCCTGTTTAAAACACTTGGTGGTGGCAGTGGGAGAAGCATTTCTCAGGGTGCAGGGAATTTTGTACCTTGGGGGTTTCAACCTAAGCTGGTAAAAATAAGCTTAGGAGCTCTTCATGCGGGTCCCCACATCTTTACCCTAGAGTTTAGAGTGGGGAGGGAACCCTGACAGACTTGAACTGTAAGGCCTTGATTCACCAAGGTACTTAAGGACATAAATAACTGTAAGCTTCTGAGTTGTCCCATTTACTTCAGTTGATTTCATGTACTTCAATGCCTTGCTGATTCATGTTCTCAAAGAGGAAGAAACTTTTGTAATATTTTGTTATATGAAGAGACACAGAAAAACTGGAGGAGAAATGCTTGCATTGGAGCTATAACACTTCCTTTCTTGCGAAGCTCAAGAAGAGACCGTGTTAAGTTTAGGGCTGTTGATTAATTGCAGTTAACTCACACGATTAACTAAAAAATAAATTGCTATTTAAATTTTTTTTATCATGATTAATCACAGTTTTAATCACACTACTAAACAAAAGAATACCAATTGAAATTTATTAAATATTTTGGATGTTTTTCTACCTTTTCATATATATTCTGTGTTGTAATTGAAATCAAAGTGTATATTATTTTTATTACAAATATTTGCACTGTAAAAATGATAAAAGAAATAGTATTTTTAAATTCACCTCATACAAGTACTATAGTGCAATCACTTTATTGTGAAAGTGCAATTTACAAACGTAGATTATTTTTGGGTACATAATTGCACTCAAAAACAAAACAATGCAACACTTCAGAGCCTTCAAGTCCACTCGGTCCTACTTCTTGTTCAGCCAATTGCTAAGACAAACAAGTTTGTTTACATATACAGGAGATAATGCTGCCCTCTTCTTATTTACAATGTCACCAGAAAGTGAGAACAGACATTTGCATGGCACTTTTGTGGCTAGCATATCTAGCACGTAAATATTTTACAATGCCAAACATTCGTATGCCCTTTCATACTTTGCCCACCATTCCAGAGGACATGTTTCCATGCTGATGATACTCATTTAAAAAATAATGCATTAATTAAATTTGTGACATGGGAGAATTGTATGTCCCCTGTACTGTTTTACCTGCATTCTGCCACATATTTCATGTTATAGCAGTCTCAGATGATAACCTAGCTTGATATGTTGTTTGATTTAAGAACACTTTCACTGCAGATTTGACAAAATGCAAAGAAGATACCAATGTGATATTTCTAAAGATAGATATAGCACTCGACCCAAGGTTTAAAAACCTGAAGTGCCTTCCAAAATTTGAGAGGGACAAGGTGTGGAGCATGCTTTCAGAAGTCTTTAAAGAGCAACACTCCGATGTGGAAACTACAGAACCCGAACCAGCAAAAAAGAAAATCAACCTGCTTGTGGCATCTGACTCAGATGATGAAAATGAACATGCGTTGGTCCGCATTGCTTTGGATTGTTATCGAGCAGAACCCATCATCAGCATGGATGCATGTCCCCTGGAATGAAGCATGAAGGAACATATGAATCTTTAGCGCATCTGGCATGTAAATATCTTGCAATCCTGGCTACAACAGTGCCATGTGAACACCTGTTCTCACTTTCAGGTGACATTGTAAACAAGAAGCGGGCAGCATTATTGTTCAATGCTTTTATAAAAGGCCACCGTTTTTATAAATAAGTAATGTAGAAAAAGGTCCATGAGGGCATGGAAGCTTAGGGGCAGAATATTACTGACAACTGAGAGATTTGAGTACCAGTATGTTCAGCTTTCAGCCTAATAGTTTGTACTCTAACAAGGGAAATTAGAAGATGTATTCTGTCTCTTGGGAACTGAGAAGAACCAGGCTAACTGAGCACCACCTGGATAATCACTAGGTTTTAAAAATACAGATGTCTCTTTGTAACACACTGTGGGAACGCACATACAGGCAGCATAGTTGTCACTAAGGCTTAATTAATCATGTAGCAATTGGAATAAAATATATGACCTTTGGTGGTATAAACAGAAGCCCTTCCCTGGGAGATAAAATGTCTCAGTTTGCTTAATTGTTAGATTGAAAGTAGACAAATACAGTAGAAGCAGCATATATGTATATATGTGTAGATGCATTCACACCATACTTAATGTTTTGGGGAGTTATGCTCATGTATTGAAGTTCCATTAATAGTAAAAATGGTTTTAATTGGAATGGATGGTTTGGAACTGGTAGTGCCATATTGAACCTTTGCCTTTTAGAGCAGTGGTTCAAATGTACCTTAGATCAGCAGTGAGCAAAAGGCATAACCATCTGTCATATGGGTTGTGGTTCTCAATTGAGTTCCCAGTGGGCAGTTTTATCCGCAACAATAGTCTGATGACAAGGATGACAACTCATTCTCAGCAAAGATGTCAAGGACTGACTGAACGTGAAGACTTAATTACCCTCATGCAATAGAGATGGTTTTTATGGAACAAAGTATGTGAGGAGAAAGTGGAGAAGCTTGCACAGTTACTGCATCTATTCTGTAAATAATCAGAAGACTCACATCTTTAGGCTGTCAATTTGACACTTTTCCTAGAATTAAGCAGGACAGAAAAATGAAGAATCACTTTTTTTTTAAACCAGAAACTAGGTTAGATCCCCTGCTGGGTTGACATCAGCTGAAGATTTGGCCGTGTGTGTGTGTGTGTGTGTGTGTGTGTGTGTGTGTGTGTGTGTGTGTGTGTAGTCTCTTGAAATTGGTGATATAAATAATTAGTCCAGCTGTAGGACTGAACTACAAAAACCTTTCTAAACAATAATAAAAAATTAAAACTACAGTGCCTTTACTAAATTACTTGCTGGCAGGGTTCGTGGGTTTTTTTTTGGGGGGGGGGGAATGTTTGTATTTCAAAGTGAACGGTGTCTCATGCCTGCCTTATGATCTGGGCTAAGTCTAATTTTACCCAGGATGAGTTTTGCTTTGTCCTCATTTTCAATAATTAAGAAAAACAGGAAGCATACTGTGACGGTGTACCCCATAAGGCTTTATGGGGAGACGCTTATAAATGTATACATGATGTAACTGGAATATGTTTTATGCTACATGTGCCATGTAACATATCTCTGTGAAAGTTATGACCTACTGAATCTATTCCTCCTGTTTGTATGCATGTATCATTGTTGTAGTTGGAGTTATGAGTATTGGTTTTATATTTGCTGGTTTTGTACATAGCCTTTGTAAGAGCCTGGGATCATGTCTTGAGAAAGGTATGTGCATGTAAAGAGACCAATCAAGAAACCCTTACACAGACAATAGGAGGTGCAGACCCCAATCCACATCTGGGTCTGGCCAGGAATTCAACTGGCTGGACTGGTTAGGTTCATGGACATGTGACTTGCCAATGTGATCCCAAAACTCCAGGGTAAGATGATGCTACACAGGGAGTGGGGGGAAAGGCTATAAAAACCCTTGGAAGACCCCTCCATGTTGTCTTCAGCTGGCTAAAGAGAGAGGCTCTCCACCCCCCTAGGACATACCTGAAAAAGACTGAACAAAGGACAAAGACAATAGGGGGGGTGAGCGATTGCTGGACTCAGGCTATGAGTTCTACAGCCTGTAACAGGAAGAATCTGGAGCTGGTGAGGTTTTTATATCTGTGCTAAGTTTGATTAGACACAAACGTGCGTGTTTTATTTTATTTTACTTAGTAATTCTGACAAAGAGATGACCCAGTTTTGCTGCCTTATTTTAGAGTTCGGGATGAACTTTCTTTGCTTGATGGCTGTGTGCTACGAGGTACACACTGACTCCTTGTGCCAGAAGAATTACAGTCAAAACTCATACACCTGGCACATGATACTCATCAAGGAATTGTCCGAACCAAACGACGACTACGGGATCTGTATTGGTGGCCAGGGATGGACTCTCAAACTGAAGCACTCATAAAATCCTGTGTCACCTGCCAAATGCATGATAAGACAGCAGTGACGTGTACCCCTCCATTGCAGCCTGTTCCTCTTCCTGAATCTGCATGGGGAAAAGTGGCAATTGACATTGTAGGACCCTTTGATACTGCTCCAATTGACTGCCGGTATGCCATCACTTTAATAGACTATTTCAGTAAATGGCCTGAGGTAGCGTTTACATTGCAAATCTCTTCTGCTACAGTAATTAAGTTCCTCTCTTCAGTTTTTAGCAGGGAAGGTAACCCCAAAGAACTGGTTTCAGATAATGGTAGTCAATTTACTTCCCTGGAGTTTGAAACTTTTCTAGCAGAGAGGAACATTTTACACAGAAGGTCATCCCTATACTACCCTCAAGCCAATGGGGAAATCGAACGGTTTAACAGAAGTTTGAAAGAGAGTTTGCAAACGGCTAAACTAGAAGGGCGATTGTGGATTCCCTTCACTACTGATTTCTTGCAAGCATACCGGGCTACACGACATGCCACAACGCAAAGATCACCCGCAGAGTTACTGCATGGGAAATAGATGAATACTAAACTGAACGTTGCTGGATTGTGAAAGGCACGACCTGATGCCCCAAACGAGGATGATGTGAGAAAAACAGTTGAACAGAACCAAGCAAAGTCAAAGGCTTTCACAGACTAGCGGCGGGGTGCTAAAGAACCAAAGTTTGAGTGTGGTTCCTTCGTTAGAATACGAAAACCTGGAATTTTACGCAAAGGTGACCATAAATTTACAGCTCCTCTTAAAATCATAGAGAAGAAGGGACCTTACACCTATTAACTTTCTGATTGACGGGTATGGAATGCTTCTTATCTTACACCTGCCTATGCACCAAGAGGAGATTATGCCAACACCCAGTCTGCATTGGATGACTTCACCGTAGCACCCACACAACAAGACATTGTACTGGAACCGGGGCTTGAGAGGCGGCCTGTCAGACCCAGACGACCACCTGTCTGGACTAGAGACTATGTTATGTAATATCTACAGTGTTTTCAGTGTAATATTTCTGCCAACGGTATAGTGTCTTGTTTCAGGGGGGAGGGATAGCTCAGTGGTTTGAGCATTGGCCTGCTAAACCCAAGGTTGTGAGTTCAATCCTTGAGGGGGCCATTTAGGGATCTGGGGCAAAAATTGGGGATTGGTCCTGCTTTGAGCAGGGGGTTGGACTAGATGACGACCTAAGGTCGCTTCCAACCCTGATATTCTATGATTCATATTTGTTCCTGTGGTTAGAACAACAATGTTTTTTTAATTGGGAGAGTTTCTTAAGAGAGGAGGGAATGTGGTGTTTAGATGTTGCTTACAATTATTAGAACTGGGAGCACTGGCTGCTGGGAGTCTGTAAGGACAGGAAACAGGAAGGAGGGAGGAGGGAGTTGAGAGGCTGAGAGAGCTACAGAGGGTGCAGCAGCAACTTAGTAAAGAGGTTTCCCTTTTGGAATAAAGACCCGTTGAAGTTTGTGAGTACCTTGCATGACTGATACAACAGTTCATTAGCCACTGTGCTATAGAGTAATTCTCTCTCCCTCCTCCACCTCCCCATGAATATTTAACTATTCTATACAAAGTGGAACAGGCAAGCTTGCCCCAGAGTATTCCATAGCCTAATGGTTAGGGCACGCTCTCAGAACTTGTGACCCAAAGTTCAAATTCCTGCTCCCTAAGAGGCAGGAGGGGGAAGAGGGTCTTGAACCCAGGTATCCCACATCCTGGGTGCATGCCTTGACCGCTGGGCTAAAAGTTAAGGCTGCTACCAGTACTGTTTCAGACTCTAAGGATTTAGATGCGCTCAGAACATGACTTCTGGGTCAGACCCTGAAGACCAGGTAGGCAGGGGAGTACCTACTTTGCAAAATCTCACTGTGGCTTAGGTGTGAGATAAGCACAGAGCTGCTCGGCAGTGTGAGGACTTAAGCAGCTGTGTGCATGCCCAGCTGTGTACGTTAGGTCACTTCAGGGTTAGGCAGCAGCTGAGTAGGAGTTTTGTGAATGCCAGTGGTGCCTAAACGTTGGACTTGGGTGACTAAAATGGCAATTTGGCATTTAAATGTCTCCCTTGTGAATGAGGGTGCTGCATATCCTTTAGAGTGAAAAAATAAATTGGATTTTTATTTCCCGCAATGGGGTAAGGCAACCCCCCACCCCCTTCCTCCGCAAAGCAACAAATTTCCCATGGAAAAACCACAAGAGACTTGGTTTCTAAGGGATATGCTTACTGGCTGACTGACATTTAGTCCCTTGTTCCTGAACTACCTGGTTGTTTGCTTTCTGGCATCTGGTGACTACCTATTTTGCCACCTTGCTACAGCTCTGCTTTAAATATGGATTTATTTAATCCAGTTTCTTAAAGATGCAGGCCACCCTGTCACAATTTCATTTTACAGAAGGATAATCTCCGGTACAGAAGGGTTCAAGTCCACATTTTTGAAAAATAGTCCCTAGTTTTGGGAGCCTCTTGTAAGTTTTTATTTTTGAGTGCCTGGGTTCACATAATTCAGGCTTATCTTTCAGAGGTTCCAAACACCCGTGATTCCCACAGAGATCAGTATGTGTCCCAGCCCGTCATGCATTATGTTAAAATGTATTAATTCCTTCTGTTTGTAAGGTGGCTGTTAAAATTCATAGCCTTTGAGATAGGGGTTTGATAAGTAGTGGAAAATAGACATATCTGGAGCTTGTAATAACTTTTCCAGCAGAGATGAAGATTGGTTCTGTAGTAAAATAATTTGTTAACTTCAGAGATAATGGCCTGGATTCATCAGAGTGGCAATGGATAGATTATTTTTCTAATTTATGCACACGATAGTTCACTTGTGTTAGGATGTATGGAGTGCCGGTCTTTCATAAACATTGAAATAGATCTAGGGATAATGACTGAATTTCAGAGTTTTAACAAATAAGAGTGTCATTTAAGTGTGTGTGTATACCCGTGCATGAATTTAATTAAAAATACTACATTAAGATGTTAAGGTTGCTAAGTCAAGCACACAAAAAGGTCTGAATTAAGGTTGTCTGGACAACATTAATTTGGCCCCCTTGTGTGTATGCATTATGGTAGTCTCTAATTATATCATCACTACTGTTTTTTCCACAGGAATCTAGGCTTATTCAATGAATGGGGAGTTAGTTCTTATTTCTTTTCATTCTCCACATTCAATGTGTGGCCCCATTAGGCCTTATTTAAAGTGCACTATTTAAACCCTGGTCAGAATACAGAATTATTAATTTTCTATGAGACTCTTCTATAGTGCTCCTCACTATAGTATCTGACTGCTTCACAGACTTTAATGAATTTATTTTCACAGCACCCGTGGGAGATGAGAGAGTATTTTTATCCCCCTCTTACATATGTAGAATGGAGACATAGCACAATTAAGGTCAAGTGTCCATTAATTTTTGGTTGCCCAACTTGAGACACTTAGGGCCTGATTTTTCAGGGCACTTAGCCTTTATCTAGCGCTCTGTGTGTTCAAAGTACAGCTCCCATTGACTTCAGCTGCAGCTGTGAGGGTTCAGTATGACTGCAAGTCAGACCCCAGGGTCTCCAGTCGGGCACCTAGGAACTGAGGAGCACACAGATAGCGACCACCTCTGAAATGTTTAGTTTAAGTGCCTTGCCCAGCTTCACATAGGAACTCTGGCACAGGCAGGGAGAGAATCCAGTTATTTTAGGGCAGCATTAAACTGCCTAAACCACAAGATCCTCCTTCTCCACCCCTCCCCTTCACCACCTCTCCTGCAACCCTCTATATCATTCACTACACACTTTCCAACTTGTGCAACAAATGAAGCAGGGATCCGCCATACAAGCCTCATTCACTACAAAGTCCTGATTAACCTCCCCAGCACACTCCATCCTGGAAACTGAATGAGGTAGGGTCCTATTGAAAAACACAGTTTCCTAATTTTTGAGCACTTGACTTTGAAATCTTAATGTTCTTTTAATAGATCTTGTGGATGTAATTTCCTATTCTAAAAAAAAAAACCATCAGGGAAAAAAAGAGAGAGTCTCTCACGTGGAACCATACTGACACGCAACTTGGGTCATCAGCAGGGTTGGGTTCTTTAGATCCAGTGATAGTTGTGGTAGGCTGTTAGTCTCTGTGTGGACCAGTCACTAGAGGGATATGAGTAGGGCCCTACCAAATTCACGACCATGAAAAACATGTCCCGGACCGTGAAATCTGTTTTTTGTGTGCTTTTACCCTATACTATACAGATGTCACGGGGGAGACCAGCATTTTTCAAATTGGTGGTCCTGACCCAAAAGGGAGTTACAGGGGGGCATGGTATTGCCACCCTCACTTCTGCGCTGACTCCAGAGCTGGGCAGCCAGACATTGATGGCTGTTGCCCGAGCACCCAGCTGTGAAGTCGGCGCCCTGCCAGTAGCAGCGCAGAAGTAAGAGTGACAATACCATACCAGGCCACCCTTATTTCTGCATTGCTGCCTTCAGAGCTGGGTGGCCACTGGCCAGACAGTGGTGGCTGCTGACTGAGGGCCCAGCTCTGCAGGCAGCAGCGCAGAAGTAAGGGTGACAATATCATGCCATGCCATCCTTACTTCTGCGCTGCTGCTGGCGGCGGCTCTGCCTTCAGAGCTGGGCTCCCGGCCAGCAGCCGCCGCTCCCCAGCTCCCCAGTTCTGAAGGCAGCGCTGCCACCAACAGCAGTGGAGAAGTAAGGGTAGCAGTACCACAGCCCCCCACCCCCTACAATAACCTCGCAACCCCCCCCCCTCCTTTTTGGGTCAGGACCCCTACAATTACAACACAGTGAAATTTTAGACTTAAATAGCTAAAACCATGAAATTTATGATTTTTAAAATCCTATGGCCATGAAATTGACCAAAACGGACAGTTAATTTGGTAGGGCCCTAGATATGAGCTGCTTATTTCAGTAGTGTTTCGCAGCTGTTTGCTGGCAGCAGAGAATTGTAGACGCAACACTCCTGGGTTCAACTCCAGATTTTGGAGGGGAATGTACTCTGGTGGTTCTGCACTTGTTCCCCCAGTCTGTTTCTGCCTTTATCTCCACCCTGGCTCCTATCCTTAATACCATACTTCTCTGCTCCTGCCTCCTCCTATGTTTGAGGATATCAAGGCTGTTCTCAGTTTTGTCAGTATGTGGCATTTATACAGAGGTGAAAGTAAGCTGGTATGCCCCGGTACAGTGTACCGGCAAGAGCTGGTGCGCTGTACCGGGGGCAGATCGGCTTCCCCAGGCGCAATTTAAAGGGCCCGGGGCGGCGATTTTAAAGGGCCTGGGGTGGTAGAGGCAGCCGGAGCCCTGGGCCCTTTAAATCGTCCCTGGAGCCCCACCGCCGCTTCCCCAGGGCTCTGGGAGCAGGGCTCCGGGAACGGGGCTCTGGCCGCTGTTACCGCCCTGGGCCCTTTAAATTGTTGGGGCTCCAGCAGGCTCCGGGGACGATTAAAAGGGCCCAGGGTGGTAGCGGCGGCCAGAGCCCCTGCTGCTGGAGCCCTGGGGAAGCGGCGGTGGGGCTCCAGCAGCTATTTAAAGGGCCTAGGGCTCGGCCGCCGCTACCGCCCCAGGCTCTTTAAACCGCTGCCGGCGCCCCCGGCTGCCGCTGCTACCCCGAAGGGGGGGCGGGCAGGGAAGGGGGAGGAGGCACTTACTGGAACAGGGCAAGCCGGGGCTGGCTTTGACCTCCAGCCCTGCCCCTTCCGGAGGTCAGAGCCGGCCCCAGCACCGTACTGGTAAGCCCCTACACTTACTTTCACCCCGGCATTTATAGCACCCTGTGCTCAAGCAGTTTTCCAGAAATAAACACTATTGTAAACACTGCTGGGCTAAACTCCCACAGGAGTTAAGTATGATTGTGACCATTGTTAATCTGTCAATTAACCAACAGGAGGTGTATAATCTGCTGGCATAGTTCCCGAAGAGGGCTGGAAAGGTATAGAATTAAACCCCAGAGCCTACCTCAAGGTTATTGGCTCAAGTGTCTTGAAAAGCTGCCTTTTTCACTTGGTGCAGCTGGGTGCATGTGAACGAAGCGCCCCGGCCTTGGACAGTAGGCAGGGAGGTTCTTGTGTATTAGGGCTTTTTTGTTTTGTTTGTTGTTTTAAGTCTATTAAATACTGTGGTCAGCAATGAGGGGAGCGGACGGGGACTTTTCAGTTCATTGGAACAGAGAGGTTCAGGTGTCTCATGCTGGTGAAACTTGGGCTAGATTACACACTATCTACCTAGTATTGTTTGTAAATGTGCAGAATAAATTAATGGCAAGTCCTCACCATTGTCAAGTTGGGGAAACTCTAATATAGCTTTGTATTTAATATTAAAGATAATTCTTTAAAATCTTGTTGCTTTTAAATAAGTCCATTGGTTTAAGGCCTGACACATGGTTTTCGAATGCTTGGATTTGGTAATACTGCAGATAAACAATAATTCATATTATTGGACATTTTAAAAAATATAGATTTTTTTTTTTTATAATCAGTTGCAACACTCACTGTTTCATGCCAAAAACCCACCCTTTCAAATCCCCTCACTTGTTATATTGATGCTTGAAGTCCGAAACCAAAAATCTACTTAAAATGATTGAATGGTGAGTAGCAACCTCCAGAGGGATAAGAGCCGCAGTTAGTGGGTCCAAAATGTGATGCAGCATATGAAGCCAAATACTTCCTGGTACATATTAGCAGGCAGACAGTTTTAATTAGGACTTTGAATTCCTTGAGGAATGCAGGGTTCAGAGCCATTCTCAGGTCTGCTGATATACAGCATTCAAATTTTAGTAATCCCTGAAAAATCAATAGGTTCCTACTGAGTCATAATAATTGGTACTTGTACAAATTGTCGCAGTTCCTCCAGATGCCAGCTTTGAATATGATTCCTGTAAGTACTGCAGTATTCTTAATAGCAGCATCTTAAAAAAAATGCTGTGAGCATATTTATCAGGTTTGTTCACAATAAAAATCAACTGAAGGTTTAAGACTTTTAATAGCTACTCACTTTTTTCCCCCCCAAATGCTTTTCATATCATCATTTGGATGTGAGCGTCTTTTAACTTGATGGTTATTGTGCCATCTTGTGAGCTAAAGGTGTAATTGCAGCCACATACTAAAGGAAAGTGTAATTAGGCTAACTAGAGAGACAAGGTGGATAGTATTTTGGTAGTATTTTGTACGGGGGCAACTATTGTTGGTGAGAGAGACAAGCTTTTGAGAGTACATAGACGTTTTATTCAGGTCTGGGAAATGTACTCAAGTTGTCACAGCTAAATACAGGGTGAAACAAATTGCTTAACATAAGTACTTAACACATTTCAAGGGCCTATTCAAGGTGAAGTGGCCCATTAATACCTGTCCAGTAATGGGGCGGATAATAATGGGGAGAGAAGGGAGAAGTTATCGGGTTATAGATTGTTGTAATAAACCAAAAATCCAGTGTGACAAGGTGGGTAATGTAACCGAACCCACCCAACCTAACTGAATCCCACCACGTGAGGGTCACCCCATTCTCATTACCCAGCCCACTTACTTATACCCATGACTGTCTGTACTCTCTGTATGAGTGATAGACCCTCACCGCTTACCAACTGTATCTTGATCCCGCCCGCCGCCTACCCCCCATTGGGGACATTGCAGTCCGTATGTACTATGTGTGCTGCCCAACCCCAAAATACTAACATCCCCCTATACTCTGTATGTCACCCCCAATGACCAATAACTGACGCTTCAAACTGTTTGTATCGCTTATTCTCAAACATTCTCTAATAACATTTTAAATTTGTTTACTGGACCAAATTCTGTTGGTGAGAGAGACGTGATTTTGAGCTATACAGAGCTCTTCTTCAGGTCTGGGAGCACTGTATACCTTGAAATATGTGTTAACTACTTATACTAAACAATCTGTTCCACCTTGTATTTAGCTGTGACACAATGAGTATGTTTCCCAGACCTGAAGAAGAGCTCTCTGCAAACTGTAAAGCTCCCTGTAAACTCCAAAGCTGCTTCTCTCTCACCAACAGAAGGTGATCCAATAAGTGATACTACCTCATCTACCTTTGTCTCTCAAATGTTCTGGGGTCAACATGGCTACAACAACACAGCATACACCAATAGTTAGGCTAATGGCAATTTAAAGAGTATATATTTTATCATCCTGCCCTTTACTGTGCAAAATAAAATTGATTTGAGACTCAAGAAGCCAACTGGGAATATGCTGTATGTAAAACCATGGGTTTTTTTTGTTTTGTTTTCTTTTTATTAAATGGATATATGATCCCTAAAATTGCCTTACTGTTTTAATATTAAAAACAAACACACCAACCCACTGGTGGTGTGTTTTTCCCTGAACAATTATTTGTTTTGCTGAACTGCATAGGAAAACTGCACATGCTGCTCCTCAGTGTCATGAGAGGGTTCCCTCCTTCAAAAGTCTCACTAACAGGACAATTCTTGTCCTCCACAAAATCTAATTTAACTAGTAACCAGTATCTCTATTTCTCACTCCTCAAAAGGAAAACTGTTACTGGTTATACAGTAACTCCTCACTTAAAGTCGTCCCAGTTAACGTAGTTTCGTTGCTGATCAATTAGGGAACATGCTCGTTTAAAGTTGTGCAATGCTCCCTTCTAACATTGTTTGGCAGCCACCTGTTTTGTCCACTGCTTGCAGAAAGAGCAGCCCTTTGCAGCTAGCTGGTGGGGGCTTGGACCAGGGTGGACCGGCAGCCCCCTTTTTAGCTCCCTCCTATCAGCTCCCCGCTTCCCTAAGTTCCCTGTGCGACAGCCGCCCAGCAGGCTATCAATTGCTGGCAGTTCAGCTGTCCCTCCCCCCACTGACATGTGCTGCTCCTGCCCCTCTGCCTTGGAGCTGCTCCCAGGAGCCTCCTGCTTGCTGGTGGGGGGGGGGGGGGAGGGAAAAGAGGGGGGCTAATGGCAGGGTGTCCCCCTTCCCCCTGTTCACCCCATTTCCATAGAGCAGGGGGGGACATGACAGGGCTCAGGACGGAGGGAGGTTGCAGGCAGCAGTTGATGTCTCAACTTCCTGATCTACTTAAAAAGGCAATGTACTTAGAGTGGGGTCTGTATACTTAAAGGGGCAATGTGCATCTCTCTCTCTCACTCTCACACACACACACACACACACACACACACACACACACACACACACACACACACACACACACAAGGTGTCTGTCTGTCATGCTGTCTCCCCTCCCTCCATTTGTGCTGCCTTGTAGAGTATGAGGCTATATTAACAACAATGTGTTAACCCTTGAGAGCTCAGCTGAGTTCTAGTTAATCATTTAGCAGTAAGGCATTCCCTGGGAAATATCCCACCCTCTTCTACCCCCTGATTCCATCACCTCAACCAAGCTTCACAAAGTATTAAATTGTTTGTTTAAAACTTATACTGTGTATACATATGTATAATATAGTCTTTTGTCTGGTGAAAAAAAATTCTCTGGAATGTAAACTCGTCCCCCCCACCCCCGCCATTTACATTAAATCTCATGGGGAAATTGGATTTGCTTAACATCATTTCGCTTAAAGTTGCATTTTTCAGGAGCATAACGACAACATTAAGCAAGGAGTGACTGTAATTTATACTGAGATATCAAAATTGTGCCAAGTACTGGACAGGCATATGAGAAATCATAATTCCTGCCCAGTTTACTGTTTTTTAGAACGCTTGTCAAAAAATAACTGAAAATTAAGAGCATTAATCGGAAACTAATTATATATTTCATTTCCTTGTGCATTTCACTGTGGTTGCTTTGCTAGTGGTTAGAACAGCAGATAAGGAATTAGCCTTCTGGGTTATTAATTGATTCAACATGTGACCTTGGGCTGAATTTCTCTGAGCCTAATTTTCTCACTCATAAATATCCATTTTGAACAAGGTGTAGTCAGACTTGGCTAATGTTTGTAAAAGTTTTTTGATTTTTGAATGAAAGGTATTGCAATACTAAGGCGACAGGCCCATTAAAAATACACTAGATAGACAAGACAGCAAGTCATTCACAATTAGAGCTGGGCAGGAAATAGTTTTCCGATTCCATACAAATTTTCAAGATTTCGCCATTTGCCATTGGCATGAAACTGAGACCTTTTGAAGTTTTTCATGAAAAATAAGAGGGGGAACTCCAGAATAGCCTGGTGGCTAGGGCACTCATGTTCAAGTCCCTGCTCTGAATCAGACAGGTCAAGGTCTCAAATCTTGCTCTCCAACCTCCCAGGTGAGTGCTGTCCACCACCAGGCTACAAAGTCAGTCTCTTGGAGCTTTTCCACTTCATATAAATTCATATGCATGGAGCCAAAGAAAGAGAGAGACTTTAGCCTTGTGGTCTGGGCATTCATATTGGAATTTCAGTTTCCTGTGTCTCCTGCATCACAGGTGAGGGCCTTAATCCTCAGGCTTCTGGATATTCTGGGACGGGTATTTCTCACTCATTTTGAGCAGACATTTCATCCTGAACCTGAAGAAACTGTCCCACAGAAAGACGCAACATTTCCCAACAAAAAAACATTGCGCCAAAGTTCCCAACCACCTCTATTCACAATAGATATAATTGTTCAATTATTTCAGTGTTCCCAGCCTTTCTTAACCTGCTCCCACATTTTTGACAAGCAGATGTGATTTCTTCCAGTTTATTTTTTTTCTGTTTACTTATAGATTTGCAAATACTCAGAAGTCAAGCTATGTCAAGCATTTTAAGCTGTGTTGCTCAGTTGCAATTGGTTGGATGAGTAATATGATATTATTTCTGTTCCCTGATTGGATGAGTGAAGAAACACTTCCAGTACAAATACTTGTGAGTGCAATGTAAAGTTTGGTTTCTCAGTATGCTCACATCTGACACTGGAATTAGTTCCCTGTGAACAGTTGTGCTGGTAAAAACCTAAAAAGTGAACACAAAAGTAGGACGAGCATGGCTGTAAGGAATTCATTTAAAAACTCAAATGAATATTCATGGGACACATTTTGTATGATTCGCCCCACTCTAGTGTTATGCCAGCACTAACTATACTTCCTAGCATTTGTCTACATGGTTGTTTTTGACAAGGCAGAAGTGTTTTTGACTCTGAATAAATCTTTCCGTTGAATTGTACACTCAATAAAGTTGCTTGCATCTGTAGTTTTCACGTGGCAGTGAGTTGATCAGTAACTAGCATTAGAGTAAATGCTATGGGTCTCTGACTAAAAATAAGTAGTATTACTAGCCCTTCTTTTGGCCATAGCATGTCATGCTGCCCAGAGATGAAACTGCATGATAGGAAGCATTGAACTGTGTGTTTACCACTAGCTAATACAGTCACAGCTTTCTGTGCTATGTTTTGATACCTTTCTCTTACTCGTACAGTAACCACAGCTGATTAACTGTTATGGGAATTTAATATAGCTGAGAAATCTTATTCCTTGCTCGATTTCCATCCTGCATAAAATTCCTGTGTGAAATTTGGATATTTCAAAAGGTGTTTTCATCCCAGATTGGGGGGAAAAGTTGATTTTTTTTTTTTTAATCTTCCACAGAACCAAAAGTTCTGAAAAATTCTGATTGAGAAATGTTGAAATATTTCATTTTGACATTCCCAAATTAAAATGTTTTAGTTTTGGCTTCATTGTACATTTAGTCTTAGCGTCCGTCCGCCCCATATTTTGTGGTGCCTCATGGGAGTTGTAGTTTGAGTCCCTGTCTGACTACAGCTCCTATGATATATTGTGTCTGTGTGACTTGGATGATGTCCCCTATTGCTTCAGTCAGAGGGGAGACCAGGGGGCATCATGGGAGATGTTGGACAGTGGGGAATGGAGACACAATGCACTCTAACTACTACCATGACAGCTCGGGACCCATATTAATGCTGAACTGACCCAAAATAAAATATATTTTTAGATTTTTTTCCAAATCCAAAAAGGGCAAAAAAAAGAAAAAAGATTTTAACTTGTGAGAATTTTGCAGCAAATGCTTTTTTCCATTAATACATAACATTTCCAACCAGCTTTATTCCCTATCACACTGTCAGGGCAATGTAAGTTCAATGAGTAGTATGGAAATTACGGTTTTTCCACACAGACAGTAACTTGTCAAGTCGATGTCTCCCTATCTTTCCCCTTTTTGCATCAGAACTGGCTGGTGTCCAACTGCAAGATTTTAACCAATACTCTGTGCTGCGTCAGGTCCTGCCTTCTGTTCAGCTGACGTTTCCCCTGCAAACAGAACTTCAAAACAAACAACAAAAACCCCTCCCTGCTGGAGCAAAGTGAGGTGGCGGTGCCATTTTATAGCAATAATCTCACATTGTAACAGGAATGATCAGTTATTAAAAAGAGCAAGTTCACATTAAATTCACAGTAGCACACTCCACTCCTCCATTATAGGTAATTACATGGGATTTTAAATATCTGATGCTAGCTGGCAGCATACAATACCCTGCGAGCAGCAGGCACTGAGTTGTAATTTAATTATCATAAGCCATCCACCTGTTCTTTTGTTAAACAAGGAGCAGCATTTCTATGCATTTGTTTTCCTTCCAGAAATTTGAATTAACCCTTTGAGAAAAGGCCAGTTTCCAAGGAACTAGCTGTTTTCCAAGGAAATGACAGGCCCACTGCAGGGCACAGTGCTAGAAAGGAATGAGCGGCTCTGGGTGTGGGGGGGGGGGTGAGTCGGAACTCTTGCTTGGTGTTCGCTGGCACCTCGGTCTGCTCCACCACTTTCCCAGAAACCCCCCTTTATCCCCGGCTTGCACTGATGCCATGATGTTTATGCTGGGAGCCAGCAGTAGAAAGCAGTTCTCGTGAGGTTCAGCGTGTTCCCAGCTCTTCACTGGTTCTCATGTGAGAGCAGTGATGCAGGCTCAAAATGGGAGTGAAATGGCCACATGAAGAATGTTCTAGTTGCAACACTTTGTGAAGAATTTGGACGGGGCAAGGCTTGTGGGGAGGGCAGAAGGGAAAGGAAGGTACAGAAGTGTACGGTGTACTTGCTTACTAATGTATGGAGGCTGAATATGCAGGATCTTCTGCGTGCTAATGGTTAATATGCAGTTATAGGGTAAAATTTTCAAAAGCACCTAAGGGACTTAGTCTCTTAATTCACTTTAGAAAATGGGACTCAGGAGCTTAAATCCCTTAGTTGCTTTTGAAAGTTTTACCCTACATCTATTTTTCCTGGTGTGCAGGGAATGAGTAGGTTAGCCTACACTCTGGTCACTCACATACTAATTAGTGGCCCAATAGAAGCTGATTGGGGTAATTATCTGTTCAGGATGTGGGCTGGGTGGGGCAAGAACTATATTGGCCCCCATCAGCCCAGGGCTGAGCAGAGGTACAGGAAGGAAGTGCAGTGGGGAGAGGGAGGAACAGGGCTAGTTGAGTCTAGTCATACAGCGGCCTCAGAGTAGGGAGATCTCTGTTCCCCTCGGGTCCTGGTGAGAGGGCCTAAAGCTTGGCAAATATTGTAAATAGGTGGTGCTACTGGTGAAGGGGAATTGAAATAAAGTTTCACTGAGAACACACCCCGTGGAGTCCCTACAGTTTTTGCAAGGAAGAGGATGGAAGTGGAGTCCAGGCCCCTGTTGCAAGGTCTAATCAGTAGCGTAGCCAGGGGGGGAGCAGGGGGAGCAGCCGCTCCCCCTTGAGCAGAAGCGGCGGAAGCGACGCCTTTTTTTAGCAGCACTAAAAAAAGGCGCTGCTTCTTTTTAAGCGCCACTTCTTGCACTCACCCGGCTGCGCTCCGGGTCTTCGGCGGCATTTCGGCGGCGGGTACCACCAAAGACCCGGAGTGAGCCGCCGAAGTGCCGCCGAAGACCCGGAGCGCCGCCGGGTGAGTACAGGGGGAGGCGCCTTTTATAGCGCCGCTCCCCCTGCGCTCCGGACCTGGCTGCGCTACTGGGTCTAATGTAACTTTATAACAGGACTACATTTTAAAAAGTTTGATGTTCTTGAATAGCCTAGACTAAGAATGTATTAAAAATACAAATAACTAATGAAATAGCAACTTTAGCTAATTTCACTGAGGTGGTTTTTTTTCTTCTTTAATTTAGGATTTTAATGAAAATGGATAGCTTTCTTGTAATGATCGAGATTACTTTTGATTTGTGGTGTGGGATTTTAATGTTAGATTGAGTGCTTTGTTGTAAATATCTTATAAACTATCAACCATGTGTTTCTGTTAAGCAGTAACTAAAATCGTGGGATAGAATAACTTCTCTGCAGAAGCTGTTAAAAATTGTGAAGATTTTCTATACTACTCAGGGAGTGTATTGCTAAGTAATGTGTGAGTGCCACATAAGTATCAATAATAATAAGTGCTACTATTACCTACTATTTATGCTCCAAGATCTATGGATGAAAACCACTTAATAAAGGATGGTAAATATCCCCCCTCCCCCCCACTTCTTGGTGCAGAAGTGACTTTCCCAAGATCGTGAAGTGAGTCAGTGACAGAGCCAGGAAAAGAACTCTGGTCTACTGACTCCGAGATCATGCTGCCTACCCTGCCTAGGACCAGTTTTTGGTTTTGTTTTTTCCAGCTACATTGCAGTAGCCAGCATCATTGCAGTCTGCATGTTTCTGCTGCCTGGCACAACAGCTCACCCCCAACTTTTAGTTGACTTGTTTGAGTGCAGCACACTAATTGACAGCTGTTCAAAGAAAGGAATCTTTCTTTCACTGAAAATTTGAACACTTCAAAAATCCCTTGCTGTTCTAAAGAGTGAACAAAAAGTTAGAATATGGACAACTTTTGTGAAAAAATGTTTGCCATTTAGGCATAAAGTGAAACTTTTGACCAAAATGGAACAGTTCAGTGTTCTGAAACCGATTGAATCATTTTGATTCAACTAACTGAGCAATTGGAAAATGTAGACTGAATCAGCAGGTTTTCCCCCACAGAAAATTTTGATAAACACACTTTGAGTGGAAAATTGTTTGGTCAAAAGAACAGCTCTAGCGCCAGTGTTTTCTCAGAGCAATAAATTAGGACAAAACTTCAGTCTCTACGCTGAGAGTTCCTGGGTTCCAATAAGCATGCTGTGCCTGATCTGTCTATAATCTTACGACACCCATTGCTATAGTGTCTGAGCACCTGTTTGATCATATTTCTCAAGGTGCTGGGACCTCCCTGAAAAGAGAGAGCATCATGGAGATAATGTGGATTTGTGCTTTGAGGGTTTCAGAAGTTGGAACCAGAACCTTGAACTGCATCAGGTAGCTGATGCAGGCCCTGAAGCAATGCCATCATACGGAGGAGACTTAAGAGATGGTTTGTGAACCAGTCATGGCTTTTTCATGGACATCTTGCATTGACACTGATAGAGATGCAGTTGTCCAGTCTGTGAGCTTTTGTAGCAAGGGAGATGAGATGACTCTTGCATTATGCAGCTATTTCTCAGTTTTTTGTTTAAGCAAATTGCTCATTATATTTATGGCATCAGTGTGGCTGGACACTTTCCTTAAAAGGGGTGCATTAGAATTAGTAGAGGATAATGGATTGCTTGGGGTTTCAGTTGTCTGTGTGCCAAGGCTTATGGCATTGGTTGGAATACTGTCTATTAGATTGATGGCTTTTTGCCAAAATGATCTCTCTGGTGCCAGTTACTGTGTATGTTCCATAATTGCAGTATATGGAAAGTGTGTGTATAGTGTTGCAGACATATCCCGCAGAGGGAACACAGACCAATTCTTGCCTGCTGTGTATTTTGTAAATAATCGGTGTAGGCCGAGCCCTTCCCTTATGCCAGAATGAGAGTGTGAATTGTAAACTTTTGAAATAGTGTGTACACCAGCTGCACACATCTGAACTCACCTTTCAGTGGATTGTGGGGGTGGTTCATCACATCTGATTTTTAATGTGTTCATGAATTGACATACTAGTGTGTGTGTGTGTGTGTGTGTGTGTGTGTGTGTGTGTGTATATATGTGTATATATATATGTGTGTGTGTGTGTGTGTGTGTGTGTGTGTGTGTGTGTGTATGTATATGTATGTATATAAATTGATTTTGCGTGTTACAGAATTACTGATCTCTTAGCTGAAAGCAAAATTTCACAATAGCACCACATCCATCCACTTTGCCAAAGATTTCAAGAAGCCCTGTAGATCTCCCCTAAGCCCTGACTGAAAGAAAATAGTGCCAAATTTAGTGCCAAATAGTGCTAAATAGACTGGCCAAACTTTACAGTGTTTGTCTGACTTTGGAGAAGTCATTTACCCCATTCTGTCCCATGGTTTCCCCATCTGTAATACGGGGAAATACACCACCCCAATTTCCTGCCCAAAAAGATTGTTGTGAGCCTACTTCATGTTTCTAAAGCATTTTCAGATCTTCTGATGGAAAATGTTACAGAAGTGTAATGTAATATTATCGTGAGGGTTTTGGGATGTGGACCGATGTCAACTAGAGACTAGGATAAAACCAACAGGTTTCTCTTTCCCTTATGGCCCTTGAAGGGATTGCAACCCAAACCTCTGAAGGTCAAAGTCTGGTGCATCAATGCAGTCTACTACCAAACCTGCCTCTTTTTTGATGAATTGCTTGGAAACCGATTTTCTCCTGGGTAACTGATTGGATGGAGGTTGGGGAGTGTGACAGGGTCGGACTCACCCGGCGGCGCCTCCTGCTGTTTTTTTCTGGGAATTAGCTCATCCAGCCTCTGGAGCGCCCTCTGCCGGCCAGTGATCCGCCTGACCACTCTGGCCCATGCCCCTCCCAGGACCCGGTGCCCCTTTAACTGGGGTGCTGCCCCCCAGCAGTTCCCCACAGATCTGGGTCTCTCCTCCCCAGGGGACCCCCCAACCCACTATCCCCACCTCGCCTCAGTCGTAGGCTACTGCCAGTCACCAGCTAGCCCCCGCGCCCTGGGGCAGACTGCAGTATAAGCCACTCATCAGAGGCAAAGGGGGTTTGGACCTGCTGCCTCGGCCTACCCATGGGTTGCCCCTGCAACCCCAGTACCTAGATGGGCCTAACCCTAGGCCACAGCCTGGGGTTTTCTCAGGCCGGAGCTCCCCAGCTCCTCTGGCCTTCCCCAGCCCTGCTCCACCCTAGGTACCTGCTCAGGTCCCTGCAGCCAAGCCCTTCTCCCTCTAAAGGCAGAGAGAGAGTGTCTGCTCCAGGCCCACTGCCCTTTTATAAGGGCCAGTTGGTCCCTGAGGGGAGGGATAGCTCAGTGGTTTGAGCATTGGCCTGCTAAACCCAGGGTTGTGAGTTCAATCCTTGAGGGGGCCATTTAGGGATCTGGGGCAAAAATTGGGGATTGGTCCTGCTTTGAGCAGGGGGTTGGACTAGATGACCTCCTAAGGTCCCTTCCAACCCTGATATTCTATGATTCTAACTGGCCACACCTGTGGCTTCCTTGCCAATCAGCCCAGCTTCTGAGCCTCAGCCCTTTCCCAGAGCTGTTTGAAGCCCCTCAGGGCCCGAGCGGGGTTCCACCCTGCTACAGGGAGCTAATATTGACTAGTGATCTATAATGATATTAATTCACGTGTGGTGTTTTCACAACTGCTTATTATTCTGGTTTTTTATCCTAGAAGTATCGCTATCAAGATGAGGATGCCCTACATGATCATACCTTACCTCGTTTAACCCATGAAGTGAGAGGACCAGAACTTGTTCATGTGTCAGAAAAGAGCTTGTCTCAGATAGAAAATGTCCATGGATACGTCCTGCAATCACACATCTCTCCTTTGAAGGTAAGATGAATATTTATTATGCTTTGGTCGTAAAACAGGTGAGATCACTTGTCCCATAGTCCTGGAGAAAGATCATTTGTCCAGTGGGCAAGTTGCTATTTGAAATGCTTCTGTGAAGTTTGATTGTTTTGTGGCAGGTATTTAAAGCTTGGTAGAATAACAGGCTATTGGTTTGCTGACATAGCTTTATATTAGAGTTGTGAGAGCTTGGGGAAAAATTTGTATTGACAAGCAAACCTTCCCTTTTATATAAAAGGGGATGGAATGTTCCAAAAAAGCAAGTTCTGGCATTGTTGTTTTGGCATGACAAACTTTCTCTGTCCTTGCTCCCAAGGTACAGTAAGCATTGTAACTGTATAACCATTGATGAAATATTGTCTTGCTTCTCATCGTAAGCCTGGTGGCAAGTTCTATGTAAACTTTTCCATGAAGGAAGAATTTGTTTGCCACAGTTCAAATCTTTATTGCTGCAGCACTTGTTGCTATTCATGTCTTTGTCATTGCGTGCTTTGTGATATGTGTCCATCATTTAAAAAAAAAAAATGGAGATGCTTAATCAGGTGCATTTGGGTTCACTAGCAGTGCAAAAGCTGCTTATCTGTATGAGGGAGTTAACTTATTTTTCTTTGTCATCCCAAAAGCATCCCATATAATCACACACTCTGTATGCTAAGAGATGAAAAGATGTAGTTTTTGTTTTTAAAAACATGGTACGAGCTTTAAAATGTTTGTAAAACTTCCCCAATACTTGTTAGGTTGATTAATATAGTCGCTTTCCTAGTGATTATTGCTCTCTGTTAGAACTGGGAAGAGAAAAGAAAATGGTAGGCTCCTTAATTAGAGGTGTTGATGTGCTGGTGGATTTTTATAGGTGATGACTTGAACATTTTACAGGTGACACATGTGGTTGACCTCCATGATACTGTGTTCGGGTTATGGAACGGGAGTAGGCCAAGCCGTGATTACAGTATGGTGGCAAGTAAGGGGCTATTTTAAGATGTGGCGCCTTTCCTCCATAGATCGGCTTTGTGAACCCATTTTCATGCCTCTGGGCTGCTGAAGGTACTGCTTTGTTAGTTTTGGTTGTGTATAGGAATTAGGTAGCATCCCTTTTAAATAGTTCAGGAGCCTGCTAGTGGGTCTCTGTCTTCTACTGCCAAAGCTAACAGTGCAGCAATATGTAGCTTTGCCTTTTATGTTAATGTGTCCATAGGAAACACAGGTTTATTTGGAGCCTGACTGCAGCGGCAACCGCAGCAGTTTGTGCGTTGTGCATAGTGCATACCACTGACAGTGGCAAGGAGGAGCAGCGCTGGCTGCTCCACTCCACTTAGATTTGGCCCTGCCAGCCATCCATTGCGACAGGAGGGTGGTGGGGCCAAAATTAAGTGAGTGGGATTGCGTGCCCCTTTCCCCCATGCACCAGGTCATAATGGCACTCACAGCACCGATTTTGGCTCCTCCACGCCTCCCCGCCCCCGCGCGAACACTGCCATGGGACTAGCCTTGCACCTGAGTTCCCTCTTGGGGGCATGCCTGGCCTCACTCCTCTTCCAGCAGCCTGTCTCCTCTCTGAGGGATGAGAGGCGAAACTTCACCTGAGCAAGCTGGAGGCTGGAAGATGGGGGTTGAGCATGGCATGGATTTGGCTGGCAATCCTCTGGGACCCGTGGCTCTGCAGGGATTGACTGCACATACAATTGAATACATTTCTGGGGGTTCCACTGCCCAAGGGGGTTTCCTCATATCCTTGAAGTTGTGTAGAGAACACAGACACAACAGTTTTTTTTATTACCCTGCGGGGGTGTTGTGAGGAGAGGAGTTCTGGCCCTTTACAGCATCAGGGATGGATATTTTTGTTTAAGGAAAGAAGATGATCTCTTGTAGACAAGGCAGAGACAGCCTTTATTTACCTTGGAGATGGAAACTTCCCTGTAAGGTCACCTGACTCAGGCTGCTAATGTGGTGACGGTGGTAGGCAAAGTCAGTGCTGTGAGGTGGGTGGAGGAAGAGGGTAGTTCCAGATCTGTGGAGCTGCCCTTTAAAGCCTCTCAGCCCAGTTCCTACTGTGGTAGTAGAAAGCGCTTGCTACATGGAGGGTGTGCAGGGAGGAGAGGGGCTATGCAACATGGCTTGTACGCCCGTGTCGACTGCAAGTCTCCTTCTGATCCTGTTTAAGGGTCTCTGACTCTGTCCTCTCAGGTCTGCTCCTCACTATGGAGTCTCTCATTTAGACTCTTGCCCCAGCTTCTCACTTAGTCATGTACATCTGCATATGTCTCTTGCTGTTTCCTTTTGCTGGCTTCTACACATTGGCTCCACTTTCCCTGCCTGTGCCATCCCCTTAAGTGTAGGGAGGGTATGGAAGGGCAGAGTGAGTCATGGACCCATAGTGCTCTGGTTCTCTGACAGGAATGTCTGATTGCTTCTTGCACTGAGTGGTGTTCCTCAACACTGACTTGAAAGCCTATTCAAAAGCCTCTTATCATGTTGGGATCTGAATGCAGGAGTAGCATCAACTGCACAAGGAAAGGCTAACCAGAGTAGCTCTTACTGTACTCTCTACTCTTGGGCTACAAGATTTCTGTATTCTGATTAATTCAGTTTCATGATTTCTTCCAGGATGTGCTCTTCTTTCTCTTCCCTCCACCCCCACCTGGTTCTCAGAGATGCTGCAGATACAGAGTATCACTTATTTCTGGTGAGACTGACTAAATGTGATGGAGCACCCTCTCTCTCAACCCAAGATTGAGATCCATGTGCTTTCAACCAGTATGTGTGTGACAGGTGTCATTTTGTCTGTTGAACTAGGGACCTCCAAAGCTAAAAGCATGAACTGTCAATGCTCTGTGGAAGGGGACTAACAACTCATACCCTTTTTGGATTGGCATGGAGAGGGACCCGAACTTGGTTACATGCGCTTCTAGAGGGGTGATAAATATCTCCTTATAAAGGTCTGGTGTAGATGTGACTATAGTATAAATGTTCATTTTCTCTCTCATAAGTGGTGGAAACGTTGAAATATTTCCTTACCAAGTAGAATTAGACAGCCTGTCTATTTCTGTGTCCGGAGCAAGAAAGTGCTGACAACTGCAGTTGCATAAAGCTGTCAGAAAATCCCACTGAGAGTTGTTTTCACTGAAAAAATTTGATCTGTCCTGACCCAGTTTTCTGAATGCAGGTCAGAATACTTGGTGCAAAGGAGAAACGTGTAAAAGAATGTATATAACATAATCACAAGTTCACCTCGACCAGGAGGGAAGAAGGGATTTACGTCTGACAAGCAATCCAAGTGGAATGTATGAAGCCCAGGCACTATGGTGGGTGGCTAGATAAAGGGTTAAATATTTGCCCGAATAGCCTTTAAATCATTCGCTGAGTGGGATTTCGCAGTGGGGTCTGTGGCCCTGGAATGGTTTGAATGATTTGACTGCCTTTAGTCAGATAAATCATTCAAATAAAACACATCTTTAAAGTGATAGAATGATTTGCGCAGTTTGTTTTCTTTTGAATGAAGAATCATGAATGATATATGTGAAGTATGTAATTGATCTCATTCAGTGGTGAATGCAAGAAACTGGATTTTGTTATCATAAAACCAGGTCTTATTTTAAACTTTATATCTCGATTTTTGATAAGCTGGATGGAGTGAGTTTGGAGGGAGAAGAAGCCTCTTCTTTGCACACATTACTTTTGTTATTCTTTCGGGGAGGAAATCTGCCATGGTTATATGAGCTAAAAATTGCCTCTTGCCGAAATATCCCTATGTAGCATTTGAGCTTGACGTTTAGTATTGAGCCTCTGTGCTCTTGAAGCCAAATACTCAAAAGAGCTCAGCTCTAATTTTGGCACCAAAATACGTGGCCAGATCTTGGCCAGAAGTGTCCCAATAGTGGATGCTGTGCACGCCTGAAAATCTGTCCCTTATTTAGGTGACTACATAGAAACAAAGTTCTATTTGAAAATCTGATCCCAATTGTAAGTGCTGAACACTTGGAAATTTTGGCCTTGAGCCCTTTTGAAAATCTGTCCCCCCTAAGACACTGTTGTTGAGTGTGATGGATGCTGTATTGGAACTTGGATAGGGTGCGAGACACTGATGCCCGACACCCTTCAGTGGTTGAGTATTATTAAAGTACCTAGGATCTAGTTTGCATGAGCTGGGACACAATATGTGTTGGGAGAAAATAGAAAAGGGCAATCCAAACAGTATGTTGAAAAGTCATAGCTTTTGCACAGCCCAGTAACACCCATTTAAAGGTGCTTCCTTTACATTTAACAATGCTTATAAAGTTTTTGGGTATATAGTTTAATTATTTTAAAAATACTCCCAAAGCAATAAGAAATCCATGATGTGAACAGCTTTTATTTTCCACTCTTTTCAAGGAAAATGCACCTTCAAGGAGCACAATTTACTTCCACTGTTTATCATTTTTCTCCCTCATTTCACAGTGACTCCAGTTTAACTTCAGATTTTTAACATGAACTTTGCTCTTATGTTTGTCTGTAGAGTGTATTGTTCACCTATGTGATGCGATTAATATATTCAGCTAAAAAAACTGTGTTAAGAGTGCTAAGGATGCACAGTGAATCCCTCAATAATAAGGAAAGGACAATCTTTACGTTGCCTGAGCAACTTTAATTCCGTTATAATGTTAAAGGAGCTTCCGCAAAACCCTTGCTTTGGCCTGTTCACCATGAATGAGGCACTTTTCTATATTGATATTACTGAAATGTTTTTGTATCACATTGGGTTTAGCAAATTGTATTGATTCCCTAGCTTGTATTAAAAAAATGGAAAATGAAAAGGTCTCAGTCAAAAATCTTCATCTTGTAGTTTTCTTCATTTGACACTAGATGGTAGAATTTGCTGGAAATCCTTTGGTCTGGGACAGCAGGCCTTCAGTAATCCGTTATTGAGAAGGTTTTCAGCATATCGGTGGGAAGTGCTTACTTAATATAAATGTAAGGAATGGTGTATTAAGGATTTACTGTACATAGTTACCTTTTGGATCCATGCTTTGCTGAGAAATCTCTTGGCTAAAGCATACTTCACAACTGTATCTAGTATCCAGAGCTATACATTCTCTCATTCTCTAACTCCCATTTTTTAAAAATTCCACCTGGGAATAGATTTAATAAGTGTTCATTAAATGAGAGAGAATTCTTAAATCTGCTTTGAATTCTTGGTATTGGCTGTTTTGTTTTTTCTATCTCCCTTGATTTTAATATGTTCATTAAACATTACAAATGCACTGAAAATCTTGGTTATATTTAATTGATTGTATGCATATTTTAGATGTCAGGTTTTCCCAGTCCTTCCCTTTACTTCCTGTTTTAAAGCAAGAGCTGAGTGTCGCCTTCTGGTGGCATTTGCTGCGGAAGAGAGCATCTGATCCCTGTGCTAGGATCCTTTTGGTAGAAAAGTTCAAATTCCTCTCCTTCTGTCTCTTCCTTGACAGTCTCACTTGCTGGAAGAGGAGGGGAACTCCAACCTTTATGTGCATTTATTTTTGGTGGAGGTGTGAGGTACTGTCTTCAGTCTTAAGGAATACTGTTGGGTTGCCAACCCTTCAGGATTGTCCTGGAGTCTCCAGGAACTGAAGATTAAGCTTTAATTAAAGATTGCCATGTGATTAAACCTCCAGGAATTTGGCAAGCCTACAGACATGGAGCACAGAGAACCAGGAGACAGTTGTAGCAATGAAGAAAGGGAAAAGGGGCCCTGATTGGAAGCAGTCCTAGAATTGTGTGGCTGAGGGACTGGGAGTCCCTCTTTGCGAGTTATTTAGAGGGCCTTGAAAATTAGAGAGAGGAAATGAGCCTGTAGCTGTGAATTTGAGCAACAGCAGCAAGCGATTGACAGGCCAGGTGCTTCCCAAGAACTGCCATGGATAAGAGATCTGATGCTGCAACTGCTAGTAAGAGTCAGTTCCCTCCTACACGGTCTGGGAGCAGCAGACTCTGATTCCACTGCCTACTTTCCCTTTGTGGTGGTAACAGGTAGAGCCCTGCACGGGACTAATGTAGAGCTCTGCTGCAGGACTGGGATCTTGTGGGTCCCGCAGGACCTGCTGCCATATAGAGGGAGCAGGTGAGAGTGGGTATTATGGGGTAGGACAGGAGTGGGATTAAAAATAGTCCTGCACAGGGCTCTAGTAACAGGCTACTCTTCCCTTGCTTCTTAGAGCCTGCTGCTACCACCAGGGAAGAGGTGATGTCACTTGGCAGTGGTCATCCTGGGCCTTTTTACAAGTACCTGAACTATTGTTTCACTCCTGTTGTTCACCCTAGTAGCTGCAGGTGGTCATTTCCCAAAACCGCCTTAACAGTAAAGGCAGAAAGTGGCCTAGAAATGCCCAGGAGTTGCTTAGTTTCTTGTTCAGATGTCAGTTTTGTTTGCTGTAGAGCATTTCATTGGAGTATGAGCTCATTTTCACCCTCCAAAATCTGTTGTTTGGATAAATGGGTACAAATCTTGTATATTAATCACAGTACTTCAATTTAAGTGTCTTATAATTAAGTCACGTCTTTCAGAATGAGAAGTCCTGATAGCAAATGCAGGGAGAGAATAGTATAGAAAAAATTTTCATTTAGCTAGAAACAGGCCCCTTATCCTGTATATTCCTTTCCAAAGAGCTAGGCAGGCTTACATTTGAGTTTGTAGTTGGGGCTGTAATTTTTTGTAAATCTAACAAATGTTCCCACTTACAAGTAACATGGAAGAAATGATCACATTTATCAGGGGCACACGTTTTTCCTCTTTGATTTTCAATAGCAAATTGCACTTACATGGCACTGCATATATTCTGGCACAAATTGTATTTATTTGTATGTTGCTATTTTTCTAGGACCTTTGCATGCTTAAAATTTGACCCCATCTAAGTTGCCTCTTTGTAACGTGTTCTATTGGCTCTAAATGTCATAAATATGTTGATGACTTACTGTCCAGCTTAAATATTCTTTGCTGAGCTACCACATGTTAATAGTACCTTCAGTAGATGATGATGTAGTTAAATCTTAATTATTCAGCTTTATCTGAAATTCATCTTTCCCCTGAATCTCAAATTCATACAAAAATTGAAATTCATTTTTCTCCTTCAAGTGATTGCTCATGTCCATTGCGTTGTAGGTGTGTGTGCTCACCACGTGCACCGGTGCTGGACGTTTTTCTCTGTTGTATATGTAAGGAACCGTCTCTGGCGCCCTCTGGAGTGGCATTCGTATGTGCTGGTATAAGGGACATCGCCGGCTCCCCCCTCCCTCAGTCCCTACTTACCACCAATGATGGTGCTAGAATGTGTCGTTGCCTCAGCAAACTTACTTCTCTCAACTGTGTCGAGTTGTGAACTCTGTCCATATAGCTGTTAAAAAAACTTGTATAGTTTTATAGTTCCCCTAGTGTTAAAGTTGGTTAGTCCTGGACGGGACTTAGCCTAGGTCCGGCCATGCCCCAGTCCGTGGGCTTCAAGCCTTGTGACTGCTGCAAGAAACGTATGCGAGTCAGTGATCACCAGAAAAGCTGTCTAAAGTGCTTTGGGGAAACCCACATGAGTGACAAGTGTCGCATCTGTAAGAGCTTCAGGCCACGAACGAAAAAGAAGCGGGACATTCATCTTTGAGCACCCTCGCACTGGCATCGGAGCCGACTAGAGCAGACTCTGCTCTGAGCAACACAAAGAAAGCTCCCCAGGGACAGCCATCTTCAACCGAGGCTTCCCTGGCAGAGGCAGTGGAGTTACTAAGCCCACCTATACCCACCTGCTCATCATCTTCACCCACCGAGGCGCTAGTAAGGCCCTCTCACATGGTCTCCCAGGATGATGCAAAAGCTGACCAGGAGCTTTTGAAGAGGGTGGCATCGAACTGCGATCTGGAAGCCGAAGAGCTGGCAGAGCCCTCAGACTCCCTGTTTGATGTGCTGAGCACAGCAGCCCCCTCGAAGGTGGCATTACCAATACACGAGGGAGTTGTGAAACTAATGAAAGCCCTTTGGCAAACCATCTCCTCCCTGCCGCCCCCCATCTCTAAGCAGGAAGAGCAGAAGTACTACGTCCTTGATAAGGGGTTTGAATACCTGTACACATACCCCACCCCAAGCTCACTGGTGGTGTCAGCAGCCAATGAACGCGATAGACGGGATCAACCGGGACCGACCCCTAAGAATAAGGAGGTGAAGAGGATCGATCTTTTCGGTAGAAAGACTTATTCTACAGCCAGCCTCCAGCTAAGAGTGGACAACAATCAGGCCCTACTTGGCTTAACATCTGTCAGTCCATGCCAAGTTCGCAGAGTTGCTACCTGAGGAGCCCAGGAAGGAATTCCTGGTTATTCTGGAGGTGGGCAGAGCGGTAGCCAGTGCAGCCCTCCAAGTGGCCTCACATACGGTGGATTCCGCAGCCTGGTCTGTGGCTTTGGCCATTTAAGTGAGGTGGGCGTCCTGGTTGCAGTCATCGGGCATGTTGGCAGAGGTTCAGCAATCCATCTAGGACCTCCCCTTCGATGGCTTGGCACTGTTCGCAGAACAGACAGACAGCAAGTTGCATGGCCTAAAAGACTTTAGGCCACCTCACGTTGCTGGGCCTGTACATCACGGTGCCCGTGAGGAAGTGGTTCATGCCTCAACAGTCCCACAGATTTGGGGGCCTTTCCCATTCAGAGCCCTTCCATAAGAAGGGCAGAGGCTACATGCACCAGCAAGGCCATTAGCCGGTCTCCTCAGTTCACTCGAGCTCTACCCACACCCAACCCAGGTAATACGCAGGCATTTTGAGGGTGCGCTTGAGGGCAACCTTCTAGCCTGTGTCCTGGATCCAGCATCCCTGTTTTTTCCAACTGCCTGTCTCCCTTCCTCCCTGCCTGGTCCTCTATAACATCAGACCAGTGAGTCCTCAGCACAGTAGCAGGGGGGTATACCCTCCAGTTTATTTCTATTCCCGCCCCTTCTATCTTACCTCCCTGTCCCTCTTCAGGGACCCTTCTCATGAACATCTACTTGCTCAGGAGGTGCAGGACCTTCTGCAGGTGGGAGCGATAAAGGAAGTTCCTCTGCACTTAAGAGGAAAGGGTTTTATTCCTGCTATTTTTTGATCCCATAGCCAAAGGGGTCTATGTGCCATCCTTGACCTGCGGGGCCCTCAACAAGTATCTCAAGAAGTTGAAGTTCCGCATGGTCTCCCTGGCCTCCATCATTCCTTTCCTGGATCCGGGAGACTGCCACACTGCCCTTGACCTGAAGGACGCCTACGTTCACATATCGATAGTTCAGGGAGACAGACAGTTCCAACGTTTCAGAGTTGGGATTGCCCACTACCAATTCGCTGTGCTCCCCTTTGGCCTACCAACAGCACCAAGGGTATTCACAAAGTGCATGTCTGTGGTAGCGGTCTACCTCCGACATCAAGGTATCCAGATCTACCTGTACTTCGATGACTGGCTCATCAAGGGCCGCTCCAGGTCCCAGGTTAAGCTTGCGGGCTGCTTGCCAAGCTCTAGGTCTGTCGATAAACAAAAAAAATCAACGTTAATCCCAGTTCAAAGGATAGAATTTGTCAGAGCAGTACTTGACTCTATCCAAGCCAGAGCATTCCTGCTGGAGACCAGGTTCAGGGTAATGGCAGATCTGATTGCCAGCATCATGGCCCATCTGCTCACCACAGCCCGGGTCTGCCTCAGACTATTGGGGCACATGGCAGCTTGCACGTACGTTGTCTGTCATGCGAGCCTCAGGCTACGTCCCCTCCAGATGTGGCTGGCGTTGGTCTACTGCCCGGCCAGACATCACCTGGACAAGATTGTCATGACCCCACAAGAGGTACTTACCTCCCTGCAGTGGTGATCCGATCCAACTCTGGTAAAGGAAGGTTTGCCATTCGTGAGCCCATGACTGATCTCCCTGTTTTCAGATGTCTGACCTCAATTGGGGATCGCATCTCGGTGCACTGCGGAATCCGGGATTATGGTTTTGGGAGGAGCTCACGTTACGTATAAATGTCAGAGAATTCAGAGCCATCTGCCTGGTTTGTGGCGTCTTCCTTCCACAACTGTCTGGCCGGGTGGTGCAGGTATTGACGGACAACACAGCCTCAATGTTCTATTTCAACAGGCAGGCGGGAGCTTGTTCGTCGGCTCTGTGTCAAGAAGTCCTCCATCTGTGGGACTTCTGCATTTAATATGCAATCTACCTGGAAGCCTCAAACTTCCCCGGCATCGGGAAGATGCTGGTGGATCGCCTCAGCAGGTCCTTCTCTCACCACAAGTGGTTCCTTCACTTGGAGGTCATCAGGATGCTCTTCCAGAAGTGGGTAGCTCCCTGAGTAGACCTGTTCATCACCAGACAGAATAGGAAGTGTTATCGGTTCTGTTCTGTGCAAGGCCTAGGCAGCGGCTTGCTTTCCGATGCCTCTCTCCTGTCATGGTCGGCAGACCTGGTGTACGCCTTCCCGCCAATTCTGCTCATCAGCAATGTTCTCTTGACGATCAAGAGGGACAAGGGGCAGGTAATTATGGTCGCACCAGCATTGGGTTGACATGCTCCTGAACCTGGCCGCAGCAGCCCTGTGGCCACTTCCCACCGCCTGGACCTACTCTCCCAGGATCACGGTCAGCTCCTGCACCCGAACCTCGCCTCTCTCCACCTCACAGCTTGGATACTGCATAGCTGAATCTAGAGGAACGAACCTGTTCTAGTCAAGTACATCAGGTTCTCTTGGAGAGCAGAAAGCCCTCCACCACAGCGTTTCTCCTGCTGGGCATCGGAGCAGAATATGTCCCTGACCCAGTCATCCCTGCAGTCCTTTCTGGATTACCTGCTTCACTCGAAGCACCAGGGCCTCACGTTTTCCTCGATCAAGGTGCACCTGGCAGCCATATCGGCCTTCCATCTCTGCATCCAGGGTATCTCTGTATTCTCGCGTGAGATGATGATGAGGTTCCTGAAAGGCCTTGAAAGACTCTTTTCGGAAATCCGGGGCCCGGTTCCCCAATGGGACCTTAATCTGGTCCTCTCCAGGCTCACTGGTCAACCCTTTGAGCCTATGGCTTCTTGTTCCCTCTTCCACCTGTCGTGGAAGGTTGCATTCTTATACATGGATGAATAAATTGTCTGCATATGATCTAATCTGGTGTCCATTTCTGTGCCCACACTCAAATTTAGTCAAAAGTTTGTCAACAGGTGATTATCTATCTCCGTGTGAGGTATTTTTAGTCCAAGAATGGATTAGCAGGGTAGCAGTGATCTCCATAATAAGGACTTTGATCTCTGTCCTGATACCTTACTAGCTATGCATTTTGTTTTTCCTTTTCTTTTTAATATACAATCATTGGGAAAGTGCTGCGGTTGCATACATCTTGGACTCTGTATCTGTTAGCGCATATTCATTGAATATTCAGTATTTTGCTTCATTAACTAGGTTACAAGACTTTTTACGAGTTTCAATGTACCTCCTTTCTTTTATCTTCTACTGTACTAGGGATATGTGTATACCTTCGATCTATCTTTGACCTATGTTTTTTAAATATAAAAATCCAAACAAATTTTATTTTAAAACAACAACAACCCACAGATGGGTTCAAGCCTGTTTTGCTTCTGAGCACAGAAGTAGCTCAGAATGTTTTAAATTCTGTTTCAAGACAAGATGAACAGCTAGCTAGTAAATCAAGTCAATAGTATGATGAATAAAACCTCTCTCACTCAATTAGCTTAATGTGGATAGGAGTATTTCCAAGTTTTGCAAACCCTGTTTTATTATTTCTCTGAACAGAGCACTATAGAAAATGGTGCTAAATCTTGATGTCCTTGTCTTGCTGAAGAATAGCTGGTATTTTCCATTACCGTTTCTGATGATGTCCCCCTATATCATGCATTTGATTTTTGTCCTGGACTATTGAATAATGGCGTCTCACATGAATTATGTTGTGCAGACAGTGTCTTGTTATCTTTCCAGCTTCTGACAGAGTTAAAAAGAAGCCTAATAAAATTGCTTCTGTCAGTGGATGATTTAATTGGCAAAACCTCAGCAATTTAAGGTAAACCAGAGGGATTGTAGCTGGTTTTTCTGCAAAATAAATGATGGCTTATGATGGGCAATAGCAAAGCAAATTCTGACAGTTTCAGAATACTACTAGCCCATCATATGTTGTAAGATTTGCCTGAAGAATTGATAAAGGAATTTTTCATTTTCATCTCTGAGGAAAATACTTTCCAGTTATGGATACTGTTCATCTTATAAAGGGCTTTCCAAGTATTACAGATCTTTTCATATATTCATCTAAACATACACAGTTTCAGGAGATTTGGTCCCTGTTCTTTCTTCTAGGTACTGTATTTATTAGGATTAATTAGCTGTGCTACTTTATTGTTTTGTCAGATATTTGATTTATCTTTTTAAGGATATTCAGAGTCTGTTCCTTGGGTCTTTCTTTACAGCGGATATTCAGTCTCTCCTCCCACTGCCCATGCTTAATTTCTATAGAATTTTGTATAATGCTGATCACTGTAGAATTTCTATTTGCTTTTCTGTAATTCATGAACAGTTCTTTATTTTGTATAAGTTTGTCACGTGACTGCCTATGGAATGCAGAATGTTTAGGGAATAGATATGTTACATGAGTAACTTATTAACTGCAATATGTAAAATACATCAGTTGAACATCCTTTTATTTCCTTTTTAATGAGTGGGAACTGTTACAAACATCAGACTTGTATGTTCTCTCAATTCCCTATTTGTATCTAGGAGTAGCATGGCAGACAAAAAGGTACTTGTATGTCACATAAGCTGGCCCTCTGAATGGTCAGGCAACCTTCTGAAACAGGATCTGCTAAGGAAAATGAGCCAACCCAGATCCACCTGTGGATGGTTAATTTGGATAAGTAGCTCAGTGGAAGCTAGCTATGGAACCCCTGAGCCTGAAATAGTGTTCTGAGGGAGCAGGCAGGAGCCCAGAACAGACAGAGGGAGCTTCTCAGGGTGGAGAGAGCTCTTCAGGGGAGCTGAGTAGGAAGCTATTCCCACTGGTGTCTTCCTGGAGAACAAAGGGTATTGGGGAGAGGAACAGCTCCTAGAATATGCAATCAGACACGCGCGCACACACACACACACACACACACACACACACACACACACACACACACACACACACACACACACACACACACACACACACACACACACACACACACCCCGCTCCAGAGGGGAGCGACCACAAAGCTCTCTTGGCAGACTGAGACCCTTACTTATCAGTGGAGACTGCAGAGCTCCAAGCAGTGAAGAAACCTGGGGACTTACAGCAGAAGGCTTGTTTACATGCCAGTTCGGGCAGTTGATTAAATAAACTAGACCCATTAAGGGGCATTGCTCACTCTATGCAAGTCTCATTGAACTATTTGAAAGCCTACTAGGGGAAAATGAGGTAGAGACATGACATAACAGTTCCACACTAGACTGCCAGGGGGTATTACTTTATAAAATGCTTTGAGATCTGCTGATGATAAAGCTATATAACAGCTAGATATTATTAGGCAAACTATAAAACGCGATTTGTCTCAGGTAAGTCAGCTACATCTAATGTCATTTGTTTCCCCCAACCAGAATATAGAAATGCTCTCCTAGATAATACTGAGTCCTGCCACACGTGCAGGGGCCTGGACTAGATGACCTCTCGGGGTCCCTTCCAGTTCTACGATTCTATGTTTCTACAGTCCTTTCAGAGCTCAGCTAGTGCAGAGACTTTACCAGGCTGTGTGTTCTGTACTGAAAAGCTGTGCACTAGTAGGTCATGATCAAAAGCAGGAATTCTAGAAATCCGTTTGCCACGGGGAAAACACGGAATTTGCGTTTTTATAGAGACTCTTTAGTTTTTACAGTTTGTGAAAAAATAAAAACATACACAGTAGAACCCCATTTATCCGAGCCTCCATTATTCAGTTCTCCATATTAACCAAACCACCGGCCACCCGGGGCTGACTGCTCGAGCCCCACCACTGTTAGCCCCAGGTGACTGGTGGTTTGGTTAATATGGAGAGTTGGATAATGGAGGCTCAGAAGAATGGGGTTTGACTGTATATCAATAAAATATTGTGTTCACCTGATACCTATATATATTATGGCTAGTGAAACTGAAGTTCAGAGTTTCAATTTAATTGCAGAAAAACCTGGATTTTTATATTTTATTTGAGAATTTTGTGTCTTTTTGTCACGGAAAACTAGGATCCCTGGTCATAATGGATACAGATGCAATTTTTCATCAATCGAAGCTACATGAATGTATACCTTCATAAATAACACATTATTTATACCAAAAATGTTCTGTGATTTCCCAATTAAAAATACAATTTGAAGAAAGGATAGAACAAACTATAACAAACTACAATTCCTGTGATTTCTGAGGGACACAACACAGCTGCCGCCATATGTAAAGAACAGTTTAATTGAGCAATAGACTGCTCAATATTTGTTAGTTCCTCCCTCATCAACTTTCTACTTCTCATGGTGCTTACTTTAATCATACAGTTGTAATGAATCCATCTGGCGCTTGCACTACGCCGGTCATCTTTTAGTTCTTAAAAGCATAGCTATCTACACTTGAGCTACAAGATATCCTTTTGCTGGCTAGTGTTCAAAACTGAATTTGAGAACCCATCAAAATAATTGCTGCAGGCGTTATTGTTCTGTTCTATCTGACCATCGTGAATGCAGCTCAGTTGTGTTACTTGAAATGCTTCTCAAGATGAGAGTTTAACAAAGGTTTCAAAAGCTAGGCAGTTTCTCTGTGTAGTTGGGGTCATAAAATGTATATAGTTGACCTAATTATTTAATCAACTGTCCATTTAATAACACTTCAAAAAGATAACTTATTGCTGGAGCTGGTAGAATAGTAAATTATATATTTGACTTTCACTGATGTTCATGTAGTGTATTGAATAATAATATTTTATCATCTATAGAGCTGGTTGAGGATCACAAAATATTTATCATAATTTTGACATACTGGTGAAATTAATCTGATAACATCTTTGCCAAGAGTTGTACTATTTGATTAGCTCTACTTTCCTGATGTTTTACTTTTAATTTTTCTTCCTGTATACACTGTACTCCACTTTTTTTCTTAAATCACGAAGCATCCTTTTCCAAGTTGTCTTCAGTGTCCCATTTCTGTCCCCCCACACTCCTCCTCACCCCTCCTCTCCATTGCCCTGCCCCTTAGCCATTGGTGCATCCACACACAGATCTTGGCAAGTTTACTAGCCACCCAATAATCACAGGGTTAAACCAGCTAGCCAAAGACAGACACATACAAGGAGTTAGGAGTTCTAGTTATTCAGAACAATTTTACTCTACCCATCCCTGCACGTTCTGGCTGATACGAAATGATATTTCAGCAACTCTACCCTTCCCACAGCCTTCGGGGTTTTGTTCGTCTCTCTGGTGCCTGTCTCTCCTGTTGCTCTTCCCCACCCCAAACTGCAACAAAGTAAAATAGACCGGAGTCTTTCCAGTCTCCCAGCTTTACCCTAGAAAATGGGTCCATTTTCACTCTGGTGCTGCCTATGGAAGCTTTGAGCAGCAGAAGAGGCAATGGTGTTGGCCCTCATTGGTTATATTGTTTGTGCTTGGAAGGTGTCTTTTACAACCGTAAGGGCTAGAAATTAATGGCATTCGTCAAGGAAAGTTTCCTACCTGTTGTGAGTTAACTTTTCAAGGCCTGGCTGTCACTATAGTTTTAAAATAAACACACATGCTGTACTGCTTTGGATTTGAAAAGTCCTCAGTGGTTGACTTTGTGACTTCAAACTTAAAATAATCATTACAACTTGCTAATTGACTTAATAAAACGTTTATCGCTGATAGCACTAAGGTGGAAAGGCTGATGACAGTAATGTTGTTTTCAACACACAAAGAAGTTTCCACTTTGAAGTCAGTCACAAATCATGTCTTTGATCAATAGGTAATCCGATCTCAAGCAGAAAGCTGAAATACATAGTAAGGGTAAATGGTGTTATATTAATTATTGGGAAGTGGCCAAAAATCATACAAAATTAGCCAGTGGTGTACTAGTAGTGGGATTTTCAGTGAGCAGGTTTTGAAGACCACATTCTCCTCTGATTTCAAGACTTAAACTGCTGCTGTTCTTTCTAGCATTTTTTGTAAGCTGTTGGTGCTCTCCTGCTATTTTGCTGGCAAACGTCTTGTGCAGATCTGAGCTGAATTAGAGGCTGTGGCTGAAAGCCTCTCTTCCTCAATTATAAAATCTGAATTTACTTTGAATAGCTGATGGCATATAGCTTTAGTTCCTTCTCTGAAGAGCCTTACTTGTCTTAAGGAATCCTTGACATGCCAGTGTTCCATTCAGGCAAATGAAAAGTAGTGGAGTAAGTTGTTGACAAAGCTTGTTCTGCAGACATCAATCTTGTCTAATAGGGATCATCATGAGAGAGCTTCTGAAAATCAGGTCCAAGGTGTATCAAGTTGGGCACCCCAAAATAAATGGCCACTTCTCAAAATTTTGGCCATTGTGGTTAAAGCAGAGGGATTGGGAGTTGAGAGGACTGGATTTTAATCCTGCTTTGTCACCGTGGCCTCACCTATGCCATGAAACTGAACCATTTCTGTCAGTGGATCCCGCCTCACCACCATGGTGACTCCTGCTGGTCGTTCTGGGAATTAGCTCAGTCTTTTTGAAGGGCACCCTCGCCCTCCTCTGGTGGTGTCTTGCCTGCCGTCACTTCTGCTCCAGACCTGCATCGCCTCAAGGATCGCGGTGTCCTCTTCAGGACACAGCGCTCCGGCCATGCCCCATTCCGTTCTCCCCCACCCCCGTTCCGGGAGAGCAGCAGTACCCTGTCCAGCCACTCACTTCTGTGACCGACTGCAGCCCGAGGTTCTAGCCACTTACCTCAGTGGCAAACTGCAGCCCTTCACTGGCCACTCCCCTCAGTGGCAAGTGCGGGCAATGTGGGGGGTGGGGAGAGACCTGGGCCCGCCCGTTACTCTGGGTCCCGACCCAGGGACCCTTTAGGCAGCAGCCATGCGCTGCATCTCCTTCAACCCTCACCATCTGTTTCCCTGGGCCACTTCCCCGTAGCTCTAGCACCTTCTCTGCCCCTGTATCTGGGCTTCAGTCTTTCAGCCAGTCAGGCTGGAGCTCCCTCTTGCTCCCCTGACCCGGCCTAGCACTGCTCTGTCCAGGGTGCTGGTGGTTCCCTCAGTCCTTCAGGGACCCAGTCCTTTCTCCCTGGACTCCCAAGAGGCAGCTGACTCCTCTGCCCTGCAGCCCTCTTTATATATGGGCCTGCTCTGAACACAGCTTGTCCTTGTCTCCACCACGTTCTGCCGGATTCAGTCCTGACACTCATGGACACAGTGGTTCAGTTTCATAAGTTAGATGAGGTCTTTGTGACCTGGGATAAATCACATATTGTCCCTCTGCTTCCATTACCCAATGTGTAGAATGGGGTAAAAATCCCCTCCTTCATAATGTGTTTAGATCTGCTCTAATAAAAGGTGCTGTCTAAGTACAAACCACTGTTATTGATATTTCACCATTATGTGATTGAGATAGTATTGGAAAATCTACATTTGTTACTACTATAAATTCTGAATGTTGACATTCTTTTTGTTTCCTTTTTGCCCTTAACCTGCTGGTAGTTTGAATGAATGCTGGGGAGGGGGAGGTGTTTAGGGGAAGTACCCCTTTTATTTGAAGAGACCTACAAGAAAACGGAGTCTTTTTCACACTATAGTTACAAAGGAGCAGAATAAATACAGATTTACCTACCAAACACAGAATGTCTTAAATACTAATATATAATTTAATATAAATGCTTTGTCACAGATTAACAAAAGCAGGGCATTAAAGTTTGACACCCTATCCTTTGCTGCCATACTTTCGTACCACAATGGACTGAACCAACGATTGAGTTTCTGGGCCACATCTTGGGCTGCTGTTAATTGGTGTTACTCCATTGGATTTATGCTGATTTACACCGGCAGAGGAACTGATCTTGACTTAATTCTCTACTTGCTCCTTCCCCATCACTTGATACATCTGCAATGTTGTTGTTTAAACTTATTTCTTCTGGCAGTATGCTAATACAAAAGGTGAATAAAACTAGAGTGTCTGTCTTAAACCTTGTGTCTCAGCAGGCACTGAGATCAAGGCTTGTCTTTTTGAATGCAAAGTTATAATGATATCAATATAGATTTTTTTTCTGGCAACGAATAAACCATTTTTACCTGAGTTATTCGATTAAGAAGAACTTGCTCATAATTTAGTGCTGCAGCTGTAGCAGAGCCATTGCTGGAAGATTTTAAGTAGGTGAGATGCTAATTAAATTCTGCTCAATTTTAGCTTAGAATTCAGAACGAGGTTGCACACATCTAGTAGCCATTCTTTGCACTCCCACAGAGGATTAGGAAGGGAGAAATTGATAGAAATATCAACCTTCAAATGGTTTATGCTGGAGTATATTGATACAAGTGTGGATTTATGAAATATTACTTACAAATTAGAGCAATAAGCCCCCAGGGTCAAATTGTCTCCCTTTGTGTGCCCTCTGTTTTGAATAACATCAACAGTGGTTAAAGAGAATTTGACCCAAATAGTAAAGCAACCTGCCCCACACTTGCTTATTCATTTTGAAGACCAGGAGAATGTAGGGTGAAATCCATTTCTTCTTCAAAAAACCTGAGCATAAAGGAGCCTAACTGAGTTAGGGGGCCCATTCCCTTTCAATGAGATATGGGCTCCTAACTTCCTTGAACTACTTGGAGAATACCAGACATTATATGGAAGGATGGAGGAGAAGGTGAAGTTCATGCCCTATCTGGGGCCAGGGCATTCTACTGCAGAACAGACGCCCATCCTTATTTTATTATATTATGTTTATAGGTTCTCATACCGTCATAGTATCTGAATGCCTTGCGATAGTGCATTTATCAACATGACTAGCTATTATGTATTTTTTTCGCCAGGGAGGGGAGAGGGTGCAGTGAAGTGCATTGTGTGGTAGGTTTTTTTTAAAATATATATGTTGCTGTGTGTTCATATTTGAGAAGGTAGGTCAAAGTACTGTGCCTTGCACTTGGATTGGAAGATGGCGAGGTTTGTGATGGTCCTTAGTTCATGGGAGGAATTCATTCCACGGTCTCAGACCAGCCCTTTGAAAAGCCATGTCTCCTGCACAGATGAGCTTTATCCTGACTATAGAGCATTTGTTGGCCAGAGAAGCATAGTAGTCAACTATGGCCTTCATCCCAGATCATTAGGTGGTTTTTTAGATACATAGGACCCAGGCCGTGGCGTTACTTATCTTCCTTCTTACCTTTTGTTACTCCAACCTATGGACTAGACTAGTGGTATAGCTCCTCCAAGCCACTTGCTCAGGGTGCTGAGGTCACTGGATTCCCAAAAGTGCAGAATCCGTGGATACTCCTTGGCTCCCTCCCCTTGCAGCCTTCAATGACTGACTATGCAGGACTTGTTCAGAGACTTTCTTTGGTGCAACTTCTTCCCACCCCCCCAATGATGATTTGTATTGCAGTTGAACCTGGAGTTTGTAATCTTGGATCAGGGTTCCATCGTGCTAAGTGCTTTACAAACACAATGCAGGGCTTAAAGTGGTGCAGAGTTCCTTCTCTTACTGAGAAGGTCCATTGAATTTGGTAGGGATAAAAATAATAGGGCTTGACAGAAATTAACCTAAATCCTTATACGACACCATCCCCCATTACATTCTTTCCATAGGTTATTTTGAACTTTCCAATATGATTCTAGTGCTGGGATAGGATTTTCTGTTCCGTTCTGTAGGATGGTTTAAAAAAAGCTATAGAAAGGCAATGTTATAATATTAAATTGTAGAGGATCTTTTCCATAAAGGCTGTGCTGGTCCTCTGCATCTGTAACATGAAAATGTAATGTACACATTTTTGAAAAGAAATCAGAGATAAATTGAAGAAAGCTCCAAGAATCCAGCCCCTTCTGAACTAGAGGAATCATTAGGTTGTTTAGTGCAGACCATAAATCCATGACTAATGTACTATTGCTTAACTAATGTGATAATTAATTCATGGCATTGATTTAATTTTGTACTTGTGTTGCTGTGACTTGGTGATTGTAGCTATAGCTTCCAGCAGGTAGGCTTTTCAACATAATCTGCATGACGCTGTCTAGCAGCAATTTATTTTCTTATTGTTTTATTACTGAGTAGTGGCTGGGTTCAGTATTCTGATGCAATCTGACTGAACAAGCTGCTAGCAGGTAGTTCAATGACGGAGGAAGGACAGTTGCAGGGTAGGTATAATGTAATTATGTAGGCCATGCTATATCATCCCGCAGCATCTCTGGGTCGGTAGTGGCATTTGAATCAATGATTAAAAACCGCTCATTTTAATGAAATGAGAAATATTTCATTAGATAGAGTAAGAAAAATCAATATGACTGAATTTGTGAGGTTAAAATCCAGAATTCAAAAGAATCCTCATAATCTAGTTGTTAGATCTTCATTCCCCTAGATCAGTGCTCTATCTGCTATCTATTCCAGACTACTGTCTGACTTCCTCCAACTGACTTTCTACTTACTTTGGAAGGGACTACTTTAAAATCATATTTTGCCAACCCAGGTCTTCCCCCCCCACCTCGTTCTTAGGGTACGTGGGATCATTAGAATGGTCAGCATGATGTGTTTATTGTAAAATGTAAACTTTATAAAGTGATAAAAGATAATCAAATCTAATGGCAATGGATTTTTATTTAAAAGCTATGGGCATTATTACTGGTGCTGGTGTTTCTGGCATTTGAATTAGTCGTGTTTGAATAGAATCATAGAATCATAGAATCTCAGGGTTGGAAGGGACCTCAGGAGGTCATCTAGTCCAACCCCCTGCTCAAAGCAGGACCAACCCCAACTAGATCATCCCAGCCAGGGCTTTGTCAAGCCTGACCTTAAAAACCTCTAAGGAAGGAGATTCCACCACCTCCCTAGGTAACACATTCCAGTGCTTCACCACCCTACTAGTGAAAAAGTTTTTCCTAATATCCAACCTAAACCTCCCCCTCTGCAACTTGAGACCATTACTCCTTGTTCTGTCATCTTCTACCACTGAGAACAGTCTAGATCCATCCTCTTTGGAACCCCCTTTTACGTAGTTGAAAGCAGCTATCAAATCCCCCCTCACTCTTCTCTTCTGCAAGCTAAACAATCTCAGTTCCCTCAGCCTCTCCTCATAAGTCATGTGCTCCAGCCCCCTAATCATTTTTGTTGCCCTCCGTTGGACTCTTTCCAATTTATCCACATCCTTCTTGTAGTGTGGGGCCCAAAACTGGACACAGTACTCCAAATGAGGCCTCACCAGTGCCGAATAGAGGGGAATAATCACATCCCTCGATCTGCTGGAAATGCCCCTACTTATACAGCCCAAAATGCCGTTAGCCTTCTTGGCAACAAGGGCACACTGTTGACTCATATTCAGCTTTTCGTCCACTGTAACCCCTAGGTCCTTTTCTGCAGAACTGCTGCCCAGCCATTCGGTCCCTAGTCTGTAGCAGTGCATGGGATTCTTCCGTCCTAAGTGCAGGACTCTGCACTTGTCCTTGTTGAACCTCATCAGATTTCTTTTGGCCCAATCCTCTAATTTGTCTAGGTCCCTCTGTATCCTATCCCTACCCTCCAGCGTATCAACCACTCCTCCCAGTTTAGTGTCATCTGCAAACTTGCTAAGGGTGCAGTCCACACCATCCTCCAGGTCGTTGATGAAGATATTGAACAAAACCGGCCCCAGCACCGACCCTTGGGGCACTCCACTTGATACCGGCTGCCAACTAGACATGGAGCCATTGATCACTACCCGTTGAGCACGACCATCCAGCCAGTTTTCTATCCACCTTACCGTCCATTCATCCAGCCCATACTTCTTTAACTTGCTGGCAAGAACGCTGTGCGAGACTGTATCAAAAGCTTTGCTAAAGTCAAGAAATAGCACATCCACTGCTTTCCCCTCATCCACAGAGCCAGTTATCTCATCATAGAAGGCAATTAGGTTAGTCAGGCATGACTTGCCCTTGGTGAATCCATGCTGACTGTTCCTGATCACTTTCCCCTCCTTTAAGTGGTTCAAAATTGATTCCTTGAGGACCTGTTCCATGATTTTTCCAGGGATTGAGGTGAGACTGACTGGCCTGTAGTTCCCCGGATCTTCCTTCTTCCCTTTTTTAAAGATGGGCACTACATTAGCTTTTTTCCAGTCTTCCGGGACCTCCCCCGATTGCCATGATTTGTCAAAGATAATGGCCAATGGCTCTGCAATCACATCGGCCAACTCCTTTAGCACCCTCGGATGCAGTGCATCCAGCCCCATGGACTTGTGTTCGTCCAGCTTTTCTAAATAGTCCCGAACTACTTCTTTCTCCACAGAGGGCTGGTCACCTCCTCCCCATACCGTGCTGCGGAGTGCAGCCATCTGGGAGCTGCCCTTGTCTGTGAAGACAGAGGCAAAAAAAGCATTGAGTACACTAGCTTTCTCCGCATCCTCTGTCACAAGGTTCCCTCCCTCATTCAGCAAGGGGCCCACACGTTCCTTGACTTTCTTCTTGTTGCTCACATACCTGAAGAAACCCTTCTTGTTACTCCTAACATCTCCAGCTAGCTGCAACTCCAAGTGTGATTTGGCCTTCCTAATTTCACTCCTGCATGCCTGAACAATATTTTTATACTCCTCCCTGGTCATTTGTCCAATCTTCCACTTCTTGTAAGCTGCTTTTTTGTGTTTAAGACGAGCAAGGATTTCACTGTTAAGCCAAGCTGGTCGCCTGCCATATTTACTTTTCTTTCTACACATCGGGATGGTTTGTTCCTGCAACCTCAATAAGGTTTCTTTAAAATACAGCCAGCTTTCCTCGACTCCTTTCCCCCTCATGTTATTCTCCCAGGGGACCTTGCCCATCAGTTCCCTGAGGGAGTCAAAGTCTGCTTTTCTGAAGTCCAGGCTCTGTATTCTACTGTTCTCCTTTCTTCCTTGTGTCAGGATCCTGAACTCGACCATCTCATGGTCACTGCCTCCCAGGTTCCCATCCACTATTGCTTCCTCTACTATTTCTTCCCTGTTTGTGAGCAGCAGGTCAAGAAGAGCTTTTCCCCTAGTTGGTTCCTCCAGCACTTGCACCAGGAAATTGTCCCCTACACTTTCCAAAAACTTCCTGGATTGTCTGTGGACCGCTGTATTGCTCTCCCAGCAGATGTCGGGGTGATTAAAGTCACCCATGAGAACCAGGGCCTGTGATCTAGTAACTTCTGTTAGTTGCTGGAAGAAAGCCTCGTCCACCTCATCCGCCTGGTCTGGTGGTCTGTAGCAGACTCCCACCACGACATTACCCTTGTTGCTCACACTTCTCAATTTGATCCAGAGACTCTCAGGTTTTTCTGCAGTTTCATACTGGAGCTCTGAGCAGTCATACTGCTCTCTTACATACAACGCAACTCCCCCACCTTTTCTGCCCTGCCTATCCTTCCTGAACAGTTTATATCCATCCATGACAGTACTCCAATCGTGTGAGTTATCCCACCAAGTCTCTGTTATTCCAATTACGTCATAATTCCTTGACTGTGCCAGGACTTCCAGTTCTCCCTGCTTGTTCCCCAGGCTTCTTGCATTTGTGTATAGGCATTTAAGATAACTCACCGATCGTCCTGCTGTCCCAGTATGGGGCAGGAGCCCTCCCCTCTTGCACTCACCTACTTGTGATTCCTCCCGGTATCCCACTTCCCCACTTACCTCGGGGCTTTGGTCTCCTTCCCCCGGTGAACCTAGTTTAAAGCCCTCCTCACTAGGTTGGCCAGCCTGCTTCCAAAGATGCTCTTCCCTCTCTTCGTCAGGTGGAGCCCGTCTCTGCCTAGCACTCCTTCTTCTTGGAACACCATCCCATGGTCAAAGAATCCAAACCCTTCTCTCCGACACCATCTGCGTAGCCATTCGTTGACTTCCACGATTCGACGGTCTCTACCCCGGCCTTTTCCTGCCACAGGGAGAATGGACGAGAACACCACTTGCGCCTCAAACGCCTTTATCCTTCTTCCCAGAGCCACGTAGTCTGCAGTAATACGCTCAAGGTCATTCTTGGCAGTATCATTGGTGCCCACGTGGAGAAGCAGGAAGGGGTAGCGATCTGAGGGCTTGATGAGTCTCGGCAGTCTCTCCGTCACATCACGAATCCTAGCCCCTGGCAAGCAGCACACCTCTCGGTTTTCCCGGTCAGGGCGGCAGATAGATGACTCAGTCCCCCTGAGGAGAGAGTCCCCGACCACAACCACCCTCCTCCTCCTCTTGGGAGTGGTGGTCGTGGAACCCCCATCCCTAGGACTGTGCATCTCATGCCTTCCAATCAGTGGAGTCTCCTTCTGCTCTGTTCCCTCAGATGCATCATTCACTCCACTCTCTGCACTAGTGGCTGTGGAGAGAACATGAAAACGGTTGCTCATCTGAATATGCGTTTCTTGTACATGGACTTGTCTCATACTCTTTCCTCTTCTGGAGGTCACATGCCGCCAATTATCCTCGCTGGCTTTCTGTCCCCGCTGCGCAGCCTGCTCTGAATCCTCACAACACTGCGCCCGCTGAAGCCTATCCTGACGTCTATCCAGGAACTCCTCATTTTCTTTTATGGAACGCAGGGTTGATACTCGTTTCTCCAGACCTTGAATCTTCTCCTCCAATATAGAGATCAGCTTGCACTTTGTACAGACAAAGTCGCTTCTATCCTGTGGAAGAAAGACAAACATGGCACATCCTGTGCAGGTCACGACAGCGGATCGCTCAGCATCCATAGTTCCTTCCTTCGAAGAGTTTTCTCACTTGTGGCAGAAGCTACTCAGGGAAACCTGCAAGGGGGATGCCTCAGTAGGTTCTCTCCAGGCGAACTCCCAGGCTAACTCCACCTGTTTGCTTCTCTGCTATGTGCTGCTCCGCTGGTGCGCGATGAATATAGATTCATTGTTTCATTGATTCCAAGGACAGAAGGACCATTGTGACCATCTAGTTCAGGGATCGACAACCTTTGGCATGCGACCCATCAGGGAAATTCGCTGGAGGGCCGGGACAGTTTGTTTACCTGCAGCATCCACAGGTTCAGCCGATGGCAGCTCCCACTGGCTGCGGTTCGCAGTTCCAGGCCAATGGGGGCTGTAGGAAGCGGCGCGGGCCGATCTGCTTTGGTTACTCTCGCCATGTCTGGGCACTTTGGAGATGGGTTCTTTTCCAAAGTTGGAACAGTAGTTCTGAGTTGTCTTCCTGTAAGGAGATGTGCTGGACTATATCCAGGAGCTGCTGCTGCTGTTGATTTGTAACGCAGAAGAGTGAGGAATGAATCTTCCTGCTGTGGGATTTTCTTGGCTGTCTGTGCAGCTCCATTCACTTGTGGGTAATGTGGGCTGCTAGTAATATGGTCAAAATCATATTTCACTTGGAATGACTTAAATTCTCCTCTAGTGAATTGTGCTCTATTGTCCCTCACTAGTTGTTTTGGAATACTGAACTGAGCAAAAGTGCATTTCAGTTTTTCAATAACACTGCAATGTGTTATGTCTTTCAAGTCCGTTATTTCTATATACAGTACTTGGAAAAACAGTCTACTATGACCAGATAATGATGTCCTCTGAATTTTCATATATCAGCAGCTAGTCTCTTGAAGGGTCTCTTTGGTAGGAGTGTTTTGCACACTATATAGTTCAGCATTGTCTCCTGGGTTGGTTTGTACTGGATCTCCTTTCAAAAGTCCATTATCATCAAATCCTTCAAGTTCTCCCACCTTTCTCATTAGGCCCGTCATGGCTGCCACACTGGCTGAGAAGGTTGTTGGTCTTTGATCATTTGATCACATGCATTCTGAATACATAGCTTCTGTCTTTGTAAGTTGTTTCTGTGGTGAACAAGCCCATGTAGTTCTGAATACCTCCAGGGCTAATCAGAGCTGTGTCAGGTGACTTCAGCTCTGGAGGGATTGAAGGTGACTGTAAGTCTCTTCTGAGGTTTGGTCTACACCAGTGGCTCTCAACCTTTCCAGACTACTGTACCCCTTTCAGGAGTCTGATTTTTGTCTTGAATATCCCCAAGTTTCACCTGACTTAAAAACTATTTGCTCACAAAATCAGACCTAAAAATACAATGTCACAGCACACTATTACTGAAAAATTGCTCACTTTCTCATTTTTACCATATAATTAGAAAATTAATCAATTGGAATATAAATATTGTGCTTGCATTTCAGTGTGTAGAATATAGCACAGTATGTGTGAAATTTTAGTTTGTACTGACTTCACTAGTACTTTTTATGTAGCCTGTAAAACTAGGCAAATATCTAGATGAGTTGATGTACCCCTGGAAGATCTCTGTGTACCCCCAGGGGTATGCATACCCCTGGTTGAGAACTACTGGTCTACACTACAAACTTACATCAGTATAACTACATCACTCAGGGGTGTGGAGCAATGTAGTTATACCAGCTTAATCCCTGGTGTAGACAGTGCTATGTTGACAGGAGGGCTTCTCTCATAGACATAGCTACTGCCTCTTAGGGAGGTGGAGTCCCTACGCAGACAGGAGAGCCTCTTCACTAACCTCTCCCCTAAGCGCAGCTGCACTGCTGTGGCTCTATAAGTGTAGAGAAGCCCTAAGATAACTAGGTCAGTTCCTGAGTCAATTTTAAAGTCAATAGTCTTGCCAAGAATATTGAATTTCACTCTCCAGGCAGGTTCTGTGTCATCACAAGTGATCCCAGAAACAATGGCTCTTGAGTCGTGATTGTCTGAAACATGAATCAACTTCCTGACCGCTTAAGTGTGGCAAACAACTGCAAAATGTCAATATTTCATGTGTGTATGACAGTGTGCCGCTGGCTAAACATGCATCATATCTTGGGATATGACTTTTTCCACGCCTTGTGCATGTAGGCTGGAATTTCTCCCTCTTACCTGGGAGTTCTCCAGGGGTGAAAGTAACTTAAAGGACTTATCGATATGCCGGAGGCCTGAGCAGGGGGTGGGGCCTCAACCGGAAGAGACATGGCCTCAACCGTAAGAGGCAGGGCCTTTAAATCCCCGGGCCCTTTAAATCAAGATTTAAAGGGCCTGGAGTTCCGGCTGCAATAGTGGCAGCTGAGAGCCCCGGGCCCTTTAAATCACCCCAGAGCTACCAGCTGCAGAGGCGGCTGGGAGCCCCACGGCTCGGGGGCCCTTTAAGTCGCTGATGGAGCCCTCGGGATTCCCGGCTGCCGCCGCTACCCCAGGGCTTGGGGCTCTGGCAGAGATTTAAAGGGCCCAGAGCTCTGCTTGGTAGCGGTGGCTGGGAGCCCCATACCCTTTAAATCGCTGCCGGAGCCCTGCTGCTGCTACCCCAGGGCTCCGGCAGCGGGGCTCAGGCTGTGATTTAAAGGGCCCGGGGCTCCCTGCAGTGGCCGGAGCCCTGGGCCCTTTAAATCGCTGCCCGAGCTCCGCTGCTGGAGCCCCCAGGTAGCGGCGGCAGCCGGGTGCTCCAGCGGTGATTTAAAGAGCCCTTTAAATCATCGCCTGAGCCACCTGCGCCACCCAGGGGCTCTGGCAGCGGGGCTCTGGTGGCAATTTAAAGGGCCCGGAGCTCCGGTCGCTGCCGGGAGCCCCAGGCCCTTTAAATGGCTGGCCTGGGGAAGCCAGTCCGGTCCGGCAGGGCATACCGGCTCTTGCCGGCTTTCTTTCACCTCTGGAGTTCTCTCTCCTTGCCTGACGGGGTCTTATGGTAATAGTACTCATTCTGCATTTGTTAACAGCTTCTAAGCTAGTTTCTTTTCTTTTTCTTTTTTTCTTTTCAGGTTTGACAAATTGCTCTTGGTTTTGTGGTCTCACCAGCTCAGACTGCTTTGTTATTTGAATTGCTGTGGTTAGGGTTGTCTTTTTTTTTTTTTTTTTTTTTTTTTTAATAAATTGAAACTGCTGTGAAAGGTTTTTATCTCTTAACCCAATAATTAGCCTCTCTCTGATATTTTCATGTTTTGCATTCCCCAAATCAGATTTTCAGCCAGTATGTGCCGTGCTCTTATAAAACATTCAGCATTTTCCCCTGATTGTTGAATTCTCGGGTGAAAACATGCTTTTTCATAAACCACATTTCTGAGGTATAAAATATGCATCAAATATAGCCAGAAACCTTTCATAGTCATCTTTGTGACTGTCTTCAGTAAAGTCAAAGGATTTAAAGATCTGCTTTGCTTGCTTCCTCATAGCTTAAATTAAAGAAGATACCTTTATCTCTAGTTTGCTTGTGGAGTTTGTTTGCAATTTGACATCTTGCAATATACTGCTTCCAGTCTGTCCATTGTGAAGGTTTGTCAAAGCTGACGTTCTCTGGGGCATTGAAGAGTGACATGTTGATGACATCCTGTAAACTTTTTTCCCCTTCTGTTTCTGTTCTTAGTTAACTTCTGATTCCATGTCATGCTCCTGTACCAGATGTGGACTGGTCACAGAGCTTGCTTATATACACCAGATGTGTTCAGGATAAGATCCTTTCATGGCCTGCCAGGTCTGGCTAAGGTTAGCATTAAACAAAATAGTTTACACACCAGTCTGCCTTTAGGTGGCATTGTATAATACAGTTCAGCATTCCATTACAGTTGTTGTTAATGAGTCATTTAATTCATCAAAGCTATGTGGCACCTTTATTTAAAAAAAAAAAAAAAAAAGAGAGAGAGCAAGACATACCCTATCCTGAAGAATTTACTATCCAAGCCCCTAGTCTGGCAAATACTTACACACACACACACACACACACACACACACACACACACACACACACACACACACACACACGCCTAACTTTATACATTTGACTAGCCCTGTTAGAGATGGGGCAGGCAAACTTTTTGGCCTGAGGGCTGCATCGGGTTTTGGAAATTGTATGGAGGGCCGGTTAGGGGCAGGGATCATGGCCTGCCCCGCCCCCCCCCCTGGACTCCTGCCCCATCCAACCCCACTGTTCCCTGACGGCCCCCCCTGGGACTCCTGCCCCATCCAACCATCCCTTCTCTCCCCGTCCTCTGACTGCCCCTGGAACCCCCGCCCCTGACTGCTCCCCGCCGCCCCATCCAACCCCTCCTCTCATTCTTGACTGCTTCCCCCGGGACCCCTGCCCCGTCCAACCATCCCTTCTCCCCGTCCCCTAACTGCCCCCAGAATCCCTGCCCCTGACTGCCACCTGCTGCCCCATCCAACCTCTCCTCTCATTCCTGACTGCCCCCTGGAACCCCTGCCCCCATTCAACCCCCCTGTTCCCTGCCCTCTGACCGCCCCAACCCCGAACTCTCCTGCCCTCTATACAACCCCCCCTGTTCCCCGCTCCGTTACCGCGCTGCCTGGAGCATGGGTGGCTGGCGGCGCTACAGCTGCACCGCCTGGCTGGAGCCGGGCCACGCTGCCACCACCCCGCAGCACAGAGCACCGGGTCAAGCCAGGCTCTGCAGCTGCGCTGCCCCAGGGGCTCCCAGCCCTGCTGCCCAGAGCATTGTGCCGGCCGCAGGGCGCGCTAAGGCTGTGGGGGTGGGGGGAACAGCAGGGGAGGGGTCGGGGTCTAGCCTCCCCGGCAGGGAGCTCAGGGGCTGGGCCGTAGTTTGCCCACCTTTGTGTTAGTCAATGGGACTGCTCCCTTTCATGTGCAGAAATTTTTGCAGTGTCCGAGCCTAAGATGTCTGGATGGGTTTTTTGTCCCTTGTACAATCACTGCGTATTTATAAAATCGGAACAGTGTAGATGCAACTAGTCCCAAACTGTCAGGTAACTTGAACTATCTAATTAGAATGAAGTGGCTGAGCAGCCAACCAAAATCTGCAGTCTAATATGATTGGATGGCAGCAAAAATGTATCTGTCTTTACAAGAGGCACTAAGCATGATCCTAGGAATTACATGTCTTTATTTCATTAGTAGGTATATTTTAACTAGATGTTAAGGACAGACCAGCACAGCTTCTGTAAAGGAAAACCACATTCCTTCTAACGTATTCGAATCTTTGAAAGTATGAATAATAGTGGAAAACGGGGAACAAAGGAGGTGTAATTTATTTGGACTTTGTCAAAGGCTTTTAATAAGTCTCACTTTCATATGTTATTAAAGAAAAGAAATAGTCACAGAGATAAAATACTGTCAAAGGTTAGAACCTGGCTAAGAGACCTGAAATAAATGGCTAGTTTGCAATGTTGCAGAAGGTTAACAGGTTCCATACTAAGACCTTGATCCATAAAAGACTATCCATGTGCTTAAAGTTAAGCGTGTGCTTAAAATTCTGTCCTAGATTCAGGCCTACGGGCAGCAATGTCCAGTATATTTATTAATTACTTGGAAAATAGGCAGATGGCAAACAGGTGGCAAAATTTGCAATGACACAAAATGATTTAAGTTAGTGAAGAGAATGCTGTAAGGAGCGTCAGCGAGATCTAACAAAGCCAGGCGAATGGGTCGCTTGGCAGCAGATGAAATTCAATGTTGATAAATGCAAAGTAATGTACATCAGAAGGAATAACTTGAACTACTCATACACATATTAAGTGTGTGTGTGTGTGTGTGTGTGTGTGTGTGTGTGTGTGTGTGTGTGTAAAAAAAACAAAACAAAAAAACCCACCACCAACAACAACAACCTCAGCACCTTTGTTGACAGCTCAGTGGAAACCTCTACACAGCAGTGATTGAAAGCCACAAAGAAAATGATAGGATGGACAACAAGAAAGATTAAAAAAAATACTGAGAATATTCTGATGCCACTTTATAACCCAATGGCATGCCCTCTCCTGGAATAATGTGTGTGGTTCTGGGCTATATCTTTGTTGAGGGATAACAAAGTTTAAAACAAAAATATAGCCAAAAAGAGAAGCAGTTCAGAGTTGGGTACCTAAATGACAAGGAAAGATTTCATATGACTAGAATGAGAAAAATCAGTTCTGTTTAGAGAAATGAATAAAACAGGACATAAAAAACATACAAAAGTGTGACCCTGCCTTAATGGTGCCGTAAGAGGGGCAGGGAGTTATAATCCACGTTGGATTCCAGGATGGTGGCCAGGAGGAATCTCTAGCTGTCGCTAGGTCTCCTTCCCCTGCCTTTGGCGGGACGGGGACAGGAAGATGTGTGGAGACTCATGGAATGTGGTGGAGCAGTGGAGCAGGAACAGAACATCCTGATGGCAGATTTCAGAAGCCGTGTTACCAACCCCAACCATTCAAAAGGCATGAATCAGTCTCTCTCTCTCTAAAATAATCAGAAGTTGAAAAATGTTTGTCTCTTCTTTTCAAAGCCTTTAGGGTGCACTCAGGTCATATTTTCAGTATTTTGTCTGTAACCATGAGGGCTGGAAACTTACTCTTTAGTTAAAAAAAAAACACACACACACGTGCACACACACATGTGTGCGCGTGCGCACACACACACACACACACAAACAACCCTCACATCATTGCATACCTCCAAGATCTGGCCCTTTAAGAAAAACATCCACTATCACAAGAGCTGGCAATACTGAGGCTGGTGCTTTGTTTGCCAGGGAGTTTGAGTGCATTGCCTTCATTATTTTTAATTTGCTCCCATGTTGCACACCTCTTCAATTATCTTTTATGGTGCATATTTTATGTCACTATGTAAAACTGCACATATATTCAGAGGGAACAAAATACTAGAATGTGCCATGTATGATTGTGCAAATTGAACCTTAACGTCTTGCATTTTATGACTCTTGATTTTAATTGTGGAATCTCAATACAGTGTTTCATCAGTTAAAATAAGTTATGTTGTTACTGAGAGAGGTTCATACTCAGGGCATCCTTGCAGTGGTGGTGTTTGTCCCATGAGGGCCCCCCGTGAAAAGCTCAGTGCTGAGGCCCCTACCTGGGACTTGGAGGAAGATGGGAGTAGTGAGGGAGCTGGAAGAGGCTGAGGGAAGCAGGGAGTAACTAACCCCCAGAGCCCATCCTGTTTCTGCCTCCCCCTGCTTGTGTCAGGAGTGTAATGTTATAAACCACTGCCCATCAGAATTTGCTGCTTTGCTGGTGCTGAACATGCTCATACGAATTGAGGATGCTCAGTAACATCTGCTGAAGCTGCTGGCCTGACTCTGTCATTACTTGGGATGACAATGTGATCCCTGCTGTTCATGGGAGTTAAAGGGAGAAAATCAGAGGGGAGGGATGGGCAGAGTCTGTGCAGGAGGCTGAATTCAATGAACAGGATGGTCAAACAGGTGGAGGCAGGGGAAAGATAGGGGCTGAGAGGCAAAATCAGGGAACCGGGGGTAGGAGCTGGGGTTGAGAACAGGGTTGAGGCACTTCTGGACAGTGGCAGAAAGGATATCCCTGGGATAGAGAGGCAGAGGGGACCAAAGTTACCACAAATGGGGCGAGCCATCTGCACTAGCTGCAAAAAACTATGTTTGGGGGGCGGGGGGGGGCTTTTTTTCCTTTGTAGAATGATGCATCTTAGCTCCTGCTTCCAGTGTTGTGCTCTTAAAGTCCTGGACAAAGCCAGATTTCCCTCTTCATGATATTGTGTATTAAGCTGCTAAAATAGACTTGATTCAGAGAAATATTATTTTTAACCCCCCTTCCAAAATTTATAATTGTCAGTATTTAAAATAATTATCAGTTTGTGTCGGTATTAAGCCACATCACTGTTGACAAATTTGTCTTATCAGCTGCTCTGATTTCCTGAACTGGACTGCCTTGTTCTTGTAATTCACTGTAAATGGAGTTTCACTCCTTTAACTTATTTACTTTTTAAACCGTTTGTTTGCGCTCAACATTTCATTTACCTTTGTTAACATTGTGCAGGTGGATGTCATTGTACTCTTTAATTGATATTTTGAATAGCAATAATTATTAAAAATATTAATAGTTGCTAGTAGCTGTATCAGTCATATCTCAGTGTTTCTAATATAGCACTTCCTGTTTTGTATTATGACATTGGATTTAAATTCTGTTTTTCCTTTTTTTTTTTTACGCATGTTTATTCTTTAGGATCATATGATGTCAAGGCTGACTGATTTCCTGGTTTGATGTCATAACTTGTCAGTTTTCCTTTAATCCACCAATGGGGATTGCCTTTGCAAACTGTTGTTTTGCTGTTGTCCAGCACCCTCGTTTTTTTTTTTTTTTCACATCACCACTTATGTGTAACGCTTGGTTCCCAAATAGTCACGACAGGCCACATTTTTAAAGGTTGAAAGCATCTAGATGCTTTTGAAAATCCCACTAGGTGCCTAAATACCTTTTAAAAATCTGCCCCAAGGGCACTATACAATCCTCTATAAAATCCGTCTCAAAGGTACATTTTCTACTGTAATTTTTCACAAGTATTTAAAATCATGAATAAATAAATACATTTTGGGTTCTTTTAATTTACATTTTGTTTGACCCTTTAGGGCACACTAGTTTTATACTTTTTTGTTGTTGTTTGTTTGTACCTCTTCCAAAGAATCCATATACTGAAAACAGTGGTACATTCCTATAACAGTCAATACTGTTTTGGACTTGAAGTAACATGTGATTTCCCCCACCCCACACCTTTGTGAGTGAAAACTTATTAAAAATCCTTATTTCTATAAAGTAATTCCCCATCCTGCAAACACTGAATTGCACAGTTCATTTGTTGCATACATAAATGTTGATTTTTCTACTGAATTGTTTATACTTCTAATTGCATATTTTAATTTCATAGCCTTATGTATGCTACATATTTTGTGATACATTCCAGTACCGTTCTTCATTCTGACATGGTTATTGTTCTGTATTGCCAAAATCAAGGAGTTTACAATATGATTTATTACAATTTATTAAATCAATTGTAATAAGTTGTAATAAATCAAGGTTTATTACAATAGTGTGTAGAGTGTGGATACAGGGGTATCTTGTCACCCCACCCTCAATTTCTCCAATTATCTTCCTTTATTAAGGGCTTGTCTAGATGGTGTGACACTAAAGGTGTCATATATTATAGCACCTTAAACTCCAGTGTGGATGCTTTCATTCTAAAGTAAGAACTGACAAAGGGTTCTGTGGCACCTTATAGACTAACAGACGTATTGGAGCATAAGCTTTCGTGGGTGAATACCCACTTCTTCAGATGCACCCACGAAAGCTTATGGGTTTTTTTTCTGTCCAAAGAGAAAGGGTGAAGTAATGGAACCCGAACCTTACCTTTTCCAGTAAAAAAGCCGTGGCAATATTCCACATGTATAAAGTTTGGCCTGACACAATTTCAATAAATGATTTAAGGTTAAAAGTATAGGTGCTCTTGCTCCTTCTTTCTGTCCTGCACGGTTCAGGAGTGCAAGAGAATGAAGGCTTGATAGTGTTACGGTAAATCCTGCTGTGTGCACAGAGGGTGTTGACCTAGATGTACTGTGTTCCCTTCTATAAGCAATTCACATAAAGCAGTGGTTCTCTTGTCCCATAACATTAAACAATAGATCCATGTTTTGGGTGCTTTAACTGTAAAGATTCCATTTTGATCTCCGCCTCTACCTGCTCACTAACCACACATGGTATAAACCTTATCTTGCGCTAAGTATGTGCTCACAGGAAAATTTAACTTGTAAACACAACACAACAATGCTGTGTTTGTACCTTTCTTACAATATGATGGTAATATTAATGAGTCCATTACTTACTCATGGGGAAACTCTGTACTACTGAGCATGTGCATAATTGATGAGCCATACATATTTTAATTTTTTTGTGCAGAAAAAAGCTTCTGCTGAAATGTTGCAGTTCCACATTTTGCCCACCAGAGGTCGCTGTAGTGATAGAACACAGCAGCCCTCCCAGCCAGCTAGGGAAGAGAAAGAGCCTGCCTTTTTCACAGCACCTATCAGGCCAGGTCAGGAGACAGGGGCTATGGGGAGACAGACAGTGTGATGTGCGGGGGCATCAGCCAGGCTCATAAGAGCTAGTGGGGAAGGATAGACTGGGGCGGGGGCTGAATGGGAGTGGAGGTTCAGGGCTACATGGTGATGGGGGAGGGGGTGCAGAGCTACTAGGGACAGAGGGTGGCTGAGTGGAGGCACAGAGATCCATGGGGAGGGGTCAGGGACACAGGGATGGAGTGGCTGAGTGGGGGCACAGAGACACATGGTGACAGGGGGAGGGGATGCTGGACCACGTGGGGATGCGGGGAGTGGGTGTCTGAGTGGGGGTGGAGAGACACGTGGACAGGGGGTGCAAGGACATATGGAGACAGGGGCAGATGTGCCTGACTGAATGGGAGAGGCTAGGGGTCAGCCAGGGTCTGCATTTGGGAATCCCTTCCTGCTCTCTCCCCCCCCCCCCCCCCCCCGCCAAAAAAAACCCAACCCTGTTTCATACTTTTCTCACTCATACCCAACAACCCTCCAAGTTCACACCCAGGCTCCTTCCCAGTAATTTACTTCCATCTTCCTCAGCTCCTCCATTACCCCTGACTCCCACAAGCCTTTGCACTGCTTCTGAGGGGTGCTGGAAATATGGTTCTGTACTGTAGTTTAAATGAATTATTACTCAGAGTTCTGTATTAATATGCCTAGTAAAGAATTTATTTGTCAAAAAACATTTTCTGAATCTTCTTTGTTGTCTGTATTGTTACAGACATACTTGCTGACAGGTATTTTGAAATAAATGACCAAAAATAATTGAAACTGTGATTATATTGTCTTGTTTTGACAAATAAAATATGCACAATTCTTCAGAATTTTAAAATATTGTGCACAGAATTTTTATTTTTTTGTTGCAAAATTCCCCCAGGAGTAATGACTGCAATATTCACAAAGATGTGAGGACATACTATGTTAAGCTGCAACAAAAATATTTTCAGCTCACAATAGATTGATGATGAATCTTGGCACATGTGCAGAATGCGGGGCTGATCATCAGGTCCAGAGCCATCCATAAACAGGATGTGGCAGTTATTAGAGACGCTCTGTATTTGTTTCTGAAGTTCATTGTAGGCAAGCCACTTGGAAGGTCCCTCCCTGTTTACTGACCTTATAGTTTAGCTAATCAGAACTCAAGAGGGGGAAATCTTATCATTATATTTGTTGAAGACAGCCCTGTGACATCAGTGGCTGATGAATGCAGGAGCATGCACATGTCAGCAAAACCATCCCTGAAAAATGTGTTGAAAAGGAGGATGCTGACATTCTTATGGAGATCTGAATAAGTCAGGTATGCATGTAGAATGATAGAAATTTAGGGCTAGAAGGGACCTCGAAATTATCCAAGTCCAGCTCCTTGCACTGAGTCAGGACCAACTAGAGCTAAACCATCCCTGACAGGTGTTTGTCCAACCTGTTCTTGAAAAACTCCAGTGATGGGAAATTCCACAACCTCCCTTGTGAGCCTATTCCACAGTTTATCAACTCTTAGGTTAGATATTAGGAAAAAATCCCTAACTATAAGCGCATTACTTCTGCTGCTGCCTTCAGTGGACATGGAGAAAAATGGATCAGTCCTTTTTATAACAAACCTTACATGGTTGAAGACTGTTACGTCTTTTCTCTAGACTAAACATGCCCAGTTTTTTAACTTTTACTCATCGGTCAGGTTTTCTAAACCTTTTATCATTTTTTGTTCACTCCTATGGACTCTTTATAGTTTGTCCACATCTTCCTTAAATTGTGGTGTTCAGAACTGGCCTCACCAGTGCTGGGTACAGCAGGACAATTACCTCCTGTTTCTTACTTCTGACATTCCTGTTAATACACCGCAGAAAGATATTTGCCTTTTTCACAGCTGCATCAATGTGTGTAACCATGACAATGGTGGAAGGGCAGAGTGAGTCTAAGAAAAATGGTAGATTTTCTGCCTAATAGTTTGTTTTAAAATGTATTCAAAAGGATTTTAAATAGTGTTTACAATGCTTTACACTAGTTTCAGTGTTTTGTGTATATTAAATGTTTGTTTACTATAGGCCATTCAGTTTCTAATCTACAACGGAAAGAGACTAATAAAGAAAAAACAAATACCTTCATTCAGGTACCTTCATGTATATACAGTAGCCCTGCAGTTGAACTCTGTAGAATGCTTTCCCAAATTACAAAAATAATTTTATTCATGTCCACATTTTAAAATAGCAAATTGTGACAGGAATGCCCCCAACCATCACCATTTGCTACTGCCTGGATCGGAGGATGGGGACAGACGGAAGCAGCAAATTGTGATATGGAAACCAAAAAAATCTAGATGTTAGCAACTGCTACTGCCGGCAAATTGTGATGGTAGCAGTTTGTAACATTACACCCCCACTCTTGCTCCCAGCTGGTGCTCTGCAGCCTGGGCAGCCCCACTACTCTGCTCTGGCTCTGCCATTACGTCTGCACTGGGCTCCTGACAGGTCAGCCCCCTGCACTTCCCTGCCTGGTCCCAGTCTGCAACATCACTGGACTGACCCGCCTCTGAGCCCCAACCCCACCCAGGCCTGGCACTGGCACTTGCTGGCTCGGAGGATGCCTTGCAAAGGAGGGAAAGGGGCTGCCTGGCAGGGGAGCACAGGGCTGGAGCTGCCCGTAAGGGACTTCCGTTTCGCCGACCAGACGTCAGCTGTTCCTTCCTGCTCCCCGCTGGGGGCTCTGCCATAAAGGTGGCCCTGCTACCCCACTCGACCTGGCCCTGGGCTCCTGGCAGCTCTGGCCCTTGTGTTCCCTGGCTGCCAGGTGGCCTCTTTCCCTCTCAGCTGCAGAGCGTCCTCCAAGCCACATAGGGGTGGTCAGAATGCGAACACAGCAGCTGGGACTGGGACGGGGAGTGCAGGTAGTAGGGTTATCATTACAGCAGAGCCCCTGGCGGGAAGCAGGATGGAACAATGGACGCCTGGCAGGCCAAATGGAGAGTTCTTTCAGGCCAGATCTTGGTTTCATGGGACCCCCTCACTGCCTCGGGGCCTCTTGTGGTAGCTTGGCTAGCAGAAGCCTAATGTTGCCACTGCATCCTTATTCATGTCTCCTGTGTCACGTGCTACTGAGACAATGTGGGAATCAGCAGAAACAAAATAAACTTTCCTGCTAATGAATGCAGACTGGTTCTCTGATAACTTCATGTAATAAAAGCTGGTGACAAGCATCTTGTAAGTCCAGTGTAGGACACATTACAATGTCCTCAAGCAACAGCAGGACTTGTTTACTACTATCACTTCATTAGGCTCATACTAGTCAATGCACATCCAGCTATTCCTTCTCATTTCTTTAGTCAGTGCTATAAGAGAAATCAAATTATATGCATTTTTCCTTTCAAATATTAGTACATGCAAAACCGCTTCCAACTCCTCCGCTAAGAGTTATAGACTCATAGACTTTAAGGTCAGAAGGGACCATTATGATCATCTAGTCTGACCTCCTGCACAATGCAGGCCACAGAATCTCACCCACCCACTCCTGGAATAATCCTCTCACCTATGTCTCAGCTATTGAAGTCCTCAAATCATTGTTTAAAGACTTCAAGATGCAGAGAATCCTCCAGTAAGTGACCCGTGCCCCATGCTGCAGAGGAAGGCAAAAAACCTCCAGGGCCTCTGCCAATCTACCCTGGAGAAAAATTCCTTCCTGACCCCAAATATGGCGATCAGCTGAACCCCGAGCATGTGGGCAAGACTTAACTTTTTCCTGGGTGTCTGGCTGGTATCTGTAGTAACTTCTAACATCCCATCATTGACCATTGGTCCTATTTACCACTGATGGCAATTAATTGACCTTTGACTAAGATCATGTTATCCCATCAAACCATCTCCTCCATAAACGTATCTAGCTTAATCTTGAAGCCAGATAGGTCTTTTGCCCCCACTGCTTCCCTTGGAAGGCTGTTCCAGAACTTCACTCCTCTGATGGTTAGAAACCTTCATCTAATTTCAAGTCTAAACTTCCTGATGGCCAGTTTATATCCATTTGTTCTTGTGTCCACATTGGTACTGAGCTTAAATAATTCCTCTCCCTCCCTGGTATTTATCCCTCTGATATATTTAAAGAGAGCAATCATATCTCCCCTCAGCCTTCTTTTGGTTAAGGTAAACAAACCAAGCTCCTTGAGTCTCCTTGATTCTGCAAGATGAGTCCTGCTTGTTGGTTCAGTGACAAGGACTGTTCTTAATGCCTGCTATAATAGCTTGACTCACTATCTTTACCTTTTGTATGAACTCCTTCCTTTGTTTTTGTAGTCTCTCCTATGAGTGATTTTAAGTGGTGGTACAAAGAGTAGATGAGGAAGGAGCTAATTAATCTCTCCAGATTTTAAATTTCTGGGTAGAAACAAAATCCATACCTAGAAACGCAAAAATTCCACACATGCAAGTTTGTCAGAAATGATAGTGGCAAGGCAACAGACTATACATTGTAGTATTTTAGTATCTGACAAGTTAAGGTAACTGAGTACTTTCAAGAAACTGATACAGCTGACCCAATAGTTGGAGCAATCTTTATCTTGATTTACATAGATGTACAATGGAGATTAGCGTCCCACCTTGGACTTCAGGGATTTAGTTTCCAAGCTGAGCACTGTGTGTTCTAGAAGAGCAAGCTCTTCAGTGTAATGATGACTGATTGATGTATGATTGACTTTGAGTAAATATTACAATACTATTCCATTCTTGGCAGGGTATGTTGAGTTATTTGCCAAATGTTCATGAGACCCATAACAACAAAAGGACTACTTCCTTTTGCACTGAGGCTTAAATCTTCTTTTGTTGTTGACATTATGCTAATGTCAAATCACCATAGATATGCTTGACTTGTCCAATATAACCCATCTGGCATGTGCCTCTTTCCAGTACATAGCCCAGAGGACAATGCATAGATGGGAGTCAAGGAGGGTTTATTCCTGGCTCTGTCAATGAGTAGCTGTGTGACCTTGAGCTGGTCACGTAATTTCAGTTCCGCCATCTGTAAAAGGGAGATAACACTGCTTACCCAGCTTCAGAAAGCACTTTAATATTTACAGGTGTAAAGCATGACAGTCAAGATTTTCAAAAGTAGTGTGTTGCATTCTGTAATGGCTCAATCTTCAGGTACTCAAGGCATTTTATAGGGGTCTGGTCTGACTTTCTCAAAGTGCTGATCACCCACCCTCTGGGGGGAAAAATCGCTCCCTTTAGGTGTCTTATGTTAAACACCCAAAAATCACTATTCACTTTTGAAAATCCTGGCTAAAATATATGTTGAGTATAATAATCATCATAATGCACTTCTAGCCTCAGTTATGGCCTTCTCATTCAACACTTCCTTTCCTAGATGTAGTTCTAGGTAACTTTTTTCCCCTTGCAATCCGACCTTGTAATAATCTCCACCAGAGCCTGAATCAGAACTCTATAATTAATGCCTTCAAGTCTTATGTTCACTTTGCTAACCAAAAATTGTGGGCTACATTCAGCAGTTTCTTAAAAATATATTTACAGTGTCTTATAACAAATCTACAAGTCTCTGTTGCCTAGGCTTAAAAGTGGGTTCTACTTTTAGTTTTGCATCTGTCGAGTTAATTTTCCTATTTAATGTTAGATTTATTGGTAAAGACAATTGTAGACTTTTTAATGGTTTGTGATCTACCTTCATTGTTAATTACAGAGAATGTAGACATTAGACCTATGGGTAAAAATTTCAAAAGCACTTAAGTCATTTAGGTGCTTTTTGAAACTGTTGCCTCTATTTTAAGTGTCCCAGTCACTTTTGAAAAATGGGATTTAAGCTCTTAGGTCACGTGGATGTTCTTTAAACAAACTTTATCTGAGGAGCTGGACTCTTACCTAATTTATATCTCCACTATTGTTGTGGGATCTCTCTCAGCAGGGAGTGAGACTTTGATTCGGGAATAATCTTCTAGGCAAAACATAAGCCTTGTCCAGTGGGAAAGAATAGCCCTTTTTGATGGGGGAACAGGGAATTATGAAATATAAAAAATGAAAGCATCAGAACCAAACCTTTTATAACTCTGCATATGTGTGTAAATGTTATTTGGCATGTCATGCTGTTGCTCTTTAGGCAGAGCTCCTAATTAAAGTCAATGGGGAATTCTGCCTACTGTCAATGGCATATTATCGTCCGTTATCTGGAATAGTTCACAAAATGGCATGACTAAATGCCTTTTTAATTAAGCAGTTGATGTAAACAGAAAACCTTCTAAGAGCACTTTACAGATGGTTTTTTTGGTTAAGAACAAAATGGTTATGGCACAGGAGAATTAACTGTGCATATGGTGTCATTTTGTTTAGCTACCTTTTATTTTGCATAGATAAGAGCTGGGAGAAAGTGTTTGAAGTTAGACTGTCATGCTGAAAAGACTTGAGGATTATAGTTAAGGTTCCTTTAAAGATTGTTTGTTTGACACCAGGAATATAACTGATTTGAAAAAAAAAAAAAAGGATGAAGTACCTTTTTATATTTCAACTGTATCTCTTTAAGCATCCTGCTTAGGTTGATGCATTATGTATATGACATCACTGCATTTAAACTATTAAGATTTTCCAGAATGGATGCACAATTTGACTTTCTTTTTTGAGATAGGTGGGGGGAGGGAGATTCAAAACACTTTATCTCACTGGTCACTTGCCCAGGAAGTTTCAAAGGCCGGAGACAGTCCTAAACTTTTATTTTGCAACAGAGTCTAAATATTTTGGGGTATTTTGGGGGGCAGGGTTGTTGATTTTTATTTATTTTAAAATAAAGCAATATGGAATCTCTCATATTCCTACTTCTTTTAAATTATATATAGTTTTCTCTTCATTGTAATGCCATCCATGTTTTCTTTAACTAAAGCAGCTAGACAAGTGTCTTATGGGAGAAATTTTGAAAATACATTTTAACAGAGAGTAACTACTGGAAGGTATAAGGGAGAGCAAGAGATAACATCCATAGGGAAAGTAAGTATACAAATACAAAAAATAGACTGAAGAGAGACCAAGACTTGACTAGATAAAGAATTTAAAAGCTTAGTGTATATGAAAAAAAAATCCTTGTATAGATTAAGATATGAGAGCAAGTGAGGAAACAAGAAAGAACAAATACTATGTTGCACACTAATCCAGTGCTGCCTACTTCTCCCCTACCTTTAATCTAAACTTCCATTTAAAACTTGTATTGAGCTTCACTTAGAGAGGATGCCAAGCATTATTTATTTATTGTAGCCCTTGTTCATCTCTTCCATTTCTTTTCCCTTTCTTGGATGTCCTCCTCTGTTCTTGTGGCTATCTCATGTAGGCCTTAGTGCTGCAAAAATTGCTGCCTGTGCTTAACTTTGTTCTGTACGTGGTCACATTGCAGTCAGTGGGACTACTCCAATGGTGGGTAATTTAAAGCGCATGTATAAATCTTTGCAACAGCAGGGCCTTAATTACAAGTGGAACAATTTCCTATTTCTGTAAGGTACCATATTTGTGGTGCTATATAAATATGAAATAATAGACTGGGATATTAGGGGTGGTTTAATTTATGGGCAAATAGTCTCCGCCATGATAAAAACATAAGAATAGCCATATTGGGCCAGACCAATGGTCCACGTAGCCCATGCCAGATGCTTCAAAGGAAATGAACAGAACAGGGTAATTATCAAGTCATGAATCCCCTATTGTCGAGTCCCAGCATCTGTCTGATTTAGGGACATCCAAAGCATTAGGTTGCATCCCTGACCATCTTGGCTAATAGCCATTGATGGACCTATCCTCCATGAGCTTATCTAATGCTTTTTTGAATCCAGTTATAGTTTTGGCATTCACCTCTCCTAGCAAAAAGTTCCACAGACTGACTGTGTGTTGTGTGCGGAAGTACTTCCTTATATTGGTTTTAAACTTGCTACCTATTAATTTCATCAGGTGACTCCTGGTTCTTGTGTTATGTGAAGGGGTAAATAACATTTCCTTATTCACTTTCTCCACACCATTCATGATTTTATAGACCTCTAGTATATCCGTACCTCACTGGTCTCTTTTCTGAGCTGAACAGTCTTAGATTTATTAATCTCTCCTCATATGGAAGCTGTTCCATACCCTTAATATTTTTTGTTGCTCTTCTCTGTACCTTTTCCATTCCTCATATCTCTTGAGATGGGGCAACCAGAGCTACATGTAGTATTTAAAGTGTGGGTATAGCATGGATTTATATTAGATACTTACTGTTATGTTCTATCCTTTTCCTTATGGTTTCTAACATTGTTAGAGTTTTTGACTGCCACTGCACATTGAGTGAATATTTTCAGGGAACTAACCACAATGGCTCCAACATCTTTCTTGAGTGCTAATAGTTAATTGAAATCCCATCATTTTGTATGTATAGTTGGGATTATGTTTTCCAATGTGCATTAGTTTGTATTTATCAACATTGAATTTCATCTGCCATCTTGTTGCCCCGTCACCCAGTTTTGTGAGATCCCTTTGTAACTCTTCTGAGTCTGCTTTGGACTTAACTATCTTGAATATTTTTTATCATCTGCAAACATTGCCACCTCACTATTTACACCTTTTTCCAGATCACTTATGAATAAGGTTAAGATTTAGTTGCGGGTATTTTTGGTAAAAGTCATGGCCAAGTCATGGGCAATAAATAAAAATTCAAAGCCCATGACCTGTCCATGACTTTTACCAAAAATATCCCTGACTAAATCTCTACTTCAGGGGCCCTGCTCTAGTGCTGGGGGTTGACTGCTGTCCAGCCACTGCTCCCGGGGACCGCTCTCTGGACGGCCTTCGGGCACCTCGGCCCTGTGCTCCAGCCACCCCGGGACCGCTGCTGCTTGGGTGGTCCCCGGGGCACCCCCAGGACTGCTTCTCAGGTGCTTTCCACAGCCAGCTACACCGGCCACTGTTCCAGTGGTCCACGGAGCCAGCTGCCGGCACCATCTGAGCAGCAGTCAGTGCCACTGGCTCCAGGGCCACCCCCAGGACTGCTGCTTGGGCAGTCTGCGGGACCAACCGCACTGGTTGGTGGTTCCCGGAACCAGCTGGCCCCAGGCTTCCCAAGCAGTGGTGCCTGGTTCGCTCCAGCAGCAGCCAGTTAGGTTGGCCGTGGGATCCCCGAACAGTGGTCCCCTGGGGCCAGTTGCTCGGGTGGCCCTGAAGTCAGCCACACCAGCCGCTGCAGAAGTCACGGAGGTCACGGAAAGTCACGTAATCCGTGACTACTTCCACCTCCATGAAAGAATCGCAGCCTTACTTGTGTGTATGTTGAACGGGCTCCCTTGGAGAACCTGCTCTTTACCTCTGTCCATTCTGAAGACTGGACTGCTCATTCCTATCCTTTGTTTCCTGTCTTTTAACCAGTTACTGATCCATGAATATGTGAATAAAAGAGAAGCACTGTATAGTGCAAGGGACCAGTAGAAGTGTGGTTTATCATCTGCACCATCTCCAAAGGAAACTTCTGCCCCTACTGTATTCATGCTCTGTTGAGTGGGCAGCTTGATTGGATGTTACTGGAACATGCACCTGACAGCAAATTTTGGTCCTTCGACCCACTTGCTATAAATTAAACTGGAAACTCAGCAGTCAGCCTTTTGAGTAAGTCTCTGGGTCATTGTTCTCTTTTTGGAAATTGTTTTTTTCCAAGTACATTTTTATATTTACTTGGTTGAAGGATGCAAAGTGAAGAGAGGGCACTGTAAGAGCGAGGGGAGAAGGGGTGGGACTATTAACAAATAAGCCAAGGAAGTGAATTTGCTTCACTAAGTCACAAAAATCTGGAGTAATCACACTGCTTTGATTTGGAAACAAATTTGGTTTTGTCCACAAAGGCTGGGACTGTCAAAGGAGGCCCCTTGGGAGCTTGGTTCCTAATTCTCTCAGGCTTATTTGAAAATCAGAGCCCCTGTGCGATATGGAGATGGCCTCTTGAGCAAATATGGTGTAAAATCCATGTGAAATAATCCATTTGTGGTTGAAAGAAGACAAGTAGGGCCCAATTCGGTAAACCTTTATTCAGATTCCTAATCCCAGTTGAGCAAGGAATAGCAGTGTGAGCAAGAGTTTAAAGGATAGGCCCATTACTGATAAAACTGTGTGCATATATTTTTGGATTTCATTCCTTTGAGTAACTACAGAAAATTTATTCTCCAGCCCACTATAGAAGTAAGATAAATGGAACCTCTTCTCTATACAAGGCTAGTAATAATATTCAGAGTCAATAAAGTGCTTTGAAGACACAAATTGCTAACTAGCTAATCCTCACAATATCCTTGAGGTAGGTAAGTCTAATATTGTGCCCCCTACCCATGTTACCTAGATGAAGCAGAGGTTTGAAACAGGCACAAAAGGGGTAAGTGACTTGTTCAACACCACAGAGGTAAACAATGTAAAAGCTAAGGTTACATTGGATCCTGGGACCCGGGCCCATGCTCCTACTACTACATCAAACAGCCTCCCTGGTCATTAAACTTGATATACCACTAAAAGTGTGCTAGGCACTTAGCAGTCAAATATAATTCTGAATTCCATTGTCACCTGTGCGTCCCCCTCCCACCGCAAAACAAAAAAAAACAACCCAAACAAATCAACTCCTAACCAACCAAAAAAAACAACAACAAAAAACCAACCCCACATTACAGAGTGGTAGTGGCAACCTTGGATTGGATAAATCTCCCCCAGAAGTGTCAGAGGGCCAGGCACATTAGAAAAGGCAGCTAGATTAGGGGCTTCTTAGACATTGAACCTTTTGGGGGAGGGGGAGACAGTCCTGAATAGAGTATTCTGAGCTACTAATGCTGTCATATGATTGGTGAATTTGGAATTTAAAGATTTTTAATTTTTTCTCTCAAGCATTATAATTGACTTGGGGAACAAATAGCCACTGATGTCAAGGATCCAGATTAAGATTGATTAACAATTCTATGACTTTTGCCCAACAGCTATAATCATTGGTTGCCTGAGCAACGTGGTAGATGAAATCACAGGCTAAGATCCAGAGGGTCCATTAAAAATTCTTGTTAAAATTCAAATTTATTGTGGAGTGAAATGATTGGTTATATAATATAAACTCAGAAACCCTTCACAAAAATTTCTTATCTCAGCATTATTATTCTTAAATCTGACATTTTTTCTGTCTGATTATTCTGTACAGATAAAATAATGAATGCAGCTATAATATTCAGCAAACATTTTTACTTCTGCAATTTACTTCTGAAGTTAATGCACTTGATACAAGTAGTCCTTATGTCTTCATTATGTAGCAAGGTGAAATTCAGACTCAATATTACCTTGCTGAGAAAAAGTTTCTGACTTTTTAACAGGAAAGGATTCTGACGGGATCCCCGGGGTACAACTTGGAACTGTGGGATCGCTGTGCTCCCTTAACTCTCCAGCCTGGGCTTTCTCTCACAATGCTTTGCCAGTGACAAGCAGCAAACCTCTCCAGACGCTCTTATCACTCACCCAAAAACATGCAGGGACAAAACCGGCTAAGTTGCATGCAGGGCCGATGAGAGTGGGGGGAAGCCAGTACAAAGTACCGGGGCCCGGCGGTCCATAAGGGGGCCCAGGGCCCGACTATGTAAAGATTTTTAGCCAGTCCACCCTTGCTGGGGGGCCCGAAATTTTTTTTTCACCGGGGCCAGAACTTGCTCTCGGCAGCCCTGGTTGCATGGATGCTCTGTAAGCCACTCCTGAATTATATTTTTAGATATAGATATATATATAGAGAGAGAGAGAGAGAGCCCAGCAAATCTCCCCAGCCTGGCACCCCAGAAATGTACCATCTCACAATGCTCAAGACTTTCTTTTGAACAGTGCAAGCTCATTTAGGTTTGAATGGAACAGCTTTTCTCACCCCACTGGATGTTACAGGCAGTTTACAGTTCTTAATACACAGGCTGAATCTCCTTCTCAGCCTGGTACCAATCTCCCCAATTCAGTCTTTGACTTCCAAATGATCTTAGATGTATTGAGATGCGGGAGGAGCGAGGCCAAGTGGTGATGTCACTGTCCTTTTATACTTTCCTCCTAGAAAGATCCTTGTTGTGGCACATGAGTTAGGCCACCTCCATCTTGTACGTGCCCTCTGAGGAATCTCTGGGATGGCCATTGGGGGAGTGGATTCCCCTTAATTGGACATCAGCACCTGTCTTGTCAGTTGCTCCTTTGTTGCTGCTGAAAGACTAGCTGTGGGCATCTCCCACTTACCAAATATTTCAGAAACAAACCTATAACAATACTTCATCACTTCACATGCAATGGTATACATACAATTCAACAGGATATGAATGTTCAAGAGATCAAGACTTTTTAAATGATACCTTACAAGGCATGTATTGAACAAAACATCTCATCATCATACCACAGATGGGGTATGGGGGTTCCGGGGTGCTATTTTGAGGTACAGAGGATCACAAGGATATACAGCACCTTGCTATCTGGAACTAGGCCCAATTTAGACACATTTCTTGAGGAAAGTTCGGGGGACCGGTAACGGGCTATGCAGCTATTTGAGAGCTCTGACTCCGCAATGTGATCCTTGCTATTGGATCACTGCACCCTTGTGGAGCCCTTTGGCTCCAGTCCACCTACATGAATCCGATTGTGGATTAGAGCTGAGGTCCCTGTTTCCTCTATTTATTGAAGCTCCCTTTTACATCTTCTCCAGTTGTTCCTGGCCAAATCCCAGGGATCTTTCCTCCCTTGTCCTACATACTTGATGACTCCTTAAATATCAACTCCTATTTCCTTTGGAGGCTGCCCCTTTTCCACATGGCTACAGATGCCAGTCTTGTTGTACAGTTCCTCAGCTTCTTGTACAAACATCTCTGCCTTTTTACAAAAAGATCTCCAAATATTCTGAATGTGCTTGGTTGCTGTGGATGCTGCCCTCACCGAAATTTCACCTTTTCTCTCCTCCTCAGCAAAAAAGGAGAGTCAGATCAGCTGGGTTTTTTTTCTCTTCATCCTGCCAGTCAGGACTGGGACCCCTCATTCCTTTCCTGCAAGGCAGAATGTACTTGAGTCTTGCCAAGGAAGGAACAAGACTGCTTGAATCCTAAACAAGTCCTTCGTGCCTGAAGGAAATACAAAACCTATTTTAAACCAATTTTTGGCATTCTCTCCCTCCAACCTGTGTTTAATGGGTTAGCACCTCCTTATTCCTCAATGTGTGGCAGTGACCTTCTCACAGGCAAGGATGAAAAAGTGAGAATGCCTGGAAGGGAGATGCTGTTATTGAAAGGTAGAAAGGGACAATTAAACAGACAGAAATGAGAGTAATAGAGAGATTCCTTGAATCTTGAAGGACATTGAAGGACAAAAAAGGGATTAAAGAAGGTAGAGAGAGGAAGAATAGTCTCAGATTTTAGATTGGAAAATGTAATGCATTTCAGTTATTTTATTATATTGCTTGGTAAATGTGGAGGAAAGGTATGAGATGGCTATCCTGATCACATATGTTAATTGCGCTGGCCACTGTGGCTCTCAAGGGTTAAAAAAAGTCTCCCTCTCTTTAAAAACAAACCAAAAAAACAAACCCCCACACAGAAAATAATCTAAAATTCACTGCAGTGTGCACGTGACCCTCTGTCGGGTGAAAGACTTGAGGCGCCATCGGATTCTGAAACTGCCCCTTGAAACATTATAAATAATGTTGGCCGCTATACCAAAATCTCCAGCACAAAGCAGCTGGGGTCCATTTCTCCTCCTGTGAGGTAAACTTTGGCTGGCACCTGCCTATCTCCCTCTGCCCCCCCTTTATTCATAAGTGTGAGAAGAGGGGATTAAAGTATTCTCTTACTGTCCTCTCCAAATTCCTAAATCTATCCCTGCATTTAGGGCTATGATCCTGAAAAACAGGATCCACTGCTTGCATCCGAAGAAGTGGGTATTGACCCACGAAAGCTTATGCTTCAATACCTCTGTTAGTCTATAAGGTGCCACAGGACCCTTTGTCGCTTCTGAAAAACAGGGTAACCCTATTTCTTAAACCTAATGGGAAATGTAATGCATAACAGGGAAAAGAAAAATGGTTGAGACTAGGAGTTTGTTCTGAAAATCTGTTGTGTATTCCCGAGATTATCTTCAAATGTTTGTCTGATTCTGACTGATTTGCAGCTAGGGAATGTTCATCTAGCACTTCCTGGACTGATCACACACTTAGGCCTTGACCCTGCAAAAACTTATGCACTGTGAGTAGTTCTATAATTTTTGTAGTGTTAGAGTCTGTTAATGAGCTTCAGGGGTGAGAAGAACTTTGGTCAGAACAAGTTGCTGAATTTAGACTGGAGTAAATAAAAACATCCCTAAATCTGGAAACCTAGTTCTTCAAAAAGTTGGTGGAAAGAGGGACCCAATGCAAGGGGAAGACATTGGCCAGTTTCCCTGTCCTTGTCACAGGGCTAGCCGTACCTCTTCACCCTTTCAGGTCTCTCTGGGTATGGCTACACTGCAGTTAAAAACCCATGCCAGTGGGCTCGGACAAAGGAGTCATTTAATTGCAGTATAGATATTTGGGCTCAGGCTGTGGCCTGGTGGGAGAGTCCCAGGGCTTGGGCTTGAGCCCAAATATCTATACTGCAATTAAACAGCCCCTTAGCCGGAGCCCTGCAAGCCCTAGTCAGCTGGCACCGTACTGTTAATGTATCAACTTTGCACCTCATCCAAAACCCATTGAATTACATAAAGAGACAGAACCCTTTGTAGTCTGTGGAAGTATCAGGCCTTTAATGAAGAGGTGAATATGTGGGGAAACCTTGAGAAGAATTAGATTTGAAGAGCAGCAAGAAGGGGAAAAATGCATTCCAAATGTGCTGTGGACTTTAATGGATCGCCTTCCAAGTACCTATCATTAGTACAGCAATTGTCGGCATGCAGTGTGCTCTGAAGATGAATCTGCAGTGCATTGTTTGACATAGTTATTTGGTTTTGTGATTGCAAGTGAGCAAGGGTGGTAAGTGGGGGAAATAATTTTGGCTTTGCCCAGACTGACCTAAAAATTAGATCACTAACACTTCTCCACTCTCCCCCCCCCGCCCCGCGCCCATTGAGCCTTACTTTTTGAGATATAAATTAAAGGACCACAAACTTTTTTTTAATGAGAACATGCTATCTGGGAAGTGGGAACAGTTTTTGTGTTTGGAAGTATGCTTTCAATTCTTCCCTTGAAACTTGGCTCAAACTATGATACTAATACATTTTTCCCTGTCAAACCTTTCACTGATTTTTGGAGTTAGTACACAGCTTCAAACTGAGCCTGCTTCTAGTATTAATTCATAGTAGGCTTTCCCCCCCTTTCAGATCTAGCTTATACTTTATTTCAATTCAGAGATGTAAATGCATATGTGGCAGCAGTTGACTTCAGTGCCCTTATAGACACTTTTCTTCCATGAATATGACAAAGTATGCCATACTTATTTGCATTTCCTTAGTGTAATTAAGTTCTATGATATTGGGGACTGTCACTTTCTGGATTGAGCTTCCCAGACAAGAGTTTGGGCAGGATACTGAAACTCTTCCTATTCCCAGCCAGTTGGAACTGGACACAGAATAAAGAGATATCTTGCAAGTGTTTAAACAGTGAGTAATCACCGAACGCTGCATGGGACCAGGAGAAAAAAGAAATTAAGAAAATACATTTGACAAATGTGCAGTAGAACAAAATCCACAGTTGGATTTTTGCACGTCAATCTGAATTTAAAAAAAGAAAGGGGTGAGGAGGACCCTTTTCAGGTCTCAGATGAAATGTGAACTGTGACTGCCAGAGCTACTGGTCAAGATGAGAGACTTAATTATGTTCTACGGAGTATTAGAATAGGGTGGCCAGGATGGTATGTTTCCAATGTAAGGGGGATCTCTCAGTCCTAGATGGGATTCTCTTTAAAGGCTTTAGGATACTGAATTCTAAGATGTACAGAAAAAAAAATGTTAACATGTGGGGATTGAAAAATCAGAGAAGGGCCAGAGATGGTTTTATATAGACCTCAAATGAACAACATATGCCAAAAATACAGGCCAAGGCAAACAAGAGTCTGCATTGGTAACACAGGAAAAATGTGGTCCCCTGGAACACAGCAGGCATAGACTTATCTATGTTGGCTGGAAGAAAACCTATGTATTTGTCCTAGACTGTAATTCTCACTTCCCTGCGATAGCCTTACTAAAAGATACAACAACTAAAGGTATGCCTGACATATTGATGACTGACAATGTGCCCAGTTTAGTGGGCGTGCAATAGAAGTTTAATTGCACGCCCACTAAAGTATAATTTTAGACATGTAATCGCTAGTCCTCATTATCCCCAAAGCATGTATTGGTGGAAAACAACGTCAAAATAATAAAGTGCCTATTGGAAAAAGGTTTCAGAGTCATACTCTGACCCATGTTTAAGAATGTTAAATTACAGAATGGCACCAATGAAGCATGGGGTTGTCACTTGCTGATACCTTACTCAACATAAAATTGAGAACAAGAATGCCTTCACTGTTAGAAACTAATGTTGGAGTCACTGGGGACTAGCAGATGTATGAAGAGCTGCATAAGGCAAAACAAAAAATGTCAATATGATTCGGGGTCATGAGAGCTGTCACTGCTTCATGAAAAATGTTGCTGTGAGACTCTGATGGGAAACAATGTCAGGAAACAGCAGTGGCCGGTGAAGACTTTGTAGTTGTGGTCATATGAGGTAGTCACCCGAGACAGACATGCACTATGAAAAAATAGGTGGTGCATTCTCCAAATCCCAGAAAGAAGGGAGAAAAAGTGCTTTGTGTCTGCTGTTTTCCCCAAGAAAGTTTCAGATAAGCAGCTGCCATGACTGTTGGTAAGTGGTTCCTATGGTTAGTTACTCTGACTGTTAAAAATGTACCACTTATTTCCAGTATGAGTTTATCTAGTTTCAACATCTAGCCATTGGATGGTGTTATACCTTTCTCTGCTGGATTGAAGAGATTTATCAAATATTTGTTCCCCATCTAGGTACTGATAGACTAATCAATCACCTCTTAACCTTCTCTTGGTTAATCTAAACAGATCGAGCTCCCTGAGTTCTTTCACTATAAGGCATATTTTAAAATCCTTTAATTGTTCTTGTGGCTCTTCTCTGAGCCCTCTCCAGTTTATCAACAGCCTTCTTGAATTTTGGACACTAAAACTTGACACGGTACTCCAGCAGTGGTCGCACCAGAGCCATATAGGTAAAATAACTTATCTACTCCTACTCAAGATTGCCCTATTTCTTCATCCAAGGATTGCTTAGCTCTTTTGCCCACAGAATTGTACTGGGAGCCCATGACCCCCAAATCATTTGCAGAGTGACTACTTCCCAGGAGAGAGTCCCGCATCCTGTAAGTATGGCCTGCCCACTTTATTCCTATATGCATCTCTTTACATTTAGCGATATTAAAATACATATTGTTCCCCTTGTGCCCAGTTTACCAGGTGATCCAGATTTCTCTGTATCAGTGACCTGTCCTCTTCATTATTTGCCACTCTCCCAATTTTTGGGTCTTCTGTAAACTTGATCAGTGGTGGGTTTGTTTTCTTTCAGGTCATTGATAAAAATGTTAAATAGCATAGGGCCAAGAACCCCTGCGGAACACTACTGGAAACACATCCATTCTATGATTCCCTGATAATGGTTACATTTGGAGACTTATCAGTATTCTAACTTTTAATGCATTTAATCTGAGCCATGTTAATTTTTATATCTTTCTGGATTTTTTAAATCAAAATGTCATGTGATACCACGTAAAATGCTTCTCAGAAGCCTAAGTATATTACATCATCACTATTATTTTTATTAACCAAACTTGCAGTCTCATTAAAAAATCGTTAGTTTGACAGAATCTATTTTCCATATATCTCTGGCATTAATTACCCTCCTTTAATTCTTTATTAATCAAATCCTGTATTAGCCATGCCATTGTCTTGCCCAGGATCAACGTCAGACTGATGGGTCTATAACTACTTGAGTTTATCCTGTTTACTCTTTTTTAAAATATTGGCGCAACATTAGTTTTCTCCCAGTCTCCTGGAACTTGCCTAGTGTTCCAAAATTTGAGAATCAACATTCATGGAGAAACTCTTGGATATAAGTTATCTGCTGATTTTCAAAATGTCTAACTTTAGCAGCTGCTGTTTAACATCCTCCAGAGATACTAGTGGAATGGAAAGTGTGTTGTACACTATGACTATATTATCTGTTTTCCCCCAAATACAGAACAGAAACACTTCTGCCTTTTCTGCATTATTATTGGCAGTTCTACCATTTCCATCTAGTAATGGACCAATACCATAGCTGTAGAGCTGATGTTATAAGGAAGCCTTGCAGGTGCAAATGACAGGACAGGGCACCTCAAAGACTAATAGAACATTGTTAGCAAGCTTAGTCATTACATTGGATACAAGTATTTTTAATTGTTATATTGTTGGTTTTTTAAGTGTTCAGTTTTGGCTTGGAAGGGAAAATGTGGGATTGAGGACTGTGGATTTAAGAGCTGACCTTCCCAGACAGAGTCTGGACAGGGCACTGTGAAGCTCTTGTTAGGCATGGCCAGTTGGAACCAGACACAGAATAAAGAGATCTCTTGCTAGTACTGAGTGATCACTGAATAGCACAAGTTCCGTTAGTGTCCTGACCTTCGTAGGGCAGGCTAACATAGCAGAAAAATGTAGTTTTAAAGGAATGATGCTGCAGTGACTCTGCTTGAAGATTACTTATTTGAGTCCTGTGACTGAAGCACTCTAGTGTGAAATCTTAACACTGGAAATGTTAAGTGTATCCTTGGCGTTAGTATTTTCTACGATTTTTTTGCTTGCAATATACAAGAGAAAGCACTATAAGCATTATTCAGCTTAGTGGGGGAAAATCTTATGAAATTTTAAAATGGTACATTTGGAGACATTAGAGGAGTCTGGAAGCACATTCATCTTTATAAGGGTTATTTGTCCCTGACGGGAAATGGATGATAACGTTCCATCTTTTTAAATCACTCAGAATTGTATGAAGCAGAGGAAAGATGGTGAATGTTTAAGTCCCCGAGTGTTTTATGGAACTTAAATTCCTGAACATCATGACCAAAGACTAACTTTAAATGGGTCAAAACTCAGTATTGTAGAACAGTATCTCGGAGTATGTGGTTAATCTTGTAGTCAACAACTGAAGCTAACAAATGAAGTGCAGTACCTAAAACAAATACACAGGACCTGGGGCATAACTTGCTTCACCAACTAGGATGGGGCATGTTTTCTAGGGAAAGCCAGGAACAGCTTTCTCTCCCGGAAACTTATTGTGAAACGCAACAGACTGCACATAATGTTGTTGGCATAGATATTGCATAAAAGACCATAAGGCAAATATAGGTAGATACTTAGACTGTTAAAAAATATATACCAAAATGTACCTGTTATCCAATGGACTAGAATGGTGGCTCTCCACCTATTTTCCGCATATGTAGCCCAGAATGTGTTATGTGGGTTGCATCCAATACTACCTGTATGGCCCTGAGGATGTGACATAGGCCACAGCTCTGTGCTGATTAGGCTGCAAGCAACCTGCAGGACGCAGGTTGGGAACCACTGGACTAGATGAATCCCTGCTTTTTATCTACTTGGCTGAGTGTCTGTGGCAATTGAATAGGAAAACAAGCATTTCTGTCTCTATTTTGGAAAAGTATAAAGCTAGCTGAATGAGTTTCAGGTGACTTATACTGATGCAAAAGTGTCTCTATTATTAAATCAAATGTTCTTCTGAACTCTTGTAGTCATGGAAAAGTCCTATAGGCATTAATAGAGATGAAATCAATATGATTATATAGAATTTAAGAGTAATGATATTTCTATAGGACTATCCTATTGAATTCTGTAAATGGGATGTGCTTCCCTTTTTATTGCTATAGGATTGTGAAAAACACAGGTCAGCATTTTTCTTTTGCATTGTATAGGACTTTTTCCATAAGGGATCAGTGTGAATGGAGGATGCCTAAAAGGTGTTTGGTTGAACTAATGCATTACAAAAAATTGTTTGAAAATACAGGGTGCATTGGATGAGACTGAATACTCTAAAACGGTAGGACCACAGTGCTGGTAGCCATCTTCCCAGGTTCTGACACTCCTGTGGGGGCCCCCAAATTGGCCCCTGGGCATGGGCCCCACAAGCCTGTCCTTTAATCCGCCACTGCTCCTGGCACGTTCAGCTTCTATCCTGATCAGATTTAACTTTGCAAGGATGGGTGGGGAGGTAGCTGTAAACTTCCTCAAGGTAACCTCCTGTTGAGAAGACTGTCTGGGAAGCTGGTTCTTGTGTCTTAGGCAGCACACTCACCTTGCAATGGAGCGCACCCACTAAAGACGGAACTCCTCCTATCATAGATAGGGAGAGGCAGGCAGAAAGCACACACAGTTCACAGCATGTTGGTGCTCTGGATGTAGGCAGGTTGGTGCTGATTATTCATGCAGCAGTAGCACTTGGAAGCCCTCCGTCAGATCAGAGGCTCATTGTCGGTAGTGCTTAGTACATAATAAAATACTGCACCTGCCCCAAGGCACTGTCTTTAACCAAGGGCTTGTCTACACACGGAGCACTGCTGTGGCGCAGCTGCACTGCTTAGTGAAGATGCTGTCTATGCCAACAGGAGAGCTTCTCCCATTGGCGTAAGTACTCCACCCCACCGAGAGGCAATAGCTATTTCAACGGGAGAAGCCCTCCCATCAACGCAGCGCTGTCTATACGGCGAGTTAAGTTTGGTCTACACTACAGACTTATGTCGGAGTAACTATGATGCTCAGGGGTGTGGGAAATCCTGACCTAAGATTGAGATACAACAGGCTGGGGAACTAACAACTGCAGGCTGGTGGCGAGAGAGGTGGTGTCACAGTAACACAAGCCTGTTTTTGCATAGTCCAACTGTGTGCATGAGATCTAGATATGGAGGATACTGTGGTTTTGTTTAATTTCTAAGTGTAAGCAGAGTCAGGATGAGCTCTACCCTGACATCTGGTGGTGAATTTGTGGAAAGGGACTTCAGGGGCTGATCTTGTTTCAGGGCTGATCTTGTTTGCATGGACACACCCACCCTGCCTAGCATGATAGGCCGCTTGCCCAAATGGTCACGGCTGCTGTAGGAGCCACAGTTTTTCTGTTATGGGGGCAGGAAGAATAAACTGTTGTTATCCTGATTGGGTGAATCAAGGACAGTGGCCTCTTGTTATGATGGAGGGACTCGCCATCAACTAAGCAGCACTTGCTAGGCAAGGGACATGGGTTCCAAAACCTAGTGAATTGAGAGAGGCTGGGGATAGGTATTAGTACTTGGTGGTGTGGGCCCCTTGTGAGGGTCTGAGACACTAATTGCACCTCCTCCTTTCTCCACTGTGGAATATCAGAGCTAATGTTGAGTTCATGGGGAGTTTGGTTTCAGGCTGCTGAGTTGAAGTCACTCTGGACTAAGGGTGCAAATGAGCACTAAGGCTCCCCTTACTACAAGCTGAAATCACGAAAGAGCTAAAAGTATTATGAGCTGAAATCACTGAGCACTGTGTTGAGTAGTGGGGGAGCCTGAAGATATATTGCTGAGTGGCTGGCGGAGCAGTTGGCGGGACAGCTGGTGGAGCGGAGTGGCTGGCGGAGAGGAGCAGTTTGTGGGGACAGTCGGAGCGGCTTGCAGGTTGGCTGGTGGAGCAGCCGGCGGAGCGGAGCAGTTCGTGGGGACCGTCAGAGTGGCTTGCGGGACTGCTGGTGGAGCGGAGCGGCCGGCGGAGCGGAGCAGTTCGTGGGGACAGTCGGAGCGGCTTGCAGGACGGCTGGTGGAGCGGAGCTGCTGGCAGTGCAGACGCAGTTTGCGGGGCAGCTGTAGCGGCCCATGGGACAGCTGGCGGAGCAGAGTGAAGCCCCACGGAGGGGTGAGGCCGTCAGCTTCGAGCCACGTAAGGTGCCCCTTACCTCTCCTCTCCCCATTCCTGCCCAGACTGGGGAGGGTGTAGCATTCTGCAGATGAACTTTTGAACTCTGGGACTGGAATTTGGGTGATTTTTGGGTTGCTGGACTCAAGAACCAAAGGGACAGGACATGGCCCAATTGGCTGGGGTGGGTCTTTGCTCACAGTTTGGTTTATGAATCCTAGTTGCGGTGTTTTCCCAATTTAATGCTGGTGTCGTTTACCTGCTGTTGTTAAAGATTTTCTGTTACACCGAGGCTCTGTGCTTGCGAGGGGGGAAGCATTGCCTCTTTGAGGCGCCCAGGGGTATGTGTAAGATTTTCCCAGGTTACTGGGTGGGGGCTCGAGCTGGTTTTGCATTGCATTGTTGAGAAGGGAACCCCTATGTACTGAACCCGGCCCTTGCTGCTGTCAACTCGTCCTGGCAGAAGGGTTACATAAGTACTCACCACTTTCTAGATAGCTATATAACTTTTCTGCTGTAAAACTTTTTGGTCGTGTTTTGAGCTGCTGTGGTGGTTGCATTTTGAGTAAAAACAACCAGGAGTCCGGTGGCCCTTAAAGACTAACAGATTTATTTGGGCATAAGCTTTTGTGGGTAAACCCCCCACTTTTTTAGTCCATGCATCTGAAGAACTGGGTTTTTTACCCACGAAAGCTTATGCCCAAATAAATGATAGTCTTTAAGGTGCCACCGGACTCGTTGTTTTTGTGGATACAGACTAACATGGCTAACCCTCTGATATTTTAAGTAAGTGTGCTACGGAATCAGCATCTGGTCTTCAGAAACATGCAGCTTGGAAAGCTTCAGACTTTTGAGCTCATTATGAAGTGACTTTTAAGTGATTTTCCAAGTTGGCACCTGGTATATCAGACACTTTATCCAGTAATGTTGCGCAAAAGGTTGTGACCATCCATCTTGTACAGTAACTTCAATAATAACGTGAGTCACAACTGCATGTCTGACACACCCCAATCTTTGGTGCTTTCTTTACCACTCTCATTTCCCTTGTTACCTTGCCAGCATCTGTAAAACTGGCTTGGAGGCAGGCTGCTGCTCTAGGCCAGCTCAGCTGCTTTATGCTTCTATTTCCTTCATACTTTTATGTATAAGTATTCATTTCTGAAGAATGCCAGATAAAATTTATTGCAAACTTTTCATAAGATCCACATGTGAGGCTGCTTGTATAAATATATAAGCATAAATCAATATGCTGTCTAATCAATATGCTGATGGAATACTTGCAATGCTTCATTGAAAGGGACAATGAGATGCCATTAAAACTAGATGGGATAGAGTTAGTCTGTGCAACAATTTAAATATCTTGGTTCAGTGTTGAGCCATGATGGGAATGTGAACGTGGCTGTTAGGAGTGACATGAAGAGCGCTTGGTATAAATGGAGGGAGTTGACAGGAATTCGCTGCTCTAAGAATATGATAAGCCAATTAAAAAACGTAGTGTATAAGATCATGATTAGGCCAGCCATGACTTATGGGTTGGAATGCTGGCCAATGAGGAAGAGAGAAGAACTACTACTTCACACTGTTGACATGAAGAATGCTTAGGTGGAAGCTGGGTAAGACCAAAAGCCGATAGGCTATACAATGAAACAATACAAGCAATAATGCAGGTAGCTCCCATCATGGAAAAGCTGAGGGAGTATTGACTGTCTCACATGGCCATGCCATCTCAATGAGATGTGCAGTATGTTGGCCAGAGAGTACAAGAGCTAGTAGCCATGGGACAAAGACCACAAGGAAGACCTAGAAAAACATGGTTCAAGATGCTGAAGGAGGACATGAAGGTGGTGTCAGCTTGGAAGATGCACTTGACAAGAATGCTTGGAGACTAAGAACAAGAGCTGCTGACCCCCGATTGTGAGAACAATAATAAGAAGAATATGCTATCTAAGAATATTCCCACTTTCTGGCATACTGGCCACTTAAGCACCAAATTTTCTTCATGAATTGGAAATATATTCAACAGCCTGTCTGCCTTTATAATAAAATCCTCTATTTCTCAGTGTGTGGCCTCATAAAATGTTTCTGTGAGACTATGCCCCTCGCTCAAGAGATTTGGACCAGCTGTTAGGCAGACCAGATGAGCAGTTCTGCTCAGCTGCAGTCTAATTAAAGTTATGCACTTATTGAATTTTTTGCATTTCAAACCCTGAATGGATAATGTTCCACTCTACTCCAGTACAGCATGAAATATTGATACAGAATATGTTTCAACTATTTGGAATCATTCTTCCATCTCTGTGGAAGAATTAAAATGCTGTTAAATAATACTAATATACTTCACAAAACAAAGTGGAAAATTTGTTTAATCACAATTAAAATATGAAATGTAAAACTTCATGCAAAAATAATTATTGTAGTGTGGATTATTAAAGTAGTGTCCTATCCTGGCTGTCGAGCAAAGAATAAATTGATAGTTCTTGCATAACCTCTGTTCTTCATCCATGTAGGATTAGATGTCAGTTAAGTGTTTTAAATGCTAGAGTCAGTATTTATTTATAAACCAGTTTGAAGCTTTTCTATTTGTCACTTTGTATTTTCTCTGACTTCTGGGGCATTTCAGAAATATTTTCACATGTTATCACAAGCCTGATAACTGAAAATGATATCTTTTTTGGAAATGTTCTCAAATATTTTAGGATTTGTTTTTAAAACAGATCATAGTTGTATGAATCAAGTTGGTGGGACCTGTTATTGTTCAAAAGAAGTGAATTAATTAACTTCTAAGATCTAGCTAATTAACCCTGTGTGTGTGCTACTTTGCTGAATTATTTGTATTGCTTTCATTTTGATTGGTGCTGATGACAGGTATAATTTTCCTGATTTGCCCAAGATACCTAGGCATCTTTTTTAAAAAATTCCCAGCATGCCTAGTGCTTTACAAACTTTGAGGTGGACAAGCTCCCTGCTTCCATAGCCTTGCAGTCTTTTATTATTTTTAATAACACACACATGTATGCTGTGGGCACTTCAAAACACTGAGAGGGAAACAGCTCCTGCTTTAAAAGAGCATACAATCTCACTTGACTGTGAGATAAATTCTGAAGTTCTTCATCAGGAAAAACTCCCATTAAAGTCAATAGGAGTTGCACTTGATGAAGGGAATTTAGCCATAAGGATTTTTTTAAAGTGAAATATCCTGAATTCAACCTTAATGTTTTTATCTCTCATGTAGCTATGTTCACTTCAGTGGAATTGCCCCAGGGATGAGTTTGGCATATAGTATCAATCAGCTACAAATCTTATGTTAATAAGATACACATTAAGAACATCTGGAACTTTAAACTTGGTTATAGTTCACTATGGTGGTAGTTTAGAAGCATATTTTATTTATCTCATCATCATTTAAAATTAGACACAAGGAAGACACATGGGTAAAGAGTGTGTGTGTGTGTGTGTGTGTGTGTGTTTGAAGGTGTACTTGGTTGCTCTTACATAGATTATCAATGTACATAAGCCAAGCAGACCATACTTTTTTAATGTTACCATAAATCAGATGCAATCTCCCTTACATTTAGTCTACTATGTGTGGAGAAGTATTATGGAGAAATTACCTTCTTTTATGAAGCCTAGAGTTTAGTGTAAATGGGTTATAACTCCTTTTTTGTCTTGGACTTGAAGATGGAATGAGCCTTCATATAATTTTGGACCTGCTGCTATTAAAATAGATCAGTTTGTGTTTGTTTATATATTCGTAGTATTGTATTTTTCGCTGTTTCTTAGCTGTTTGTGGCTGTGATTTAGTATGCCTTGCTAGTGCTCCTCCACCTCCAGCACAGATCTAATTGAAAATGAAACCTTTTATCTTCAGTGAGTGAGATCAGGCACTCTTAAATGTATTAAAAGTGAAGGCGATGGAGACCAAAACAGATTGCATGCCTTCTCCAAGAAACAGCTGGAGACACAACTCCTACTGGTATGCTGTTTAATGTTCAGTGCCCTCTCACAAAGGGTAAAGAGAAACATGAGACTTAGCATACGCTTCTTCATGATAGCCATACCTTGGTGTGCACTATTCCCACAGCGGGTGGGCCGGAGGCAATTAATTAATCTGCCCTTTTTCCACATTGGGGACAGAAATATATGGGGACAGCATGTTTCATTTTTGAGCTGTTTCCTAGAAGCACGCTAACCGTAATGCTTTATGTAAAGAATGTCGTGTTGTATCTTATGCTGTAATAGAGATTTTTCTCTTCATACCAGAAGAGCTAATCACAGGGTTTTTTTAGTCCTCATCAAGTTGAAACTGAGGCTTAAAGATTGTACCATCTGCTTATCTTACCTTGCAAATAACTAGTACCTGTGAATAATGTGGCTGCAATCCACAGTCTATTGCTGATGTATATCTGTAAAACTACTGTAAGAGGCAGCATGGTTAGCAGGTGTGGGACACAGAGCCTGAGTTGTGATCCCAATTTGTTAAAGATTCTGCTATGGCTGTGGGTTGGGTTAGTCCCTGGAACTGTAGTTTTCAAAGGACCTTGCAGATCCAAATGAGCCCTATGGGTGCCTGTGACATTTTGTGGATTACCCAGACCAGTATGGGGTTCTGTCAGCCCTTTCCCTGTAACCTTGGGGTGCCTTGGTGCCTATGGTTCAAATACCTGACAGTGCACAAGCATAAGGTCTTGCCCTTGCTCTCACCCTACGGTACAAAGTGGTAATGACATCATTTTTCTCATCGCGCGCAGCCGGGGAGATGGGAGAGGGAGGGGGGCGCAAGGTGGAAGTGTCGTCTAGGGCGCAAAATATCATTGCACCGGCCCTGCAGTCCTCACACTTTCTACAGCAGAGACCTGCTTGGGGTAAAAATAAACAAAAGCCATTCAATACAAAAACCAGAAAATTCAAAGATGAAATAGTAAGGGAAGCAAACATCTACAGCAGTGATTCTCAAAGCCGGTCCGCTGCTTGTTCAGGGAAAGCCTCGGGCGGGCCGGGCAGGTTTGTGTACCTGCTGCGTCCGCAGGTTCGGCCGATCGCGGCTCCCACTGGCCGTGGTTCGCCGCTCCAGGCCAATGGGGGCTGCAGGAAGCGGCACAGGCCAAGGGGTGTGCTGGCTCCCCTTCCTGCAGTCCCCATTGGCCTGGAGCGGCGAACCGCGGCCAGTGGGAGCCGCGATCGGCCGAACCTGCGGATGCGGCAGGTACACAAACCGGCCCGCCCGGGGCTTTCCCTGAACGAGCGGCGGACCGGCTTTGAGAACCACTGATCTACAGGTTACACAGAAAATAAACAAAGACTCAACCTTTAGGTTTTATATTTCATAAACTCCCTTTTCTAATACAAGTTACCTATTGGCTTTGAACAATTTCCTCATGTGCCCCCTAGCTCCTGGGAGGATCCAGGATTTTATGCACAGCTTTCTACCTGCAGGCTCTTTCTCAGTTTGTCCAAGGAGTTCATTTCAAACCTTGTCCATTTTAAAAGGGCTTGCTGTTATTTTTCTTCTTCAGTCACGACAGATATTCAAGGTGGGGAAAAGGCCCTCGTTTCTTAGTTTTCAAAGACTGGAATTTTCTTTTCCGTTTCAAGCTGTTCCCATTTGCTTTGATGGTTCCTCATTGATTTTTCCTGGGTGGGACAATGGCTTCATTACTTGAAGGCACTATTGTCTGATTGGGGTGGTAGCCCCCTCCCTGCTTGATTGCTTCACCGCCAGGTTGTGAGATGCTGTTGATATATCCACATGTAACCCTTCTGTCAGGTGGAGCCAGCAGCAACAAGAGCCGGGTTCAGTATATGGGGGTTCCTTTTCACCAATACAACACTCAGCTGGCTCGAGCTCCCACCTAGTGACCAGGGACAATTACCCACCACCCCCTGGGCACTTCTAGGAGGCAATACTTCCCCTCTCATAAGTAAAGAGTCTGAGTGTAGCAAAACCTTTTTTTATAAAAGGAGGGAAGTAACTCAGCATTAATTTGGGAAAACACTAGGGTTCATAAACATAAACGACGAGTAAAAGACCCACCCCTGAGTAAGTTGGGCTGTGGCCTTTTCCCCTCAGGGTCTTAAGTCCAGCAACCCAAAAAGTCCCTTTAACGTGCTCATCCCTTCTCTGCACTCCACTCAGAGTTGTTGTCGTTGGCCAGTGCAGCCCCAGAATTCACCTCCCGCCTTGGGTAGAAGGAGGGGGTGGGTAAGGAGGCATCTTACATTCTCCACTGCTCAGGTACTCACTCGATGCCCCAACAGCCAATTGCCACGCCTCTCTGGGCTCTGCTCTGGCCCTCTCCACCAGCCTCCCAGCTGGCTACTCACCAAGATGTCTTCAAGGCCCCCCACTTAACTCAGCTCTCAGTGATTTCAGCTGTTAGTGGGGCAGTCTTTTGCAAAAGAGACACTGTCCTAAAGTAGGTCTAATACTTAGACCTGGGTATCAGTGATTTCAGCTCTTCAGCATGTACCAAGACTCTCAATTGAGTCTAAATTAGCTCTTTTATTATACTGTGGAGAGAGGTGGGCTCAAATGGTGTCTAGGACCCTTAAACGGGGCCCACATCACCAGATAAAAGTACCTGTCCCCACCCTCTCTCAACTTATTGAGCTTTGGAACCCATGTCCCCTGCCTAGCAAGTGCCATTCAGTTGAGGGTGAGTCCCTCCATCAGGGTATGCCAGGTACAGTTCTGCTGCCCTCAGTTCACACAACACAGATAACAACCCTTTATTACTCCTGCCCCAATAACAAGGAGACTGGGGGATCCAACACCAGCCACAAGTGATCTTTTGGGCAAGCAATCTGGCAGAGTGGGTGTGTCCATGCAAATGAGATCAGCACCTGAAGTCCTTTTCCACAGCTCAACACTAGATGTCAGGGGAGAGTTCATTCAGACTCTGCTTACATACATATACATGCATTAATAACCATAACTTTTAGACAGCTCATAATGAGTATTCAGTTCTGTACTTTACAAGCTTTCATAAAAGATCTTACTCAATACTCTTAGAGTAGAGTAACATAGTATGCAATCGGTTGGTTGAACTGCTTATTTTTTTGGATTTAAACCTTCTGTTCCCCCTTTGGGTGTCTGGACCGCCATTATCTCGGGGCCCAAAAGGGGATTTTTAAAAGTGAAGCATGAGCATTCACAAGTTGTCAGTGTTTCAAGAGGCAGGTTTGGGTTATTGGTTGAGTACCTAGACAGTATTTGCAGAAGCAATCAGGAGCACGCAAAAGCTGCTCCAGGCTCTTGAAACAGTGAATTCAAAAGCACAAATAAGCTGGAGGTACAAGTGAAGGGGTTGAAGCAATATCCAGGCAGTAAGTCTCCTGCAGCCTTAGTGGTGAAAACAATGCAGCCTGTTCAGTACTGTGGGAAGAGTTGGGGAAATATGGGATATTGTTAGGTGGCCAGAATGTTATGGGCAGTGGCCCTTCAGGGTCACACTATTATGTTTGTACAGAGGGCGAATCAGCTGCTCTTGCCCCTTTCTGTTACCATGCTGTCTCCTGTCTCCAAAATCTGCTTCCTGATTGCAGGGAGAACTCCCTCTTGGAAGCGAATATACTCATTGATATAGGGGGTGTTTCCAATCCCCAGTGAAATTCTTACCTTTTCCTAGTCTACCATCTCCCAAGGGAGACAATCTCTTCTAGGGCTACTTCCTGTGCTTGGTGGTTGAGTAATCTGCTTTGTCCAATAAGGTGGAACAAATCATTCCCTTTGTTGGGTCTGTTTCACAGGATAGTGTGGAGAGGCTAGTGCTCCAAAGAGCACAGGAGAAATCTGTCCATGCTGTTTGGGAAGCCCTTGCTCAGCCATGCAAGAATGGGTGAGAGGCACCTTATGCACCCACCTGACCATGTATGCCCATGCAATTGCTGCACACAATCTGTCCCTTTTAAGATTTAACTCCTAACTAATACAGCAAATCCATTCATATGTCTGTTTAACTCTGAATCCAGCAGAATGAACCAGGGCTCCTTTGTTTCATGTTGCCTGCCACTAAGACAAAAGATGAGAGATGGTGGCTTTTCTCACAGCTGATATGTGTGGGTGGCATCTGCAAAGGTGATACATGTCCTTGATCTGAGTTTTCACCTTCAAACACCATTGAAAGACTAGAACACCCACCTAGTCTTGAAGGCCACCATATTTGCTAATTTTCATATTATGAAACTAACACTTTATTTTTGATCACGGCTGCAATCAAACCCACTGTTCTTGGGCTTTCAGCATTGATCACAGCAGAGCAGTATTGTCAGCTCCATGTGCTCAAAATCATGAGTCAGACCCCAACAAATCAGGAATTGACTTAAAACTTGTGTGACTTTAAAAAACCGAAACAGGAATAAGTTAAGTTTTCTTTTTATTTGCTGTCTGGCTTCTGAGGCTTTAGGTGACACAAGTCATGTTTTCAAGCTTTTCCCATCAGCTTTGAGGGCTAGAAGCATTTTTTTAAATATGAAAGCTGCGATTTTTGTGCCATCTCTTGATTTTGACAGCTGGGGTTTTCTGAGTAACATGAGGTTCCATGAGACTAGTGATAAAATCGCAGAGTTTGCAACACTGGAAGAGCCTCTATGCGGGCACTGAGGGACTGTCAGATTAGCAATTCATTGTCTCAGATGTTGGGAAATTTTTGCTCTTATCTCTGCCCAGTCCGATTTGGTGAAATAAGAGAATTTTTCTATTAACCAACGGATAATTTTGTCTGTCACATTAGGTGGTAGAGCACCTGGCCCTTGCCTTCCCTTAAATTTGCAGTTCTTATTGGCCCACAATGGCATTGACAATCATTCTTTTTAAATGGTTCTGAAGGCAAACCTTGCAGGTGATTATTCTTGTATGCTGTATAGGTATTTCCATTTCACCTCGGAACCATTTAGGACTGTGGTTTTGTCATATTACTTTCTGCCTGATTCTCTGAAACTGAAGCAAGGAGACAACACCTTTACGTTCAACCCACTGCAGAAAAAAAGAGTTCCTTTCCACCTATTTCCCAAGACCCATACAGATTAAGGGGCTAACATGTTACCATGCTTTGTGGAGCTGTTTATCCTAGCACACTGCTGTGTGGAGGGCAAAAGAGAGATCATGGCAAGCCAAGTGTTTTTAATTCAAAATGTGTCCAGCCAGGGTCAAACTGTCCCTTATCTGTTTTGCATTCTGCTTCAGCAACAGCTACACATGGAAAGTGAAAAGTTACTATGATATTGCCGTGGTAGTGGTGGTGAAACAGGGACCAATTACCTGCTTTTATGATACTCTTCCCTCCTTTCTTAGGGGCTTTTCCATCAGTTTCGAGGGTAGTGAGGTCATTCCACTGTTTTCATCTTAGCACACAAATGCCACATGAAAGGAATGTTGAAGTGTCTGGAGTGACAATAGTTGATTTGGCAAAGGAATGAAGGTGGATTGCTCAGCTGTGAAATTTAGAAATAAAAAGTAAACTATTGCCTGGAAATAACATCATAGAGCAGAGAGTATTTTAAAAATCCATAGGCTTGGAGCCCAGCTGAAGGCTGATGTCCCATACAATTGAGACTGCCAGTGAGCATTAGAGTTGGTCACATGTTCTGATTTTATCATGAAGAAAGCTTGATAAATAACTTGACAATTTCAGCCACCAAAAAAATCTTGGGGTTCTTTGACCAGCGATGGTTCTGTTCAATTGACTTTCTTCCCATGGATGACGGAGCAAAGTTGTATGCAGTGCAGTTGTAGCTTGGTTAGGAAGGGTTCAAATGAGGAGAGGAAGATGGCTTGGTAAAGAGCTACAAACTGATTTTTATGGCAATTACGCTGGCCCCTATTCCACCATGTAATGGTGCAAGACTCATCACCGTGGCTCCTCCTGCTGGCCGTTCTGGAATTAGCCCAAGTCCTTCCGCAGGGCGGCCTCCTCCAGTGGTGTCTCACTTGCCGCTACTCCCACTTTACTGTCTCCACCACTCTGTGACGCGCCTCGCTCCCCGGACCACAGCGTCCTCTTCTGGGCAAAGCCCTCTGGCTGTGCACCGCTCCGCTGTCTCCCTGCTTTCAGGAGAACTGGCAGTTGATAGTCCAGCCATTTGCCTCAGTGGCTTGCTGCAGTCACCAGTCTAGTCCGTTTCTCCAGGGGCAAACTGCAGTCTGTGTTGGCCACTTCCCTCAGAGCAAGTGGGGGCAGCCCTAGCACCTTATCTGCCCTTACTCCAGGGCCTCAGTCTGGCAGCGCCTTCTGCTGACAGGGGTGGCCAACTTGAGCCTGAGAAGGAGCCAGAATTTACCAATGCTTAGCACTGCTCTAGCCATGGTGCTCCTAGGCAGCCAGTCCTTCTTCCTAGCAGGCCAGGGAGAGACTCTCTGCTCTGTTCAGGAGCCCCTTATATATGGCCCCTGTTGGCCCTGATTGGCTGCTTCAACAAGCCACCTCCTAATTGGCTCGCTTAGTGAGCCCTCCTCTAATTGGAGGGTTCTGCGCAGGCTCCCTGCTTTAACCCTTTTCCCTTGTGTGGGGCAGCCACCCCACCCCACACTGATTTGATCAGAGTCTCTACAATTACCTTCATTTTCTGACAGTAGCACCATGGACAAAGGCTCGGGCTAGTTGCCGGTATACAGTCCTGTCTCCTCCCCCCCCCCCCCCCCGGGTATATAGGCAGGTGGCTAGCCCAAGCGGTCATCTGTGCTGTCATGGCCACACCTCTATTTTTAGGCACTACCCTGAGCAGAGGTAACACATGTGAGGAACCCATACTGGATATTACACCTCCCAGCTGCTGTGTAGACATGCCATCTATGCCCCAGTTCCCCATCTGTGTAAAAGGGAAATAGCACTGCCTTAACTCACAGGGTTGTTGTGAGGATAAATATGTCAAAGATTGTGAGGCATTCTGATATTTCAGTGATGGGGACCATATAAGTCCTAACATAGATACGTAGCTGGTAAGAGTATGAGCCTCCTCTCACTGAAATTAATTGCATTCTGTTAGTTTATACATGGCATTCATCACCATTGTGGCTGAGTACTTTCCAAGAAGTGCCCTAGCAACATATGCGACTAGCAGCTGTCGTGTGTGGTTTATTCTTTCTCCTTGTCTCCTCAAGGATAAAGTGTGTGGGGTTTTATTATATTTTTTTTTTATTTCACCACACAAATACAAGTCTGATGTTAACAATATACTTCTTACTTTCATTTGTCGCAAGAATGCGAGCAGCTTAATGGTAAAATTAGGGTTCTTCAGTGCCACTTGAATTTTGTTCTGTTTACTTTAACTGCTGAAAGAAACTTTTAACAAGTTTCTCTATCAGAAATTTTAAGTTATTTGGGTACTTTTGACAAATTTACGCTGAACCATAGGCAAAGGTAAGAGCAAAACTGGCATTGCTAAAGTTTTTTGTTTTTTTTTAAGGTTGCTGAAGTTTGCAATGTTAATTGTGTGGCTCACTAGAGTTTCCCAAGCACCAGCAGAAATTAGAGTGGAAAATCAATTTCTAAAATCAAAATTAAGTACCATAGTTAAGTCTGTCTCCACTCCAAGGCTTAACAAAATAAAAGAGGAAAGGAGAGAGAACTGGCTAAGTTTAAAACTTTCCTTGTTCTCTTACATTATGCTGCATAGTACCAGAACACCAAATTGCAAGCATTAGCTGCCCATAATTTAAGGGTTACATTAGTGCCAGGGATGACCCTTTGTTATAGTTGAGTTTCAGCAGGGAGAATTTCTAGAGCAAAGTGACTCGGCACAAGAGAAGGGCTATAGGAGTTAGAGCCAAGAAAAAGAAAGGAAGAAAATGGGCCACTGCCTTCCTCAGCATCCATCATTTCATCTTTATTCCTTTTCAGTTTCTTGCTCCAACCTTCCTTTCATCTGTTTTTCCGTCTCATCCTGTGATGGAGTCACATGCCCAATGCTCTGGAACTGCTCTGTATGAAGCCAGCCGGGACTCTGGGGTAGCGTGGCTGTCCAGGGCAAAAAGCCTCCTCAGCTATGGCCTTCCTGGCTCTGACCTTGGAGCATTCAGCACCACTGTTCTCACCATGTACTTCCTGCAATGGGTTCACCTGGATGGGACCTTGGGGAAGCCAGAGGGGCCCTGCAGTCAGCAGTGATTCTCAGTCAGTGTCTAAAACAGAAGGGTTTATTAGTTGACAGGAAGACCGTGTAGAATAGAATTTGTTAACACAGAAATCAGGAATTTCCAGCAAAGCCTATCGTGAGGGGATCCAGGGTGTGGAGCCCCTGGACTCCCTCTTCCGGGTCCCAAACAGGAGACTGAACTGGACCTCGCTGCTTGTCCTCTGACATGCCCATTGCTCCTTCTCCCGGTCTTTGTCTTTCTTCCTGGGCAAAGTGTCACCTGGTCACAGCCCCATCCTGGTTCTCAGGTTACGAAGGGCACTGTTGCTTACATGCAGGCAGCTGGGCAGCCTCCCCTGCCCCCGAGGGCCTCTGCAAAAGTGACACACCATTATTCCCACCACCTAGGCTTTGGTGCAATACGCAGGGAGACTGAGGTATACACAGTATTCATGCAAAACAGTAAGACTCACATACAACATAACAAGGGAAAACCCCCACTTCGTCACCCCTCTTCTTTCATTTTTGTTAGCGCAAGTAACTGTAAATCAGAACTCCTGGGCTCTATTCCTGACTCTGCCACTGACTTGCTACATCACCTGTCATGAATCATATAACCTGTAAACAATTTCATTTCCCCCATCTATAAAATACCAATCTGACAGTGATAACGTTTAATTTGTTCATGAAACTATTGAGCTCCTCTAGTGAAAGACTTTACAGATGTGCAAAGTATCCTTATTAATCATTGTTCTATCTTCCTGATCATGAGGAATTTAGAATCTTTGTAGATAAGGCAGAGTGGGTTTTAGCAGTTGCTGAGGCAGACATAGTCACTTTGGGCATGTCTAGGAAAAAATGCTGTTTATAATAGAAAGGAGGAGGGGTCATCCTGTAATATATAGCAATGAAAGCAGACTCTGAAAATGCTCTCCAGAGCTGCTGTCTACATTGTCCTTTGTGTGAGGTGGGCATCTAGGAGCTAGGCTCTCAAAATAAATGGCACAAGTTGTGGTCCCTAGCTCTTCTAGATGCACTGACTAGTACAGCTTTTCAGAACCCTTCACAACATGATGTTGCTGTATCGGAAGATCGGCTGGAAGAATAGCATTCTCAAGGAGGGCAAACTGATGGTTGAATACGATCAGTCCAATCCATTTCTGAAATCTCCTGATTTGTTCTCTTCCTCTCTTTCTCCCCACACCCTGCTCTGCCTAATGTGAATTTATAAACCCAGGGCTGGGGTTACTATATTAGCCCTAATTCGATCTCCTTTAACTTGTGAATGGGAATTAAAGCTTCATTGGGAGTAGCAGATGCTCAGCATCTGACCAGGCCCTAAATGGCTAACCTTTTCCTAACGGCTGTTTTAATATTATTATAGAAATTGCTTTATTATATGGCTAAACTGTATTTTTAATTATCGACTTCATCTGTGATGTCTATACACTTTTTCTATTGTGTGTGTCTGTTCAAACATGCACACTGGCAGGCGCACAAGAGGCTATTTTCTACACTGTGTGCGCACACACTTACTATAGAGATGACATGCATCTTCACCACAGAGGGGATGACACCACCACTTGTGCATCCCTTAACAAGTGAAGATGAATGCCCTGTCTCAAGCTAAGCTGCACTGCTTTATATGTGCTATTTAAGTACAACGGCACTATTAAAAATGAAAAAAGAGGCTGTCAGTCAAAATGACATACGAAGCATATCAACCAATAGCAAGGCGTTTGAAATAATTGTCTATTTCAATACTTTTGAACATCATGTGCCATTTATTTCAACACTGCAAGTGATGTCATGAGAATAATAGGATTTTATCAGAGGAAGCAATCAACCACTTCATTTTGTTTGTGTTTCTGCAGATTTGTCTACAGACTAACTCTGCTCACATAATCCTGAGAATCCTATTTAATATATGGTACACATGTGAACATTTGATTGAAAGCACCCACTCATTCCCAGCACGAAGCCCGTTGTAAAATTTGCTCTTAACTGATTATCTCGTATTGGCAATTGTAGTCTTACACAATCACATGCATTTGTCTGTCCTTGAACACAGCACTTCACTGATCAACCTATAGTACTTATTCCTCCTGTGAGCAGACCACAGCTGCAAGCTCCAATTTTCTAAAGCAGGACAGCTTGTAACATCTCTGTAAAACAAGGCTTTGTTATAGGTACAGTAAAAAGAAAAAAAACAACAAAAAAACCCCAGTAGGTACAAATCCCATTAAGCCCACTTTTGACTATTTCTGAATGCTTAGTTTATGAAGGAACTGTAATGAAATGGTTTATATTCTGACCAGTTCTTGAGTGTACCTTTTGGGATATATGTGGTTTTGAGTTTTAGAAATACATTTATAATTCTTACGTTTCTTTTACCCTCCCTTGTCTATAACTTTTGGGGTTGGTGGAGGAAATGATCGCTCTACTATGCTGTCTTTTTTTTCTTCATTAAGTGAACAATTTTCTTTTCCTTTCAATGGGGCTGTGCAATTTTGGCTTTTGTTTACTTCATATTTTTGTGAATAACAGATCAGTAATACCACTAATGATGCCAGCAGTAAGGCATGAAAATAAGATTTGTCTTTGAACTTAGATTTCCTCTATTGACTGGCTCTAAGCAGCTGAGCATATAGAAGAATAATACTGTAAATGCTATATAAATAGTGGCTTTCTTTCTGCCTCTATCTCAAAAAAAGATGAAGAAATACATTCACATGGAATAGTACTCAAGCAATTTAAAAGCATACTTTTTCGATGTCTAAAATTTAGGGGGTGAGGTAATGTTCCCGTATGTATGTATATATGCAACTAGGATTATAATTTGCATGAAAATTTCTAGTGTTGGTTAAAAAGGCAGCAGAGTGACATTACTTTTTCTGCCTTCTATTTTTCTGATCCGTGACTACCCCTTTTTAAATATGAGGTCTTCAGTTTTCTGCTGAATCTTCCATGGCATTGTTCTTTTGATGAAGGTTAACAAAATCCTTTCCAGGAGGATTCACCTCACAATGCATACCCTCTGAAGCTGGGTCACTGTCTGTTCCCCATCCCCCCCGTGATGCCAAGTTGCATTGTGTAGCACACCCCAATTATAAGTTGATGTAATCAGGGCTGAATTAATCTTTTGTGTGAGCCCCACCCAGTACCTGGCCTGTGGCCCCGCCCCCACTTGGCCTCTGTCTCCCTAGGCTCTGCCCACTGCTCGCATGGGGGGGAGGGGTGGACAAGAGTGAGAGGGGAGGTGGAAGAGGGGACGGAGAGGAACAAGCAGCAGATGAGGCCTTGGGGGAAGAAGCTGAGTGCGGGCAGGGTCTCGGGGTGGAGCGCGGAGACTCAGGGTCATGGTCTGGGCGATAGGGCCCCTTCTGGGTGTGGGCACCATGCCATTGTAAGCTCAGTACTGGAATCTAATCCGTCTTTTCACCTTGGAGATTCAACTGTCCTTTTTTTACAGTCCCGCGGATGGCGGGGAGAGGAGAATGGTACCATGCGACCGGCAACTCCCTTTCAACAGCCTCACTCCAGATATGCCAGTTCATGCCCCATCTTTCTGATGATCTGGCTTGTAATGTTAGGACTGAAAGGATTAACTAGGTATTAATGAAGTTAGTTAGAATTGGTTGTCAGTAAAAAAAAATAAAAAAATTTCTCAGATTTCACCAGACACTAAAATTTTAGTTAGAATTTTTCAGGTTTTCATTTTAAAAAAAAACAAAACAAAAAAAACTCCCAAGAAACCTGAATTTTTTTGCCCCAAACAGGTTTTTTGTGAAAAATAGTATTAAATCAAAAAATTTCCATTGAAATAATAATACAAAGAACGGTTATATTTATCTCTAGATTTCAAAGCTCTTTACAGAGGAGTCTGTATCACTATTTCCATTTTACAGGTGAGAAAACTGAGACACAGAGAGTTGAAGGGACTTACTCAAGGTCACCCAGCAGGCTAGTGCTCTCTTTTGCATGGAAATTTTTTGACCAGCCATATGCTCAAATCTTGGACACCAGCATGCGGCTGGTGTGGCTGGGCTGTGCAAGGGAGTCTTAAACTGGGGAGGAATCCTTTCCTTGCCAAACTCTTAGGCCCTGTATCCTTAGTAGTTCCATCTCTATGGAAGCTCTTGTACATTAATTCCAAGGAGTGCAGTAGCTACTGGATCCATTTAGCAGTGGGCTTACTAGCCAGTCACTGCTAATTGTGAATTGCCTCAACCCTCATGGCTGGGCAGAAGTGATTTCTGGGTGTGGGCTCCACAAATTTTACCCCTGCATGGTTCGGTTACTTCTTAGCACTTCGATAGCCTTGGGACAGGGAGGGCCAGGGCCAGGATTTGCCCTATGATGCTAATTAATATCAAATGTGAAACCCTTCTGGAAAACCTGAGTTTATGGCTTGAAAACTGCCCTTGCCTGGGAGGAACATCTGGTTGTTACTCTTAAATCTTCAGCCAAAAAGAATATACTTCTTCCTAATGCTTAGCAGAGAATGTAACAGAAAAGCAAATGGAAGGGTTAAAGCCGAGGTACGTGGCAAAAGGAAAGCAGCAGATTGCTGTTTCGTTGTAAAAATAAGCATTCATAAGCATTTTACCGCTCCATGTAAAATAACTAGTGATTAAAGGAAGAGGAGCAAACAAAACTTAGATAAGGCAGAACTTAAAGAGCAAATTTAAGAATGTCAGTTTCTTGTTTCATAATGAATGAGTTTACATAGCGAAGATCCTCAAGTGAGTCTTACATCTCTTAAAGCTACATTTGGTATCAGGAAATGAATTGAATGGATGTGATGTTTTTTAACTTGTCAACTAAAAAACCGGATAAAAATATATACAACTTACAACAGTGTTATCAGTGAATCAATTCACTCATTTCTCTTTCATATTTTAATTGCATTTGGCCATGTAAAACACCCGTTCCTTCATCTAATAGTGAATATGCATTCCTATTCTATCAGCACTTCCGCCCCTTTTGATTTACCTGTGGTACTGTGTATCTTGCATTGAAACTGTTGTCCCTGTCATTGCATACTAGCAAATGAAAAATAATCAAAGAGTTAAATTTCAGAACACAAGAATCAGGAGGTGAGCTGTCTGCTACACTAGTTTACTGCAGCTTCCTTTCATACTGACACACATGTAGTTTGTGGTGACAGTGCTAAAGAACTGCAGACAGGCACTTAGCAGACTGGATGTGAGCTGGATGCAAAGATGCCTCACCCTGGACCTCCTGCTGGCAGTATGTAAATACACCTGCAGACTGGCCATACAGTGTTTTTCAGAAACCACTATGAGAGGATCTGAGAAAGCAACAGCGTAGTAGTGAGACCTTTACCATCATTAGACTTGTATTTGAGCTCTGGTGGAAGTTTATTGTGCTGCATATCCAGACTGAAATCTGAACAATCACTACAATGTTTGCCTCTATTTGGTATGCCAAGAAGCTGGGACGCAGGTTTGTGCATAATGCCAGGAAAGCAAAAATAGAGAAGGTATGTTCTTGGTGGGAATATTAGCCTTGCCTCTCGTGTAAGATGCCTGCTACATACCGTAGTATATCTGATTAGGTTTTTTAATAAACTGAAAATGACCTATCACTATTTATGTGATTTCATGCAAACATTCTTGATTCATGTTATGTGCTTGTCAGTTTGTTTAAATGCTGAAGAGATAATCATTTCCAAAGTCTTTATGGCCCTTTCATTTGAAAAATAAACAGCTGTACATCTGGTATCTTGCGTATTCAGGGAACACTCCAGTAAACTTGTTGCTGTGCTGCATTATTTTTATGACTACAACATTAGGGTTTGAAACAACCATTGTTTTTTGCTGCTTGTATATATTTATCTAATATGGCACTAATCAGAATGTAGTATGTTCAGTGTTAAAATGGTTGGGGATTTTATTTCGTGATACTTGTTGAAATGCAGTATTGAAGCTTGGGGTAGCTATAATAAACATAAATGGCTAAAATCTTATCCATTAGTCATTGGTTTCTAGCATTATTTCTTTACCCTGTTTTTACATCAGTCATAAGATCATTTTTTATAAAATGTGAGACTGTTTAACCAGCTGTTTTCTGTAAGTCTTCATACCAAAGATGCCTCTGTCATCTTTCTCTGAAGAACAAAACTTAAAATGTGTTAGAATTTACAGTTAGGAGCACTGGGAATAAGTCTTCCATTTTGATTTATAGAAGGTATTTATTTATAAGTTCTGTAGTCCATCTTTGTGTTGAATTAACAGAATGATAGACACAATTTTTAAAATGGGACGATTTCACCATAATTGGAACTCTGAGCATTAGGTTGGGGAAAACAGATTGAACTATACAGCTGTAAAGTTGCCTTCATTACTCTCATGTGATGGCTCCCCGGTTTCTTTTGTCTTTGATGTAGCAAAAGGATTCATAAAAAGGTTTCTTTATTATTTCTTTGGCATTTCTTTGTAATATAATCACCGACCCAGCATACACAATTGCTCCTTCATCTGAATTCATTGGTAGCTGAAAACGTTCTTTACCTGAAGCAAGTGATAACCAGAGGTAAACTGTTTTTATGATTCTGGGGGGAGACTGTCCTCTCTTTCCAAGATTCCAGGTGGCGAAAATGCACAGCACCAAAGCTATGACAGATTGTACCTTAAACATCCACACCCTGGAAAATTATCCCAAAATCATATTCATGGGATATGATAATGATATCAATGATAGTGATAATTTGTTACCCATTCTTATGGGAGTGCTCACAAATTCCATTGTCTTAATGTGGGATTTATCATTTTTTTGTTACTCTCACTAAAGCAACCATCTGTGGTACCATATAAACTCCTGTGCTAGTTGTGTTTTGTTTGTAGGAGGGAGCGGGAGGAAAAAACCCAACATGTAAGCCTTGACTACCACCTCCCTTGGGAGCCTCCACCCCCCCACCCCAAAATGAATCATAGAATATTAGGGTTGGAAGGGACCTTAGGAGGTCATCTAGTCTAACCCCCTGCTCAAAGCAGAACCAAACCCCAATTTTTGCCCCAGATCTCTAAATGGCCCCCTCACGGATTGAACTCACAACCCTGGGTTTAGCAGGCCAATGCTCAAACCACCGAGCTATCCCTCCCCCAAATGGTAGCTGAGGGATTAAGTATTCACCGGACAGAGACACATCCAGAAGTTTTAAAGCTGGTCTAGAATGCATTATATAAAACAAGTGTGTGTATGTGTGGCTTTTTTAATTTTATTTTAAGTCTTATTGAACCTCTGTGGAAAAGTACAATTGAATTGAATAGAAAATGGTATTCCTGCTCTAGAATTCTAGAGCATAGTTTAAAAGAATATTAAAAATACAGTAAACATATCACTGCCTATTTACATTTTAAAGTTATTTATAGAATAGCCTTTGCAGAAACCTGTTGGGTTAATCCCTGTTCAGTTCTATAGGACTTTTATCAGGCATTTGTGACCCCCTACTGGGTTCAATGGTATTCATGTTTGAGAGCTGCTGCTGAGAGTTTCGAGGGGAAATGCTTACATGAGCTCTGGTCCAGTACGCTAATAGACCGTTCTCTATTGGAATTTCCTAGGAACCAAAATATACAACCATGTTTATGCTCAGATTTCATTCATCTTTTTTTTGTCTTGATTATTGTCGTGGATAGGATTCATCCTTCAGGCTTCATTCCATACACAGTGCTTCCAGTGACTTAGAACTCCTTTAATAAATCACCATGATGTACCAGTGGCAGGAGGAAATCCATGGCCTAGTATGGCACGTAGGTTTTCCTCTTGAGTGCTAGCGATGATCGGAAACTAATAAACACTGACATCTGCAGTCCAGTAAATTGGTGGCAGGAAAAAATTGATCTGAAAATATGGTTGACAATAAGTAAATGAAAAAAGCATCTAACTGTTTTTGTAAGGTTTATGTTATTGGCGCTGCTCAGCTGAATAGTCACTATAACTGTTAGCTTGTTTTGCCTTGTTCAAATATTTTGACCTGAAAACAGAGCTGATATTTTGCTGTGTGTACGCATGATTTAAATTAGCTATACTTTTAGTAATGGGCAGTTCAATATAATAATCTAAAAACAAAGATTTTAACAGCAAACGTATGCAGAAAAAAAGATAATTGTTTGTAGTTTAAGTCCGGGCACTAAAAACTGGGAGAATTGAGCTCTGTAGCTGTCTCTGCCATAAATTTCAGATGTCAGGCTTAACCTCTCTGAACCTCGGTTTCCCTGTAAGTAAAAAACGTGATAATCCTTGTCTACCTGCACTAGCTTCCCTTAAAAATGTTCCAAATTTCTTTTAGATAAAGAGAGGCATTTTGAAAAATTGTAATACCTAATTGTATTTTTTTAGTCTGTAAACTCCTTTGGACATGGACTGAGTTTTATGTTTGCACAGCACCTAGCACGGTGGAGACCCAATTCTGCTAGGGACTTCTGGACACTACGTTACTACTAGTAGTGCTGCTATGAAGTTGTTATATAATTAAGAGGGAAGACTGCCAATATTGAGAAAAGGTTACTTAAGACAAATGGTCTTGCCTGTGAGACTTGTGTAATTAAAGATGGTAAAGTACTTTGAGGATGTACTGTGTAGACCCTGCTGGTTCGCTTTCAGATAATTGTGTTTGAAAGAGTACTACATAGGGAACTTTTAGTGTATACCAGCAGGTTCTACAGAGACCAATTAATTAATGTGTAATATGTTCGTGCACTTCGGAAATCACACCCTCATAGAGCACCACACCCCCATAGAGCATGTTACCATGCTACCATGCAGACAAGTCCTTTGATTGATAATTTGAATTTTTCTCATTAAACTGCAATCAAGCAAAAATCAAGAGATGTTAACTTCATGTGGTTAAGCTGTAAAAATAAGTATTGCAAATGATTGGAAGTGGTGCAGAAAACTAACTGAGCAATTAATTTGATTTAAGAAGGAAAACTAAAGATCAGCACAGAGTGGAATGGAAGATACTCTGATTGTCATACTATATTTTGTTTTAAAAGAAAATTACTTTGTGTGGGGCCGCTTTATTATAGCAATAATTACAATGAAATTTCTTCAATGAATAGTAAATTTGCCAAAAATGCAACTTTTGGGGCACCAAAACTGTTTGTGTTGACTTAGGTGTACAGTTTTGGCTGAAAAAACTAAACTAAAAAATCCATGAAGACTTAAATGTTGAAACATTTGATTTCAACATTTTCTAAACAAAAAATGGCAACATTTCATTTTGAAATGACAATTCCAAAAGAAAACATTGATTCAAAATAACATTTTAGAAATAAAATATTGATTCAAATTGACATTGCTAATTGAAAATGCCATTTCAAATTGACACAGTCTAAATTTTTGTGGGTTTTTTATTTTGGTGAGGGGAAAAAAAAATCTATTTGTTAGAAACTAACCAAATATTTTTCCGTTTACCCACCAAATCAAAAAATCTGTTATTCTCTTAACTGTATGCATAGAGTGATGAATTTTCACAGAAAGGCAGTAAAGAAAAAAGTATATTTGTTTCAAATGACTTGTACTTGTTTTTCTAATATTGAAGTGCTGTTATTTATTGCCTTTGCAATTCTAAGAATCTCTCTCCTGTAGTTCACAATATGAGCCACCTCATGAGAGTGCTTCATAATATCACAAAGACAGAGCAGAGTTTTCCTTTATAAATGCATATAAAATGCAGCTTGTGTCAGCTTTAGAATTTCTCAAGATAACAGCTACATAATGAGTGGTGGAATTATAAATAAAAATAAAGTATGTACAGATTTTGAACATTATGAATTCCCATTGAAGTAAAAGGTTTTAAGCAGGGCTGTCAAATGATTTTTAAAAAATTACAATTAATCACGAGATTAAAAAAATAGTTGTGGTTAATCACAGTTTTAATCACACTGTTAATGACTGAATACCAATTTAAATTCAGCATGGAAGCATCTCCTCTGGAAAGGTGGTCGAAACATAAAGGGGCATACGAATGTTTAGTATATCTGGCACATAAATACCTTACAATGCCGGCTACAACAGTGCAAATGCGAAGGCCTGTTCTCACTTTCAGGTGATCTTGTAAATAAGAAGCGGGCAGCATTATTTCCCCTAAATGTAAACAAACTTGTTTGTCTTAGTGATTGGTCGAACAAGAAGTAGGACTGAGTGGAATTCTAAACTCTAAAATTTCCCATTGTTTTTGAGTGCGGATTGGTGTGGCGGCAGCAGTGATGTGGGCACTGTACCAATCCGTGGTGGTGAAGTGGGAGCTGAATTCTTGGATGAAGCTCTCAATTTATAGGTCAATCTACGTCCCCATCCTCACCTATGGTCATGAACTTTGGGTAATGACCAAAAAGATGAGATTGCAGGTAGAAGCAATGGACATGAGGTTTCTCCACAGGGTGACTGGGCTTACTCTCTGAGACAGGGTGAGGGACCCAGCAATGCGGGAGAGCCTTGGAGTAGAGCCCTTACTCCTTGGATCAAGAGGAGCTAGCTGAAATGGTTCAGGAACCTGATAAGGATGCCCCCTGGGAAGCTTCTATTGGAACTCTACCAGACACATCCCATGGGGAGGAGGCCCTGAGGCCAACCCAAGACATGCTGAGGGATTATATCTCTTGGTTGGCCTGGGAATGCTGGGGAATCCCCCAGGAGGAGCTGGAACCTGTTGTGGAGGAAAGGGAGGTCTGGTCCTCCCTAGTGTCCATGCTTCCGCCATGACCCTCACCAGGAAAAGCGGCAAAAAGGGGAAAACACATCCAAAATATTTATAATTTTAAATTGGTATTTTATTATTGTTTAACAGTGCAATTAAAACTGTGATTAATCACAACTAATTATTTTTAATCTAGTTAATTTTTTTTTACTTTAATCATTTGAGTTAACTATGATTAACTGACAGCTCTAGTTTTAAGTAAGGCACTTAGAACCTGATCCAAAGCACATCGTGGGCAATGTTGACTTCCATGGGCTTTGGATCAAGAGCTTGGTATTGAAGTATGATAATGTATTTGGTACTGGCTGTACTTTTACTCTTTTGGAGGTTAAGGATTGGCTAGAAAAACAAAACATGTAGGTATTTACAAAAGACAGAAAAAAATATTTCCTTAAAAAAGGCTGACAAAGGTAGAATGTGTATTAATGCAATTCTCTACAAATGCACTAGCAGTCTTTGGAAATGTTTATAGAATACAATCAGTACTGTGATTAAATAGTGATTCATAGATCCCAAGGCCAGAAGGGACCATTGTGATCATGTAATCTGACTTTCTGTATCACACAGGCGATAGAAGTTCCCCAAAATAATTCCTTTTGAAGTAGACCATTTTAGTATGCATTCTTGATTAAAAAATTGCCAATGGTGTCAGCACTACAACATTTGGTAACTGTCCCAGTGGTTAATTATTCACGCTTAAAAATGAATGTCTTAGTTCCATTCTGAATTTGTCTAGCTTCAGCTTCCAGCTATTGGATTGTGTTATACTGGCTCTGCTAGATTGAAGATCCCACTATTCAATATTTGTTCCCTGTGTAGGTACTTGGACTGTAATCAAGTCACCCCCTAGCTTTCTCTTTGTTAAGCTAAATTTATTGATCTCTTTGAACCTATCCCTATAGGGCATCTTTTCTAATCCTTTAATCATTCTTGTGGCTCTGCTATGAACCTTCTCCAATTTATCAACCTCCTTGAATTGTGGGCACCAGAACTGGACACAGTATTCTAGCAGGGGTCACACCAATGCTCTATTTCTGCATCCAAAAATTGTTTTTGGCCAGAGTGTCACTCCCCCAAATCTTCTTTCAGAGTTGCTGCCACCAAGGATGGCCTATATTCTTTGTTCCTGGATGTACATGTTTACATTTAGCTGTATTAAAACACATATTGTTTGCTTGCGCCTAGCTTACCAAGCGATCTGTATTGCTCTGTATCAGTGAAACTGTTTTCATTATTTGCTACTCCCTCCATTTTTGTGTCCTCTGCAAACTTTGTTTTCTTCCAGGTGATTAATAAAATATTAAATAGTGTACAGCCAAGGACTGATCCCATAGGACTCCACTGGAAACATAGCTCAATTCTCCATTTACAATTACATTTTGAGATGTGTCAGCTATCCAGATTTGACTCCATTTAATGTGTGCCATGTTAATTTTAGATCTTACTAGTTTTTTTTAATCAAAATGTCATGTGGTACCAAGTCAAATGCCTTACAGTAGTCGAAGTATATTACATCAGTGCTATTACCTTTATCAACTGATTCTTCATGGCAGAGTATAATATCCTTAATATCTCTCCTGTGTCTTTATTTTTAATGCAACTTGCCTTAACAGTAGGCCAAACTAGGGCAATGATTCTATGAATGTATCTTCCTTTAAACCCTTTTTTATTTACAAGCAGTTCTCCAGCTAGCTAACTTGAGAGAAACGAGAGAGATTCATTCATACCAGTATTTACTCACAACAACAAAAAACAGAAACCATACACACAAGAAATATGGAAAACCATTCAGATTAACAAAATTAATAAAACATCAACTGAGGACATAGGTTCTCTTATCTGTAATTAGTATTATCTCTTCAATATTTAGTTACTTTGCCTGTACATTTTGCTAACCTGGATCTTCCAGTAGTTGCTCAGTCCTCAGTAAAGCGGTTGTAATTTTGTAACTAAACTTTTCTTGTTTAAAAAAAATTCTGATTTGTGAAACACATAATTTGTTATGGTAAAGGATCAGTTTTGATTACATTTTTGTCAAGAAAAGTTTCTTGGGTCCAGGATGGAATTTCTATTCAAAACCAGAGAGAGAGGGAGAGGCCCCCCTCAGGCTAAGGGGGTCCCGCAGGCCGGATGCGGCCCACTGCTTCTTTTCATCCGGCCTATGGCAAGTCTCCGCGCCGGGGGCCGGACACTGATTCCCAACCCCCTCCCCCCAGGACCCGCAGCTCCTGCGGGTACAGCGGCCAATGGGAGCTGTGGGGGCGGTGCCTGTGGGCACAGGCAGCATGCAACACGCAGAGCAGCCTGACCCTTCTGCCTAGGGTCCAGACATGCTGGCCACCTCAGGGAGCAGAGCAGCGCGGAGCCAGGGATCCTGCCTTAGCCCTGCTGCGCCGCCACCCGAGGTAAGCGCCTCCCAGCTGGAGCCTACACCCCGCACCTCCTCCTGCACCCTACCCCAGCCCGGAGCCCCCTCCTGCACCCAGACTCCCTCCCAGCCCTGAGCCCCCTCCTGCACCAAAATTCCCACCCAGAGACCGCACTCCAAACCTCCTGCTGTCCCATCCCTGGCCCCACCCTAGAGTTCACCCCCCCCAGCTGGAGCTGCACCCCCTCCCACTCCCACACTCCAAACACCCAGGGCCCCCATAAAATCTAATAGTCCCGGGCCCACCGGAGAGTTAATCTGGCCCTGGCTAAAGGTGAAACATGTCTTTGTAACTCACTAATGACTGAACACCTGAAGTTAGGGGAAGGGAAAATCGCCATACTGATTCATGTCACCTGTAGTACCTCTTACAAGAGCAGATACTGGCTTTATCACATTCCACTGGAATAGCCTTTTAAATGTTCTTTGCATGTATTGCATTTTATGGATTTGGGGAGATGCTCTCATCTCCCTACAAAAGGATGTGTGCACCTAATTCTCAGTTTGAAAAGAATGTTAATATCCCTGTGTTCGCTCATCAGTGTGCCTGTTGCTTTAGCACAATAGCATTAGTGGGGGACTAAGTTTGATTCCGGGTTGTGGGTGGGTGTGGTGGTGGTTTGGCCTTAATTATAAGGTTGTTTTTTTTTCTTGTATTGAGATTTAATTCAGATCCACATGGCAACTAAACTTGTGGTGTTTGTATTTTGTTTTTGTAATTGTTTATAAGACAGCGTATATGATTACTAATTCATATGGGTAGGAGACACCTCTTAGGTACAGGTGAGTTACAATCGTAATAAAGTATCAGAGGGGTAGCCATGTTAGTCTGGATCTGTAGAAGCGACAAAGGGTCCTGTGGCACCTTATAGACTAACAGAGGTATTGAAGCATAAGCTTTCGTGGGTCAGTACCCACTTCTTCGGATGCAAGTTCTCCAAAAAATACAAGGGTAAATCACGAATAGCTTATTATGCATCCATGTCTTGAAGTTAATCCCTGCAATAATTTATTCCCTTGTAAATTTAGCTTTTTCTTAGGAGGAGTTTTCTTGTGTATATGTGCATCCCTGAGTGGGTCCCTCCATGTGTTGCTCTGTTTCCACCTGCAGGGCGCTCCCCTTCATAGCTACTGTCCTCCCAGCTAAGGAGAAGTAGAGGGGATTCTTGTTAGTCAATCTGTATTTCTCCTTCATTGGCTAAAGAAGTTTCTGTTAAGCAACTACTGGCACACCCTTGCTATGGACTGGAGCTCCATCTCTGCCTTACTCTGACTGGTCTAGGGGACTGGCATTGGCAATTGATCCTAGCTGGATGCTTCATATGGTAATGCATTGCATTTCCATTGTGCCACCAAGACTGCTCTGCAAGCTCATATTTGTGTATACAGCCATGCTTTTTAATTTATAATCAAGATCGTCACTACCGTGATATCTTAGAAAATAGCTTAGTGTTATGAACCTTTCAGAAATAGTAGTTGTAATTTTTCAACTTGGCTTTCACCTCAGTCACATAAAAACAAAACAAAAAGACGGAATGGCCTTTGGAAAACCACTTCCACACCAATGCCTACATTAATTGCTACTTTGGGTGCTCATGCTGTGACTTGAATAGAGTCAGTCTGGATCTAGTTCTAACGAATAACCAGCTTTATTACCACCAACTACAGGAGAGTGTTTTTTCTAAAAGGTAGAAAAATAATTTTCTCTTTGTATTCTGTACCTAATTTGTTTATGGTTATCACCTTCTAAAATATAGTGTAATGAACTGTATTTGGCATTTAATAGGATTTTTTCCTGCTTAGCTGATAGCTATATCAAGTTCAGTTAAATCCCGGTGTGTAGCATTGTGAATATGTTTAATTCAAATGTTTTCCATTATTTATTGAAATTTTTTTTTCTTTGCATATTTCTGCAATTTGCAAGTGTATTATGAAAATGGCTTGTGTAATACACAAGTGTGAATGTCTTTGGCCTCAGTTGTTCTTCTATGTCTTCCACAAGCAATGCAAAATATAGCATAATAAAATACTTGTTTGACTTGAGTTCTGAATTACACTTGGCATCTCTAATATGTATGTAGATATAGATCAGGTTAATATATTGACAAGAAACACTGTCTAATGGAGGCAAAGCCTTCTGAGAAACTGATATGAGAATTCTAACTGTAGTTTCTAAATAAATTATATTGGGCCTGATTCTCATTTATACTAAAGCCCTTTGAGACCACCCTGACAGTGGTGGGTGTAAATGTAATTTGTGTCTAATCTGAGGTACCTTTACACTGCCAGAGAGGTGTAAAATAGGACTTTGTGAAAATGAGAATTGGGCTTATTGTGATCTCAATGACAACTTTTATAATAATGCAGGCACAAAGAGAAACTGCAGAGCTACAATTCATTTGCAAATTGAACACCATTAATTTGGGCTTGAATAGGGACTGGGAGTGGCTGGCTCACTACGAAAGCAATTTTCCCTCTCTTGGTATTGACACCTCCTCATCAATTATTGGGAGTGGACTACATCCACCCTGATTGAATTGGTCCTGTCAGCACTGGTTCTCCACTTGTAAAGTAACTCCCTTCTCTTCATGTGTCAGTATATTTATGCCTGCATCTGTAATTTTCACTCCATGCCTCTGAAGAAATGTTTTTTTTTAACCCACGAAAGCCTATGCCCAAATAAATCCCTTAGTCTTTAAGGTGCCACCGAACTCCTCGTTGGTTTAGCTAATGTGGTAACAAATCACTTTTCCTAGTGAAGACCAGTTCTAAGGCCTTGGCTACACTTGCAGATGTACAGCGCTGTGAGTTAAACCCGTCTTCGTACAGCTGAGTAGGGAAAGCGCTGCAGCCTGTCCACACTGGCAACCGCCAGCGCAGTAACGAGCACTAACGTGGCTACATTTGCGGCACTTGCAGCGGTTTTGGGAGAGGTGCATTATGGGCAGGTATCCCACAGAACACCTCTTCCAATTCTGGCGCCGTGGGTTGTGGGAAGGAGGCGTGGGGTATGGTGCATTCTGGGTCCTGTCCCAACGCCCCGTGATGCATCGCTTTGCATCCCAGCAATCCCTGTGTTTCCGGCCACAATTTGCGCCATCTCTCAACGGTTTCTTTGTAGCGCGATCTGTGCTCCGTTTCAGTCAGCGGGAAAATGGATCCCGACCTGGTGAGCAAAATACTGACGAGTCTCGCCAGCACGTCACTTTTGGCAGCTGAGCTCTTCCTTAAGGTCCACAGTGACAGCGAGGAGTCCGACGATGATGATGAAATTGTCACGCAAAATGCGTACGACACGAACTTGCTTGTGGCATTCACGGACATGCTATGCACCGTGGAATGCCACTTTTGGGCTCGGGAAACCAGTACAGAGTGGTGGGATCACATTGTCATGCAAGTCTGGGATGACGAGCAGTGGGTGCAGAACTTTCGGATGAGAAAAGCTACTTTCATGGGACTGTGTGAGGAGCTCGCCCCTGCCCTGCGGCGCAAGGACACGAGATTGGGAGCTGCCCTGACGGTGGAGAAGCGGGTGGCTATTGCAATCTGGAAGCGCGCAACTCCGGACTGCTATCGATCAGTAGCGAACCAGTTTGGAGTGGGAAAGTCGACCGTTGGAGTTGTGCTGATGCAAGTTTGTAAGGCCATTAATCGCATCCTGCTCAGAAGAACCGTGACTCCGGGTAACGTGCAGGACATTGTGGCTGGCTTTGAACAAATGGGTTTCCCTAACTGTGGAGGGGTGATAGATGGGACGCATATTCCTATTCTGGCACCACCCCACCTAGCATCCGAGTACATTAATCGGAAGGGGTATTTCTCTATGGTTCTCCAGGCGCTTGTGGATCACCGTGGGCGTTTCATTGACATCAACGCAGGCTGGCCCGGAAAGGTGCATGACGCACGCATCTTTCAGAACACTGCCCTTTTCCGGATGATGCAGTCCAGGACTTTTTTCCCAGACCAGAAGATCATGGTAGGGGAAATTGAAATGCCCACTGTGATCCTTGGAGACCCCGCGTACCCTTTAATGCCATGGCTCATGAAACCCTACACAGGGAGCCTTGACACCAGCAAGGAATGGTTCAACTACAGGCTGAGCTGGTGCAGAATGACCGTGGAGTGTGCTTTTGGCCGTTTGAAGGGCTGCTGGCGATCTCTATATGGGAAGCTGGACTTGGCCGAACACAGCTGTGACGGGTTGGGGCCACAGAGACCTGCTTGGTGCTGCCACCTGGTGTGCCAAGGCTACTTCTGCCCCTGCTTCCAGGCCTTTTCCAGCTTGGGACTCCCGAATCCTGTCTGTTTTGAGCCAGATTCCACTGATCTGCTGCAAACACAGACCCAGGTCCGAACCAAGTCCACTCACCACTGTAAGGCTCCTGGAAGCGCTCTTGCCTTTGACACCCCGGTGCCCAGCTCCCTAAGTGGTCTAAACCCTTAATACATCCGTTTTACCCTGTATAAAGCTTATACAGGGTAAACTCATAAATAGTTCGCCTTCTATTTCAAAGATAGAAAGATATGCACAGCTGTTTGCCTTCCCCCAGGTAACAACTCAACTCCAGGAAACTTAATAAGTAAAAAGTGATTTTAATAAGTACAGAAAATAGGATTTAAGTGATTTCAAGTAGTGACAGACAGAACTGCGTGTTCTATTTTATTTTATTTAGTAATTCACTTTGTTCTATGTCTAATCACCCTGTGTACAGATAAAAACCTCACTAGGTCCAGTAAACAGGCTATCTTCCTTCTAGCCTGGGTCCAGCAATCACTCACCCCCCTAATGTCTTTATCCTTTGTTCAGTCTCTTTCAGGTCTCCTCGGGGGGTGGAGAGCTTCTTTCTTTAGCCAGCTGAAGACAAAATGGAAGGGTCTCCCCTGGGGTTTTATATTCTTTTCCCCCTCCCTGTGTAACATCCTGTTACCATGGAGTTTTGGGATCACATGGGCAAGTCACCTGTCTGTGCACCCTTCGGCAACCAGCCTAACCAGTTGCATTCCAGACCCGGCCCCAATGTGGATTGGGGTCTGCAACGTCTTTTGTCTGTTAAGTGCTCATACTTAACAGGCAAATTCTTTGCTCCAAAGATGATCCCATGCACTTACAAAGGCTATGTACAAAACCAGCAAATATAAAACCAATCTTCATAACTCCAACTACAACAATGATACATGCATACAAACAGGAGGAATAAATTCAGTAGGTCATAACTTTCACAGAGATATGTTACATGGCACATGTAGCATAAAACATATTCTAGTTACATATATACATTTATAAGCATCTCCCCATAAAGTTTTATGGGGAACACCGTCACAGTGCTTTTGGCCGTTTGAAGGGCCGCTGGCGATCTCTATATGGGAAGCTGGACTTGGCCGAACACAGCATCCCCGCGGTTATATCCGTGTGCTGTACCCTCCATAATATTTGTGAAGGGAAGGGTGAAATGTTCACTCAGGCGTGGACCTCAGAGGTTTAACACCTGGAGGCTGAATTTGCACAGCCAGAGAGCAGGGCTATTACAGGGGCCCAGCGTGGGGCTGCAAGGATCAGGGATGCCTTGAGGGAGAAATTTTGAGGCTGAAAACCACCAGTAATGTGTGCTGCCCTGCACGACCCTGAAGTGAAGTGCTTCCAATGTTATCAGTTATCTGTCTTTGCTAAGCTGATTTGTGTTTGCTCAGCTCACTTGCGTTGCCTGTTTCTTTCCTGGGCTAAGGTATCTTTTTTCCTTATGCAATAATAAAGACTGTTTGCACATCTAAAGAATCCGTTTATTACAGAGAAAATACATGTATTAAAAAGAAACACAACTGCTTGTGAGACAGAAAGGGCAAGGGGGTGGTGGGTGGTGTGGGGAAGGGTTCAATCACAGGGTATGGTATGTCCTGCTTTCATACTCGGGCTTCCTGTCTGGAGTGCTGTGCAGTGAGTGCTGGACCTCAGGATATCTATAATTCGGGATGGGAGTTGAGTGCAGTGGGTAAGGGTCATAGTTTCCAGGGCTGGCAGGTGAAGCTACAGGTGTTGGGGGCATCTGGTGTGGGCGATAAGACCCTGGATGTTGGGTGAAGTGGGCAGGTGGTGACATGGGGGCACAAGTGTTTTGGGACACTGGCTGCAGAGGGGGGGCAGGTGTGGTACTGCTCCGCCTGCATGGCGACGAGCGCCTGAATAGAGTCCGCTTGGCGCGCCATGATGCTAATCGGTTCCTTTGTGCTTTCGTGCCGGAGCTGCATGCTTTGCTGCCGCTGCGCTGCGTTTTCCTGACGGAGCCTGCTTTCACTCTCCCTCCACTCCCGAGCCTTTTCATTCTCTTTAAGAGACTGTTTCATAACTTCCTGCAGCATGTCTTCTTTCGTTCTTCTGGGCCTCTTCCTGAGCCTTTGGAGTCTCTCAGCCGGTGATAAGAAGGATGGCGGAGATCTCAAGGTTGCATCTTGAAGGCAAAATGCAACATTTAACAGAGGCATCATTGTTTTATGCCAGACAGAGCAATGATTCCCCCACACTTAAGAAGGGCACACACAGTCTCCAAAACAGCACAATTTTCCCGTCCCAAACAGAGCGCACAGAACCCACGGGAGCCCCAAAATGGTGAGTAAACACAGGGTAAAGGGGGACTGATTGTTTCACGGATGTACTGTCCGACGGGTTTATGTGCCTTGGGGAGAGCCAACAGCTGCAGGGGGAACCTACACTGAACACTATCCCCACATTTTCCACAGGAGTTCGTCCTGGAAGATATCTCGCTGCTGAGGGTGTCCGGGGAAGCAAGGGAGGGTCTTCTACTGCAATGCGGCTTCCGCCCTGGCCCATATGCAGCTTGCCTGTGTGCAGCAATGGTCCCCCTGCCCCTCGCGGCACAGTGGCGCGGACACGTTACCCTGAATGGGACAAGGACCACGGCAGCTCTCCCAATGAACCTGCGCAAGCGCATTGCCCACGTCCTGGCTGACACTTTCGAAGAGATTACAGTGGCCGATTTCTCCGATGTGATAGACCACATCAATGCGCTCTTCCGCATCTAGGCATGCATGCAGCCCAAACCCTCCTCGCCCAAGGACCCCACACCGAAAAAACTCCTTCCCGAAAATAAAAGCTGCTTACTGCGAACCTGTTCTTCTCTTTCTCTCCCAGCGCGTACCGGCTGCTGCGACTGGCTCCCTTCTTCCTGGCTCGAGAAGAGCTCCTGGCTGCATGCACCCAGGGAGTCAGGGGTGGTCTCCCCCAGCCACAGCACCCTCACTTCTGTTTTCTTCAACCCCCTCCTCCTCCTCCTCCTCTCTCTCCTGTGTCCATGGTGGTGCTCGAAATAGTAGTGGGGTCACCCCCAAGTATTGCATCCAGCTCTTTGTAGAATCGGCAGGTTTTGGGGGGAGCACCCGAGTGGCTGTTTGCCTCGCGGGCTTTGCGGTACGCACTCTGCAGCTCCTTTACTTTTATCCTGCACTGCATTGCGTCCCGGTCATGGCCCCTTTCAATCATGGCCCTTGATATCTGGCCGAAAGTATCGAAATTCCTCCGGCTGGATCGCAGCTGGGACTGGACAGCTTCCTCCCCCCAAACAGCGATGAGGTCCAGCAACTCACCATTGCTCCATACTGGGGCTCGTCTGGCACGTGGAGGCATGGTTACCTGGAAAGATGCGCTGAGAGCACTCCACGCCTGGCTGAGCAAACAGGAAGGGGATATTTAAAATTCCAAAGGAATTTAAAGGGTCGGAGTGGCGGTTGGTCACCTGAGGCCAGGGCAGTAGAGTGCTAATTGATGACCAGATTGGCTAGAACAGGCATTGTGGGATACTTCCGAATTGTAGAGGCCAATAACAGCGCATTGGGTGGCCACACTGTAGCCGCAGCGCACCATCAGCAGCGCAACAAATGTTATTCCTCTCGAGGAATACAGCGTTCTTGCCAGCAAGTTAAAGAAGTATGGGCTGGATGAATGGACGGTAAGGTGGATAGAAAACTGGCTGGATGGTCATGCTCAACGGGTAGTGATCAATGGCTCCATGTCTAGTTGGCAGCCGGTATCAAGTGGAATGCCCCAAGGGTCGGTGCTGGGGCCGGTTTTGTTCAATATCTTCATCAACGACCTGGAGGATGGTGTGGACTGCACCCTTAGCAAGTTTGCAGATGACACTAAACTGGGAGGAGTGGTTGATACGCTGGAGGGTAGGGATAGGATACAGAGGGACCTAGACAAATTAGAGGATTGGGCCAAAAGAAATCTGATGAGGTTCAACAAGGACAAGTGCAGAGTCCTGCACTTAGGACGGAAGAATCCCATGCACTGCTACAGACTAGGGACCGAATGGCTGGGCAGCAGTTCTGCAGAAAAGGACCTAGGGGTTACAGTGGACGAAAAGCTGAATATGAGTCAACAGTGTGCCCTTGTTGCCAAGAAGGCTAACGGCATTTTGGGCTGTATAAGTAGGGGCATTTCCAGCAGATCGAGGGATGTGATTATTTCCCTCTATTCGGCACTGGTGAGGCCTCATTTGGAGTACTGTGTCCAGTTTTGGGCCCCACACTACAAGAAGGATGTGGATAAATTGGAAAGAGTCCAACGGAGGGCAACAAAAATGATTAGGGGGCTGGAGCACATGACTTATGAGGAGAGGCTGAGGGAACTGAGATTGTTTAGCCTGCAGAAGAGAAGAGTGAGGGGGGATTTGATAGCTGCTTTCAACTACGTAAAAGGGGGTTCCAAAGAGGATGGATCTAGACTGTTCTCAGTGGTAGAAGATGACAGAACAAGGAGTAATGGTCTCAAGTTGCAGAGGGGGAGGTTTAGGTTGGATATTAGGAAAAACTTTTTCACTAGTAGGGTGGTGAAGCACTGGAATGGGTTACCTAGGGAGGTGGTGGAATCTCCTTCCTTAGAGGTTTTTAAGGCTCGGCTTGACAAAGCCCTGGCTGGGATGATCTAGTTGGGGTTGGTCCTGCTTTGAGCAGGGGGTTGGACTAGATGACCTCCTGAGGTCCCTTCCAACCCTGAGATTGTATGATTCTATGAGGTGGAGTACATGCAGCACTGTACCTGAGGAGATGCAGCGCTGCACGTGCCTTGCGAGTGTAGACAGTTAGTGAGTTACAGCGCTGCAGGCAGTTTTATTGCCCTATAACTCGTGAGTGTTCATGTGAAACATTAGCTTGACATCTCTGCAGACATCAAGTTGTCGTCTTAACCACGGGTCACATATAACTGAAGAAACAGCTGAGCTAGCTTCCCCTCAATTCTTTGTGTCTCAACCTTGTTCTGGAGTGATCACCTCTAGGTATAGGGAAAATAGTCTCCAGATCATGTGTAGGCTTTGGCCTCCATTGGTAGTCCTGAGACTACAATGAGGAGGTCAGATACAGTAGAACTTCAGAGTTACGAACTGACCAGTCAACCACACGTCCCATTTGGAACCCAAAGTATGCAATCAGGGAGCAGCAGATGGGGGAGCAATAGCAAATATAGTACCCTACGGTGTTAAACATAAACTGCTTTAAAAAAGGGGAACGTTTAAAAAAAAAAAAAAAGTTTGACAAGGGAAGGAAATGGTTTCTGTGCTTGTTTCCTTTAAATTAAGATGGTTAAAAGCAGCATTTTTCTTCTGCATAGTAAAGTTTCAAAACTGTATTAAGTCAATGTTCAGTTGTAAACTTTTGAAAGAACAGCCATAACGTTTTGTTCAGTGTTACGAACATTTACAAACAACCTCCATTCCAGAGGTGTTCGTAACTCTGAGGTTCTACTGTAATGCTACATTAGGTAGCTCTTTGTGTGAACTGGACACCTATGCAGTGTTAACTGGTCTATGACCATGCTCCTTTCCCATAATCCACCAGCGCAATAACTCTGAGATTCTATGATTCTATGATTCTATGTAAAATAATCCCCCCAAAAGTTGGAATTTAGCTTTTGTTATGCAACACACAGGTTTGGACATAAATTAACAGAAGTCCCTGGTCTCAGGGTTCCCATTTGTAAAGCATTTTATGCTTGAAACACTACTACCTTGATAGGCACCTGGGAGATGGGGCAAGGTCACATCATTAGGATAATGACTCTACTTGAAAAGCAGAGATGTTCTGAAAAAGGAAAAAAATAAACACTTTCAGATACTGTTTTTTGTACTGAAGTAATATAAAAATTGTCAGTATCTCTAAAGCTATGGAAAATCTGCTTAAGAGAATTACCCTGAGATAGAATAACGAAGACACGGTGGGATTCAGATGCTAAAATTTGTGCTAATACTTGGTCTGTACTGTATAGTCTTTCTAGATTGTTAGCTCTTTGGGGCAGGGACTGGATTTCTTCCTTTTTCACAATACTGGGGGCTCAACAAATATTAACTTTATAGAAATGACACACAAGTCTGATGGTGAGGAAAAATGTTTTGTGCTTTTCACTGTACTTGGGAGAAATAGTTCAAGAAGGACAGAAATGATTGATGGATAAGGTTTATTTGGCCTCTGCAAATCTCCTTCTTTCCCCCAGAAATGCATGAATGTTTTCTAGTCTGCTTTTGGAAACTGTTTCCCTTGAGATACTATCTACCCACCCTACTGGTGGGTAAAACTTTCACAGTGCCTAAGTACCATGTTCAAAAGTGACTTGGGCGCTGTTGTGTTTTACCCTAGAACCATAAATGCCACACATGCCTAAATAAAAAATCTGCCAGTTAAACTATAAAATTATCTTAATTAAAGATTTTTTTCAGGGGGCGGGGACCTGCTTCACTGAGACCATCCATCTGCAAGTGTAGGATATACTCCTTCTCAAGAATATTTCTCCACTATTAAAAAGACACTAAGGCCATGTCTACACGACCCTGCATTTTGGACTAAGTGGGTGTGAATAGCAGTTTGCACCAAAATGCTGGACTGTAACTCTCCTGTGTGGGTGTGGCAGATGTGAAATTGAAGGTACCGAGTTCACAGTATTGTAGTCCTCTTTGAAGCGTATACATAAGCCTAAGACTTTGCTTGAAACCCTTCACTTTTCTTTTGTCCTGCACATGCAGTGCATTATCTTCCTTAGTAATTTAGAATGGCATTTCACACCTATTTGTGTTAAAATTACTCTGGGGAGTTTAGGTATCAGTAAGTACCAGGCCAAATTACATAACTGATGCAGCATGTTGCAAAGTACACAGTCCTTTGCTTCGCTGGTAAGGAAGAACATGCAAACAGGAGAGTGTTTCCTACTGCTCCTTCTAGAAATTTACCCTCACTGAATACAATGCAATTAAGCCTTTTGTCATTAAGAAAAGGATTTAATTTCAACAGAGCACCTTCAGCTTTGCTACAATTAGTAATTAAATATTTAGTTGTGGAGTAAATTAGGCATGTCATGTGATCCCTGGAAAGTGGGCTCTTCATTTACTGCTTCATAAATGTTTTACAAGGTGCTGTATTGTTTCTAGTAAATTAATAATGAAGATTTAGATTTTAACTGATTAATAAAGGCTAAGAAAGAATTAAATTCTGGACTGGAGATAAAATTGAAACAAACATCTTTGGCAGTGATCCCAGCTGTACTGGAAATCAAGTCTCGGGCACTGCTTGGAGGCAGGAGGTGGGGAATCAGAAAAATTGGAAACATTGAATGAGAAATATTTTCATCTCAAGGTTGCAAATGTCTTATGACCTGCAATACACTTTTTACAATATGGCAATGAAAGTTAACAGTATTAAGAGCAAATTATCAGGTTTCTACAAGACATTAAAGAGATGTGAATTATAGAAAGCAAAGAAGTTTAGTAACTGGGTTATTAAGTGTTGTTTTTTCCCATTTGTTGTAGAGTTCTTTACCACAGGATAGAATATTTTAATGATGGCTTCCTAGCTTTTGGTCAAATCTGGGATTGTAATCTGTTTAACTGTCTCTGCTGTTGCTAATTAAAATTAAGGTTTGGCTCTATAACAAACACAGAGGCCCCAATTCTGATCTCGGGGTCCGTCTACAGTTGAGCTTGCGGGTGTGCTTCCCAGCTCCCGTAGATGTACCCACACTAGCTGTGCTCGAGTTTGCAAAAAACAGGGGGCAGGCAGGATTGTAGGTGGGGTGGCTAGCCCAAGCAGCTGCCCAGGCCCCCACAGATGTATTGCCATTTTTAGGCACTAGCTTGAACACAGCTAACACAGGTACATCTATGCAAGCTAGGAATTGCACCTCGAAGCTCAAATGTAGACTTATCTTGAGGGTATTTCTATGCTGCATTGTGAATCTAGGGTTAGTAGAACTCGAGTTAGCAGACCCTGGGTTTATTAACATAAGACGTGAGTGTCTAAACTCATTTGTAACCCCACATTTTGGAATTGTTTAACCTTAGGGCTCCAGCATCTATACTGCATTTTGCAGGCTGAGTTGAACCACCCATATCCCAGAATTCCTAGTGCCCTCCCAAAATGTGGCCGTTCTAGCCCTTTGTTCGTGGTGCAGTGTGGGAAAACTTGAACCTCCACCAAACTTGACTATTCAGAGGACCAAGAAAGTGGGCTGATGGGATTGTGGGAGACTTTTGGTGGACTCCCAGAGCATAAATCCAGTGGGGCTGAATCTACGCTGCAAAGCAATAGGGCTTGAACCCTGGGTCCTGGCTTGACTCAGGCTCAGACCCTCCATCTCAGGGGCGGAGGGGTGGGGTGGTTGTGTGCTGGGACCCTGGGTCTGAGCTCTGGGTTTGCGCAATTTGTGTTAGACAGAAGGGAGGTTATCCTTGAGCCTGATTTCGAATCCTGGGCTTACACTGCAGTGCAGACATGCCCTCAGTTACACCGAATTAAGTGGAGTTACAGTGATATAACAAAGATCAGACTCTGGCCCCTGGTGTGTCTATAGAAATAGGTTTTATCAGCTGAGTGGAGGGAAGATTATTTTAATTGACATAATTAACTTTTCTTGTGATTATCTTGGACTTGAAAATGCATTTGATTCTTCCCTAATTACAGCATCTTCACTGATAGAGCCAAACATGCTGTGTGTAATAATGAGGGCTGTTTTGGAAGGCCTTAATATACATAATTGGAAACTGAGGTGAGGTAGCTGCCTGTTTGCAGGAGGGTTAGAAGAACAGCATTGTATAATTGGAGTACCATGTAATAGGATTACCTACAGTCTTTAAACATTGCTTTCATTAAGGAAAATAATAAGCATATTTATTAAATGTAGTCTCTGCTTGGGACAATATTTGTTAGTATGAAAAAGCTTTCTAAATTAAGTTTGTATATAAAAAATGCATAGAGAACATTAAATCAGTTTCTGTAAAATGCTCTTTTGCATAAAATTTCACTAAAATAAAAAGAGCTGCCACAGCAAATGTAGTTAAGCAGATATTGCTTAGGAACTGCTAAAAATCTAATAGACATCATAAATCTTGTGATATTCCTTCAGCATATTCAAGGTCAAAACAAGAAAAGCCTTGATGTTGGGCACCCTTAAAAATATCTACCCTTCTGAAATACTTTCCTAGTTATATGGAGAGCAAATCAAAGCAAATCAAAACTGGATATCTTTCTAAAATATATGCTGATCCAGATCAAATAGAAGCTGGTGCAGGAATAACTGGATCCAATCCTATGGCCGGTGTTATGCGGGTCAGATTAGATGATCATAATGGTCCCTTCTGGGTTTAGAGATTTTCATAAACTAGTAATTTTTCAAGCTGTTTCAAGATGCTTAAGTGTGACCACTATTGGAACCAGTGCCAATACTGGAATATAATCTGGATGGCCTGAGCATACTTTCATTCCTTTCTGCCATTGCAAACCATGTAGGGTTGCCAAGTTTGGTTGGATGTATTCCTGGAGGTTTCATCACATGACATAATCTTTAAAGATTTATCTTTAATTCCTGGAGACTCCAGGACAATTCAGGAGGGTTTGCAGCCCTAAAACGATGGCTGCTGTTCAGGAAATTTCTTGTTCCCTCTCTATGGCCTGGTCTAGTCAGGATACCTTTTTCAGCATAAAGATGCTGCATGACCAGTGGTAACATGGCAGATCCTGGAGTACCAGGAGGCAGGGGTGGCAGCCATGATGATAAATCTCATTTCTTTCTGTCCATCTGTCCCATTGTACATTTCAGTGATACCCATCCCACCCAGACGGGGTGGCAACTCCTCCTCTTAAAATGAACCATTCTGTTATGCAAATCTCTGACTTCACCAGGAACCCTGAAGATCCCTTCCTACTGTCCATTTAGCTTAATATTCCAGTTTGTACTAGTCTATTTGTCTCCAACTTTTGCTGACTTTCCTAATCAATGTTATGTAACAGACTGGGTATTATTTTGGTTACCTTGGACAACTTAAAGTACAGGCCACTGCGTAAGGTTCTCCATGTATTCTGGACAGAGTGGGAGGAGAGAGGTGATGTGCAGAGACGCTATATGGCTTCAGTAATCGAGGGGAGAAAACCAGCATGTGGACGAGCTTTTAACAGTAGTGACAGAATAGGTTGAACTTTGGTGCTAGGATTGTGTGAGACTGGTTGTGGGGGAAGAGGGAGAGGAGAGTCAGATGACTCAAAGATGGCTGCTCTGGGTGTTTGAAATGATAATAGTGTAGTCTAAAGGGGTAGAAAAAGGTGCGGGTGGAGTTGGTCCAGTTGTGTAAAGATGTGGGGTTTGGCTACAGGGTCCAGAGCTCATCCTGCATTTTGGAAGGCATGATTTTGGACTGCAGGGGGCCGATCAGACAATGGCAGTTTGCAGTTTACAGCAGACCCTGACTTTGGTTTATGTAATACTTCAAAATAATTGTTAAATATCAGCTGTCATTGCTTTAAGGCAAAGAACAACGCAAGGGGGAGGCCACTGATTAGGAATACGGGTCAGGAGTTCATGTTACAATAGTGTTTTAGATGATAGCCTCCCTCTGGATGTCCTGCTATCCCTGCTAACTGGATAAAATGTGCTAAGAGATAGATGTGGAAATCACCAACATGGCATGGGACAGGATAAAGAGAGAGAGAGAGAGAGAGAGAGAGAGAACATATTCCTTGAGGAATGTGAACAAATGGAAGAAGCAAGAACAGCGAACCATTGAAGGAGATATTGAAAGGGTGCAAGGTAGGAGGGAGACCTGTTGGTACATTGAAGCTGAGAGAGAATGAAGGCAGAAGGAGTATCGGGGAAAAGTTCTCCTTAGATTTAGCTAGGAGGAGCTCTTTAGGGATGTTGGTGAAGGTAATGGAATCTTATACTAAAGGTATAGGTAGAAGTAGAAGTTGGGAAGGTGGAAAATTAAGATCAGAATAAACAGCGTGGTTCAGGTTTTTAGATACATGTTCTATGCAGTTTTCAATCCTCTCCATTATTCATATTCAGATAAAACACTTGCTAATGAAATCTTGCCATAAAACTAGGTTTTAATATTTTGCAAATATAGAATCAGCATTACTGATTCATTACTCACGCATACTTGTTTTCCCCAAAAGATTATAATGACTCAAAAGGAGGTCTTAGAGTCCTAAAGAGAGAAAAATACATATATTAATATAATTATGAATAATGAGGTATGTAATTTACATTTGTTATGCATAGCAAAATACATAATTAAACAACATTCCATCATAGATTAAGGCATCAAAATCCCAGGTTGCAAAAGATATAATTCTCAATAGCAGTACCAAGTTCTTGACTTTGGGGGAGGCGGTGTTCTTGATTGTTCCCTTCTGACTTTCTCAGTGTATGAGTTGAATCTTCAGTAAAGCCAAATCTTAATTATATTATAGTTAAATTTATGATTTGAGACCAACTCATGAAAGTACTGTTTTTCTTTTTTTCTCACCATGACCATATGCAAAAACAGTACCAAAATACATGGTGAAAATATTTTCTGTGAAACTGTTTTCTGTCAAAAATGCCTTTTTTGGCTGAAACCAACATGTTTCATGGAAACATATCTGTTTTGACTAAATTTTCATCAAGAAGATTTCTTGGATACAGGATGAGGAGAGAGAAAGACATACCCCCAACTATGATCTGGTGGCTAGGGCACTAGCCTGGGATGTGGTCTGCTATGTCCAAGGCCAGGGTCCTAACCCACTGGGCTATAGTTAGGGTGGGGTCTCTTTCTTTCGTGCTCCCTGTTCACAAATACTTTAGAGAGGTCTCGTTTTCATTCCATATCAGAACAAAAAACACATTTAGAACACTCAGAATATTTCACAAAATGAATGGAAGAATTTTATTGTCACATTGTCTTGAGTGGCCTACAACCATGAGTGCCTGCCTCGGGGCAGCCTGTCACAAACAGTGCAGATACCCCAAAATAGGTTTGATTAGATTTTAACAAGCCAGTAACAAATTTGAACTCATGGATATCTATGACAGTCTTACCTTGGAATCACAGACAATTCCCTTAGATTCTCCAGTCTATCTTGACACCCAGACAAACTGGATTTAGTAATAAGTGGTCTCTTACACCAAAAATCACACAATATTCAGGTTGCTTCCAGTCCCAAGAGACCAGTCACTTACCCCAGATCAGTTGGTATCCTAGAGCTTACACTGTAGATAATGCCTGTAGCCAATCCTGTAATAAACTATCTAAAGGTTTGTTAACTAGGAAAGAGAAATAAGAAAGTTACTTACATGTTAAAGCAAAAAAACATATATACGCAAATGAGTTATCTAAATCCTAAAATGACAGAGTTTGAATTGACAGATCTTTACAAATGTGTTTCAGGGTGGCCTGAGGAGATTATGCCTGGGGATCTCTAGCTTCAGTTTGGTTTCTCTGGTCCTGTGAGAGTTCAAACAGCAAAGAGATGAAAAATGTTCATATCAATTGTTTTTTATTTCCCTCTTCCAGCATTCAAAATGATGGGATGAGGCCTTCTGCATGTACTTCTCCAGGGATGTGATAGGGTCATCCTTTGTGTTACGATTTTGCTTGCTGGCCCATCTGATTTTGATAGTTTTTCTGGATGGGAAGGAGGGACGATTCCCATGCTTGGGTTCACAAGTTCAGAGCAAACATTTTCAAAGTTTTGTAAAGCAATACTTGTATATTTTCTTATAGCATGGAATACAAACATTACAAGTGAGATTAATGCATGCAGCAATTTACAAGCGTTTCATAGAGACTAACAATAAATACGTTCTTATAAGGCTAATACCTGTTTTGAGCAAAACTAACATACAGGTCAACTGGTCTGGTCTCCAACTATGAGTCTGGCAATTCTTAGCTAATACCTGTAGCCTGGGCAAGACTTGGCGTCTGATCTGACAGTGTCACAGATGTCATATGAACTATCCTACTATGAAAATATTTTTTATGCTGTTAAGTGTTCCATATTTCTTTGACGATGGCAAGCCACTGCAAACTTAGGCTATGTCTACACTATAAAATTTGGTCAAAGCAAGTTATGATTGTACGGCCACCATAGTTTGTATGTCAGTCTAGTGTGTGCATGTTTGGGTGCTTGCATCAGTGCTGCAAGTACTCACCAGGAATGGTTGTCAATGTAAAATGTGGTCTGCACTGGGTAGATATCACAATGTGTTCTGTGTCGCCATCTGGCTCAGTGTCTTATGGGAAATTTTTGCAGTGTTTTGTGAACCAGAAATTCACCCAGGGACATCTGGGAACTAGGTGTCAAGTTCCCACCATTCCACTTTTTCCATCCCATACTTTTCACATCCCATAATTTTCATGTCATTTAAAAAAAAAAACTCCCTTAGTCCCATGGTGCTTTTTGGTTTCCACCATCTCTGACAGAAGCATGAGCCCTGCAGAGCTCAGCACAACTCTCATGAGAATTGCTAATATAGGACATGTGATTCTCCTGTATTTGTAGAGCTTGAACAAATACTGCTACAACCGGGATTGTGATGAGGAAAACGTGGAGATGTTCAAGCATGATAGCTGGATGCTGATGGGCATAGCAAGGAAAAGAAAAGCCAGATTACAGCTGGTGTCCACGAGGCCTCTCCACTGGGTGAATTGCCACGTCTAGAAATGAGAAACGAGCACCGATTTGTGGGATTGCATATGAGTGCAGGTTTGGGATGATGAGCAGTGGCTGCAGAACTATCTAATGCAAAATGTCATGTTCCTGGATCTATGTCCTGAGCTCACCCCATCTTCAGGGCAGGGACACTCAAATGAAAGTCGCATTGACAACGGAGAAACAAGTGGTGGTCATGTTTTGGATGCTTGTAATACCAGATTGCTATTGGACAGTGAGCAATCAGTTTGGAGTTGGAAAATTCACAGCAGGCTGGGCTGTTGTTATCCAAGTGTTTAAGGCAGTTAAGTGTCTTCTGCTACACAGGACTGTGGCTCTTGGTAATGTACAGGAAATAGCGGACGGATTTACAGCAATGGGTTCCCAAACTGCAGAGGGGCAATAGACAGCACACATATCCCTATTCTGGCACCAGTCTACCTTGCCAGTGAATACATAAATAGGAAGGAATATATTTCCATGGTATATTCCATGGGTCACCTTGGATTCTTCACTGATATCCCAATGTGGGCTGGTTAGGGAAGGTGTATGATATTTGAATCTTTAAGGACACAGGACTTTTCAAAAAAGCTGTAAGCAGGGACATTCTTCCCAACTGGTGGATGACCATTGGCGATGTTGAAAGGGCAGTAGTGATTCTGGGGTACCTAGCCTACCCCTTGCTCCCCTGGCCCATGAATCTTTGCACTTGACCACCTTGACAGCACCAAGGATTCTATTATTGGCTCAGCAGGTGCATAATGCCTGTTGGATGTGCTTTTGGTAGATTGAAGGGATGCTGGTGCTGTTTGCTCACTAGATTGGATGCAGTGAGAAAAAACAATTGTTCTAGCTACATGTTGTGTGATGCATACTATCTGTGAGGCTGTGACTATGGTCGCTGGGGGAGAATGGGCGGGGGCAAACTGAGATTGCTCAATTGGGGCAAACCCCAAAGAATGCGGCAGACAATCCTTAAAGCTGGTGGTTATTCTAATAATTAGATTCACTAAGCCAGCAACAAATCAGCTTCTACAGTACCTTACTGGTTACCCAGAAGCTAAAAACACATCTCCCACCCAGACAGCCAAGTCAGATATAGTGGGGATTATTTAAAATCTTATTCACCATTGTGATGGGTGCACCCCATGAGGCTTTATGGGGATATGCCTATAAATGGATTTATGACATAACTGGAATATGTTTTATGCTACATATGCCATGTAACATATCTCTGTAAAGGTTATGATCTACTGGATATATTCATCCTATTTGTATGCATATTCCATTTTTGTACTCGAAGTTATGCATACTGGCTATGTACTTGGTTAATTTTAAATAGCCTCAGTGAAGCAGTTGGTCAGCTGCCTGAGAAAAGACTATTCTCAGTAAGTGCCCAATCAAGAACCAGTTAAGCCAACAATGAACATGAAGACGCCAAAACACATCTGAGCTTCCCCAGGAATGTGGCTTGGCTGGTAAGGGACTCAGTCTTGCAGGGACATGTAACTTGCCCATGTGCCTCCAAAACTCCATTTTGCAACTGGATTCTACATGGGGGAGGGAGGGGTTTTCACCCACAGGAGAAAGTCTATTTAAACCCTTGTGAGACCCCCCCCCCCCATTTGGTCTTCAGCTGGCTCAAGGGATACCCTCTCCACCCCTAAGGATACCTGAAAGAAACTGGAACAGAGGACAGTGACTAGAGGGGGTGTGAGTGATTTCTGGACCCAGGCTAGAGGGAGTCTGGTCTGTAAAAGGAAGCTCACTGAAACATCTGAGGGTGAGGTTTTTATCTGGATTCAGTTTTATCACTGTATTAGAAAGAGATCTGCGTGTTTTATTTTATTGTATTTGGTAATTCACTTTGTTCTGTCTGTTACTACTTGGAAATACTTAAATCCTACTTTCTGTATTTAATAAAATCACTTTATACTTATTAATTAACCTGGAGTACATATTAGTACCTGGGGAGGGGGGAACAGCTGTGCATATCTCTCTATCAGTGTTATAGAGGGCGAACAATCTATGAGTTTACCCTGTATAAGCTCTATGCAGGGTAAAACTGATTTATTTAGGGTTTAGACCCCATTGGGAGTTGAGCATCTGAGTGCTAAAGGCAGGAACACTTCCTAAGCTGCTTCCAAGTAAGCCTACAGCTGTTGAGGGGACGTGGTTCAGACCCGGGTCTGGATTTGGAGCAGGCTAGCGGGTCTGGCTCAAACCAGGCAGGACTCTGGAGTCCTAAGCTGGAAAGGGCAGGAAAGCAGGGGCAGAAGTAGTCTTGGCACATCAGTTGGCAGCCCCAAGGGGATTTCTGTGATCCAACCATATATAAAGTTCTACCAATCCCAAGGGATCGGACACATTACCCACCAAGTCAATGAATATTTCAGATCTTACCCATCTACACGTTTACAGACAATTCTTATTCACTAAACTAAGATTTATTAAAAAATAAAGAAAAGAGAGAGAGAGTATTGTGGTTAAAATATCATTATATATATATATACGGATATGAATAAAGTTCCTAGGTCAGTTTCATAGTAGAGATGGTGAGCTACTGAACTGCAAAAAGGTCTTTCAGAATCGGTTCCTCGGGTTATAGTCCAAATAGGCATGTCAAATATCAGGGTAATCCCGACGAGCTTGAAGACCTTAGTCTTGTGACTCAAAACCTCCCCTGATAAGGTTCAAGCAGATTTGAGATAACAGGATTGTCACCCTAGAGTTCTTTTATAGATCTCTGGCTGTGTTAACATAGTATGCCTCTTGACAGTAGTTAACACAGCAGGCATTCACTAGATGAAGAATAGGTAATATACATTATGGTTTTGGAGTAAATTCTATTTCCTATGTATACACAGGTAAACTAGCAGTATTAATTAACATAAGGCAATTATCCATTCAAACTATCAAGGCATTCCATTATGGCACAGATAATTTAAACTGAAGACAGTGTAAGTCATATTATTTCCTACAATATCTTACATCTTTGATCTTAAGGTTAACGGAACCATCTGCAAGCATAATATAATGTAATTAAGACATGAAAAGGAATTGGCTAATCTGGTTACATGGTTAACATCTAACAAGATATAGGTGTAACCCTTCTGCCAGTCAGAGTCGGCAGCAACAAGGGCCGGGTTCCGTATCTAGGGGTTCCATTCCAATAACACAATGCAAAAACCGGCTCGAGCCCCCACCCAGTGACCTGGGACAAATATATATCACCCCCCCTGGGCGCCTCTAAGAGGCAGTACTTCCCCTCTCGCAAGCACAGAGTCTGAGTGTAGAAAAACCTTTTAATGACAGAGAGAAACAATGCGGCCTTTTGCTGGGGAAACACCACATCTAGGATTTGTAAACCAAACTGTGAGCAATGACCCACCCCCCTCTGAAGCTAACCTACCCCTATTCAGCATGTCAGAGAGTGAGGCCGAGGAGGAAGACACAACCCTGGTGTATCCTGGAATGAAGACAAGATTTCAGTCTCGATCAGCTGAGCCAATAGAGAGCTCCCCCTCTTCAGCCCTAAGCCCCATGGCGGAGGTATTTAGGCCCGTTACTGGCGCCCCTGTGCCGCCGATGGGACCCCCCTTTGATGATGCACACAGGTTATTGGACAGTGAGGACATCCAGGTGGAGGGGGCCCTAGACCCGTTGGACCTTCCGCTGTCGGAACCAGAGATGCAGGGGCCTATGCCAGTAGCCGAGGGATCCTCAAAGGAAACCTCTCCATCCGTCACTCAAGAAGATGTCCCTCCTACCCCTGCAACAGAAACTCTCAATAGAAGGGACAGGGTAATAAGACCAGTAAAACGGTTAACCTATGATGCACCTGGGGTGATTAGCGAGGAGCCAATACATTTAGCGCACAGATTTGTGACAGCTGAAGTGGGTTTTCTGAGGCCCTTTGGAGGAAACCAATGAGTTGGTATACAGGGAGTGCGATTTGTCGGGACGACAAATTCTCGGCTGGGGGGAGGATGTAAGCAGAGTCAGGATGAGCTCTACCCTGACATCTGGTGGTGAGTTGTGGAAAGGGATGTCAGGGGCTAATCTTGTTTGCATGGACACACCTACCTTGCAAAGCATGATGGACCGCTTGCCCAAATGGTCACCTTGACTGCTGTGGGAGCCCCAGTTTCTCTGTTATTGGGGCAGGAAGACTAAAGTGTTGTTACCCTGATTATGTGAATCAAGGGCAGTGGGCTTTTGTTATGAGGAAGGGACTCGCCCGTAGCTAAGCAGCACTTGCTAGGCGAGGGACATGGATTCCAAAACCCAGTGAATTGAGAGAGGTTGGGGACAGGTATTTGTATCTGGTGGCATGGGCCTCTTCTGAGGGTCCTAAATGTCAATTGCACCTCCTTCTCTCTCTCCCCTGTGGAATATCAGAGCTAATTTTGAGTTCCTTAGGAGTCTATTCACAGGCTGCTGAGTTGGAATTACTCTGGACTAAGTGTGCAAATGAGCACGAAGGCTCCCCTAACTACAAGCAGAAATTGTTATGAGCTGAAATCACTAAGCACTGTGTTAAGTAGTGGGGGAGCCAGAAGATCTATTGCTGAGCGACTGGTGGAGCGGAGCTGCTGGCGGAGCGGGACAGTTGGCGGGACAGCCGGAGCGGCTTGCAGGCTGGCTGACGGAGCGGAGCTGCTGGCGGAGCGGGACAGTTGGTGGGACAGCCGGAGCGGCTTGCAGGCCGGCTGATGGAGCGGAGCTGCTGGCGGAGCGGAGCACTTGGCGGGACAGCCGGAGCGGCTTGCGGGACGGCTGAACGGAGTGACTCGTGGGATGGCTGGCGGAGCAGAGCAGAGCCGAGCGAAGCACCATGAAGGGACGGGGCAGTCAGCTTCGAGCCACGTAAGGTGCCCCTTACCTCTCCCCTCCCCATTTCTACCCAGACTGGAGGGGGTGTAACACTCTGCAGATGAACTTTTGAACTCTGGGTCTGGACTTTTGGGTTGTTGGACTTTTGGGACTTTGGGTGATTTTTGGGGTTGATGGACTCAAGAACCAAAGGGAAAGGACATGGCCAATTTGCTGGGGTGGGTCATTGCTCACAGTTTGGTTTACAAATCCTAGATGTGGTGTTTCCCCAGCAAAAGGCCGCATTGTTTCTCTCTGTCATTAAAAGGTTTTTCTACACTCAGACTCTGTGCTTGCGAGAGGGGAAGTACTGCCTCTTAGAGGCGCCCAGGGGGGGTGATATATATTTGTCCCAGGTCACTGGGTGGGGGCTCGAGCCGGTTTTTGCATTGTGTTATTGGAATGGAACCCCTAGATACGGAACCCGGCCCTTGTTGGTGCTTCGCTCGGCTCTGCTCTGCTCCGCCAGCCATCCCACGAGTCACTCCGTTCAGCCGTCCCGCAAGCCGCTCCGGCTGTCCCGCCAAGTGCTCCGCTCCGCCAGCAGCTCCGCTCCATCAGCCGGCCTGCAAGCCGCTCCGGCTGTCCCACCAACTGTCCCGCTCCGCCAGCAGCTCCGCTCCGTCAGCCAGCCTGCAAGCCGCTCCGGCTGTCCCGCCAACTGTCCCGCTCCGCCAGCAGCTCCGCTCCACCAGTCGCTCAGCAATAGATCTTCTGGCTCCCCCACTACTTAACACAGTGCTTAGTGATTTCAGCTCATAACAATTTCAGCTTGTAGTTAGGGGAGCCTTCGTGCTCATTTGCACACTTAGTCCAGAGTAATTCCAACTCAGCAGCCTGTGAATAGACTCCTAAGGAACTCAAAATTAGCTCTGATATTCCACAGGGGAGAGAGAGAAGGAGGTGCAATTGACATTTAGGACCCTCAGAAGAGGCCCATGCCACCAGATACAAATACCTGTCCCCAACCTCTCTCAATTCACTGGGTTTTGGAATCCATGTCCCTCGCCTAGCAAGTGCTGCTTAGCTACGGGCGAGTCCCTTCCTCATAACAAAAGCCCACTGCCCTTGATTCACATAATCAGGGTAACAACACTTTAGTCTTCCTGCCCCAATAACAGAGAAACTGGGGCTCCCACAGCAGTCAAGGTGACCATTTGGGCAAGCGGTCCATCATGCTTTGCAAGGTAGGTGTGTCCATGCAAACAAGATTAGCCCCTGACATCCCTTTCCACAACTCACCACCAGATGTCAGGGTAGAGCTCATCCTGACTCTGCTTACATAGGTAAACACATATAAATACAATTAGTATTTACCCCTACTTGTCTAATAATACAGGTTTTTATTTCAAAGCTCTTGTCTATCATGACTTTGTGAGCTATTTATAAGGAATGGCTCTAATTACCATTTGTATACTTTTCTATTATGTCTTTAAAGATTTAATTTGTTTCATTTAGCCTGCTAGTTGCTTAACCCTTTCTGGCTCAGTGTCACAGCAGCAAAGGAGGAAAAACTATTGCTAGGGTTGGTGGCAAGATTAGGCTGACCATATTTCCTTGAGACAAAAACGGGACATTGGGATGGCAAAAATGGGATGGGGAGACAAGGGGCAGCCGCCACAAGCCACCCCTTGTCTCCCCGCTCAGCAGCTCGGCGGGGAGACGAGGGGCAGCCGCGGAAAGCCACCGCCCCTTGTCTCCCTGCTCAGCTGCTCGGCGGGGAGACGAGGGGCAGCCGCGGCAAGCCGCCGCCCCTTGTCTCCCCGCTCAGCTGCTCGGCGGGGAGACGAGGGGCAGCCGCGGCAAGCCGCCGCCCCTTGTCTCCCCGCTCAGCAGCTCGGCGGAGAGACGAGGGGCAGCCGCAACAAGCTGCCCCTCGTCTCCTCCCTCAGCAGCTCGGCGGGGAGACGAGGGGCAGCCGTCTCCCCTCTCAGCAGCTCGGCGGGGAGACGAGGGGCAGCCGCAACAAGGCAGCGTTCAGTTTTTTACAAAAAAAATAAAAACTATATGTAGTTTATTAAAAATGGGACAAAATTGACATTTATATTAAAACGACGGGACGGTTGGGAAATATGAAAAAAACGGTACTGTCCCGTTTAAAACGGTACGTATGGTCAGCCTAGGCAAGATGGACAGGCTGTCTAATTGAACAGCCAGACACACGGGCGATTAGAAGAGCCAACTGTGGAGCTATGCATCTGAAGGAGGTCTTAAAATACCGTTTTAATAGTCAGCCACAGATGCTTTTTATGAAATACTCTCACGTACTTACTGAGATCTTTGCCTCCCACTTTGAATTCTGTCATGCTTAGTGTAATAAAGATACTCTGAGTTTCCAAAAATAGAACTGTTTGTGCAAAGAAACAGGTAACGAATTTAAAAAACAAACAAGGTGAACCGTAGTTGAAAATCCGAAGTAAAAATAGAAGTAAACAGTGAGCATATATCAGACACTGGTCTGATATAGATTGTATAATCAGACTGCCATACTACTCTTTTTTTTGAATTTATTCCTTAATGTTTTATTTTCTAGCACTATACTAGTAAAGCAATCATAAGTCAACACCTAGGTTCTCTCAATGTATGGATGGGATAAGCACCATTTTTAAATGGGGCAAGGGGTAAGTACTGAGAGAGAGAAGATTTCAGGCACTTGAAAAGCAAAATAAATAAATAAATAAACCATAAGGAATAATTGACACTTTCCCTCACTCCCCTCTCCTTCATCAACAGGCTCATCTGCACTTGCCTGTCAGGATGGGTGGAACGCGGCATAGCTTCAAACCGTTTCTGGCTCACAACATGGTTTGAGTCCCTCGCCGCATTCCTCTTCTCCCCCTGGCTCCCTCCCTTCACAATTCACAGCAGGAGGCTCCCCTCTGAGGTACCTGAGCTGCTTGGTGCGCTCATCAAGGTGTGCAACCATGGAAAGGCATATCCAAACTACATCTGGTGTTTTAAAGGGGTGGGAAGTGTCCTTCTGGTCTCAGTGACCCCTGCTCGATAGCGGTCAAAATTGTGACCAGAGCAGTTAGTGACAGGGGCATTGTGGGACAGTGCTGGAGGACTGTTAGGGTTGACACAACTAATGCAGTGTCTACACCTGCACTGCCTTTATCTAAGTAGGTTTGACCATGTTGTTTGGTCCATCTGCCCGGTCAAGAAGGAACTCTGATTGGACAGCATTTGGGCACTACCACGTTGTAAGCAGGTGTCCCCCTTCGCCCCCCGCCATGAAGAAACTCTAATAATGTAGGCCAAGATTTTCAAAAATGATTTGATTTGTAATTTTTTTTTAATGCCTCCATTTTTGGAGACACCTCACAGGGGTTTGATTTTTTTTCCCCAGAAGGTGTTGAGCCCCATTGAGGTGTCACCTTGAATCAGTACCATAGATACAATGGTGCAAGTGGTGCAGTTGCACCTGGACCCACCAGGTTATGGGGGCCGAACCAGAGGGAGCGGCACTCCGGCTCTTCACCTGGTACACAGAAGGGAGGTTGAGCCAAACCTGAGTGCTCCTGTACCTCCGTTCACCAGATTGCAACTCCACTCATCACTCAAATTTTGGTCTGTGCTGTGTGAGTGCAGGGTGGGCAATAGGAGCAAGTGGAGCTGTGGGATGGCTGCTGAAAAATCACTGGTAAGTGGCCAGGAAAATCGTGGGGATGGTGGGTGAAGGATTAGGGGCAAATTGTTGGTGGGGCATTGGATGAGTGGGAGGTGTGTGTGTGTGGGGGGGAGGCTTTGGGAGTGGAATCGGGAATGGGGCCCCTAACCTATTCTTGCACCTGGGCCCTCTGGGGCCTTGGTAAGCCACGCTATTAGGTATCCTGTAACTGAGGCACCCAAGATTATTGGACTGTTCTGAAAATCTTGCCCATATGTAATATCCTGTCGAGTGAACCTAAGAGAGAGTCTGAAGGTTGGAACGCAGCACTTAAATAAAAAGCAAGCATACTGCATCCATAAGTTATAAGCTGAACGTGGTGTATTCCATCTAATTTTGGCTTTCAGCTGTACCTACGTCTGTCTGTATTTCTAATAAAGCAAGCAAACCACAAATCTTTTTCTCCACCATGCTGTGCGTTAGCCTTAACTGAGTTCCCAGTCTGCCCTTGCCTTCCCTCTCTTTGGCACGTTAACCTCTCCACCTTGTTGTATAATGTCTGAAACTAGGCTGCTACGTCCTTGGGGCAGGACTTGTGTCTTTTGTCTGTATTGGGAGACCCCTAGCACACTTTTGAGTGCACTGAATAGTGTAACACATAACAAATACTGCAGTCATAGTGACAGTATCCAGTGGCCGCATCCAAGGCCTAATCTTCCTGAAGCAATGTTCAGAAGTAATGATAGTATTCAATGTTGAATGTTATGAATATACAACCCGGTGATATTCTAGCTGTGAAAGCTAAATTAGCTTCATTTAAGTTAGGTACTTTTAATATGTAAAAGGAAACATATTGTATTTTAAAAATGGGCACCTTTCCGTAATGTGCACTTTCATTATATGTGTGCATCGAGGCAAAAATAAACACATGAATAAAAAAACCAGACAGTAAGATTGTCAGTTTTCATGCTGTCACTCTGAATAGAGCTACTTTTTAAAAGCTTTCATACTTTTCTGTCTTGATACAGAGAAGGCAATCATCAGGTGACCAATCAACCACTCACTACATTTTCCATCTCTGTGATCATGCTGTGTATTGTCTTAAATAAGCACATACAGGGAATTAGACTAAAACTCTGTTTCCTAGAAAGCCTTTTCAAATATAAAATTATCCAATTCCTGAGTCACAACAATTTAAAATAAACAGGAACCTGAATGAATTTGAAAAATACTATTGACTAGCAAATAGTAATGTTATTTCAAATGAATGGAAGACTTGGGTTCTTTTGTGTGGATTTCTAACATGAAAGATGGTTAAGATTCTAATCTAAATCATTAACAGAATGTGTATAAAAGTATTCAAATCCCATTCAGCTTCTTTACTTATTCAAGCTCCTTGTTAAAATACAATTCTCCTGTCAACCCTGCATCAATAATCCACCTGATATGGGACTTAAATATAAATACCAATTAATTTTATAAAACAAGGGCTAGTCAACTCAGGCTGTTCTCCTTGGGAAATATCAACATACCCAAAGTGCACATGCATATAAGAAACAACTACAAACCCTACCAAAACAAAATACTCTACTGCACACACAATTCTCCCCCCGGAAGAAAATCAGAGAGAGAAAGAGAGAACAAATCATCAGAAAATATTACTCATGCCGCTTAATGTCCTACTGGAAGGCACTCAGATACTACAGTAATGAGTGTAGTATAAGAACCTATGTACAACTGAATAGAACACACCTGTGACACTATTAATAATGCAGTGAAGCCTATTAACAACCATTAAAGGAGCTGATATTTCTCTGACCGTTATATCAGGTGGCTACATAACACAGCATGACTGATATGTAAGAATACATGAGAGATTTTGTTGGCCAATAATTTAATTCTGAAACCTGCATTGCAGTGCATCCAATAATAAAAAGCACTGAGTCAGAAAAATGGTTTTGAGCAGTTTTAAAACGCCCTTTCAGCAAGGGAGGTTTAGGGTAGACATTAGGAAAACCTTCCTAACTGTCAGGGTAGTTAAGCACTGGAACAAATTGCCTAGGGAGGTTGTGGAATCTCTGTCATCAGAAGTTTTGAAGAACAGATTAGACAAACACCTGCCAGGATTGGTCTAGCTATTACTTGAGTGCCTTGAGTGCAGAGGAAGGGACTAGATGGTCTCTTGAGGTCCCTGCCAATCCTACACATCTGTGATTCTGTAATACAAAGTGGAAGGAAGATTGTTAATAGAAAATGTGAGATGGTGTTGCAGGATTCTTTGGCCCCTACGGCATGCTTTTCACTTTACTGGAAAATACGTCCATGTATCTGGTTAAACAAAGTGTTATAAATCATACTCACAATGTACATACTTTTGTGCATAAAGTTTCCTGAAGAGAATACAATAAATGAGCAATTCATTAGTCTGGATATTAAATGTATTGGCAAGGTAGGTGGTGAGGTAGGACATCCTTGCTTTATTCCAAGTAACCTGTTTGTATTGCTGTTATCTTGCTCTCCCCAACTCCCATTACCCTCATCTACCTGTTGCATTATAAACTAGATTCTGAGCTCTTTAGGGGTGGACATAATGTCTGTAAAGCAGCTAGCTAATGGGATCTGGATGCTTGATTGGTGTCTGTAGGTATGCTGCTGTGCAAATAATGATAGTAGTAATGAGGTGGGTGAGTGGGTGTGTAAGAGATACAGACCTATATACTGTGTGTGTGAATGTACATATATATTTCATACACAATATACCGTGTTTTTATGCATGTATATTTAATGTTATATATTTTATGTAATATAGAGGAAGATATGTTTATATAACTTTTTTCTGCACACATATGGTTGGTAAGATGCATATAAGTGGCATCGTTCAGCTGAACACTGTACTGCATAATGCTAATCAAATATACTATTCAGGCTTATTTCACTGCTTGTCCAATAAAGAAATAGCAAGGATGCCTCCTCATCTGGAGCTATTTAACCAGACTGACATGATCAACATAAACATATAAGTAGAGACCTGTTCACAGAATAGATGTAGCTATGGGTTAAACATTGCTGATATTTACCAGGGGCCTCAAGTAATATAAAAATTCCACCCACCGGACCACCTGCTTCCAAAAGAAACCAGTGGAAATATTCTACACTGAAAAACATGCTGTCCTAGAATGTATGGTTGGATGCCTACTTTGCAAGTTTTATATTTTTCGGCAAGAGCTAGGTTCTAATGGCTGATATGAAGGCAGATGTCTGTGTGCCTCAACATTTGTCCTTCCTAAATTATACAACATTAGATCTTTCTGCTGATCCATAGGGATGCATGCCCAGGACTCCAGAGGAGTGAGCCATAATTTTGCAGTTTATTTGGTGCATTTCCCTAGTCTCCTAAATCAGTAAAAAGAAAAACCATAGCAACTGCTATGGCAGAAAATGAGAACCGCATTGAACAGGTGTTAACTTGAATAGCAAAGTGCAGTGGGCATTTTTATTCAAAAGGGTACGATACCGCTTTTCATTCTAAGTCCATAGTTTGTGAATTCAGAGGCTTTTTGTTTAAATCCCAAATAAAACAATGACCGTTATTTCACTCGGCATTTCTTCGTCCGTTCAGAAATTGAAATAATTACTGTTAAAATAATTAATAATGACGTAGATGATATCAAGTGCAAAATCTATTTCACCTGTTAGTCTGTTTGATATGACTGGCCTATTGGATATAATCAGGTTTGTCATATTTTACTGCTCACTCCTATGGATATACCTGCCTCTCCTACTCTTTAGCAGGCAGGCAGCTGCCTCTTTACAGTTATTCCTTCGGCAGATAATATACTGCAGTACCATGGAGACGTTTATATGTTTATTCATAAAAAAAAATCAGCACAAATAGCAGTTTTGTTGGTAGCACCAAAACAAGTGTTTAATATTAATGTTCATACTCGACTCTTTGTCTAAAGTTTTGGAATCAGCATTTTGTTTAATCCTTGGAGGACATTAAAAAGTGGGAAGAAAAATTCTACGTGACTTATGTAGCAGTCATTCCCATGTGTAAGGTGTTTTCTATTTTTTAAACTTATTTGAATGATAAAAATAGATCTGTAACAGTCCATAGTCAAGTCTATACTCGCCCCCCCCCCCATCTTTGTGCATGATGTTAAGTGCTCCAGTATAGATTTCCCCCAATCAGCCTGGGAACTGCTTGCTCCCAGCCAGAGCGCTCTCCCAGGGCTGATTTCAAGCCCTTCAGGGCAGGAGTGGGTGACTATCCTGCTACAGTCCCGCATTACCTCAGGTCAGTGGGTACTAAGGTCAGTGAAACTGGGATACACCCCTCAGTTTATTTCTGTCCCTCCCACCTCTTCAAGGGCCCCTCTCACAAGCGTATGCTACTTCAGGAGTTCCAGTCTCTCTTCGTGGGGGCCATATAGGAAATTCCCATATCGTTCAGAGGGAAGAGATTTTATTCCCAATACTTTCTAATCCTGAAGGTAAAGAGAGAGTGGAGGGGTCTCAGGCCTATGTTAGACCTAAGGCAGCTAAAAAAGTTTCTAAAGAAAACAAAATTCGGAATGGCTAGTCTAGTGTTTATTATCTCTTCCTGTGATCCTGGGGACTGGTAGCTGCTCTTGACTTAAAAAGATGCTTATTTTCATGTGGCGAATCACCAAAGCCACCAAAAGTTTCTCAGATTCACGGTCAATAGATCTCATTACCAATTCACACTCCTGCCAGCAGACTCTCGCATAGTCACAAAATGCATGGCTGTAGTAGCGGCAATCCTGTGAAGGTTGGGAGTCGATGTAGTTCCTTATCAAGAGGACTGGCTACTCAGAGGCCAGTCTCAGGTACTCTCCAGCGTAGCCATTATACAGTTCATTTTTGGCACATTGAGGCTCTTAATCAATACAGAGAAATCTGTCCTGACTCCTGTTCACAGAATAGATTTATTGCAGCAGTCCTGTTCTATCATTTCTATCAGCCTGAAAGCTGCTTACCTTCCAGGAGTTCATAATACTTTGGCAGACCACCTGAGCAGGTCATTCACAGGTCACCTTGAGTGGTGTTTTCACCCAGATGTGTCCAGGTCCATTTTCCAGCTGCGGGGGAGGGGGCAGACTCTCCTGAAGTGGACCTATTTTGCCGCAAGAGAAAAACAAAAAAATGTCTTGTTTGTTTTGTTCTTGAGTAGGCTGCAGGCCGGGTTCATTGACCGATGCATTCCTTCGACCCTTGTCTAAAGGCCTGCTGTATGCCTTCCCTCCAGGTCAACTCCTGCCCAAAGTCTTGAACAAAATCAAGCAAGATTCCACGCACCTTATTCCAATAGCCCCAGCATGGCTCCACCAACACTTATAACATCAACTCAAGGCTACAATGCCATAGATATCATCCTGACCTGAAATCCTTCTCCAGCTTCCCCTTCTTTCTCTCTCTTTCCCACTATCAGAGGATGTATAGTCAATGCTATTAAAGTTGCAGTGCTGATTTTTCACCATTAATGGGGTAAAGTAACTTCCACTGCCCAGTGAAGGGGAAATCTGGCCAGTAGTTGGCGGAGCATCCCAATCGTGTTATATGAACTGTCGGATGAGGTAGGAAAAATCTCTTGCATTTTCAATGTTTTGTTTTATGTATTCTACTCCTTTGGTAGCTGAGATGTCATCTGCTGAGGCCATCCTCCTCTTTCCTGTGGATGAGTCTAAATCTATTTAACGTTTTGTCATATTCTTTGCTTAGAGTTTGTAATCTGAATTGAATCATTTTTATTTCCCCTTATCTTTACAATATAAAATGGGTTGAACTTTTTTTGAGGAAGGAAGATTTTCTTGCTTTCAGACTTCACATGAATCACTCTACACTGACAACAGCAGAGTACAGTACTTAATGAAACATCACAGCAAATATTGTGCCTGCAGTTTTCACTGATGTGGTTCTGGGATAACAGAGGAAGCTTACTCAGGATAATTGCCCAACTATCTTATCTAAACTGACCTCTAGGATTACATACACCCATTTCTGAAATGTCAGACTGCACTGTGTATTCATATTTATGTAGTTATTAAAGAAAAAATTTAGGATCCTACTTGGAAATAAAACGAGTGTGTATTCTATTCGAATATCATCTAAAGTACTTCTAAAGTTTACAGAAAGTTATCGCCTAGAGTTACCAGAGTCCCTTACTTGAGTTATTTTTAGTAGAGGAGTCTCATTATCAATAAAGTCACAATGATATTACAGCTATTTCATCCCCTAGCTATCTAGTTGAAGCATTGCACCAATACAGATTTTCTCTCTCTATGTGCTTTGGGATATGCTATAAGAAGTGCCAGGAACCAGTGTTAGAGCAGTTCATTCTATAAATGTCCTAAAAGAGACTTTCATTACTATGAATATGATCTAGTTAGATTTGAATTAGACATTAATCTGATTTTTGTCCCTACAAACTAACAGCAGCGTCTTTTTAATTGTAAATGTTTATGAAGAGTTTTGACTAGTATTGTTTGCATAAACATTGAAAAATGTATTTTCTAATAAGTTTATGCTGGGTCTTTAATAAACCAAAATAGTGGTTAACATACCCCCACAAATTATTATTAGGTAGTATATAATGTGCATGCTTAAAGTGATTGCTTCTTCACTCCACAATGAATCCCCCACTGGCTAGCTTGAATTATGATGGAAATATTGTCCCATCTTTACCTAGGAAGATGTGGTCACATGGCCTTAAAGTCAGATTGTGTGGAGGAATTCTGAGTTCTTCCAGGAATGCAGTAGACCCTCCCCTAATACCTTACAAAAATATTCCAATTTCCATAGTTTCCTGAGCATATAGAGGGAAGGGAAATATTGAATTAAGATGACCCAATAGGAAATACGGCATGAAAGGCCAAAGTCTGCCTTAGATGTACACAGTCAGCTTATCTTGAGATCAATGGGTTCTGAATAGGGCTGTCAAATGATTAAAAACATTAATCGTGATTAATCGTGTGATTAATCGTGCTCTTAAACAATAATAGAATACCATTTATTTAAATATTTTTGGGTGTTTTCTACATTTTCAAATATATTGATTTCAGTTACAACACAGAATACAAAGTGTACAGTTCTCACTTTATATTTATTTTTTATTACAAATGTTTTCATTGTAAAAAACAAAATAAATAGCATTTTTCAATCTCTTTATCATGAAAGTTGAACTTACAAATGTAGAATTATGTACCAAAAACTGCATTCAGAAATGAAACTTTAGAGCCTGCAAGTCCACTCAGTCCTACTTCTTCTTCAGTCAATCTCTTAGACAAACAAGTTTGTTTACATTTGCGGGAGATAATGCTGCCCGCTTCTTGTTTACAATGTCACCTGAAAGTGAAAACAGGCGTTCACATGGCACTGTTATAGCTGGCGTCGCAAGATATTTACGTGCTAGATGCACTAAAGATTTATATGTCCCTTTATGCTTCAGCCACCATTCCAGAGGACATGCGCCCATGCTGATGACGGGGTCTACTAGATAATGATCCAAAGCAATGTTGACTGACGCATGTTCATTTTCATCAAATGAGTCAGATGCCACCAGCAGAAGGTTGATTTTCTTTTTTTTGGTGGTTCAGATTCTGTAGTTTCCACATCGAAGTGTTGCTCTTTTAAGACTTCTGAAAACATGCTCCACACCTCGGCCTTCTCAGATTTTGGAAGACACTTCAGATTCTTAAACCTTGCATCAAGTGCTGCATCTATCTTTAGAAATCTCAGATTGGTACCTTCTTTGCGTTTTGTCTAATCTTCAGCGAAAGTTTTCTTAAAACAAACAACATGTGCTGGAGCAGCATCCAAGACTGCTATATCATGAAATATATGGCAGAATGAGGGTAAAACAGAGGAGGAGATATATAATTCTCCCCCCAAGGAGTTCAGTCACAAATTTAATTAAGGCATTATTTTTTTAACAAGCGTCATCAGCATGGAAGCATGTCCTCTGGAATAGTGGCTGAAGCATGAAGGGGCATACGAATGTTTAGCATATCTGGCATATAATCATGTTGTTAGCAACAAGAAGAAAGTCAAGGAACGTGTGGGCCCCTTGCTGAATGAGGGAGGGAACCTTGTGACAGAGGATGTGGAGAAAGCTAGTGTACTCAATGCTTTTTTTGCCTCTGTCTTCACAGACAAGGGCAGCTCCCAGATGGCTGCACTCCGCAGCACGGTATTGGGAGGAGGTGACCAGCCCTCTGTGGAGAAAGAAGTAGTTCGGGACTATTTAGAAAAGCTGGACGAACACAAGTCCATGGGGCCGGATGCACTGCATCCGAGGGTGCTAAAGGAATTGGCCGATGTGATTGCAGAGCCATTGGCCATTATCTTTGACAAATCATGGCAATCGGGGGAGGTCCCGGATGACTGGAAAAAAGCTAATGTAGTGCCCATCTTTAAAAAAGGGAAGAAGGAAGATCCGGGGAACTACAGGCCAGTCAGTCTCACCTCAATCCCTGGAAAAATCATGGAACAGGTCCTCAAGGAATCAATTTTGAACCACTTAAAGGAGGGGAAAGTGATCAGGAACAGTCAGCATGGATTCACCAAGGGCAAGTCATGCCTGACTAACCTAATTGCCTTCTATGATGAGATAACTGGCTCTGTGGATGAGGGGAAAGCAGTGGATGTGCTATTTCTTGACTTTAGCAAAGCTTTTGATACAGTCTCGCACAGCGTTCTTGCCAGCAAGTTAAAGAAGTATGGGCTGGATGAATGGACGGTAAGGTGGATAGAAAACTGGCTGGATGGTCGTGCTCAACGGGTAGTGATCAATGGCTCCATGTCTAGTTGGCAGCCGGTATCAAGTGGAGTGCCCCAAGGGTCGGTGCTGGGGCCGGTTTTGTTCAATATCTTCATCAACGACCTGGAGGATGGTGTGGACTGCACCCTTAGCAAGTTTGCAGATGACACTAAACTGGGAGGAGTGGTTGATACGCTGGAGGGTAGGGATAGGATACAGAGGGACCTAGACAAATTAGAGGATTGGGCCAAAAGAAATCTGATGAGGTTCAACAAGGACAAGTGCAGAGTCCTGCACTTAGGACGGAAGAATCCCATGCACTGCTACAGACTAGGGACCGAATGGCTGGGCAGCAGTTCTGCAGAAAAGGACCTAGGGGTTACAGTGGACGAAAAGCTGAATATGAGTCAACAGTGTGCCCTTGTTGCCAAGAAGGCTAACGGCATTTTGGGCTGTATAAGTAGGGGCATTTCCAGCAGATCGAGGGACGTGATTATTCCCCTCTATTCGGCACTGGTGAGGCCTCATTTGGAGTACTGTGTCCAGTTTTGGGCCCCACACTACAAGAAGGATGTGGATAAATTGGAAAGAGTCCAACGGAGGGCAACAAAAATGATTAGGGGGCTGGAGCACATGACTTATGAGGAGAGGCTGAGGGAACTGAGATTGTTTAGCCTGCAGAAGAGAAGAGTGAGGGGGGATTTGATAGCTGCTTTCAACTACCTAAAAGGGGGTTCCAAAGAGGATGGATCTAGACTGTTCTCAGTGGTAGAAGATGACAGAACAAGGAGTAATGGTCTCAAGTTGCAGAGGGGGAGGTTTAGGTTGGATATTAGGAAAAACTTTTTCACTAGTAGGGTGGTGAAGCACTGGAATGGGTTACCTAGGGAGGTGGTGGAATCTCCTTCCTTAGAGGTTTTTAAGGTCAGGCTTGACAAAGCCCTGGCTGGGATGATCTAGTTGGGGTTGGTCCTGCTTTGAGCAGGGGGTTGGACTAGATGACCTCCTGAGGTCCCTTCCAACCCTGAGATTCTATGATTCTATGATTCTATAAATACTTTGCAATGCCAGCTACAAAAGTGCCAGGCAAATGCCTGTTCTCACTTTCTGGTGACATTGTAAATAAGACGTGCGCAGCTTTAATGTAAACATAAATGTAAACAAACTTTTTTGTCTTAACAACTGGCTGAATAAGAAGTAGGACTAAGTGGACTTGTAGGCTCTAAAGTTTTTTACATGGTTTTGTTTTACATTGTTTACATTTGTTTTACATTGTTATGTAACAAAAATACATTGTAAATAGCGCTTTCACAATAAAGAGATTGCAGTACAGTACTTGTATGAGGTGAATTAAAAATATTATTTCTTTTGTTTATCATTTTTACAGTGCAAATATTTGTAATAAAAAATAATATAAATGAGCACTGTACACTTTGTATTCTGTGTTGTAACTGAAATCAATGTATTTGAAAATGTAGAAAAACATCCAAAAACATTTAATACATTTCATTTGGTATTCTATTGTGTAACTGTGCAATTAAAACTGTGATTAATCCCGATTGATAAATCACGATTAATTTTTTTGAGTTAATCGCATGAGTTAACTGCAATTAATCGACATCCTTCGTTCTGAATTATATATGTGTATGTGGCCTGTAATGGACAAATAGACACATGCCCATTGCCCCGTTATCAGGGAAAATAAATTTTTACCATGTAATAAAGCATTTCTTTCAGTTCGTCCAAAATTTTATTAATTAAAAACCCTAACTCCAGCTTCACAGAGGCAGCATGAGCAACTGAACAAGGCTCTGGATTGAAGTGAGGAGATCTGGACTTCATTCCTTGCTCTGCCACTGACCAGCTATGTGACTTTTGGAAGTCATTTCATGTCTTTGTTTCCCTTTTCTCCCGTGGTCAGTCTGTTATTTAGACTGCGAACTCTTTGATGGAGGGACACACACACTATATGTTTGTACGGTGCCTAGCACAATGGGTCCCATGTTTGTGGTAGGGCTCTAACATGCTTCAGTAGTGCAAATAATTTGTAATGTGAATACAAATAATAAGAGGAAGGAGTGCAACCATCTGCAAAAGCTATTTGCATTTTCTATTAGCTGCTAGTGTCAAATCTTGGGTTAGAAATGTCAAAATGCATCAATTTTACCAGATGTATGTAGAAACACTACACTTCATGGGCCAAATTCTGCTCTGTTATGCTAGTGTAAATCCAAAGTAACTCCATTGACTTCAGTGAACTTAATCTGTCTGTACACTGGTGTAACAGAGCAGGATATGGCCCTCTGATTCAACTAAACATATGTAAGCAAGTCCAGTACATTTCTGAACATTGAACATCATGCAATTTGAGACTTTATTTCTTTCATCTGCATTTTCCATCTAAGTCATGGATTCATTTAAGAGATAATTTCGCTTTGCGGACACGGCTGTAATATCAACTTGATGCGCAGGGTTTAGGTGTGCTGCTACTATTAATATTAATGAGTTTCATGGCTAAAACCCTGAACATAGAGTTGAGACCATCCCCCAAGAGCTATAACTTTACTCCACAGATTTCCGGAGTGTATTTGCATGGATTCTGACAGTCCCTGAATCAAGCCTTTGCTTCTGTCGCAGCATGACAAAATGATGCGTGGTACAAGGGCTGAGAAGGAGGAATTCAAAGCCTGGGAAGTTCTCTTTGATGCCTTTGTCCCTTCATATAATCAGACAGTAAAGGAACCTGTGGAAAGGTTGGCAGAGGCACAAAACAACAAAAACCAACCCACAACATTCTTTGAACTGAAAAAACTAAAGCTGCAAACAGCCTTCCTCAGAGAGAGAAAAATACAAAGCTCTTAATAAAAATGCAGCTGTTCTATTGTGTAACTGTCTCTACCACTCTGAATATCAAACTAATCAGATTTTAATCTGTTTTATATAAAAGAATAAATATAAGGAGAAACTGTTAGCCTAAGTTTGTCTAAATTCATTAAGATTTTAGGTTGTATGGCCCTAGAACAGCAGTTTTCAATCTTTCGCATATGGGGTCCTCCTCCTATCTAGCTGAGAACCACCCAGGACTTCCCTCCTGTTCGGCAGTAAGGCTTGGTGGTTTGCAACCTCCATGTTGAAAACCTCTGACTGTAAGGGACTGTTTGGCTTGCACTTATCCCACAATGTTAAAGTACCTTCAGGGCCACAGTTAGATACTGTAAAACCAGCTGTACAGTAGATAGATACAGTTGACGCAGACAACAGTTTGGCTCCTTGTCTATTTTGTTATAGCAAGTTCTTAGTGGTATGTGTCTATTCATCCTCCATACCGAGAAACAGGGCATAGTACAATGCACATTTTATAATAGAATTATTCAGATATTTATTCATTTTTCCTTTTTTCCTTCTGTGTGGGTTCCCATCTCAGACTGTTCTAAACAGTCTTAATTAAAAGACCATGGTTCAAGCTCTTTAATTTTGTTTCTATACTTTCTAGAGAAAGGGCTCCTGACTCTAGATTTCCCAGTTCATTCTAAATGTTTGTGTAGAACTAAAAAACACACAAACAAATGCAAGTGTGCTGTTCAGAATTTGTAGTTTCTTATCGTGTAATTTTTCGTTAGGTGATATTAACGATGATAACATTTCCCACCAATGTTTTGTAAAGCCATCTATTTAAACTAAGAACAGCTTGTACTTTCCATTGTGCAGCTGCCTTTATTCTGGCAGCTAGCAATAAGAAATTCAGGGACTCATATGGTTTGGCATTCAACTCTTGTTGTAGCCCAAGACAGCTATGACCATGTCCAGTTCATAATTATCTACTTTAGATAATTATGTGGCTTGATACTTTGGCAAGTCTAGCACATTTGTGTCAACTCTCCCTTATAATTGTAAGCAGAGTCAGGATGAGCTCCACCCTGACATCTGGTGGTGAGTCGTGGCAAAGCACTCCAGGGGCTGATCTCTTTTACATAGGCACATCCACCCCACCGAGTACGAACCCATAATAGCCCAATGGGCACGTTGGGCTGCTGTAGGATCCCCAGTTTTCTGTATTGGGGCAGGAATTTCTGTTATTGGGGCAGGAAGAATAAACTGTTGTTATACTGCTTATGTAAATCAAGGACAATGAAACCGTACTTGGCCTTTTGTCATGATGAGGGGGAACTTGCCATCAACTAAGCAGCATTCGCCAGCCAAGGGACATAGGTTCCAAAACCCAGTGAATGGAGAGAGGCTGGGGACAGGTTTCTTGACTGGGCTGTTTGGCTATAGCTCAAGCACAGTACCTGGTGGTGTGGGCTCCTTGTGAGGGTCTGAGACACCAATTGCACCTCTTCCTCTCTCCACTGTGGAATATCAGAGCTAATGTTGAGTTCATTGGGAGTCTGATCTCAGGCTGCTGAGTTGAAATCACTCTGGGCTAAGGGTGCAAATGAGCACTAAGGCTCCCCTAACTACAAGCTGAAATCACTAAAGAGCTAAAAGTCTCATGAGCTGAAATCACTGAGCACTGTGTTTAAGTAGTGGGGGAGCCTGAAGATCTATTGCTGAGTGGCCGGGGGAGCGGAGCAGTTTGTGGGGACAGCTGTAGCGGCTTGCAGGATGGCTGGCGGAGTGGAGCAGTTTGTGGGGACAGCTGTAGCGGCTTGCGGGACAGCTGGCGGAGCAGAGCGAAGCCCCACGGAGGGGTGAGGCAATCATCTTCAAGACACGTAAGGTGCCCCTTACCTCTCCCCTCCCCATTTCTGCCCAGACTGATGAACTTTTGAACTTTGGGACTGGACTTTTGGGTTCTGGGACTTTGGGTGATTTCTGGGTTGCTGGACTCAAGAACCAAAGGGACAGGACATGGCCCAATTGGCTGGGATGGGTTTTGCTCACAGTTTGATTTATGAATCCTAGTTGCGGTGTTTTCCCAATGTAATGCTGGTGTCGTTTACCTGCTGTCATTAAAGATTTTCTGTTACACCGAGGCTCTGTGCTTGCGAGAGGGGAAGTATTGCCTCCTTGAGGCGCCCAGGAGTGTGTGTGTAAAGATTTTCCCAGGTTACTGGGTGGGGGCTCGAGCCGGTTTTACGTTGTATTGTTGAAAAGGGATCCCCTATGTACTGAACCCGGCCCTTGCTGCTGTCAGCTCGTCCTGGCAGAAGGGTTACATGATGATAGAGGTTCGATTTCCTTCTGTAGATTATGTATGATCTGTTTGGTATAGAATAGTGTATTGAATATCGGTTTTTGTTTTGGGTATTCAGGTGAGAGGGCAGACTACAGTTTTTCAATCAGTTAAGGTTGACTTTTCTCATTTCCTCTGACTTGTCAGTTTGGACCTTTATCCTAAACTATTGTGTGGCTTTAGTGTTGGTTGGGTTTAATCATCTTCTGCTATTGCTCCCTCATGCATCATTGTGACAGGGTCTCAGAATCACCCGACGGCACCTCCTGCTGGTCGTCCTTGGGAATTAGCTCACCAACCTCTGGAGCGCCCTCTGCCGGCCAGTGATCCGCCTGACCACTCTGGCCCGTGTCCCTCCCAGGACCTGGTGCCCCTTTAACTGGGGTGCTGCCCCCTAGCAATATCCCCAGATCTGGGTCTCCCCTCCCCAGGGGAACCCCAACCTACTATCCTCACCTCGCCTCAGTCGTAGGCTACTGCCAGTCACCAGCTAGCCCCCGCGCCCTGGGGCAGACTGCAGTATAAGCCACTCATCACAGGCAAAGGGGGTTTGGACCTGCTGCCTCAGCCTACCCGTGGGTTGCCCCCGCAACCTCAGTACCTAGTTGGGCCTAACCCTAGGCCCCAGCCTGGGGTTTTCTCAGGCTGGAGCTCCCCAGCTCCTCTGGCCTTCCCCAGCCCTGCTCCACCCTCAGTACCTGCTCAGGTCCCTGCAGCCAAGCCCTTCTCCCTCTAAAGGCAGAGAGAGTCTGTCTGCTCCAGGCCCACTGCCCTCTTATAAGGGCCAGCTGGGCCCTGCTTAACTGGCCACAGCTGTGGCTGCCTTGCCAATCAGCCCAGCTTCTCAGCCTCAACCCTCTCACAGGGCTGTTTCCAGCCCCTCAGGGCAGGAGCATGGTATCCACCCCACTACAATCATATTGTAGTGTTTACCTTGCATCCTTTCGTATACTGATTATCCCATATGTGTCTAGTGGGCTAGATGGACTTTAGAGATTGCCATAGACTCATAGACTATAAGGTCAGAAGGGACCATTATGATCATCTAGTCTGACCTCCTGCACAATGCAGGCCACAGAATCTCACCCACCCACTGCTGGAATAATCCTCTCACCTATGTCTCAGCTATTGAAGTCCTCAAATCATGGTTTAAAGACTTCAAGATGCAGAGAATCCTCCCGTAAGTGACCCGTGCCCCATGCTGCAGAGGAAGGCGAAAAACCTCCAGGGCCTCTGCCAATCTACCCTGGAGGAAAATTCCTTCCTGACCCCAAATATGGCGATCAGCTGAACCCCGAGCATGTGGGCAAGACTCACCAGCCAGACACTCAGGAAAAAGTTATCTGTAGTAACTTCTAACATCCCATCATTGACCATTGGTCCTATTTACCACTGATGGCAATTAATTGACCTTTGACTAAGATCATGTTATCCAATCAAACCATCCCCTCCGTAAACTTATCTAGCTTAATCTTGAAGCCAGATAGGTCTTTTGCCCCCACTGCTTCCCTTGGAAGGCTGTTCCAGAACTTAACTCCTCTGATGGTTAGAAACCTTCGTCTAATTTCAAGTCTAAACTTCCTGATGGCCAGTTTATATCCATTTGTTCTTTTGTCCACATTGGTACTGAGCTTAAATAATTCCTCTCCCTCCCTGGTATTTATCCCTCTGATATATTTAAAGAGAGCAGTCATATCTCCCCTCAGCCTTCTTTTGGTTAAGGTAAACAAACCAAGCTCCTATGATCAGATCAGATCCCAAATTCCTATGACATAGGGTATTTTGTGCTGCCTGTATAAAGTCACTTGGCTAAGATGCCAGGGCTAGCTCTGTTGTTGTGGGAAATGGCAGTGGACCACTGATGGCTGCAAAACAAAACCTCTTTATTATTATTTTATTTTATGTCTCTTTTGAAACATGATTTTTCCAGCCATGGCTCTCCCCCTGCAGTGTAGTGAGTTTGATGAAAGAATGACACCTCCTGATTTATTGACCACACTTCTTGACATAGCTATGTTTTACCTTTGAGGTCTCCTCTTCAAGTGCTAGTCATTTTAACCAGACCCAAGCCTGGTTAGCTCATGAGATCTAATAAGACCACAGCCTAAGATGGTATCATTCCGGTGAGCAAGTGCATGTAGTAATAATTTTTAAACTTAATTGAATTAAAAGCAACTTTGTGACTGAGATTTATATCATGCCTGCGGCTTATGTGCCATTCAAATATCATTATGTCATTTAGTTATATTAAAAACAATGCATCATGTTTAACATGTAGGTCTATGGAATATGCAAATGTAGCATTATATATAGTTTATAGTCAGTCTGAAATATCAAAGTTTCCGCTAAAAATGGAACCTCAGATGTTGAACCCATTAGAATTTTGGTTGGGGATGTCAGATTTGAATCTCTGGGTTAGAATTTATCCATATAATTCTAGTCTGACTTGAAATATAAACAGGACAATTTCCTGGATTAAATGATAAATAAATGTATAGAATTTCTAAACCAATCTGTCTAAAACAGATGCAATCTCATGAAAGCAGCTATGAAAAGATTATGGCACCATCATATCCAAACCCAAATAGTCTTGATTCAGTAAGTCAACTCTAGCCCAAATATGATCTAGTTCCATATCAAACCACCATCATATCTGCCTATCTGTAGTTTCAGCATTTATCATTCCATAATTTTCTACAAATGATTATTCATGGCAACTCTGTTTTGTGAATTAGAAGTGAATCTATTTATAATAATACTTAGAACCTCTGTAATGCTGTTCATTTATAGATTTCAAAGGTGTGTAAATATTATTCCCTTCTTACAGATGGGTGAAACTGAGGCAGAGTCTTAAAGCTGTAAAATGTATTGAGTTGAAAATAGAATCCAGATTTTCTGATTCACCGTACAGAAGAAAAGTTCTATTTGAGACTACTTTATTAGCAACTTGTTATACGTCAAAGGAACTTTGAGGCCTGATTTGACGTGTACTGATGAAGAGAAATGTATTAATATTCTGATTCTACAAAGCACAAAAGAAGTCAATCAAAATGGTGTTGATTATTTTTCACAGCTGCTTAACTGATTTTAAATGAAGATAGAAGTGTGAAATTATTAAAAAAGATAAAACTGGCTGTCCTACCACCTTTCAAAGTCTGTTAACTGTTCTAAACAGAAGGGCTGTCAAGAATACAAATGCTTAGATTGTGGGTAAATTGAACTGAATATGAAAGAGTGATTTTAATTATATTGTAAATAATATAAATGCTTATTTATGACCGTGATGAACACTAGAGGACATTTTCAAAAAGATAATTTAATGCACTTAAAATGTTTACATAACAAAATCACATAGGGATGAGGCCACCAGTCATAACAGGACACAGTATTAAAGTAAAGTATAGAGTTGGCAGTTTTGAAGTCCTGTTTTCTAATCCTGGCTCTTCTATTGGCAGCAGATAACTTCATTAGTATGCCTGTTTGCCCATTGATAAAATGGAAATAACATCTTTTTATCTTACAGGCTGTTGTAAGGATGAATTAGTGTTTGTATAGTGTCTTCAAAGTATTATATAAATGCTAAGTGTTACTTATTGCAGTAATGATACCACATATTTGACATGAGATAAAAAATGATAAATATATAAACTGGCAAGTACAAATATTACTAAGAAAATCTGCAAAAATCCTTTTTCACACTGAGGATTTTAGCATCATCATGTATTATAAGGAGCACAGTCCCAAGTTTGGGCTAGTTACTTAGTGTTCATTTGAAGAACAGCATCCAGAAGGAACACCCATTTTGTGTAGTTTCTTCTGTATTTCCCCCTGAGTGCATATTATGAGCTTGTTCAGGATGCACATTTGGAGGGAAACTCTGCCTTATTACACCTGTGCCTGTGAGCTTGCACAAGGTGTAACTGAGAACAGAATATGGCCATTTAAGTTATCCAGCCTGGATTTGTGGAGTCATTGTTAAAATATGCAATAATAATTGCACTTGCATGCAGTGCTGTGCTTCACCACATTTAGGAAGGCATAGTAATTCAGGGCAGCGTGCGTGTTTGTGGAGCATTTAGCTGCATGGCAGACTTACGGCCAGGAGTGAAAGTAACTTGAAGGACTTACCAGTACGCAAGGTGGCCAGGGTCCTGGACAAGGCGGAGGGGGTGGGGGGTGCCTCTGGGCCCCTGGAAGGGGCGGGGCCTGAGGTGGAAGGGGCTGGGCTGGGGCCAGACTCCCCCAGCCAGCCCTTCATGACTGCCCAGCACGCGTCACCCGGGGCTCCGGCAGTGATTGAAAGGGCCCGGGGCTCCAGCCATTGCCGGGAGCCTTGAGCCCTTTTAAATTGCTGGGCCCTGGGGCAGCTGCCCCTTTTGGACCCCCCCACCCCCCCATCAGCAGCCCTGCCGGTACGGTGCTTAATGCACTGCCGCGGCAGCGCTTTAATGTTGGCTGTGTACCGGCCCATACCGGCTTACTTTCTCCTCTGCTTACGGCAAAGTATAATGTGTTTGTGTGTCTGGCCTGGAAAATGAATCACCCATTGGTTAGTTGGCCAGAAATCTCTGTTCTGTCCATTGAACCAAAAATCACTCCCTCTTGAGAGAGTGATGGAAAATCCATGAGTTCAGATTGACAGTGTATCCAGTCACCTATGCATGGGAAGGATCTTACCCAGGAAGTTGTAGTAAGCACATTGATATCGGTGATAAGCAGACTGAGATGTATGAGGCCCAAGAACCTCTTAATGCCAACTGACAAGGGGTGCAGGTGTCTCCTGGGTCTGGTATGTATGTTCTACTTCACCAAAAAATGTAATGTGAAATGTCAAATGACAGCTGGTATATCACTGGTCATCAATAGTGTGAAAAGTTATGGGTATTTTCATAAAAGAAATTATGATAAGTTTAATTGAAATTTAGAAATCCAAGAAATTTCTGCCAGTCGTAATGGTGAATTCTTACCCTCTGCCCTATTCCCTTTAGTTGTGGGTACTGTACCTGGTGATTATATATGGCTTGTTGCTTTACAATAATCATAAATGCAGTAGATGCACTCATGAAGAGGTTGGCTTGTTACGTTGAAGGTGGCATCCCCAAATTGAGTAGTGCTGCTTAGATGGAAATCAAGAGCTCAGTGAGAACGCAGAGCACAACATTGGAATCGAGAGGTTTGATAGGTAAATTCACTGTCTTGCTGTGAGTTGTAAAGTCTTCAAATTCTTCTTCATGGCTGCAAAGGTACACCTTGTCTCAGCCAATGCCATGGCACCAACCTGTGTCTCCAAGCCTTTTAAGACAATTGCTACTAATTTAGCTGCTTTCAAAGTTATATTACACACATGGATTTAAGCACATAATAGAACTGTATTTTCCTGGCTGTCCAGCTGTTAAGGAATGAATTGATAACAGGTTTAGATTGCAGAGATGGGCCATAGCTTGTCTCCCAGTGCTTTTGGAACCCATCTTGAATCTAATCTCTACATTTTCAGATTTCTCTCTTTTCTGGGAAGACTTTGTTTTGAGTCATCGTATTAAAATGTTAAGAGTTTATTTTTAAAGCACTATTTGTAGATGGCCATAATTTTGTTGTCCTTATTTATTTGTGTTGCAAAAGTGTTCAAAGGGCTTTAATTTGCCTTCCTTTGCATGAGTGCCCCGTCCCTCGTATCTCACTGATGCGCTGGACCTGGGAAGTGCATTATCAAGAACAAATATGTCCAGCCCATGGTGTAAGAACACAATGCAATCATCTTCAAGAAAAGTTAAGCAACTCCTAGGATGCTTTTTTTTAAAAGCTACTGTATTTCATAGTGTTCACATGGAACTCCGCAGTAAAACTATATTGTAGGGTACTGTAAAATATATTTAAATTAATATGCCTGTAATATTCGTTTTATGTGGCAGAGGAGAAGATTTGCATTGTTCAAATAACCAGATTAGTGATCTTTTGAGTAGCTTCAGAGGTACTTGGTGCAAATCTGAAACGCCACTGCAAATGACTGAAGTGGGCACTGATTTACAATGTGGTACGTAGTTTGTGACTCGTGTCCATGGTCACACTGTGCATTATCCCTCATCTTCCAGAGGTATGAGGAATGACAGCACCCAGTACTAGGCTGGGTTAATCTTAACTATAAATCCATTGTATAAAGGAAGCTGATAGTATTATAGGTAGATGATGAGCCCACAACACTATCAATTCCCTTTATACGATGGATTTACAGTTAAGATTAATCCACTCAGTACTATGAGAGTCACGTCTAAAACTAGTTAGTTTCCTCTTCTTGTAGTAATGTAGAAAACATCTTTTGTTTACTGATGAATGTGTCAGCTTGGATTGCTCTTCAAAATTAAGTTGGAGTGCAAAAGTTGTAGGGAACTTTTCCCATTTCCAGTATGGGCGCTTGTTTGGGGCAGAGGGGTTGCACAGATGGGCTTCCCAAAGTTGTATCTTTGTTATTGACTTTAGCTTCTGTTTTGGTGAAAAGAGGTATGTGTGCCCTTGCATGGGCTCAGTCCTATGTGATTGATTAAAAAAAAAAAATCTCGTTCAGCTCATCCAGCAGAATTCATAGCCCCCTGGCATTTAATTATGTGGCTCTGCAAATTATGTTCCGAGAGATCTTTTTTCTTTCATAAGGATACCGCATCTCGACTGGCTAAATTGAATATATGTCAGTGGAGTGGTTTTCCATTATGTGTTCATGCTGCATGATTGCACTGATATGATCTGCTTTTGGGAACTGAAAAATAGAAAAGGTAGCATTATTACAATAGGAGAGGCACAGCACAGAGGATAAAAGTCAGAGACCTGCTACCAACTTCAAAGTTGTTGATAAAGAAGTATGACCCTTTCTGAGGCTGTTGGCTGACTCAAAGGAAAACTGATTGATTTAATGATGAATGCAGAATAAAAACTGTTTGTGGTTAACCTGACACTGCTAATTTAATTACCACAAATAATTTACTTAATTTATACACAAATCACTTCTCGGGATATAGCTGATTGCTAAGCAAAGGAATGTTACAGTATACTGAAAACCCAAATAGTGTTTCATAAAATTATGAAGGTAAAAGTTATAAGGGAAAATATATTTTTGCTCCTTTTTCTATTTTGTAGTAGAGGACTGAAAATACAGACATTCTGAAGACACGAGGAGGAGGTGGGGGAAATGAACTATATAGTGGTAAATAACTCAGCCTTGTTGAACCACAGAGGAAGTGTACCTAATGTTGGAGCTATGTCCCATGAGAGTTTGCATCCACGTTATCAGAAAAGGTGTTCTTTGGATGGACAGAAAGGAAAAAAGCAAGACTCTAGCCAAATCAAATGGCCATCTCTTCTCACAGTATTCAAATGGCGACAGAGTTTGGAAGAACGCATTCTGAAGAAGCACAAGACTAGTTTGAATTGTTTTCAGGTAATGTGTTGGTCAGGGATATCTTTAGCTTCCTTTCAATATTACTGAAGTTAAATATAAAGTTAAAGTGAATGTATGTGTTTATTTAAGCACAAGATATCAATAATATATTACATATGCACACCAAAAGTCTTTGCTAATTTGCACTAATGATTGAGAGACGGATTATGAATAAATTAAGTTTCAGATTATCAAGTAAACGAACAAACTGAATAAAGTAAACAAATTGCAAAATGTACTTTATTTATATTTAAATATCTATTAGTTCTAACTGATGTTTTACAAACATCAGCAAATGTTCTTTGGTATGTTTTATTAAAATAATGAAGCCTTCTTTGGGATACAACATCTCATGGAGGCACTCTGCTAATTCCTTGCTGAAAAAAGAGGAAAGTCTCTTATTTAAAATGCAAATTTGGGGGTTGTGTGAGTTAGTTAAATTCTATATATTTTATTGGGGAAAAAACTGAAAAATCATATTTTCATGTAACAAAATGCTAATAATAGTTAATAGTTTTTGAATCACACTACAAGTTACATGACCATTCTGTTTTTCACCAAGTTTAATAAACACCATTTTAACCCGCTCTCCAAATTAGATGAAATTGATGTGATTAAAAGGTTGAAAGATTAAATAAGAGTTGCAGTTCATTTTAATATGATTCATACAGTGAAATCCTGGCCCCAGTGAAATCCTTGCCAAAACTTCTATTAAATTCCATGGTGCTGGGATTTCACCAATAATCTTAAAAATACAATTTTAGGATTATTATATGCACTGCGAATATTAATACAAGATGTGTGTAGTTCCATGTATATCTATATTTCTGTTAAAACTATTAATATGTGGAAATCAGATAGGATCAGGCATAAAATCTGGAGAAAAATTAGATTATTTTGAGGCATTAGGTATAGTTTCAGATGGTTAATGTTACCTGTCTGAGGAATTAACATTTTATTCCCATCTAAGTCTCACATTCACATGTGAATAATTAATTTTGTGAATAGAATGATAGCTTGTCCTAATCAAAGATTTCTACTCACTTGGCTTTGCATTGTAAAAGTTTAAAACTAAACGGTGCAAAAGACTTTAACGCTTTTTGAAGAATGATTAAAGTATAACTCTGGTAGTTGTGACTGGATTCAGAATAGTGAATAGTTAATCATAATCATTCGCAAATCAGTTCTTTTCAGAAGTGATCATTTTTTTTAATTCATATTTTAAATGCTGTGCAGGTTCTGATAGAGGATTACCTGAAATAATGCTGCTTATGTTCATATTTTAAATAACCACTTATAAAACACACCACACTATACTCCTTTTTGATGATTTAAGTAGCACAATCAAAGAAAATCCTCTTGCTGGTACTTTTTATCTTCTTTCTGTTGCTGCTTTCTCTGTCAGACTGATTCTAAGCCTATTTTATCTGATGGAATTATATTTGTCTCATAGGATTATATTTTAATATTCCATAAAATATAAATGTTTATATTGGATTATGATAAAACAAGTATGTAATTCTGTAATCTTATTATCATTAATGTATGCTAGGAGGGGTAAAAACTATCCAAGGATGGCAACTACTGTGCAAATTTAAAATGGAGAGTTGTAAAATGTTTTCATACTTAAAGTAGAAAAGTTCATGCATTGAATTGTGGCTTTGTATTGCCAAATTTTTTCACTTGCTTTTATCAAAAGCTCCTTACAAACATGTTCAAATGGATGAATATATAATTTCTATATGGTCTCAACAAGACATAACAGATGCAATAGAATTTTATTTTTTATTAAATAAAAATTCTGTTGCATCTGTTATGTCCTGTTGAGACACATAGAAAATGTGTGATAATATGGTTGCAGACTTCTGTACTGTGACATGACTTAAATGATTCATATAACTTATTAGGTACCATATTGTTGATATTTATTGTACATAACAAATTTCTAATTCATATTTAGTTCAGAAAAAAAAAAAGGACAAAGTAGCCGTAGAACTGACATGAGTGGGAATATGCTGTTCCATGTACTACTGCACATGTTTTAACCTTAGGTTGGGATGGAAGAGTGAAATGCCTGCAGGCCGCATGGAAACTAAGTGTCTACTCCAAATCAAGAAAAAAAAAAAAGCAGCGTGAGAGGACTAAAAAGTGCCACCATGACTAAACAGCAAACTAAGAGAGACCATTAGAAGCAAAAAGGTGTCCTTTTAAAAATGGGAAGTCAAATCCTACTGAGGAAAATAGAAAGGAGCATAAACTCTGGCAAGTTAAGTGTAAAAGTAGAATTAGGGAGGCCAAAAAAGAATTTGAAGCGCAACTAGCTAACTGCACAAAAATTAACAACAATTATTTTAAGTACATGAGAAGCAGGAAGCCTGCCAAATAATCAGTGAGCCACTGGACAATGGAGGTGCTAACGGAGCACTTAAGGAAGAGGAGGCCATTGCAGAGAAACTCAATGAATTCTTTACATCAGTCTTCATTGCAGAGTATGTGAGGGAGTTTCCCATACCTGAGCCATTCTTTTTAGGTGACAAAGCTGAGGAACTGTCCCAGATTGAGGTGTCAATAGAGGAAATTTTGGAACAAATTGATAAATTAAAGACTAATAGGTCACTGGGAGCAGGTAGTATGCACCCAAGAGTTCTGAAGGAATTCAGATATGAAATTGTGTAACAGGTTGCATACCACAGTTAACAATCGCTTAAATCAGCCTTTGTAGCAGATGATTGGAGGATAGCTAATAGAACGCTGATTTTTTTTAAAAAGTCTCCAGAAGCGATCTTGGCAATTGGAGGCCAGTAAGCCTAAATTCAGTACCAGGCAATTTGGTTGAAAATATAGGAAATCAGAATTGTGAGATGAACCCAGTAAGTTGGGGAAGAGTCAACACAGCTTTTGTAAAGGAAGAGCGTGCCTCACCGATATATTAGAATTATTTGAGGGTGTCAGCAAAAATGTTGACAAGGGCGATCCAGATGATATAGTACACTTGGACTATCAGAAAGTCTTTGTTGAGCTCCCACACCACAGGGTCTTACATAAAGTAAACTGTCATGGAATAAAAAGGGAAGGTCCTCTCACGGATCAGTAATTGGTTAAAAGATAAGAAACAAAGAGTAGGAATAAATGGTCAGTTTTCACAATGGACAGAGGTAAAAAATGGAGTCCCCCAAGGGTCTACACTGGAACCTGGAAAAAGGGGGTAAATTGTGATGTGGTAATTAAGTCCAAAGCTGACTGTGAAGAGTTACAAAGGAACTCACAAAACTGTGTGATTGGGCAACAAAATGGTCGATAAAATTCAGTGTTGATAAATACAAAGTAATGCACATTGGAAAACATAATTACACTATACATACAAAATGATGGGGGTCTCAATTAACTGTTACCAATCAAGACAGAAATCTTGGAGTTATTAATAGAATCATAGGATTAGAAGGGACTGCAAGTGTCACCTAGTCTAACCCCTGCGAAGATGCAGGGTTTGTTGTGTCTAAACCAACCAAGATAGATGGCTATCCAGCCTCCTTTTGGAAACCGCTAGTGAAAGAAGATTCCACAACCTCCCGAGGCAGTCTGTTCCATTGTACCACTGAATGTACTGGTCTTACAGTTAAGATGTTTTTCCTCAGATTGAATCTAAATCTGCTGTGCTGTAGTTTGAACCCATTGCTTCTTATCCTGCCCTCTGTTGGAAAAGAGAACAACTTTTCGCCATCTTTTTTGTGGCAGCCTTTCATGCTGATTTGAAGACTGCTATCATATCTCCCTCTTAGGATGCAAACTAAAATGGCATTTGCCCCCCCCCCCCTTTTTTTTTTTTGCGACAGCATTGCATTTCTGACTCATGTTGAGGTTATGATCCACCACAACTCCCAGATCCTTCTCAGCAGTGCTGCTGCCAAATCAGTTTCCCCCCACTCTGTATTTGTTCATTTGGTTTTTCTTCCTTAAGTGTAACACCTTACATTTATCTTTGTTGAATTTCATTTTGTTGTCTGTAGCTCAATTCTCCAGTTTATCAAGATCTCTCTGAATGTTCACTCTATCCTCCAGAGTACAGGCAACCCCCAGCAGCTTTGTATTATCTGAAAACTTGGTTGGTATGCTCTCTATACCTTCATCCAGGTCATTAATAAAGATGTTAAGCAATACTGGACCTAAAACAGCTCCCTTTGCAACTCCACTTGAGACCTCCCTCCAATCCAACATCATTCAATTAATAGTTACTCTTTGTTTGCAATTGTTTAACCAATTATGTATCCACTTAATGGTAGTTCTGTCAAGCCCGCATTTCTCCAGCTTACTTATCAGAATGTCATGTGAGACTGTGTCAAAAGCCTTGCTGAAATCTGGGTGTATTATGTCCACCACATTCCCCATCCACCAAATCAGTTACCATGACAAGAAGGAAATCAAGCTGGTTTGGCATGATTTCTTCTTGGCTGCCAGTGATTACCCCTTCATCCTCCAGGTATTCACAAATTGAATGTTTTATACATTGCTATAGTAGCTTCCCAGGTATCGAAGTCAGGATGACTGGCCTATAGTTTCCCCACTCCGCCTTTTAAAAGATGGGCACTACGTTAGACCTTCTCCATTCTTCTGGGACCTCTTCTGTCATCCATGAGTTGGTAAATATTATTGCCAGTGGTTCCGAGGTTTGTTCAACTAATTCCTTTAGTACTGTTGGGTGAATAGCATAGGGCCCCACTGATCTGAATTCATTCAGGTTGGTCAGAAGATCTCTGTGTTTTTTTTACTTATTCAGATCTGCAACCCTTCCCCTTTATTGTCTGTGGTAACTTTGCTAGTCACCTGGTCACATGTTGTTTTTTGTGAGAAGACTGAAGCAAAGTAGGCATTGAGCAGCTCTGCCTTCCTATCAACTTCCATTACCTGATCATCATCTCCCTTGAGCAGCGGACCCACACACATTTTCATCCAGACTGGGAATCCAGAGAAGTGTGTTTCTTGCCAGGAACTAGAATTTAGGATGTGACAGAGTCTGCCGAGACTCATCAAGCCCTCAGACTGCTACCCCTTCCTACTTATCCATGTGGACACCAACAGTACTGCCAAGAATGACCTTAAGCGGATCACTGCAGACTCTGGGATCTGGGAAGAAGGATAAAAGAGTTTGGGGGCACAAGAGATGGGCTCGTCCATCCTCCCTGTTGAAGAAAAAGGCCCAATAGGGACCACTGAATCATGGAAGTAAATGCGTGGCTACACAGGTGGTGTCAGCGAGGAGGCTTTGGCATCTTCGACAATGAGCTGATATTCTAGGAAAGAGGATTGCTGTGCTAGGATGGGCTCCATCTATCAAATACTGGGAAGAGCATCTTTTCACTTTGTCTGGCTAACTGATAAGGAGAGCTTTACGCTAGGCTCTATGGGGGATGGTGACAAAAATCCAGCCAATGTGCAACTAGACTGAAGTAATGAAGACAAGGGGAAGGGGATAATTTCTAGAGAAGGGTCTAGAAATCACAACTGTATTAAAAAGGCAAAAATAAAAGCAATAGGGTAGTCTGGAAAATATCTTTGATGCCTGTGTACAAATGCAAGGAGTATGGGGAACAAGCAGGATAAACTAGAAGTCCTGGTTTATGAAAAATATTATGACTTAATTGGCATCACAGAGACTTGGTGGGATAACTCCCATGATTGGAGTACCAGCATTAAGGGATATAGCTTGTTCTTAAAGGATACACATGGGGGAAAAGGAGGAGGTATTGTTCTGTAAGTCAAGAATGTAGGCATTTGCTTCGAGGTCTGAAGAGAAGTGACCAGCCTACTAAGAATCTCTGGGTGAAGATAATATGGGAAAAGAAAAGTAGCGATGTTATGGTGAGGGTCTATCATAGACCACCAAATCAGGAAGAGGATGTGGATGAATCATTCAACAAGCAGGTAACACATGAGCTAGTATTAATGGGGGATTTTAACTTCCCTGATATCTGTTGGAAGACTATTGCAGCAAAATATAATACATCCTGCAAATTCTTAGCTTTCTGATTCTGAAAGTTGAGGGAAAAAACTAGGGGGTCATCCATTTTGGATCTGGTTTTGACCAACAGAGATTAATTACTTGCGAACCTGAAGGTGGTCAGGAACTTGGGAGGAAGTGATCATGATCTGATAGAATTCAAGATCCAAAGGAAGGAGGACATGAGAACAGCAAAACAAGGACACTGAATTTCAGAAAGGCAAATTTAAACTAACTCAGAAATAGCAGGTGAGGTCCCATGGAAAGACCAATTAGGAAGAAAAGGAGTCAAAGGAGACTGGTAGATCTTAAAAGATGTAATACTAGAGGATCAACATCAAGCTATTCTGATGCAGAGGAAAGATAAGGAGAGCCACAGGAGGCCAATGTGGCTGCACAAGGAGCTTTTTTGCTATCTAAAAACTAAAAGGGATAAATACAGGAAATGAAAGGATGGGCAGGTCAAAGGAAGTATATATGGGAATAGCACAAGCATGTAGGGACAAAATCAGGAAAGCCAACGCAAAGAATGAAATGTTAGAGACAACAGAAAGGGTTCTTCAAATAGGTTGGACAAAAAAAAAGAAAGATCAAGGGCAATGTGGGTCCACTGCTCAATGGATTAAGCGGAACTGGTAACAGAAGATGTGGCTAGTTCTCTGAAAACACCTGCTCAATATGCAGCGGCAGTCCAACAAAAACCTAACAATGTTAAAATCATTTAGGAAAGGGATAAAAAGTCAAAACATATAATAATGCCACTATATAAATCCATAGTGTGACCACACCTTCAATACAGTGAGCAGTTTTGCTCTCCCCATCTCAAAAAAGATAGAATTGGAAAAGGTATAGAGAAGGGCAATAAACATGATTAAGGATATGGAACAGCTTCCATATGAGGAGAGATTAAAAAGACTGACACTGTAAAGCTTAGAAAAGAAATGACTAAATAGGGATATGATAGAGGTGTATAAAAGCATGAATAGTGTGGAGAAAATTTAATAGGGAAGTATTATTTACCCCTTCGCACAACACACAGTCAATCTGTAGAACTTGTTGCCATGGAATATTGTGAAGGCCAAAAGTGCAATTGGGTTAAAAAAATTAGATACATTCATGGAGGGTAGGTCCATCAGTATCTACTAGCCAAGACTGCTCAGGGGCACAACCCTATCCTATGGGTGTTCTTAAACCTCTGACTCTGAGTAGCTGGGACTAGATGATGGGATGGATCATTCCGTAATTGCCCTGTTCTGTTCATTGCCTTTGAAGCATCTGACACTGGCCACTGTCAGAAGACAGTATACTGGGCTAGATAGACCATTGGTCCAACCCAGGATGGGTATTTTTATGTTCTTATGGAAAGTTAGCAATTACATTTATTCAATAAGGTGATGTTAAGTCTCAAGTTTGGTTTAAATGGGGCAGGGGGATCGAGGAGAGAAATCACCAACACTCCATTTCCTCAACTTCACTGATGTAAGGTAAAGGCCAGATCTTGGTATAATTAGTGATGAACAAACTCATGTTGTCTAATTTCTGCCCCACTTAAGTAGAGTAAGTTTGACACAAACTGTATCATCATTTGGTTTGTCATGCCTGGAGAGCCTGTGGGGGGCGGTGGAGGAAAAGAGAGAGGCAAAAAGGAAAAGAATATCCTATGTCTTCCTTCTAATAATACCTATGTCTGATACATAGCTCATTCTCATCAGTGGATCTCAGTGCTCTTTATAAAGAACATTGTTACCTCATTCTTCATGGAAGGCTTGATTGTAGACTTACACAACCCTGTTTTTTTAGTTAGGCTATCTGTCAGGGAGTGTGGTCACACAGAGCTATCAAGATCATTTGGTAAGGTTGGACTCTTCAAACAAAATGTTTTAATACAGCCAAATGCACAGTTCTGTTCTATCATGGAAAGCAGTGACTCCTGAAAAGGATTTAGGGATCATAGTGGACAAGCAACTGAACATAGCTGCTAGTCGGATACTGTGGTTAAAAAGGACTAATGAGATCCCAGGATGAATAAATAGGGTACTAGTGAGTAGGTGTAGGGAGATGATTTCACCTCTGTATATGGCATTTGTGGGGCTGATACCAGAATACTGCATACAGTTCTGGTGTCCACATTTTAAAAGGGATATTGAAAATATTGGAGAGGGTATAGAACAAAGCCACAAAAATGGTTTTGAGTTGGAAAAATGTCTTGCAGTGAAAGAGAAAAAAGGTCAATCTGTTTAGTTTATCAAAAACAAGATTGAGAAATGAGTTAATTAGTATTTAAGTACCTGCGCGAGGAGAAAATACCCTGTACTAAAGGACTTTTATCTAGCAGAAAAAGGCATAACAAAAGCTAATGACTAGAAGCTAAAGACAGACGCATTCAAATTAGAAATAAGGTACACAATTTTTAACAGTGAGGGTGATTAACCGCTGGAACAAACTATGATGGGAAGTGGTGAATTCTCCATCTCTTGATGTCTTCAGATCAAGATTGGATGTTTTTCTCGAAGTTATGCTTTAGCTAACCACAGATTATTGGATTCAATACAGGGATAACTGGGTGAAATGTAATAGTCTGTGATATATAGGTGGTTAGACTAGATTATCTAATGGTCCCTTTTGGGCTTAAACTCTGAATCTGTTTCCTAATCTCAGTCATTTGACTGATTTCTGACACCACTCTGGAAGTCCAGGTGCCAATCTGTACCAATACTGGAATGCTCAGTCTCTGTGGCTCGTGTTGTCCAGACAATTGTGTCCATCAGAAACTGCTGAACAAGAACAACATACAGTCCTGAACACACGGAGATCCTCAGAGTCTTGGTGTCCTTTAGTCAGTCAGGCCAGCAGATTCTACTCCAGTGTGTCTCAACCTTTCCAGAGTACTGATTTGTCTTGTGTACCCTCAAGTTTCACCTCACTTAAAAACTACTTTGCTTACAAAATCAGACATAAAAATACAAAAGTGTCAGCACACTGACAAATTGCTTACTTTTTTCATTTTTATCTTGTAATTATAAAATAAACTGATTTGAAATATAAATATTGTACTTATATTTCAGTGTATAGTGTATAGAGCAGTATAAACAAGTCATTGTATAAAATTTTTGTTTGTATTGACTTTGTTAGTGCTTTTTATGTAGCCTGTTGTAAAATTAGGCAAATAGCTAAATGAGTTGATGTAGCCCCTGGAAGACCTCTGCGTACCACCAGGCATAGGCGCTGACTCCGTGGGTGCTCCGGTGCTGGAGCACCCATGGAGAAAAATTGGTGGGTGCTCTGCACCCACCGGCAACTCCCCACCCGCCCCGGACCCGCGGGAAACTTACCGGGAACCGGGAGACGTTGCGGGGCCCCCGCCCCCGACGCTGGCCAACATGGCGTCGGCGTCGGGGGCGGGGCCCCGCAACGTCACCCGGCGTCGGGGGCGGGGCCCCGCAACGTCACCCGGCGTCGGGGGCGGGGCCCCGCAACGTCACCCGGCGTCGGGGGCGGGGCCCCGCAACGTCACCCGGCGTCGGGGGCGGGGCCCCGCAACGTCACCCGGCGTCGGGGGCGGGGCCCCGCAACGTCACCCGGCGTCGGGGGCGGGGCCCCGCAACGTCACCCGGGGGCGGGGCCCCGCAACGTCACCCGGGGGCGGGGCCCCGCAACGTCACCCGGGGGCGGGGCCCCGCAACGTCACCCGGGGGCGGGGCCCCGCAACGTCACCCGGGGGCGGGGCCCCGCAACGTCACCCGGGGGCGGGGCCCCGCAACGTCACCCGGGGGCGGGGCCCCGCAACGTCACCCGGCGTCGGGGGCGGGGCCCCGCAACGTCACCCGGCGTCGGGGGCGGGGCCCCGCAACGTCACCCGGCGTCGGGGCCCCGCAACGTCACCCGGCGTCGGGGCCCCGCAACGTCACCCGGCGTCGGGGCCCCGCAACGTCACCCGGCGTCGGGGGCGGGGCCCCGCAACGTCACCCGGCGTCGGGGGCGGGGCCCCGCAACGTCACCCGGCGTCGGGTGACAGCACCCACGGGCGGGGCCGGAAGTCGGCCCCTATGCCCCCAGGGATAGGTGGACCCTTGGTTGTGAACCACTGCTCTAGACATTTGTACTTGAGATTTGCTTAGTGGATGGAAATGTGATTGCAGGCACACACATGTATCTCTGAAACTCCTTGGATCTAAGAGTGTTGAGTCAGATTATTTTCTGAAAGTAGAGATTAGAGGAAGACCTCTTTGCCACTCTCATGATGCAAGTCCTTCTGGTCATGACACCCAGGATAGATCATATTAGCATAGCTCTTGTTCCTCTGTAGAAAGCTCAGGCCTGTCTATCAGTTATTTTGGTAACAAGGGCCCTGGCAAAATAAATGGCAATAGCCCCATACTGACCTTGATGGATTTACTTCTCCTCTCTACTGCAGATGGCCAAGATACTCATTGCTAGGGCACCCTGCTCCATTCCTGTCTGCCTAAGGCATGGTGTCTCTGAGTCGGTGGACTGATATCTCTGCCTCCCCAAACCCTCGATCAAGAGGCCTGATTGGCCTATGCTAGGACTGTTACCCATTACCTTCATTTTTTAGCCCAACTTAAAGGATGACTATTTCTTAGTCTATTTGACAACCATAGTCTGTTGATCTCCACAGCCGCTCATCAGGCTTGTTCAGGGCATGATGGTTTTCAAACCCACGTTACAGTCCTATGTGTTGTGGGACCTCGGTGGATTCCTGGACAAACGAAAGAAAAGCTTTCCTGAGATACTGTGCCAGTAAGGTCAGGTTTTTCTTTCACGTGTCACTTCTCTGCTAGCAGTGACTTTGACTCATTCAGTGAGCATGCTACTTTGTTGGCTTTTCTAGCACCCAAAGCCACTGTCACTGCTATTACGGCTAGTTCTTTTGCAGCTTGGAGAGTTCCACTCATGCTATTAAGCTAGGGTGACCAGACGTCCCTATAAAATCAGGACTGTCCCAATTTTGAGGAGTTTGTCCAGTGTCCTGACCGAAGTACGGTTGGGACGCCATTTGTCCCGATATTTTGTTTTGGGAGGTTTTTTTTTTTTCTTCCCTTCCCCTTCGTCGGCAGGAGCAACTTTGAAATGGTTAAACTCACCCAACACATCCCGGTCATATTATCCGCCGTCGATGTGTCGCCGACAACCGTCAGCAACTGAAGGACCTTCTGCTGAAATGCCGCCAAAGACCAGGACGTGCCGGGTGAGTGTCCCGATATTTTTTCTGTCAAATCTGGTCACCCTATATTAAGCTGAGACCCAGTGGTGAGACTCCTGCAAGATGGTATTTTTACAAAGCTGAAATTTTGTAAGCAATTTTCCTTTATATTGTTTAATTTGCAGTTCGTTGCATGAAACATACTTTGCAAAACATCATATACACAGAATCTATACTGTTTTGCAGCACAGTATATAGGTAAATGGTTGAAAGCAGCCTGAAATATTGGACCTTTCTTTCCCTGTATTAGTTTATTGAATGGCAGTGCTGCTTTTAGGTTTCTGTTTTTCACATTTATTAAAGACCTGAACTGAATACAAAATTGGTTTTATTCTAATCAGAAAGGGAAAGGAAGCTTCTGTATAAAACTGTTCCACTGCATAAATATTTCATGTCCGTGACTAACCCTTGAGAGAGTCCTCTTCACCTCACTCCTTTCCTGCTGTATATATTCATCTTTCTTTCTGTTTTCTTTTTCAAGTCCCAAAGTGGGGGGACTTCAAACAGAACCTTAGACAATAAAAATATTTTTCTTCCTTACTGCACATACTTGCTCCTCCATCAACAGACACTGGAGGCAGCACTGTAACTCTGTCAGTAATTGGTTTTACCAGGCTGACTTTGGGTGTCCAGGATATAGGCCTAGGTTCTTTGACTAAGGATAACTATTAATTCGAAATCTGTCTAGATAGGCACCCCTCCACCCACCCCAACACATGTAGCATGGAAATGGATGTTGATGGCTGTGGCTGCCAGCAGATGTGAAGTACACAAGCACAGTGATGTCAATAAGCAAAAAGACAAGGTGGCTGTGATTTGAATTAGATACTGGCTATCTAAGACTCCTATTAGCCCATGGTAGTTAAGCACCATATAAAATTAAGTTGTGCTATTGGGTTTAAAACCTAGAAATAAAATGTTGCCAATCAATGTATTTATTTCTATTAAGGGAACTGGAGAATGGCTTTGCTAGCCCACTTAGTAGGGGATTCATTTATATTTAAATTTCATAATGAAATTCTTTGTTCCTAATTAAACGCCTTCCGAATGTAGGGAGAGATATTTGGGTTGTATGATGACTGTTAGGCTAATCTTTGCAGATATTGAAGTTTAGGCTGAACTGTGGCAGAAGGAGATCTGCTAATTCCCTCCATATTTTTATGGTACCTTTTCTCACCTGGGAGAAACTGTAAGAAACTGGGACAATTGTAATAGTGGAAGCAGGTTGCAGAGGCATATAATTTTGGTGGGGATGCCAGTAAGGATTGCATAGGAGGGTTTTGGCCATTGGACGTGGAGGAGACTTATGCTGGGGATAGATAAAAGGATCACATGGAGGTTTCATTGGGAAGGACATGGCAATGTGATAGGTTTGGTGAGGGGCAGTCCTTGAGCCAATCATGCTTTGATTTCACCAGCTTGCTGGTTGGTGATTAGAGTTTGCAAGGGGTTACAAAAATAGGACAAAACTTTGAGTCTTTAAAAGCTGATGAAAAGGCCCTGAAAACTGTCCTTGGTTTTCAAGAGCATGAGGTCACCTCACTCACTTCCACTTACTCTCTTTTACTGCATGCCACATATACAGGTGTGTACTATATGTGTATTATACAATCAATTTGTAAGGGTACCTACAGGATAATAGGGTTCTAAGTTATAGAACAAATCATGCCAACCAACCTAATGTCTTTCTTTGACAGGGTTACTACCTCGTGTGTGGGGGATGTCGGGGAAAAGCCATATAGGTGATATAACTTGATAAAGGCTTAGTAAGGCTTTTGACATAGTCCCACATGACATTCCCATAAGCAAACTAGGGAAATGTGGTCTAGATTAAAGTACTATAAAATGGGCCCACAAATGGTTGAAATACTGTACCTAAAAAGAGTAGTATCAATGATTCTCTGTCAAACTGGATGGACGTATCTACTGTGGTCCCACAGGGGTTTGTCTTAGGTCTTGTACTAGTCAATATTTTCAGTAATGGCTTAGATAACGGAGTGGAGAGTGTGCTGATAAAATCTGCAGATGACACCAAGCTGGGAGGAATTGCTAGCTCTTTGGAAGACAGGATTAGAATTCAACACAATCTTGACAAATAGGAGAATTGGTCTGAAATCAACAAGATGAAATTAAATAAAGACGAGTGCAAAGTACTAAACTTAGGAAGGAAAAAACCAATTGCACAGCTACAAAATGGAGAATAACTGGCTAGGTGGTAGTACTGGTGAAAAGGGCTTGGGGGTTATAATGGATCACAAATTGAATATCTGTCAGCATTGTAAGGCAGTTGAAAAAATGCTAATGTCATTCTGGGGTGTATTAACCCCCATCACTGGAAGTTTTTAAGAACAGGTTGGACAAACACCTGTCAAGGATGAACTAGGTTTAATTGGTCCTGCCTCAATTTAGGAGGTAGAACTAGATGGTCTCTTGAAGTCCCTTTGATCCCTATATTTATATGATTTTATTTTTAAAACATGTTGGGATTCCTTAGGGTGAAAGACTCTAAATATATGTAAGATATTATCATCCTTTCTAAATTTTTGGATTTTTTTAAAGAATAAAGATGTGGGAGTTGAGGCATCTCAGGTCTCAAGTATTCTGTAAAGGCCTAGCTAATTCAGCAATAACTCAGTCCCATCCTATTAATATAGCTAAACCCTTTTAAACTCAATTTAAAATCTTTTTACTTCCCTTGATCACTGACTCTCATTTTTCGCTTGGAAAAATAATAACCTGTTTTGTATTAATCAAACTTAATTACATTTTTATAAGTAGAGGACAAATCATTAAACTTGGTTTAAATGAATAAACTAATTTCTGTTGTAGTTTTAATGTGTAAACAACAGAGTATCTCTGGTAGTGGACGTAGAAAATGGCAATAAATCTTTAGGCATAACATGATAAATAAATAATTGATAGTTGTTTCATTTTGTACTTTATTATAAAACAAAGTTATTTGCCCACACTTTAGCATTTAAAAACTCCTTTCTTCTAGTCAGAACTGACTCAAGCTAAGTGGTGTGCCTCTGCAAAGCTGATTAATTGGTTCCTGTCTTCAAGGCCCAACCCCATCACGCAGCTTCACCATGGAGGAAGTTTTAAATCCATGATTTAGGGGCCAGTACAGGATGTATCCAGGACTGGAGTATTTTCCCCTAAGGTGCTCATGTTACCTCAGACAATTTAAGGCCAAAAGGGATCACCAGATCATCTGGTCTGACGTCCTGTATATCACAGGCCACCAACACCATCTATCAACCACACACTAACCCCAACAACCAAAATTAGACCAAAGTATTACTGCTTCAGAGGAATGCAATTAATAAACAAAACCAGAATACACAGGAGGAACAACATCCCTTCCTGACCCCTGGAGGTGGCCAACTGAAATCCTGAAGCATGAGCATTTAGGAACAGAAGACATAAATGGAAAGGAGCACAAGGACTGCTGGTCCTTCCCTCCGCCATCATAAGAAACTGTATCATACAATTGTGCTCATAAATTTGTCCAGCTCTCTCTCAAAATTAAGTTGTTTGTTCCCGCAACTCCTATTGGAAGGTGTCACAGTTCAGGCAACTGCACCTGTATTTCCCCTCCATGGACCAACAAGGGTATCCACTCTCAAGCTTCTGACTTCACAGCTGCAACCTCTCTTGGGCTCAGAAGCATGTCTCTCTACTTCCTGAGTGGGATTTTTCCAGGCTGCACAGTTCCCTTTATAACTCTGAGTTCTCCAGCAAGCGGTTCCCAGCCAATGGGAACTGCAGGGACGGTGCTGGGGGCGGGGGCAGCGTGTGGAGCTGCCGCCCTCGCTCCCCCCGCCAGGGGCCGCAGAGATGTTAGCAGCCAGCCGCTCAGGGAGCGGCGTGGGGCCATGGCATGCAGGCAGCCTGCCTGAGCACCCCTTTTAGCAGCCCGGAGATCGCTGCCTGTGATTTATTTTTGTGGGGTCCCCCTTGAGCCGGGGCCCTGGGCTAAAGCTTCGGCCTTAATCCGGCCCTGCCTGTGATGTCTAGAAATCCTCTAATTTCTAGCCTGAATTTGTTCGTGGTCAGTTCATATCCATAGTCCTTTAGCTTAAATATATTTTTACCCTTCCTACCCCCCTGATGTATTTATGGAGAGTAATCATATCCCCCTCAGCCTTCTTTTTGCTAGACTAAACAAGCCAAATCATCTCTCAAAAGATACTTCTTCCATTCCCTCCTCGTCCTATTAGCATTTCTCTGCATCTTTTCCAGTTGAAAGTATTTTTTTTAACAATGGGTGACCAGAATTATACACAATATTCCAAATGAGGTTTTACCAGTGCCTTGTACAATGGCATTAAAACTTTTCTCTGTCTCTACTGGAAATGCTTTGCCTGTTACATCCTAGGATCACAAATTGCCTTTTTCTCTGCTGCCTCTCACTAGTTGCTTAATGTCATCCTGTGATTGATCCACACACTCAAGTCTCTCTCTTCCTCTGTCACTTCCAACTGATGAGCCCCCCCAGCTTGTAGCAGAAATTCTTATTAGCTCCTCAGTGCAGGACCCTATATTTCATACGATGGAATTTCATCCCATTTCTGTCACTCCAGTCTTCAGTCATCTAGATCTTCTTGTATAATATTCCAATCCTCCTCTGCCTTGACAATGCCTCCCAATTTTGTATCATCAGCAAATCTCATTAGTGCACACCTACTTTTTGTGCCAAGGTCATTTATAAAAAATAAATTGAATAAGATTAGTCCCAAGACTGATCCTTGAGGAACTCCACTAGTAACCTTCCTCCATTCTGATAATTCATCTTTCAGCCTTCACCTTTTGCCAGTTCCTTATCCACCTTACAGTGCTTGTACTGATCCCAATCTTCCTTAATTTAATTAATTATCAGGATTTGTATATCCCTGGGGTTCTCAAACTGGGGGTCGGGACCCCTCAGGGGGTCACGAGGTTATTACACGGGGGGTCACGAGCTGTCAGCCTCCACCCCAAACCCCGCTTTGCATCCAGCATTTATAATGGGGTTAAATATATTAAAAAGTGTTTTTAATTTATAAGGGGGGGGGGGTCGCACTCAGAGGCTTGCTATGTGAAAGGGGTCACCAGTACAAAAGTTTGAGAGCTACTGGACTATATTCCATTCATTTTCTTAAATATAGTCCATATTGTTCTATAAATCTTATTTTATATGGTATTACATAGACAATCTATATCTGCTTAAAGGTGCCTGTCACTCTGCTGCAGCCAGTGTCTGGGCAGAAGTAGTCATTATTTCAAGACTCTTACATGTATGCTCTTTGGAGGTGGAGGTGATGGCCCTAGTGCTACATGTGGGAGGCTGAATATCTTTTCTTCTGAAATTTGAAATGTAGGAGTTACAGCAGTGAACTACTAAATGTTACAGAACTGTGCACAGAGGAGAGGGCTCAGGAAAAGAGACGATACTAGGCATAATAAAATAAAGCTGCAGTTGGTTATCTGACTCTGTTACATGATCTTTAGTTTTACTATAACAAGCAGTGAACAATGAATGTGCCATCTTGTGGTTTCTAGAGCTGCTGCAATTAATTTAACAAGAAAGCTCACGATCAAGTATTAGCCATACTGTGTTCAAAGTGTGGAGGTCTATGCATTGCACTTTGGATGACTTAATGAATTGCAGCCATGCTTTAGCCATGAAACAGATTTGAGTTGGGACTCTTGCTGGGGAAGGAGAACATTAAAGGGGAGTGGAACTGCACGGAGGTGAGGTGTAGGAGTTTGTTTTTTAGGAGGTTTTCTTTTCTTTTTTTTCACCCTTCCAGATAACTTGATCTTTAAAACAATCTACTATAATTGTTCTTTTGCTCATCTAAACGTAATGTTTTACAAATCACAATGTTGTCTTCTGTTCCTATTTGTATATTCTTCTCCAAGTTCATAATTTCAAAAAATAACAAATTGACTCCATTGTCTTACAGATGGAAGCTTTTAGCTGTGCACGTGCTGAAGGTCACAGCCCATTCAATAATGATTTAAAGCATGTGTAGAACACAGCATTTTTTAACTCCACTAGCCTCGATGAAACCAACTGTATTTAAAACAATTTGTAAACAGGGCAGACAACTGCTAGTGTCTTGCTGCCTTTACCCTGATCAGGGTAAAAGTAGAACATAATGAAAACTGTCTACCATGAAGGGTTGTTTGTGAGAATCCTTTGTCCCAATTATGCTCCATCTTTGTGGAAGCTCCCTGGCAAAATCCTGGAACAAATCTTCTCCCACGTAGTTTAAATAATTTCACTAATCAGAAGCACAAGGTTATAGCCGTTGGGGAGTGCAGATGAAATATGCAATTCACAGTGGGACAGAGAACTTGGCAAATGACGAGGCATTATTGTGGGCACAAAACAATGTCTTGTTATTTTAAAAACAAAATTAGTTCCTTTTTGCTCTTATTCCACCAAATGTGACCCCCATGCCTAGTTCACCTGGCATTTCCTCTTCTCCAGGTATGGCTCTGAAAAAGCTACCACATAAATCTGGTGGTTCTTAGTCTCTCTGGTGTCATGCTCTCTTGTTTTGGTAAACTACTGCTCCCTGTCTTGCCATGATGCCACCTACTGGCTGGAGTGACTTTTGCAGACTATAATGACCGCAGCAGTTTAGGGAGGTAGGGGACTGCCAACTGCACACACTCTAGTTGTCATGACCATGATTGAGCTGTCCAGATGGGTCTTCACAGAACTCATGCCCAAAAGCAGTGAGCAATCTGGATCTGAATTGGAGATCGGGGCAGTGGAGATCATGCATTTGCCATGGTTTCATTATCTCTTCCAGTTGGAGCTAGGGAACACCATTCCTCAAAGGATAATGGAACTGTTTTGATCTGCCCTTTGAGATGAATGAAACCACTGTGTTTCCAGGTCTCTGAGGGCAAAATGCAAACCATAGACCGCCCTACCATTGGCCTGGTAGGACTTCATAATGCCGCTTTGTCCTCTACCATTGCGCTCCTCAGCGGTTCTTTTCCCCACCCAGTTTCACTCTATAAGTCACCATGGTTCACAGATGACCTGAAATGAATAAAGTGGGATGTGAAACATCTAGGGTGTGTCTACACAGCAACTAGACCCTTGCGTCTGGCCTGTGCCAGCTGACTCAGGCTCATAGGGCCCAGTCTGTGGGGCTGTTTCATTCCTGTGTAGACTTCCGGACTCGGGCTGGAGTCTGAGGTCTAGGACCCTACCTATGAGGTGGGAGGCTGGTATGGGTCAGCCACAGATTTTTCTCTGCTGTGTAGACAATACCCCTAAAGTACAGTTAAAGAAATCTTATGCTGATTCAGACATCTTGTGATGCATTTAATTTTTGAAGTCTTAGGCACTGTATTTTTTGAAGTCTTAGGCAGTGAGATAGGCTTTTTCTCCTCCCACATATCTGCAAAGCCCTGAACAGCAGAACTGCTCCAAGTAGTGGAGAATCTAATCCTGGCTCTCTGCTTGCTTACAGGGTACCTTAATGCTGAAGGTTTTTCAATATGTTCCTGAGTAAGTTGCTCCGCTGTTACTTTGTGGGGCCTCTCTGAGTGCACAGGTGTCAGGCCTCAGCCTTTACTACTTCTGGGCTTGGAATTCTGTAATTCACCCACTCTCAGACCAGGGTGTGATTACCCCCTGCTACCAACCGAGTCTAATTCAGCAGGTCCAACTGGACCCAGCAAGGTTTCCCTTTGGAGGCCTGTGACAGCATCCATTTGCAGAGAGACACAAGCAGCTTTTTCAAAATAGAGCATAACTCACATTTGCCCAAAAGGTTACACAGCTCTTAAAGAAGTGGATTAAAAAACAACAGAGATCTCCACGCGTATTCCCTTACCTGAACTTAGCCTTTTGATCCACAGCTCAGGTAGGATCTGGCTTATTCCCCATCTCTCAGTAGGGAGAACTTCTCTGGACCGTATTTTTCTGTGTCTCTGTCAGACTCCGCTTATTCACTGACACATCCTAGCCAGCCCCTCTCAGCTCATCCCCCTCAAAACACCTTCCAATTTTGCCAGGGGCTTTGAGGGATTAGGTTTCCTTTGATCCCAAGTTTAGCCTGGATAGATTCAACTAGGTGAATACTCTCACCAACTGACTGGCCCAGCCATTGTTATCTAAAGGCCTTTGAAGCTGTGTACCTGAGGGTAACATATCTGTGTCATTGTCTTTTGTTTTTCTGGGTTCCTTAACTCTCCATTTACAGTCTCCTTTGATTTAACTCCATGCATTCAGTCAGGCTGCAATATAAAATTTGAACAGGGGAACCAAGTCATACATAATGCTCCTAAAATTATAATCCAAATTTCTCCCCAGTTTGTCATATCTTCAATATAAAAATCACTCTTATACAGATTTAGCTGTGAAGTAGACAGTATCTCAAGGGAGATAGTCTAGGTCTCCTTCAGTTTCAGCCAGCATCAGTCACTGTGTTCATGGAGACGTTAGACCAATGGTGTCCAAACTTTTCCTGTCACCCATCTCCTTTACCAGTAATGGAATCTGTCCGCACCCTCCCCCTCCATTACTGCACAGACAAGGCTTCCCCAGCAGAGCAGCTGGGGTCAGAACTGGGAATAGAGGAGGAGTTGGGCTAGAGGCGGAGCTGGCCTAGGGGTGGAGCGGGAATGAGGGCAGAGCTGGGTTGGGGGCAGAGTGGAGATGGGGCTGGGGCAGTAACTGGGCTGGGAGTGGAGCAGGGTGTGGCAGAGCGGAGCTGCAGCTAGGGGAGGAGCGGAGCTGGGTGGTGCTCCCTCCTTACCCCTGTGTGGGCTGGCCCAGGCCCTGCCGCGTGCCCCCCCTGAATGTTCCTCCGTGCCCTCCCACCCCAATTTTGGAACCACTGCATTAGACCCCTGTTCTTTTGGTCTAGTTGGGGCCTTTGGGAAAATATTGGGTCCATTGTTGGCTGAGTTAGCCCACACCTCTTTTTAGGACTGGAAGTAAACGGACGAAGTACCAGCCTCCTTGAAGAAGCTATTGTAAGACTTCTGCTGAAGGTAGCCACCTCTTTAATATTCACAATATTTCTGGCAGTTGATATCTGTCCAAACTTCCTTTTCTGGGAAGTGTAGTTGAAAAGTTTGTGGTAGAACAATTCTGGCAGTATATGGAGTCTTCAGTTGTCCTTCACCCTCTCCAAACGAAGTTTAAGCCTCCTTGTCTGCAGTCTCAGCAAAGGCAGCAAGCACGGATTGAGACATAGAGACTCAGCTATCCTCTCACCCCTACAGGTGGTCCCATCAAGTCAGGATGAAAGCCATGAAGAGGGGGGGAGGAGGAGGGTGAAATGGTTACTACCCATTGTGCATACCATTTGTGTCTACATAGACTACTTGAGGGTGCAGAATTGTCAGTCTGGCGTCATTCATAGCATTAACCTAGCTTTGAAAAGAAATCATATTGTTGTATATTTTCAAAGTGCACCAAATTGCAACTCAAGAGTTGGCCAAATCAGCCAAGACACAGTTGGATCTAGCTTGGTTCTCAAGGCATTGTCTCACTTTAACTTGGCATTAAAATTACTTCTTCGTAACTTGACACTGTTGGTAGATATGACACCTTTATGCAACTCATTTCATACAGCTAGATTATTTTTGCACGTTTTTAATCGGACATCACTTTTTTTGTTGTTTTTTCTTAACAAGAAGGTTAGATATACATTTTGGAAAAAGAACCTCCAGCATGATTTGGGCCTTGTTTTATGAACAAAAGTAAACTCTTATGTGACCGCTGTAATGAATGGCTAATAAGATCAGGGACCATTCTGAACATGATACACAGTATGATTCTTAGTTTTGGGGGGGCCTAGGACCTAGTGGTCATAATTTTAGTTTTTAAACACTAATAAGAGGTTGTAATCCATAAATATTGGGCAACAGAAATTAGACTTTTAAATAAATTTTAAAACAAATTGGATTGAATTAATTAGTGAAGAAGTGGGCAGCATTTAAGATACAGTTGAGGAAGCAGCCATCAAAATCCATCACAGTAAATGAAAGACAGCTGAGAGGGCAAAGAAAGTCAAGTATTCAGGATGATAAAGAGCCATCTGAGAGTCAGAGCTCATGTGTTTTTGTTTTTTTAAAGGGAAATGGGAAGAAAAGAATTGAGAAGCAAGGGGGAAAAGTCAATATATTATAGAAAACATCTGACACCATATATATTGTACTGCGTATAGTATTTTTCATCTGAATATTTCAGATTGAATTACAAACTAATCAAACTTTGTACCACTCTGAGGGATGTATGTGCAATATCGTTTTCTCATTTTAAAGATGAATAAACTTCAGTGTCTGTATTAAACCCCTTTGAGTTCACTTTAAAATCTAGGTACTAATTACATGAGTTATCACCTTTTGCATGTGCAATTATGACCTATTGGGTTGGTTCAGCTCTTGGTCCTAGAGCCAATCAAACTGGTCTGGGGTAGGATATTCTCAGTTTAGGGATCTGTGTTGCAGAAATCCCTCAAAGAGGAGTTTTGAATTTATTTCCCCTCCTTAAAAACCCTTAACACCTTTGTGTCAACTGTCTGTAATGGGCCATGTTGATTATCACTTCAAAAGTTTCTACTGATAACAGTTCCTTTCAATTAATTAGCCTCTTAACTTTGATATAGACACTCCCACCTTTTCATGTTTCTCTGAATGTATAAATATCTGATTACTGTATGTTTCATTCCATGCATCCGATGAAGTGTGTTCTTAACCCACGAAAGCTTATGCTGAAATACATTTGTTAGTCTCTAAGGTGCCACAGGTATTTTTCTTTTTTCAAAGAGGAGTGTGACGCTTCCTGGTATACTCAGGGTTCTACGGTGCTGTGCAACCCGCCTGCCCTTAGCATGAGGAAGCCTTTTCTGTGCCTGGTGTGTGTCACTTCCCCAAAACCATCAGCCACTGGCAACCCAAGCACTGGCTTCCAAGCACTGGCTTCCAGGCCTCCACAGGCCCTGCACTCTCAATTTACACACCAACTCCCAAGCACTTGAGAGTCCCCCTGGAGTATCCAGCCCCTGTTCCACTGAACACTCACAGAATTCACAGATCTGCTACTCCCAAAGCAATAGTGCTCACCAGCTTACCAATCCCACTTCAGGATCACCACTCCACTCAACATACTGCTCTTAGATCGGGTTATACTAAAAACAAACGGTTTTCTCACAAAGGGCAGAGATTCAAGAAACAGCAAGTAGATGGAAGTATTGGAAACAAAGGTTTACATATAAAAATAAAACCATACCATATTATAGAACCTAGTGTTGCTTGCCAGTGGTTTTCAGCGAAGTAGGGTGTGATCCTTTTTTCATGAAACAAGCCACATTTTCAGCTTGTCCCCTCAATAAAGGGAGCAGAATGTACCTCTGTACCGATAGTTATTGTCCAGAAATCCATTGTCATCACTTGTAAACAAGGCTCCCTCCTACTGGTTTATTTCTTCGTGTAAATTTCCCCTCTCGAAGTGCTCTCAATCCCTTCATTACTATTTGGCTCAGACTGTAAATGGGGCATCCATTGTGAACCACACAATACTCAAATTACATGTAGCCAGGCAGGCAGATAGTTTTCTTTCAGGGAAGAGATATTCATCTTTCTCACTTTTTGCTAACCAGCCCCAAGGCACAGAACTTAATGACATAATTTTCAGTATAGAGAAATAACTCCTTAAGTATTATCCATATAGACATTTTGCAGTGGTTATGAGGACCTGTGTGACACAGGCTTTCAGTACATTTGGTGAACTAGTATGTAGAGACGAGACCCAGGGGATCCCTGTAACCCTTATGCTCCCCCGTGCCCTATGCCAGTTGGCAGCAACAGGTCCATGGGTCACAAGGAGGTCACCTGGCATATTTCGAGGGCTGCCAGTAATGTATGCTGCATGTCTATTTCCTTTGGCTTATATTGACTATCTTCTGGGCCCCACTTCCTTGCTTTTTTGTCTTCTCCTAATTTTCTGTTTTGTTTTGATTCCAATTGTTCTTACTAGATTGGGACTGATTCCTTTATGTCGGGAGTGGTTTGCCTGATGACTATTGAGTTTCTCCTTGTGACATACTTTTTTCTTATTACCATATGGATGTTAGTTGTGTTTGGCTGTTTGGTTCTCTCTCTATTCTTATGTTTTTTGTTTCTGGATTCAATTGTATTGTGCTTATTCTGGGGAAGTTCTATGGGCTGTGGCATACAGGTGATCAACTAGGTGATAACAGTGGCCTCTTCTGGCCTTGGAATCCATGGAAAATAATGAATGTGGAAGGGGACCTGGACTGTGCAAAAATACCATGAGGTATATAGAGTTAACTATTAAACCCGAGCTAACTTGCTATACAGATATTAGTCCACACAATTCAACTTTACCAGCTTAAAATGAAGAAATTCAGTGTAATATTTGCTTCAGTTTGCCTGATCTCATGGACTGCATAGAACTATCTGTAAGCGCTCGGTAAATGTTCAGGAGTTGAAGAGAAGAAGTTAAGAGCTCAAAAATTAAAATAGATCAAATCACATGCATTATTAATTATATATTCTAGAGTAGTTGCATACTTAATAACAAACTAATCCTTGAGCCACAACAAAAACATGGATTAAAAAAAAAAATGCAAGAACACCTTGGCGGTCTCTTTGTTCCACAGCTGTACTTTCAACTCTGCAAAGTTCCTGCACAAAAAACCATAATGGCGGAGATTTTTTTTAAAAGAGATTTAGAAGCACAAGTCAATATCTCCTTTTAAAAATCTGAAAGTCAATAGCTGCCTTAAAAATCTCTTCCAAAATAAACTAGTATATTCATCCTGATATTCTATTGCATACCCTTAGTTGGATCTCAATGTTTTTTTCTAAAATCCAAGAACATTTACTTATTTTTTTCATAGAAATTGATAGCTTAATATAAAATTGAGAACTATCTTTTCTGAATTGTGCTATTCTGGCCAAACAAAATGTGAGAAAAATTCAGGGAGTTGTACCTCCAGCTAATTCAGAAAAGGCACTCTACCATCAGTGTCCAAAAAGGAGTAGAAGGAAATATAGGACAACACTATCACCACCAGTACTGAAACTTAATCCGTTTTATTTAATGATATGTACTTGCTACCACAAGCAAAATGGTGTGCACAAATGACATTTTAAATGGGATAGGGTTCATTTCAGCTCCCACTGAAGTCCATGGGATCTAATTATTTCAGCAGGAGATGGATCAAGTTCCTAGTGAGTTGGTCTGTTTAGTAACAGAAGGGATCAATTATTAGAATATGTCTAATGAACAACCAAAGCCCTAACACTAATCAAGGGAATATATAACTCAAAACCTTTCTGCCACCTCCCCAAAAAAATCCATCTATGCTGCAAAGGCCTTGAGAAAATTGATTTTAAGCTTTTTTTTTTTTTTTAAATAGCTTTTCTTTCCTTCCCCTCTCCCAACCTCTTTCCAGCCCCTCAGCTCCACACCCCAACCCTGGAGGAACCATTATAGTTAACTGGTATTTATAATAACAAGCTAAACAAATACATCTGGATCTTTATACTTTTTTGGAGGGTAACTTAAGATGCAAGCTAGTTTTCAATGTGGTAATAGATATATCTACTGCCCTAAGCAGATAACAACAGATGGATATGAATAAACCACCAGTACAATGCAAATGACCTCCTCAGTGGTGTGGCTTGAAACACTAAATCTGTGGTAGAATGTATGCATTTAGGATTCAATTCTGGTCCCGTAGGAGTCAATTTACTTCTATGGGAACAAGATTTCCTCTCGCATTACGGAGCAGTTCAAGGCATTGGTGGTGATCTTTAAAATCCTGAGATCGTGCAAGTCTTCTGATTCTGATACAGATACAAAATTCACCAAAGACTAGGGTATTGAGATCTGGTCTTTTTGGTGTTGGCCTTTCTCAAATTACTGCTAATGCTGACTGCTCCTAAACCTTAATGAAAGAACAGCGATGAACCTTGCTATCCACAAATATAACACCCAATGTGAAGAAAGATTATGCTGTCCTCCCAGAGACTATAAATAGTATCTTTAAAAACAAAACAAAACATTGAGTTCAGTGTTTGATTTTAAAGCAAATGTGCAGAAAAGGCTTCAACTTAAATAAGAATCTGTTCTCCTGTCAATATGAAGTATATAAGGCTTGATACTCCTCCTATGCAAGATTAAATTAAAGGATAGGGGGAGTGGATCATATAGTGTGTGCCAAATGGCAGTGTTTGGTTTGTTATTTCCATGACTAGAGTATTCCTCAGCATCTTCCCAAAATGTTAAATCACAGAAAAATGCTAAAGCAGTTTGAAACTGTGAGTATCAAATCTTCACATACTGTGTTTAGTTGTGGGAAGAGGTGGGAGAGGAAAAGGGGAAAGAAGCACAAGACAGATTTTTTTAAAGAGAAATCCCCTGACTTTAAATCACCTTTAAAGTAGGATCATGGCAAGAATTATTTTTTTTAGTAAACAATGCTATTTTCCAAAGCTTCTAATGCTTTTTATCATCTGAAACAATTCTCCATAAATCATTTACCCATAGTTTGAATAATGCTTTTCTCTAGAAAGAAAAATGACTGATAAAGTAACAAGATTGAGTTATCGCATCATATTTTAAAACTACTTCAAGGCAGTGTTTTCCCTCTAGAAATGCATATGAGCCTGAATGGAATTAATTAGGGATTTTTTCTAATGGCATGTAATACTAGACAAATAATGCAGATTTGCATTTAAATCAGGTTAATTTAAATGTAAATACATTTCATGCAAATCTTAAAATGCTTCAAAGTCTTCTAAAATTGATTGCCTGGAATAAGAAGGGTTAAAAGATAATTCCCGTATTAGATATTAATAATTAAGGAGAAACAGCAAAACAGTTATAACAAGAAGCCTTCAATTTGAGGTGCTCCTATATTTGTTTTACATAAAGTCTTGTTTGTGTGATATGAGAGGAAAACTAAATGTTTGTGCTGTAAGTGTTTATCCTGCAGGAGATATAAGATTTTCCATTTGGATTTTATAGTCACTGACTGTGGGATAACAAGTAATCCTCAGTGTTGAGGACACAGGCTGAGCACTTCAGTTTTAAATGCCATGTTTGAGTCACTATGCAAAGCATTAGTTGATTATTAGGGTTTTTGAGTGTGGTTCTCCTCCTCCTCCCCCCTCCCCTGACTTTCATGGTTTATTTTTATGCAATTTGAGTAATTTTTTAAGAGTTAAATATTTAATTTTCTCAGTGGTTTTAAAAATGTTTTCTTTGTCTTATCCGGAAGATTTGCACCCTTCGAATGAAGCCTAGAACTACCAGGTATTAACTCTCAGTGACTTTTTATTGCCCTTTTGCCCCCTCTGCAAGCAGTGTTTAATGCTACAAAAATATTCAGTGTATTCAGAACAAAAATTATCATTTTTTTTGCTGGGGTTGGGATTTCATTGAGATTCACTGTTTTTAACCTGAAAATGAACACTTGATATATGAAACACAAACCTCTCTTTGGAAACCCTTACTAACATCAACAAAAACTACAAAGTATGAATACAATAAAACAAAATAAGGTGTCATTATGAATGTTTTTTTCTCCTTGACAGAACATACTTGAAACAGAATAGTCTACAAGTTACAACGGAAGGAGAGATACAGTAACTCCTCACTTAACGTCCTCCCGGTTAACGTTGTTTTGCTGTTACATTGCTGATCAGTTAGCGAACATGCTCGTTTAAAGTTGCGCAATTCTCCCTTATAATGTTGTTTGGCAGCTGCCCGCTTTGTCCACTGCTTGCAGGAAGAGCAGCCCGTTACAGCTAGCTGGTGAGGGCTTGGAACGAGGGTGAACCAGCAGTCCCCCTATCAGCTCCCCTAAGTTCCCTGTGCAGCAGCTGCCCAGTATCAATTGCTGGCAGTTCAGCTGTCCCTCCCCCCACTGCCATGTGCTGCTCCTGCTCTCTGCCTTGGAGCTGCTCCCGGGAGCCGCCTGCTTGCTGTGCAGGGGCGGGAAAGAGGGGTGCTGTCAGGGTGTCCCTCTCTCTTCCCTTGCTCTTGCCCCCCCGCTCCTTTACCCCATCTCCATACATGGCAGTGTACTTAGAGTGGGGTCAGCGCAATTAAAGGGCCAATGCGCGTCTCTCTCTCTCTCTCTCTCTCACACACACACACACACACACACACACAGTGTGTGTCTCTGTCTCTCTCTGCCATGCTGTGTCTCCTCCCTCCATTCCTATTGCCTTGTAGAGTGTGAGGCTATATTAACAACGTGTTAACCCTTGAGGACTCAGCCGAGTGCTAGTTCATCATTTAGCAGTAAGGCATTCCCTGGGAAATACCCCGCCCTCTTCCACCCTCTGACTCCACCACCTCAACCAAGCTTCACAATCACCATTGCTGTGTACAGTATTCAATTGTTTGTTTAAAACTTATACTGCATGTGTGTGTGTATACACACACATAAACGCAGTATAAGTAACACATATATATTTAGCCTTAGATGGAGTTTACCACCAGCTTTGGGCTGCATTCCCAAGCAACCCGACTCCAAGAAGACCCTGTCCCGGTGCGCCGGGGGCCGCTACCGGCCTCACACCGTCCACGGGCTGTGCCTCGATCAGAAGGCTTGAAGTCTTTTGTCTGACAATTATTTTTCCTCTGGAACCTAACCTCACCTATTTACATTAATTCTTATGGAGAAATTGGATTCGCTTAACATCATTTCGCTTAAAGTAGCATTTTTCAGGAACATAACTACAATGTTAGGTGAGGAGTTACTGTATAACATCAGTTACAGCGGTCTCTGCTAAATCATAGAAGTTTAGGGTTGGAAGAGACCTCAGGAGGTCATATAGTCTAATCCCCCCTGCTCAAAGCAAGGACCAACCCCAGCTAAATCATCCCAGCCAGGGCTTTGTCAAGCCTGGCCTTAAAAACCTCTAAGGATGGAGATTCCATCACCTCCCTAGGCAACCCATTCCAGTGCTTCCCCACCCTCCTAGTGAAATAGTTTTTCCCTAATATCCAACCTAAACCTCCCCCCATTCTTGTTCTGTCATCTGCCATCACTGAGAACAGCCTAGCTCCATCCTCTTTGGAACCCCCCTTCAGGTAGTAGAAGGCTGCTTTCAAATCCCCCCCTCACTTTTCTCTTCTGAAGACTAAATAACCCCAGTTCCCTCAGCCTCTCCTCATAAGTCATGTACCTCAGCCCCCTAATAATTTTTGTTGCCCACTGCTGGATTCTCCAATTTGTCCACATCCTTTCTGTAGTGGGGGGGCCAAAACTAGATGCAATACTCCAGATGTGGGCTCACCAGTCCCGAATAGAGAGGAATAATCACTTCCCTCGATGTACTGACAACGCTCCTACTAATGCAGCCCAATATGCCATTAGCCTTCTTGGTAACAAGGGCACACTGTTGACTCATATCCAGCTTCTTGTCCACTGTAATCCCCAGGTCCTTTTCTGCAGAACTGCCACTTAGCTAGTCGGTCCCCAGCCTGTAGCAGTGCATGGGATTCTTCCGTCCTAAGTGCAGGACTCCACACTTGTCCTTGTTGAACATCATCAGATTTCTTTTAGCCCAATCCTCCAATTTGTCTAGGTCACTCTGGACTCTATCACTACCCACCAATGTATCTACCTCTCCCCACATCTTAGTGTAATCTGCGAACATGCTAAGGGTGCAATCCATCCCATCATCCAGATCATTAATAAAGATATTGAACAAAACTGACCCCAGAACCGACCCCTGGGACACTCCGCTTGATACCATCTCTCAACTAGACATCGAGCCGTTCATCATTCCTGTTGAGCCTGACGATCTAGCCAGCTTTCTATCCACCTTTTTGCCCATTCATCCAATCCATACTTCTTTAACTTGCTGGCAAGAATACTGCGGGAGACCGTATCAAAAGCTTTGCAAAAGTCAAGATATATCATGTGATCAACATTTGCCCCCCTGAACCATTTACCTGATCAGAAGCCTTGTTGAAATCAGTGGGAGTCTTTTCATTGACCTCAGTAGGCTTTTGATATTGTCCTGTTGTGGTTATCCTAGAATGGGAGATACTGTGAATATTATGGTTAAAAACGGATAACATGGAGTGGTGAATGAGGAGTTTTTAATGACCACAGTGGTTGTTATGCATCATAAGGCACTATTCTAATAATTATTGAATGATTTTCGGAATCTGGATGTATATTAAACTTTGGATCTTTCTAAGTATTTATTTTGTTTGATTCTTCAATTTTTCACATCGTATGTACCCCTATCATACTCATGTTGATAATGCACAGTAAATAAATGAATCTGTTTATCTTCTTTTAATAATCAGTTATATAATATCAATAAGATCCTTAGGCAGTGGACTACTAGGGCACTGTTATAGGCAGTGGCTGAAGTCCATGGCAAAGTCCCTTGGGCCTCAGTGGGGCCAGGATTTCACCCAGAGCATTTTAGTATTCACACATAACTGATTCTACTTCTACATTTACTACTTGCTTTCATCTTTGTATCTGTACAACTCCAACCAATGTGTGTCAGGTTCTTTCAACCAGAAATGCAGTCCCTGTCGCAGCTGCTATTTTTGATATGGCTAGGAACATTTGTCCAGTGTAGTGATCTCATTAGTGACAATGCCTAAGAGCCTTTTAACAGACAGAATAATGTACTTTGAAATGTACACAATAAGAGCCTGATGTTGCTCTCATTTGAAATCACTGGGGGTTTTGCAATATCTCTGTCTTTATCTAGTTATCCATCATAGTATCCGAGTGCTTGAGAGTGCAATGGAAGCAGGACTGGGACATTAGTCTATATTACGTAATTTTCGTATGATGCTGGTACTGAATAATAGCCATAGTATAATAAGCGGAAATCTAAAGTAGACTTAAAAAGAGGTGCTGTTATTTTTATATTGGCTAATGTTGATGTCATAATAAGCAAATGGCCAGAAAATGACATAATAAAAATTGTTTATTTAGGGAATGCAAAATTATGTTAAGGTAGTTATGGAGCTAGATGAAAGAAGAAAACAGGATTAAGATAGTTTTGAACTAAGAAAATGGGAGTAAAGTTATATAGGAGAGGAACAAATATTTCAAGTATTACTATATTGCAAAATATGAACCAATCTGCATGTACTGCAGTTATATATCTCTAAACTTGGAAATTTATATCTGTAGTAATTGAAAATGACAGTGCTGGACTTCGGGAAGTTTTCTAGTGTTTTCAGTGGCAGTTACTTTCAAATCAGCAGCTATATGAGCTGTGACAATGCAATAAAATATTAAGCATTCCAAGCTTGTCTGTAGGAAATAATTTACCTCTTAATGGCTGAGATTGTCATTCACCTACTGTATATACCAAGGGGAAATATGATTGCATTTGTGTATGTGCGGATGTGTATAATCAGCTGAGCTTCAAACGATCACTGTGGTAAACGAATTGTGATTAGGATTTTTAATATACTAGCAAAATGTCATTTGTGTTCAAAACTGTGACTTCTTAGTTTCCTTGAATATTTGTGACTTTTTAGCTAAGTCTATAGATGGCATTCGTTTTCTTACATCACCTCAATATTGTACGAATCCATCTAACATATTTTTTATATACTGTGTGAGAGGCACAGGGGGAAACTGATACATGTCTGGCTGAAAATCATTACATTTCTATTTGTTTGCACAGAGGTGAACAATAATGAAGCCCATTTTTCCAATGTAAGAAATCAATAACTCCCATTGAAGTGAAAAGGAGTTATTTGTATCCTTGTAGGGAGGACCTGGCGGTGTCATTCAGACAAATCACACATGCAGAAAAGAACAATCTGATCTGCTTGCAGCTGAATTCAGTGAAAACTAGTATTTACATATAATGAATACTGATTACCTAGATGTCTGCATTCACACCCCATTTTGAGCATTAGTTTCAAAGGAAAAGATGTCATACTTCAGAAATTCATGATCACTCCAGAGAGATTTCAAAATATTGTTGATTAAGATGTTCATAATATATGTAACAATCTATATGCTTGCTTCATACTTTGGCGAATATCAAGTTTTATTGTACTTGTTAGTATATAATTACCTATATGTCCAAGTCTTACTTTTCAGCACCACAAAGTTGGTATCTGGTCAATATTTCATCAAGGACACAGTCTGAAGTAGTTTATAATCTAGGTGGGAAGGCATTGTCAAAAATAGATATTCAAATAAAGACACATTACACTATATCTTTTTTTTTTAAAGAAATACAATTTCTAGCAACCAGATCTAGATCTAGCAACTATTAATTATAAAATGAAATTGATTATATCTCAGACCTGCAAATAAATGGTCCATGTGAACTGCTATCTCCCAGGCTTCATGGAGGACAAGGAGAAAGCGGCAGTATGGGGTGCCATTTGAGTCACACTGACTTAAGTAGAAATCTCTAGATGTATAAGGTGTCTCCTCTGGTGCATTTCTTTAAAAAGATAGGGCCTTAGTATCCTATCTATATAGATAGATATATATAGATATAGTTCAATTATTGTGTATCCTTAAAATAGCTGAATTTTCCAGTTGCCAAAATCGGAACCATAGAAATGTAGGGCTGAAAGTGATCTTGAGAGTTGATCTAGTCCAACCCCTTACACTAAGGCAGGACCAAGAATACTTAGACCATCCTTGACGGTGTTCATCTAACCAGTTCTTAAAAACCTTTAGTGATGGGGATTCCATAATCTGTCTTGGAAGCCTATTCTAGTGCTTAACTTTCCTTTGTACTTAAAAGGTTTTCCTAAAATCTAACCTAAGTCTCCCTTGCTGCAGATTAAGCCTGTTGCTTTTTGACCTACCTTCAGTGGATATGGAGAACAATTGATCACCATTTTTTATAACATTCCTTCATGTGTTTGAAGGCTGTTCTCAGTTCCACCCAGTTTTTCTAAACTTTCCTCATAGGTCAACTTTTCCAAACACTTTTGGTGCACTCCTCTTGACTCTCTCCGAGAACTGGACACAGTACTCTGTCTCAGGCCTCACTAGTGGCGAGCAGAGCAGGACAGTTTCTTCCCCAGTCTTACATACAACACCCTTATAAATACACACCAGAATATTAGCCTTTTTTACAACTGCATTACATTGTTGACTCTCATTCAAGATGTGATCTACTATAACCATTGGATCCTACTACCTAGCCAGTTATTCCTTCCTAAGTATTTTGCATTTGTCCTTATTGAAATTCACCTTTTTAATTTCAGACAAATGTTTCCATTTGTCAAGGTCGTTTTGAATTCTAATCGCATCCTCCAAAATCCTAGCAGTCCTACCCAACATGGTGTCTTCGGCAAAGGACAGTGAGGTTTTTAATTGCCTCACTGGTAGGTGGGCGGTTTTATATTTGTATTGCAAACAAGCATCAAGATCTAAAAATCTTTAATATTAATAAGACAAAGAAAAACATTGCTATTTGGTTTATTTTTCTTGGGATTCTCATTCTTTAGCACAATGAGGTACAGTTTTATAGCAAAATAAAAACAGCTGTGTTGAGAGAGTGGGGATTATGGAGTTTTTCATCTCTATTTTACCTGACCAAAAGTGAATATAATACAGCCATCATTCATGGCATATGTGTAATGAATTGTACATCTCAAGCCATTTTCTATTGGACAGGAATCCACCACTTTTAACCGCCACAACATCTGGCACTTACTAGTACCCTTGCTGGCTGTCTCAGCAGAGAGGCCAAAGAAAACATCTCCTTTCAGATGTTTGCGCTCAAAACTGAGGCACACTGGTGGTTAGGGGAAGTCTGCACTACCTTTGCACTTGTCCTGGTTTTTCATATCCGTTTACCAAATGAAAAAGGACAAAATTGATAAGGATATATGTCTTCAACTTTCCAAGAGGGAAAATAATTATTTAAAAAATGTATATACTCAAAATTACACCAGAGGGTTGAGGAATGGTTCATACCCAGTGCTTTGCTGCTGTCCTGATATCTTATATGGAATCATATGCTGCTTCCATGTGGCTGGTAAATTGCTTGCATGAAATGTATACAATTAATGGACCACTACCCGTGTCATATGATCAAACCATTAAGAAATCATCATTTGTTTAAAAAATACTTATCCAGAGAAGATCTTGAAGAGCCATGGCACATGACAACATACCTATTTCAGAGTGTTACTGTGAAAGAAGCAATAACTGCTCAATTATGTAATTTTTTGTAAAAAATCTACTTATAGCAAATTGTTTAAAAGGTTTAGAAAGCTGAAAAATATTTCTCTGTTAAAAATTTTCTTTTGAAGTGTGGAGTGTGAGGTAGGATGGAGGGCAGGAAAGATCACTAGCTTTTTTATTAACTGTATGCTTAAGTAAGGAATACTTAAGTCTCAGTAGAAGAGCAGAGATTAGCTGCCTAAAGAGCGAAAAAAAGAAATATGGGGGTGGAGGGAGAAATATCTGAAAATACATGTTAGGACTTTTGTATTTGAGAATTTAGTAGTTTGTCCTTCCAAACTTTGCCTGAGCTGAGAAGCACTGTACATAAGAGATTGTAAAGCATTATTTGCTCTCTGTGCCCAGGACAGGTTTTTTATTACATCTGTAATTTACAACTTGTTACTTTTATTCCATCCAGTCAGCATACACGGGGACTCTGATACTGATGCAAATCAAGAGCAGCAGAATAGTCAGATGCTCCTTTTTTCCTGTTGTAATCAGTGTGTTTAAGAGCTTTTTCTAAAACATCCCAGATTCAGGTACCTGATATAGGGCCTTTTAAGATATCATTGCATAAGTACTTAGGAATGAGTATTTTGCCACAGATGTGACTATCACAAACTATGCATGAATTGTGAGGTAACAAACCCATTTTTGATTCAAATATGGTAGGCGAAAAAGCAGAAAAAAACCCAGCATGGACTTCAGACCTGCATACGTTTTCAAAAATTGTGAACACCTTGAAATTTGTGTGACTGAAGTTTTATTAAAAAAAAGTTTGTGGCATTTCAGAATAGCTATCTGTGACAGTGATTAATACCAGATGCTTCAGACAGAAGGTAACAAAACTGCATATTGCATAATTTTTCTATTTTCTGTCCATAGAATTTTCTTCCTACTGGTTGTTAGTAGTTGTCTTATGCCCTGAATCATGAGTTAAATATCCTTTCTTAAAAAAAAAAAAAGTGGGCGGAGGGAACCTATAGCCAACAGTTTTCATTATCCATATAAATGTCTACTTTTAAAAAATTCTGTTAAATTGCTAGCCTCAGTGGTATCTAGTGGCAATGAGTTCCATCAGTTAATTATTCATTGTGGAAGAGTATTTCCTTTTATCAGTTTTAAAATTCCTACTTTCAATTTCATTGTCTCCCTGTTCTTATATGGTGAGAAGAATAGATAAATGTTTTTGCCACCTCTACACTATTTTATTATGTTTGTCCCATCTTATTCATCTTTTATCTCGAGTCCTGATCCCTTTAGTCTTTGTGGTGGAAACCATGACTCTTATTGCTCAGTAACTTTATTACATCATGAAGCAAAATGTGCTATTAATAGCCAGAGGAAAATATTAACAATAAAATGATTAGTGTAAATTAGTCTCTTCATTGACCTGCACAGATTTCTGATCTCTGGGGGGCCCTCTAAACAGCAATATGTAACATAAGTTATGGAACCCTTGATAACTTTAAATTTTTGTGTTTCAAATAATTCAATAAACTATTCCACTCTCAAATGTTAAGTGCAATTCCTAATATCTAGGTAATCAGTAGGCTACAATATTTGTGTGAAAAGGCAACTCACTGGCAGTTAAGAAATAAGATTAACTTTTTTCCTCCATCACAGTTACTTGATAATTCAAAGAAATGTAATTGTTTGAAGAAGAAAAAATGCTTATTTAAAAGCCTATTTTCTTTTTTAAGGTTAGCAATGTAATATGCATTATCTAATGAGTAGACTTCATACTGTACATAATTTAGTTGCCCTATTAAATCAATAATTCTAAAAGATGGAGATTGTGATTCTTGGAATTGTGGGGTCACTTAGTGACTATGGTGGAGTTATACTGGATTTGCACCCTATTAAAAGTTGGCTCCTTTGCTGGATAAAGACTTTTTTTACTGGATAGTGCTTGAAGAAAGATGTCAAACCCAATGAAGTGCTTGTAGGGTGGACGATACCAATCTGGGAGAGGTTGCAAGTGCTTTGAAAGATAGGATTAAACTTTAAAATGATCTGGACAAACTGGAGAAATAGTCTGAAGTAAATAAGATGAAATTCAATCATGACAAATGCAAAGTACTCCATTTAGGAAGGAACAGTCAGTTGCATACATACAAAATGGGAAATGACTGCCTAGGAAGGAGTACTGCGGAAAGGGATCTGAGAGTCATAGTGAACCAGAAGCTAAATATGAGTCAACGGTGTAAAACTTGCAAAAAAAGCAAACATAATTCTGGGATGTATTAGCAGGAGTGTTGTAAGCAAGACATGAGGAGTAATTCTTCCGCTCTACTTCATGCTGATTAGGCCTCAGCTGGAGTATTGTGTCCATTTCCGGGCACCACATTTCAGAAAAGATGTGGACAAATTGGAGAAAGTCTAGAGAAGAGCAACAAAAATGATTAAAGGTCTAGAAAATATGACCTATGAGGAAAGATTGAAAAAAATTGAGTTTGTTTAGTCTGAAAAAGAGAAGACTGAGAGGGGACATAACAGTTTTCAAGTATGTAAAAGGTTGTTACAAAAAATGCTCCGTTCCGGCTGCAGCGCAGGAGTGAAAGGCGCCGGACCACAAAATAGGCGCCACTTCTGCTCAGTGTGGGAGCGGCCGCTCTCCCTGCTCCCCCCCCCCACCGGCTACGCTACTGACAAGGAGGAGGAAGAAAAAATGTTTTGTCTTAACCTCTGAGGATAGGACAAGAAGCAATGGGCTTAAATTGCAGCAAAGGGGGTTTAGGTTGGACATTAGGAAAAACCTCCGAACTGTCAGGGTGGTTAAGCACTGGAATAAATTGCCTAGGGAGGTTGTGGAATGTCCATTATTGAAGATTTTTAAGAGCAGTTTGGACAAACACCCGTCAGGAATGGTCTAGATAATAGTCCTGCCATGAGTGCAGGGGACTGGACTAGATAACTTCTCGAGGTCCCTTCCAGTCCTGTGGTTCTATTTAATTCATATTGCAAAGTGCTTTGGAAAACAAAGTACAGAACAAAAAAGAACAATATAACAGAAATAAAACAATAGTATTGTTACTAGGATGTAAACCCACTGGTGCTGGGATTGTATCTTTATATGTCAAAGAGCCTTGCACAAGTTCCCTGTTTCTACCATAAGATCTTACTCTGTCTTGATACAGTAGGATCTTGTTGCTAGACCTGGTGATATTTCAAGACTACTTTAGTAATCTGAAAGTGCAGTATATTCCCATCAAAACTGGTTTGTAAAATGTGGATCTGTGATTATCCTTGGTATACAATCAAGTTGTTAAAACCAGAGATTTATAAGAAATTGCAGTCCAACTTGTGTTATAGCAGCTGTCACCAGATGGCACTGTTACATGTAACCTTCCAAGCTCTTTACCTTGGCATACCAGTAAATTTTAGTCCTGGAAGAAATGATTGTCATGATGTTGGTTTTAGATTATACAAGGTTCTGGCTAGAGAGAGCAGTGCAAGCAATAGAAGTTCTCTGCCTTGGTTTCTCAATCAATTCTGGAGGTAGGGTGACCAGACAGCAAGTATGAAAAATTTGGACAGGGGGTGAGAGGTAAGTAATAGGAGCCTATACAAGAAAAAAACTCAAAAAATTGGGACTGTCCCTATAAAATCGGGACATCTGGTCACCCTATCTGGAGGTAGAGTTGCTGCCTGGGAGCAGGCACTGGTGCTGGGCTTGAGAGTACTGAGTTTTTTTCTGCATGCTGTTTGACCGTCGTGTTTCAGGACTGGTGTGTATGTTTAAATAAAAAAAAAGTTTCACTCAAAATATGTCCAGACTCCACATCACTAATTTTTCCTTTACTGATAAACTGACCTGGGCCTGGATATCTGCCACTGCTTAGCAGAGAGGTGGCACTAGTTGCAGAATGGGGCGTTGATGTCTGGAGAAGGGGCAATAGCATCTATTCTGCAACACACACAGGTAACTTTAACTATGAGAATCCTATGAGTGCAGTGAGACTGTTTACATTTTTAAGTGGTTGCAGGATTGGGGCTGGAATTTATCTTGGTTAGGTTTGGAGATTTGCTATTGACGGAGCTAGCTTTTAGAATCCCTATCTAACGCTTATCGATAGCAGATGAACATGTTTTGTGTTTGGATGACACTAGATATACTCCTATATCTGGTATCTTGACGTATTGTGGAGAAATTATTAAAATTGCAATGTATCAGGAGATTAAGATGTATTACAGATAATCACTGTCAATGCTGTGTAGCTGGTGTCTTACTTCAAATACATATGTAATAACTCAAATAAAATTTGTGAAATGTGCAATGTAGTAAATGAACATAGCTTTTATTAAATCAACTGTAAGGTATAACATACAAAGAGTTGAAGTAAAATATTGATTTGGAAGTATTAAACAATATACTTTTTTTAGTATCTGGCAATTCTGAAAGCAGAACAGCAAAACAATAAATGGTGCTATAAATGTTTTGTGATGGAAGTAGTACTTATGAACAACAGACTTTCATGATAGATTATCAGTATTGCTGGTTCTTTTTCTTTTAGAAAGTAACATTACTTTGCCTTACATTTAATGCTTGTTCCACTCACACAATCACTAAGCACTATACCGTAGTCCATAGATGGCACATCCTTTAGGTGTGAGCTAGTCACACTAAGGCCTTGTCTTCACTACCCGCCGGATCGGCGGGTAGCAATCGATCTATCGGGGATCGATTTTTCGCGTCTCATTAAGACGCGCTTAATCGATCCCCGATCACGCTCCCCGTCGGCGCCGTAAAACCACGTCATCGACCGGCGCAAGCGGAGTCGACGGGGGAGCTGCAGTGATCGACGCGCCGCCGTCTTCATGGTCAGGTAAGCCGATTACGATACGCCGATTTCAGCTACGTTATTCACGTAGCTGAATCTGCGTATCGTAGATCGACCCCCCTCCCCTAGTGTAGCCCTGGGCTAAGACCCTGGGGAATAAAAATGAATTGGTTTGATTAGGCCATCTTCTGCATTTTGGCTTTATGAATTAATGCAAAACATGGTCATCTTACTTAATAAAATTGACTGATTTGAAACTCTGTTCTTCCATGCATGATTTCTTCAGTTGAGATGCTGCGCTCTATTGGGTGTTATGCTTGTGTGGAGGAATACTCCAGCCTGTCAATAACCTAAAATTTCAATAGTTGGTACTTAACTAAATGCTTTGCATGCTCTTATAACTTGCCTGTAGATAGTTGATTGATCATCTAGAATAATGCAGATATTTAAGTTGAGGGCTGAGCATAGCACCTTAATGCCTATCTGTTATCCTTCCCATACTGGAGGAAATGTAGAGAACAGCAACAAAAACAGTCAAAGGTATGAAAGGATTAATTTACGAGAAACTATTTAAAGAACCAAATATGTGTTGCTTGCTTAAACCGTGACAAAGTGGGGAGGAGAAGTATTGGCGGCTGTGTAAATCCATCTGAAGACTATAATTATCCAGAAGGGGAATGGACGATGTAAAGAAGTACTTGGCAAAGTACCTAGAAATAACTGAATGAAACCAACAAAAGGAAAACTGAGAGTGAAAATCAGAAAAAACTTTCTCACAGTAAGATAGGGTTTCCGGTCTGTGCAGTGTTTGGTCAGTACTGCTGACCGGACACCAAAAGTCCAATTAACGCAGTAGTCGCAATCGGCCTCTGCCACCAGGAGGGCAGGAAGAGCAACTGCTGCTGGAGGAGCTCAGCTGTTGGAGAGAAGCTTAACCTGAGGGACTGGCTTCTGGTAGTTAGCGGCGCCACCCGGGGAAGAGATCCTGACCATGTGCAGCGTTTGAGGAGTGGGGCCAGCAGCCAGGCTCGTCACCCAGGACGGCCCATCCCACCTTCTCAGACTCCTGGGGCGCTGGATCTCTCCAACCCCTCACTCTGGGGACTAACTCACTGTGTCCCATAGTCCCCAGAGTGAGGAGCGGAGGCTGCCTCCCTCTGTCCCGCCATGCCCTGATTGGGGCAGGCAGGCAAGCTCCATGTCCACTCCTATCAGCCCGGCTTGGTAGGTGAGTCCCAGGGAAGAGGGGAGCGAGTGAAGAAGGAGAACATGTGACGGGGGGCGGGGCTTGTAGTGCCCGGTTTTGAAAAATTGGAAAGTTGGCAACCCTACGGTAACGTTTATTTGTCAGTACAATAGCCTCTCAAGAGAAATGCTAGAAGACAGATCATTTGGGATAGTTGTAACTAAAATGGGCAAAACTCTGATTAATATACTGCAGGAAACTGCCCTGAACTGGCAGGGGCTGGATGGCCTCCCCCATTAATAAGTTTCTTCCATCTTTATTGTAAAAATAAAAAAGCTGTCTCACTTCAAAAATCTCTTTCACAGTTGATTTTTTCAGTGTATGACTTTGGGATCATTCTCTTCTGTGTTTTGACATCTCCTTCATGAATGTAGATTATAGTTCTAAATGTGGGCTAGAAATCAAACGACGATTGCTTCTGCTTCTCTGATTTGGGATTTCCAGACTTCTTTTTACTTTGAAATCATCTTCTGGTTCTGTTCATCATCACAGTTTAGAAAACAAACCAGCAATGATCATCAGCATTCTTAGCACAACTTTTGTTTATCTTGCACATTGTACTTTCTCCTCTGTTGGAACTGCTGCTCTGGATAGAAGTCGTTTAATTCATGGGTATTCTAGGCCAGTTCAGTTGAATTGAGACAGACTTCCTCCTTTTTACACTGAAAGCTCTTGCTGAACTTACCACATCTTCCCTCTCTGTCTCCGTGGAGGAGAGCTTTTGTATCTTCTGCTCTCCATCAGTGTCTTTTGCAAGTGATTTTACCATTGGGAAACTTTTTTTTTCCTTTTGCCCCTCCCCCTGATACAGCATGGGATCTCCAGATAGCCATCATTGCAGTCTCCCTTTATCCCCACCTAGAGAAATCCTTAGTATCCGAGACCTCTATGTGACTTGATACATTGTTAAGGCCAGAAGAGACCATTATGATCCTCTAATTTCACTTCTTATGCAAGTAGTAGAATTTCACTCAGTGATTCCTGCACTGAGCTCAATAACTTGTGGTTGAACTAGAGCAGCAGTTCTCAACTGATTACACATTGTGGTGTGTGTGTGTGTGTGTGTGTGTGTATATATATATATGTGTGTGTGTGTGTATATATATGTGTGTGTGTGTGTGTGTGTATATATATGTGTGTGTGTGTGTATATATATGTGTGTGTGTGTGTGTGTGTGTGTGTGTATATGTACACACACACACACACACACACACACACACACACACATTACTCATATGCGGTCCATAATGTGTTACCTGGGCCGCAGAAGCTGGGTGGCAGGGCAGTGGCAGCCCTAACCTTTTCTGCGCGGGGCCAGCAGGCTGCCATGGACCCCACTAAGAGGTTGCCCTGGAGTCCCAGCATGAAGGGTGGGTTGGCTGCCCTGACCGCGCCAGGCATTTGGGAACCCGGCATGCGAGCCGGCCTTTAGCACATAGCTGAGCCGGGCCGGGCCGCAGCCGTGTGCCAAGTGGGCGTCATGTGGCCCAAGGGCCATGGGTTGAGAACCGCTGAACTAGAGCATATCTTTTAGGGGCGGAAAATCAGAGTGGTGGAGAACGTTCAATATCTCTTTGTAACATTGTTAATTAACCTAACTTTAAAACAAACAAACAAAAAACAACCAACCTGCATTCTTTCCTGTTTAAACTTTGCTGACATCAACTGTATTGTGTATATATATAATATATATATTCTGCCTACTGTATTTTCCACTCCATGCATCTGATGAAGTGGGTTTTAGCCCACAAAAGCTTATGCCCAAATAAATGTGTTTAGTCTCTAAGGTGCCACAAGTACTCCTCATTGTTTTTACCCTCTTTCTTCAGTATTCCAGAGCTGCTTTAAGCCAAGAGACAAAATAACATTAATCATATAACCTCCCCTCCCCCCCAAATGGATTAAGCTAATTGGCAGAGTCCCGTTGTATATAAGTCATCAAGTATGCATCTTGCCTTCCTTGCTTATGTGACTTACAGATGGTTCCCCTACAAATAATATTCCCGGATGTTTATATCTGGACTATCCTTTCAGACTCCTGCCTCATTTGGAGCCACAGTAGCACTTTAGCAAAGAACCAATCAATTCAGATCCTATTTCAAACATGCAAGAGGGAATTTGCTGGTTCAGGATTCTCTTAGTAAGACATCACTTCTTGGGTTATTGCATCATCCAGAGATTCTCGCTCCCATGGGATTCTGTCTAAAACATTATTCCTCTTTCTTTCCCTGTGAAAGTAAGTTATCCAAGAGATCTTTTAGAGCAGGGGTGGCCAACCTGAGCCTGCGAAGGAGCCAGAATTTACTAATGTACATTGCCAAAGAGCCACAGTAATAGTCAGCAGCAGTGTTCCCTCTAATTTTTGACAGGCCGTGTGCGCAAAAAAAATCTTCTATACGAATTGTTGTGCTTCTGTGCAAATTTGTGTGCGCATGGTGTTTCGCTGTGTGTGCGGGGTTTAGCATCTGTGTGCGCGCGCACACGTGCACAACTTAGAGGGAAACAGTGGTCAGCAGCCCCCCAATCAGCCAGTACCTCCCGCCCACCGGCAGCCGTGCCCCCCCTTCCCTTCCCACACCTCCTGATCAGCTGTTTCATGGCATGCAGGAGGCTCGGGGAGGGAGCGGGAGGAGTGAGGGCACTGCAGGCTCAGGGGAGGGGGTAGGAAGGGGTGGAGTGGGGACAGGGCCTGTGGCAGAGACAGGGGTTGAGCAGTGAACACCCCCTGGCCCATTGGAAAGTTGTCGCCTGTAGCTCCAGCCCCGGAGTCGGTGCCTATACAAGGAGCCGCATATTAACTTCTGAGGAGCCACATGTGACTCCGGAGCCACAGGTTGGCCACCCCTGTTTTGGAGGGCCTTTTTTCATAAGGACCAAGAAGGAGCTTACTGAGAATGAACATGCTCCGTGGTCACATCTCCCGCTCACAATCAGCCAGCAATAAGACAGACAGCTCCAGAATTGTGCTAAATTATGTTAAAAAATGCTGTGGTGGTATGTGCATAAAACAAACAGCTTCCCTAGAGAAGAAACAATATTTTACCACATGTTAATTCATTTGGACCAGGTAGTTGCCATCTGAGTTTTATTTCAAGTACATCTGCTGGAAGTGGTGTTCTAATGGGTACTACACCTAAAACAGATTGCTTGGCTAGGCTCATTTGTATCCTGTATCTGCGATCAGGGTTGTGAACATTGGAACAAAATGTGTTCTTTCAAAAAGCCTGACTGTAGTATGCTGCCCTATTTCTTTATGTTGCAGCACATCGATCTTAGCACAGTGTGATCGAACTAATTCCATAACATCAGTAAAATAGAAAGTTAATTTGCACCACAAATATCAATGGGAATATATTTTATATAATTATGGGTTAGATTATTCTCAGAAGAGAGACCCATCCTGACTGAATCTTTCAAGACCAAAGCATCAGTCATAGTAAATAACATTTTGTTTTTCTAACTGAACAATGAGATAATTAAGCATTGTTCTAAGTACAGGTATGAATCTTGGGTGACTGTTGACAATGAGCATCTCTGCATGTAAGCCCCTAGGATATAAGGTACACTGAACAATATAGTTGCAAAGGGAAAGAGAACCTTATGCCTGATCTTTGCAGTTCTTTCTTGGACAAAATTCCTACTGATGAGAAAACTGCAGAATCGGGCCTTGTAATTGGGAGCCTTAATAGTTTCCAAATTCGTGTTAGATTAAATCAGGTTGAAGGCATTCAGAATCTTGGGAACAGTTGTACAGTTTACACAGTGCCATAGCAAGATAGTACCCGGTTGTTAAGCTATTTGGGGCAGTGGTCCTCATTTTGTTTTGTCTTTACGGTGCATATCATGACGGGTGACCTTGAATCTTGATTAGTGGGCACAAATGTGCACCAAAGTTGTCATGAGTTTGATTTTGCAAACTTCCTCTGTCTCTTTTGCAAAACTTAAACCAAAGTGCTCAGCATCTCATTTTACTTCAATCTCACAAAGTTCAGGAATGTAGAAAGGTTTCACATAAATGGCTTCAGTTTGGTCCTATCTCAGCAGAAAGTTCTGTTGCCTGAAGAGATTCATTGTCTTATAATGGATTGTTGTTGGAACAGATTTTATTTTACTACATGTTACGTTAAATAATATAGATTAAAATTAAAAATTGACATCAGGATATCTCTGACACTAGGATATTCACTGCTCCTGATGTTGGTGGTGTGTGTGTGTAATTATTTTATATATATAAAATGTGTGTGTGTGTGTGTGTATATATATATATACTGTGACAAAGTTCCTCCTCTACCTTGGTGAGTCCTGCGCTTATTGGCGGATTTTGATCGCCTCAGAGATCTTCCCCTCTGGTAGAACCCACAGTCAAATTCCTCCTGTGTCTGATCAGGAGTTGGGAGGTTTGGGGGGAACCCGGGCCCGCCCTCTACTCCGGGTTCTAGCCCAGGGCCCTGTGGATTGCAGTTGTCTATAGGGTTTCCTGTAACAGCTGCGTGACCGCTACAACTCCCTGGGCTACTTCCCCACGGCCTCCGCCCAACACCTTCTTTACGCTTACTGCAGGACCTTCCTCCTGATGGTCTGCTGATGCTTGTACTCAGTCCTTCAGCTCTTCTCCCTCTCAACTCCTTGTGTGCCTCTTGCTCCCAGCTCCTCGCACGCAACACCACAAACTGAAGGGAGCTCCTTTTTAAACCCAGGTGCCCTGATTAGCCTGCCTGTCTGAATTGATTCTAGCAGGTTCTTCTTAATTGGCTCCAGGTGTCTTAATTAGCCTGCCTGCCTTAAATTGGTTCCAGAAAGTTCCTGCTTGTTCTAGTGCAGCCCCTGCTCTGGTCACTCAGGGAACAGAAAACTATTCATCCAATGGCCAGTATATTTGCCTTCGATCAGACTTCTGTACGCCACTTGTCTGGGTGTGTCACAATACACACACACACACACACACACACACACACACACACAAACACTTTATATATATAAAATAATTACACACACAGACCACCAACATCAGGAGCAGTGAACATCCTAGTGTCAGAGATATCCTGATGTCAATTTTTAATTTTAATCTATATTGTGTGTATATATATAATACAATATTAGTAGCCTAAGCAGCAGTGAATATAAACTATTCAAGTACTAGCTACTTTGTGAAGAAATCCTGAACACACAAATTAGCTTTTGCTGTGAGGCTCTACTATTTATTAAGATGTTACAAGTGCTTTACAATTATTTTATCTTAAACTTTCATATTACTGGAGTCCTTGCACAGTTAATGCATTATTAGTAGTAGCATAATTCAAATCTTAAATCATAAAGAAACCCTTGGTAGCTTCTAATCTTCCAACTTCTAGAGGCTCCAGGTGATTGAGATCGGTTTGAATCTGACAGTTGGGAAGAAAGGTCTCTTACTGTGTCTGTAATAGAAGAGAGAAGTTATAAGACACATATTGGAGATGAGTTGGTTATGGAGTCCTTTTACAATTCTAGTGGCAGTTTATTGGAGCATAGCAAAAGAGAAACAGGAAGAGTATTGAATTTCCTTATTTTGAAAGAGAAAATGTTGGTTATGTAAAGTACAAATGAAGACAGCAGGCACCATTTCCTGCAAAGCTCATTGTCACAGTGCTTTGTCACTTCAGGGGTGCCCCCTCATCTCCGGTCCCAGTGTTGCATCGGATCCTTGTTTTTCACACCCTGATCATCTTCTCCCTTGGCCCTGCAATGGCCTTTTCCAGTCTTTGTCTTCTGTCGACTCTGGGCATTCTCTGGCTTGGCCTTCCAGGCAAGTCGCATAACCGTCTAAATCCCTTCTGGGATAACACAGACAAATCCAAATGAAATTTCAAACAAATCTTCAAGCTAATAGTCCTTCCACCCTTCTCAGGCTCAACTGTAGTGCCCTTGTTTGCTTACCTCAGAGCTTCCCTGGCAGGAGCCCAATCTGCTCCTTTAGTGCTCTTCCTCCATTGTCAACTTTCCTTTGTGTAAAACCCTATCCCAAGGCGTTTCTCCACCAGAGAGACCTGTCTCCTTGGCAGTCTCTCCCCCAGCTGAGCTCCCTCAGTCTACTTATAAGGCCTAACAATGCCCCCTCTGGCCAAAACCATGGGGGATAAGCCCCATCATGCTCTTCATTTTAAAGTTGCCACACTTACTTGCTATTTTAAGTGCAGGGAGTGGGGGAAGACTGAAGCTGGCTACTAGCATGTGGTACTGCATTTGTGGGCTAATGCAGGCTTCTTATTGCCAACTACCACAAGCCTGGAGGGGAAGACCGAGGTGGATCACCTGCCCATTTTTAAGCTGTGGGGAGAGGGGAATGAGGGAGTTGAGCTGTGTAGTACGATTTGAAGATCACAATATTTTGTTTATTTTGTACTAAACGTAGGGGGGTTTAATTCCAAAGCCATGAACCCCTAGCAGAGAACACACTACCAGAAACCTCTGTCACAGTTGTAGGGCTAACTGCATTCCTGTTGCTTTTCTAGTCCCTCCAAGTGCATTCCTCATGTCATGGACTTGTGTCTTTACTTCTCCTTGGGTAAAATCACATATTCTTCCAGTTGTAGCCTAGGTCCTGGGCTATGGTACCCTGTTTATCAACTGTACTTACCCAGCTAGTCCAACTGGCTCATCATCTGTGGTTCTTCGGACTCTCTGGCCAGTGGGAAATATAGTGACCAGGCAGCCTTCGTAAAATCAAAATACTGTTTTATTTTAACAGTAGGAACAACGCATTTAGAGAGAGAGATTTTAAAACCATCTACATGCATGCCTGTCTTACCTGAAGGCCTGTCATCCCCCTAATAGTGACTTAGGAAGGCCTAATTTCTTCATACACCTCAGCAGGATTGTGTGTCCATGAATAGCTTCCCAGTGACTCTCTCAGCTCTACTTTTTAACCAGGTTTCAGAGTAGCAGCCGTGTTAGTCTGTATCCGTAAAAAGAATAGGAGTACTTGTGGCACCTTAGAGACTAACAAATTTATTTCAGCATAAGCTTTCATAGGCTATAGCCCACTTCATCAGATGCATAGAATGGAACACACAGAAGCAAGATGTGTATATATATACACACAGAAAAGATGGAAGTTGACATACCAATTCTAAGAGGCTATTTAATTCAGATGAGCTATAGCTATAGAACATCTAAATTAAATAGCCTCTTAGAATTGGTATGTCAACTTCCACCTTTTCTGTGTGTATATATATACACATCTTGCTTCTGTGTGTTCCATTCTATGCATCCAATGAAGTGCGCTATAGCCTACGAAAGCTTATGTTGAAATACATGTGTTGGCCTCTAAGGTGCCACAAGTACTCCTGTTCTTTTTATCCAGTCAGAGTTTGTTTTTGTCAGTTCCTGGGCTTTCGTTCCTGCTTGTCAAACCAGTTCAATAGGCTCCACAGGAGGTCAAGCCAGACACCTCAGAGCCAATGGCTCTGCCATTGTCCTGTAACAACCCTCAAGTGATGTGAAGGATGACTTATCTTGAACTATTCTTCCTGCTTGGTTTCCTTACAGCCTGCCATTAAAGTAAATCAATGTATTCATACAATAATCATTGCAATTACCAAGTCGTTATACAGTATTCATAAATTATTACAGACAGCTCCTTGTCTGTCACAGCCCCTTTTTGGGTATCTTGAGCACTTCTGAATTTAAGTGTGGTGTCATGGCTTGGGAAGAAGTTGGTCACTCAGGTAGGTAGGAAGCTGAATATGAAAACAATGCAAAGGTTCGGTTCCGTTCCATTCCAGCTGGTGCAAGAACCAGCACCTGTCTCAACCATGATTTAGGCTGCTTGTGAGCACATCAGGTCTGTGTTTGTTCCTCCACTGGCTTCAAGTCTGCTTCTGCTGCCAGTTCAGGACCTTGGACATAATCTTCAAACAGCTATGTTAGAATCAGCATCTCAACTTATCAACTGCCAAGAGAGCTCATCTCCTCTAGTGTTACCTGGGGTTTTCTGAACCCAAAGCTCTTGGTAACTTTACTCTTTGTGAGGTGGTGTCAGGAAATAAATCACTGGGGAGACAGCACATCTGTCTGATAAATGATTGGTACAAACAAGAGTGATTTCACTTAAAGCTTTTACTTTATTTAGTCTCAAGCACATACACGTGTACACAATAGGTTAGAGCACCCCAAATCTATAATTACCCAAAGTCTGGAGTCGTCTTTGAGTGGTCAGCAACAGACTTCTGGTGGCCTGCCTTCCATCTGCCACTGGGGCTCTAAAGATGAGTTCACCGAATGAGCCCACTCAGCTCAGACTTTTTACCATTTTTATGCTTGTGTTACAGTAACATGTCAATCAAAAAAAAAAAAAAAAACCCCACCCAAACTGCTAAGCAAGCAGTTTCATGCCATTTGTTGTGCAGCTCTGTTTCTACATACCAGCAGTCAAATATTGCTAGACTTCCTGTTTTTTTAAAATGCATACTTCAGTAGTTTAAGGCTGCTTCAAAGACCTTATAGCTGCTTTTGGGAATGAGCATGATAATCGATATTCCAGTTACTAGCAGTGACCTAGGCATTTTGCTGGGCCGCCAATTTGTCTCCCTTAACACTGGGATGATGATCACAAAGCCCTGAATGAAAAGCGTTAGTCAAGAGAGCAGCTATTCTCTGTTGAAAGGGTCTGACTGTAAAACAAACTTCCAGAGAAAATCCGATGAATCCAGAGCCATCAATTAGGAAAGGCTGCAAGAGTTGACTTTGATAACACTTTTCCACCAAAATCATAATGACCTTTTCAATAATCACCAACATCCTTCCCACCTTCTCCACAAGTAAGTCTACCCTCCCCAGGCAGAGCTTTGTACACGTACAAAAGGGAACAGAGACAGAGTCCAGGAAGTCTGCTAGGGATTTAGATATTGCCAATCTAATTAACATTGGAAGTGTTCAGATGTCACAGCAATGAGCAGCAGTGCAAAACCATAAAATAGGGGACAAAGCTAGGGGAGAGATTGAATGGAACAGTTGGCATTGGCAGGGGCATAGCCTAATAGGCCTTTAGGATCTCTAATTTGTGTGATTCTAGTTGTCTAATCTTGAACAAACTAAAGCAATAAAACAAAGCAGTCTCCTCTCCCCTGAGGACTGAATCTATGAACTGCGTAATACCCATAGCCTTTGCTGGCCTGAAGTCTACAAGTACTATAGGGGACATTTCTGCATTGATAGATGATCTAAGAAGTATTTTCACTACTAATTTCTATGATTCTCTGATATTTGTTGACGTGAAATTGGTAAACCTAATGCTCTGTTTTGCACCATAGGCTGGCTTGATTTGATATAATTGACTTTAACATAATCATCCTAGTTGAGAGCTTTCTTTGTTCCATAGATGTAATAACTCCTCCATTTCTTTTTTTGTTCTTTCATAATGTCTTCTAAATTATCATTCATTATGCTTAACCTTAGGGCATGCCACATACAGCTTGTGAATGGGCATGTGTGTGCTGTGCCTCCGGCAGCTGCCCTTAGGAAGCAGTGACTTGCAAAGGGCTACATTTGAAATAGTTTGTTGAGACCTTCAAAACCTGAGGTCCATCAGCTCTGGGCCAACACAGAGGGCACCACAGAACTTTCAGTAAGAGTCAAGATTTGTTCTGGGAACTTTGAACACAATTTTCCAGCTATTTGCTGTGAACTAGTTTTCTGCCAGGCTGTGTACTTTGAAAGCAAAAGTGGCTGTTGTCCTGTGTCTCTCTCACATGTGGGGAAGGCAGGGCTGGAGTAGAACCCCAGTCCTTTTTCTCCAAAGCAACAAGTCTGTATCACTTGTGCTATGGGAGATCTTGCTTAAAGGAAGCATTGTCTCCGTTTTATAAATGGGAGGAACCGAGACACAAAGATGAAGAGACTTGTCCAAGGTCACATAGGAAGTCTATGGCAGACCCAAGAATTGAGCCTAGGTCACTTGAGTATGTCTAGTGCTTTAATCAGAAACCGTTCTTCTGGTCCCCCTCTTTACTTAGACTGTGCTTCCTTTAGAAAAAAGAAAAAGTAAGTTTGACTGTCTTGAATAGGCATGATGTCACGTTGATTACATCTCCTCTTGTTATTTTTCTATCAAAATATTTTTAGAAGCTGTAGGACCAAAATAACTTGTAAATATTTCAAGCTATGGTCTATCTTGCATTTATTACTGTTCTTTTACTGTGTATTTTTTATGGTTACATAATGTTGCATTCTTGGTTTGAGGGGAAAATCTGTTCCTACATCTAAATCGTCTTCACCCATGCTTCAAGCTTCCCTTTAAAAACTCTATTTTTTTTGTTTTCCGCATGTATATGTTTGCCCAAAGCAAATTCTTCTCATTGTTTATTTTTGGTGTATGTGCAGAGTTGGTATAGTCCAATTATAAGTATGCTATCAACTAAACGTTTTCAGTCCATTTTTTACACCGCCTTACCGTCTTTAAAATCAAATCAATGATGTTTTCCATGCAGTCATACTGGGTCAAATACAGTTCAGCACATATAATGCATGATATCCAGGTTTGTTCTGTACACCAGTTGTTTTTATTAAATCGGCATAATAGTTGGACGTATGTACTTGAACAGTGCGCTAATTCAAGTTCATCCAAAAATGCATATCATCCCATAGTTAATATAATGGTTCAATTACAGCTGATGCTGTAGGGGCAGCCAGGGGGCTCAGCACGCTGCTTCCGCCCCAAGTGCCGCCCCCGCAGCGCCCATTGGCCAGGAACCGCAGCCAATGTGCGCTGCGGGGGCGGCACCTGTGGATGGTGCAGCGCGCAGAGCCACCTGGCCGCGCCTCCACATAGGAGCCAGAGGGGGACATGCCGGCTGCTTCCCGGGAGCCCTGCGGCGCGGAGGCTAGCAGGGAGCCTGCCAGACCCGCTGCGTGGCACTGCCAACCAGACAATCAACCGCTGACCGGAGCTGCCAGGATCCCTTTTCGACCGGGTTTTCCAATTGAAAACTGGATACCCGGTCGCCCTATTAGTTATCCTTGAGCATTTGAGGAATGCAGATGTTTTGGACATCTTGAATACCTTTTACTTTCCATGCATGAGTAAAAACTACAAAGAAAAGGTTCTAAATATCTTTATAGTCCCTTTAGTTTTGCCAGTGCTTACCCTGCATACCTGTTTGGGCCAGGTTTTTAAACACAGGCCTCAGCTTTTACATATGCAATATGGAGATGCAGTCGGATACTTAGTCCCAGCAAATGACGAACTTACTAGTTCATGAAGTAACAAGTGGCCTAAATTGTACCTGCAAAAATGTGTGTGCTCCTCTTGCAATTTCAGATCTCAAAGAAGAACAAAAATAGGTCTGAGAACCCAGCTGAATAAAATTGTTCATCCAAGATGTCAGAGGGATGATTAGCATTGTGTGGGGTATGACTGTCAGTGAAGCATGTCTCACATTTTTTCAGCTGCAGCTTGTCACAAGCATGCAGCAGGGGACGGCACTACCTAGCTGATAAGTCATAGCCAGGTGTATGATATATGCCTTTTATTTTGACATAGATGCCACACAATTCTGCAACTCCTGCTGCTTTCCCTTGCAGGCTCTTTGGTAATAGTAAGTGTAGCTTGAATTTGACAAAGCGTCCTTCACAACTTTGACCTTCTTATGATATAAGTGAATTTTGGGGAAAACAGTGCTTGGAATGTTCCATTGCGGAAAAATCACCTTAGATAACCTCATGGGTCTTTCCTGATCTTCTGGTGTGGATGTATGTTTGCTGCAAAAAGTGTTATTTCCAGTATGGATTTCTGAAAAAATGAACACTAAAGAGTGATGATAACAGACTGTGGAACAAGACATTCTGAACTAATAATACATATTTGAACCTAATAATGCTATTGACTGAAAGCTGATCGTGTGTCCTGAGTGGAAATCTTGAAAGCTGCCTCTGCATAGTGAGATCCACATTGCAAGCAGGTTATATGAATCCTTTCTCATTGTCTCACTCCTGCTTGGACATCTTCATCTGTGTCTGGATCTCCTCAGCAGGGACCAGTTAGTCCTTTGGGCCGTGATATTCCAACTCTGGAGCACATCAGAGTTAAGTGCGAGGATGGATGGTCCAGTGATGGACTTGGAAGACTGGGGTTCAATTCCCTGCTCTGCCACAGACTTTTCTGTGTGAGCTTGGAGAAGTCACTTAGCGTGTCTATGCCTCAGTACTTGATCTGAAAAATGGGAATGAGAGTACTTCCCTACCTCTGTGATGTGATGAAGAGAAATTTAAAAAATGTGAAGTGCTCAGCTATTACAGAAATGGGGGCCACATAAGTATCTAATACATATAGACTTAATCATTGAGTGGAGAAACCGAGCACACCAAATTAAGTACAGTAGGACATCCATGTTGTGGTGTCATGAGATGGAGACGTTCTGTTACAGAGACTCAGCTTCAGCACATGCTGTCTCAGGATTTCATGCCATGATTCCATTACGGTGAGTGTGACTTCCCTCTCTAGAGTATACCCTCACATTTTCCTCCACTCTGGCTACTAGGAAGGGAGTGTGATTTCCTCCCTTCTCTGTTAGTCTCTGGGGATGCAGATGGCTGCTCACTGATCTGTGAGAGCGCAAACCTTGCATGTCATTGTCTTTACTCCACTGTAGTGGGTGCTTCTTGTTTTCTCAGTGCATGGTGTTGTGTCTGTGATTATCACTCTCCACTTGTTCTGTGAGCACTGCTTTTCTGATCTGCTGACTGAAAGAGCAGGATGCTAGCCCTCAAAAAGCCATAGGCAGAGAATCACTGCTTTAAACTCCAGCCATGCACACGTGTAACTTTACACACGTGAGTTATAAATTGAGGTCAACGGAGCTGTGCCAATTTATATCCGTTGAGGATCTTGTCCATTGAGTCTACTCTTGTGCATAAGAGAGTGTCAAATCAAGACTTTTGGTAAGCTATATACAAAGGGCTCTAAGCAACCTTATACTCGTTCTGGTGGAACAAATATCATACCCAAAGAGATTTGTCATATGTTGTGTCTCAGAAAAAGCTGCCACTATTGATAATTGACCAGGTGGCACTCAAACTCCATCCCCTTAAACAGCATTTTGAGTCACTATGCTGATAAAAAAGAATTTTCTACTCAAACAACAATGGTACAGATTTTTAGTGAAGACTCACTGCCTAGCTAAATCAAAATGTCCTTTACAAGGGTCTAGACTTAGAGACTGAGGTTAATAATTGGGCAAGAGTGAAAATTACTGCAGCAAATTATTTTTTAAAATGATTTGGTACTGTGATGCTTTTCTCGGTTAAAATACTTTAAGATAGAGTCATCATGGTCTTATATTTGAATTTATGGTAGCCTTTGAAATGCTAAAACATGCATGTCATTTATGAACTGGGTACATTAAATTTCTTATAGTGAGAAACTAATGTAGAAATCTAAAATCCTCTCAATTTAAAAGCATTCCATGACACAGTTCAGTGTCCCACTGACGTTCAGTTAGCTCCTAAGTGACTACTATCAGAGGGGTAGCTGTGTTAGTCTGGATCTGTAGAAGCGACAGTCTTATGTCTGTTTGTTTATTTTTTTCATTCTTTGGAAAGGTATATTTTTTCAATAAACTTTGGTTATTTACTCTTATTTTTACTGTTTCCAGAGGAAAGCATCCTGCTGGTAAAGCTTACATGTATATCTGCTTCAATACATGCCTGTGTGTTGCCAGCATAGGCTAGGAAAGTGCGAAATTAGAATGAAAATTGCAAGAGAATTTTTCCACTATGGTTTGTCATCCAGAAATGGGTTTGTAACACAGTGTACAGCCTTGTATCCCAGCTGTGTGGAGCATTGATTGCTTCTGCCTGAAGCAGGGATGCTGTCAAGTTGCTCTGTGAGTTGAGTCATCTATTGACAAAGAGCTACCAGCCAGCAGATAATGCTGTGCAGCTCTGCTCTCTCTGATCCCACGATGCACTGCTTATAGCAGCTGTCAAAGATACCGAAGGGTCCACACAAAAAAGGACTTTACATCTGCTAAGAAGAGAAAAGCTTTTATCAAAGCTGGCCAAGGGAAACACTAGACATCAGTACAACATGAATGCATACCTTACTAAGCAACACAGCTGCTGCAGGGGGTCTGATGGGATGGATGCTGGCAGAAGTTTGCCTTCATTGATGAGGGATGCCCACTGCGCCTGTGGTTGGCAACAGAACCCCCAGGGGCTCTACTATAATTCTCAGACTGTGCCCTCTTCAGGACCTATGGGTCTGACCCAAAACAGGAGTAAGTGTATTACTTTGTGGGACAGTGTGCGGAAGAGCCCCCATAAAACTCTGGCTAAGACAAAGGGGACCACAGGGGAGTGGTGGTCAGAGTGCACCTGTCCCCATGGCTGGTGCAACCCAGTACAGGTGAGCGTATTCTTGTAAGTCTAAATGGGTTAGAAGACTCTCAAACAAGAAAAAATAGGGTTTGGTATTGTTGGCAACTTTTCATGCTGGGTCTTGATTATTGTTTAATGATGCCTTCTGGAAGATTTTATGCAAGGGCAGTTTATAATGTCTGTCATTTGAATCCTGCTTCTATGTGGTCTTTGTAATCCTTGGCGTTCTCTGGGAAGAGTTTCCTTTTCATACTGCTTTGTTTTTATAAATACAACTTCTCTAAACTTCCTATTACATTGTGGTTATGTTTAGAAGTAAGATCTGTTTTAGCCACCCTGTGGCTTCACAAGTATTGTATTGTGCATGCTTCTTTGGAGAGCTTGTTTTAATTTGCTTTTTCAAACTAAATAATCATAAGGTTTCTTAATAGGGAAAATATTTAATGCTTAAAAATAAATATGGAAGGTCTGACTGAATTTTCTTCCCCCCTTCCCGCCTGCAAGATGTATTTGAAATTTGTTAAGTATGTATGAAGTAACTGACTTTAGCTTTCATTTTTGTATTGATTTAATTTTTCAGATGGCAAAGTAGCTTTATTTGAAGTTTAAAATATACTAGTGTCCAGAATATCTAGTTACTTGAGTGTAATTATTCTTAGTTATAATTGCTCCCAAGAAAACAAAGCACTGTAAAATGAAATTCGGTGACATTCATATGGTTGTTAATATTAAAAAGCGTTAATGCTTTGTCCACTGATGCATGCATTTTCATGTCTGAATCAGACGTTTTAATCTCATTCAAAAGCTCTTGTATTACACCAACAGCAAATGCTCTCATTTTCTAAAATAGTGGATTTTTTAATTTAACTCAAAAGGAAAACCAGGGTGTAATATTAAACTGAAATACTCTAGTAGTTATTGGGTAAAGCTTGCAGTATAGTCTAACTGTCCTTAAAACACATCGAATGAAGACATGCTCTGTTTGGAGAATAAATCAATTCTCTGCTGGAAATGGTTTTAATATGTTTTTCACAGAACAGGAAACCAATAAGGCACTGGGTCTTCTGACAGTGGGGCTACACTTTATTTTCCTCATGATCCAGAAAAGTGATGCATTGTTTGCTGCAAGTGATTGTCATATATATAAACAAGCTCTATTTTAGTTTTAAACTAATTTTATATTGATGGACTAAGATTTTTGCTTTTGGATTTGACCAAAAATACACACTATTCTAAAATATATATTATAAATTCTGTTCATGAATCATGTACCAAATTTATATGAATGTTACAAACAAAATAAGCCAACATGAAAAGATTAAAAAGCAATGCCCTTATTTAGTTAGTGCCCTTATTTTGCAGAAAAATATTGAATTTTTTTTAATCATTGTTTCAGTGAGGCAGAAATTGTATTCCTTAATGTGTTTTTTCTAAAATGGAAAAAAGTTGAAAGAAAAAGCTATCTCATACTAGCAACCAGTTTTGTAGACTATGTAAGATATAGAATATGCAAAGGGGACAATAATGATGTGTGTTCTTACTGTAATTTTTAAAAGGCATCATACTGGTCACACTTAAAAAATCACTCCAATATATGTACTTTACTTTTATACAGTTGTATGCATGCACAATACAATAGTATACTTGCATATTTTCAACACCATTCTATGAAGATAAAATAAAATAACCCATTTCAAGCTTTGCACAAATAGGCCTTTTACTTCTGAATTGTATATTTTAAACTTCATCTAGCACACATTCTTATTGTCTGAACACACCTTTTTGTCTTCGTTGTGTTTAGCAAAGTGTCCTCACTAGTATTTACCTGTAGTCATCTTAATGTTTGTTAGCAAAAAATTTTAGGGCAAGGTAATGTTCTGTGTCTACATGCAATGGAAACAGATTGATATGGTTACCCCCTGCTAGGATTTTATTAATCCTTTGTGTTCCTTTGTATCGTACCATTTCTCGACAATCAGTTTCCTCTGATCATCTCACCCTTTCTCATTCAAATAATAATCTCTTTACTTTTGTTTCTTCTGGGTAAAGCGAGTATTGTGGAGACAGTGAGACGAGGAGGGAGAGTATGTAAACACACTGGGGGTATGTCTACATAGCATCTAGACACCCGCAGCTGGGGCTCGGGTTGCGGGGCTGTTTCATTGCTATGTAGAATTCCAGGCTTGGGCTGGAGCCCAAGCACTTGGATCCTCCCACCTCGCATGGTCCTAGAACTCAGGCTCCAGTTCAAGCCCGGAAGTTTACACAGCAGTGAAATACTCCTACAGCCTGAGAGCCATGAGCCCAAGTCTGCTTGCACTGGCCAGCCGGAGGATTTTCTCTGCTGTGTAGATATATCCTGGGAAGGCTTGCTTTTTGACCAATGTCGAGATGGTAATACTGTTTGTAACTGTTGTAAAAAGCTGGTAGGATGGGTATCATTCCTAATATGGATCCTTTCTGAAGATTAGCTGCATTACATACGAATAAGAGATGCAGTGTACAGCAATTTAATAAATAATCAGAGAAACTGCTATTGGTTCTTTCATGGGTACCTTTTAAATTGCCATTAGTTTCAGGGTGCAGGTTAAGAACTGTGGGTGTCTTTGAGGGACTCACTTACCACACTGTCTTTTGATTTGGAAAACAATCTCATTCGATCTCTTTTTCAAGAAGGCTTAGTCCCTGTTTGTTTAGCAGCAGTAAAGTCATGTTTGCAGTGATGATACTTCACAATAAAAATACAATGAGAAATATAAAGAGCATAATTAGAATAAAAAGAAAACGTTTCTAAGTTCAATTCGTGTGTATAATATATTAGGGGAGGATATTTTTAAAATTTAAGGAGAAATAATGAGAATCTAAACGTCAGTCTCAATAAAATTACATCAACTTAAAGAAGTAATCGTTTAGGAAAAAAGTGCTTCCCGTAAGGTGCTGAGCACCCTTGTCTTTCCATGCAAGTCACTAGGAGGTGACCACTGACTTTAGATGGAGTTGAAAGCACCTAGCACCTCACAGGTTCCTCAGTTAGCATTACAATAACCAACATAATGTCAGGTCCTTGGTTCTTTAAAGATACACTTGACAGCTTTTAGAATTTGTCAAAGATTCAAAAGGGAGCTGAAATGATAAATGAGCAATAAAATGTATAGAGATGTATATTATCTTTTCAAGTACCTTCTCTAATTCAGAGATGTGCAATGAGTTCAATGAATTTTTTTGTGCTAACCTCAGAAGTTTTGCTTCACTAGATTTTCTGTGAGCATTTTCTCTTGGTTTTGCATTGAGTTTTGAGCTGAAAATTCCCTAGTCTCAGGCAGATTTATTTGAAATCACCAAACTTCACTTAATTTTAGAAAACACGTAAAACTAACATTATTCAGGAGGTAATGCTAAACCCAGGTTTGAACAACCACTAGTCTTACTAACCCAGAGGGTGTTTTCCAAGAGCTACTGGCTCTTCATCTAGTGGAAAGGGATGCTTTGATGTCAATTTAAATCAGAAGCCAAGAAATGCAGAAAATTCTTAAGCGAAGCAAAGGGACACAAGAAGAAATCTATGGCCAGCAAAGTTATGGTCAATCAGAAGTTGTTGTTTTTTAAAGTGTATTGAGAACAAAAAGGATGGTGTTTGGAAATGTAGAATTTCCAATAATAATGCAGAAAAGCATATGTTCAATAAATATTTCTGTCCTGTATTTGGGAATTCATATCACTTTCCATTCCACTAGTATCTCAGGAGGATGTTAAACAGCAGCTACTAAAGTTAGACATTTTTAAAGTGACAGCTCCAGATAACTTGCATTCAAGAATTTTAGAAGAGCTGGCTGAGGAGCTCACTAGACAATCAATGTTGATTTTTCAATAAGTCTTGGAGTACCAGGAAAGTTCCAGAAGACTGCAAGAAAGCTAATGTTGTGCCAATATTTAAAAAGGGTAAAGGGATGATCTGGGTAATTATTTAGGCCTATCAGTCTGACATCGATAAATGGCAAGATACTGGAGAGGCTGATACAGGACTCAATAAAAAAAATTAAAGGAGGGTAATATAATTAATGCCAATCAACTTGGCTTTGTGGAAATAGATCCTCTCAAACTAACTTGATATCTTTCTTTGAAGAGGTTACAGGTTTGGTTGATAAAGCTAATAGTGTTGATGTAATATTCTTATACTTCTATAAGACATTTGACTTGGTACTGCACAACATTTTGATTAAAAAACTAGAAGGTAATAAAATTAACGTGGGAGACATTAAATGGATTAAAAGCTAGCTAACTGTTTAGGTCTCAAAATGTAATTTTGAATGGGAATCCTCATTGAACTGGTGTGCTTCTAGTAAGGTCCCATAGGGATTGGTTTTTGGCACTACACTATTAAACGTTTTTATTTATGATCTAAAAGAAAACAAAAATCATCACTCATAAAGTCTGCAGATGACCCAGAATTTGGGAAGGTAGTAAATAATGGCAAGGACAGGTCAATGATTCCTTGATAATTTGGGAGCAAGTGAACAATATGCATTTTAATATGGTAAATATATACATATAGAAACAAAGAATGTAGGCCATATTTCCAGGATGCAGGACTCTATCCTGGGAAGCAGTGACTCTGAAAAAGATTCAGGGGTTGTCGTGGATAGTCAGCTAAACATGAGCTCCCAATGCAATGCTGTTTTCAAAAAGGCTAATGCAGTCCTTGGATTCATAAAAAGGGGAATCTCAAGTAGGAGTAGAGAGCTTATTTTACCTCTCTATTTGGCTCTGGTGCAATTGCTACTGGAATACTATGTCCAGTTCTGGTGCCCACAATTAAAGAAGGATGTTAATAAATTGGAGAGGGTTCATAGAAGAGCCATGAGAATGATTCAAGGATTAGAAAACGTGCCTTATAGTGACAGACTCAATGAGCTCAATCTATCTAGCTTATCGAAGAGCAGGTGTGACTACGGTGACCAGATGAGAAGACCCGAAAATTGGGACTTCCCACCAAAAAAAAAAAATGGAAGAGGCTCAAAGTTGTTGAGCAAAAAAAAAGATCTGCCTCCGGAATCCTCTGGGCACTCTCGAGTGCTTCTCTCCGGGGCCGCCGGAAACGGAAGAGCCTCCACCGGAAGCTGTGGAGCAAAAAAAAAACCCCAAACCTGAAAATCGGGACAAAAGGCGTCCCGACCGACCATCAGTCAGGACGCGGGACACATGCTCAAAAATCGGGATGGTCCCGATTTTATCGGGACGTCTGGTCACCCTAGGTGTGACTTGATTACAATCTATAAGTACCTACATGGAGACCAAATATTTAAGAGTGGGCTCTTCGGTCTAACAGAGAAAGGTGTAACATGCTCCATTGGCTGGAAGTTGAAGCTAGACAAATTCAGACTGGAAATAAGGTGTACATTATTAACAGTAAGGGTAATTTAATCACTGGAAAAATGTACCAGAGTTTGTGATGGATTCTCCATTGCTGGCATTTTTAAAATCAAGAATGTATGTTTTTCTAAAAGATATACTTCTTTCTAGGAATTATTTTGGGGACGTTCTATGGCCTATGTTACATAGGAGGTCATACTCAATTATCTCAATGGTCCTGTCTGGCCTCGGAGTCTATGAATCCATGAATTTGGACCTTGAAAACCTATTCTGCTCCCTTCAGGGATGAGGATTCCAGCATGAAACTGGCAATAGTGCTGTCATATCTTCAGGCATTGAAGGTATGCAGTGCCATTCTACTTAGTAAAGGAAAATCCTTTCTCTAATGTACTAAATTTTTTTGACTGTCAGTAAAATAGTCAATAAAGAACCACCATTTGATATAATGTTTTTGACTTTCTAAAAGCTTTTGACAAAGTCCCTCCATGAGAAGCTATTAAGAAAACTATATAGTCCTGGGGTAAAATGGAAAAATCTGAGACAGTGGCGTAGTCAGGTTTAGAGCACAGGGGGAGCGGAGCTAAAAAAAGGCGCCGGGAGCAAAAAAGGCGCCGGGAGCAAAAAAATGCGCTGCTCTGGCTGCAGCTTAGGAGCAAAAGGCGTCAGAGCACAAAAGAGGTGCCGCTTCTGCTCAGTGGGGGAGCGACCGCTCCCCCTGTTCCCGCCCTGGCTACGCTACTGATCTGAGATGGATCAGAATCTGGCTAAGAGGGAGAAAACAAAGATTAAGAATAAATGATCCGTTTTCAACACAGCAAAAAAGTTAAGTGGGGTGCTCCATAGTTGGTTCAATGATGCATAATATTATGTGTTCAGGGGGGTGTGTGTGTGTGTGTGTGTGTGAGAGAGAGAGAGAGAGAGAGAGACTCCAACTACTAGCTGATGATGGTTGGGAAGAAATATCCCTATGGGCAGGTTATTCCATCTGATGGCCACCGTCAGAGACAGGATACTGAACTAGATGGATCCCTGCATGATGTTTATATTCCAAATGCTGTTACTGTAAATTTACCATCATTCACCAACGGAGCCTTCTGGTAGCAGCACAGACGGCACGTTGTGATTTCCCACTGAGCAAAAAGATGCGAGAGGCGCCAGTATTTCTTTCGCAGGGTGATTAATGTTGTCTTGTCATTCATAGTAGGTTTTGTTGTTGTTGTTAAGGCCAGAAGGAGAGACCATTACCATCTTCTAGCCTGACCTCCAGTATGAAATGAGCCACATAATCACCTGGTGATTCCTAACTGAAGCATTGATCAGCAGACTGAGAATGTTCTCTTCTGGATGAACAAATAAAGAAGCAGAGAGAAGGAGATGATAAAATCTGCTTCTGCCCCATCAGCCTTCTGTGAAAATTTGGCACACTGACTCACATTTGGCACTCATTCTTGATAGTTGCCATAGAAAATGAAATTTTACATAGTCCTTCAGCTAAGCATTGGAAAGTGTTGCCAATATTGAGTTAATATTACTTAGTTCCGCTATGTGAAAACGGAAAGAGTTTTTAGGGGCAGTCATTGCCTGGTGGTTACCTTTAAGGAGTCAGAATTTGGCATCAGTAACCACCTTGTATCTAATAACCACCTTATGTATAATACCACAGTTTTCCCCTATAGGCAATGATGTTATGAACAGCTTGGTATCCATTAGCAAATGCTGATTTTTCAAAACAATAACTATTTCTATGTATGGATTTTGAAAAAAGGACACTGTTTTGTGAAGAGACACTGAGGATGGGGAAGCTGAACATACTAAGCCACATTAATTCCTATTTCCAGAGTTCCAGTAATTGTCTCTGTCTCTAAAACATGCAATAAATAAATGTATTGACCCAGAAACCTGAGATCTGCCAATGAGCTCAAGTTTCCCATCAAATCTATACAGGGCATGCAACAAAGCCCTTGTCTAGAACAACGTTCTAACATTATTTATTATTACAGTGGCATTGGGAGTTTAGGAACAGTGCATGCTCCTTTTCTTTTATTGTGTAATATTCTATTTCCTTCTATTACTGGGTATCTAGTCTCCTTTTATTGCTAAAACCTTTGATGACATATAACTACAGAAGGCAGCAAAGACAGCTGAGAAACAGGCATTACAGGCATGATTACACAGATCATGAAAGCATTTATGCATGAGATACTCTACACATATTCATAGACAAAAAAAGAGAAGCTATGCAATATACTGCTTTCCCATGGCCCTCGTGATTCATTCGTTGATAATCTACACAAATTTTGGCTTTTGACTGTTATTCAGTCATAAATGTGTTATGACTATTGTGTGTACTTGATTACATGGAAACTCTGCTTTTTAAGATGCAGACACCTTGTAGAAATGCTGCACACTTGTTTAGTCTAACAGAAGCAAATATGTGAAGGATAATACATGGCTTTTTATAGTTGTATGTTTAACAGTGTTTATGGTTGATAGAACTTCTCTGTGGCACATTGAAATGGCCTGGGAGAACTACCTAAAAACCAGAGAGATCCTCCAAATTGTCTTTCATGTGCTTTGGGACTGACCACTTCAGTCAATTCAGGGTTTGGGCCTTTCTGTGTCAGTGTGTGTGATTTCAGCTCACATACAATGAAATGTGAATATGCAATATACTGCTTTCACATACAATGCTGGTAGTATTAAGTGTGAGAATCTTAGATTTCAGAGAGCTGCTACGGAGTTCCTCGTTGCAGAAGTAGCAATCTTTCATCAGAGTACTGAGCTTCCAAATTTAAGTCTACATTTTCTGACTTGTGGGTACCAAGGTTTCTCAGTCTTAACATTGTATTAGTGCTAGGTGGGCTTCTTGAGTGGAGGGAGAGGAAGGGAGGAAAATTACAAGAAACAGTATATCCAGTGTCTCCCATGTTAAGAGTACATTGGTTTTAAATCAGGCTTGAGTGTTACAACAGCAATTTATTCACCCTACTTATGTAATTGATTATTCTAAATTTTAAAAGATTGTAACAGGGATTGGCCCAACAGCAATCTACCCTTGAAAATTTACAACACTTTTACAATTAGAGGGAACAAGAAGATTATATTTTATACTGGTTAAATGAAGGGATGTGAGCATCTTAAACAAGTGTAAATACCCCTCTTAGTAAACTCCAATATAGGTATGGGCTTGTTTTTCTTTGTAGACAGCCAGGACAGTAGTATAAATATATATCCTTGCTAAATTATTTTTTCTTTGAGAAATGTGTTGCTTGTCTGTTTCAATTTAGTATGTTTCTACAAGAGAAACAATGTATTTCAATAGCAGAAATTAGTCATATTATGGGTTAAAACTTAACGGATCTTCAATCTAGTGATTTTTCATTATCTATTTGAAATTCTTAAGTAACAGCAGTACCAAAGATTTCCAGCTGCTGATACCACACAGCAGCTGTGCTGCATTCAGACATGAGAAAAGTTGAATCAGCTATTTTTAACATGCTTTTTTTAAATTGAGACTTGATTAGCGCTTCCTCTCTCAAACTTGCTATGGTACTTGTAACAACCACCCTCACAAAACCCTTATCTAGCTAACAAACAAGGAAAGTACAGACAAACTATATTGCTGGCGTAAGTGTAAAATGTCTGGGTAAAATCCTGGTTTCACTGAAGTCAATATCAGTTTTGCATATTTGTGATGTGTGTGTATGTGCGAGAGAGAGAGAGAGAGAGAGAGAGAGAGAGACTTCCATGTTGGATATAATCATAGTATTTTATATTACATTATTGACATTTTACCTGCTCCATGCGCACTCATTCATTTTTTCGGAGTCTGCTTCTTGCAAATCTCTGAGTAGCATGAGATTTCTGCTGATTAGAGCCTTGCTGGTAAATGAATGACTGGCCATTCTGATCAAACAGGCTCTGATTTTGGACATCTGTTTTTGGATGCCTAACTTCATACCCCATTAAGGTACTTGATTTTCAGAGAGTACTTAAAATTTACCCAGATTAGGTACCCCAGAACTGAGGTGCACATAATCACTAAACATTTTTGAAAATGGTGGCCTTTTAAAAAAAACAACAACAACTGAACAAACACTCTCAAAACAAAAAAATAAGCACACCGAGGCTACTAAAATCATTGGCAATAATTTGTTTTTCTCCCTTATTTGGATGAATCCTTTGAAATAAAAAAAATTCAAGGAGATAGTCTATGCAGAAATAAGGATGTGTGGAAAAGTGCCAATTGTTACAATTTTATTTAAAAAAATATAAAATATTTTTCTGTAAGGTGTTATATGTACTGATTATGTGATGGACCAATTCAGTGCTGTGTTTCGGACTCTGCACACAGCTCTGTGTCTGTGATTTCTCATTGCTTTCCCAATGACCAACAAAGTTAAACTGACTCTCATCTGTTCAGTTTTCCTGCTGTTAAATAAAACCCTGTTGGCTTATGGTGGAGTTTCCCCTGGGGTGAATTTAGTCCCCTATAATATACCAATGCAGTCCTTGAAATGGAAACTTTACACTCAAAATAATCTGGGCCAAAATTGGGGTCACTATGTGACAAGCCTCTAAGCAGGATGCCAGCTATTGTGGTTTTTATCATCAGTTGCTGACTATTAACCAAACTTTGAATGCCAGTAAGTGAAACATTACATTAATCATGCTGAAAAACAGAAAGGCATGAATCAGCCGAAGAAGAAAATGCTGAATCATGGAAAAGTTTCTGCTGAGTGATCAAACATATGGCATTTAAAAAAACAAAACAAAAAATGCACCCTTCCTTCGAACATGTCACTCCTGAATCCTTGTGTTTTCCAGTGGCTTCAATGGCCTTGTCTGACCAAAAGGCCACCTTATGATCACTTCACCAAAAGTCTTTCTAAGGGAAGATTTTGCTTTTGGGATTGCTCTGTCCTGCGCTCTATTTTTGAAGCATCCAATTGTTTTACAGCATTTTATCTTGTAGCTCTTCTGTCACATATTTTAGCATGTTTGCCAAATCTGTAGAAGCGTTGCTGTGTCTTCCTTTATCATCTTCAGTTCGCTTCCAGACAGGAGTCCTTTTTCTTGTAGCTCTCTTGCTGGGATCTGTCCTAGGGTGCGAGCATCTTTAATGTACATTCTGCTAGTTTCTGTTTCATCACATTGCCTCATGCACTGAGGGTTCAGAAAAGCTGACAAAACAGTGGGATGGGAAGGGAAATAGAGCTGCCAGGTTAGACACATGGGTTTTTGGGTGCACTTGTCAAAAGTGAAAACTTAGAATGATTCTTGGTTACCTGTTAAAATATTAATCTGTGTTTGGCAACAGGGGAAGAAAAGACTCAAATCAGAAAGTTCACTTAAAAAATTCCTTCTTGGGTTTTCCCCAATATTTCGGGCTGAATATGGAAGCTCCAATTATTTTGTTTCTGCTTTTGGAAGCATATATACAAATGGATATAGAATGTCTGTCTGTTGCTCTTTTAGACTCTGTTTGCCTTATTGTTATCTCATCCTCCTTATGCACCCTTGCCCCGTTTGTCTGTGTCATCCACTTGTTGCATCCCATCCGACATTTTGTGAGCTCCCTTGGGCTGGGACTGTTTTCTTTGTTACTTGTCTGTACAGCCGCCTATCACAATGGGGATCTGATTCTTTATTGGAGTTCCTGGTGGCTAATGAAATACAACTGATAAAGTGCTTAGTTTTATGCTTGTTAATGAGGAGGAGGTGATGGCAGCAGCTTCCTTATAACTTTTAGGGCAATGATTACAGCACTCACCTGATATATGGGAGACCCAGATTTAATCCCCCCTCTGCCTGATGGAGGGGAAAGATTTGAGCATGGGTCTCTCTCTCTCTCTCTGGCTCAATGACTATTCAAGTATTTTAGTGACTTCTTAGGTCACACAGGAAGTCAGTGGCAAGCTTCTAGAATTCCAGATTCTTAGGCCTGAATTTAATCAGGTAGGCCACACTGGCTACTGATTGTTGAGCCACTCTGATTTTAGCTATATTTTTACTCCTCTTTGATCTTTCAGCCAAATGAATGCATTTCCAGAGACTGTACTCCTCTCAGAGCCTCCATGAGCCCTTGCTATTGGTGATCTCTCTAGAGGAGCTGTTTCAAACATACCTTCAGGATTCCTAGCTGGCCTCCCCTGTGCATTATGGGCCTGATCGTGCAAACACCTATACCGAGTGTAGTTATCCCTTTGAAATCAGTGGGATTTAGCATGGTACTGTAGTAAGCACTGTGCTTGTTAGGGCATGGCTACACTTGCAGTTGTAGAGCGCTGGGAGTTAAACCAGCCTTCGGAGACCGCAGCAGGGAAAACGCTGCCCTGTGTTTACACTGTCAGCTGGAAGTGCACTGGCGTGGCCACATTGTATTGTGGTAGCTATCCCAGTCTGCAAGTGGCTGCAACGTGCTTTTCAAATGCAGGGGGTGGAGTGGAATGTGACAGGGAGTATGTTGTGTGTATGTGGGGGGGAGAGAGAGTGGGTGTTTGGGGTGCTGAGAGTGTGTCAGCATTCTGTCTTGTAAGTTCAGACAGCAGCAGATCTGCCTCTCTCTCACTCACTCACAGAAAGCAGCATTCCTCTGGTAATGGTTGCTTTGTCCCGGATCTGATAAGCATGCCGGCTGTCGGAAACGGAGCTTTGAAAGGGCATATCCGCATTCCTACAGCCGATTCTAAAACAATGACAAGAGTGGCCACTTGACTTAAGCGGATTATGGGACGTTTCCGCAGGTCAATCCGAGCGTAGTAATGCAACACCTTGTTCACACTGATGCCCGGGCGTTTCAGCCGAGGCGCAGCAAGCGTTATGCTTCTCGTGGAGGTGGATTACCAGGAGCACTCCAGGTGCAGAGTCCAGGCGCTCTTAGTGCCTTGCCAGTGTGGAAGGGTCGGGAGTTAGGGTGCCCGGGGCTGCTTTAATGCGCTCTAATTCGCAAGTGTAGCCAAGCCCTTAGTTAACTTTTGCAGAATGTGCGTATTTGCATTGTTTGGTTTTGCTAGATCTGGGAGAAATTCATAGAATCATAGAATCTCAGGGTTGGAAGGGACCTCAGGAGGTCATCTAGTCCAACCCCCTGCTCAAAGCAGGACCAACCCCAACATTGCAGGGTTGATGCTCGTTTCTCCAGACCTTGAATCTTCTCCTCCAATATGGAGATCAGCTTGCACTTTGTACAGACAAAGTCGCTTCTATCCTGTGGAAGAAAGACAAACATGGCACATCCTGTGCAGGTCACGACAGCGGATCGCTCAGCATCCATAGTTCCTTCCTTCGAAGAGTTTTCTCACTTGTGGCAGAAGCTACTCAGGGAAACCTGCAAGGGGGATGCCTCAGTAGGTTCTCTCCAGGCGAACTCCCAGGCTAACTCCACCGGTTCGCTTCTCTGCTATGCGCTGCTCCGCTGGTGCGCAGCTGACTGACAGTCTTTTTAGAAGAGTCTGCAATGAAGCACTCCCAAATCACACTTTACAAACAGGAAATCAAACACTCTAGCACACAGTCAAAGTGCCAAACTGTCCCCTCAACAGATACTCACTCCCCCGTCTGCAGCCACCTGGTTGCTCTGCCTCTCCCTTTTGTTTGGGTAAAAAGAATTAGGAATGGCAAGGATAGCTTGCCCCCTTTGCACTCCCCTTCCCAACTCCCTCTCAAACTCCCCTGTTTGCAGCCCCTGTTCGCAAAGCTCCCTGGTCGCTTGTGCACGGCTTTATAAAGCCCCGGCCTCCCTGATTGATTGTGCACCTACTTTCAGTTTAAGGATGAGCTGTACTGCCAAGATACTGGCTGCACTGAAGGATTAAGCCTTAGTCATTTTGTTATCAATTAATGGAAATGAAAAGAAAATGCAAACCTTAAAAGCGAAGAGCAAAACAAGTGAGATGCTAAACAAAAGAAATGAGTAGAGATGTTTGTAATTTTTTCAATGAAAAATTGTGTACTTTTTTTTAATGAAAAAATGAGGTTTAATTAAATATAATTTTGGTGTTTCTTGAAAAAAATGAAAACCCAAAACAAAGTTTTCAATTGCCATATACAATTATTTTTTTTTAAATTTGCAGAATTTTTTGTCCAAAAATGAAAAAACAAATCACTTTTAGCAAAATAAATTTGGGGGGTTGGAAGGAATAATAATATCCCACTTGGATCTGTAAACTGGCCTATAGCACACCTTGAATATTTCTAGGGTTCAGTTGTGTTCCAAAGGACTGCCAAGGGGAGCAATTCCAAAGATGGTTGGCAGCTGCATCATGAGGGCAGACACACCCTTCACTGGTCTGGATTGCACCCCAGGACTGACACCCTCCGAGGTTCAAATCTGATTAACAAAAGGCAACGAAGGGAAAGGTCAGTTCCTGGAACATCCATACGGTGTTAGTCTTGCTGGGGATCGTGTGAGCAGCCAGCCCAAACCTGCTCCCAGCAAGACGCTCTAGGTGAAATACTGACCCTATTGAAATGAATGGGAATTTTACCATTGGCTTCACTGGGGCCTGGATTTAATCCTGGGTGAACTAGCTACTTAACTGCACAACCAGGTCTGATGAAATAAAAGTGTGGAATAGTATTGTGTTTGCAGTGTGACACTGCATCCCATGCCACCTCACTGTCTTCCCCAAGGGCCACCCCTTGTATGGGAAAAAGGGGATAACAAGATAGAACATTGCAGTGTTCTTCGGGGGCAGAGGGAGAGACCCTTGAGACAGAAATCATATATCACTACCCTCTGGGTCTGGAAGTAAATTTGTCTTGGATTTGAGTCTCATTAAACAAACCTCTTTAGCTTTATTCTCATGGTTTGTCACCAAAAGTCCTTGTGACAGTTTGTCGTGTATCATTTCTGTATATTTTTTGTTTTTCCTCCCCCTACCAGTATATTTCGAGTAGGCTTTTCAAAGGGGCCTAAGGGAGTTTGGTAGCCAAATGTCATTGATATCTGTAGGGAGTAGGGACCCTAAGGTGCTTTTCAAAATCCCGATCATAATATACAGAGAGGGCACTTTTATTTTCACACATTTTATTTTCAGTCTTTAATAGCAGAACAACATTCAAGAAGGCAGTTGTGTGATTATCCTAAAGCAAAACATCTGTCTCTGCTCTAATCTTGCTTGGTTATCCTTCCAATGAGGCATTCTGATTAACTTTGTATTCCTAAGAAAGCAATTTGTGTCACAGATCTAATTAAGGAGTTTATGTAACACATATAAAGTCCTTTTTTTTCCGCATGCCCCTCTCACCTCTGCACCAATACTACAAGCTTTCGGTATGCAGCAGTCAGGCAGTTACCTCTTCTTCTTGAAAACAGTTTCTTCCCTTAAGAAACGTGAACAAGAGTCACATCATTCTTTTGTCCTGGTAAGGAAAATTGTACCCTTGTATCTCTAAACTGCTGCATGTTTTTATACCAAAGAGTCTGTAAATTCTGCAGAATATTGAC